>OZ005648.1:414025941-415282941 GCA_963930645.1 Salticus scenicus
AAGTATTATTTTATGAATTCATTATCAAGCTAATTTTTGTTAAATATTTTTAAGTTGGATTGCTGAAATTTAAAGCAAATATTCAGTATTCAAATATTTGATATAAATAAGTAGGTTCAAGTTTTATTATTATGATCTAAGGTAAGAAATATGAAACTATTACACATTGCCAAAAAAATATAAAATTTAAATTTTCATTTAAATCAATGATTACAACAAAAATAAATAAATAAATACAGTTTTTTAAATTATTACTTCATTAATTGGTTTGTTAAATTCAATTAATTATGATTTCAATCAATAATATTTTAAATGTTTAATATATTTACTTTTTTTTTTAATACAAATTAAATATTGATTTTTTAAATATTGTTAATTACTTTTATGTTTGAATGCTAAAATTTAATGCAAATATTTAGTATTCAAACATAAAAAGGTTTTATAAAAATTAACTCATCGATAAATTAACAAAACATATTTAAAATATTTTTTAAACTCAAAATTAAAAAATTGTTAGGGAGCATTTTAAAATTTCATTTTATTAAATTTAAATAATATTCGATGAATTTTAATTTGCATTATTGTATAAAATTTCAATCCATTGCATGAATATATATATATATAATTCTAAAACAATTATACAGTTATTTACAAAAAAAAAAGAAAAAAAAAATGCTGTATGCATATTCGCGTTCGTAAGGACCGATAGATGGCGGAACCAGAGCAATAACCAATGGCCAATCCAATCACAGCAATGTATCAGTAAATGGATCAAATGGCTCGGAAAAAATTCTTGGGCGATTTGATCCACGACCGGTCCATGGAACGCACTGGACGACTTTGATCCAGACCGGTCCATGAGACTGGACGCATTGTTCCGCGACCAATTGGATCGGTCGAGAGCCTGAATCCGCCCGTGCGCGCAGGCGCAGACGATCGGATTACAAAAAGTAGAAGTAGCGATTTTCGCAAAAGAGACAACAGCCCCAGCTGCGATAGGTCTCAAAGAAAATTCCCACAACAACAACAAAACAACCAACAATAAATCTCAAACTTCAAACACCAAAACATGCTGATAGAAAGTAATTAACGGAGAAAAAATGTAAGTAACTAGTAAATTGAAATAAATTAGAGAATGTCTCTAAATTTTATTGCTTTTTTTGCTCAAATCTTGATTAATGCACATAAACTTTTAACTATTAAATGGAGTAAGATATAGTTCAAATCTAAGCAATAGGAGTAATGGAGATGGGGAACAACTATAGTATTTCCCCTCAGCTAGATTTGGCGATTTTTCGTTGGCGATTATGGGTAAATTCTACTTTTGAAGTGATTGCCATGGATTTCTAACGTAAACAAAACCGAAATATGTTTTTCAGAATGGCATCATTAAAATAATTCATTGAACTTATTTCTAATAATAACAAAACAAATATGTATTTAAAATTGACTTACCTTCTTGATGTTTATGAATTTCGTTATGCTTTTACATTCCATACAGTTATTCAGTTTAAATGCTATTTTATATTTACCGGTAAAATATGATTATATAAATTAGAATTTCGTTTAACATTTTTAACAAAAGGAAAAAATTATTTTTAATGTACATATATGTACATTTATTTATATATATAAAAAAAAAAAAAAAAAAAAGGAACAGCTTTACTATACGGCACCCATTGCTTATTGCCGTTGCCGATGTTTTGATCACGTCGTATGATGGTGTTTTGATTCAATTTGTGAGTCGGTACTGCGAATAGTTTCACAACGTCGTGAATCGAATCAAAATGTTATGAAACAATACTTTTCATCACTATGAAACATTTTTTTTATGTTTCACTATGTTTTCTGCTGTTTGCTCGCTTCGCGAGCATTAAAACCGAAAACAACATTACTGGATGCCCCTAATTCGTGGAGCATGAATCATTAAAAGCATGAAAATTCATGGAGCAGCGGTCACTATGTTTTCTGCTGTTTGCTCGCTTCGCGAGCATTAAAACAAAAAAAAACATCACTGGACGCCCCTAATTCGTGGAGCATGAATCAGTAAAAGCATGAAAATTCATGGAGCCGCGGTCACTATGTTTTCTGCTGTTTGCTCGCTTCGCGAGCATTAAAACCGAAAAAAACATCACTGGATGCCCCTAATTCGTGGAGCATGAATCATTAAAAGCATGAAAATTCATGGAGCAGCGGTCACTATGTTTTCTGCTGTTTGCTCGCTTCGCGAGCATTAAAACAAAAAAAAACATCACTGGACGCCCCTAATTCGTGGAGCATGAATCAGTAAAAGCATGAAAATTCATGGAGCCGCGGTCACTATGTTTTCTGCTGTTTGCTCGCTTCGCGAGCATTAAAACCGAAAAAAACATCACTGGATGCCCCTAATTCGTGGAGCATGAATCATTAAAAGCATGAAAATTCATGGAGCAGCGGTCACTATGTTTTCTGCTGTTTGCTCGCTTCGCGAGCATTAAAACAAAAAAAAACATCACTGGACGCGCCTAATTCGTGGAGCATGAATCAGTAAAAGCATGAAGATTCATAGAACCTCGGTCACTTTGTTTTCTGCTGTTTACGAGCATTAAAACAAAAAAAAAAAAAAACATCACTCTATACCCCTAATTAGCGATGCATGAATCAGTGAATGTTACGTTTCGATACAACAGAAAAAAGTATCGTTACTCTGATTCGGGTCTCGAATCACCGTCATATCATGCGATCAAAACATCGGCAGCGGCAGTAAACAGCATGCAGGTTGCCATATTGTATTGCAAACAATCCAGAACGACATCGTTATCGCTCAAACCGGCGCTAACGAAAAATCGCCAAATCTAGCTGAGGGGAAATACTATAGTTGTACCGGAGATGGAATATGTAGAGAGCATGTAAATGCTTCTGCCATAGATATGGAGCGTTGTTACCAACCATACTTTTTCCAGCACAGCCTTTCATATGGGAACTGCTTGGCGAGTTTAAATATTTTTTGTCATTTTGGCGATGAATTGTATTGGCCATCGTAATTGTATAAGTAAAGACCGGAACAATTTCACTGTAAGAAATGCAGTTAGAGGTCTGCACTGACCCGATTCCTGCCCTCGGGTCAGGTTCGGGCCGAATTTTTCAGTTTGCTCTCTGGCAAGGTCTCGATTAAAGTCGGCTCGGATTTTTTTCTACTTTCCTCGTTAATTGATGAAAAAGAAAAATTATAAAATATTTCTTCAGTCATTTATTTTACATAATTTTATAGGCTAGTATGTCACAGAAAATTTTATTTTGTTAAAAAAATTTTATAACTTCAATTTATTGTCTGTTAGTCTCTATTCGCGATCTGATTGTCCGCAAATATTTTTAACATGTCTCGAAATTGATGTATTTTATTTAAAGTAATATTAGACGGTTTCCTATTCAAAATAGTATGCATGTTATGTTACTACTAGTTTGTGCACATATACAAACAAATGAAACTAGATATGTTACTATCTATGAGGCTTTATGTCCTATTATCTGTAAAGTCTAGGTGGTATGAAGGATATAGAAATCATTCCGTTTTAACTTTTCTTCTACTTTTCAGTGCACTTAATAAAATTTGCATCATTTTTAGGATGTGCAGATTGAAAATATTTAGATTGAAAAAATTTCTATTGAAAATATTTAGATTAGCATTAAAATTTTGTTTACCAGATCAGATCACACGAAAGGATTCGAATATATTATGGTATATAAGAGGAAATAGTTGAAAGTGCATTTTTTGTAGTGTTAACCATTTTTAATACCTTCCTGTAATGTTTGATGAATCCTAATATTTTCAATTTGACTTTCTGTCTGTCTTTATGCCTTTTGTACGTATGCAATAATGAATTTCTGTTTATACAGTCGAACCTCATTAATGATGAAACTCAAGGGGGATAAAAAAGTTGTTCATGTTATCTGTAACTACTCTTCATATAACTAAACTAATCTTCATTTTGACAGGGATTGTGGAAATAGTTAATGTTAAAAGTAATTCACATTAATGAGGTTTGACTGTATATAAATTGTCTTGTAAAAGACCAGTAGTTTTGTTAAAGAACATTCTATTATATTTTAATTGCACTAAAAGTCGAGACAATATGCATTAACAGGGGTCGATCCAGGTTTTAATTTTTGGGTCCCTTTTTTGTGAAAAACAAAATATTTTTGTGAAATTTTTATTTATTTTTGTGAAATATAAAATATTTTTGTGAAAAAGTAAAATATTGTGTAAAATTTTCCGTTTTTACAATCACTTTATGTAATGTTTAATATCAAGTTAATAGAGTTTCGTTGAGCCATATTAACGCAGTAATTAAAAATAATACTGAAAACATTTAATAAAAGGATTATTTTTATGAAACAAAATCTTGTAAAGGGACTCATTTTATAAATCTGAATTTTGTGAAGGGTCCCTTTTTATGGATTTGAATTTTGTGAAGGGTCCCTTTTTATGAATTTGAATTTTGTGAAGGGTCCCTTTTTATGAATTTAAATTTAGTGAAGGGTCCCTTTATACTATGTGGAATTTTGTGAAGGGGCCGCAAAAGGGACCCAAATTTTGCCTGGATCGATCCCTGATTAAAATATACAATTTAAAATATTAAAATACACAACATAAATTTAAACATTTTGAGCTCTATTTTAGGCTCTTTATCAGTAATAAACATCAAAAGTAAACCATTTTTCTATTGGCTATATAAAACCTCTGCAACACATATACTAAAAAACTTTTTCGTAGAAAGGCATGCATTTTATCTTATTGTTTTTGCTGTTCGTTTTTTTTAATCGGGCTGGGCCGGGCCGCACACTGATAAATAAACAGGCTTGGCCCAGGCCTCAAAATTTCAGCCCGTGCAGACCTCTAGCATACATTGCTGCTGCTTCGATACTGCGATTTTCATCACAAATCGATTCTTTTATTTAATCATTACAAAACGTATCAAAAATACATTTTATGGAAATAATAAAATTTCACTTTGGTGCTTGTTTTGAAATTAACTGAAATAAATTAAGCCTATTTTAATATTAATGAAACAAACATTTTAAATTGTAATAGGAAACTGAGCTATTGAGCATGAATCCAAGGCCCTAGCCAGAAAAAGATTTCTGAGATTTTCAAGCTTTCATACATAAAACTGAGTGGTATATTTTATTTTCAGTAAAACTGAAAAAATTTTCATAATTTTACAAAATATCAGGGTGGCCAGGCCACTAGCCAGGGTGAGGGAATCATGGAAAAGTCAGGAATTTTTAGTGAGTCTGCAATAATAGTCAGGAAATAATTTCATGTAAAGTCAGGGAATTTTGATAAATTTTGAGGAAATAAACCATATTTGAAAGCTCATTATTGTAAAGTGCTAATTATTCACTAATTTTGTGAACTTTTTTGGAAAAAAAAAAAAAAACACCGTAAATCAGAGCAAATGGTGAAAAATAATCATGGGCATGTGCATCAGTCTTCAATCATCTAGCATACCATCTTCATGCACTGAAGACAGTACGCTAATATCGAAACAGCTGTCTGCTTTCCTATTACTACTTATTTTTGGTGTTCAAGACATTGTTATTTGCCTTGTTTTTATAATCCCATGCCAACTCTTCCATTATATCAATATTCGGGCACAATGTGCCTGAGAGATCAAAATAACAGTATCAGCTCTCCACAAAGCATGTGAATGAACTAAATAGGTTTGCACCAAACATACGATTTAAAATAGGAGACTACTAGAAAAGGCATAGTTCTACCCCTCTTACAAGAAGAGGGAGGGTACTGAAATGTCACAGCTGTGCTTGTCAGATCAGTTGCGCCCGGCAGAGGGTTACTGATATCTATCAATTGTCCTCGCACACAAAAATAGTTAATTTTATGAATATAAAGGCTTATCTTTTATTATATAACTGTTAACTTACCTTTTTATTTGAATTTAAAAGTTTTCTTTACTTAAACTCTATCAGCCATCTTCTACTTACATCGCGCCATTACTAACGATGTTTTGTTTACATTGTTGCCGTTGCCAAACTTGCTCTGCATAATTTTCTTAATTTTTGCTGTTGCCACTTCTATTAAAATAGTTATGATAAATTGTATTTTTGACTTTGACTGTTGAGTGGCAATGGTAATGCATTGTTTATATGTAGATTTTTGACTTGGCAGTCAGTATAAAAAGATCGCGATGCGTGTGTTAAAGGGCAGTTATCGGCAGTTATCGGCAGTGTTTAGCAATGGCCAGCTAGTCTTCAATTAGATATGAAGCGGTAGTTTATGAGTTGTGTAAGTAGCTTGATGGTCAAGTAACGATGTATGTGCTTATAGTATCGTTCCTGCTAAGCTATTAATGCTCTTTGGCTATTGCACTTTTTTTAAGAAATGATGGCTGCCGTTGTTAAGTTGTTAATATTTTACACATGTTAAGTTTCTGTTTGTTAAATTGTTCCTTGTTAAAGGTTAAATTTTCCGTCGTTCATGGATGATGGAAGTTTTGAATAAAATGATAATTGACGTCCTTTTGAGACGAGTTTGTTAAATTTGATAGTTTAATTGATGTTAACTTTTGTTTAGACGCTTTTTAAGCGTCATTTGTTCAAGTTTGAAATCTTTTTAAAAGTTAATTAAAAGTTAAATGAAAGTTTCTAAATTGAAGTGTATAGTGGATGAACGTAATTGTCTTCATTTCAACTTTGTGTTATTTCGTCTTGTTTCACTTTCGCTGATCAACCTGGCGATCGCGGAAGTATATTTCTTCATCGTATTTTCCCGTTGATCAACCAGGCGATCACGGAGGCTCTGCGACGTTTCTTGAAGTATATTGTCATCTGCTTTTTCATTGTGTTTATCTATATGCCTAGCTCAACACCTGTAAAAGGTAATCTTGTTCTTGTTATAAATTTGAAATCTTAATATATCATTATATCTTGTTGAATAAAGTTGTTTTATTTGTTAAAAACTTTGGTCTTTAATGTGTTATAATAGTTGAACACTGGTCGGGTTATTTCTATTGAAGCCCTTAAAATTTAAATCTTAATGTTTCCACTGTATTTAATCTGCTTAATAGAAATGATTTGAAACATAGACTTTTAGTTTATATTATTTGGTTATGGGCTAGTTTTTTTTTGAGGGTGTCATTTTTAAACTTGACCAGTTGTTCTTTTCTTGTTTTTTGTATAATTGATAATTAAGTAACTGTTTAAAAATGGCTTATAATATTGTACCTCAAATCACTAAGTTAAATGCCACTAACTACTCTGGTTGGAAGTGTGATATTAAATTTTTACTTATGGAGAAAAATGCTTATGATATCGTCACTGGTGACGAAACTAAGCCTAAAGTTAGTGAAACCGTGTCTGAGGAGGCAGTACAAGACTTTAAAAGAAGGCAGAATGCTGCCATGTCAATTTTATATTTGAATATTGATAGTGAGTTTAGAAGTTTAATAAGTGAATGTACTGACCCCTCAGAGGCGTGGAAAATTTTAAAAGTTAACTTCCAGCCAGATAGTAGAAGTCATCATATGAAATTGTTTTCTGAAGTTATGACATGTTTTTTAGAACCTGGCGAATCTATTGGTGTTTTTGCAGCTAGAATATCTAAAATTGCTGATCAGTTAAAATCCATTAATAAACCTATTGCTGACGAATGCTTATGTTTTCAGGTTTTGAGATACCTACCTGATAAATTTGATCAGGTTGTTCAACAAATTCTTCGTTGGCCTGATAAGGACTTTAACTTTAAAAATATTATTGTTGAGTTATGTGCCGAGGAAACGCGCCTTCAACTTAGAAATTTTGATAAAAGTAGAACGGAATGTTCTATTGAGGCCCAAAATGTAAAATTTAAACGCAGGCCTGTTTTTACTTGTTGGAGGTGCGGGAAAAAAGGCCATGTTATTAAAGATTGTAAAGTTAAGTTAAATAATGATCTAGCTGCAAGAGAAAAGGAAAAACCACTCAGAAGTAATTTTTCTAAGAGGGGTGGCTCCAATCAACAGTCAAAACGTGATAAAACTCCTAAAGCTCAAAATTTTATTGCAGAAGCAAATTTAAGTAGTTTTGATAGAGAGGGAAGCTGGGCTTATGATACAGCGGCCTCTCATCACTTCTGCAAAGATAAATCTTTCTTTTGTAATTTTTCTGAAATTTCTGGTGATGAGTTACACGTGGCTGTTGATGGCGTCACTTTTCCCATTACTGGTAAAGGTGAAGTAGAACTGAATTTTAATGGGACTGTTATTAAACTTTGGAACGTTTTGTATTCGCCGAACTTGCGGAAAAATCTTTTGAGTGGTTCTAGATTCGACCAGGGTGGTGCTAAATTTATTGGTAAGGCCGGCAAAATAAACGTGGTCGACAAGTATGGTGATTTTCTTTTCTCTGCTAAACTCCATGACGGGATTTATTATACATTTCCAAAAGTAATTAAAAATAAGCACAGTGTTAAATTGAATGGGGGGCAAAATTCTAATGAAAATTTAAATGATAATACTGAAATTTCAGCTTTTCCTGTAATAAAACCTGTTAATATAAAAGACTTTGATACCTGGCACCTTCGTTTTGATCATCTAAGTCCTGACTTAATTTTTAATACTATCCGTAATTCTGCTGTAAAAGGTCTGCCCAATTTAAAATCAGTTGATAATTTTTTTTGTGATCCCTGTCATGTGAGTAAGCAAAATCGTATTTCTTTCAAACCCTTAAGTCATTCTTCTTCCAAAAAACCTTTAGATCGACTTTTTATGGATACTTGGGGTCCAATTAAAATTCCTGGCAAAAAAGGTGAACGTTTTTTCCTGTCAATAATAGATGATTTTTCTGGTAGATCATCCGTTTACCCTATCCAGGAAAAATCCATGTGTTTTGATGTTTTTAAGAGACATGTTTTGAGGGCCGAAAGGTTTTTGGGAACCAAGTTGAAGTCGATTAGAACTGACAATGGCAAGGAGTTTGATAATGATTCTTTTAAGGGTTTTTGTAGAGAAAATGGAATAAATCATGAGCTGACCAACTTTTACACACCAGAAGAAAATGGAGTTTGTGAGAGGTTCAACCAAACAATTATGAACTGTGTTCGGGCAATGTTAAAGTCCAGTGGTTTATCTGATGATTTTTGGCCTGAAGCATGTTTACACTTTAATTATACATGGAATCGTATTTGTCACGGTGGGAACTCTAAAACTCCATTTGAACTCTATTCAGGAAATAAACCCTCTGTTCGACACTTAAGACCATTCGGTACTTTGACATATGTGGGTGTTCCAAAGGTTAGACGTAAGCACAAGTTAGACTCCAAATCAAAACGTGGTGTCCTTGTGGGCTATGCCTTGCGTACCCGTGGTTACAGGGTCTGGTTAGAAGACGAGAGGAAGGTTGTGGAAACCATTAATGTTTCTTTTGTTGAAAGCAGTGATGTTCTACGCAGTGGAGCGGTGATGGGCGACTCTTCTTTTGAGTTGGTGCTTGTCCCAGAGGAACAACCACGGCCTGTTGACCGGTACCTTCTTCCTGGTCCGGAGCCTGGTACCTCTGGGGTCTTGCCCAGCGAGACTGAAGTTGTCGTCCCAGCCGTCTCTCCTGTTTCTCCTGCTCCTCAAGTAACTCCGCAGACTGCTTCTCCTAACTGGATGACCAATCCCGTATGGTACAGGAAGGTTGTGCCTCGACCTCAGGGAAAAAAGGTCGATATTTACTATTATCCTGATGGAGAGGGTAAAAGGTGTTGTCAAAGGTCACCTAATGATGTCGAAAAGTTTTGTAATTTAAATAATATTGTTTTTAACCCTGCTGATTTTGATTTTTCCAAGTTTAATAAGTTTACTGGTGTTGTTAATCCTGGTGTTGTACCTTCCGCGTCCAGCACGACTAGTTGACTAGATGTGGTGGTCCCGAGAACGTATAAACAGGCTTTAAAATCTGCACAGTCTGAAGAGTGGCATGAGGCTATGTTGGAAGAGTTAGAATGTATGGCCACGAGAGGTGTCTGGCATCTTGTAAGACTCCCTGAGAACAAGACTGCGTTGGGAAACCGCTGGGTTTACACAGTAAAGCGTGACGAGTCTGGCAACATTGTCAGATACAAGGCCAGGTTGGTCGCGCAAGGTTTCAACCAGGTCCAGGGCGAATCATACGATGAGACCTTCTCGCCTGTGATAAACTTTTCTGTTGTTAGATTTTTTTTCTCTCTTTTAGTCTCATGTTACGGTTGGTTTAATGTACAGTGTGATGTTAAGTGTGCCTATCTGTACGCTCCCTTAAAGGATGAAATTTACATGAGGCAACCAGTTGGCTTTACTGAAAAAGGTAAAGAAGACTGGGTCTGTAAGCTGGATAGAGCACTGTACGGATTACACCAGTCAGGCAGATTATGGTTTTATGAATTAAATAAAGTATTGTTGGAACTTGGTTTTAATAAATTTGAAAATTGTAACTGTGCTTATTCATATTATGATTTTTCTGTTTTATTGGTTTATGTTGACGACATCGTTGTTTTTGCCAGGACTGAATCTCAAGCTAATGACATTTTAAGTTTGTTGAAATCAAAGTTTGATTTGAAAATTTTGGGTATCACACGCAAGTTATTAGGTGTGGAGTTTGAGTATACAGATACAGGAGTTTTGATCCACCAAAATCAATATATTGACGAAGTCAGTAAGAGGTTTCAAAATCACCGTGTACCTATCTCCTCCTTACCTATTGTTAAAGGTATCAAATTTTCAAAAAGTGATTGTCCTGTTATTCAAGAAGACATCGATGAAGCTTCTCATTTACCTTACAGAAATCTCTTAGGTTGTATTTCTTTCATTTCAAATCGTACTAGACCTGATATCGCATATGCTACCAACATTTTCTCACAGTTCCAACAAAATCCAGGTATTAAACATTGGCAGGGTTTACTTAAACTTCTTGGATATATAAAATTCACCAGTCAATATAAGCTCCATCTTAAATGCACACAGGTTAAATTAATTTCTTATTCTGACGCTGACTTCGCCGCTAATAGGGACGACTATGTTTCTATGGGTGGCCAGTTAATTCTTCTGGATAGTGCTGCTGTTTCTTGGCGTACTAATAAACAGAAAGGGATTACCATATCAACGATGGAGTCAGAATTTGTTTCTATGTGTGATTGTGTTCGTGAGCAGGACTGGTTTTATAATATTTTATGTGAATGTTCTAATTTAAATCTGATAGAAAATAGTTTTGAAATACCTACCTTATATGCTGATAATCAGGCTGCAATACGTTTTACAAAGTCCAGGATTGAGGGTTTCCATACGCGTCATGTTAATATTAAACTATTTTTTATAAGGGATTGGTTTGATGAGGGCAAATTTCATATTCAATATATTTCCTCTAAATTAAATCTTGCCGACCAGTTTACGAAGCCGTTGACAAAAAGTGATTTGTTAAAATTTATAAAATTGATCTTTATATAAATCTTTTGTGTTTGAATAAATTTCTTTGCTCTGTAGATACTTTTCATAATTTTTTTATATTATGTTATCATGGTGTGAATGTGTGTGTGAAATCGTGAGGCGCCTTGCGTATTTGTTCATTATGTATATATATTCATTTTTTTTTTCATAATTTTTCATATATTGTATATATTCATTTCTTGTATATAAAATTGAATTGCATAATATAACTGTATATAATATTGTATATGATGTATTTTTCATATCACCTTTTCCTTTAGTATATCTGCAGGGTGAGGAGTTGTATTTCATCACTTGAAAATCTAAGTTTTTGTCAATGGTAATCTTCATGGTAATTAGTTTATTATATCACTTGTGACACTTCCTATGGACTATGAGGAATCTCATGATGGGATTTTGTTAATTAAATTTTTATGTATGCTGCGGTGGGGGGCATTGATATCTATCAATTGTCCTCGCACACAAAAATAGTTAATTTTATGAATATAAATGCTTATCTTTTATTATATAACTGTTAACTTACCTTTTTATTTGAATTTAAAAGTTTTCTTTACTTAAACTCTATCAGCCATCTTCTACTTACATCGCGCCATTACTAACGATGTTTTGTTTACATTGTTGCCGTTGCCAAACTTGCTCTGCATAATTTTCTTAATTTTTGCTGTTGCCACTTCTATTAAAATAGTTATGATAAATTGTATTTTTGACTTTGACTGTTGAGTGGCAATGGTAATGCATTGTTTATATGTAGATTTTTGACTTGGCAGTCAGTATAAAAAGATCGCGATGCGTGTGTTAAAGGGCAGTTATCGGCAGTGTTTAGCAATGGCCAGCTAGTCTTCAATTAGATATGAAGCGGTAGTTTATGAGTTGTGTAAGTAGCTTGATGGTCAAGTAACGATGTATGTGCTTATAGTATCGTTCCTGCTAAGCTATTAATGCTCTTTGGCTATTGCACTTTTTTTAAGAAATGATGGCTGCCGTTGTTAATATTTTACACATGTTAAGTTTCTGTTTGTTAAATTGTTCCTTGTTAAAGGTTAAATTTTCCGTCGTTCATGGATGATGGAAGTTTTGAATAAAATGATAATTGACGTCCTTTTGAGACGAGTTTGTTAAATTTGATAGTTTAATTGATGTTAACTTTTGTTTAGACGCTTTTTAAGCGTCATTTGTTCAAGTTTGAAATCTTTTTAAAAGTTAATTAAAAGTTAAATGAAAGTTTCTAAATTGAAGTGTATAGTGGATGAACGTAATTGTCTTCATTTCAACTTTGTGTTATTTCGTCTTGTTTCACTTTCGCTGATCAACCTGGCGATCGCGGAAGTATATTTCTTCATCGTATTTTCCCGTTGATCAACCAGGCGATCACGGAGGCTCTGCGACGTTTCTTGAAGTATATTGTCATCTGCTTTTTCATTGTGTTTATCTATATGCCTAGCTCAACACCTGTAAAAGGTAATCTTGTTCTTGTTATAAATTTGAAATCTTAATATATCATTATATCTTGTTGAATAAAGTTGTTTTATTTGTTAAAAACTTTGGTCTTTAATGTGTTATAATAGTTGAACACTGGTCGGGTTATTTCTATTGAAGCCCTTAAAATTTAAATCTTAATGTTTCCACTGTATTTAATCTGCTTAATAGAAATGATTTGAAACATAGACTTTTAGTTTATATTAGTTACATTATGATCATTAAAAATACCAAATAAAAGTTATTTTATTGTTGGTATTTGAATAATGTTTTGGTCATTCTTTAGAAATATTTGGCCACTTTTTTTAACATTTCAGTCACTTTTTCCACTTTTTTTAAAGCTGTTCTGTGTGTTGAGCCATGTGAACCATATTTTGGAGGAGTGACGACAACAACACAAAAATTACAACACATAAAAAGAATTCATTATTACATATAACAACAAGAAGAATAAAACAAAATTACCTTTTGTAATGAAACTTAGATTCAGTGGTGAAAAAGAATATCTTTTTTACTAGCATCGTAGAAGTGCAAATGTATTCAACTTACATCAGTAACTGGAACATACAGTTGTATAACATATATTTGAACAGTAATTTTCTGTGACAAATCTAACTCTGACTGATTTTAATAGTAATGTTTCATTGTACCTTGTCTTCTCCTACTTTTTAATAAAAATCTGGTGTGAAACAACCACACGACTTCCATTACCCACTATTACATATGTATTATATGCATTTTTTAGAATTTTCCTGTAAGAGAAACTTGATGCATGTATAAAGACATATAAAACAGAGTTTACATAGTAAGTTATGAGAAAGGGTATCTAAAATGGATTAATGAAACAATTTAAAAAAAAAAAAAAAAAGTTAGAGCCGTTTTTGAGATACCATCTTTTACCAGAACTTGGTATTCTCAATTATTGACCGGAAAACAGTTACATACAAAAGGATTAAGGATATTTAAAAGAGAGTTAATATGGCGAGTTTGAAAAAAATCCGAACAGCCGTTTTTAAAGGAATGCTCTTGCGAGACCTGAAATTGAGTTATTTGTGTAGGATGCCTATCAATTTTCCTGAACTAACCAACTATATCATTCAACAAAAGGGCATCTTATCGAGTGTTTATATAGCAACTTTGAAGAAAATCGTTACTGTTTTAGAGATAAGGACTTGAGGGTCCCATTTCCGGTTTCTGATGACCCACTTCCGGTTTTCCAATTTTCACCAAAATTTGGAAAATTCATCTGTACACCAGACCTGTTGTTAAATATTGTCCATGTGTTATTTATTTCTCTCATTTTTATATTTTTAACTCATGTGATGTATTTTTGTTATTGTAAAAAAGAAAAAATTATTCAAATGATGCTCGTGTGCATGCATCTAGTTTTTTTTTTTCTGAGTATTCAAATTTTTCTGTGGAATAAAAGCAGCAAATAGATTTTGTTGTCATTAAAATTTATTTAGTTTTTTAGAAAGCTTAGGAGTTTAAAATAACTTCTTTTGTATGCTTTAAGTTTATTTGGCGTCCGCAATTATATCTTGTAAGCTAGAGAGTTAAAATAACTCTTTTTTGTACACTTAAATAACGTTTTGTGACGTCTACGCGACAGGACGAAGTAAAACAATATGTTTCAAGCAATTAAAGGTTTTAGAAAAGCCGATCTGAAGTTTGTAGCAGAAGAGCTTGGCGAAATAATTCCTCCTGAATGTACTATTGCTACTTTAAAGGAAATTATCTTGAATAGCAACGAATATAAAAATGATTCCACTTTTGTGCAAGAAATTTTATCAACGGCTGTTGTTGTGACGCAAGAAAGAGAAAAATTGAAACTAGAGCAAGAAAAAGATCTACAGCAACAAAAATTTAAATTTGAACAAGAGGAGAAACTTAAGCTTGAACAACAAAAACTTAAACTTGAACAAGAAGGAAAAATTCAATTAGAAAAGCTTAATCAAGAATTAGAGATAAAGAAGATGGAATTAGACCAACAGTTGGAATTAGCTAGAATACAGTCCCAGGCACACATTCAGGGGGAGTCAATTTTAAGTGTTAGTGAAAATGATGCATCTAGACGAAAAATTTCCTTACCCAAGTTACAATTCCGACAATTTGATGGGGATTTAAAAGAATGGCTCCCATTCTGAAGTCAGTTTGAGCAGATAAAGGTAACGATATTCCTCCAGAAAACAAATTCCAGTACCTCATTCAAGCAACGGTCGCTGGTTCCAGAGCACGAGAAGTTGTACATAGTTTTCCGCCAACTATGCCAAAGTTATAGAGAGTCTAAAAGCTCGTTATGGAAGAGCTGATCTTCTAGTTGAAGTGTATGTTAGAGAATTATTAAAATTAATTATAGTTGCGCATACAAAAGAAAAATTTTATCTTACTTCATTGTACGATAAACTTGAATCATATTTAAGGGCTCTTGAAACGTTGGGTGTCACTACTGATAAATGCGCTTCTATATTATATCGTATGGTAGAATCCTGTTTTCCAGCTGAATTTTTGAAAGCTTGGAATAGAAGTAACATTGTTTCTACTAGTTCTGATGCGAAAGAACGGTTGGACAATTTGATGCAATTTCTCAAATGTGAAGTTGAAGGAGATGAAAGAATAAATTTGGCGGTCGCCGGTTTTGGTCTGGCGAAGAAAAATGATGACAGAAATTATAGAAAAAGAAGGACATACACTGATTTTGTTAAGCCTATACCTACTGCCTCTACTTTATTAACGACTTCTTTTAAACAGGATCTAAAGAAAAATTGCATATTTTGCGATGGAAAGCATATGAGTTCAGACTGTTTTACGGCGCGAAAGATGAGTTTTAATGAGAAGCAGAATGTCCTAAAGGATAAGAAGTGCTGTTTCCTCTGTTTGGGGTCAGGTCACACTACCAAACAGTGTAAAGCTGTTCTGAAGTGTTTTATCTGTGATAGAAAACATTCTACCGTGATGTGCCAAAGTCTTGATAAAGGCAAAACAAATGAAAGGGAAGAGAAAGAAAAGTCAAATGAAAGTGAAGTAAATATGGCCAATTTCAATAAAAATCCAAAGGTATTTCTTCAAACTCTCAAGGATATACTTCAAGGATATTCGTCTAATTTTGGATACTGGTTCACAAAGATCGTATATTTTGAAGAAATTAGCAGAAGAAATGAAATATGCAGCCATTAAAAAAAAAAAAGGTTGTACATTCACTTTTTGGCGGAGTCTCAACCAAACAATATGAACATAACTTTTATAAAATAAGATTAAGAGATTTGACAGGGAAATTCAGATGCAATTTTGAAGTTTTGGATCAAAATATTATATGTGAAAATGTTAAACCTGTGGGAAAAGGTTCTTGGCTGAAAGAATTGGCCGAGAAAGACATTGTTTTGACAGATGTTGGCGATGCAGATGAATCTATTCAAGTGCTGATTGGAGCCAATATAATCGGTAAACTATTGACAGGTCAAAGAGAAGTGTTGTCGTCTGGGCTAGTTGCAATGGAAACACTTTTTGGCTGGACATTAATGAGAAAAGTTCCTCAAGAAAGTTCATCTAAAGAAAATTTAGCTCTATCAGTTACTTCCATGTTTGTAAAAGAAGCAGAAATTTCCGACTTATGGAGATTAGACTTACTTGGAATAAGTGATCCAATCGAAAAGCTATCTAAGATGGAAATAGATCGTCAAGTAAAAGAACACTTTCTACAGACAGTAACACGGAATAAAGACGGTCCTCATGAAATGTCCTTGCCATGGGCTGAAGATAAACCACCTTTGCCTGATAATTTGTGTTTAGCCAAGAAAAGGTTAACCAATGTCACACAAAAACTACTTTGCGAGTAATATTTATGAAAAATATGAGGAAGTACTTTTAGGATGGCTTGGCGACAAAATTATTGAAGAGGTTCCTCAATGTTAAAGGTCCTTTTATGGACACTACTTACCTCATCGACCAGTTATAAAGGAGAATAGCACTACTCCAATTCGTCCAGTATTTGACGCATCAGCAAGAATCCAAAACCATCCATCTTTGAATCAATGTCTACACTGCGGTCCAAATCTCATTGAATTAATTCCAGACATACTTTGGCGATTTAGAGAAAATAAATTCGGTGTCTTAGCTGATATCAAGAAAGCATTTTTGCAAATAAGCATCCGAAAAGAAGATCGGTATTTTTTACGTTTCCTCTGGTGGAGCAATCCAGAACAAAGTGAGTTTAGAATATTTCGTCATGCTAGAGTCGTTTTTGGAGTTAAGAGTTCACCTTTTTTGCTAGCTTAACAGTACTAGAATACCATATTAAAAATGATGAAGAATACGACACAGAACTTAAGCAAAGATTGTTGAGAAGCTTCTATGTTGACAATGTTCTTGCGAGTGTCCGTACGGAGGAAGAGTTAAAGAGATTTATTACTTGCTCTAAAAACCTAATGTCTAAAGGCGGATTCAACCTAAGAGGATGGGAACATACAGAAGAGAGAAAGGACACGGAACACGGTAAAGAAGCTGTTGTACTTGGATTACACTGTAATAGATTTTCGGACATTTTAAAGGTCAATGTATCCTGGACGAAAGATGTAAGTCTGGAAAAATAACAAAACGTACTATGCTATCAGTGGCACATAAAGTTTTTGATCCAATTGGTTTTACTTCACCAGTCATGATTTGCCCCAAGATGATGTTACAGAAAACCTGGAAAATTGGTTTAACCTGGGATGAAGAAATTACCGGGGATCTAAAAAATGAGTTTATCGGATGGTTTCGTGAATTAAATATATTGGAAGAAATTGAGATTCCGCGATACATTCAAGTCACTCCAGATAATTTAAAAAAATGTACTCTTCATACATTTTGTGAAGTTAGTAATCAGGATTATGCTGCTGTTGTATTTTTGAGAATAGAAAAAGCTGATCAAGTGAAATTATTCCTTTTGGCTGCCAAATCCCGCATCAGTCCTTTAAAGTGCCCAACTATACCACGAATGGAGCTTTTAGCGGCTTTGATTGGTGCTAGATTATTGAAATCAGTAACAGATGCATTCAGTTGGGAAAATATGGAAAGGTATTTTTGGAGTGATTCCACGACAGTTCTTGCATGGATAATCAGAGAAGAGAACTGGTTAGTTTTCGTTAGGAACTAATTTCAAGAAATCAGGAGTTTGACTGATCCTTCTTTATGGAAATATATTTCCAGTGAAATTAACCCATCGGATCTACCCTCTAGAGGTTGTAAAGCCAAACAACTTGTCTCTCTCAAATGGTGGGAGGGTCCATCATGGCTTAAGAATCCATATGAGTACAACAAACATATGAATTTCATCTGACAGAATATAAATGAAGGAGACGTTGAAAGAGAAAAGTTAAAATCAACAAAATTACTGATAAACGTAGATGAAAATTCACAGAATACTTGGTACTATCATTATTTTTCATGTTATGAGAAAATCGTTCGCCTTGTGGGATGGATTCTCCGTTTTAAACATAATACTTGTAATCCAAAGGATAAAGTGAAAGGAGAATTGACAAGTCAGGAATTTCACAAAGCAGAAATGAAAATAGCGTGGATGATTCAGAAAGAAGCTTTTTCCTCTAAAGATTATGAGAAATTGAAAACTCTTGAGACTTTCAAAGATGAGGAAGATATAATACGCGTGAAAACTAAAATTTTGTATAGACAAGACAAGAAGGATTTTCTCACACCTATCGTTCTACCATCTAATCATGAAGTTGTTAAACGACTAATTTCATATTTTCATCTGAAAAATTGTCATGCAGGTCCTCAGATTCTTTTAAATTTGATTAGAGAAAAATATTGGATTTTTAATGGAAGAAGAACTGTGACATCTGTTTTATCTAAATGTACTACTTGTAAAAGATTCAACTCTAAGAACATGGAATCTTCGCCTATTTCTCTACCAGAAAATCGAGTAAAAGATACAGCTGTGTTTCAGATCATTGGTATTGATATGGCTGGTCCTTTGTTTCTGAAAGACAATCAAAAGAGTTGGGTTATCTTGTTCACATGTGCTATCTATCGGGCAGTACATATTGAACTTGTTACATCAGCATCTACAGAGGTTTTTTTTGATGGCTTTAAGAAGATTTATATCTCGTAAGAGGAAGATGTTCCATTATATATTGCGACAATGGTTCTAATTTTGTTGGTGCAGCCAACTATTTGAAACGACTGAACTGGAATCATATACAAAAGGATGGAGCAACCAATTCAATTGAATGGAAATTCAATCCACCCACTGCGGATGGTGGGAGAGACTCATCAGACTGATGAAAGATCTATTAAAAAGAGTCCTTGGGCGAGCACGCTTGAATTATGAAGAAATGATTACGGTATTGGCTGATTGCGAAAGCATTATAAATTCTCGACCTTTGACTTACATGTCAGAGCAAGAATCTATTAAACCAATTTCTCCTGCCATGTTTTTGAAAGATATTCATGAATATATTGTACCAGACATTGATGGAGTCAAGGGAAACTCTTTCAAACGAAGGCTTAAATACAGACAAGCACTGCAGAAAAGTTTAAGAAATCGATTTAGATCAGAGTATTTGGGTTTACTTATTCAGCGACCAAATGTGAGAAGAAGCCAACAGACAGTTTCTGTAGGAGACATTGTATTGGTGGGAGCGGACAATAAAAAAAGGATGCACTGGCCATTAGGACGCATCATAGATCTTATTCATGGCAAAGATGGAAAAGTGCGCCTCGTAAAGTTACAAACATCTCATTCAGAGATACTTCGACCAATACAAAGAATTTATCCTCTAGAAGTATCATCTAGTGACGGTGCTGAAAATACGTTTCTTAATCCAGCTGTGAAGGAAGCACAAATTGAAAAGCCTTTGGAGGATAAGTCCTGCATGGAAATTAGAAAGACTAGATCTGGAAGACTAATTAAAATGCCAGACAGACTGATTTTATGAAGTTTATGAAATCTTCTAGAGATATCAAAATGTAGAGTTTTGATTATAAGATATAATCAAAAGGTGGGAGGATGTTAACTATTGTCCATGTGTTATTTATTTCTCTCATTTTTATATTTTTAACTCACGTGATGTATTTTTGTTATTGTAAAAAAGAAAAGATTATTCAAATGATGCTCGTGTGCGTGCATCTAGTTTTTTTTTTTTTTTTTTTTTTTTTTCTGAGTATTCAAATTTTTCTGTGGAATAAAAGCAGCAAATAGATTTTGTTGTCATTAAAATTTATTTAGTTTTTTAGAAAGCTTAGGAGTTTAAAATAACTTCTTTTGTATGTATTTACGATTTTAAACATATAAAGCTACAAATTTAATTAAATAAACAAAAAAACCTTACTTTAGCTTTACCGATGTGACACTTTTTGGCGAAGTACTTTCTTATTAGGGGGCCCCCCCTCATCGTCATCGTCGGTCACTCCATTCTGTGCGCTTCTGAAGATTTTCTGCAGGTGTTTTAACTTCTTTTCTTCTTTCTCAGGATATGGCGCCAGGATACTAATTACAATAGTAAAACCCCTTATAGATATATTAAACGCCATTCAATCCTATATTAATCGCGCAATACTTATATGTACAGAACCAGAAGACCTTAAAAACGAAATCAATTACATCAGAAACCTAACAATAAAAGCAAACTACCCTAAAAACCTTGTAGATAAACTTTATAAAAAATGTATAAAGAAAATCGATAATATCCCTAGCTACCAAAAACCAAATAAAAAATACACTAGTGCAATACCTTACGATCGCGGAGCTGCAGTGAAAATTCAAAATATCGCAAGCAAACTAGATGTAAACATTCCAATTAAACCAAACCCAAATATTTATCAAATAATCAGAAACGATAAAGATAACATTCGCCCCCTCGAATCCGCCGGCATTTACAAGATCCCTTTTAAATATCCAAACAATAACAACGGTTGCTATGTAGGAATGACTAAGAGAAAAATTAACACAAGAATTAAGGAACATACTAACGATATAAAATTTGGCAAATATGGCACCGCGCTAGCACAAACATATAAAACTGAAAATATCGAAATAGATTTTAAAAATACCGAAAAAATCGCGAACTATAACAGTCACAACTATGCACTTTTTCGAGAAACCATTGAAATTATCACCCAACCGAACGCATGCAACCTGGATCAACCAACAACAAGTATAGACGCCACCTGGCGCCATATCCTGAGAAAGGAGAAAAGAAGTTAAAACACCTGCAGAAAATCTTCAGAAGCGCACAGAATGGAGTGACCGACGATGACGATGAGGGGTGCCCCCTAATAAGAAAGTACTTCGCCAAAAAGTGTCACATCGGTAAAGCTAAAGTAAGGTTTTTTTGTTTATTTAATTTAATTTTCTTTTGTATGCTTTAAGTTTATTTGGCGTCCGCAATTATATCTTGTAAGCTAGAGAGTTAAAATAACTCTTTTTTAACACCTGTATCAGCTGTGAAGTTTCGTAGTTCTATCTTTATTAGTTTTCGGAGATATGATAACCAGAAGATTCCACACATACATACACACACACTGACCATTTGCCAAAAACTACTTTTTTGGACTCAGGTGGCCTTAAAATGTGTAAATCAGGTGAAAACTCGATATCGAATTTTTGGACCGAATACAATACTTCCATTACCTACGGTAATAGGGTAATGGAAGTTAAAAAAGTGGTATAGAAATGGAATAAAGGCAAGGCTAAAAATGCTCCAGAATAAATTAAAATGTTGTCAACTCTGCAAGATCTCTGCCAAAACTCTAATTCCAGTTTTTTGTGTATTTCATTGTAGAAATATATAATGTATTTTTGCAGCTAATCACCAAAATATGTAATTTTCTTATCCAAGGTTTTTGAACAAATTTTTAAATCAATCAACTTTGGTGAAGTGTCTGTTTGAATTTGCTGTTTTTTATGTATGACCTGTTTTTGGACTGCAAAGTTTAATTAAATTGTCTCCAGAAGAGTGTGCAAATTTCTCACAATGTTAAAAATTTTATGTAAGGGGGGAAAAAAAGTTGGTGATTCTTGTTCTTTAGTGGGAACCCTGAGTATATTACAAGTAGTATTATCATATTAATATAATGTAACAAAAAAATTTCTGGAAAAATATTATTTTTGGTGTTTATCTTACAATGTAATATTTATGTAAACTTCTTAAATATTTTATTAAGTTTAAACAATTAATTTTTTTAGACTTTATATTGTTAATTCTGTGATAAATCTCTTTTAAGTTAAATGTCTGCAGTGCCATGATATTATAAACATCTGTAAATTACTGTTAATATATTTTGTTTGCACCAGAATGTTTATTCAATATCTGTAAATTGCTTTTAAATTAGTGTTTCAGGGTGCCATATTAACATTATATTCAAGGTTGTAGAGAGACTGCTTTCTTTTTTCAGAAAGATCTGTAAATAAATTAATGAAAATAATGATGAGATAGTATTTTTAAGAAGACTTTTTGACTTTTGATTATTCTTAATGTAGTATTAAAAAAAAAAAAAATAAAAAAAAAAAATCTGATTGTTCAAACATCATTTGATCAAACTTGATTGTTTTCGCATGTTTTGCATTGCATGCAATGCATGTGAACAAATAACACTGCTCGGCATGAAAATTGCTTCCAACACCATTTTTGCTAATTCTTATGGAAAATAACCTCCTGATTCCGAATATGATGACCATTTTGCCCTATCACCCACCGTTTTTTAGGGGCAGCCCCCTATTTTTATCACTTTTTGGTGATTTTATGACTATAAATTTGATTTTTAGGAGGGTGGAGGATTATTTTAACTGTTAAATAATATCTTCTGAGGGGCTACACAGTTGGAAGATTCTAAAACATGAACATTTGCAGCAAGAGGAAATTTTAGGGGAGGGGGGGGGGATTTCCGACTGAAATTATATATTATATTTCTTATATTTTTTTAATCTGTTATAAATGTTATTTATTAAACATTATGTTTTTGTATTAAATTAATTCTTTTTCATTCTTCAAATCAAATTCCCATAGTCATGAAATTACCGAACAGTGATAAAAATTGGGGAAGGGGTGGTGTCCCTAAAAACGATGGGTGACTGAGCAAAATGGGAGTCTTATTCAGATTCATGAGGGC
Source organism: Salticus scenicus (assembly GCA_963930645.1). Taxonomy (NCBI): domain Eukaryota; kingdom Metazoa; phylum Arthropoda; class Arachnida; order Araneae; family Salticidae; genus Salticus; species Salticus scenicus. The sequence goes on from OZ005648.1 coordinate 414,048,966, forward strand.
ATTTTACATAAGAATCTGCAAGAATGGTATCAGAGCTCGATTTTTTTAGCGCAATGTTATTTTTCCTAAAATTATCTTAAAATTATCAATTAAAATTAAGTTAAAGATTTCAACAAGCAAGAAGCAAATTATAACAAATAAATGAAGACCTTACATACTTCTTAAATATAGCCTTAGCACTTTCGGGAAGGGGCCCCTCCCATCATCAGAGGCTGCACGGTGGCGGCTTGCTTTGCTGTGTTCTTATTACTGACTTGATCTTTAGTAGTTCCGATGGTTCTACACCAGTTACGGTTAATTTCCTGTGCCGGGTCGTTGCCATTACAGGTAAGTGGGTTAAACAAAATTTCGATAGTTTCGCGATTCACGACGTATATTGCGTTGTTAAAATCTGCCAGTTTGCGAGTTTCGTTAAAATTTATTGCTATGGATTCGGTGGCGTTTATTTTGGTAAGTGCGGTGATAGTTTTTCCAAATTTAATGTCTGCAGAACGCTCTTTAATACGGTTTTTTATTTTTCGTTTGGTCATGCCTATGTAGTAACCGGTATCATTATTTGTTTTGGTATAAGGGATACTGTGAATTCCGGAGGTTTCTAAAGGATTTATCCTGTCTTTTTCGTTTCTAATGGTTTGGTAAATATTTTTATTTGGTTTAATTGGAATTCTTATATTAATTTTGTTGGCTGCATTTTTAATTTTTTGGGAAATCCCCCGGTCGTACATAATGGCTGGAGTGAAACTTAGTTTAGGATTTTGAAAGTTATTTATAGTATTAAGTTTTTTTATTCTTTTCCGGTATAGTTTGTCTATTAAATCCCTTTTGTAACCTGCTTTAGTAGCGATTTTTCTGATTACATTGAGTTCTTTGTTTAGTAGATTTTTATTTGAGCAAACGGTGATGGCGCGATTGATATAAGATTGGATAGTATTGATTTTATATTGATAGGGGGTTTTGCTATTATGATGAATAATTTCGGTACTACTATTTGGTTTACGGTATACTGTTGTTTCTAGGGAATGGTTATTGGTTTTAATTATACTAACGTCGAGGTAATTAAGAATATTGTTATTTTCAATTTCATGGGTGAACTGGATATTTTTATCGAGTTTGTTTAATCTTTCAAGTATTGTCGGGATATTATTTTGGGGGTTGATAATTGCAAATACGTCATCGACGTATCTGAACCAACAGAATATTTCATTTTTAAATTTTTCTAATATAGTGTCTTCTAAGATTCGTGATTTTAATTCCGCGACAGTACCCGATATGGGGGACCCCATTGGGACGCCTTTTTGTTGTTTATAAAATGTGTCGTTGAAACGGTAATAATTTTCTCTTAAAACTAAATTACTTGCAGCGATTAAAGTATTAACTATTTCAGGGTCTTTAAATTGATTTTTAATTTTTAGATTAATTATTTCGGAAATTTCATCTAAGTCTATTGAAGGATATAGGTTAATTACATCGAAACTTACGAGGGCTTGATTCTGGTTGATTTTGATATCATGAATTTTATTGATGAAATCTTCTGTTGAATGCAGACTGTTTTCTGAGGGGGGGGAGAATCATATTATAAATTTTATCCATATATTTTTCTAAGAAATAGCCTGGGCCTTCACATTTACTTACGATAGGTCGCATTGTTGGAGGTATTTTGTGGTCTTTGTATCTACCGTATATTCTAGGGGTATTAGATGCATGGTTATTATGCCATTTTAATAACCATGCATCTAATACCCGTAGAATATACGGTAGATACAAAGACCACAAAATACCTCCAACAATGCGACCTATCGTAAGTAAATGTGAAGGCCCAGGCTATTTCTTAGAAAAATATATGGATAAAATTTATAATATGATTCTCCCCCCCCTCAGAAAACAGTCTGCATTCAACAGAAGATTTCATCAATAAAATTCGCGATATCAAAATCAACCAGAATCAAACCCTCGTAAGTTTCGATGTAATTAACCTATATCCTTCAATAGACTTAGATGAAATTTCCGAAATAATTAATCTAAAAATTAAAAATCAATTTAAAGACCCTGAAATAGTTAATACTTTAATCGCTGCAAGTAATTTAGTTTTAAGAGAAAATTATTACCGTTTCAACGACACATTTTATAAACAACAAAAAGGCGTCCCAATGGGGTCCCCCATATCGGGTACTGTCGCGGAATTAAAATCACGAATCTTAGAAGACACTATATTAGAAAAATTTAAAAATGAAATATTCTGTTGGTTCAGATACGTCGATGACGTATTTGCAATTATCAACCCCCAAAATAATATCCCGACAATACTTGAAAGATTAAACAAACTCGATAAAAATATCCAGTTCACCCATGAAATTGAAAATAACAATATTCTTAATTACCTCGACGTTAGTATAATTAAAACCAATAACCATTCCCTAGAAACAACAGTATACCGTAAACCAAATAGTAGTACCGAAATTATTCATCATAATAGCAAAACCCCCTATCAATATAAAATCAATACTATCCAATCTTATATCAATCGCGCCATCACCGTTTGCTCAAATAAAAATCTACTAAACAAAGAACTCAATGTAATCAGAAAAATCGCTACTAAAGCAGGTTACAAAAGGGATTTAATAGACAAACTATACCGGAAAAGAATCAAAAAACTTAATACTATAAATAACTTTCAAAATCCTAAACTAAGTTTCACTCCAGCCATTATGTACGACCGGGGGATTTCCCAAAAAATTAAAAATGCAGCCAACAAAATTAATATAAGAATTCCAATTAAACCAAATAAAAATATTTACCAAACCATTAGAAACGAAAAAGACAGGATAAATCCTTTAGAAACCTCCGGAATTCACAGTATCCCTTATACCAAAACAAATAATGATACCGGTTACTACATAGGCATGACCAAACGAAAAATAAAAAACCGTATTAAAGAGCGTTCTGCAGACATTAAATTTGGAAAAACTACCACCGCACTTACCAAAATAAACGCCACCGAATCCATAACAATAAATTTTAACGAAACTCACAAACTGGCAGATTTTAACAACGCAATATACGTCGCGAATCGCGAAACTATCGAAATTTTGTTTAACCCACTTACCTGTAATGGCAACGACCCGGCACAGGAAATTAACCGTAACTGGTGTAGAACCATCGGAACTACTAAAGATCAAGTCAGTAATAACAACACAGCAAAGCAAGCCGCCACCGTGCAGCCTCTGATGATGGGAGGGGCCCCTTCCCGAAAGTGCTAAGGCTATATTCAAGAAGTATGTAAGGTCTTCATTTATTTGTTAAAATTAAGTTGTTGAAAAGTAGGGACAGGTAGAATTATTGAAAAACAATAAGATTATTCTCTGCTCCCTGAATTAACTGGATACTTTATAACCAACAATACAAACATAATAAGATAGTTTTGCTTATGTGACTGGTATCAAAGTACAGCCAGATTGGTTGTGTCCCTCTGAAATTCTAAAAGGTTGGTACCTATGGTAATTTGTATGTATTATTTGAAATTATATATATAGATATAGATAGATAGATTTTTTATTCAAAAAGTAATTTTTAAATGTAATTTATTCTGTTTCAGCATGTTTAAGCTGTGCTTGCTTTTGTGTAGAAAGTTCTTGCTGAAAGAAGTATTAAACTAATTTTCAGCATGGAAGAAAATAAAAAAACTTTTTATTCTAACGTAAATACTTCCAAAAAAAGAAAGATATCAGAAATACAAGAAGAAGCAGCCACAAAATCATTAGCTTATTCTTCCTCTAAATCTGATTTTTGTAATGCAGTTTCAAATGGTATTGAATTGGACAATAAAACAACAGATAAGACAAAATCATCAAATTGTAAAATTGACTTGCTTTATGAAGCAACAAAAAAATTTGATTCTGATAAAATTTCTGATCAAATCATTACACAAGCTTCTTTTTCAAACAAGCTTAATTATCAGTCATCAAATCAAATCAAATTATCAGATCAGTCAGATTTCTCAAGTGTTTCCAGTTTGCTTTCAATCATTAATAAAGTTAAAAAACTGCCGATACATCCATCTATCCATGTTTTCTCTATAAAATCCAAGGAAGAAAGGTGAGATTTTTTTTTTTATTATTATTTATTTATTTTTTTTTTTTTTTTAATATGTGATATAAATTTGTTTTCCTTTTCGATTTCATTGTAATAAGACTGAAATATCAATTTCATATGACTACTAAACAACATAATTCAAATTAATATTTTTTATAATGAGAGAATTGAATTTCTTTCCAATTAATTATGGTCTCTTCCCATATGAAAACTTTTCTCACTAAAATTTCAGTCATATTTTAATGAATTTACATTATATATATTAAGTGTCTTTGTTTCTTAGCTTTAAAATACCATTTGTCAATTGATTTTTCAAGATTTAAAATGTTTTTGAAAATGAACATCAAACAACTCATATTTTCTTACTTTAACTTTGAAAGGCATTTGTTTTTGATACATTATAAATGATCGGATACTTTTGATTTTAGCAGGGGTGGCGCCAGCTAGGGGGCCAGGGGGGCACAGGCCCCCCCGTTGGGGAGTCTGTGACCCCCCATCGGGGCATACTCCTAAAATTTCTCGGGGGGAAAAAAATACAAAATTTTCAGTTTTTCTATTTTTGGCAGCATTTTTCTTTCCTTGTACAAATTTGGAGCATTCCAGTTTTTCCATTCTGTATTCAATAGAAGAAAGTATTGGATTCGTAAAAAATTTCAGCTTCCAGTTTTCCATGAATATATGCATTTTGAGAGGTCCAGAACACGTTTTGACCACGATATTTTTAGAAAATGTCTGTCTGTGGCACGATGATTGCCAAAACCACGAGGAGTACTAACAAATGGAATGGTACAAATATTAACAGTAATACTTTTCTTAGAATTTAAATACCTTATATAAAACTTTTCCATTATGTTTGACTGATTAATTTCGAACACTCCGTGTTCATCATCAGAGTCGAAACGCTAAACGCCGTCGTTCTTCTTTTGATGTTTACTTTGCCGGTGGTAAGGTATTTAAATTCTAAGAAAAGTATAATTGTGCTTTTCCTTAAAAATAAAATTACAGGCAATTAACAGTAATGTTATTAACAGTATTGCAGTTTTTGATAAATACTGATATAATAAACTCTCTTTATGTAGTGCCCCCCTGTCGGGGAGGTGATGTCCCCCCGTCAGGGAATTTCTGGTGCCACTACTGGATTTTAGATGTTCTGGTCAAGTATCTAGAAAAATACTTCATGAATTATCCCGAAACTTTGAGCATATAAAGAACATGTTATACTTCATATGTTTCAGTAAAAATTCTGTCCCTAAAACAAAAAATGGAAAAAAAAATCAGTTCTTTTTTATAACATGCATGGTATTCATCTCAAAGTAGTGCCATTGCATACACAAACATAAACAAAAGAAATGCACAAACATAAACAAAATTTCTTTTTGCATAATTTATTAGCCAAATGTATTGAGCTACTTATATGAAAGTCCAAGCAAATATTGGGAAAATCCCAAAAGTTATTGTCAATACAATGAACTGAATTTCATTTCCTCTCTATAACAAAAAGAGCAAAACTATAAGGGCTTTTCATTTCACCCAAATTTTTATTTTAATTTATTCAATGTTAATGTAGTGTTATGCTGATTATAAATTAATATGGATATTAATAACATTTGTTTTTGATAATGTTCATGTTATTCTAACCTAGTTCAAACAAAGAACACTGATACAGAAAGTGTCAGTACAAGAGTAAGATTTATCAAATATGCATTAGATAAAAAATAATGACACATAAAAGTTTTTGCTGAATCTGAAATAGCCACGCCAGTATCCAATCTGATATTTTTAGTCACCAGATATATGTCATTAATTCTAAAAGTCAAAACTAAAAATTTCTTATTTTATTGTATATTTTAAAAATCATGAACCTGATAAAAAAATTTTTAAATGATAAACAATAGTTCATCAGTATTTTATACAGTATGGAACCGTTTATCCGGAATCCAGTTATCCGGAATTATATTTCCAAACAACTAATTTGCAATAAAAAAAAAGAAAAGAAAAAATACACTTTTTTTTTTTTTTTTTTTTTTAAATAATAATAATGGTTTAACATTGTAATCTGAAACAATTAAAAGTAAAAGAAATATTTAATAAATAATAATTCCATTTAATTTTGTTACATTTATTTAAAAGTAGTATTTATGTATTTGACAGGGAATATAAGTTAAAGGTCATAATGTACAATGTAGACTGAAAAGATAGCTTTTAGTTTGGAAAAATGTGGATAGATGGCGCCACTACACGATATCATAAAGGTGGGAATTTTATTTATCTAGATTGGATTGGGTGAAATGGAGTAATTGGTCCTGTACTGAATTTTATTCATTTTAATATTATTTTATTTATTCATTGGGGAGGGGGGGGGGGAGAGGTGTTTATTAAAATCAAATTACTTTTAAAATATTATGAATATTTTGCACTCTCATGGACATTTTTATAAAAAACGAATTTTCATAAGAAATAAAAAGCAAAAAAGCCTGTAAAATCAGGTCATAATTTTCTAATCTTTAGTAATATTCAATGTTTTAAAATCACTGGCTAATCATGTTTAAAAACACTTGGATTTGGGCAGATTTTGATTTTTATGGAAAGTTGTTTCAAAGATTATTTTTTTTTTTTTCTTTTTCGTTCACATTTTAAATTTTGACTAACTTACCTTGATTAAAAATTATTTTAATACTTTTTTCAAAAAAATTAAAAATCAGGTTAATTATTTAAATTTGATTAATTGATAAAAAATATTTTTTTTTGGTCTAAAATAGTTATTTTAAATGAGAATTACATGCAATAATTCTGATTAATAAGGCTTGCTTAATGAGCAACCAGTTATCCGGAAAAACCAGTTATCCAGAATAGTCTCGTAAAAACCATTCTGGATAATTGGTTCCCTACTGTATATGTATGTTTTATTTATTATTATTATCATTATATTACTATTATTTTTGTAATTTAAAACATTATAATTAAGTATATACTAATTTTATTTATATTGTAATATGTCTTGATGTACATTAATGAAACATGTTTTAATAGAAATTTCAGCCTGTCAGCTGCTGATGTGAGCCAAAACTTGTCTCATGTTGCTTATTCATTTCCTCATTCCCATGAAATTCGATTGTTTGCTCAGCGAAGTCTTTCAGATGATATTTTCAGAAGTGATATAAGAAGTACTTGGTTGAACTTTCAGTCTGCAAAAAGTCGCCTTACAAAATTGTAAGAAGATATTAAAATTAAGTAATTGTTATTATCCATGTTTACCAATATTTTAAGAAATAAATATTTAAAGTAAATACTTAACAGTATTTAAAGTAATTCTTATCAATATTTAAAGAGAATATTTGCTTATATTATATAAGCTCTCCAGAGTATGAGAAACTTCAGTTAGCATCTTTTACTGTATTACTATGTAAGAGTTACAAAAAAGAGCAGGGTGCTGCTAGTGAAAAAGGAAACTTTTTGGATTCTTGAGGGCAGTTTTGGTTTCTAGGGGCTTAGGGGCATATTTAAAATTGAGACACTAATTTCAAGATTCAACTAAAAGTATGCACAAAGTGAACCCCCCCCCCCCCCCCTTAAAAAAAAAAAAAAAATCAGGATTAATTATTATGGCTTGGCCATATGAAAATTTTTACGACACATTATTATTATTTTTATATGACTTTATTTAATTTCGAATGTTGTTTATGTGTTATATGTCTGGGTCAAAATTAAGAATTGAATTTTCACTTAATTCCTATCATCCAATTGTGCTGAAATTTTAACAGGTTTGGGAGGGGGGGGCACTGAGGACCTGGGCCTCCAACTCCAATTCAAGGTTTGCTTACTGTTTAAACCCATTTCCTGTTACCTAATTGTGGCATGGCCTGACTATGGTTTTTGAAAACCCAGGGCACTGATGCTATTCGGAGGCCCTTCCCTGCAGAGCTTCACAAAATGCCCCCCCCCCTTAAATATAAATATATATATATATATAGTATCCAGTGGGTTGTGGGCGTTTAAGAACTTTAAAAATACTAATTCTATTAACTAATTACTTAAAATTTAATAAAGAATTAATATGTACAAATATTTACATATAACGTTAGTATGAATTCTAATAGTTCTGCTGATCCAATGTTCATTTAATATTTACATAGATGCTAATGAGCATTTAAAGTTGCTTATCAAAAGTTATTTTAATATTACGTCGAACTGTTCACATCTCGTCAAAACCAAAGTAATCAAAAATAGGCATTGCGCTCGTCAAGCACACAAGCTACGTCAAAGACTCGTCGAAAACTAAACTTCATTCCTTCAACGCTCTTACAGCAGCCCGTTGAGGAAGTAGCACCATCCACGTCATACGCACGCACTTCCTTCAATATTCTGAGTACGGGAAACAAAAACCAAATCAAGTGGTCCTGGATTCCGCAGTTGCAGCAAGCAAGGTCAGGGGGAGAAACAGGATGCCGATCCACTACATTATTCGGCCGTCCTGCATCCGGCTGGTCCTCCAGGCGGTCACACTGAAAAATACAAAAACAAACAAACAAACAAAAAGCAACACAAAATAATAAAATACTATTTACAGTTTATGACAATTTTCATATTTTTGCTCTTCAGCTAAGTTATTCCACATTTGAGGATCTTAGCTTTTGTAGATGTGCAATAGGAGCCTTCATGGCATCCATTTCTATTTTTTTTATCAATATTATCAATTTTCATTTTTGCTGTTATAAAGTCACAAAAGAAAGTCAAATTTGGGTTTACGGCAACTTGGTTGCCTATGGTATCGGTTTTTGGTAATTATCCACTCAACTTGCGTTTTGCTCTATTTTTCTTTTTAACTCTATAAGATTGTTTTTTGATATGTGTACTTAAATCTTTACTTTGGGGCTTGGAGTTATTTTGGGACTCGAACTCGAGACCCTCTAATCGATCATTTTCAGTTTTAATGCCTTTTAAGGCTTCTGTTGCATCATGTTCAGTCGAAAAGTCTATGATGGCAGTCTTATATGTTGGGAAAACTTCAAATTTTATTTGCACAGCTTTGGGAAATAATATGGCTATTTCACTAATCGTGGTCGTCAATGGAAGTGATGGGATGAATAACTTTCTCAAATTTACACTGGCAGTCTTTTCTTTTGGGATATTTAGTCTTTTACACTCGATGGAATTTATCGTCAATGGCTTTTCTCTGGATTTCTTCCTTTTAAGGAGTCTGGAATTATCGTCAACTTTTTCTTTTAACTTTTCCAACTCTTCGGCTAACTGTGAAATTTTTTCAAGTAGGACTTGTTTCTCATCTTTCTTTGAATAAGTGTTTTCAGGGTTTAGTGACTTCATTCGGGAAACATTCGTCTGACTTCGTCCCTTTCGTCGCGGCTCCTCCTCTTCCTCACTATCATCATCTATCTGGAAAACACTCGTTTGACTTTGTTTCTGTCGTCGAGGCTCCTCTTCTTCCTCACTGTCATCATTTACACTATTTCCGTCCTTCAAAAACATCTTATCATCATCACTTTCGTCTTTATCGTCATTTTCACTTATGGCTTTTTCGGGAGATTCTAATTATTTTTTTGACAGCATAACAGGGTGAGGGGTTATATTTTCACTTTTTTAGCATTATTCAAAGTTTCATTTATTTCTGGGGAATTTTCAAAATTTTTGTTCTCAAAGTTAATGGGGGCATCAACAACAACATTCGATTTAATTTCGTTTTGATATGTATTTACAGGAAGTACTGTTACTAAGTTTACCTCTAGAGAATTAGACTTATTTTTCACAAAAATACCTTTTTCATTAATTGTTGTTTCACCCAGCATTAGTACATTCATGCCTATAATTATATTATACAGTATCATATTATCATGTACAACACAGATATCAGTTTTACTTTCGAAATCATCAACTTTAAGATCGGCGTCGAATGAGCCTAACGGCTTTATTGAACTTTTCCCGATCCCCTTCAAAATAGTACTCATAGTATTTAATCTATTAACATTTAATTTTTCCAAAGAATTTTTACGCAACAATGTTGCTTCACTTCCTGTGTCTATTATACTGCTGAAATTTACATCATTTACTTGTATAATTTTACTCATATTTTGATTTACACTAATACATAATGTCTCAACTTCTGGTTTCAAACCTGGGCACTCCGAACTTTTATGCCCGTACTATTTGCAGGAAAAACATTTCAGGCCTTTGGCCTTATGGGGGCAATCTCTAGATAAGTTGTTTTTTTCACCTCAATTATAACACAATTTATTATTTACTTCATTTCTAGGACTAAATTTTTCATATACATTATGTCTGATGGGTTTCAATTTTGCATTATCTACTTTATCAAATCTATTAAATTTATTTTTTTCGTTGTCTCTTTTATATATTTCATACAATTTAATTTTTTCCTTGAATTCACGCATATTTTTAGCCCCATAAAGAATAACTTTATTTTCATTTTTATCATTTATTCCTTGGATCATGTAATGCATTAATGCGGCATCTTCAATGTGCCCGTTTTTTGACAATTCACGCATTTTAAAATAATATTCTGTAACTGTTTCATTAGTTTTCATTTTCTTTTTACTTAAGATATCATGTAAAGAGGCGGAATTTATCTCGACTTTAAACTCGTTGATTAATGCATTTTTTAATTTTTTATAGGTTGATAATCCTTTTTCGGATCTTATAAACAAGAGAGCGTTTCCGCTCAAAGACCTTTTACAGAAAATTATTTTTTGTAACTCATTCAAATTAAACATTACTGACAATTCTTCAAATTCGGAAAAAAACTCAATAATATTTTCATGCGGTTCGCCGCTAAATTTAGACATAGAATTTTCAAAATCATTGAAAGAAACAGTTGCACCAAGTGATCCAGAATTCACATTATTACTATAATTTACACCTTTTTTAGTTTTATCATTATAATCATAATCATTTTCATAGCACTTATTATCGCTCATATGGCATTGCACAGAGGAGTCAATTTTTTCAATGTCATTATCGCCACTACTTTCGGATTCACTGCTCGATTCATTTTGAGAATCTTCCTCATCTGAATTATTTTCTGAACTTTCTTGTTTTAACAACTCCGTGTCACACAAATGTAATAGCAATCGATCTCTCAGTTCATTTTTGCTCCCATCAAAAAAGACATTTAATACATTACAAGTAATAATTAATTCATTCAATGAAAAATTTTCGTCAATGAATTTTTGTTTTTTTATATAATTTTCGTCATCTACGACAAAGTTAAATCCTATGAATTTTCTTATTCTGCATCGGTTTTTTCTGTCACCTATATCATTAAATAAAAAGCGATGCAGAATTTTAATCTTACTATAGCTTTCAGTCCTCAGTGCAGAGCCAATTTTGGGTATATCCCCTAACGAAACCATTTTATAAGAAGATAAAATGTACGTACCTTTGTAGAGCAGAAACAGCTGTTGTTCTAATTTTTATTTAAGTTTCCATTGAGTCAACTTGCTGTTTTAATCCTTGAGAACCTTGAAGAACAATTTTCACACTTTATCACATAAATAAAAACTTTATAATTCACCACTTATATTCAGCTGTTCAGCAACAGTTTTTTTCAAAAATAGATAAATAGTTCAGTTCACAAAAAGTTTATGCAGTTTATCCACTTAAAAGAAAGTTCACATTTAAAAAAAGTAAATGTTCTATTCTTTATCGCGTTCAATCCGAAGTTTAAGTTAAATTAAGATTTCGATTTCACGATTCATTCTTTATCCAAACATTTACGAGCGATCAAAATAATTTATGTTAACTAAAAATTAACGTTCAATCCCACTTTCTTTATCCCACTTCTGATATAGTATCCAGTGGGTTGTGGGCGTTTAAGAACTTTAAGAATACTAATTCTATTATTCACTAATTACTTAAAATTTAATAAAGAATTAATATGTACAATTATTTACATATAACGTTAGTATGAATTCTAATAGTTCTGCTGATCCAATGTTCATTTAATATTTACATAGATGCTAATGAGCATTTAAAGTTGCTTATCAAAAGTTATTTTAATATTTCATCGAACTGTTCACATCTCGTCAAAACCAAAGTAATCAAAAATAGGCATTGCGCTCGTCAAGCACACAAGCTACGTCAAAGACTCGTCGAAAACTAAACTTCATTCCTTCAACACTCTTACAGCAGCCCGTTGAGGAAGTAGTGCCATCCACGTCATAAGCACGCACTTCCTTCAATATTCTGAGTACGGGAAACAAAAAACAAATCACGTGGTCCTGGATTCCGCAGTTGCAGCATGCAAGGTCAGGGGGAGAAACAGGATGCCGATCCACTACATATATATATTTCAGTGCTGCCAACTCTCCCGTTTTTTACGGGAGACTCCCGTTTTTTAACCCTATCTCCCGTTTTTACGTTTTAATGTGTATTTCTCCCGTTTTTCTAATATTTTCGAAAAATCGAACTAAAAACGCTAATTTTTGACAATTCGTAGGTGCCATCTTTTCAGATTTACAAAGGCCTTCCAATTCACAATCTTTCTTCATCCACAACATTTATATTCATTTAAAACTTACTTTATGAGATTTTAGAATCTCTAAAGAAACAGAATCCTTCAATATTTCTCGCTTACGTAATTATTTTTAACTCTAACCCCCCCCCCCCCCCCCCCCCCCCCCATATTTTTTTATCTCCAACTAGTGATCGGTGATCAAATGCTCTTTTGACCACAACAAAAATGTCAATATTAATTTTAAACTTGCTTTAATAGATTGAAGAGTAAAAATGTTTAACAGTTTACACTCATGTAATTATCGTTTGACTCCACCCCCCCCCCCCCCCCCCAAAAAAAAAAAAAAAAAAAAAATCCTTTTTTCCAGTTAGCTTTCAGGGTACTGCTAGTAAAAAAAAAAAATCCTTTTTTCCAGTTAGCTTTCAGGGTACTGCTAGTAAAAAAAAAAAAAAAAAAAAAAAAAAAAGCACTTTTGGATTCTTGAGGGCGATTTGAATTTTTAAGAACACATTTGACATTTAAAATCCAAACACTTAATTTAAAAATTTAGTTATAAACATGCATACAAAAAGAAAAAAGTCTATTTTTAAACTTTTCTGTACTTTTATTTGTTGTTAATGTGCTGATTATCACACACAATAGTTTTATTTATATTTACAGCATTTAGGTTATTTTCTACAAATGCACTAATGGGGGGGGGAATAGATTGGGGCAAAGTGTTTTTTTCTTTTTTAGTGCTAAAGGCCTATTTCAGTCGGTACAGTTGTCGAATTTTTATAATACAATCTTAATAGTGCTAAGGGCCTATTTCAGTCGGTTTATTGAATGGGGATTTATTGAATAAAGTCCCCCCAAGAAGGCACAACTTTGACATGAGTCCCCCCCAGGCCCAACTTTGACATGAGTCCCCCCCCAAGGTACCCCTATTTCAGTCGGTACAACGTTGTCGAATTTTTATAATACACTCTTAATAGTGCTAAGGGCCTATTTCAGTCGGTTTATTGAATGGGGATTTATTGAATGAAGTCCTCCAAGGCACAACTTTGACATGAGTCCCCCCAAGGCCCAACTTTGACATGAGTCCCCCCCAAGGTACAACTTTGACATGAGTCCCCCCAAGGCCCAACTTTGACATGAGTCCCCCCAAGGCCCAACTTTGACATGAGTCCCCCCCCCAGGCCCAACTTTGACATGAGTCCCCCCCCAAGGCCCAACTTTGACATAAGTCCCCCCCAAGGTACAACTTTGACATGAGTCGCCCCCCAAGGTACACCTTTGACATGAGTCCCCCCCAAGGCACACCTCCCCCTCATTGGGAAAAAGAGAAAAAATGTTGTTTTGCGGCTATAAGACAGTTTGGACTTCCAACGTTATTTGTTACAATATCTGCAGCTGAAACACATTGGTTTGATTTAATGAAAACTTTATCATGGAATTTAGATCGTCACGAATTAACTAAAGAAGAATTTGTCGATATTAACAAGTTTAGCAGTAGGCCTCTGGCACTAAATTAAAATCTGTCAATGTCAGATTTTCATGTTTTAAATAATGAAATAATGTCGTGTCAGTATAATTTTTTTTTTTTTTCTTTTCCAAACAAAGATCAGGCGAGGTGCAGCACCCTCCTTAAATTATCTGGGGAAAACTCTAGATCAATGTTCATAAAAACATTGATCCAGTTGTTTTTATTAGATTTTAGAACCAACTGAAGCGATATAGGGATTCAAAATTATTTACATATGTAGTTATTTTTAGACTTTGTTAATGAACTTGTTAACTATTTGTTTTTCCCCAATAAGTTTAAAATATAAATTATCAAACAAAAGTTATATTAGGTCTTTTTAATACAATATAATAAAGTCACACAATCAACTGATTGGGAAGAAAATCATATTTATTGAAAATTTCAATAAATAGGTCTTTTTAGTTAAAAAAGTATCATGTATTGAATAAAATAATTTTGTTTTGTTTTTCTCCACAAAACCGTAAATCTCCCTTTTTCTCCCTTGAAATTATGTAAAATCTCCCTTTTTCTCCCTTGAAATTATGTAAAATCTCCTGTTTTTTTTTCCACCAAGGTTGGCAGCTCTGATATTTGTTTGAAGCAATTTATGCTGTGTAGTAGATTTTTAAATTTTCGCTTTTGGTTATTCGTTCTATTATTCCAGTTTTTTATGAACACACAAGAAAATCATTAGTTTTAAGCTCAAGATAACCAAAAAACAGCTAAAGCATATTGGTCAGCCAATATAAATGTTATTTTAGTTTCAGAGATTAGAAACAAAATTTAACAAATGTATAAGCTCTTTAATGTAATCTAAAAAGTTTTAATCAGTTTTTGTTTCGATTATACACCTCATGTGAAAATATATGCTATTACATTTAAGTTTTTGCAAGTGAGACCCCCTAAATTTGGAGGCCCTGGACCAGTGCCCCATATGCCCGTATCATAATCTGGCTCTGTGTGCTGAAATTATGCATTCATATATGTAATCCGCATCCTCTAAATTAATGTGTTTGGGGGGGGGGACCCCCCTTTCCTAAACTTATTTATTTATTTTTTTACGAAGGTTAAAAAAGTGTAATAGTATTTACCCAGAACAATACCTTGATCATAAGCATATGAGAAGAAGAAGTAATAAAAATTTAATTAACTTTTAAATTAAAAATGCTAGAGTCAAGATAAGAATGCATTTTCATACAATTATTTTCAGCATTTAAGTTATCACTTTTTGTTATTGTTTTCATGAAAACATGTTTTTTTGTACATAAAAACAAGTTTGTTGCAAAAATTTTATGTGTGTTTAAAAAAAATTAAATACTTAAAACTTCCATTATTTACAATTAAATTAATTAACTTACAGTTAGAAGTTGCTTGAAGTTAGATGGGAATCTTTTCTCCCGGGATCCCAATTGTCTTCAGCCCACATGCTCAATGCCACCACTAGTCGAAATTTATTCTTTATCTTTGGAATAGTGCTACCTGTTCAGATCTAAAGAAGAACATCATGAATAATCAGTTTTGACTAGCAGCAGGATCAAGCTGAAGACACCAGGAGAAAAGCTTCCCACCTAATTTCAAGTAAGGCCATTTCATTTAATTAATTTAGTTGTGTGTGTATGTTTTATTTATAAATTGTGATGGATACTGCTTAAAACATATTTCAGTTTTGAGTGGGAATACTTTTTTCATGTATAATCAATATATCAGTTTTATGTTTTAGTGAAGGGAAAGCAAGATGTTTATCATCACCTAAAGTATACACTTTTGGACATAATGATGATGTCACTGGTTTATGTTTTTCTCCAGACAGTGATTTACTTTTGTCATGCTCTTTAGATGGATCTGGTAAGAATTAATCTGATGTGTAGTGTAATTGATGTTATAACTGCATAATTAAATAAAACATTAAAAGTATTTCTCTTTTTTAATTTCCTTCTAGTAAAAGCTATAAGCAGCACTACCTACCGTGTTTTGCAACACTATGATAGTTTTGGATCATGTACAGATATTGATGTAAAGTAAGATAACAAATT
This sequence comes from Salticus scenicus, assembly GCA_963930645.1. Classification (NCBI taxonomy): domain Eukaryota; kingdom Metazoa; phylum Arthropoda; class Arachnida; order Araneae; family Salticidae; genus Salticus; species Salticus scenicus. The sequence continues at coordinate 414,065,077 of OZ005648.1, forward strand.
ATCATATTATTTAAAATTATTTATTTTTATTCTTAGATGTATAGGTTATATCAACTGTTTTTTTTTTTTTTTTTTTATGTAAATGGAAAAATAAAAGTTCCAAATTGTAGCTCTGATTTTTATTTTATTATTATTATTAACAACACAATCAAATATTTTAAATATTTTAAAATCATTACATCTTGTAGTTAAATTAAATTTTAATCACATTAAAAACTGAGACAGATAATATACACTAAAAATATACATTTTAAAATATTAAACAAGTCCTTCCGGCTTATTCGGAAGGGTAGGTTGATTTCTTTTTTCTTATCAAATAGCCATCATTTTGTTTCAAAATGGCGGCTGGAAATTATTAATGCACTTGGTAGAAATATTGATGTAGGCTATGCACGTATAGATTTTTAAGCAAATCGGTTCATAAATACCTTTTTATGTGAATTTAAAATTTTCGAGTGGCCGGCGCTTGGAAACAAAATGGTGAGTTAAGTTGACAAATACATGAAATGTATTTGTGAGATAAGTCTACTGTACACATATAGTTTGAATTAATTCAAAATCTCAAAAGTCAACGTTTTGAAAAATTAAGTGGCTGGCTCTTCGATCAAAATGGCAGAGAAAGTTCCTCATGTAAAATGTCGTTTCAAATTTGAAAATAATTTTTTTTTGTAGAAATTCTTTCAAAGAGGCTTAGTAAGTCGATAAAATGTTAGTTTTCTGCATTTCTAGCTCGTTTTAGCATTAAAATAGCCTAATTTTTCCTTAAAAACGCATTAAAAACATCCAGCAATGCAGGTAATGGATTTGGCGCCAAAGTTGGTGACTTTTCCGCTGTGGCGACTTTTGGCGAGAAAATACTTATCGATATACCAAAGATGGACGCAATAACGTGATTGGTTCACGAGTTACGTGAATTTTCTAGATTTTTGTTGTTTGGATGATAAATACATTTTTCAACTTTGATTTGAATTGATTAAGTTTTTTTAAAGTTACCGTGATAACAAATTTTCCAGTGGCCGCCAGTTGGAAACAATACAGTGGAATAAGTTGCCCAGCAAACATATCCAAGATATTTGAAGCATAGGTTCACTGTCCAACTGTGATTTAAATCAGTGCCGTGTTTCAAAGGTTAATTTTATGGCAAATTTTCAAGTGGCAGTCTAAGTGGTTGCAACTTGAAAACAAAATGGCAAAACAACATGCCCAGCGAAATCATCCAGTATACTTGTATATGTTCCTTGTCCAGTTCTAGTTCAAATTAAATCAGTATTTCAAAAATTATCGTCATAAGAAATTTTCAGGTGGCACCACTTGGGAAAAAAAGCGGAGTGAGATGCCCAGTGAACTTATCTGAGATATTTGAAGGATAAATCCACTACCCAAATTTGATGCAAATTGATTCTCTATTACTAAAGTTACTATATTCACAAATTTTCAACTGGCAGCCACTTGGACATAAAATTGCAGATCAAGTCACCAAGTGAACTTATCCTAGATATTTGAACCATAAGTTCACTATTCAACTTTTATTTGAATCAGTTTAGTATTTTAAAAGTTATTGTGGTGGAATATTTTCAAGTAGCAGTGTGATTTCAAGTGGCTGGAACTTAGAAACAAGATGTCGGGACAAGTTGCCCAGTGAAAACATTCAAGATAATTATATGATAATATCACTATCCAAATTTGGTTCGATTTGGAGTATTATTTCAGAAGTTATCGTGATTTTAAATTTTCAAGTGGAAGCCTGATTTCAAGTGGTCCCGCTTAACTTAAGATATCTGCCACTTTATTAAAAATGGCGGATATAGTTTACTAATAAACTTCATTGAGATCCTTATGTGGTCTGTATTTACATCAACATTCAAACAATTTCAGAATACGCTTTTTACAATTTAAATTTGAAATTTTCAAGTGGTTTCCACTTGAAAACAAAATGTAGGAGCAACTTGGTTAACAAACTCATCTAAGATATTTATAAGATAAGTTAAGACACTCTTCAAATTTGGTTCCATTTGGAGTATTATTTCGGAAGTTATCATGGTTTTAAATTTTCAAGTGGTAGCCTGATTTCAAATGGTCCCGCTTAACTTAAGATATCCGCCACTTTATTAAAAATGGCGAATAAAGTTCATTACTAAGTTATTTGAGACACTTGTATAATCTATGTATGCATCAAAATAAAAAAAAAATTCGGAATATGCTTTTTACAATTTGAATTTGTAATTTTCAAGTGGTCTCCACTTGAAAACAAAATGGCGGAGCAATTTGGTTAAAAAATTCATCTAAGTTATTTATAAGATAAGTATCCAAATTTGGTTCGATCACTATCCAAATTTGGTTCGATTTGGAATATTATTTCAGAAGTTATTGCGATTTTAAATTTTCAAGTGGTAGAGTGATTTCAAGTGGCTCCGCTTAACTTAAGATATCTAAACTTTATTAAAAATGATGGATAAATTTCATTAATAAACTTCATTAAGACCCTTATGTGGTCTATATTTACATCAAATTTCAAACGAATTCGGAATACGCTTTTTACAATTTGAATTTGAAATTTTCAAGTGGTCTCCACTTGAAAACAAAATGGCAGAGCAACTTGGTTAATAAACTCATCTAAGATATTTATAAGATGAGTTAAGACACTCTCTAAATTTGGTTCGATTTGGAGTGTTATTTCGGAAGTTATAGGGATTTTAAATTTTCAAGTGGTAGCCTGATTTCAAGTGGTCCCACTTAACTTAAAATATCTGCCACTTTATTAAAAATAACGGATAAACTTCATTAATAAACTTCATTGAGACCCTTATGTGGCCTGTATTTACAACAAAATTCAAGCAAATCTTGCTTTAAATATGCTTTTTACAATGTCGGTTTGAAATTTTCAAGTGTCTGCCACTTGAAAACAAAAAGTCAGAGCAACTTGGTTAACGAACTCATCCAAGATATTTATAAGATCAGTTCACTGTCCAAATTTGGTTCCATTTCGAGTATTATTTCGGGAGTTATCGTGATGACAAAATTTTCATTATAGATAAATAGATAGATAGATATATATATAGGGGTCATTCTCTGAAAAGTGGGCTTTTTAAAAAAAAAAAAAAAAAAAAGTTAGCCCAAATGAAATTGCTCCATTATTTTTTTTATTTATTTTTTTTTTTTTTTAATTTTGTGCATGTACACATACATTACAGTTAATAAAAAATAATATAAACCAAACTGCATCTGATAATTTTTTGAAATAGTATTATTTTTATTAGTTAGAAAAATGAGGGAATGATTGTGAGGGAATGACAAATTTCTTCTAGAAACTACTTTATAAAACATGATTAGGTTTAGTTGTATTTTCAAACACTAAATATTTATTAAAACATATTTTTATTACTATAATAACATAAAAAAGCAAATTTGATTTCTTTTAGTTAACTTTATAATGAATGAGGGAATGACATATAATAAAAATACTGTATTTCAATCTAACGTTTGAGAGCCTTATGCAACTCATTGTAAAAAGTTTCGAACAGAACACAAAATAACTATTTACTTTGCTGCTATACAAATTAAGTTTGACTTATATAAAGCACGTGCTGCCATTAATGGAGTAAGTAGGGGTGTAATTATAGTTTGATGAGGGAATGATATCTAATACCAGGGACAACAATAAAGTGTGTTCTAATTTCTTTCATTGCATAATATATAAATGTAGTGTAATGGATAAATATTTATTAAAGTATGTTTAATAAATTTTCAATTAAAATAATTTAAATATACGTGCTTTAATACCATAGAAACCATTTTATTTACTTACATGTGTGAATGGGGACACAGTGAGGGAATGATATTTTGCATTTCAAAAAATATTTTAAAATTATATTTAAATTCCAGTAACCAAAGAATTACAGTTTATATGCATAACAAATTAATACTGATAGTTCTGACAGCTTTTTGTTTTTGTGATTTTAAAAATATGCCCTCAAGATTACTGGGACATGAAATGACCACTTATCAGAGAACTACTCATAGATAGATAAACGAAGTGATTGCAATAGGTTGATTTCTAAAGAAATCAACCTAAAACACAAAACACAAATTTAAACGTTTTGAGCCTTTTACAGGCTCCTCATCAGTAAAAAACATTAAATGTAAATGTTAAGATGAACAACAGACTTTCATTAAGTGAGGCATGCACAGTTCCTGATGAATACGTTTTACTCACTTAATGAAAGTCTGTTGTTCATCTTAACATTTACATTTGATGTTTTTTACTAATGAGGAGCCTGTAAAAGGCTCGAAACATTTAAATTTGTGTTTTGTGTTTTTAATATTTTAAAATGTATATTATCTCAGTTTTTAATGTGATTACAATCAAATATGTTTAAAATAATCTTAATACCATTTTCAATAAATCTTATCAAACATTATTGAGGTTTTAAATTATCAAATTCTCTATTTCTTTAAATGTATTGAAAAGCTATGCATGCTATTTTAAATCACCATCATCACTGATGCTTATTAAGAGTTCCAGTGGGAAACAAGTCTCCCCCTATTTCTACTGGTCTTAAGGGGACTCTACATATCAATGCAAGATGTCAAAGCCAATGTTTTTCTACGGAAATTTTGCCCCATAATAACTCATTTAACTAATACATCTTTTTGAATTCTTTTTGATTATCGTTTTCTAAAAATTGGTTTTTTGAAAGTTTTTTATTATTTTATTTTGAAGCTGCAAAATCAGGGTTTCAGCTATGGTCACATTTTTTTACAAAATGTGTAACATTTATATGAAATGCAAAAACTAAATAAGATATTTCTGATTTTTTTTTCTAAAGCATTTCATTAAACACTGCTATTTAAAAAAAAAAAAAAAAAAACTTTTTAAAAAGTGATACGTTAAATTGCTTAACACAGAATATATATATATATATATATATAATAATAAAGATGATCTATTAAGCATAGTAGAAGCCAAGCAACAGATACAAGATCACTGAAACACCAATGACCAATAAGATTTTAAAAAATTTTATCAGTGGATGAAATACACTAATGTAAAGAAACCAGATCCACTAATCAATAGCCTGCAAAACAAATGAATCAATAAAGTAACACAACAAATCCCAACTCAAAACCATAAACGTATCAAAATTAATGAAAAAATAACCTAAGAAACACAAGATAGGAAGGAAGGAGGCTGGCGGCAAGACTTGTGACTTGCCTGTGGGGTTAAACTAGTTTCACGCCGGCAACACTCACCCAGCCTGCCACAACCAGAACAGGAATCATATGGATTTAAAAAAGCAGAATTTCAAAGCAGATGAATAACAATGAAACCACGAAGCAACAATGAAATTCACCGATTGATTAGAATTTGAAATATAGTTGACAACTCAAAGAGGAAGAAACTGAAATTTTAGTGGTAAAAGAAAGTTTGCATAGTAATACAAAGTAAATGCAACAAGCCTTCTGCTTTTTTTTTTTTTTTTTTTTTTAATTTAATTTCACAAACCCACCCAACCATCCAGCCTTACAACACCACCCCACCTCCGTAAATAAAAGTATGTATTACATTGTTTTACTAATGTATGATCATTATATGAAATTATAGGCTATGATGCAGATTTCACTGTTTATGCTGCATTATGTTTTTATTTAACCTGCATGAAAATTTGTCTATATTTTACATTATGTTTTTGCAGTTTCATATGTCATGTTTCTCAATTCTAATTTCAGTTCCAAAACTACTCATTTTGCAACAACGAGTTTTCTTCCACTGAATTCTTTTCATATGGCTTATTTATATGATTTTCAAAGAAAATATCCTGTTCAAAGCTTTTCTGGACATACAGACTTTCTTAAGGTATTAATTTCTTTTTAATGTTTCTAAAAATTAATTTTTTTAAATTATTTTACATCCTGTATAAATTATACATATACTTGCTAACATCCTAATTAATATTCCGTAGTATTGTTAGACCCGCCTTTCTTTTCCCGCCTTTCTAGTATTTTTTTTTTTTTTTTTTTTTTTTTTTTTAAGAGTAATATTCTCAAAATGTAATTAAGGTTAAATCAGAAGAAAAATTCTCTTTAAAATATTGATGTGGGGGAAAAAAAAAAAGGCGGGACTAACAATACTATCGAATACTAATCAGGGTGTTAGCAGGTATGCTTTTACATGTATAATATCATAATTAGTCTTGTACATTTGGTATTTTGAAGCACATTTGACAAACTATTGTAATCTCTTTTGCCTATTTAATGAATATAATGCTCCATCTCTCTATTAGAAAATATGTGAATTAGAGAGTAGAAAGACCATGCTATAGAGAGAATTGTTGTATTTTTCTCAGAAGAGAGAGATGGACCAAACAATCCCTGCAGGAAAATTAATATTCAGTTGTGCCTAAATGACAGATTCTGATGAAAAGGATTTAGAGGAAAATAAAGAGTTTGGTCCCTACATATACAGTCATGTGTTTCATTCTTAATCAATGGAAACAAAGCTAGCTGAATGCACACTATGGAATGACTAAGTTTCATATGAATTATCAATAGCTTTACGTTGTATGAAATATCAGGGGTAGTAGTTGCCTTGAAATTCCTTAAGAAAATTTTTTTGTCCTGAATTTCCTGAAATTTCAGTACAATTTAAAAACTTTTCATCTTTCTTTCACTTTTCAATGGGAAAGGTAATCTCAGTATGGTAATTTCAAAGTTTACCATTTAGTCAAGTTTATTAAAATTGGTTTGACTCTATCTCATAGTAATACAGTGCCTGAGAAAGGATTTTCTATGAGTAATATTGTCACAAAAGAGAGGAGCAGCATATCGGAAATCATAATTTATTTTTTATGCTTTTGCAGGGGTTATTTGAGAAAGCAATCTTCAATTACTTCTCTTTGTATCAAAAGAGATTATTAGGTATATAGGTCAGTCACATGCTGACTGGGTTGGCAGGTTTTTGATGCATGACAGTTTTTGACTGTTTAAACTGTCACGCCAAAAACCTCAAACTTTATACTTCTTGGTATATTTTAACGATAAAGTAGTCATATTTAGAGAAATAAAAAATTATAATAAAAGAAAGCGCTTAGTTTATGTCTCCCATGGTTAAAAATAATTCGTAGAAGCGTATTATCTGTTTCTTATGAGTACTAAATATTTTTATTTAAGTACCAAAAAAAAAAAAAAAAAAAAAAAAAAAAAACAGATATTTATTATCTTTACAAAAAACAAAAATTGAAATATAGGAATTTGTATATTTTAAGGTAAACTACTTATTGTATTTTAAGTTATAAAAATTTTACAAAGTCTTATTAAAAAAAAAAAAAAAAAAAAACTCTATTAAATGTATACTAATTGATAATTAAAAGATGCCGTAAGTATTTTACTCGAATGAATGAAATTACTGTGCTATTAAATATCACATTATATTCTTTCATTTTGAGTTGTAGTCAGTAGCATGTTTTAATGTTGTATGATTAAAGATTTGAGGTATTGCATAACTGATTGAACTGAATTTTAATATGAATTACATAATGCAATTTTTAATTAATTATTTTTAATTGAGGATATATGGACAGTATATATCTCTTTTATAAATTACTGCCTTAAAGGTGTGAAAATTTGCTTTTATGTGCATTGAAATTTAATGTTAAATACAGTATAGGATCCGTTATCCGGAAACCCGTTATCCAGAATGTTCCGAAAACCAGAATGCAAAATGCCAACTACCAAAATTTTTAATTATCGTAAAATTTAGGAATTAAAGTTATACAATAGCAGCGGTCAGAATTATAGTTTTACAACCTACTTTCTTTAATGCTACTGTGTTATTTTGAGGAAATATGGTGAACACAAAATTGTCCAAATAATTACTGAAAATTTTGCAAATTTAGGTTAGAAAATGAATTTTTATTGTATTTTTTAATAGCTAAACATTAATAACACATACTTCTTAAAGTGTCCAATAGCAGATGAATTTTATCCTTGAACTCAGGTCGCATGCATGAAGTCCCAATTGTTGTAAAATTTTTAAATAGTTTTTATTAATTTGCATTATTTTTAGAATTCATTTCATAAAATATTTAACATTATGTGCTAAACATATTTGAAATATTTATGAACTATTAGTATCAGAGCAGAGACACTTTTTTTTTTTTTTTTTTTTTTAAATATTTCCAATGGCTAGGCAAAAGTTACAGAGGACTATAAAGATACAAATCAAATTATAGACAATATAACATAGAAGACCGAAGTCATTGCCTAAGGAGCGATCTTGCCTCCCAATATCTCGACTCTTGTGTAGAACATCGAAGAGCCCTACAACGGGACAGAGCAGAGACACATTATAAGCAAAAAAATATCATAGAAATTTTTGCAAAATCCAAATGAAAGGATTTTACTCTCAGGTCTAAAATTAAATTTTATGTATGTTTATTTATTTTTCATTTATTATTACTATTTATAGTTTGAAATTCTAATTAAGAATGTTTTTTTATTTTGTGGAAATAATTTATTAAATGAACAAATATATAGGTAAAGTGTTTACGTATATATTATTCATGTTTATCACTGCTGTTTATGAAATTATTTTGTACCATTTTTATACATATAATAAAGTGTTCCTAATTACGGAAAAACCCCTTATCCAGAATATCCCAGGTCCCAAGCTTTCTGGATAACAGGTCCTATACTGTACATTAAAATTTCAAGTAGAGTCACTCCAGATTTTTTTTTTTTTTTTTTTTTAATATTATGTTTGATTGCTAAAAATGTTCATTGAAATTTCAACATAATTTTAAATTAGACAGGTTAGACGTATTTTTTAAATTAGACATTCTTAATTTCAGGTGAAAATTAGACATTTTATTTAAAACCTAGCTGAACCTGGCCATGCATTGCTATGGTTTTATGCTTTACCCACTTCGCTAATTGCTAGTCATTATATTTAAATGATTTTAAAATTCCATATCAATTATCCTTATTTATTAAAATCACACACACACAGGAAAAAAAAAAACATTCAAATCTGTCAAAACCACAATCTTGATTCCAGCTACTTTTAGCTGCAGCTTTCACGCCCACACAACACTGATCCCATAGCCTTTTTTTTTTCTTATAAAATTACATATTTTATGCAGAAATAATTACATATTTTATGCGGCAACTTTTCAACTTTTGTTGTCATTTTGGTGATGAATTAAAGAGGCTGTCGCAACTGCATAAGTAAAGATCTTGACGAGATTACTTAGTTCACTATATCTCTACCAAAGTTAATATATTTTACAATTTGTATCAACTAAATCACAATTAAAGAAGACATTTTCTTTTTCCCGATGTGCTTGGTATTTTATTACTGCTGTGTCCCTTTTTAATAATTATTTAGGTATTGCAACAGTAGGATTTAGATTATTATGGTTTCAACAGTGTGATTTGGTTGCCTAAAACTAAAAATATTTCTAAATCTCATTTTTAAATAACGAATCACTCGTAATTAATTAGTATGCTCCTTTTTTCCAGCATGGAACTAGTTTAGGTATGTTATATAAAAATTGTATAAATATTTACTGTGAAAATAAGTAAGTTACATCAGAAAAAAAAAAAAACTTACTTTTTTAATCAACTATTTTTCAAGTGCAAGAAAGCTAAATGTGGTTTTTAGACATGTAAGCCTAATTTTCAAAAGTTATATATTTTAATATCCTATTCTCTCTAAATTCCTCTGTAAATTCCTATTCCCTCTGTCTGTCCCGTTTATAACATAGCAGAAAAGGCCGGTTTTTTTAACCTTAAATTTTAAAATTTCTTTTAGTTTAATTTAGTTCATGAATTCCGGTGGCAGTATAATTTAAATGATTCGAATTGTCTTGTGCCACAAAGGGTTAATCAGCAAAGTGAATCAGGGGAAGCAAAGTCTCCCACAGGGGTTGGTGAGTGGAATGAGCAGGCAGAGTCCACTAGTTGTGTAAAAAAAAAAAAAAAAAAAAGACTGTAATGCAACAATTTAAACACACCAAGATATTTATCAGCAACAGGGAATATAAGCATGAATAGGAAATAATAGAGCATAGATTAAGAGACCAAAGAAATGACTTTATACATTAAATGGTTGTTTCTCCATACACAAACTGTAGATGAAACAAAACTTCTGGCAACTAATGAACTTGGATTTTGGGATAAAATACTCTCTCAGTTAATCAGAATGATTGAAAAATTCCTAGTTCTAGTAATAACAAATCTCGGATGTAAAAATTGCAAAATTAGTATTGGTAACAAAAATAATGAACATAAATTTTATTTCTGATTTAGCTGTTTTAGATTTAATTTCTTAGTTTGGGAATTGAATTTTCCATTTGAAGAACTGCAGGTTGAGAAAGGCGAATCGAATCTAAATGTTTTTGCACTGCATTTATATGAAACATTCCACCTATTTATTTATTTATTTATTTTTTTTTTTTTTATGTTATTCTAATTAATAAGAGTCTACTATAATTCAAAATCTCACAATACATTCAAAATCCACACTTTACATCTCTGACTAAAAGAAAAATAAATGACCTCTAATTTAATAAAAGCCTTGTTTTCTTAATTAAATTCGCTAACCAGGTCTGTTCCAATTATAAATATGGGATAGGCAATGGTAAAATAATACTGTAATATTATTTATATTCTATACATGTAATTTTAATTATCTGTGAATATTTGTAAACTTAAAATTAATTTACATGTAATTATATATATATTTAAATACTTAGTGCATACGCTTTCACCCAAATGGATTATATCTTGCAACAGCTGCTTCTGACAAAAGCATAAAAATTTGGAGTGTTCTTCAGTCCAAAGAAGTTAGATGCTTCAAAGATGAAATAGTGGATCATCCTGAGAAAATAGTGTTTTCTCCTGATGGATTACATATAGCATCAAGTAAGTTTTGTTCGTGTGCTTGGGAAGGAGAGGATATGAATGGGTATGGGATTTAGTCAATATTGAAATTCTTCATTGTTTCTAAAAGTGAGTCTTAATAACATTTGAGTTATTGTTAACTACAATATTTTTAATATTGAATTGTTTATGTGAAGTTCTTTCAATTTATACTACAAGAAAAAACTTATAAACCCTGTAATGAAATCTTGTAATTCTATACTTTTAATTTTATATATATGAAATGTTGTGTACTTGGGGGTTCGTGAGTTGGCTGAGAATGAAAGCCGAAACTTACAAAAGTTCAGTAGTTTATTTACAGAAAATTCCAGAAGAATGCAGGTCTATAAACTGAGAACCAGCTTCAATTCCACCAATAAACACAGTTTAAATAACAGCTGTCAACAGCAAATCCACGGTACAAACTGTATAGCAATAACACATAAAGCAAGGCTCATTAAAAGAGGCTCAGAACTCCTTCAATAAGCACTGCAAGCATTGATGAAACTGACTGATTCTGATCTGAGTTTGGCACGTTGAACTTCCTTTAATATTTCTCTGCCGAACTCAGAATGTTCGAGAAATTTCCCGTAACTCCTTAACCAATCACATTAGAATGTCCATCTTTGGTATATCGATAAGGATTTTCTTGCCAAAAGTTGCCAAGGGCAAAAAGTTACCAGATTTGGTGCCAAATCCATTACCAGCCTTATTGGAGCTTTTTAATGCATTTTAAAGGGAAAATTAAGCTATTTTAAGGCAAAAAAGAGCTATAAATGCAGAAAATTGGCATTTTATCAACTTACTAAGCCTCTGAAAGAATTTGTACAAAAATAAATACAATTATTTACGATTTCGTAACAATGCCCCCCCTCCCAAAGACTGCATGTCCCGGGCAGTGCAACCCTTGGTCAGGAGGGGAAACTAAACAAAAAAACTACATTGCAGATAACAATAAATTAAAAATTACAAATTGCAAAACCAAGTGAGAAATATTTACAAAATTTACAAATAAGTACAAATATTTATATACAAATATTCACTTCACACATGCACAAATTTAACAAATATTCACATTTTAAATTTGAGCATTACCGTTACGTGTGGTATGTGACTAGCCGATCATAGTGAACCACCTTCAGTTTTGATGAATGTGTTTTAGCAATCCTTACAACAACATCGTTTGACACCCCCCCCCCCCCCCCGCCAATTTTCCCTCTCTACAATCAATGATCAAACGTCTGATGCTCAGTCTTTGATGCTCAAGCTTTCTCCTTCTACAAAAGAATCAAACATTTTCCTCCAGGTTTTAAAAAATGTTGGGTACGGGGCTAGTAAAAAAAAAAAAAAAAAACTTTTTAGATTTTTGACGGCAGATTTGAATTTTTAAGGGCACATTTCACATTTAAAATCTAAACAATTTAAAAATTCAGTTATAAATATGCATATAAAAAAGAAAAAAGTCTACATTTTAACTTTTTTTTACTTGTTGTTAATATGCTGATTGTCACACACAATAGTTTTATTTATATTTACAGCAGTTATCTTCAGTTTGTAGGTTATTTTCTACAAAAGGCAGTGTTGACGATACTTTATGAGTGGACTGTATATCATTTTAATAATTACTATTCTGAAGCTATTACTTCACAAACATTTAATTAATGTATTATTTACATATTGTATGTACATATTTACAGTTATTAGAGGACGTATTATTAACGTATTTCAAGTATGTTGACACCATAGTCAACACAAACTATAAAAAAGGTGAACCATATCACCGAACAAGATAAACAAGAGAGATGTTACTCTTATAACGAAAAACAATACAACTACTCCGCTAAAGCGGGAATGCAAGTGAACAAGAGATGCGCGCCAAGGTTGCGCATATAGCCAAACTAAGGTGAGCGGCAACAGGCAGTAATAGAAAAAAAAATAGCTTGGGGCAAAAAGGGTGCTTTTTTTTTTTCTCTCTTTCCTTTCTAAACAAAGAGCAGGTAAGGTGCAGCACCCTCCTGAAATTATCTGAGGAAAACTCTAGATCAATGTTCATAAAAACTTGTTTTATTAGATTTCAGAACCAACTGAAGTGATAGAAGTTCTCAATATTCTTTACATATGTAGTTACTTTTAACACATTTGCGACTGCTGACATGAATTCACGTCATTTTAACTTCTGTAGCTAGTTGCTGCTGAATTTGGAGTTAAAAGTTTGTTCTATTTAATTAAAAGTTGATGCTGCAAATGAAATTTATTTACGAAGTTAAGTTTCGATATATTTGTTGAGTAAATTATTATTGAATCACAACAAAGGTAAGACTTTAAAGAAAAATGATAAGTTCTTCACTTACCTTGTATTCAGTAGTGCAGTAGGAGCTTCTTTCTCCAGGCATATTGTAATCCAAAAAAGGCTTTCTTCATAGTTGTTAAGCATTCACTAATAAGCATATATTACAACTAATAATGTAAAAAGATAATTATTTGAATTTGTTTAAATGAATCTGAAAATATTTCTGTGTTGTAATTAGCTTTATTATTGTATATTTTAGGAGTGCATTTTTATGCATCCTTCCTGGTTTAGGAAAAGTTACAGACTGCTTGAAGAATTTAAATTACAATTTTTAAGTATATCATTATGGATCATAAATTGTTATATTATATTATATTATGACATTTGAAAGGAAAAAATTAATATCTTATTTTGTTTATACAATCATTAAACTACATTGTTGAAAGAAATAAAACAGTAATTTAGAATAACATGATTTTCCATAAAGTTTGAAATTAATAGTTCTGTAAAATAAATAATGGTTTGAAAATGTTTATTTAGAGAAAAGTAAAAGTCATTATGAGTCTATAAATCTTTCACTCGCGGTGTTCAAGGTCAAATTTAATTATAGTTGATATTACTTTGTTTATAGTTCTGAAATAAATGACAGTAAATAAATGAAAAGTTTATGGAGATGATAATACATCTATTAATTCCCCCTTCAGCTCCATAAATCTTTTAAGTTCCACTAATCAATTTCAATTTCTCTCGGTGTTTTTCGTGAATCTGTCTTGGAAGTGCCTTGGTGAAGATATCACCAGTCATTTTGTCACTTGGACAATATTCGGGTTCTATCACACCTTTTTCTTTTAGATCCTTTAAGTAGTTGAATTGCAGGTCAACATGTTTCAGTTTTCCAGTAAAACCGATGTCTATCAGTTTTATACACGAAATATTGTCTTGAAAAACTTTGATAGGTAACTCTTGAGGCAAGTGCAAGTCTTTTAATAATTTTAGTATCCACATGATTTCTTTCGCAGCAGTCGTGGCAGAAATAAATTCGGCCTCAGCCGACGAAAGAGCGACACAATTTTGCCGTTTTGTGATCCATTGAATAGGATTATCTCCTATCATGAAAACACTGCCTGATGTTGATTTTCTGTTGGACTTGTCTCCTCCCCAGTCCGCATCTGCGTAAACTACCAGTTTAGGTTTTTCATTGGCACTGATAACGAAATTTAGATTTTTTGTGGTATTTAAATACCTGACAACTCTTTTTACTGTTTCCCAGTCCTTTTTTCTTGGACTTTCATTTCTCCTACTTAATATGTTTACGGCAGCTAATATGTCAGGACGGCTAACTGTAGTCAAATATAGCAAACTTCCTATTGTTTGTCGGTATTTAGTGTTGTTTTCTAATGGGTTATCATTATCATCAAATTTTAAGTAATTTGTTTCCATTGGTGTATATGTTGGTTTAGAGATTTCTAAATTTAATTTACGTACTAACTCTTCGATTTTCAGTTTTTGATTTATTTCGAAATCCCCTCTATCATTTCTAGTTATTTTCATGCCCAAATAGAAACTAACCTCTCCTAAATCCTTAACTTCGAATTCTTTGCTTAATTTCCTTATTATTTCATTAATTTGCCCGTTATTTCCGGCAATTAATATGTCATCGACATATACTATAATAAATGAAATGTTGTCTGACGTATTGTTTACATAGAGGCATGAATCAGCTTTGCTCTCGACATAATTTAGGGTTTTTAGGAAACTCCCAATTTTTAAGTACCAAGCTCTAGCAGCTTGTTTAAGCCCATAAATTGATTTGTTCAACCTACACACTTTATTTTCTTCCCCTGGATTAATAAAACCGTCGGGTTGTTGCATATACAGTTCTTCGTTTAAGTCACCGTGTAGGAATGCTGTTTTAATGTCTATGTGTCTTACATTTAATTTGTGGTAAGCTGCAGAGTTTAGGAAAGAACGTATTGTAGTATAGGACACCACCGGTGCAAATGTTTCATCATAATCTTCCCCAAATTTTTGGAGAAATCCCTGAGCTACCAGTCGTGCTTTAAATTTTTGTATTTTCCCGGAGTCATCATATTTTGTTTTAAAGGTCCACTTTGAACCGATAATTTTCTTTTTATTTGTTTATTTATGTACGCAAAAGCTTTACACCCGAATACTCTCAAATGAGATAAATTAGGTTTAATTCCATTCCATAATTCGTAGGGACTTTTATTATTTCCTTTTGTGGGGAGTCTATTAATAATATAGTTTGCTGTGTTGACAGCTTCCCCCCAAAATTGCTTATCTAGATTTGCTTCTGATAGCATACTTCTCACCATTTCTACCAGTGTTCTGTTTTTCCTTTCAGCCACTCCGTTTTGTGCTGGGCAATAAGGAACTGTAAGTTCGTGTTTAATTCCCATTTGATTTAGGTAATTTTCTATTTCACTTCCCACATATTCTCTCCCGTTATCAGATCTGACTCTTTCAGGTAATTTTCCAAACTTATTTTTGACTAATGCTATATATTGTTTGAGCATGGTTAATACCTCGCTTCTATGTTTCAAGAAATAAATCATGCAGAATCTGGTGTAATCATCGATGAACGTTAAAAAATATGTTTTCCCCCCTATGGTGGGTGTTTGAAATGGCCCACAGATGTCTGTATGTATTAATTCAAGTACTCTATTAGTCCTGTATTTAGATTGCTGTGGATATGGTAAATCTGTCAGTTTTTCTTTAATGCATGTTTCGCATGTTTTGTCATGTTTGCAGAAATTTATATTAATTCCCACTGCTAGTTCCTTATCCATAATGTGTTTTATGTCAGCATAATTTCTATGACCGAGCCGCTTGTGCCAAAGCGTGATACAATTCTTATTGTTACATTCGTGAGTTAAATTAATATGTTCATTTGAACTGTTTTGGGGTTGTTTTACTTCATATAAGTTACCCTTTAGTTCCCCCTCAAGGAAGGTTTTTCCGAATTTTTGTAGTATACATTTATCATTTTTGAAAATTAACGTGCAGCCATTTTTGGTGGCTTTACTAACAGAAATTAAATTTGTTTCGAGGTCTGGTACAAAAAGTACGTCGAGTAACTTTATTTTGTTTATTTCCCCCTCAGATGTTTCGGTAGTAATAACTACATCACCTGAGCCCTGTGATGTTAAAATATTTCCGTTTGCTATGACAACATTTGAATTGTCATAATTTTTTATTTCACTAAATAAATTTTTGTTATTTGTGATATGCGAGGAGGAGCCGCTATCTACGATCCAATTGTTTTTGTTTTCTTTACAGGCGATGAATGCTAAATTTTTTAATTTATTTCTTGTATGAGTTTCATCGTCGGATGCATTTGATTCATCCCTGTCATGTTTCATTTTTGGTTCACTATTTTCAAAACATAAAGATGAATTAAAGTTTTTATTTTTATTGTTATAGCCACTTGATGAATAGTTTTGTTTTTTGTTTTTGTCTTTTCTGTACCAACAGTCGTTGGTATTATGATTTTTCATCTTGCAGTATGTGCAGAATTTATTCACTTGTTTTTTCGGAAAGTTTTGTTTGTGTCTTTTAATTTGATAAGCTACGGCATTATCATCAACTTGCAACGCTTTGTTATTACAAGATCTTCTGTTATATTCATCCATCAGCTTACTTTGGATATAACTAGGTGTAAGATCCTCTTCAGATTTTGCTTCTAAAGCAGTAATAAGAGGATCATATGACGAGGTAGCGAACACAGTAAAAGAGCTGATAGATGAGAATCATTGATATTTTCGCCAATGGCAGTAAGTTTCTCTTTGATTTCTAAAATGTTTGTGATGTGTTTAATCATGTTGCCTCCTTCGTCTAATTTGCAGCTATACAAATTTTTTAGTAAGTATAACTTGCTTGAAAGGTTTGTACGTTCGTGTAAATTTTTTAGTTTAACCCATGTCTCTTTTGATGTGGACAAACCTTTCACATGCACGATCTGATCATCACTAATAAACAGGTTTATCATGGCTTTGGCTTTTTTGTCTTTTTTGGACCAATCTGAAGTGATAGGCTCTGGTGGAGTTTCAGTTATGGCGTCAAAAAGATCTTCTTTTATCAATAACATTTCTAGCTTAAAAGACCAGGTAGCATAATTAGAAGCATTGAGCTTCTCAATAATTGCATTGTCTTTATAAGACGCCATTGTTAATTTTAATTTAATTTACAGTAATAACTTCCACCACTAATAGCCTATGTAATATGAATTTAATTATTGTATGCCAGAGATTTTTAAGTCAGTCTCATAATCAATGTTGAGTAAATTATTATTGAATCACAACAAAGGTAAGACTTTAAAGAAAAATGATAAGTTCTTCACTTACCTTGTATTCAGTAGTGCAGTAGGAGCTTCTTTCTCCAGGCATATTGTAATCCAAAAAAGGCTTTCTTCATAGTTGTTAAGCATTCACTAATAAGCATATATTACAACTAATAATGTAAAAAGATAATTATTTGAATTTGTTTAAATGAATCTGAAAATATTTCTGTGTTGTAATTAGCTTTATTATTGTATATTTTAGGAGTGCATTTTTATGCATCCTTCCTGGTTTAGGAAAAGTTACAGACTGCTTGAAGAATTTAAATTACAATTTTTAAGTATATCATTATGGATCATAAATTGTTATATTATATTATATTATGACATTTGAAAGGAAAAAATTAATATCTTATTTTGTTTATACAATCATTAAACTACATTGTTGAAAGAAATAAAACAGTAATTTAGAATAACATGATTTTCCATAATAGTTCTGTAAAATAAATAATGGTTTGAAAATGTTTATTTAGAGAAAAGTAAAAGTCATTATGAGTCTATAAATCTTTCACTCGCGGTGTTCAAGGTCAAATTTAATTATAGTTGATATTACTTTGTTTATAGTTCTGAAATAAATGACAGTAAATAAATGAAAAGTTTATGGAGATGATAATACATCTATTAATATTAAAAGTTGATGCTGATTTACCATGAAGTTAAAATAATTAATAACTAAATTCTGTATGAAGTTAAATTTTTTTGAACTCTTGTCCTTGTTCCTCATCGTTTTAAAGATGATAAATTTTTTCTTTTATGAAGTTTAAAGACTTTTGATTGTTGTTTTATCTTAGTGGTCAACTGGGCGACCGTTATCTACAATAGTTACGTTTATCTTAAATTGATGTTTATTTGCTTAGTGGTCAACTGGGCGACCGTAGGGATGTTAATTTAGCTTCATGATTATTTTCCCCGATGGTCAACTTGGCGACCATCTATCTACGATCTTCGTTTGCTTTAATTACATCCTCTTCTGTTCGACCATTATCTACAATAGTTACGTTTTTCTTAAATTGATGTTTATTTGCTTAGTGGTCAACTGGGCGACCGTAGGGATGTTAATTTAGCTTCATGATTATTTCCCCGATGGTCAACTTGGCGACCATTCGTTTGCTTTAATTACATCCTCTTCTGTTGGTATCATCTTATGTTTCTCAATGGTCAACCTGGCGACCTTGATTTATGTTAATTGTGCTATAAAAGTTTTGTTTAAAAGGGGGACTTTGGGGCAAGATGTTTTTCTTCAGAAATATTGTATCAAGAGCTGAATACTTTTGTACTTTTTCAAGCTAATGTTTTCAAGGTAACTATCCAGCTTATATTGCTATTTTATGTTAATGTATTTGATTAAAAGTTTGTTATATATATATCTACATATGTTTTTTGATATTAATAAATTTTGTTAAGTTTTTAAATTTTCCTTGTTTTTACTGAGATCAAGTTTTCTAGTCACTAGTCATTTTACATTTTCAAAAACTTAAAGTTCAAACGTTTCTATTTGTGCAAAACTTTGCTTAATATTAAACTTAATAGATAGACCACTTCTAATGGTCTTTATCAGAAATTTTCCGTTTTTAAAAAAGTCGCAGATATCGTTCGTTTTAAAAAGAACCCCAAATATTCTACGAAAACTCCTGATTCCCAATCTTTCTCCATCTGTAACATAAATGTCAGTATTCATTTCAAACTTGCTTTATGATATTCTAGAACATGTAAAGAAATAGAATTATTAAATATTTCCTGCTGATGTAATTATTTTTTGCACCTCCACCCCCTTTATTTATCTCCAACTTTAGTGATCAGCAATCATATGTTCTGCAGAAGTCTTTTGTTTCCTAATCTTTATCCATCTGCAACATAAATTATATTAATAAACTTCTTTCATTAGATTCTAGAAGTAGAGTTGAAAGACTTTAATATTTCTTACTCTGTAATTATTTTTGTATCATCCCCCCCCCCCCAACTTCCTCGGATTGTGATCAATGATCAATTCTAGAAACAATAAAACAATGGAAGTGCCCAATATTTCTCATGTATGTAATTATTTCTAGATCTTTATTGCTGAATTTGAATCTGTTTATTTTTCCTCAATTAAATTAAATATTTGTATGTCATCTTTATACCAAATGTGTAAACATGGAGAAAATAATGAAGAATAATTTTTTCAGGTAGGAAAATTTTTCCCAAATCAATTTAAGAAAATTTATACTCAGTTGGTTTTATGCACGTTTGGAACTGATAATTAGATGGCAAGTATGTAGTGGTAAATGCTTCGAGGCCCTCAATATGTAACCAATGCCTGTGCAGTAGTGGCATCAGAAATTCCCTGATGGGAAGACACGTCTTCCCCGACAGTGGGGCACTTTATCGAGAAAGTTTATCAAGGGCACGACGTTCATGCTATATCATGCTGTGTTATACCATTTTTGTTTCCACCATGATAAATAAACATTGCAATATTTAAAAAACTTAAATACTCCATAAATTCATTTATATATATAAAAAAAGTATTGCTAAAAGGAGAGAAACTGAAAATTTCATTATATTTTCCCAGACAGATTTTAGAAATAGGACTCCCTGACAGGGGGCCTATTCCCACCCCCACCCCCGGCCCCTCTAGCTGGTGTCACCCCTGTGCCTGTGAGTGAGTTTTACGTGTCATTTTCATGCACAGATGTTAACATTAGGATATTAAAATACATGCTCAGTTGAGATGTTTATTTTTTAGTTATGTCATTACGTTCGTATGGTGGTTTTCTAATACGATGATGACATTGTATTAGATTGCAATGACTATTTCCAGTCGTTACCTCAAATGGATGACTAGAGGGCTCTGAGACTATTATCCTCGGACATTCACAAAGATATTTTTTTAATGATCTGTGAAACAAACTTGTAATGAGACAGAAATCCCAGAATATTTCTCCAGCTTTTCTTTTGTTTTGCTAACTGTTTTTCTGCACAAATATATTGCTTTATTAATACTCTATATTTTTCTGTTTCCATCATCTAAATAAACAAATTAGTTGGCTGCTTTTTACTTTAATGGAACTGAAATTATTTGAAATATGTTCTGCATATTTTAATAATGTTATCTCAAATTGTAATAAAATAAATTAAACACGTTGCAATAAAAATGTGACCAAGGAGTAATATTTTTTAAGTGACTTATGAAGCTGCTTTCATACTGTATTCATGCAAAGAACAATTAATTCAGTTGATGGACAGGCTCATTCGGTAATTGAAATACCACACACTTTAATTTCTTTCTCCCAGTTGATACATTTGGGTAATTCTCTGCAAATAGGCCAAAATGCTGAAAATGAAGGATATTTATTTCTTAAAACAGAAACGTTGACAAATTATTTATTCAGAATATTGTTTAGATATAGTTTTATTATATTAGCCCATAAAATTGAAGCATTGCTAAAGAAAAATATATTTTTTTAATATTTAAACCTTATGGAATATCATTCCCTCACACGCAACCATTATCACCAAAAAGTACTAAAAAATTTGTTTCGTACTTAAACACTTATATTTTTCTTGTTTGGGTATTGATTCTTAAAATAAACATATAGAGTGTTATTTTTATGTATTACATTTTTTTTTTTTTTTTTGTCTTCACATGCAATTTTTATTTGGTAATAAAGTTTGCAACTCATATTTCAAATCATTCTCTCACCATAAATAATTCAAGATGTTTCAGCAAATGACACAACTATACAGGTAGAAACAGTGCATATGTACTGAGCACATGTTTTCACCAAACTGTAAAACAAATTTCAGCCATCTAGGACAAGTTGCTTTAAGTGCAAGGTGGAATTGAAAGAACAGATTGGGTAAGTGTTCATATGGTATTATCATTCCCTCATTTAAGTTTATGAGATTGATTTATTTCTTAAAAATGTATTATTGTTTAATTTAATTGTAAATAAAGGGATAATTTAAGAATATGTATTCTTTTTTTTTTATTTTATTCATAAGGAAAAATTTCAGAAGCTAATAATGTAAATTTTGTCATTCCCTCACTGGTCATTCCCTCCTGTGAGGGAATGATGCATTTGCGAGGGATTAGTTTAATTATTTTTAAAGAACAATACAAAAATGTATTTTTGCTACATTTTGTTATTTTTATAAAGCAAATGGTATTCCACTTTACTAAAATAATTTAAATTAAATTCCAAAGTGAATTAAAGTGTATTAACAATATATATAAATAAAATAACTTATGATAAAGGATAAAAATATCAGTAACAATTATGAATTTTAATTTGTGGGAATTTTATTTAATTTCACAATTTAACGCTTTAATTATTTATATTTTGAAGAAAATTATTTATTAAAAGAAAATTATTTGTAAGGAAATTATTTATTAGTCTGGTGAAAAATAGAACTGTGATCCTGTAACAAAAAAAGAAATGCAGATGAAAGAACATCTAAAATATTTAAAGAAAAAACAAAAAGGTCAGGTAAAAGCAGTTTCAGAAATGACTAGACGGGAATTAAAAGTAGAAAGACAAGAATGGAAGAAAAGTTCTGAAAAATATAGGAATAAAAAGCAAGAAAAATGATCAAATACTTTAGAAACGCAAACCTTAAGTAATGAATTAAGTATATTCCTCAATTTCTAAAGGTACATCAAATTTGGAAAGTGGTAAAAAACTTAGAAGGAAAAATAGGGCAAGAATGAAACAAGAAAATTTAACATTTCAGTTACATAAATAGCAAAAAATTTCAAGTAAATATAAATCAAAATTTTATCGAAGGAAAGCAGGCAATAAGAAAGATATACAACTTTCACCTAGAAGCAAAGTGCAGAAGTTAAATTAGGAAAAGAAAATGTTTCTCCAGCTGTCAGGAAAAAAAAAAAAAAAAAAAAAAAAAAAAAAAATTTTGTGAAGCTTTACATGCCCAACTAGCAGAAACCTATAAAAGTTTAGGAAGTATGAAAAGAAAATATATCCTGGAGAAATATTGGAAATCAGTGAAAAGTCAGTCAAAGTGAATGCCATGGAGAACCCGCAGGCAATGAAAAGTTCAAGTGGCCTATGAGAAAGGACATCCTTGACTACCCATTTTGTGATATTATCAAAAAATCAAACCTCCAGTGCCTTGTGATAGTCGAGGAAGCACATTTGTATTTCCTAAAGAAATCTTCTATTGCAATTTAATTTTACACAATTTTCTTTTTTATCTTTTTTACAAAAATCATCATTCCCTCACTTTGTAATCATTCCCTCACTTTAATAAAAATTTAAAAATCTAAAAATTATAGTATTTTTTAATATTGAGTGTAACGACTATTTTTTTCCTATTAAGTACCTTTTCTAGTATTATATTACAAAAAATTGGAAACTTCTGACGAGATATTTTTTTCTTGTGCCACTTACGTGAAAATGGCCTATTTGCAGAGAATTACCCATTTACATTATCTAATTTTACTACGTAATTTTATATAAGTCAGTTTTATACGCTAATTTTTGTCCAATTCTATGTTATTTCCCATGCAATAATCTCTATAATGTAAGTATAATGCAAAATATTGTCTTCTTTAGTTATAGATACCTTATGAAGTTTTTTAAAATTAGTCCGACTACTTTACTATGTCATATTATAAATTTATGTCAAAATATATCTTTTTTCTGTCATGTTAAAAAATCTTAAAGTTGAAATAACTTTTATGAAATGTTCAAAGAAGGATGTTAAACTTTAATAGGATTCTATTGTATCATGAATGCTATTACAAAACTGATCTAAAGTTTTTTTCGATCAATCTATTTTGGGATGATGTCTACACAGACTGGCATATAAACTAATAGAATAACATACAGATGGGCATTAAATAGATTTTTGATTTATGGATTTCTCACACATTAAAAATGGGTAAAAACGTTTAAAAGAAGATGAAAATCTAAGTACCCCACAGGGTTGGGTTTTTGACGTCAAAAAGTGGTTTTTGACATGACAAAGGTTTAAACATGGTTTAAACCGTCAAAAACCTGTCATAAACCTCTATACCGTCAAAAACCTGTATTGTCAACATTCAACATCTATAAATGAGCTAAAATCTGGTTAGAAATAGGATTTAGTAATATTTGCCATATACAAGTGAATATCTAAATATTATGCTGTTTATAAAATTAAGAAATCTGAAAACAATTTGTAGATAATTTATAAAAAATTAGGTAAATATACTGGTTTATAATCTAAGAAATATATACAAAGTATGCATACAGTTATATTTTGTATGTTTATGTTTATTTATATTAATATTTATGAAATTCTAAAATTTCGAAGTTACTTATGAATTTTCACATAAGACATGAAAATACAGGAATACTGGATTTTTTTTTTCTTTAAGTAAAACATAATATATGTGGGCAGTAAATTAAAATGAATTTGAAAATAATTATATTTATAATCTACATTTATTATACTTATAATTTATTAATGAATTTTTATCTGTTTATTATTATTATTGATTGTATAAATATTTGTACCTGTTTATAGCTTGGACTATTGGTGTTTGGTGTTTTGGGAGTAAGGCTGATTGACTACTCTAGTATCTTAGGCCTAAGGGGTATTTTGCCTTCCATGTGGGTCTGTCTACAGGGTCCTAGTCCGTATTTATACAAGTTTCGGAGAAAAACATGAAAAACTCTGAATGGCTAGGCCAACGAGTGCGCCCTGGGATCAAACCCTACACCTCACGTTTACCAGCTTTGAGCGTAGTATCATTTGGCTGCTGGTGGGCCCTACAGCTTAGACTAATAATTTTTTTAAAAATCTGTACGGGTAAATATTACATTTATTACAATTTATGCATGTCCAGAAAGCATTCATATTTCTCGTGTTTCACGGTAATTATATGAATTTCAGACACATTTCAAGCTTTTTTAACATTCAGAATTATTACTTTTTCTTAAAAACTTGCAATATCAGCAGTCATTAAGAAAAAAAAGAAAAAAAGTTATATTTTTCTATAAAATATTTAAATACAAAATATTAGGCTATGCATTTTTATTTTACTGGTTAAATACATAATACTAAAAGCACAATACAAAAAAAATTGAACTATACAATGTTGTATTGCAAATAAAATGATTTGTCAATCAAAATAATCTATCAATGATATATGAATCATAAATTTTTAGAAGCCTAAAGTTTTGTTTTTATATTAATCAAAATGTTATAATAATGTTTCTCCAAAAACATTAATATGTATTATGTTTACCTTTTAAAACATACTGATAAATAATATCTTATTGAAAACAACTATATTTTTAAAGTATCGCATAACTAAGTTTAACATGTGCTATATCAAGCATAGTTATAAATAAATTTCATAATATTATATAAAAGTATCACAGCATATTTTGAATGAACATAGAAATAATTCATAGTAAAATTTTAAAAGCCTAAAGTTTTGTTTTTTATATTAATCAAAATGTTGTAACAATGTGTTTTTCAAAGAACATCATTCTATTTACTTTTCAAAAAATCCTTATGAACTATATTTTATTAAGCTAATTTTTCATACGACAATTAAATTATAAATATATGTTTTTGACAGTTTTTGACATTTTTGACAAGGTGGTTTTTGACATGACGGTTTTAACCATGGTTTAAACCGTCAAAAACTGTCACGTGTCAAAAACCTGCCAACCCTGGTACCCCATACCTTTAGCATTAAAAAGATAAAAGTCATCTAACGGTTTCTTAAATTATGTACATCAATGGTAGCTGGAGAATGTATAATCCATCGTGGCTGCAATATCCTCCATGTTCCTACCCAAATTATATCTCTGGTAGTCATCGAAATGCGGGAACCATGCCCTCCGTAGAGAATCCAGATTATGATGGCATGTCTTCGGACCACCTTGAGGGGGTGTCCCAGATCGTCAACAGTAATGTATCACTAGTACGTCCTAAAACCCACTCACTCATTTAAATTATGTGTGCCCCCCCCCCCCCCCCCCCCCAGAAAAAAAAAAAAAAAAAAAAAAAAAAACATTCATGCTACGCCTATGATGATATTAGTTAAATATAACTTTTCCTTGCAACAGTTTTTACATTTTTTAGCTTACTTTTCTTTTTAGCTCACAGAAGATGTGTAAAAATATGGGATATAGCTTCAGGAAAAGAATTAAAATGCTTAAAGATTCCAAACCCAAAACCTTGCATTTTGAATGTTTGCTATAGTATGAAAGGAGATATGCTAGCTGCAGGAGGATCAGATGGAGAAATTCATGTGTGGGATATCAAATCTGATGAAAGGTATTATTTTCTGTACTTTACATGTATGTATATATGTATGATTTAATATTATTAAATATATTACCTGTGTTCAAGTGATATGCTTTAAAAAAATGAACTGAAATTTCAAAGGCAGAGGCTATAAAAAAGACAAAGGTACAATTTAGTATAATTTTATTATAAAATAATTACTTAATTACAGCCTCTATTTCAAGCTATCTACTTTTATTCTCTATGTCATTAGTCATCAAACTTGTCAATTTCTGATTAAAGTAGATTCATAGTATTATATCTTGCAGACCACTAAATATATAACATAAAATCCCATGGACCACCATCGTTATTTATTAAGAAACAAATCAAGGAACGCGGTAGCATTCTTCCCTGCCAAACTAAAACAAACATTAAGAAAACAAATGAAAAATTCTGCGCTGCCGAAGGCAGTGGGGACCCGGTGCGAGATTTTACCCAATGATAAATGATTTTTTTTTAATTTTATTTTCTTAATAATAAAAGTTTGAGTTGAGAAGGAATATGTGCGCACAGTGCACATATATCTTCACACATGCGCGCTGAACGCACATGGGTCTGCGCTGTTGAAGGCAGTTGGGACATGGTGTGACTTTTTACCCGATGCTAAATGATTTCTTTTTGAATTCCTTTTCTTAAGAATGAAAGTTTATGAGTAATAATATGGAATTTTGAGAAATCATTGACAAGCCCCTCCCTACCCCTTCCCCGGGATGATTCAAAAACAAATTCAGTCGCCAGCTATACATAAAAAAATTATGATATAAATCTTTATTTTTAACAACAATCTTCATGTCTTCAAAGAAGGAGGCTACCATCATTACAGATGACTCAATCATATAGATATCTCTATAAATATGTAAAATTGAAGATTCAGCAACTGAGAACATATCCTCTATTTCAAAAGTTCAGTTACATAGCAAATTACAAAAATTCAAACTTCTACTAGGAAGAGAAAAAAAAAAATATTAATAAGAGAACATGTAAACACAATTAAACAAATTTCCACCAATCTCATTTATAAAAGAAAAAATACAATTTACATATAATACAAACGCATAACCTCACATACGCGGTGCCGTGATTTCATGCATCCATTAATTATAAAACATTATACAATCATATATAAATGAGAAAAAGAGAAATATTCAAACAAATTCACATTTCTCCAGTTAAATGGGAAACTAAACTTCCCAAAAAAGATTTTAAACTTTAACACTTTAATTTTTATATACTTTAAACTCTACATTACTTTACAAAAATTTTATCAATAAACCTAGACATATCATTTTTGGTAAAGGGCTTAGTGAATGGATCCACTAGATTAAACTTAGTTTTAACATATTTAAACTCAAAACATTCATTGAAAAGCCATTCTCTGATAAAAAATAATTTAACTCTTATATGTTTTGATCTATGATTTTCTATTGATGATTTCGTAAATTCGATGGCGAACTGATTATCAGCATAAATAATATGTGATTTAAACTTAATAGATACTATTTAGAAATATTTATTCATGAACTCATCAACCGTGAATATTCATTTTAAGTAAATTGGAGTGTAAAGGTTGATTTTTTTTTATTTACCAACTATGTGTAAAATACCAGAGCCGAGATTCGAACCCGGGCACCTCCGCATAACGCACGGATGCTCTACCACTGAGCTACCCTAGCTGACAACCAGCTAGGCATTTCTCACATAATATTCGTTGGCCAAGTCACCGAGTCTGCAAACGCAGCTGTATCAAGTGACAATATTAATCGCAGCACAACTCCATAGACTATGAAATTTCAATTTAGAAATATTTATTCATGAACTCATCAACCGTGAATATTCATTTTAAGTAAATTGGAGTGTAAAGGTTGATTTTTTTATTTACCATCTATGTGAAAAATACCAGAGCCGGGAATCGAACCCGGGCACCTCCGCATATGCGGAGGTGCCTGGGTTCGATTCCCGGTTTTCTTTGAACTCGAAACTAACTAATTTATCAGTTGATTTCTTGAATATTAATGGAGGGATAGAGATCTTTTATGTCGAAACTAACTAATAGTTAGTTAGTTAGCTTTGACGTAAAAGATCTCTATCCCTCCATTAATATTCAAGAAATCACAAAAATAATTAACACTAAATTAATCGACACGTTTGGGGATAATAAAACTAGCGAAACTTTAATCAGAGCAAACAACCTCCTCCTTAATGAATCTTACTGTAGCTTTAACAATAATACCTACCACATACTTGCCAACTTTTCCGGTTTTCCCGGAAGACTTCGGGTTTTTTAACGTATTTTCCGGTCTTCCGGACAGATGATGAAATCTGTAGATGCAGTGCATTCTACATTCGTTGTTTCCCCATGCATATTCAATACAACTTTTTTTTTTACCTCTTAAAGGTTTGAATCAATTTATAAATATATTTAATTACCTTTTTTTTTCCTCAAACATCCAAAGTTTTAATTTATTTCTTAATTTTATAGTTTCCTGTTAAGAACGATCTAACTAGACGTTGTTTTGTTTACAAAACTTACTTTAATGAGCTGTTGCCACTCTTAGAAAACTCCCAGTTTTGGTATTCAGCAATAACAGTTGCGATCGCAACTGCATTATAATAACTAGCTACTAGTAAAGCTACTAAAACTTAATTTTTCTCTAGACATATTCGTTTATAAAAAAATTCATTAATTATTTTACTTTGGATGTTTTTGTTGTTTTTTTTACTTTACTTTATTTAAATTTTTTCATACCAATGCATTTGCATAGATAACGCAACTAGCATAACGGCGAAATTCGCTGTTAACTGCCAATCAGCAAGATATAAAACCAGACGTCGTCTGCTGTCAAATCGCTTTTTCTTTTTTCTTACCAGACTCATCAGTAGACGGAGATATGCCATGACAGTTACTAGAATGGATGCAGGTGTTGGAATATAAATTTCCAAATGTTTGTTTATCTTTGCAAAGGCATTGGGTATGAGTTTATATTATTTAAATTAATGTTAGAAAATTATTTTCAAGATTTCTCTTGTTACTGTCAAGACAATATTTTTTGTAACAATAAGGATCAAGTAGAATTCTTAAATAAATTAATGTATAGCAAATTCTTAGTTTTTATTTCAAGACTTTTCTTATGATCAATTTTACACCAAGATTTCATTTGCTTCAGGCTGCTTAGATGAGTGAAAGTTTATTTACTTATTTTACAATTTTTAAGGTTGAACTTATATTACTAATAGCTAAATGAAGATTTCAAGTGTGACTAAATGTGTATTATAGAAGCAACAATCTTTTCTAAGTATTCCACTTTATATACTATTTATTCTTTCACTCATAATTTTCTTTTAAAAGTTAACAGTATCCATAAACTTAAGTTTAACAGTGGTTATGGGCCCAGCCCTAACCTGAAGAATGAAGTATTGTAATATGTTTTATTGTAGTCTTTATTGATCGAAAAGTAATTGCTAGAGTTGCATTTAAATTCAATTGAAAAATGGCATCCAATATAAATCCCCAAATGTTGCTTACTAGATATAATTACCAATCTTGGTCAACTAGTATGAAACGAATTTTGCAAACAGAAGGGTTAATTGCTTGGATTGATGCAGAAAAGCATCCTCAAGAAATGGATAAATTATCCCCACTAGAGCAATTTAAATTAAATCAATCTAAAGCAAAAGCAGCAGGCTTAATTAAAACCTATTGTAGTCAAGAAATAGTTTTAATGATTGATAATTTAGAAGAACCAGAAATTATCTGGAATACATTAAAAACTAATCTATTGACGGCCAGTCGTTCTTATAAATCTCTATGTTTAGCTGAATTCAGAACTATGAAACCAAATCCGGATGAGGAACTCCCAACTTTTATTGATAGATTTGAACATCAGTATAGAAAAGTAACTGATGCAGGGGAAACTGTAAGTGAGGAACATCGATGTTACATGCTTTTGCAAAATTTGCCAGAAGATTACGATTATCTTGCTCGAGAATTTGAAAATTGTAAGGATACAGATTTTAATTTTGCAAAACTAAAAGCAGAAATAATTAAAGAATATAATCGTTGTAACTTGCATGAGCTTAGTAAAACAACTGAATGCTTTTCTGTTGAAAAACACAAACATCCTGACTCATTTAGTTCAGTAAAACAAGAGTCAGCAAGATTGGTTATATGTAGTTTTTGTGGAAAACCAAACCACACCGAAAATATTTGTAGGTTTAAAAATAAAGGTAATAGTAAAAATCAAACTAATTTAAAAGAATCCTCTTTTGTAACAGAGTTTATTTCAGAATGCTTTGAAAGCGAAAATTTATCACCAACTAGGGAATGGACATTAGATAGTGCATCGACTGCACATATTTGTCAAAATCAAGAGTTTTTCCCATACCTAAAACCTTCTTCAGAAGGTTCAATGATAAAAATGGGAACTACATCTCATCCAGTTAAAGGTATAGGAATTGTGCAGTTTAAAATTAAAGATGGTCCAAACATAAAAGGAATTACACTTAATGATTGTCTTTATGTCCCAACAATTCATAGAAATTTAATTAGTATGAGTCGAATGGATAAAGCAGGTTTTCATGCTAAACTTGATAAAGGATTTAAAATTTTTGATCCCGATTGGAACTATTTATGGTCTGCAAAAATGACAAATAACTTTTACGTTATACAGGGTTTACCTATTCATAACCAACCTAATGTTTTAAAAATAAAAGGTACTTTGGAAAATAGCCATCATAAAGAAGTGACTAATAATCAATGTACACAAACTGAAAGCTCATCTAAAAAGCTAATACCAAACCATACGAAGCAAACATTTAATCAAGCTTTTGCTGTAGATACTAACGAAATTATGATTTGGCATGAAAGACTTGCTCATTGTAATATACAAACTATTAAGAAAATGTTTAATAACGACCTAGTAGAACCACAAGTGAGATTAAAAGGGGAAGAGGTCTGCTGTGAGGCTTGCATAATGGGGAAAAATACAAGACAGCCCTACCCAAAACTTAAAAGTATTCGTTCAAAAGACATTTTAGAATTAATTCACACAGATATTTGGGGCCCTGCTCCTTATCTTTCAAAGCATGGTTATCGCTATATTTTAACCTTGCTTGACGATTATAGTAGAAGAGCCTTTTGCTATCCAATGCGAAGTAAAAATGAAGTTTGTGAAAAACTTAGAAATTTTATCCAATTTGTTGAACGTCAAACCAATAAAAAAGTAAAAGCTATAAGAAGCGATAATGGATTAGAATATTGTTGTACTCCCGTACAAAAATTATTAGAATCATTGGGTATAAAACATGAAAGATCAAACATATATTCACCTCAATCAAATGGTGCAGCAGAACGTCTTAATCGAATGTTGTTTGATGGAATGAGAACTTTGCTTAATTCTGCTAATCTTCCAGAAGAACTTTGGCTTGAGGCCATGCAAACAACAAACTATATACGAAACAGACTTTTGCATAGTTCAACCGGGGAAATACCGTTCAAGCGCTGGTTCGGCAGAAAACCTTCTCTCCGTCATTTAAAAAGATATGGATGTGTAGCTTATGCTCACATTCCATCCCAAAAGCGTAACAAATTTCAAGTTCGTGCTCAAAAAGGGATTTTAGTAGGTTATAGTTATAGTACTAGAGGTTATCGAATATGGCTACCCACTGAAGACAAAATAATAGAGACAAAACATGTCAGATTTGATGAAACGAAATTAGGTATGGAAAAACAAGGTTATATATTAGCAGAAGAATCAGATGATGAATTAGACATATCCGAAAATCCCTACCAACCAGTAGATGACCCACAATTAATGTTTGAGAG
Source organism: Salticus scenicus (assembly GCA_963930645.1). Taxonomy (NCBI): domain Eukaryota; kingdom Metazoa; phylum Arthropoda; class Arachnida; order Araneae; family Salticidae; genus Salticus; species Salticus scenicus. The sequence continues at coordinate 414,096,751 of OZ005648.1, forward strand.
ATATATAGCAATTAGAAAGACAGGAGAAAGTAGAGGTAAAGAAGACATTTATGTAAAAACACCAGAAAAGAAGGTATTAAGGAGTTCTAGAGAATTAAAAGATTATTGTGAGGAATATAACTTCATATATGACGATTCATTAAATATTTTTTCTAAAAACTGCAAAATCCTTGGCAAATTTAAACTAGAAAGAAAATCCCCCATTAATGACATAGATGAGAATCTAAATGAAGCCGAAGAAAGTTCAGACAAAGAATCTGAAGAAATACCATTAGTCGAAGATGAAGCAAATTGTGTAGATATAATTATTCCAAAAACAGCTAGGGAGGCAAAAAGGTTACCAGAGGCTGCAGAATGGAAAAGGGCCATGGACAGTGAAATAAAAACTATGATAGACAGAAATGTTTGGACAGTTGTTCCCAGACCAGCTAATACTAAAGTAATAGGAACCCGTTGGGTCTATACCCTTAAAAATAAAAATGAATCTAGAAAGTTTAAAGCAAGATTAGTTGCTTTAGGTAATAACCAAAGAGAGGGTTTAGATTATAATGAAACATACAGTCCAGTAGTTAATTTCATGTTAATAAGATTGTTCATTGCACTTTTTATATGTATTCTCCAGTGGGAACATAGTCTTTTAGATGTAAAATGTGCATATTTGTATGGTAATATTGATAAGGATATATATATTAACCAACCTAATGATTATATAATACCAGGCCAAGAAAATTACGTTTTAAAATTAAATAAAGCCCTCTATGGCTTACACCAATCTGGAAAATGCTGGTTTGAAGAACTGCATCATAAACTTATTGCAAACGGGTTCACAGAAATTCCGGGACTAACATGTATTTATAGATATAACACTAAAGCCATCATTATGGTATATGTAGATGACCTCCCGATTTTTGCTAAAGACAAGTCAACTCTAATAGAAGTTATTCAGTTATTAGAAGGGTTATATCAGCTCGAAAATTTAGGCCCAATCACTCAACTATTAGGCATACAATTCGACATTAAAGACGGTACAGTTAACATAAATTGTAGCAAATATATAGATTCCTGTATTGAACGATTTGATATTTCTACGATAACTAACATATCTCTTCCTATACAACCAGGTACAGTTTCCTCCAAACAGGAATCTCCTAGAGACAACCAGTCAAAAGCCGCGATGGAGAAGATGCCTTACCGAAACCTCCTTGGTTGCCTTCTGTATATATCTGGACGCTGCCGCCCTGATATCTCGTATGCTGTAGCTACCCTTGCCCAAGTTGCGGAAAATCCAGCTAAAGTCCATTGGAACCGTCTCAAGCAGATACTGAAGTACCTTGCCTCTACAAAGACTTTGGGATTAAGGTATAATTCCCAAGATTCTACCCTCCAGATTTCATCATTTGCCGATGCAAGTTGGGCCAGTGATCCTTCAGATCGAAGATCCTTTTCTGGGTACTGTATATTTATGAATGGAATGCCCATAACTTGGAGAGTCAAGAAACAAACATCTGTTGCCCTGTCGCCCATGGAGGCAGAGTTCATTTCTGCATCAGAAGCGGCAAAAGACCTGAAGTATATTAAGGCCAACATAAAAACTGTAATATTGACTATGAACATTGACGTTAAATTTCAAGTACCTATACTATTCTGCGATAATTCAGCTGCTATTCAGTATATCAAATTTAGATCTGAAAATATCAGAAATAGATACATCGATATCAAATATATGTTTGTCAGAGAACTGTATGAAAATAAAGAGTTTAATATACAGCAAGTAAGATCACAAGAAAATTTGGCTGACCTCCTAACTAAGGCACTGAACAAAACTATTTTCTTAAGATTAAGAAGTGCATATTTAATGCCAGCTATAGAGTAACTCTTTAAAAAAAAAAAAAAAAGACTAAACTACAAAGTGACCTTTAAAAAAAAAAAAAAACTTTTTGCATTTATAGTTTCAATTCAAGTTTACCCTGAACATGTTCAGGTCATCTGTAAAATTCTATGTATTTTGATTTCTAGTTTTCATGGAATATGTATGGGGAAAGGGAGGCATTTGTAGATGCAGTGCATTCTACATTCGTTGTTTCCCCATGCATATTCAATACAACTTTTTTTTTTACCTCTTAAAGGTTTGAATCAATTTATAAATATATTTAATTACCTTTTTTTTTCCTTAAACATCCAAAGTTTTAATTTATTTCTTAATTTTATAGTTTCCTGTTAAGAACGATCTAACTAGACGTTGTTTTGTTTACAAAACTTACTTTAATGAGCTGTTGCCACTCTTAGAAAACTCCCAGTTTTGGTATTCAGCAATAACAGTTGCGATCGCAACTGCATTATAATAACTAGCTACTAGTAAAGCTACTAAAACTTAATTTTTCTATAGACATATTCGTTTATAAAAAAATTCATTAATTATTTTACTTTGGATGTTTTTGTTGTTTTTTTTACTTTACTTTATTTAAATTTTTTCATACCAATGCATTTGCATAGATAACGCAACTAGCATAACGGCGAAATTCGCTGTTAACTGCCAATCAGCAAGATATAAAACCAGACGTCGTCTGCTGTCAAATCGCTTTTTCTTTTTTCTTACCAGACTCATCAGTAGACGGAGATATGCCATGACAGTTACTAGAATGGATGCAGGTGTTGGAATAGAAATTTCCAAATGTTTGTTTATCTTTGCAAAGGCATTGGGTATGAGTTTATATTATTTAAATTAATGTTAGAAAATTATTTTCAAGATTTCTCTTGTTACTGTCAAGACAATATTTTTTGTAACAATAAGGATCAAGTAGAATTCTTAAATAAATTAATGTATAGCCAGAGCCTCCTTAAGTAGATGCCTTCCACGCGCGGCGAATCTCAATGTTAAATTAGGCAACATTTAAAAACAAAACTAACGCTAGGTGACAGCACCTACGCAGAGCAACAATTTTCTTCTGTTTCATAGACAAGTTATATTTTTCATTAAAAATCTAGCTATTAATTTCAATTTAAAGTCCAAAATTGTGATGTGAAAGTGCTTTATCGTAAATATTTTCAATAAAATATTCAAATATTTATATTTTAAAAAGTATAGGGTATAATTTTCTTCGAAAGTGGACAAGACCTATTTTAGCTTTTCAACTAATTGAATTACAACGTATCAAATAAATAACACCTTTTTTTTTTTTTAAATATACTATTAATTAAAAAACGAAATTTAAAATTAAATAAGGAAAAACATGGCATATCTATCACGCGATTAAATTATTCTTTATATATTTATTCAATAAAAATTTCAAATTTTTTTTTAATTTAGATACCAGATGAAAGTTTCGTTTATATAAATTAAAATCTCTGAACTTTAAATGAGTTTCAGTTCAGAATGAATAATTTATAATGATAAATTATTAAAATCATGTCTTATTTTTTTTTTTTTTGTCATGTCCTTTACGTTACATTTTTACCTCATTAGGTGTGAATTATTTTTCTTAAATCGAAAATTTTATATTATTTATAAGAAAAATAGACCAGCACGTTAACGAGATAAGTTAACATTCAGCAATAAAAATTGGAGAAGAAAACAATCTGTTGTCTAGTCCGTCACAAAAAGTAAATAAATAACCATTAAGATTTAAATTTTTAAAATTAAGGATTTCTTGAGTATAAGTTTTCTCTCGCACAAAGTTTTTTTTTTTTTTTTTTTTTTTTTTTTAATTCAAGATTTTATTAGCTCCACCAGTTCCGAGAGGGTATGCTTACGAAACTGATAGACATTTTCGAAATAAAGTTGTGTTATATTTACATGTTTTGCGGTCTCCTGAAACGAAGAATAATGTTTTTAGCGGTTGGTCTGTGCGCGTCGGTTTGCCTATCTTGGATATACTTGGAAAATGCTGAAAGTGTATTTCATTTTGTGTTAGGTGTTTTTCATATAAGACTAAATTTAAATGCACAATCTAATGTGCACATAGTTTATTGAAAACATACAGGGCTATCCAAAATTAAGCTAAACGTTCTTTTCTGTAGAATGTAATTGACGGAAGTGCTTTGGTACACTTTTTTATGTCGACGAATACTGTTGAAGAAGGAAAATTAATTTTTCGAACGTATAATGTAAACAAAGTAATTTTTTTTTTGAAGTTCTATTTTCAACTCAGGTTTTTGAATAAAGTCACGTTTTGAGGTTCCCTGAATACAAAAAACTTTTTTTTTTTTTTTTTAGTTTTTAGCGATTGATTTATATGCATATTTATTATCAGAATAACTTAAAAACAAACAAATGCAGGAAATTCACAATTGCATTTTAAAACTCGTATTAGGTTTCAATTTGAAAAATTTGATAAAGATTGGCAAATTTAATGACAAATTAATAACATCCTTGAAATATTTTTACTTCCATTACCCTACTACCGTAGGTAATGAAAGTATTGTGTTCGGTCCAAAAATTCGATATCGAGCTTTCCCCTGATTTATATTTAGCCAGTATATGTGTTTGTGTGTATATACATGTGAGTGTATGGATGTGGGAATATTTTTCATTTTTCTGATAATTTTTCAAATCAGTACTCATGATATTTAATTTTTACATGAATTTTTAATTCAATATTCCATTTCTGTGGTAAAAGGTTAATAAAAGTAATGTTTTGAATCTTAAAACTTAATATTTTTAAAAAGAACAAAAGTAGAAATAAAAATTTTCTATTTTTTCTTTTCAAGATTCCCAACACTTTTGTTTCGATTTAACTGAAATAATCAAATTTTTATACGCATTTACACAAGTCTTTAAAAAACAGTGGTATTAAAAAAATATAAATCAATCTTGTTCCTATATTGGAGTATTTTATAGTTTTATTCATTTTATGAATAAAACTACAAAATACTCCAATATAGAGTGACTTGAAAGTAACTAAGAACAAGTTATTTTTCTGTATTCCTACATCAATAAATAAAAATTTTATTTCATTTTGTAATAAGCATAACTATTTTTATTTGTTAAATCTAACTTACTAACAGAGAGGTGTCAACCCTTCGAATTTTTATATCATAATTTCTTTTAAATTTATCTTCGTCTTAATCACACAATTTACGATAATAAAGAAAAATAATGTTTTTTGTGAAAAATATTATTGATATTCAAAAATCCGGAGGGTTGGTAATTTTGCATTAATTATTTATGCAGTTTACATACCTTGTCTGGAAATATTTGGAAGCAATTTTTTACGCTGAATTGCATTGCTTGGTATTTCGTGGAAACATATATTTTCACGGCTACTGTCTGAATTAGAAAATGGAACGACGCAATACACCATATTATAAAAAAAAAACTCTCACATTTGTTAAATTAATAAAACATAAACCAGAACTCATGAACTCAATTGAAGCTCAATTGCATCGCGCTCGCGGAAAATAAACATAACTTTACGTACGGTATCAAGCGCCATCTACTGGCTATGTTTTTCTTGTACTGTTGCCAAGTTTTCGAGCGACTCGCTAGGCATCTACTTAAGGAGGCTCTGGTATAGCAAATTCTTAGTTTTTATTTCAAGACTTTTCTTATGATCAATTTTACACCAAGATTTCATTTGCTTCAGGCTGCTTAGATGAGTGAAAGTTTATTTACTTATTTTACATTTTTTAAGGTTGAACTTATATTACTAATAGCTAAATGAAGATTTCAAGTGTGACTAAATGTGTATTATAGAAGCAACAATCTTTTCTAAGTATTCCACTTTATATACTATTTATTCTTTCACTCATAATTTTCTTTTAAAAGTTAACAGTATCCATAAACTTAAGTTTAACAAAATCTTCCGTTTTTAAAAAAGTCGCGGATATCGTTCGTTTTAAAAAGAAAACCCAAATGTTCTACGAAAACTCCCGATTCCCAATCTTTTTCCATCCATAACATAAATGTCAATATTCATTTCAAACTTGCTTTATGAGATTCTAAAACATGTAAAGAAATAGAATTGTTAATGTTTCTTGCTGATGTAATTATTTTTTACCCCCCCCCCCTTCCTTTCATTTATTTCCAACTAGTGATCAGCAATCAAATGTTCTGCAGAAGTCTTTTGTTTCCTAATCTTTATCCATCTGCAACATAAATGATAATATTAATTTTAAACTTCTTTCATTAGATTCTAGAAGTACAGTTGAAAGAGTTTAATATTTCTTACTCTGTAATTATTTTTGTATCCCCCCCCCCCTTCCCCGGATTGTGATCAATGATCAATTCTAGAAACAATAAAGCAATGGAAGTGTTCAATATTTTCATGTATGTAATTATTTTTAGATCTTTATTGCTGAATTTAGTGAATCTGTTTATTTTCCCTCAATTAAATTAAATATTTGTATGTCATATTTATACCAAATGTGTAAACATGGGAAAAATAATTAAGAATAATTTTTTCAGGTAGGAAATATTTTTCCAAATCAATTTAAAAAAAAAATACTTAGTTGGTTTTATGCATGTTTTAAACTGATAATTAGATACTGCTACTTTTTCTTTTTTTTTTTTTTTATGTATGATTAATGTACATACACAAAAATCATATTCTATTTATTTAAAAAATTAGTTATACTTTAACATAACTAAGTTTTTTGTCTATTGTTAAATAAATTTCTTACAGATTCTGTTTTGTAGATATTTATATGTTGAAGAGGAATAACTTCATTTAAAACTTTTATATATTTAGTATAATCAATCTATAGAAAAACGTTTTTTAAAGATTGTTTCTAAATATTAAAATTGTAAAACTGTATTATTATTATTTTTTTTTTTTTTTTTTTCTATTTGACGTAATAAACAAGTAAAAAAAAAAATCTTCCCCTTTTTTATGAAATCTTCTGGTTTTTCAACAAAATACTTCCCTTTTTTTATTAAAATTGGTTGGCAAGTATGCTACCATCAAACTCAAGGCGTCCCCATGGGATCCCCCAATCTCCGGAATCATTGCAGAATTAAAACTCTGCCTTATTGAAAACTCAGCCAACCATATTATTAAAAACTGTAAACTTTGGACTCGTTACGTAGACGACATCTTTACCATAATACCCGACACCGAAAACCCAGACAACCTTCTAACCAACCTTAATAAGCTAGATAACGATATTAAATTCACCATCGAAAAAGAAACCAACAATACTCTAAACTTTCTTGACATAAAAATTATAAAAAACTCTAATAACACTATTGACACTACCGTTTACAGAAAACCCACTACTAACACTGAAATTATAAACAAAAATTGTAAAACCCCCCTCACTTATAAATTATCAGCTATTCAATCTTATATCAACCGCGCTATTTTAGTCTGCTCTAATAAACAACTACTAAACAAAGAACTTAACAATATCAAAAAAATCGCCACTAAAGCAAACTATTCTAAAAATCTTATAAATAAATTATACAAAAAACGCCTAAAATCTTTAAATAAAATCAATAATGCCCAGAAAACTAAACCCAATTTCACCACCTCCATCCCATTTTGTAACGGGGCCAGCCTTAAAATAAAAAACGAAGCTAAAAACAATAACATAAACATTCCAATAAAACCAAACAAAAACATTTTTCAACACATTCGAAATGGAAAAGACCCCATTCCACAAAACTCTACCCCCGGAATATATAAAATTGACTTTGAACATATCAATGGTAATAAAGCCTGCTATATTGGGATGACCAAGCGCAAAATCGCCGAAAGAGAAAAAGAACACCGTGCAGACCTTAAATTAGGAAAATCCTCTACTGCTTTCTCCGCGACCCACAATGCTAACCCCATAAATATTAATTCCATTAACATAAAAAAAATAGTACCTTACAATAACCAAAATTACGCACTAAAACGGGAGGCCCTCGAAATTATTACTAACGATAACACAGTAAACGATAGAGAACATTCAATCATCCCTGCAGCTTGGCAACCGATCTTGGGAAATTATAAAGTGAAGCGAAGTGGCAACAACGGCATTCATCAGCAAGATAAACAGAAGGACGTCGACTTTTAGTCTTGGCTCCGAAGATGGTCACGGTGTGACCGAAATTAATCAGCCAAAAATCAAAATGAAAAGTTTTTTGTAAGGTACTTTTAAATTTTAATAATTAGTATGCTTTTCTTTAAAATTAATGAAATAAATGATCAAAGTTTTTTTTTTTTTTTTCACTTTATAATTTCAAAATAAAACATTTAAAAAAAGAAAAACTGTTTCTGAAAAACAAGAACAAATTTAACAATTGTGAATTTTCTGAAAATAAACAGGGAAAAAAAAAAAAGTGGCAATTATCATAACAAATTTCTGTTTAGAATAATATGGGGTTTGGCTGCTAGTGGCAGAGAAATCATACAGTCGGCAGCAAAATTATTGAAGCACACATCCATATTTTTCTTTTTCTTTTTTTCCTTTAGTTTGATCGCTAATTTTTATCATGAACTTGCTTTTTTATAAACAGTATAAAACTAAGATCATGAATCGATAAATATTTACTTAACAAAATAGTAGTATTAGGTGCACATCTTTTAAATAGAAATTATTGCTGTTGCATCAATAATTTTGCTGCCGACTGTACAAGGTAATTAGTAAGGCATGGCTCAGATCATACAAGGGTTCATTTCATCAAAATTCTTTTGATTTTCACTTTTTTTGATTTGTTCTATTTTTAAGCATAATTTGCAAACACAAAATTATATTTTTAATTAGTTGGTGGTATTGGATAATAGATATAATCCTCTATTTAAAAAAAATTACTAATCTGGAAGTTTGAAATTTTTATTTTTATTATTTTTATTGTCATTATTTAACTTCAAATGTAACAATGAAATTTTTCAAGTACAATTCAATTTCGGATATTTTAAGCAAATAAAGAAATATTGAGTTCTTTCAACTAAACCTCCAGTAACAAGATATGATGGGATTCATTTTATCTATTTGATATCCTTAAATTTTAATCAGAATCTTGCTGTTTATTTATTTAGGCAATTAATTGTATTTCCTGTAGCTTGCATAAAAAAAAAAAAAAAAAAAAAAAATCCACATTAGAAATTAGTTTTAAAAAGTGATTTAAAAAAATATAATTCTGTTTTTATATAAGATTTTTCTCTAAAATTTTCAACAATACCAATTTTGTAATTAAAGCAATTTTTTTTTTTTTTTTTTTTTTTTTTTAATATTTAACGAAGATTTTGACTATGTCCTAACTTTCTGAGTCACTCTCAGAATCAGAGACCATAAGGTGACCTAAGTCAGAATTGCTGCCTGAGTTTGAAAAACATCGGGTATCATCATTTATCAAATGAATATTTTGAAAAATAGATATACATGATCAGCAGTATAGAAGTGCATTAATTTATCAATATATTCTTTTTTTGTAATGTTGCCAAATGCTTTATAATTATGTTCTTACAAACTTATTGAATGGACATTTAAAATTCTGATTAGCAACCACAGATCTCTTGTATTATAATAAATAACCTCTTTCTCCAGCGAGTTGCTCAAAACCTGGTAACTTTCTAAATGATGACTTTTATCAGAGACTTTGTTTTTTCCCATTGTATATAGCATTACTGTGACTAATAAATGAAAATTTAAATATATCATGCAAAAGATTTACTAAAAAAATTGTTTTTTTGATTGGAAAATTTCCGGAAAAACATAGAAAATTTTCCACCCCACATCACTATGTACTAAAGGTTGAACTCTCTCTGAAATTTTTATCTAGCTATGACCTTGGCTACATTAAAGGCAAAATTTTTTTAATTGTTTATGAATTACACAAGCGAAAAGCATCTGAAATGCTTTGTTCCTCAGATTGAATTATCATTTGGTCTCATTGTGTGCCTAAATCGCCTGATGAGCCAAATGGTATGACAGCTTTCTAATGAAAATGTTCTCACATTTTGTTATTTACTAAATTTTTCTCCCAATTCAACCTTTTTAAACATCATTAACTAACAAATGTTTAGAAAGTCGAGTGAAGTCAACACAGATTTTTAATTATGAAATTACAATTACTGAAAATGATAGAGATTGTTTAAATAGAGTTGAAAAGAATAAATACAATACAAATTCATTCGATTGTGAATATGAAACACATGTATTATATAAATATGTAATCATAAATATTGGTTTCCTTAGTATTACACACTCACATAATATATACACATTAGACAAACATATTGTTGCATACTCGGGGTTCGTGAATTGTCTGTGAATGAAAGAGGAACCTTGCAGAAGCTTGAAAGTTTATTTACAGAATATTTCAGAATATTACAGGTCTGTAAATCGACTATCAACTTCAGTTTCACCAGAAAAAAGCTTAAATAACAGCTGAACGTAGAAATCACAACATAAACTGCATCATAGCATTAACGCACAGCAATATTCTGCAATTTGATGGTAGAGATTTAGTCAAGCAGAGCTTTCTATTCCATAAAGTCTTGGCGAGAAACTGACCTCATTGGTCGAAACGAGACCGCTTTTATAGCCACCTATTAATCCAGAATTTTTTAGTAACTTCCGTAATAATCGAGTTAGAGCTTAGACAGTCAGTATATTGATAATAAAGATAATACTGCATTGTATGAACTTTCCTTTCTTTCAGAAAAGTACATTAATGATAAAAAAATTGCCGTTGTTGCTTTTCTTGATATTGAAGGGACGTTTCATAAGGTCTCTTTTGACATTATCATTCGTGCTCCTGACTTGAGGGGTGCTAACCCTATTATTACCAAATGGATTGCTAATTTGCTATCCTCTAGGAATGTTTGTGCCTCTTTCATAGGTACTTATATGAAGGTTCATGCTAGCTCTGGTTGTCCACAAGGGGAAGTGCTCTCTCCTATTCTATGGTGCATTGTTGTCGACTCTTTGTTAGTCAAATTTGCCAACCTTGGTATTCCATGGAAAAGTGCATTATCATGATGCTGATGGTTATGCTGATTTTTGTGCTGCTATCGTTATACTGATGATGTGGCTATTGTCAGGGGCAAGTTTGGTAACTCTGTCTCTGATGTTATGAGTGGTGCTCTTCAGCATGTTGCAGATCGGTGCTCTGATTCGGGCTCATCTGTTAATCCATCTAAGGTAAGCCTTGCTCCATTTTCTAGGAGAAGATATCTAAATCTTGGTGATGTCTACTTTCTGAATAATAGGCTGTTGCCTTCAAATGAGGTCAAGTTCTTAGGTGTATTCTTTGACACTAAGTTGAACTGGATTAAGCATATTGAGTATTGCTTACGTAAGGCCATAAAGGTCTTTTGGGCATGTAAGAGTTCCATTGGAAGAACCTGAGGTTTATGTCCCAGGGCTGTCCATTGGATCTATTCAATGATTATCTAAGTCATTACGTAATGATTAGCCAAGTTCCTTACGTTCCCTGATAAAGCAGGTTTTTAAAGGAGAATGAGCTTTTTTAACGCAGAAGCAAGTTAGAAATGTGGAAAATTGGCATTTTTATACTCTGACTAAGCCTCTTAGAAAGAAATCGCATAAAAATAACTAGTATTATTTACAAATTTGTAAAAATATATCTACATGTATGCATAACACACACAAATTTTATGGATCTATTACACAAATATACCCATTATACATACGTATTATATTTATAAAAGCACATATATAACTTGTAAAAAGAAGTGATATCTCATAAAAAACAATACTATTTGTAAAAGTCAGCCCGCCCAGCAAAAACTCTTACCTTTCTTACACAGCCAAAAAAAAAGGATTGATATCAAAATTCTCTGCCACTATTGATTCCTGGGAACTCAATGTCTTGCTTAATGAAGATCTGCCAATAAGTCTGCATGTATATTTCTAACAAACTCTAATCTCTTTTAACATTCTTTGTTAGCTGTGTTAGTTTTTTGGCTGCATTATAAAGTTATAATTAAAAATATTTTTACTGCAGGATGTGTCCCCTATGTAAAAGTTTTAATTAATAAAAATTTAGTTAGTAAAGATTAAAATATTATTTACGTGCTCAGCCATAAAAATGCTTTAAATTATAACTTTATAAAACAGCCAAAAAACTAACACAGCTAACAAGGAATATTGAAAGAGATTAGAATTTATTAGAAAGGTACATGCAGAGTTATTGGCAGATTTTTATGAAGCAATACATTGTGTTTCGGAATCAATAGCGGCGGAGAATTTTGATATCAATCCTTTTAGGTAGATTCCTTATAGGAGATCTACCTATTGCAATGGTTCTCATGACACGACTTCTGGAAAATTTCTTCATATCTTCACTGATCATGACCCCTAGAACACAAAACCACCCTCCGTTCAAAAGTTTATATATATATATATATATAGGTATATATGTATATATATATATATATATATGTATAACGCTTTTTCCCATGTTAAGTTGTGAACACGATAACTGGAGTAATTTTTATTTAAATTTAACCAGCTCGGGATATGTTGTCAGGACAGTAAAAATCTCGGTCGAGTTCGTAGATGGGGTGTCCAGCTCAAAGGGGGTGAAAATGGTGGGGGGTGGAAATTTTCATTTGCCCATAATTTCTTTAATATTGAAAATAGGAAAATACTTCAAATCAGGCGAATTACCGCCTTACCCTAAAGAACAACTTTTGTATTTAAACTTTTTCGATAACTTCAATTGCTTAAAAGTTACAAGTTAAAAAGTGATTTTTCGACATTTGTGATGAACATTTTCTATAGCTTTCATTGCAAAAATTTATAATCTGATGCTTATGTCACGTGCAAAAGATAATAAAAAAAATCACTGAAACTATAATAAAATTTTAATCATGTTTTTAAACAATATAATAATCTGATTTAAAAAAAGTTTAATTTAACAGAAAATATGACATCACAATTGCAACAATGTACTGAAAAAAATGAAATAAAATTTTATCCTTGATTACAAATAAAATAAAAGTTAATAAAAAAATAAGTAAATAAAATCAACATATCTTAGGTCTAAGCAGATTTAGACTTAGCTTTATGACATAGATGCTATAATGTAAAAGATAAATGTCATCGTTAAAAGAAAAAAAATCTCGTGTAAATCAATGCTAAACTAAGACTACTATATAACAGGCTGAATCATTTGCCGCCATTTGTACGTTAAGTCCGTCATTGCTAAACTTAAGATTACTATATAATAGTCTTATATAGTCTCATATAATAATCTTATATGGTAGTTTGCCACTGCCAAACCTAAGAGTCTTATTATATAGTAGTCTTATATTATCTCATAAAATAGTCATATACAATAGTCTTAGTTTAGCAATGACGGACAAATGGCGGCGAATGATTCAGCCTGTTATATAGTGGTCTTATGCTAAATAAATTAAACTGGCATGGTAGAAAAGGTAATAAATTTGAGGACATTTAGGTATTATTCCTTTAACAAATGAACTAGGGACGATTTTAATGTATTTTCCGTTGAAGTTTATTTTCATGAAAACTTAAATTTAAATTAGAGTATTTCATTACTAGAATTCCCTTATTTTGATAAATAAAATTATCCGCGATTGTAATGAAATGCTCGCCCTCTGGTGGGCTAAGGTGAAATTACAATAAACTTGCTTTAATTCGGCTTTCATAAGCCGCCATTGCTGGCCGATGTTTAGTTTCACATATATTTATTGAATAAAAATGAATAAATCCGGTAAAAAAGATAACACATACTGTTGTGTGCTACAGACTACAGTTAACTCCAAAGGATCAAGAAATCCAGAATTAAGCTTCCATTTACTTCCAAATGGCAAATTTAAAATTTCAGTTGCTTCGTCTAATGGAAGTAAAGAATTAATCAGATGATTTGAAACTAATATTTGTTCAGCTTCAGTTAAAAATCTACTTCCGATCGAACTTTGAATAAACTGAAATATTTTTTTCCAAAAGCAATCAATTTTCCTTGTTGTAATGACGGAGAAATTATAGTATGAATATTAAGTAGAATAACGAAAAAAACAGTAATGAATACACGTGGCTATTATATTTACTAACAACTGCAGTTCAGAAAGCGCCGTCTATCGATCATTACAAACGCGGATACCATTTTAAAAAAATAAAGAACACTCTTCTATTGAAAAATGAACTAATAAAGGTTTTAGAAAACTATTACATACTTTTAAATCTATATTAAAAAAAATTAATTGTTGCCACTCGACATTATACAAATACATCCAAATCCTGTGTCACATACGATAGTTTTATACAAGTATAGATTTTTTGTTTGTACATGGAACCTGCTGGGAAAAGTGCCTGGAAATACTTGTATCTAGTATTGTCATTGATTATGAAGTCGTGTGCAAAATTTCAGGTCCTTCGGACGACAAGAAGTTGCCGAAAATTTAATTGCAAAATTCCGTTATATACATTAATAGTTGCATCATATCAAGTTAATAAAAGTGTGTTAATTAAAAACCATGTTAGACGCTTTAATTAATCATTTAAAAATATAAAATTTAAATAATACGTCAATCTTAATACAAATATCGTTTGTGGTGAATAGTTCAGAATGTCGGTTTAGGCAAGAATTTGAAATTTACGATTGAGAGAAATACGTTACAGCTTCCTTTGACTTTTTATCTTGTTGAAACAAAATATTGATCTGTGAAGAGATATGATGTTTTCGCGTGGATAGAAAATATAATGACGCCAAAGTTGCCTTTCTCCATCGCCAGACTCGCCAAATTTTGTCGCCAAGTCAAAAATTTCATCGTCAACTATGAACTTTTGCCGCCAAATCACAAATTTCATTGCTAAGTCGCAAGTTTTGTCACCAAAATCTCGCCAAATCATACAATTTACTAAATTCATAACAGTTAACATTGAAATTCAGCGGTGCCAAATGATCCAAGGTTAACTAATGTCAATGTTAATGTTCCAGCTTATGTGAACCAAAACAGTTTCACTTTACAATTTTTACTCATCTGACAATAAAAATCACAAAAACACAATACAAATCTTTCAATAATTCAATAAAAATTACAACGAAATAACTATCCAAAACCCACTACCACTTATCTGTATTTGACTTGACCATACCAACGCCAGGCTTACCAGAGCTTCACCATAGTAAGATCACAAGTGCATTTTCACGTTTCTATTATTGTTTCTTTTAAAAGAAAGATATTGAACAACAGTTATATGGATTTTAAATAAAAATTATAATTTTGATTTAGCTTGGGTTGGGAGGGGGTGTGTGTAGCCCAATAGCCCCATCCGGGATTCACCATTGCTGGGATTGTATATCGTTAAGGCTTCTATTTGTTGTATGATTATGAGCTTGAATTTTAAAAAGTTTAAACATTTACAAACCAATAAATCTAGCCTAAAATTTTAAGTGGAATGAATAAAACCCTTTTGTAGTTGAAAATTAAATTTCTTGAAAACAGAATAGCGACGTAAATAATGCAATGTGTGGCAACAAAGCCATTGGCTATGTATATACACGGCCCTACTAGATCACTCTACGCCAAAGGCGCCAACGTTAAAGCGGCCATAACAAAACTGCAAATATCAATGCATGCCGCGGAATCCATCTGGGAAAGTAGGTGGCGCTCGCTGCCAACCCTGAAAATCAGTTTGTAACGTTACATCGTGCTACGTTTATGCCAAGAAGCAAGAAGAATTCATCCATGGTTCAACAATTAATTATTAAAGAAAGGAAAAAATAATGAAAATTAATTATTATTTTTCAGTGAATTGGTTTAAAATTATTGCCTGAATTATTTTTATGATTCAGATATTTTTGCGTATCTGAAGACTGCATTTTAAAATTTAAATTAATTTAAATGCTCTGCAAGTTTGCTGTGGCGGCGCTGCACGCCGACCCTAACATTCAATGCATTTGATTCCGGAGAAATCGTCGATTGTTATGGCCGCTTTCACGACGTTGGCGTGTTGGCGCCGAGGAGTGATCTAGTAAGGCCGTGGTATATATTAATGCATATGTAAAATTTCTTTACAATTGTAACATTTACGTAAAGGAATCTACGTTTGCCTTTAAGCTTGCCGAAAAGGGATTTTTTTTTGGCTGCGTAAGAAAGGTAAGAGTTTTTGTTGGGCGGGGTGGGGTGACTTTTACAATAGTATTGTTTTTTATGAGCTATATTTGCGTTATCCATTGAAAAATACCCATTTAACATAAAATAAATCTTTTTTGTTTTGTTTTGTTTTTTCCTATGGCTTTATCACTTAATAATAGTATTCTGTAAAATATACTTTATGTGAAATATGAAGCATAAATTTAATGAATAGTTAAATATTTTATACAATTGTAAAAATTTATTAAATTATTATTTTTTTTTTATATAGATTAGAAAAGATACCTCATTATAATCTTCTAAAATCTACAGAGCTTGGCAAGACAATAGTCTCTATAAAATATGTTCCACATTTCTTTACATGTGTGACAATATAAAAAAAAAGGTGAATTTTGTGAAATGTACATTTAATTTTTTTTGGAATTTTGTAAAAATATTTGTATACAAATCATAATTTTTGTACTTAATTATGTATTAATAAAATATTTTTATTTTCTCATACTCCAATGTCTCTGGTATTTGTGAATTTCTTATTTACTTCTTAAAAATATATTTAAATACATTCTTTAATTTAAAATAAAATTTAAATTACAGTATATACAGATAGATAGATAATCAGAACGTACAGTAGAAATATAATATTATCAGCACATA
This sequence comes from Salticus scenicus, assembly GCA_963930645.1. NCBI lineage: Eukaryota > Metazoa > Arthropoda > Arachnida > Araneae > Salticidae > Salticus > Salticus scenicus. The sequence goes on from OZ005648.1 coordinate 414,113,421, forward strand.
CAGTAGGAATTTAAGGAGGATTTAATATCAGTATTTCACCAATTAATATGATCGAAAACAAAATGACAATATGATCGACCACCCAAATTAAACCGAAAAGGAAATAAAGACAAATCTAAATGAATTAAAGCAAGTTGGAATAAGAAATGAATTTAAATTATGATTAGTGAAGATATGAAAGTGGAATGTAAAAACAACAAGAATAACTTTAACAATGTTAATAAACAAGAAAATAAGTTAAATTTTACACTATTCAAGCTAAAAATTTCAATTTATGCTGTGTTTTCTTCTTCAGCAGGTGGGAACACAGCTATTAAAAGAACTATGTAGTACTAGCAAGTTTCTGAAGATATGTCAAGCTAGCATGCTCCAGATTATATTTCAAACAGAATAGTAAAGAAAAAACTTTAAGTTATAAAGACTGAATTATTATTTATTTAAAAAGCATTTTATTTTTAAATCAAATATTATTACTGTAGAAGATCTTTATAACACAAAGCTAAAAACACAAGGTTTTGCGTTATATAGAATTTTGCATTATATAGATCACATTTCACACATCGTCAAACTTACCTTGTAAACATGGCCAAATATGTCTGAAACATATCAAAACAGAGTAGGACATTTTAAAGTTACATTTCTTGGAACAAAAAATTGGGTGGATAATAACTCTTATTCTAAAATTAACTTTATAAAGATAGTCCATATATGCCTGTACAAAATCATTCATTATATTGCTCACTTAAAAAAAAAATAATGATAGCAATTTTTTCATTAAAAAACCCTGAATTAAGCAGATAAAGAAAAACAAATGTAGCACACTTACTTCTCAACAAAGTAACAGTTTTTTAGAAAGTATTTCTTAACTGCAAAATTTATTGTTTAATCCAAGAAATTTTGTGTTATATAGAGAATTGCATTATATAGAATTGTGTTATAAAGATCTTCTAGTGTACTTATAAGTGAAACTGTAATGAAATGTTATATCAGAATTTAAAAATTGTCAGAAGAAGATAGAAAAAACTCACCACCTGCAAGAGACAACTAATTGCAAAATTTCATTTCAGCTTAAAAGCATTTTAAGCATTGTAATGCTTCCGTATCCATAGATGCCCAATACTAGGGCTGGATTATTTATCAATATATCCCCAAGTATCGATATTTTTTTTAATATCCCAATAACAATATTTAAGATCTAGGTCTGCCGATATATCCCTTTAACGATATTACCTAGTGCGCACTGTGCGATTGATCGATATGCCGATAAGTAGCGTTGAATGCCAACCTTACAATATCTTCTTCAAATTATGCTTCTGCGCTAGCACACATCATGGACGAAACCCGAACAAAAAGAGCACCGAATATCTTATTCTAATACCCATTCTCTTATTACTCACTGATAAAGTAGAAAAATATAACCCCAATCCCAAACAATCTCTCTTACAATAAATGTACTTCTTCCTTTATTCCTGCAAAACCTCAAATCTAAAATATCACTGCTTTAAAAAGTATTGGCAAAAACTTAATTTTTTACTTTAATTTGATTTAGCAGAGATTTATTAAACACAATGAAAGTCCATTTTAATTCAGTTTTAAAAACTTAAATATATGTTTAGAGTCTGTATAATTAAAGACTGACAAAGCTGTAAAAACAATAACAATGAATTTATTCAACAGAAAAACTTAACAAGATTTTGTAGAAAAAAGTATCAAACATTATAATATAAACATAACAAATATCCATATTGAATGGCAACTATTTCATACTTTTAATTAATTAAAGCAAAGTAATCTAAACTAATGTGCTTTAAACTTGGGATAAATATTGGAGTACTACCTGGAGAAAGAAAAACAAACATTAATAAAAAAAATTTGAACGGCTATATTTTAATCAGCAATCACTGATAAAAATAAATTATCAAAAAAACTTCTCTGACATCCATGCATGTCATTAAGTAAACCATCCTTTAAATACTCATCTTTCTACAGCTTCGTAAAATAAACCAATCATAAATAAAACATAAAACAACTAAAGATTAAAACGTAAATAGCCCTAACAGCTAAGCAACAAATTATACACTCATGCTAGAGCATAAACAGGTGCATTTCACCAGCCCGCACACTTTTGAAATTAAAAAAATCAATTATGTCATTCGAAAGTACTCCGTTAGTACCGGTTAGTACCGCAAAAATTTTCGTTAGTACCGACACCAGTACCAAATACAAAAGAGAACAAAAATTCGGGCTGGTGAAATGGTAGCCCGCACACTTTTAAAAAATCAAATTTCAACGATGTCATTCGAAAGTACTCCGTTAGTACCGGTTAGTACCGCAAAAATTTTCGTTAGTACCGACATCAGTACCAAGTACTGAAGAGAACAAAAATTCGGGCTGATGAAATGGTAGCCCGCACACTTTTGAAAAAACAAATTTCAACGATGTCATTCGAAAGTACTCCGTTAGTACCGGTTAGTACCGCAAAAACTTTCGTTAGTACCGACACCAGTACCAAGTACTGAAGAGAACAAAAATTCGGGCTGGTGAAATGGTAGCCCGCACACTTTTGAAAAATCAAATTTCAACGGTGTCATTCGAAAGTACTCTGTTAGTACCGGTTAGTACCGCAAAAATTTTCGTTAGTACCGACACCAGTACCAAGTACTGAAGAAAAAAAAATTCGGGCTGGTGAAATGGTAGCCCGCACACTTTTGAAAAATCAACGTTCAACGATGGCATTCGAAAGTACTCCGTTAGTACCGCAAAAATTTTCGTTAGTACCGACACCAGTACCAAGTACTGAAGAGATCAATAATTCGGGCTGGTGCACAGTGTTCGGAATTTCAAAAAAGCTGGCCAAAAGTCGAAAAATTTAGGCGCGTTTTTAGACGTAAGTACCGCGGAAATACCTTCAGAGGGAGCCACTGAATGAAACTGTGAGGTGGAAAATTTATTCTATCTACATATTTCTAAGTGTAGGCTGGCGGAAAACGTGACAATTTTTTCTTTTAATGCATTTTAACAGTTAAACAAATAGTGTTTCTCGGAAAATTTCGCAACAACAACATTCAACAAAATATGGCCGACAATTGTGGAGGTTAGTAGATAATATTTATGCTGTATTTTTTTTCATCAAGTGATCTCCTGAGCGGCTTTTTGAAGTTAACCTTAATTATAACATAACCAAAAGTTTCAAAGTATGGAAACTTTTTTATCTCGCAAGATCCCGCATTGATTCAAAGTGGAGAGTGTTAAGGGATGTCCATTTTATTCAGCCGTTAAAGAATTGGGTGCCCCCGCCTGCCCCTGTATGTGTAAAAGCGTTTTAACTTTTTAATTTAATTTTTACTTTTTAAATTAATTTTTTAATTTTTTGGACTTTGGTCTGCCATATTGGATCCGCCATCTTGTTTTTGAGTGCAAGATCACTTTTTTTATAAAAACTGATTTCAAATTTGAACTTAGCGCCCTCAAAAACCCTTAAATGTGAAAATTATCCTTCATCTATCAATTTTTTGATTTTTGATCCGCCATATTGGATTCGCCATCTTGTTTTTGAGTGTAATATCACTTTTTTTATGAAAACTAGCGTCAAATTTGAATTCAGTGCCCTCAAAAACCCCTTAATGTAAGAATTATCCATCTTATATTAATTTTTTAATTTTTTGTCTGCCATATTGGATCCGCCATCTTGTTTTTGAGTTTGCCTTTGAAGTTTTCAAGAAACCAATGTCAGATTCGGATTCAGCGACCTCGAAAACATATATATACATCACAATTTCACTTGTTTTCTTTAATTTCGACTTTTGGCCAGCTTTTTTGAAATTCCGAACACTGTGTGGTGAAATGGTAGTCCGCACACTTTTAAAAAATCAAATTTCAACGATGTCATTCGAAAGCACTCCGTTAGTACCGGTTAGTACCGCAAAAATTTTCGTTACTACGACACTAGTACCAAGTACTGTAGAGTACAAAAATTTTATAATATTCATAATGAATAATAATAATAATAATATACATAGAACACCCCGAATATTAAAAAAAAAAAAAAAAAAAAGATAATTTTCCCCATTAAATAACTTATTCTTTTTGCGTTTGAATTATGGATATATTTCACATGTCGTGCAATGGACCGGGCCCCACCTGGGAAAGTTGCCACGAGCCGATACTGCGCACTCTAAAGCCCACTGTTAAAGGAACTGTACAAATTTTGGTGAATCTAGCACTTTTAAATTTTTACATAGATACAAGGACAATTTCATATCATTATGATCTATGGGCTTAAGTTATATGAAGCACAGTGCATTAGCTCTTTATTTATTTAAATAGAAGTTAATTATTTAATTATCGGAACGTTAAGGGGAGTCAATCCAGATATATATAAATGTATGCATATTTTTAGGAGGAAAAAGAAGCTTTTCAAGGTGATCCATCACAAAGATCTAATTTTAATTTGCTTTTACTTTGTACAGAAAGGTGAAAGTTGCAGGGCTAATAAAACGATCTTTTTTTTTTTTTTTTTTTTTTTTTTTTTCTACAATCATGAATCTATGATCTAGTGACCAAGATGCATTATTTCAATAGATGGAATGACACAATTTACGGTTTGTAGGTGTATGATTTTCCAAATTCCTTTTCATTTTCGGAAATTAATCATTTTGGAATGCATTTAATTAGCAAAAATACATAATTTTCTAACTTTGGCAAACCTTTTTTGCATCAGCTTGATATTATATTTAATAATGTAAAAATTAATAGAAGGGATTTTTATATTTAATTACTACTTTTTTTGCATTTTTTTCTTTTTCCTTTCTCTTAACCTTACGGTAGAGGAAGTATTGTTTTAGGATCAAATTTTCGAAAGCGATTTTTTGTTATATTTACATGTTCTGGGATCCCCTGAATACGAAAATCATGTTACTAGCGAATGGTCTGTCTGTGTGTGTGTTATCAGCATGTCTCAAGAACAAATAGTAGCAGAAATTCCAAACTCGGTATTCTAAATGTGTATCATATAGGGATGCTACACTAAGCTTTTCGTTTAGATGAAGCGAATGGTTCGTGTACAGGGACACTCAAAATTATTCAAATACATTATGTCTATGGGGGAAATTTCAGATAAATAGAGTTTAACATTTATAGACGGCACTAAACCAAATGAAACGAATATATAATTTTTGTATTAGAGATAGTCAACTGAGAAAATTCTTTTGTGTATGTAGGAGCCTCGCCTCCCCCGTGTTGGTGGGGGGAATAAACTTTCATGATGAGTATCTTTCAAAAGAGCTCGCCTATACCTTTAAAACGAATGGTTGAACCATCGATCTGCGATAATTTAAAATAAAGTTATCGATTTTTTTCATTTTTAACCAAGGAATTTTTTTTTTTTTTTTTTTATGTAATATTGAGTATAAATTAGACTTTTTTAAAATTTTGAGTGTTATACTACTTCTCGAATATGGAAATCGTCTGCATTATCATGGAAGAAAACTTTTTTAAATAATAGTTTAATAAATTATTTTTACTGGGTGAATTTGTGTAGGAAAATATAGAAGAAAGTCATGTGGTGGCCACAACACACTAGTTATTTGTTGTTAGTGGATGTGCTTTACTAATAATATTTTACCATTTCCAGGAAAGCTGTTCGGGAATTGAAGTAAATTCCCCATAGAGATATGGTAAATAATGTATGTTTTAAGCTAAATATTCATCGCTTGTTTTTTGTATATTTACACGTTTTGAGCATTCCTTATTACCGTAGTCAAGTTTTTTAACGTTTGATCTTTGTATGTATCTCTTAGAGTAACTTAAAAACGAATAATTTTAGGAGATCCAAGTGTTTTATTTTGAAGTTAATATAAGTCTGTTGCTACAAATGTTGGATCAAGATTGATAAGTTTCAATGAATGTTGCGTGTGAAAATTGTCTGTATAATTTTAAGCAAACTTTTAATTTTAATAACAGAATGAAATTCTATATAAATGTAGGTGCATTAACGAAACGAGGGGCTACAGAACTAATTATCATATAAAACTCTTCCGAAACCTAATTTGAATTGTTTAACATATGTTTACATAACCGTACTCGTTATCTTACCTCTTAATCTCCAACCTGTATTTATAGAATTAAATTTCAGGGTAAGAGAAAGTCGTGTGAGTGACAAATCAGATTATTATTATTATTATTATTATTATTATTTTCCGAATAGGCGGTTTATACACAGAAAGGGCAAGTATTGTGTGGGGATACGGACAAAAGCCTCACCGAACAAAAGCCCCACCGAACAAAAGCCCCACTAGACACCCGCCTACACAAGGCATAAGCCCCTAGGAAAAAAGCCCTATGCGTCAAAAAGGATATTTTGGATAAAATTAAAATTTCAAAATTAATTAAACTCCTGATAAGACTAATTATAAAATAAAATCTGTCACATTTTTGATTTGAAACTCGTTTATGATTAATCATATTTTGTTAAAGCTACTAGCGGGCTTCGCCCGCTAGCGGGTCAGTATTTTCAAATGAATCACTATAATTAATGAATCACTAACAGTAACTTTTAGTGTTAAGAAAAGAAATTAAAAAAAAATCATTTGTGATTGGGTAAAAAGTCGGTCCGGGTCCCCACTGCCTTCGGCAGCGCAGTCCCGTGCGCGCTGCGCGTGCACAACTTAAGGGATACGCGCGCTGCGCGCGCGTATTCCTTACCTGACCCTTTGTGCCCACTAAAAAAAAAGCGAACAACTTAAGGGATACACGCGCTGCGCGCGCGTATTCCTTCCCTGACCCTACGTGCCCCCCAAAAAAAATCATTTCTAATCGGGTAAAAACTCGCACCGGGTCCCCACTGCCTTCGGGCGCGCAGTCCCGTGCGCGTGCACAACTTCAGGGATACACGCGCTGCGCGCGCGTATTCCTTCCCTGACCATACGTGCCCCCCCCCCCCCAAAAAAAAAATCATTTCTAATCGGGTAAAAACTCGCACCGGGTTCCCACTGCCTTCGGCAGCGCAGTCCCGTGCGCTCTGCGCGCGCACAAGTTAAGGGATACGCGCGCGGTGCTCGCCTATTTCTTCTCCACCCTTTCAGGCCCTCTTAATTAACCTACGTATACCAATTTTGAACGAAAGCTATTAATTGATCATTGTTTTCATACCTGTGCTGTCTTTACGGGTTATTACGAATTTAGTTATAAATTAATTCTTTTTGGTTATTGTAGATTTCGGTAACATTTAATCTTCTGTTATTTTAAATTTTACTATATTAATATATATATGTTGTTGTTGTAATGTTTTATGACCGATTGACTATGATAGTTTCCTAGGCCAATAATTTAATGCCCTCTGTGGGGGTCGTTCTAAAGGATCCTAGCCAAATTTACGCTAGTTTCAGAGAAAACCGTGGAAAACTCTGAACGGCTAGGTCGGTGAACGCGGACTGGAATCAAACTCGACACTTCTCATCTACCAGCTTCTATGTATATACGTAAAAATGAAATTTGTCGTACATTTTCACATATTAAGTATAGGTGTAGAGGATTGAAAGTGGTATCATTCGAAAGGTATATTTAAAAAATACATATTCAAAGAATGGATTTTAAATTAATAGACTTATTTTTTTGAACATGTATCTCTGAACTTATATATATGTTTTAATGGAATTTTTATTATAACATAACTCTGATGAAGACTCAACGAGATGCGTCGAAAGCTATGTATGAATACGTAACTAATTGGAATGCTTTACTAAGAGAATGTTTTTATAATTTTTTTTTATACTTTATAAAACTTTTCTTTTTAGCACTTATATTGTGGAAAATTTGAATTGGTTGTAAAAAAATATATACATTGTTTAATATGCATACTATAATTAAAAATACAAAATATTTATCTTTTAAAAGGCACTATTGAACCAAATACCTACATTTATATTTTTCTATAGCTAAGAAAATTGATACATATTTCCTTTCATAGTAGCAGAAATTTTTGTATCTATCTGCAGCAAACAAAATTTGTCTGCGATCCAGGGATGCTAGTCCATATCTGGCCAAGAAAATAAATTACGAATATACAATAAATACCGTAAACTAGATCTATAATATAAATTATATTTGTATTTTCAAGCCTGGCATATCTCTTTAAATTAATCTGCTCAGATTTAAAAAATCTGCAGTATTCGCTGCCATTTTACATTCTTTTTCTACTACTTTTCTGTCAGTTCTAGGGTCCTTTAAAGCTAGCAAGAAACGATATATAATAGTCGTTCATGCTTTGGTCAGAGAGAATACTTGTCAAAGGGGAAAGAAGAGAATGTGCAGCTGTGTTATTTATTACAAGTGTTTTAATTTTATCGTGCCGCTTTTTTTGTCGTTACCGGTTCACAACATCATAGGCAATCGTTTTTCGTTATCCGGGGCATAAAAACACGAAAATAAACAGAACAAAAAATAAAAAATTGTGACCATAGTTTTTAAATATCAGGCATTGTATACATATCATGCAAAATGTAGTTTAAGATACATGAAAAAAAAAAAAAACATTAATTTTGCCGAAATGTTTATCCAAAAACTTTAAACTTTCATCAGTTTTCAGGTTAATAAAAGAAAAAAAAGATACTCAATTATTTATCTATATTTTACCTTTTATTAACTCGCTTTCTTGTTTGTTTGTTTGTCCAGTGCAAATCTTGCAATCGTGTTTTAACTATCTTCCGACTACCTAGATATTTGAAAACTTCAGAATAGCTCAGAACACGACGATAATGCATTCTTTTAATACTTTAAGCCATCTTTAAGCAGAATTAAATTCGTTTTTAGTAAATTTTAAAAAATCCGCAAGGTGGCGCTTCGACCGAATTCAATGCTTGCTCTTTTGCGGAACGACGTTTGACGATTTTGGAAACAGAATAAATGCAAATTTAGTTTGTTTACAAAAATATTGCGCGAAAAATAAAAAAAATGTGCAAAAATTAAAGTTTATAAAGTCTATGGATAGTGGAAAAGACTGAAAAGTGATTAAAATTAAATAAACGGAAAATTTATGGAATATAAAAAATTCATTTTATCTTGTAAATATTTATTTTTTCAGTGTTTTATTCCCAATAAAATTTGAATGAATTTCTCCAGATAAAATAATATAAATCACTGATATATTCATTAAATAACATCTATATTAATAAAAATTATACTACCCATAAAAATATACCTATAAAAAAGTTTTTTGAATTTCCCCTTACTGTCCTGAAATTTTACATGACTTTAAATAATTTGTAGTAATTCTTCTATCAATTTCAGTCTGTTAATTTCTAGTAATTTTTCTTCAGAAATTTTTATCACTAGATAAGCATTATAAAATTATTATTTAATTTTTAATACGATTTATCGTAACATAATTCAGTTTAAATTGTGATTATTTCTAGTTAAATAGTGTGCTTTTTCTTTTTTTTTTTGGATACCTTAAAGAGATATAAGTATTTGGATACCTTTTTATATACCTTATACCTTCTGCTCATTTCAAAATCAGAAATTGATATATTATTATCATTATTATTATTATTATTATTCGGATATTAAATTTGTTCATTTTCGTGCAATAAATGATTTCAATAAGGGAGAAAGAAAGCCAATAACATGCTAGCTGTTCCCCATTTCAAAATCGAAATGACAAAAATTAATTCATATTATTTATTTATTTATTTATTTTATAGCAATAATGAGCAGAAAATTCATTTCAAACTGTAAACAAAAGATGAAAGTATTTAAACACTTGAACATTTTTGACATCTGATTTTTAATGGATTTACATGTTTAGCTATATGAACGTGATATATAACTTTGTTGTGCGGGTGGTGTCTGCTTGAAGTTGGTAGCACAAAATTAAAATGGCTATAGTAATAGCTTAATTAAAAAGATATGCGTTAATTAATACTTTGGTACTAACGAAAAATTTTCCGGTACTAACCGGCACTAACGAAGTACTTTCGAATGACATCGTTGAAATTTGATTTTTCAAAAGTGTGCGGGCTACCATTTCACCAGCCCGAATTTTTGTACTCTTCAGTACTTGGTACTGGTGTCGGTACTAACGAAAATTTTTGCGGTACTAACAGGTACTAACGGGAGTTCTTTCGAATGACATCGTTGAAATTTGATTTTTCAAAAGTGTGCGGGCTACCATTTCACCAGCCCGAATTTTTGTACGCTTCAGTACTTGGTACTGGTGTCGGTACTAACGAAAATTTTTACGGTACTAACCGGTACTAACGGAGTACTTTCGAATGACATCGTTGAAATTTGATTTTTCAAAAGTGTGCGGGCTACCATTTCACCAGCCCGAATTTTTGTACTCTTCAGTACTTGCTACTGGTGTCGGTACTAACGAAAATGTTTGCGGTACTAACCGGTACCAACAGAGTACTTTCGAATGACATCGTTGAAATTTGATTTTTCAAAAGTGTGCGGGCTACCATTTCACCAGCCCGAATTTTTGTACTCTTCAGTACTTGGTACTGGTGTCGGTACTAACGAAAATTTTTGCGGTACTAACCGGTACTAACGGAGTACTTTCGAATGACATCGTTGAAATTTGATTTTTCAAAAGTGTGCGGGCTACCATTTCACCAGCCCGAATTTTTGTACGCTTCAGTACTTGGTACTGGTGTCGGTACTAACGAAAATTTTTACGGTACTAACCGGTACTAACGGAGTACTTTCGAATGACATCGTTGAAATTTGATTTTTCAAAAGTGTGCGGGCTACCATTTCACCAGCCCGAATTTTTGTACTCTTCAGTACTTGCTACTGGTGTCGGTACTAACGAAAATGTTTGCGGTACTAACCGGTACCAACAGAGTACTTTCGAATGACATCGTTGAAATTTGATTTTTCAAAAGTGTGCGGGCTACCATTTCACCAGCCCGAATTTTTGTTCTCTTCAGTACTTGGTACTGGTGTCGGTACTAGCGAAAATTTTTGCGGTACTAACCGGTACTAACGGAGTACTTTCGAATGACATCATTGAAATTTGATTTTTCAAAAGTGTGCGGGCTACCATTTCACCAGCCCGAATTTTTGTACTCTTCAGTACTTGCTACTGGTGTCGGTACTAACGAAAATTTTTGCGGTACTAACCGGTACTAACGGAGTACTTTCGAATGACATCGTTGAAATTTGATTTTTCAAAAGTGTGCGGGCTACCATTTCACCAGCCCGAATTTTTGTACTCTTCAGTACTTTGTACTGGTGTCGGTACTAACGAAAATTTTTGCGGTACTAACAGGTACTAACGGAGTACTTTCGAATGACATCGTTGAAATTTGATTTTTCAAGAGTGTGCGGGCTACCATTTCACCAGCCCGAATTTTTGTTCTCTTCAGTACTTGGTACTGGTGTCGGTACTAACGAAAATTTTTGCGGTACTAACCGGTACTAACGAAGTACTTTCGAATGACATAATTGATTTTTTTAATTTCAAAAGTGTGCGGGCTGGTGAAATACACCTAGCATAAACATCTGAGAGAGATGGGTGTTTTTCCTTTTCTATTTATATCACTCAGTGGATCAAATTACAGCCAATGGCCAAAGTACACTTGTCTAGACAGTCACCAGACAACATAAACGAATGATCATAAATCATGACATCACTATGCAGACTGCTGTTACAGTTTCCTCCTGGCCTATTGACCCACTTCCGGTTGACTGGAAAACGTACTCAAATGTAAACAAAGCATCATCACAGCAAATAAATGTTAAATAGTAGAAATTTCCAATTAAAGATAAAAAAATAAAAGTTCTTTATTGACAGATGAAAGACCAAGTATCCTAAGAAGTAATATAAGTAAACATTATCTATATAAAGAGTTTAAGTAAAAAAAAAAATATGCCTTTTACTGTATTTTAAAAATTAACTTATCTAACACTTTCCCCATATGTAGGTAGCCTCCATACATTTATTAATTTCCCATAAACACACAAATTGAAACTGCATGGTACAAATGAAGCTATTAAAATATTTCCAACAGAATGCCCCCCACCATGCCGTTTCAATTTAACTAAGAAGTTGCCAAACAATTTACATGTAAAAAAAAAAAAAAAAAAAAAAAAAAAAGATTAACAATAATCTTTAAAAACTTGAAGCTGGATTCAGATAACAGACATGGTCAGCCAGATCATAATAGCCATAAAGATACTGGCAGTTTTCTAGCTCCAGATCAGGCACTACATACAGTCTTAATTTTTCATCAACACTACAGATGCATTGAAACTCCGCCATATCAGGATACTACTAAAAAAATTGTAAGACACATTAATGTACAATTAAAAATTCAATAGAACATATTTTCCATTTCCATTACAAAACAAACCATATTCAAAATAATACATACAATGATGAAAAAACACCAAGTGAAAATTCCCTAAAACATTCACATAAAACAAATACAGACATGCATAGGCCTATGACTTCATTCACTCAAAAAAACTAAAGTTTCTACAAATAAAAAATATACAGCACATAGGTAATGAAAAATACATATTGGCAGGAAACCAAGTTCCAAAAAAAAAAAAAAAAAAAAAAAAAAAACATTCACTTTTAAACATTTACACTTAAGAAAACCTTTCGATTAAACTTAAATAATTCACTTTTAGTAAGGGGCTTGGTGAACGGGTCCGAAAGGTTAAACTCACTACGAATATGTCTAAGGTCAAAAAGGGATTCAAACAACCATTCAGGAATAAAAAATAATTTCACATTAATATGTTTAGAACGTGTATTTTCAATCGGTGACTTTGTAAAGTCTATAGCAGCCTGATTATCAGCAAAAAGGATTGGACTCTTATGGTGACCTGGGATTAATTTAAATTCAACACAATCCTCCAAAATATGGTCAATCCATTTGAGCTCTTTGATACAAGTTGCATTATTGTAATCAGCAGTGGCGGCTCGTGCCAACTTTTCCAGGTGGGGCCCGGTCCATTGCACGACATGTGAAATATATTCATAATTCAAACGCAAAAAGAATAAGTTATTTAATGGGGAAAATTATCTTATATATATATATATATAATAAAAATGATCTATTAAGCATAATAGAAGCCAAACAACAGATACAAGATCACTGAAACACCAATGACCAATAAGATTTAAAAAAAAAATTATCAGTGGATGAAATACACTAATGTAAAGAAACCAGATCTATTAATTAACAGCCTGCAAAACAAACGAATCAATAAAGTAACACAACAAATCTTAACTTAAAACCATAAACTTATCAAAATTAATGAAAAAACAACCCAAGAAACACAAGATAGGAAGAAGGAGGCAGGCGGCAAGACTTGTGACTTGCCAGTGGGGTTAAACTAGTTTCACACCGGCAACACTCCCCCAGCCTGCCACGATCAGAACAGGAACCATATGGATTTAAAAAAGCAAAATTTTAATGCAGATGAACAACAATGAATCCACGAAGCAACAATGAAATTCACCGATTGATCACATTGTTTTTAACAGTATAATTAGAACATTAAATATAGTTGACAACTCAAAAAGGAAGAATCTGAAATTTTATTGGAAAAAGAAAGTTTGCATAGTAATACAAAGCAAATGCAACAAGCCTTCTACTTTTTTTTTTCTTTTTTTTCAGGGTGTTCTATGTATATTATTATTATTATAATTCATTCTGAATATTATAAAATTTTACAATGTCAAAATTTTTAAACTGAAATTCTTCTACATGAATTTTTTTTTTTTACTTTTGTGCATAACAACTCTAAATCTCTTAAGTATAAACGAAGACATTATATATTTAATATATATGTTTCTTGTACTTTTGTCTTTAAAAGCACAGCCAAAATATAAGAAATTAAATTAAAATTAGAAATTTCATAAACGGTACTTTAAAAATGTATACACATTTTTAAAATGTCGAATTTTTAAATTAAAGTGTTTGTGATTTTACTTTTTTATATTCTAGCTTATTTAAAAACAATGATGTAGGCCAAATGTATATAAAATTTAAAATCTTTAGGTGATTTTGTAATGTATATCAAAATTAAAAATTAAGCCAGTACAGAAAATTTAGTTTAAAATTTTATATTCCTTCAACAACACAGAATTTTATAACTGTCCCAATAAAAAATTAATGCCTGACATTTTATTTCTTTGCAGTTTTTTGCATAATGTCGAGTTAAAAATACACAAATAAAGACACTTTAAAAATCCATCGCTATATTTAAAAAAAACAAAAGTGTGTGTGTATATATATATATATATATATATTTAAAAAGGATTGATTTATCCCTTAATAATAATTCAGAAATATATTATTTATATAACCAATATTAATTTATGTAAATGCGATTATTATGATTAAAAATACTTTAATCAAATAGTATTTGACTGAAAAAACAATAATTACAAAAAATATTACAATAAATCGCATGATTTTTTTTTTTTTTTTTTAAATATATAATAAAAAGATTTACAAATTTAGGCAGCCAAAACTGTTCAAGTATTTAAATCTGATTATTATTTATACAAAAATAAATATTCTGCTCACCGAGTTTTTTGTCGAGCAAACCTTCCAATTACTTTCTCATTAAATTCTGGAATTGTGAAAATAAAGTCTTTGTGGATTGCGAGAACCGCAAGTGCATTTAAACCTTCCTGTCCCATAGAATTTCTCAAAAATGTTTTAATCCTTTTGTCAATAAATTTTCAACAGAATTCCTTTCTACCACTGTTAATTTTTAAACAATCATAGATTTATTTGGAAAAAATAATTAAAAAAAACATCGTAAAAGTCTCCTCTTTTTCACTATCAGTAGAAAAATAAATAAATAAAAAGTACTGTGAAAGTCGCCACATTCTTTCTACGATCCGTATGGTTAATGCATCTTAAAGGAGACAGTTATTTTTCATTAAACTACGTTACATGGGCTAATTCGCCAAGTGCCCCTAACCCCTAACACTTAAAAAGTATGGGAATATTAACATTGACAAAGCTCTACTTCGCCAAATGTGTTAACCCGGTATTCCGTGCGCAAAGCAATAAATACTATACTAATTAATGTGCGAGATCGGGCACAAATCAAAGTGCCCGAGTAGGGCACTTTCAACTCTGAGTAGGAACTAGCTGTAATTCGGTAAAAGAAAAGCGGATAAAGGAACAAGCAAACTTTATGTCCGAGAAGAATAAGAGGAAATTGGATGTGCGTTTCTACCGTGATAGATACATTTTTACAAGCGTTAGAATTAAAAAAATAAAAAGAAGGAAAGCTATATTACTTGATTTTTAATAGAGAGAAAAATTCAAGCGGGGCCAGGCCCAGGTGCCCTCAATGACGAACCGCCACTGGTAATCAGCAAGTTTTCGAATATCGTTAAAATTGATAGGTTCGTTAGTGTTTACCTTGGTGAGTGCGGTGGTTATTTCTCCAAATTTAATATCTGCAGAGTGTTCTTTATTACGATTTTTAATTTTGTATTTTGTTATACCTATGTAGTAGCCAGTGTCTTTATTTTCTTTGGAAAATGGAATACTATAAATACCGGAGGTTTCAGGGGGATCGATTTTGTCTTTTTCATTCCTAATGGTTTGATAGATATTTTTATTTGGTTTTATGGGGATTTTGATATTAATTTTATTGGCGGCATTTTTAATTTTAAATTAAAAATATTATAAAACTGTTACCAAATATGAATTCAATATATGTATTTAAAAAAAAATATATATAATTGTATGGTAAGTAAATGCAAAAATAAAAACGGCAAGTAACTGACCTTTAGAATACTTATGAGTTATGAGGATTTCAAATTAAAAATATTACTCTACAACTGAGAAAGATTATTCTATGGCAAAGTTTATAAACAACATTTATATATATTATATATATACTGTGCGTTTCTTATTCACTGAAATTATTTTAATTATAACCATCAGTGACTGTCATATCATGACTACTAGTAAATAAGCTTTCTTTATATTTAGGAATGGAAATTTGGTGCAGAACACATACTAATACTTATTTTAAAAAATTCTGCATATGAGTGAATCATTGATATTGATTTATATATATTATAAGGATGATTTCTGCGAAAAATTTTGTTAGTCATCTACATTCTAAGACAGTTTCGTTTATGTTAAGCTTTTATCTTTATTATAATTATGAATTTTTATGATATACTGTGTAAATAAAACCCATATCGCATATTAACTCTGTTAAAATGTTATTTTAAAATAATTAAAGCTGAAAGTCGGAAGAATGGAGGACAAATTATACATAAGTGCACTGAGAAAAAAATTCTGTAACTGACATCTAGAATCTAAATTGTGGCTCTAGAAAAAATAGTGCCATGTCATTTTTATAAATTCTAATCCCCTTGGAAAGCGAGTTCTAGAAGCCCCTATTAGAGTTCTAGAATGTTTGCCTATATTATCAAGGGCAACGTTATTTAAAAATCTTGGTAAATAATTGAGACTACAAGAGGCGGGTTTCAGCAACTATAATCTTGGTTTATTACCCAATTCTAGAAAATAAGTGAGAATTTCTCGCAATACAAAAAATTCAGAATATTGTTTCACCATCTAGAAATATGTAAACTAGAAATTCTCGATCATTTTGTCTATTCAATTTATTGGCATGCCATATGCGCATAGCTCAGAAATCTGTATTTCTAGTTAAAGGACTTAGAAAATGGCCACTTATTCATTCTAGAGGAAGGCGGTATATTTTTTTTTCTCTGTGTATACTTAAAAGCGATGATATATATTAAAATAAACACAAAACATTGATTCACTCTTTATGCAGTTTTTTGTTTTAATTATTATTATTATTATTTTTTTTTTTTTTTTTTTTTTTATTTTTTTATGAAAAAGGTATGGGAGTAATATACCTGAAAATATATAGAAAACAGTCCATACTTGTATACATTAAAATTGGTGTTCATTTGTCTTTACAAAGTAGCAAATGTCTATTTTCCTTTTCTTGAAAAAAATATTGCAATATATCATTAATATCGATATTAACTTGGTGATATATCGCAATATTTAATTTCTGATATCGCCCAGCTCTATCCAGTACATTCCAAGTCTGGTAGAACAATATAATTCCATCCATCAACCCACAACCTTCCTAAAAAATAGGCTTTAAGTCGTTAGCATCACATTGGACGCCTATATGGACCACCAATCAAAGCAAAGTTAGTAGCTGCGGAGCTGTCAATAAAAATTTACATTACTAGTATAATAAGAAATAAAACTTAAAGGATATAAATTTTTATAGTATAATAAAGCATGAAAATTATATATTTGTTTATCAAAATTAAATTTAGAATTGCATAATCTCTTAATTCTTAAAAGTTGACTATTATGTTTATGTAAATTTTATGGCTCCTTACTGGTATTACTAGTATTAAGTGCTTGTATATATAGGAGAGGGGCCGAATTTAGTTCAACCAATATGATTACGGGAAAGGTGTTGTCAACGTAACAGGTCCAAAAAGGAAAGGATATTTTCTTGCCATTTCTAAACCTCCTTTTCCTCAGTTAATTGCACCGGTTGAAAAAGCTTTCAAAAATTCTCGACTGACTGACCAACAGAAAGAAAATCTTCGTCATCTAATTCTTAATAATGCCAAATTCAATTCTAAAAATTTTAAATCAAATCTCAGCCCTGCTGAAAAAAACGCCTTGAAGGAATTAAAATCTAATGAAAATATCATCATTACTAAAACTGATAAAGGTGGTCAGATTGTTATTTTGGATAAAAACAATACATCGAAAGTGTTACCGAATTAATTAATGATGGCCCATATATTCCTCTGCCCCGTGACCCCTCTACTCAAGAGTTAAATAAAATTAAATCTGCTATAAAATCTTGCCCCTTGTTATTGGACTCGACTAAATCTCATCTTATCCCTTCTATTGCTAATTGTGCCAGATTTTATGCTTTACTGAAAGTTCACAAATCCAATATTCCATTCCGTCCCATAGTCTCTAATATCGGTACTGCTTCCTAAAATTTAACTAAATTTCTCACCACAATTTTTGCTCCCCATCTTGCTACTAATAGTTATACAGTTAAGAATTCCATAAAATTTGCAAAAAACATTCAAAATTGCCCTCACACTAATCTCACTATGGTTTCTTTTGATGTAAAATCTCTTTTCACTAATGTTCCAATAAGTGGCGCCCTCTGCTGTCTCGAAAATAGATTAAAAGCGTTTCATTTCAAATCTTTTGAGATAACAAGAATTAATCTCTCTTACCCGCATTTGTTTATCACAAACCACTTTTTCTTTCCAGAATAAATTCTATCGTCAGTCTGAAGGTTTAGCCATGGGTTCCCCTTTCGAAAGCAAGCTTTTTAAGAAAAAATCCTTTCCTTTTTGGACCCGTTACGTTGACGACACCTCCACGCTTATCGACATATCTCATCACAATATTGACCATATCTTAGAAACTTTAAATTCAATTGACAGTTGTGGGAAGTTCCTTGCACAACCAATAGATGGCACTGTCTCTGATGCGTATCTTTGAACGAGATGACAAACAGAAGAGTTGAGATCTGGCTGCAGTGGAGATCGGTTCTGACCGTCAGCGCGAAGGCTGACAGGCCCATTTTCTGCTAATTAGAGCTTGTTGTGCTCTTGATAAGTGTGTAGAGCCATGGAGGGCTCATTACTTCATTTTAACTATTTGATAGCACTCTGTTTTTGTGAATATAGCACGAGTAGGTGCTAAAATGTTGTCTTGTTACGGATATACTGTTCAAGAGAGTTTATTATGTGCTAAGCCTCGAAACCAGCTGTTGCTTAATTATACAAATTCTGCTATAATCATTTATTTCTTTGTGTATCTTGTGTTGTATATGTTTCGTAATAAACGTGTAGTTATCTAAGTCGCAACTCATCAATGCCCCACCCCTAGACACCCAGCCAAGATTCTACAAGTGGGGACTCTGCCGCGATATTGGATACACCAACAAGTTATAAAAGGTAACTTTTATATATTTATCATTCTGTTTGATAGTAGACAGTGGTGATTAATGCATATATTGAGCAAATGAGTTTGAGTTACTATTTTGAATTAGAAATTAATGGTGAAATACTTTTGAGAACACTTTTGGTTTCACTGTGTGATGAAATTAAATAAATACATTACTTGAGAAGAATGAATAGAAATAAGAAATATGATTGAAAAAATATTCTGAGTAATCTTTTATAATTTTGCTTATTACTGTTTGCAATAATATTTTAACAATATTATAACAATATTATTTTAAAACGAAAGTGATAACAATTATTAAATAGAGAACAATAATGATAATGGTGATATTATATGAAATATGTGTAATAATTAAGAAATATATAAGATGATCTAAATATTCTGTTGTATAACACAAATTGTTCTGCACATGGTTATTTAAAAATCATGATAATTTTGATTTGAGAACAAAAACCATAGAATCATTTTTTGAGAAAATTGTTCTCATATTATTTTGTTTCTATTTAAGTATGATATTAATTTGGTAGAAGTATTGAAATATTTTTTGGTATAAATAATTATTTAGAGTTATAATGGCCCAAAACGTGTTACAAGGTATTAGAAAATCCGATTTAAGAACAATTGCTGAAGAATTAGGCCTAACTGTTCCGGCGGAAGCTAAAGTACTTGAAATCAAAACTTTAATTGAGAGTTCTGATATTTATAAAAATGATTTAGAATTTGTTAGAGGTGTTATTAAAACGTTAGTAGAAGAACAAAAATTGAAATCTGTAGAACAAACCAAAATTGAGATAGAAAGAATTAAATTATCCCAGTTAGAAAAAGAAATAGAGTTACAGAATTTAAAGTTACAGGCTGCAGCAAATAATTCTAGTAATAATGTTGAGCAATCAAATTCAGAAACTATTTCACAATCATTAGAAAATTTAATTAGAAACATTCGAACATTAACCATTTCAGTACCTGAAAAACCGGAAGCTTTGCACTTATTTTTTCAATCCCTTGAAAAAGCATTCGTTTCTAAAAATGTACCGTCTAAATTTAAATCGGAAATATTGATTAATTTATTGGGAGATAAATGTAATCAGGTTCTTGCGTACGTAACCACCGAAGAAATTAACGATTATGAAAAAGTTAAGGAATTAATTTTAAGACAATTTCAACCAACGCCGCGTGAATGTTTAAGTAATTTTAAAAATGCGTTACGTAATCCTTCAGAATCTCATGTCCAATTCGCTTCACGTCTAAGCGCTTCTTTTGATTACTATTGTAGATTGAGAGGGGTTAACGACGTTAAGCAATTGTGTGATCTTATAGTTTCTGATAAATTATATGAAACGTTGGATTCTAGAACTAAGGAACATATTAGTGTTCGAGAAGGTCAAAATTGGTTTAAACCCAACGAATTAGGTCGGGAGTGTAATTTATTCTACTCTTCTAGAGGGAAATCGTTAATTGAAACTAATCATGAAAAACGGCAGTTTTTCTAGTGACGCAAGCGCAAAAACAAACGAACGCCACGACACTCAGCGGAAACGGAAAAACGAACGTAAACTGCGACACTTATATATACAAGAATTTTAAGATCAAACAAACCGCTGAAAGCCGACACTTAATATCTCAGGAAATATGGGAGGTTATGTTCTGATATTTTCAAAATAGAGTTTCACCTTCTGTCTGATCCTACCCTGAAATCGTTATATTTCTGCGTGCTATATATTTCGAGATATGAATTGGCTCATTTAAGTTGTAAATGGGCGGCGTATGTAAGGTATAAATTTTTCTCGAATATGGCTCGACCGAATGTCGTTTAATTCATATATGATATTAATCGCTTTTAACTGATGTGCCTGACGTCTCCCTTTTCCCTAGGAAAACTCTTGTTTCTTTTATAACTCAGTTTAAAAATCGAACTATTTTTTACTCCGAAAATACCGTGATGCGGCAGTTTCGCGGACGAATACAGTCCAAAGAATATTCTGAAATACTCAATATCAAATAATCGTTTTGGCGCCATCTATCGGAGAGCGTCAAAAATAAACACAAAAAATAAAAATAAAAAATATTTTTCTTTTTTTAATATATATATTAAATGAGTTATTTATTTAGGTACTTGTATTTTATATGACATTTGTTTATCAAAAATATTCTTTGTATTTACATTGTTTTCATGCTGATACGTTGTTAACTTTCAAAATTGGTTCTATTTTAAAAGGTGATTGTAACAACAAAAAATTTTTCCTTTATTTTCATAAAAATGACAAATAATATGATAATCATATGCAAATATTTGTATTTTTTTCAAAATTAGGTGATAAATCACTTAAACTACGGATTGAAAAAATTCTTAAATCAGAATTTGAAAATAATTAATTTGCTCATTAAGTTTCTAGTATATATAATATATAAATTACATAATGTTAAGCTATAATAAAATTTTGAATAGATTAAGATTTTTTTTTAATTAAATTCATAACAAACTATACTACTTAAATATTTACCAGTATAAAATTTTCACTTTTTAAAGATTTTTCTATTATTATTTATTTTTCTCTTTTAAATCAAATCTATACCTAAAAAATTATAATAAGAAATAAATATAAATAAGAAATTTTTGTCATTTTTAAAATGTACTATATTATGCCTTTGTAATGTTGCATGTGTCCATCTTTTTTATCACTTTTTATAAAATTTTGAAATTTTATTTAGTTTGTTATTTTGTTCGAGCATGACCTATAAAACAACACTTTTAATACAGTGTTATAACTCATTACCATGCTCCTTTAATTTTACGTTTTGATCATTAACCCCTAAAAAGTAATGATATCAATACAAAAAACCCTTAACGGGTTAAAAGTTTGTGACGCAGCACTGTACTTTATGGCTATAAGAATTAGAAATACTGGTCTTAAAAATAATGATATCAAATTTTCAGTGACGCTTTGATATTAATTAAATTATACATACATTTTCTTATTTGAATTTGCTTTTTCCTTTTATTTATATTTACAGTGTAAACGTTATTTTCAACACAAAATAATATATAGCATTTACTCATTGATACCTTTCCATTCACATCTCTTATACTATGAAAGTATGTGTTTTAAAAGAAATTATGTGAAATTCCAGTAACGCAGTGGTGTTACATTAAGTGATTTGTTTTTAAATTTCTCTGCAATTATTTTGTTTTGCATATTAAAGTATATGTGCACATTGAAATATTGCTTTTAATTTTCAAATACGCTGTCAAATATATCACTTTCATTAAGCTTATATTATGTACTGAAATATATTTATTTCAATGAATTATTCTATCTTTTGCGTCACGCCATCCAAAACTGTAAGTAAAATACATGGAAATGTTTACTTTGTGTCATTTCATCCAAATAAATTGAAAATGCATGCAAATAGATATCGTGATGCAAAGGAAAAAACTGTGAAATTTTTTTCAGTTTTGGATGGCGTGACGCAAAAGATAGAATAATTCATTGAAATAAATATATTTCAGTACATAATATAAGCTTAATGAAAGTGATATATTTGACAGCGTATTTGAAAATTAAAAGCAATATTTCAATGTGCACATATACTTTAATATGCAAAACAAAATAATTGCAGAGAAATTTAAAAACAAATCACTTAATGTAACACCACTGCGTTACTGGAATTTCACATAATTTCTTTTAAAACACATACTTTCATAGTATAAGAGATGTGAATGGAAAGGTATCAATGAGTAAATGCTATATATTATTTTGTGTTGAAAATAACGTTTACACTGTAAATATAAATAAAAGGAAAAAGCAAATTCAAATAAGAAAATGTATGTATAATTTAATTAATATCAAAGCGTCACTGAAAATTTGATATCATTATTTTTAAGACCAGTATTTCTAATTCTTATAGCCATAAAGTACAGTGCTGCGTCACAAACTTTTAACCCGTTAAGGGTTTTTTGTATTGATAATAATACGCGAAACGAAAATTCAGAGAATAAGCGGTTTGTAAACAAAACTCCTTTTAGAAAGACACATTATAATAATAAAGATCCCATAGTACGTAATTCGGTATCTAATCAAACTCACGAAAAGCATGAAAGAATGTGTTATATTTGTGGTGCAAAAGGGAAAACATTTCATTTCGCTAGAGTGTGTCCTAAACGTATTTCAGAGAAAAAAGAATTCCGTGAAAATCTTCCAACGAATTCAGTAGTTCAATCCGAAACAAGTCCGATTAACCTAATTGTTAATGAGCTCGAATATGTTGATATTTTAGTGGATGATATTCCACTTAAAGGGTTAAAAGATTCGGGTTCCTCGATTCTAATTGTAAATAAAAATAGCATTCCACAGACTAAGAATGTTATTTCTTCAACCACTCTAGTTAGCTGTTTTAATGAAAAGAAAGATGCAAATCTGACTGAATTTAAAATATCTTTACCTAATCATGATTCAATAAATGTAATCGGTGCTTTTTGCAACAATTTGTCATGTGACGTAATTCTCCCTCGTAATATCTTTCATATTTTGAAACAACAAAATAAAGAGGAAGCAGATGTTTCGAGTGCCAGCGTAGGGGGGAAAGATAGTTTTCTGAGTTCGGGGGAAAACAATTTCGAAGAAGCAAATGAGTGTTCTTTTCCTGTATTCGATCGAAAGGAAAATGAAATAGATTCTTTTTTTTCAAATATGTGCAATTTTTCAGAAGAAGAAAAATTCGATGTCAGTTATATTTTAGATAAGTCGTTAAAAGAGAGATTAAGCGAATTAATAAAAAGTTATAAGCCAGTTAAAACAAAAAGTACTGATTTAAAAATGTCCATTATTTTATCTGATGATATACCAGTGTGTTCACGCTCTCGCAGATTATCATTTGTAGAGAAATCAGAGGTGGACAGACAAATTGACCAGTGGTTAAAGGATGGTATAATTAGAGAAAGTACATCAAATTATTCTTCGCCAATAGTGGTGTGTAGGAAAAAAGATGGAGGAATAAGATTATGCTGTGATTATCGTGCTTTAAATAAGAAAATAATTAAAGATAAATACCCGTTGCCAAATATTGAGGATTTATTTGATAGATTAGGGGAGGGAAAAGTTTTTTCGACACTAGATTTAAAGAATGCGTTTTTACAAGTTGATGTAGAGGAAAAAAGTAGGAAATATACAGCTTTTGTGACTGATAATGCCCAGTATGAGTTTCTAAAAGTTCCCTATGGATTATGTAATAGTCCCTTAGTATTTCAAAGATATGTAAATTATGTGTTTAAAGACCTATTGAAAGATGGTACTGTAATTATTTATTTAGATGATATAATTATTCCATCTAAAGATGAGAATGAAGGGTTAGATAAATTAAAACGTGTGTTAGAAACGGCATCAAAATTTGGTCTAGAGTTAAATTTAAAGAAATGTCAGTTTTTGAAACGAAAGATCGATTTCTTAGGTCACATAATTGAGAATGGCACGATTAAACCCTCAGTAGAAAAAACTCTTGCAGTCCAAAATTTCCCAGAACCCCGTAATGCTAGGGAAGTGCAGAGTTTCTTAGGTTTAACGGGTTACTTTAGAAAATTTATTCGTTCATATGCCAACATAGCAAGACCACTCAGTGACTTATTACGTGCTTCCACTCCATTTAAATTCGAGCAAGAGCAGAAATTAGCTTTTCAAAAGCTGAAAGACATTTTATCTAATACGCCTGTCTTACATCTTTTTAAGCAAGGCTATAAGTTAGAAGTTCATACAGATGCATCTAAATTAGGATTCGGTGCAATCCTATTACAACAAGATGACGATGGACAGTACTATCCAATCCATTATATGAGTAAAAAGACCTCTGCACAAGAAGAAAAATACTGTAGTTATGAGTTAGAAGTGTTAGCGATAGTAGAAGCCCTTAAAAAATTTAGGAACTATTTATTAGGTAGTAAATTTAAAATTTATACTGACTGTCAAGCGTTCACTAAAACTTTAGATAAACGTGAATTGACACCTAAGGTAGCCAGGTGGTCTTTCCTGTTACAGGAATTCGACTACGAAGTAGAACACCGTCCTGGTAAACAAATGCAGCATGTTGACGCTCTTAGCAGACACCCTGTAATGGCTGTAAATACTGATACCCTTACTCATCGTATTGCTACTGCTCAAGAAAATGATGAGTTTATCAATACTATGAAATCTCTTTTACAACAAAACCAAAATGACGAATATGTGTTAAAAAATAATGTTTTATATAAAGTGTTAAATGATAGGGATGTACTAATTGTCCCAGAGATCATGCAAATCGAGGTCGTAAAGAAATGTCATGCCTTAGGACATTTTTCGGCTAATAAAACTGAAGAGTTAGTTAAACGAGAATATTACTTTCCTAATATGAAAGAATGTATAGATAATGTTGTAAAAAGTTGTGTAGAATGTATACTTGTAAATAAGAAACAGGGAAAAGGAGAAGGTTTTTTGAACCCTATCCCTAAAGGAGATACACCATTATCCACGTATCACATCGATTTTGTGGGTCCATTACCAACCACTAACAAAAACTACAATCACATTTTTACAGTCATCGATGGATTTAGTAAATTTTCGTGGCTATATCCAGTCAAATCAACTTCTTCAGCAGACGCCTTGCAAAAATTAAAACAGCAAGCTGCTATTTTTGGTAACCCCGCAAGAATAATATCTGATCGTGGACCTGCGTTCATATCTAAGGAATTTGCAGATTACTGTAAATCAGAGGGAATTGAACATGACACCATCACAACCGGAATCCCAAGAGGGAATGGTCAAATTGAGAGACTTCATCGAACAATCATTCCTGTATTATCCAAGTTATGTATAAATGACCCTAACAAGTGGTACAAGTTTGTTGAGGCTGTTCAGAGAACTATTAATTCCACCACATCGAGAAGTACCAAAAGAACTCCTTTTGAACTACTCACTGGAGTAACAATGAGAAAGAAAGAAGATAAGAGAATACTAGAACTTCTCGAAGAGGAAAGGATAAATTCCATGCTTGATAATCTTAACACCATTCGTGAAGAAGCAAGAAAAAACATTCTTAAGATTCAAGAAGAAAATCGCCGATGTTACAACAAGAAGAGAAAGAAAGCCCATGTATATAAAATTAATGATCTAGTTGCCATCCAGCGAACTCAGTTTGGAACCGGCATGAAACTAAGACCAAAATTCTTAGGTCCTTATAAAGTTGTGCGAGTAAAGTCCAAAGACAGATATGAAGTCGAGAAGATAGGTGATCACGAAGGACCTATACATACTAGTACTTCTGCAGACCATATGAAATTATGGTCCACAGACTAAACTGGAATCCACAAATTGGACTGATAAACTTTATAGAAAAAGTTAACTGTGAATTTTTATGTATATAATTTTTTTTAATGTCTGTTTCTCTTTTTTGTTTTTTTTTTCTTTTAATTGTATTTTGCAGATATCCTTTAGTATCCCAGGTTGGTTTACGGTGAGGTCACCGCAACATCAGAATGGCAGAGCGTTGTGGGAAGTTCCTTGCACAACCAATAGATGGCGCTGTCTCTGATGCGTATCTTTGAACGAGATGACAAACAGAAGAGTTGAGATCTGGCTGCAGTGGAGATCGGTTCTGACCGTAAGCGCGAAGGCTGACAGGCCCATTTTCTGCTAATTAGAGCTTGTTGTGCTCTTGATAAGTGTGTAGAGCCATGGAGGGCTCATTACTTCATTTTAACTATTTGATAGCACTCTGTTTTTGTGAATATAGCACGAGTAGGTGCTAAAATGTTGTCTTGTTACGGATATACTGTTCAAGAGAGTTTATTATGTGCTAAGCCTCGAAACCAGCTGTTGCTTAATTATACAAATTCTGCTATAATCATTTATTTCTTTGTGTATCTTGTGTTGTATATGTTTCGTAATAAACGTGTAGTTATCTAAGTCGCAACTCATCAATGCCCCACCCCTAGACACCCAGCCAAGATTCTACAGTAATATCCAGTTTACATATGAAATAGAAAATAATGGCTCCCTTTCATTTCTTGATACCCTCGTCTCTCGCACTGTAAATGGATTTTCAACCACCGTCTATCGAAAAAATTTTGCTGTCTCCCTTCCTCCCCATGCGCATTCATGTCACCCACCTAACCAAAAAATAGCTGCTTTCTATACTTTTGTAAACCGTGCCCTTAATATTTGTTCAAATCCTATTTTATTAAAATCTGAAATTAAATACCTGAAAGCCATTGCAATTGACAGAGGTTATGACCCTTCCATTAGACAAAGCTATCCAAAAATTACAACTCCCTCGTATTTCGTCTACTAAGTCAGTCTCTTCTAATATCAGTATTGTCTTACCCTATTTTCCTAAATCCAGTCAAACCATAGCTAAAATTCTCAAACAATATAATTTTAAAATAATATTTTCGCCTTCCAATAAACTCACCTTTTTTCAGTTAAAAGATCCCAATTATATGCATAATTCTTGGGGTATTTATAGTATTTCCTGTCAGTGTGGTTTATCATATATTGGCCAAACTAAACGCAGCCTTAAATTTCGTCTAAAAGAACATATGAATTATGTCCGCAAACAAAAAACCAATAAATCGGCTATTTCTAAACATTGCTGGGAGGAAAATCATAATTTTAAATTTAATTCAGCTAAAATAATTTGCAGACCTAAATCCATTCATGAACTCGATCTCTTTGAAGATTTTCAAATTTATAAAAAAATTAAAAACCTTGTAAATTGTAATTTCGCTATTCCCTATTTGTCTGACTGTTGGAAATTTTATATTCAGTCCACATTTTCTTAATTTTTCTACTGTTTACACAGCTAACTGTAATAAATTCCTATTGGCCACTCTCCCCACCTTTCTCGTAATCCTATTGGTTGAACTAAATTCGGCCCCTTTCCTATATATACAAGCACTTCTGCAGATTCAGAATCCTTTTTACACTGAAGACGGCACGCTTAAGGCTGCCGAAACAGCTGTATGCATTTCCAATATTTTTCTTTGGCGTTTCTGACGTAGTAATTTATTCAGGTTTTAACATCTTTATTTCTTCATTATTGCTAAGTCAGGACAGAGTAGAAGGCGAAATAGAGTCAGACTCACGAATCGCCGATTCCCGTGCGGTGGCATACATCAGGGCTAGCGGCTCCTAGCCACAGATTCAGTTAGGAAGCTTGCAGGAGCTGCGTAATTTCGGAGGAGCGAGCCACGTTAAGTTTATTAGCACTAGAAAACTGTGGAAAGAAATGTCCGTTTGTTTAATGTTTGGGCTTTTATACCGAATTTTCTGAGCTGCTGATAATTTTTTAGATCATCTGGGCTCTTAAAAGGAATTTCTGGGATTAATTAATATGCAGCGCAATGCCGCGACAGTTGTAAATCGCGTTAACGTCAGTGAATTTCAACTTATAATTTCATTCCTTTTCTGATTTCTGAGTGTTGTATGTTTATCACTCTAGACTCCATGTACTCTGTAAAGTTAAGTTGTTGCAAATGGCAACACGTTGTTTACATCCACCGATTTTTGCACGCTGCGCTATGCAGCATGTTGTGATATCTTTTATTATTAAATATGCATAATTAAACTAAAACTGTTCACGAATTATATGATTATTTATTATTTCAACCCAATTATACTTCATAACACGTTATCAGAACGAAGCTCTGAAGAAATGATTGTAAATTTCGTGGATTAAAGAAGATTGCGTTTTACTAATCGCCGGTAGCTATCATCCCATGTTGACGAAGAGAAAACATTAATCACACTTTGTCGAAGTTTAAAGGTGTTAAGAGAAGAAATACTCTTGTTGGTTATTGTTTTTATTTCTCAACACAATATGGAAGATTATAAATTGAAGAAGTTAATCATGCATGGGCAATACGTGCACGTTAGAGGTGAGTTCGGGCTCCATTTTGGCAATCCGAGCCCGCCCGGGCCCGAAACATTTTTGAACTGAGCTCGCCCGAGCCCGAAAAATTTTGTGTGATCAGTGGCCGAGCCCGATATTGAAAGTGGTACGCTATGCAACGCATACACAATATAAAATTAAATACCGCTTTCATTTTCAAATTAATTTTCTTGTTATCAATCCTCAATTTAAATAACTATAAATGTTATTATAACAATTTATAATGTCTGTGTCTCTGTATACGTGTATATATTTATATAATATATATTTATAGTGCAGCCCATTGTTTATAAAGCGCCTATCGGGGGACAACAAATTTATCCAAATGAGTGATATAATGAGGCCCAATATAACGAAGGAGGAAGAATTACTGTAAAACACTATGGCATAATATGCATCCCGTTGAAAAAAAAGTTCTATTTAGAAAAAGGAAAGTCAAAGCTACTAAGGTTTGCTAGATTATTTTGTGATTTATAACCTATCATGACTATTATGCCATTACTGCAGGTGCTCTCAAAATGAATAAAATTTCTTTTTTTTTTTTACATTTTTAAGTTAGTGAAGAATAAAATAAACGGAACTTTTAGCTTGAATCCGAGCCCGCCTGAAGCCCGAAGATTTGCGTAAAATTTGAGCCCGATCGGGCCCGGGCTCGGGCTCGGGCTGAACCCGCCTCATCTCTAGTGCACGTGCAACTATGATACTGAAGAAATGCTGGGATGCGATCGATCCTGGATACGGAGCAGAGAGAGATGATGGACGCTGAAGGAAGAATGATGAAGCATTAACCATGATGTTCTTGATAGTTGAAGACACTTTTCTAGACAACATTGGTGATTGTATCACAGCGAAAAATGCTTGGACAGCCTTAAAGGAAATGCACACAAAATTTGGATTGCTTCATGTTTTGCAATTAATGAAAGATTTCTTTAATATTGTTATGAAACCTGGTGAAACTATTCAATCGTATCTCGCCAGACTGATGGAAATTCATCGAAAATTGTCAAATGGTGGCTATGCATTTACTGATAGGGAAGTAGCACTAGTCATGCTAATAGGTCTTCCAAAATCATGCGAAAGCCTAATTCTAAACCTAGAAAAAGATTAAGCAAACTTGTCAACTACAATAGTGAAATCCAGACTATTAATAGAAGAAAAAAAGAATTTCCAGAAATGCAACTGCCGCTGAAGATCATGAAGAACGTGCACTCCATGCAAAGAGTTAAAGTCAGAAGAAACCTGTACAAACAAATTCTGCCAAGAAGTGGCAAATGAGGAAAACAAATGAACCAAATTTAAGCCAAAAGAAAATTACTAGATGCTTTAGTTGTGGTGATTGGGGCCACATATGTCGAAATTGTGATGAAGCACAAAAGAAGAGCCGGAGTAATGCCAAAGCTGCCATAAATTTGAAGACAAACTGGGCATTGCTGACAAACCAAGAGAAGCAAAATAATTCAACTAGGTGGATTTTAGAAAGTGGTGCGACAGAGCACATGACATCTGACATACACAAATTCGCAACTCTAATGGATTATAATTCAGAAGTGGAAGTAGCAAATTCTGAAAAGGTTCAAGTGATAGGAACAAGTAGCATAACAATTACTGTTTCTGAAGACTCAGATGACAGGAAGAACATTACCCTCAATAATGTACTGTATGTACCCAAATTAGGTGGAAACCTGTTATCCATAGGTAGGATCAAAGAAAAGGGCTTTAAAGTTGAATTTGTTCATGGAGAAGCAAAAATATCAAAAAATGAAGAAATAGTTTTGAGAGCTAAAAGGAAAGGAAGGCTATATGTAGTAGAAGATCAGCCAACAGCATATTTCTCAAAGACAACTGACAGTGAACTTTGGCATCGCAGACTGGGCCATCCTTCTCCGAGCACAATGATTGATGTTAGACTCATGAACAATGAAAAAGTCAAAGCATGTTCTGTATGTATACAGGGAAAGATGAAGCGAAAGCAGTTTCCTAAATCTTCTAATACCAGAGCTAAAGATGTACTAGGAATTATACATTCAGAATTAGTTGGAAAAATCTCTTTTCCTTCACTAGGAGGATCAAATTATTTTGTTGTATTCACAGATGATTTCTCGCGATATTCCACAGTATATCCAGTAAGAACAAAAGACCAAGTTCTAGAGAAGTTTGAGGAATATAATAATATGGTAGAGAACCTGCACAAGAAGAAAATAAAAATCCTAAGAAGTTATAATGGCGATGAGTTCAAGTCAGAGGAATTCAATAGACACCTCGCCAAACATGGCATACATAGACAATTGTCGGTTCCCGAATCGCCACAACAAAATGGAGTGGCTGAGAGGAAGAATCAGACACTAATTAATATCACTAGATGCCTTCTTATAGAGTTGGGAGCTGATCCAGAATTCTGGGCTGAATCAGTATGTACAGCATCCTACTTGCACAACAAACGTCCATCCACTGCTATCAAGGGAAGTACTCCAGAAGAGCTATGGTTAAACAAGAAAATTGATTTGAAAAACCTAAGAGTCTTTGGATGAAGAACTTGGAGCCATGTACGTTACTCTCAGAGGGAAAAGAAATTTGACCCAAAAGCTACAGAATGTGTTTTTGTCGGATATCCAGATGGCATCAAAGGATATAAACTAATCTGGGACTTAACGAAAAGAAAATTCATCATTAGCAGAGATGTTATATTTGAAGAAGATGTTTTCCCTTACCAGTCAGAAAAATATCAACCATATGAAAATGATGATAGAATTGTACTCTCAATTGAAAATGAAGAAGCTGAAAACAACACATATCAAAAAGATTCAAAGACACATGAGGAAAAATGTCATCCACTAAACACTAACAAGTTCGAGAAAATGCCTGACGAGACGAGAATCCAGGTGTAGTAAATAGATGTTTAGAAAATTACCAAGATGAAATTCTGTGTGATGATTCTACACACTCTACTACTCAGCAAGAGGATGAAAACATATGTAACGAAGAAGAAATTCAATCAGAACTAGTTTCTAAAGCACCCAATTGCAATTAAAAAACCAGCAGGAGCACAAGAACCATTAAAACTCCTGGACACTTATATGATTATGTCTTATATAATGCTGAAGAAGTGCATCTTACAAATTTAAGACAAGAAGACAGGGATCCGGTGACTTTGGAAGAAGCCCAGGGGCGTAGCTTGAGGGGGGGGAGTCTCCCCCCCCAATGTTTTAAAAAATAGGGCGGCATATTGAAGTTTCTGGGGGCGCTGTTTTGCGACTTAAAGTTCATTTGAAAGTGGATCATAATTTTGTTAATTATCGTTATTTAACAAAAACACTTAAGAGTTTTATGTATCACAAGTTGACCAACTGGTTCACCGACCAGCAAAAAAGTTGTGTCTGACTGTAGCAAACTCCCGTTTGGTGGCGCCTGCGGCGCCCTCTAAACTAGTTAGACGCCTAAAACAGCCTGTTTTCCTATCGTGCAAACGACCCTTGAAAATTCTCATTGTATTCATGACGCTTAAAAAAATCTGATCATAAGGAATTCCTGTTTGGGGGCGCCTATGGCATGAGTTCCCGTTTTGTTCACTTACAATAGCCTGTTCGCTTACCGTACAAAAGACAGTTGAAAATTCAAATCGTATTCGGGACCCTTTAAGAGTAGCAAACTCCAGCTGAACGGCGCCCTTCCCTGTTCAGGCACCTTCAAAGGCATAATGAGGTTTCTGGGGCGCTGTTTTGCGCCTTGAAGTTCATTTGAAAGTGGATCATAATTTTGTTGATTATCGTTAGTTACCAAAAACACTGAAGATTTTTATGCATCAGAAGCTTCCTTCGGCAACCAACTGGTTCACCGACCAGCAAAAAAAGTTCGCATTAAAATGTCTGACTGTAGCAAACTCCCGTTAGGTGGCGCCCTCTTAACTAATTAGACGCCTAAAACAGCCTTTTTAAACGTGTATAACAACCAATTTTCCTACTGTGCAAACTATCTTTGAAAATTCTCTTCGTTATCACGACCCTTAAAAAAATCTGATTATAACAAATTCCTGTTTGGGGGCACCTATGGCATGATTTCCCATTTCAAACACTTACAATAGTCTGTTCGCTTACCATGCAAAAGACTGTTGTAAACTTTGATCGTATTCAGGACACTTTAAGTTTGCAGCAAACTCCAGCTGAGCAGCGCCCTTCCCTGTTTAGGCACCTACAACAGCATGTTCACTTACCATGCAACGACCCTTGAAAATTCTGACCTTAGCAAATTTACGCTCTGAGGCGACTGCGGCGCCCTTCTCCCATTTCAGATACTTACAACTGACTCGTGAGTATGCACAATTGCTTTCTCACCTCCAAAGATTTAAAATTACGTTTTTTTCAAGACCTTAGCTCGAAAAAAAAAAAAAAAAAAGCAGTTTATTGTACGTTATGGCTATTGTATAAAGACGAAATTAGATAAGGTTTGATTTGGTTATAACGATTTCTCACTAACAATTTTTCATTCTAAGTGATACTTTAAGCAAATTTTTTATTTTAGTTTCATCGCTTACGGGTTTTGAAATATTTATAAGTCTATAGAATTCAACTTGTGTTTCGTGACATGAAATAGCGCAAGGAAGCTGATTTAACGTCGCATTAATAGGCACATATTGGGCAATTGGCGACGGTTTGGGATTAACGCCCCAGTGGCGATCCGAAGACAAGCCATCACAATTTTTATCTTCTGCGGAAGAGGGCTCCCCCGCTTCAGTATCTTCCAGAAGTATTATTTTCATGGAGCATGAAGGATATTGCAGCTACGACAGAGTTTATGTGCACCAGAGACTGACTTTCATGATAATCTTCAATTGGCTCGATTATTGAATCCACAATCTTTCTGTCAAGCAGGTAGACGTGAGGTGCCGGGTACGATCCCAGATCGCGCTTGTCGGCCTAGTCGTTCGGAATTTTCCGTGGTTTTCTCCGAAACTTGCGTAAATACGTTCTAGGATCCCACAGAAAGACCTCCACAGAAGGCATTCCCCCTCAGGCCTAGGACCCTAGAACAGTCACTCGGAATTTTTCCCAAACACCGACACCAACACCTAAGTAAGATATAAATTTCTGTATAAAAAAGATTTAATTTTGGACAATGGGACTCTTTTTTAGTTTGTTCTTCCACATAAAGGCATGCGGTAATTCTGTCGCGTTCCTTAGCAATGGCTACTACATTTCTTAAAATATTTTTCACACAATATGGGAAAAAAGAAAAACGTTTTTTAATTGGTTTAAATATGTAAAATAATAATAATAAATAAATTACTGATTTTCTTTTTCCTTAAGAGTGAACAATACCTAATTTCATAATAAGAAAACACCACAGACCTGGCGTTTAAAAGCAATAATTACAAAACTTTGAATAAACACCATAAAATTCAATAAATTTGCAATAATTGTTTCGGTTCGAAAGAACACACGATCCTTCGTCAGGCGAAAAAAGAAGGCTCAATTGCTGCAGTCAAAGCAGAAACACACAAAATCGCTTTAAGTGAGCAGCAAAAATATATACAGATGAATGTAAACATAAATACTGGTGTGAGGAGAATAGTGCTGACTCTAAAATAAAAGGGCCGCCTGGGGGAATTCAATAAAAAGGGGCATTATTTGCATAATTTGCGGTGTTCTATGTTATGATTTTTGTACGTAACAAAAGTAAATTACTAATTTTCCTTGTATATATATATATAGGATGTATGCATTTGTTATTCCAGGAAAGCTGAAGAACTACTGCTAAGAAAGTTTAAAAGCCGGGGGGGGGGGGGAATGTAAAGGCCTCTAAACATTTAAAATGTTAGAAAAGGCTACTTTATACCAAAATTTCTTTTAAAAGGGCCGCCAGGTGCTAAAATATGTTGAAAAAGGGCCACAGGATGCTAAAAACTGTTTAAAAGGGCACCATGTCAAATTAGCCTAGTGTCAGCCCTACATAATTATGAAATAAAAGAAGAAAACAAATAAATACCTAAGTAAATTAGATTAAAAAAGGAATCTAAAAAATCTAAAAATTTCAAAATTAAAGGAAAATTGAACTAATGTGAGTAATTTCATAGCATCAGACAAGAATGAAGTGGAACAAATATCATTAAGAAGATTTTTGGAATTTTTAAATATGTAAAAATCTTCATGGATATTCAAATGGGAAGAGAAGACAGGAGATGAAATTATGTTAGTTTTAGAAAAATCAAAACGATGACTATGAGCCCAGCAGTGGGAAGCAATAGATTTAGAGATCTCTTCATTACGAACATTTCGATGATGATCATTTATTCTATATTTCAAACACCTTCTTGTTTGATCAATATAAACTAAATTGCACAACGAACATAAGACTAAATAAATGCCAGAACGGTTTTCAGTAGGAATGGGATCTTTAAGAGAAGATAATTTAATTTTGTTGACGGGTTTCTAAATGAATTTAAAACCAAACGGAGAGAGAATTTTAGAAGTTTTAAAAGAAAGTGATAAATAAAAAGGTAAAACAACTGGAATGAGACTGTGATCGTTCAATTTGGTATCAAAACGTTTAGATTCTTGAATTTATATAAAGCTTTATTAATAATAGAGTGATTATAGCCTCGAGAAAGAGCAAGAGATTTTAAGTAATTAATTTCTTTCGAAAGACTAGACAGATCAGAACAAATGTGTAAGGCTTATGTTTTTCGTACTCATTTTCCAAAAATTGATAAATTTTTAATATTTCATTTTGCGGTTAAAAAAAAAAAAGAAAGAAAGAAAGAAAGAGAAAAATGCACATATTGAAAATTCAGATTTTTGAACTTAGAATTACATTAAAAATAAATAAACGATTGTAAATCTTCTAAATGTGAAAACAGAATTTAAATATACATTATGTAATGAGTAATCATGAAATCAAACTTTGCCATAGAGTAACATGGGCCACGGCTGTCTGTGAGATTAGGTATTATCCACTCTAAAAACATAAAGTTGCTTTCCTTAGGAACAGTTACTACTTTCATTTCTTAAAATTTATTTTGAAAGTTTTATGTTTTACCTGAATTATAATGTAATATCTTTAAACTTGTTGGAAAAGGGGGAAAAATCTTTTTCAGTTGTTCTACTTTATCTCAAACCAATACTCTGGTTGTCCTAAGAAAGATGCTTTTGTTTAGTCTCATACGAGAATATATATAAATGTATTTATTTCTGCAAAGCACATTAACCATATCTTTCGAACGATACTACTTGTAAGCCCTTCCTTTTATTGAATAGGCTAAAAATGTAAGAGGAATTTCATGTCTGCGTATTAATATATAGATTCGCTGAAAAAATTTAGAATGCTCCAAAGAATTACTAAACTAAATACATGAAAAAACCTTTACTGACTTCGTTGCTTGCCGATTACTCTTCGTTTTTAATTAATATAGTTTAAATGCTCCAAAGAAGTATAAAAAAAAGCTACTAAATAAAGGAAAAAAAAAAAACAGCCTTTTTTTTTTTTTTTTTTCCTTGGCAGATTTTAGGAATAATGCCCCGAAGGAGAGGGGGGGGGGGGTACGTATTAACCCTGTTGGTAACACTCTTGTAAGTATGTGGGTGGCATTTTCAGATGAGGAATACGAAAGGGCGCCAAACGTCGGGTCTCCCCCCCAATCAAATTTTCACGCTACGCCCCTGAAGAAGCCTTAGCATCATCTGAAGCTACCTCATGGAGAAAAGCAATGGAAGAAGAAATCCAAAACCTGCAACATGCTGAAACATGGGAACTTGTTGTGAAACCACCCAATACCAAACCAATCTCCTCCAGATGGATATTTCAAAAGAAGAAATGTGAAACAGGCAAAAATATTAAGTTTAAGACCAGACTGGTTGCGAAAGTCTATATGCAAACATTCGGTATAAACTTTCAAGATGAAACTTTTTCTCCTGTGATCAAGTTAAAATCTATGCGTCTACTACTTGCTATAACATCAGAAATGAATTTAGAAATTCACCAGATGGACATCACTGCAGCATACTTGAATCAAAGAACTTCTACTACGTGAAGAAGGAAAGGCTCCGTAGACGTAATGTAAAATCGCGGAACCGGTTTCTACATATTTTGATATTGCGCGAAAGACAACTTTACAGGGAAGCGGCGCAGAGAGGAGGGCACTTGTGATTTTTTTTTTTCTCTCCCACCGAAGTTATTTTCGATCGGATAACACGAAACTTGTTGATATAAAAATTATTTTTTTATTGTTTCTTTTGTAATCGGATTCTTTAGCGAATTGAATTTAATATATTGTGATAAATATATAATAATAGGAAAAACTAAAATAATTTTTCATATTAAAAATTAAATAAATATTTATTTGTGAGAGCCTATATATATATATATATATATATATATATATTTTTTTTTTTTTTTTTTTTTTTTTTTTGCCAAAACAATTTTTAGTTTCAGTGAAATAAAAAAAAACTGCTGATATAGAAAGCTGAAGTTATTTTTTAATCTGATTCTTAATTTCTAACCATTTAAATATAAAAAGTATGATAAAAATAAAAATCTTGATAACTAACGAAAATCGCAAATAATCTTTCAAAGGGAAAAAAAAAAAAAAAAAAAAAGAAAGAAATATAAATATATCATTTGAAACACTTAAATATGTATTTAAATATGCATTTATATCCCCTCCTCCACACACACACATTTATTTTTATTTATTTTATTATTTATTTATTTTTATTTTATTTTATTTTATTTTTTTTTGCTTCTTTTAAATACAATACTTACTGATATAAAAATCTGTTATTTATTTATTTAATCTTATTTTTATATCGGATTTTCTAAATTCTAAAGAATCAAATTATAAAAATTTTGATAAAATTATAAATGATGTATATAATTGACTAAAATCCAAAATCATTTTCAAAAAAGAAAAAGAAAGAAAGAGTAAAAAAGGAATACAAAATTTACGTTTTCAAACTTAAAATACATGTATGGATTTGCGTTAAAAGAAGGAATTATCAATTCTTCACTGAAAAAAAAAAAAAAAAAAATCGATGCATTTAAATCTAATTGTGAAAAGAAAATAGTTTGGGCAATATTATATATATATATATATATATATATATATAACTTCCATAAAAATAAGTATATATTTGATATTGCTCACTGTATTATATTTGAAATTTTGATTAAAGGTTAAAAAAAAAAAAAAAAGCTTTAGTAAATATTTTATTTATTCAGATTCTTCAATTGATCAATGTGCTTTATAATTTAATTCCTTACAAGCTTTTTGTATTGTTATTATTTTAAACTTTAATCATTAAATAATGAACTCAGTTTTTTGAAATAAAATCAATTGAGATTTTTGAAATAAAATCAATTGTTTCATACTTTATTATTATTAAGTAACCTAAAAACGTTAACATTGTGTTGTTGTGATGCATTTTAAAAAATAAGTAAAATACAATAATAATAAAAATAAAGAACTAGGGTATTTTTCAAAACTTATTCAGCGAAATCTATAAATCAGTATTTATTTGTGAAAAAATATTTTTTTTCCCAGAATAATAAAATTTTCTTGCTTTTTGTTTTAAAAGCAGAATATTTTATTTAATAAATTACAGTAAAGAAATTTTAATATATTTATAAGTCAGTTAAACTTATGATATTATTTTAAAAATATGCAATTTGCATAACCTAGATTATATATATAATCATATAAACATTAAATAAATACTTCAGAATTTAAAAAGAAAAAAAGAAATTACAAACCTTCTTAAGAACCATCTTCTAAATTTTCTTTGTAAGAATTTTTAAGAAAACACCCTTGCAACTAGCATTTTAAAATACATAATGACCAGTCTGCAAGGGCATTCACTTAAAATTAGCTCCTATATTTTAAACTTCTTCATTCAGAAACATAATAATCAAAAATAGTTTCTTTAACTATTTCCATCTCAGACGACTACATTAATAAAAGGAATCCCTAGTTTCTAAGCGGTTTTCTGTAACAGGCGCAGTTTTTTCAGGGATCAACTGTGTTTACAAGTATCAAAAGTTAGGCTTAATAACTTAGGCAGATACGAAAATGAATGTTTAATTGATATTAAAATAAGACTTTAATAAATAGAATATAGAGAATGTTATACGTTAAAAATGTCACATTCTTACCTTTTCTAAAGCTTATCCAAGTCTTTATAACGCTAAAACTCAACAAACTAGATTACATGTTTTAAAATTGCCGCCTCACGTACCGATACGACTTTCCCTTCCCTTCCTACCCTAAGAAAAAACAGAAAATCAACATGTCCGCCCGCCAATTGGGTCTTCAACGCATGCGCATTCAGGTCAAAGGTATCGGGAAAGGAGGGAGAAATCGCGCAGATAGTCATCCTGTAATGTTGGCTTCCCATGTAAGCTGAACTATGCTATCGTTAGAGGGCGATAGTTACGCTTTAGCTGAAGCTGTTCTTCTTATTCTATTCTATATTCTTTGCTTGAATGGTGTGTTACAGGAAGACATATATATGGCTCAACCAGACGGATGTTTAGAAGAGGGCAAGGAACATCCAGTATGCCATTTAAAGAAGAGCTTATATGGACTTAAACAATCTAGTTGGGTATGGAATACTTGCTTTGACAAATATCTAACACAATTTGGTCTCAAGAGGGCAAATGTAGTCCCCTGCATCTACTATGACTCTCAGAGCTCATTCATTGTTGGTGTCTATGTTGTTGATCTTCTCGTCCTTGGAAAACTAAATCAGATTAATCATTTCAAGAATGATATGAAAAAGGTGTTAGCTAAGGATCTCGGACCAGCTAAACATATATTATCTGTGAAAATAACAAAACAAGACGATGGGTCCATTTCCCTTGATCAAACGACATACATAGAAGAAATACTTGAGATGTTCAAAATGTCTGATGCAAAGTGTGCATCCACATCACTTGACATGAACTTAAAGTACTCTAGAACAAACGATACACAATCAAAAATCATGAAAGAAGAAGCCAAGTTTCCTTATAAACAAGCCTTTGGAAGTTTACTTTATCTAGCTTGTGGCACTCGCCCTGATTTCTCTTACCCATCTACCTTTATGAGTCAATTTAATGAAGTTCATAATGAAGAACATTGGCGCGGCATTAAACACATACTTTGATACTTAAAAGGGACCAAGCACAGGAAACTAAGGTTTATGAGAACTAGAGAAAAGCTCCGAGTTTACTCTGATGCAGATTGGGGATCAGATAAGACAGATCGTAAGTCCTTCAGCGGCTACATAATACTACTTGCTAGTGCTCCAATTTCTTGGTCCAGTAAAAAACAACCGATCATTGCCTTATCTTTAACAGAGGCAGAATATGTAGCAATGTGTCATGTTTCAAGAGAAGTCTTATGGGTAAACAACCTCCTCAAGGAAATATGTACAAGTCTGGTGTCAACTCCTCAAGTAATTTACACATAATCAAGGAGCAATATTACTTGCTGGAAATTATGTTACTTCAGAAAGGAGTAAACATATAGATATTAAGTTCTACTTCTTGCATGAATTGGTGAATGAAAATATTATGAAATTTGAGCATGTCAAATCTGAAAATAATCTTGCAGACTTGTTGACCAAACAAGTAACCAAAGCAACATTACTTAAACTAAAATATGGAGGGACATCCGAATGACATTGGTAAGACGACAATTTTTTTTTTGTATGGCATTTAACAAACTACATGATTGTGTTATCGAACTGAAAGTTTAAGACTCTGAATATACTGTTCTTTGTGTGTTCAATAATTATAAAGATTTTGTTTATAAGAAGAATAAGACATTAAGAACTTTGAAATTTGTTTTTATTCAGTGTTAATGTTATTTCCATTTATCTATTTCTATGTGTAGCATTTCTGATTATATTTTCATTAATCTTGTATATTTCTTTAGTTAGTTAGAGCTCACCTGGAGGATAATAATTTTGGGACCTAATAATTTTGATTTACTCTATTTTATTTTAATTATTTATTTAATTTTTTTTTCTATTTCTTGATTTATTTACTTAGGATTGATTGATCTTAGTTTAATTATTTTTCACTAATTTTTATCTTGCCATGACTCCATTGCCTTGGGAATATACAGAGGAGTTACAAGATTAACAATAAGCTTGCTGATGAGTAAACATATTATACACATTTTAACTTTCTAGATTAATTGATGATTAAACATTATACTATTCATTATATTCAGTAAACAAACATTGATACTTCCTATTAAAAATTACTAGTAAAATAGAACAAATGTATGACACTATATTAAAAAAAAACATATAAAATAAAGTAGATATTTAAAAAAGTCCTTGGCCAAATGTCTTTGAAATACATGAAAAGGTTTTCATTCAGACGTCGTATAAAAAAAATATCAGCAACAGTTTATGTGGTTTTCTTTGCTTTATAATTGTTCACAAATGTTGTCAGTTTCTTGAGAACCTCATACTTGTGGGAGGTCTGTGATTTAGGTATAGTCTTTAAACTATATGTTCAGCATTAAACAAAAGTTCACTATACACAAAATTTCCCCCCACACTTATTTAAAGCAATAATTAAAAGTTGATAACACAAAAATATGATTATGTATGCAAATATTACATAACTAAGACATTAAGACATAAACAATATTATAATATACTCAATTCTGAAAAAATAATAATATAGATATTAGAAATAATACTGACACTTAAAATTATATACTAATACTTGATAATAGCAATACTTAAAAAGAAAAAAAAATTACTCAACACAATAGCTTCTCTAAATTTCTTTAGATAATCACTTCCTTCAAATTACTATAATGATATAAAACACTAAAAATGTTTGCTCAAAAAATTATATTTATGGGTGCAGAGACCTGTGAAACTCTCTGAGAGCTTGTCAACGAAAAGAATAATATCTGTAAAAAGTAAAAAGTAGTTATTTGACAAGTCTCATCAGAGGAGGGAGTACTTGTTGCCTCATGCTCTTCGGGGGTCTCCAATCAGTTGAAGTCGGAGGGTGGTGCCAGCTAGGAGGCTGCGGGGGCACAGCCCCCCCCCCCCCCGTCGGGGAGTACGTGACCCCCCATCGGGGCATATTCCTAAAATCTGTTAGGGAAATAACAAAAAATTTACAGTTTTTCTCCTTTTAGCAGCATTTTTCTTTCCTTTTACAAATTTAGAGAATTCCAGTTTTTGCATTCTATATTCAATAGAAGAAAGTATTGGATTTGTAAAAATTTTCGGCTTTCACTTTTCCAAGAATGTGCATGCTTTGAGAGGTCCAGAACACATTTTGACCATGATATTTTTAGAAAATGTCTATCTGTCTGTGTGACAAAAATATTTTCTAACCGTATCTCAAAAACTACTGCACAGAATTACATATAAATTTTTGTAGTTGCACCATGACATAAATTAGTGTCTGTAAAAGTTTTGTCCAAATCACCATATAGGTGGCGCTGCTGTATTGCAATTTCTTTCATTTAACGGAAGGCTATATCTCAGGTTCTATTTTGTATAATCGAATAAAACTTGATATGTGAGAGGGTCATTATGAAACATTAGGTTGATTTAATTTAGGAGCATATTGGCCGATAAGTTGCACTGCTCTACTGCTATTTTCCCCGAGAAGAGGAAGCTATCTCTCATATTCTATTGTATATTATTTCATATAACTTTGTATAGGACAGGGCCATTATGAAACATGTGGAATCAGTTTCAGTGCATATAGCCAGATAGGTGACGCTCCTGTGCTCCAATTTTTCCCTTGAACAATAAGGCTATATACAGATTCTATCGTGTATAATTACATAAAACTTGGTACATGACAGGGCCATTTTAAAACAATATACTGATTCAAATTAGTTCCATATGAGCTGATAGGTGGCGCTGATGTTCTGTAATTTACTCCATGAATAGGAAGACAACTTCTATTAAAAGACCATATCTCTGGAGAGTCAATTTTCTATGGCACGATGGGTGGCCCCCACCCTTAGGGAAATCCCACTGTATATATATAACTTTGTATAAGACAGAGCCATTATGAAACATTATGTGGAATCAGTTTCAGCACATATAGCCAGATAGGTGACGCTCCTGTGCTCCAATTTTTCCCGTGAACGGGAAGCTATATATCAGATTCTATCGTATATAATTACATAAAACGTGGTATATGAAAGGGCCATTTTAAAACAATATACTGATTCAATTTAGGTGCATATGAGTTGATAGGTGGCGCTGATGTTCTGTCATTTACTCCGTGAATAGGAAGACAACTTCTGTTGAAAGGCCACCTCTCTGGAGAGCCAATTTTCCATGGCACAGTGGCCGGCCCTCTTAGGGAAATTCCACTGTGATCAACGGATACGAAGATTAATTTTTTCTTAAGAATATTCCTTCAGGCACCCTGTACACATTTTTTATGTGGAAAGAAAAGAGTATACACTCAGAGAATGGCACGATGATCTCTAAAACCACAAGGAGTACTAACAAATGGAATGGCACAAATATTAACAGTAATATTATTAACAAAATTACAGTTTTTGATAAATATTCATATAATAAACTCTCTCTATATAGTGTGCCTCTGTCGGGGAATTTCTGGTGCCACTACTGGTTGAAGTCCAGAAGAACATGAGTAAACCGGGGCCTAAAAGAAAAGGGGTTAAGGAGCGGAGGATCCTCATTTCATGAATTCGTCTACTACTATTTGTAAATAAATTAATATTTGTTAAAAATAAAAATAAAAGGAGTTAGAGGGCACGCCAGTGCCACTGAGCGAAAGAATGGAAGCTATATTTCCCGACATCCCTCCGAATTCTCCGACTCAGTTAGGATCCTCATCCAACTCGTATTGGGACAATAGGAAAGCAAAAACTACGACTCCTGACTGGCGATTCCTGACTGATAAAGGGGTTATTCATAACATAGTTAAAAATTTTGAGGGTTATTATAATATCTTAGTTTAGATGAATGCACAATTTCAGACTGTCTTTTAAAATGAGGGTTTGGTCTATAAATTTCAAAATTTACCTCAGATAACTGTTTTAAAATGGTA
Organism: Salticus scenicus; assembly: GCA_963930645.1. Classification (NCBI taxonomy): domain Eukaryota; kingdom Metazoa; phylum Arthropoda; class Arachnida; order Araneae; family Salticidae; genus Salticus; species Salticus scenicus. Next base: position 414,157,370 of record OZ005648.1, read on the forward strand.
TAGGGTCCTGAGTATGGAGCAGTTAATTTGCATATATTAGGATATTGAAATTATTCATATAATACTTCATCACCAACTTTAAATTTAGCAGGGAGAAATCGAGCGTCATACCTTACTTTATTTTTATTATGTTATTCAATTGTATGTTCTTTTGCCAATTTCTTGCTTCATCAACCATTGGATAATAATTGTTATTAGGAATTAAAGGTTCATAGGATAAATTTCCAAACAATAGATAACTAGTAACAGAATGAGGGGTAGCATTATACTGGCTTTAGACCTCCTCTAGTAATTTTGTCCACGGTACTTTAGATGAAGCAGAATTTACTTTTCACGTTAATCTAGTTATGATAGTTTGATTGAGGCGTTCAATTTTTCCGTTTGCCTCGGGATGATGACTGCTAGTTAAAATGTGTTCAACATTGTAATTACGCAAGAACTTTTTAAAACGTGATGAAGTAAAGGCAGCATTTCTATCAGTTAGCAATTTTTCAGGTACCTGAATTTGGAAAATCTGTTTTAAAAAGTTGGTATAAGCTTCAGTTGTCACACTTTTCCATGGAAAATCCCACACATAACATGTTGATGGTCGACGACCAAATGCAAGTATTTTTTTAGTTGAGTTGTAATAATTAAATCCACCAACAGTGTCTAATGACAAACATTCAAATGGTTTATTTGGAGGTACCTTCTGCATTAAGCCAAATCTTTTTTGTTTACATTTTTTACAGTATGGCAGTGGTTTACAAAATTTTCTATATCTTTATTTATGAAAGGCCAATAATATTGTGGATTGATTAAATTTATCATTTTTGTAATCCCAGGGTGGCCAAATTGTGTGTGGGCTTTATTTAACAATGTTAATCTTAGTGACATAGGAACGATCATCTTATACAAACTTTTCTTTTCTGTTACTATGAGATAATTTATTTCAACATATTTTTTACTATTGACTATTATGTTCTCTTCTTTTTGCAAACGTTTCAGATCATTCAAGTCAAGGAGATGTACATGGTGAGAGATATGTTGTATTGCATGTAATCTAGACAGCATATCGGCTTCTACATTAGTGATTCCTTTCTGATATTTTATTTCATAGTCAAACGTACTAAGTTTAAGTGACCAGCGGAAAAGACGTCCTCTAAGATTTTAAACATTTTTAAGCCAAGTTAATGCCGCATGATCAGTATGAATGACAAATTTTTGACCATGTAAACAATGATAAAATTTATCTAAAGAATGTATAATGGCAAGACATTCTAATTCAGTTATGGCATAATCTTTTTCATAGTCTTTTAAATTTCGCGAATAATAAGCTATTGGATGTAATTTTCCTTTCTCATCTGGCTGTTTGATTACACATCCAATTTCGTGACTTGAAGCATCTACAAATAAGTGGCAAAGCTTCTTGGGATCGTACAAATTTAAAATAAGTATTTCAATTAAGGCATTTTTTAAATTTTGAAATGAATTTTCCCATTTATCGTCCCATACATAGGGAACATTTTTCTTGAGTAAATTATTTAAGGGATAACGAATTTTAGCATAATTCGATATAAATTTATTATAGACATTTACGGATCCCAGGAACCTCTGTAACTCTTTAATATAAGTGGGATGCTTTAATTTTTTAATAGTTTCTACATGTGCATTATCTGGTGTTATAGTGCCATTAGAAACTTCATAACCTAAAATATTTATTTTAGATTTTACAAAATTACATTTAGATAACTTCAACTTTAAATTTTCATTGGCACAAATTTGAAATATGGTTTCTAAATGCTTTAAATGCTGTTATTCAGTTTCAGAAAAAATGAAAATGTCATCAAAATAATTACAAGCAAAATCAATTTTATACTTATGTAAAATTCTTCTTATAGTGCGATTAAATATTGCAGGTGCGTTTTTGAGCCCAAAGAGTAAAACGAGCCATTCATACAATCCAAATGTAGTGGCAAATGCTAACTTTTCTGTATCTTTTGGGTGGATAGGTATATGCCAATATCCACTGGCTAAATCTAATGTGGGAGAAATTTTTGCCTGAGCCAATTTATCAGAGTATCAATTCTGGGTAATGGTTCTGCGTCTGTTTTAGTTATAGAATTTAACTTACGAAAGTCGACACAGAGTCGTGTCTTCTTCTCTTCTTCTCGTTTATACACTAATGTTACAGGGGATGAATACAGAGAATGGCTCTCTTTGATGATTTTAGCTTGTAATAAATTTTGTATTTGATCTTTAATTTCAGCTTCCTCTTTAGGAGAGGGGTGGTATGCTCTAAGGGAAACAGGTAAGTCTGATGTTAGGTAGATTTTTTGAGGTTCCATTCTGATACGACCAACATTATATTTCGAGTTTGCAAAAATTTCCTAAAATTTATTTAACAAGGTAGGTAAATCCTTATTATTTTCAGATGACAATACAGTAAGTCTGAACGAGTCTTGTACAACACTCGGTGAATGGTGCATCTGATTCACAGCGTGTGTATTAACTTTGTAATTAGTACCTACTTTATGTTCAAAAATGTGCAAAGATTGATAATGATGATTCGCCTGCTTTATTAATGGGATATTTTGACCATTCTGAATTACTGAAAAATCTACTAAATTAAGATTCAATTTAAATAATGCACAGTGAGGTAAACCAATGAGAAGATACGGTAACTGATTAGAAATAAAAAAAAAGTTTAATATTTTTACGAATGTTATAATTCTTAATGAGAGTTCACATTTTTCTTTCATTTGAATAATTCCACGAGTTTGTCTAGCTGTTATGGGTTCATCAATGGGAATCTTCTTTACTAAAGTACATGAAATAATAGAGATTGAACTTCCCGTATTGAGGAAACACGACAGGGTTTTGTTAGGGAGAGTACTCAAGTTAGCTGATTGACGTGTTTTTTGCGATCACTGATGTTTTTGTGTTAGGTATCCAGACACTACTAATTGTCAACAGTCACCTGATGTATCCTGAGGATACATCAAGTGGCTCATCTGAGGGTGGATACTTGTGGCTCATCAAGTGCTACAAGCACCAAGTGATACTCAAGTGGCAAGTGATACACAAGCACCAAGCACCATCAAGCACCAAGTGATACTCAAGTGGCTCATCAAGTGGATACATCTGAGGATACATAAATACTCAAATGATCAGCTGGTCATTTCCTGGCTGACCGCCTCTTCAGCCTCTTCAGGGTGGTTAACACTTCTATTTGAGTTTTGAGTGAGAGGTGCTCTAGGCATTGAAAAATTATTACACTGTTCAAATTTAAAAGGGCAGGTTCGCCCCCAGTGGTAGGCATTAGTAATTCCGCGATTTAAGCCCCTACATCAGTGAGCTTCAAGGTCATCCAAATCAAATCCCATATTAACCTAATTGGAAAATAATCCCCAATATTACTCATTACGTAATACATATTTTTAAATTCTGTTTTCACATTCGGAAAATTCGCGACCATTAAATGATGCCTCTTTTTTCAAAAATTGATTTTTAAAATTTCTTTTTAAGCTGTAAAAAGCGAATTTTTACTTGATTTTCTTTATCGTTCTCAAATAATAAACAAATTGTAATATCAAAAATCTAAAAAATACTACACCTTTTTAAATGATGTGACTTATTATTATTAAATTTCATAATATTTAAATTTAAAAAAATATTAATAATTTTGGGGATTAACGCGATTTTTATCTGAAATAACCGAATTTTCCCCCATTTCACTCTGCTGCCATTTATCACAGCGATGGGCGGTGGAAAACACATTAGGATGACAGATCATTAGTTTTCATTCCTGTTAGTTGAAAGTGCGAAAATGCCCTGAAGCGAATGCTTACCCACGTCAGTAGAAAAGGGACTGAGAAGCGATACGTGATTTGAACTATCAGTTTGCTTTTCTGCACATAAACTGTTCATGTGTGTTTCTTAGATAATTTCTTTTTTCAATATCAGAAATATACTACTATTATTTTTTTTTTAATAATTTTTAAAATAAATCTAAAGGGGGAATAATAATTTTATCTTCAGCATTCTTTTGCGCATTGCAACAAGTTTCAACTGTCCAGGACACAGATTTAACTGATTATTATAAAAATCCATATTATGTTCGCTCAGGCCTAGGACCTACAGCAGTCAATCGGCCTTATTCCGAAATCCAATCCAATACATATTATGTTCTCAGTATTTTCAAAGTGAGCTAATACTAGGTGCATAACAATAATTTAAAATATTGGCCATTAGGGCGAATTCGACCATATGTCTTCTTACTAAACAACTGAATGGGGACACCAAAAATAATTAAAAATAAAAAATAGAAACTTACATACATTACAGTAAAATTAGCTAAAATGAACTCAGAAGACCTCAAAACGTATAAATACACTGAAATCCCAAATTTGATTTTTTCATGATTACAATACTTTCCTTACATGTGTAAGTGCGGAAATAAAAAATGATATTCATGGTAAAATAGCTTTACATCACTTTAAAGAAAAAAAATAAATAAAAAGGTCAAATATAATAATAACAATAATAACGATTTTGTAAAAAATAAAACGACTGTATGGCGTACCTAGCGAAAGGTACTTTGCCGCGTGGAGAATGGCTAGAGAGCCCACTCCCCATTCTCTTACAGTCTTAACTACAGAATAAAAAAAATCTGGAGTAACTCCATTCGACTTTCGAGAATTAAATAATTAACGGCTGTTTAAGTAAATTAAAGTAAGAGAAGTCATAAAGTAAACAAAATAGAAAATTATAATAGGATGCTTTTAGTATTTTTCTCCATTGTTTATTTTTACACTATTGTCCTTCAAATAATTTGAGCCTATAGATCATAATGAGAAAGAATATTTCGTTGTGTCCCTGCAAAAATCTGTAAATGTTAGATTCACAAAAATCTGTACAGTTCGTAAGACTGTGACTTATAACATGTATATAAATTTTCAGCTCAAATGGATAAGGTATTTAGACGCTAAAGCATTTAAATTTGGTCGATGCAGGGATCTTTGTATAGAAACAACATAAAAATCCAAAGAACACAAGATATTGTTTCGGACTTGTCGCTTTCACGCTATATTCGTGCCTACTTTTCTTTTTCTTTATTTTTTAATTTTCTGATGATTGTAACACGAAATAATTATTCTATTCTTTTAATTTTTATGATATTTATATACAAAGTTCTTAATATCCGAAGTTCCCCGCCCTTTTCAATGTTTTGTGCTGCAAATTCAGATTTGGTAATTTTTAAGGTCTTTTCTTTTCTTTTTTTTTTTTTTAAATATATATATATATATATATATTATTCCTTCTTTTAAATAACGAAATTTTCTGTTGAAAATAACCGAAAATTTAATTTTAAAAAATCAATTTAATTAGCTAGGTATGTCATGTTGTTTAATACGTATATTTTTTTTGTAAGTTTAGCAAACAACATAATTTTTACTCTCCGAACACTACAGTGAGGAAAGTATTGCAATCATGTCAAAAATTGAGATTTTGATGTTTCTACACATTTTGAGGTCCCCTGAATTCATATTTACTATGTTTACGAAGATGTATGTGTGTACGTATGTGAGTGAACACAGCAGCACCTAAACGTTTTGTTTGAATGAGCTGAAAGTTGGTACATATATTATAAGTCACCATAGCACGATCCCTATTGCGATATCCCCATAGCACGATCCCGAATACAATCCACTTAATTTTTTTTTTTTTTTTTTTTTTTTTAATTACACAAAGAAAAATTTAAGAACACGAAAATTCTTATGGTCTATGGGCCTAAATTTTTTAAAGTGCAATAGCGTCTAAATGCCTTATTGGAATGAGCTGAAAATTTATACATATGTTATGGATCCCCGTCGCACAAACAGTATAACTTTTGGTGAATGTATCGTTTATAGTTTTTTCACAGGGACACACACACACACAAAAAAAAAAAAAAAAAAAATTCTTTATCATTATGGTCTATGGGCCTAAATTTTGTAAAGTGCAGTAGCGTCTAAATGCCTTATTCAAATGAGCTGAAAATTTATACACATAATCTGAATTCCTGTCGCACAAACTATATAGATTTTGGTAAATTTATCATTTATAGTTTTTTTCACAGGGACACAAAGAAATTTTTTTTTATCATTATGGTCTATATGGAACCAATTCTTTTTAACTGCAATAATGTTTAAATGCTTTATTCGATTGAGCTGAAAACTTATATACATGCTATAGGTCACCAATGCACAAAGTGCATAAATTTTGACTAATCTGGCACTTATAGTTCTTTTACAAAGACACAAAGGAAGATTCTTTATCATTATGTCTTTTATCATTATTCTTTATCATCTAAGGTGCAATAGCGTCTAAACGCCATATGGGATTGATCAAAAAATTTATATGCAAGTTACAGATAAACGTCTCACTAACTATATGAATTTTTGGACGCTCTTATAGCTTTTTTTTTTTTTTTTTTTTTCTTTTTTAGAGGAACACAAAGAAAAATTCTTTATCATTGTGGTTTATGAAATCAAATTATTTAAAATGCTGTAGCGTCTAAACGGCTTATCTGATTGTGATTGAGCTGAAAATTTATGTACATGTTACATGTCACCGTTGCACAAACTATACAGATTTTGGTGAGTCTAACAGTTATAGAATTCTTATTTACAGGACACAATGAAAAATTCTTTGTCAGCATGCCCTTACGGGCTCAAATTCGGTAAAGCGTGAAAAAGTCTAAACGCTATATCCTATTCAGCTGAACTGCCTAAATTTTGGGGAATCTGCCACTTACAGTCTTTTTACGGGAACGCAAAAAAAAAAAAAAAAAAATCCTTATCATTGGGGCATACGGAATCATATTATTTAAAGTGCAATAGCGTCTAAACGCCTCATCCGATTACGCTGATGCTGAAAATTTACATAATTGTCATAAGTTACCGTCCCATGAAATGTATAGATTTCAGGGAGTCTAGCATTTATAGATTTTTACAGGGACACAAATAAAATTTATTTATCATTATGATCTATGGGCTCAAACTATCTGAAGAGTAATAGAGTTAGTTTAAACAATATACTACATGGAGAAAAATTCTCATATACGCTATTATAATTTTCTTTTTGTTTATTTAATTACTTCTATTCCAACCGCTAATTACTTAACTTCTTACACGCCAATGTTCCATAAATGGATCTTGGAATTAAAAATTCATTTAAAAATTAAATATCATGAATACTGACTTGAAAAAATTATGAGATATAATAGAAAGATGGCTTGATTTTTTTTTTTTTTTTAAATAGAAATTACAGTTCAATCATAAAATGGGAAATGTACGGGAAAGTATATAAAAATGATCTATTTTACTACTTTCCCTTTTACCCGACAGTTTAAAATTTCATAAAATTTAGAAAAATAAGCAAACGACTCTAAAAATTGGCTGTTGTGTTTAAAATTACTTACATTATTAAAATCAAATAAAATATAATAACATTAAATTGATATATTAAATATAATAATATTAAATTAATAATATCAAATACAGTGATATTAAATTACATTAAAAAAATTTTAATGATAGAGTTATTTAGACTAAATTATTAGAAGGCAAAATATATAAAAAACGAATTTAAATTACACATGGATCTGAATGAGGCATGTAAAAGGTTAATATTCGGAAAGTCCAGTGGAGTCCCACCAGATTTTTAAAATTGATTTTACATATTATAATTAGTTTTTGTTATTAAATCATTATTAAAGTTAAGAATTATATATTAGCTTTTGTAAATTTTTATTCCTTTGCTTATTTTGTTACACAGTTTTCTAATATTTTAGTTTATTGCAATTGTGACTGTCGTATATTCGATCATTAATCCATATTTGATTATTAATCTCCTTTCTTTGATTCAAAATAAATTCCCCTTTATTTTGCCGAAATTTTATCGCCAAATCTAACATTAGAAAATAATTAAGAATAAATAAATAAAATTAGAAATATTATGATACTTTTAAGTCTAATGATGAAAGATAAACATAGATATAACTCATAGAAATAAAAAATTGTTCAGTTTTTTCTTATATATATATTAAAAAATAATGAGATAAAATAATAATATTGCTTCTTTTGATTGATCGAAAATGAAACTGTCTTTAGAAAAGTACTTATTTAGAAAAGAATTGACGAAAATCAATGAAAATTTTTATTTCTATTAACCCCTTTCGGTAAAATGACGAGTCTAGCTCGTCATTGGTTTTTCATGCCATATCGCACAATGACGAGCTACACTCGTCATGCTTACTGTTGAATATGATAATTAATTTAGTTTAAAATTTCTAGTGTACTGAAAAATTTAATTAACTAAAACTTAAATTATAAGTAACAATTGCTCAATCAATGAATAAATCAATCATATAATTTAATGAAGGTTGGAAAAATAGATTTTAGAAGTACGTCGACCAAGATGGCGAACTGGGCGTTTCACACAAAATGGCGGCACACGATTTCAGTAAGTATGAACAACTCTTTCTCACAAATTTATGCAAAATATATCTACATTAAGTTGTTAGCTATTAACACCAATATACTTCTATCATTCATTAGCATGCAGCTCTTGATATAAGTATAATAAATACAGTAATAAACAACTGAACACCAATTCTTGATAAAATAGCTTAACACAAAATCTACTCAAACTTGAATATCATTATTTATGACACAAAATACTGAAGTAACTCCTTGAAACTACTTGTTTCTTTACTTTTATAGTTGTAGCAAGTCTGTAACATAAATTAAGAAATATATATACCACTATAACAGCTGAAATTCATTTATATGCAGAAACTTGAAAACGTAGAATCTTGACAGATGACAAAGTTCACAAAACACACAATAACTTCACTATTTACCAATAAAATTTCACAACACATATATAATCTTTCACCGGGAGATGAGTTAAGCACAATTAAAATACTTTTAAAAGCATAAAATTAAAATATTTAACTTGAAAACGCAAAAACACATAGTAAACAACGGAAAAACTGAGAGCAAAATTTCTTCCATGCAACACTCACGAAAGCGGCACTTCGAATGCTAGTGCGTACTGAATTTGGCAACACCTTTTTTACTTGTGGAAATATCACAGGTCCCTATCACATATTGTTTACCGTTAGAATTTCTTGGTACAAATCACGGCCGAATTGTTGTTAGTCTGTAAGATTTCATTCTTGTAAAAATTTAGTGTGAGCATCGGTTAATATATATTTCTGTAAAGGAAAAACGTGTTGTATAGTAAATACCGTAATGGATAAGAGTTTTGCAGACTATGAAGGTCAAGGTGATTGGAGCGATTATGAAGAATCAGAAGAAATAAGTATACACTTACCTGATACTGATAATGAAGATAATGATAGTGAAATATTACCTAGAAAGCGAAAACGTGCTAGGCGACTAATAACTGGTGGTGATATTGAACCTTATGGAATCGCAGACACATCATCGGAAGAATGGTGTTGGAAGGAAATAGATAATGTGCCTGAAATAAAAAAATTTACAGGAATACCTGGTGTAAACCCTCTGATTATGCAAAAACTAGGTGCTAATCCAAAGCCATTAGAGGTTTTTGAAGAAGTATTGAATGTGAACTTTTGGGAAATACTATCAATAGAAACTAACAGGTATGCGGAACAATCAGGAAGTGTGGTGATGGAACTATCAAAGCATGTATTAGGAAAAGGATACACTATATATTTGGATAATTGATACTCATCTCCAAATTTGTTGAAAAACAGCTATACTCGTCATGCGACTAAAGTCACTGTTGAACATCGGCCCTGCCAGTATAAATTTTTACTGAAGGAAAAAGGTGTTGGGAAATAAAGACCGTAATCAATAAGAGTAGTTTTAAATAAAAATTAAATGGTTATTTCGTGCAACGTTTTTCGTTATTAACCCTTTAAGCGTGTAGCGTTTGCTTCCGCGCGTGCACTGCAGTGGGGAGTGTTTCTCGCGATAGTAGGAAGGAGTAAGCGGGCGCGCTGCATTGGAGATATATTCTCTCGCATGCTACAATAAATAAAATCTAAAAAAAGAAAGTAATATCTAAGTAAAGACATAAATATATTATTAAACATACATGCATTTTCTAGTAATTTCGTTTGGTGTGATAAATTTTAAAGCATGGAACGTTACAAAGAGTAAGTTCACAGTCTGGACACCATATCCTTGTCTCCTTTCTAATCTTCTTACCGTTTTTATTAGACGCATAGCAAACAACAAATCGTCTTGTTGGTTCTCGTTTGCAGGGTGTGGCAGGTATATAGTCTGCGAAGTGCCTTCCTGTAAGACACAATGCATCATTTGCATCACTTTTTCTTCACGTATTTTCCATCTTGGCTGTGGACACTTGATATTTACGTAATATTTCTTCAATGACTGCAATTCGAATATACAACAGTTTTATATTTTTGTTAGTTTCCTTGCTCTGTAGAATCGATGCTTTGAAAAGATACTGATCAAGTATATGTCTGAAAATTTTTTTGTAGTATACTTTTATTCTTTTCCGTACTGTCTCATAATAGGATAAATTTTGGTCCGCTCTGTCCACACCTCCAATTGATAAATTGTACAACCTTTGGCTTTTCCACCTCTTTTCCATTACAAGAAACTTTACTCATTTCAATATTGTGGATTGTACTCAAGAAATGAACATCTTTTTTATCTTTCCATTTCATTGCAATTAGTTTTCCACGTTGACAAGCAATAATGTCACTCTTTCTAAGTTTTGATGATTGTATTTCTTTTGGAACATCTTTGCGGTTCACTCGAACTGTTCCGTTTTGAACTGAGTCAGGTTTGAATGATATAAGTTTATCAAAAAGATCTGGTGACATATAAAAATTATCGGCTGTAAGGCAGTATCCTTTGTTGAGCAAAGGTTGGATCAAACTTAGCACAATTTGCGATGTAAGGCTTTCCTTGTTGAAGTCTGGATTTAGAATCATCCCCTTTCCAGTATATAAAATGTAATTCCATATGTAACCTGTGTCTGATTCAGAGAGCATATAGAATTTCAATCCAAATCTAGCTCTCTTCAAGGGTATGTATTTTTCCAAGAAAGCCTCCCTTTATGTAACATCAAGCTTTCATCGATGCTAATGTCACGCTCAGAAGTATACAGAGTTCGAAATTTTTCCAAAAGGAAACTGTAAATGGGCCATATTTTTCGAAGTTTCCAGCAAAGATGAGTTTTTTTATTATTTGAAAAATGCAGAAACTTGCTTATCAAAGAAAATCTTTGCTCTAACATAACTTCAGCGAAAAAAGGAGTGCCCAAAATTTTCTTCTTTGACCAGTTCCAGGCTGTCACGGGCAAGCAATACCCTGGAGTAAAAGAAGAGCTAAATAAATCCATATTTCAGATGCAGTTACCGGTTTCCACTTGTGCACTCGGGATCCAACTTTCAGTACACTTATGTTCTTTCTCAAAAATTGTTCTGCATATATATGTGTTTCCTCTACTATAGTTTCCACCAACTCCTTATTATGAATAGTTGGAAAAAATCTAAGGAATTATCAATATCTTTTACCTGAAAATGTATTCCAGGCTTTCCATGAAATTGAAAACATGGTGGAGCTGGAGTTGCACTTGAAACTTTACACCATTCTCGCACCGAATCGAAATTATTTATTTCTTCATCTGACTCATAACTATAAATACTTGTATCGGAATCAGATCCATTTTCAATGTCAGAATGATCCAAAATGTCATCTTCTGAATCACTGGAATCGTTCGATAATAACGGTTTTTTCTCAAAAAAGAGCCTAGAAACACCGCTACAGCTCGCCGTTTTCACCAGAATGCGAAAATCAAACACACCAAAGTTTTCCCAAGAAATTATATTTTACTTTACAGAATTACCATTGTAGCAAATTTTGAAAACATAAGGTGTTCCTTTAGGATATGACGAGATATTTCCGTCAAACACGTTGAAATGCTGACTTTAAAATTGGATGACGAGTAGGACTCGTCAAACCCGGGTATAGAGTAACATTCCGATGACGAGGTGAGTTCGTCAAGCACGCTTAAAGGGTTAAATCGTACCGGAAGGGGTTAATAGAAAAAGCATTTAGGAACATGAATCATAATTTGCTTCAAAATTTTTAAATTACATTTAATTAATATGAATTATATACATTTTTGAAAGTCGCAGTTTCTTCCTGCCTTATGTTTATAGTAGCGGTGCGCGAAATCGCCTCGGGCGGTCAAAGGGAGCTTTCCACCAATGAAAAAGTATGAACACCTTGTATCTCTCAGTCAAGGGTAGCTAAGTCAAATTATCCGAGAGCGCCCTCTGGATTCTGTTGTAAATATTCTGCTGTGGGCGGGGATGTTAGAATGACAAATTGTTGTTCCCCTAGGCTAGTCATGTCAGGGAAAGAAAAACATTTAGGGGACTGACTCGTTAACAACAGTACAAGTAAAAAATAAAATTGCAGATGTGTAGAAATTTCACGAAAGTCTGAGATTTCAGTTTTACGGGAAAAATACACAATTTCCCACATTTTATAAACACAGAGTTCAAACACGAATATTTTTTGGAAAAATCGCATCCAAAGTAATTATAAAATAACAATATAACAACAAAGTAATTATAAAATAACAATCTGATTTTATTAATACGGTTAAATTAATCAGGGGGTCTAGAACGAACCCGTCGGAAAGAACTCGACGCGGAAACTTTTCACTATCGGAAACGTCAGTTTTCACTTGAAATCATCCCGATATACGTTTTATACCCTAGCACCAACTTCTCAGAAATGTGAGTCGAAACTTCTCCCAGAGAGAAAGGGCTGTTTTCGAAATCGGATTAAGTTGACTTATCACAGATAAGGATAATTTCACCCTCGCCGTGAGATTTCATTTGGATATTTTAGATAAACAAAGATGGCTGTCTCTGCTTGTGTGGTTGTGAATGTGTGTTTTAGTTTTATTTAATAAGAAAGGAGTATTTATTCCCATTTATTTTTTGTAAATACCGTATGTATTTTCTATATATCAAACCCATATTATTACCGAACTTCACCTTTTGCCAGTTGCTAGCATTTTAAGGCAGTAAATGTAAATGATTTTCTCCCTTGAAGTGTTCTGTATTAACTATATAATTACGGTAATGCTTCTTTATTACATATATACACAAATATTAACATTTTTGTTTAAATTTCCTTAATTAAAATTTTTGTGTACATATATTATTATAATTGATTTATTATATTTACATGTGTTAAAGCAAACCTAATAGTATTTTTTTAATAGTATTAGTACTGTTTCTAGAATTTGCAATATGCAATAAAATATACTGTGTAATTTTAAATCTTTAAGCATGGTAAAAAGTTATCTTCCGTCAAAGTAAGAAACAGTAAAACCGTATTAAAATTAATTTTCATTTTGTAAGTGTATTTACATAATATGTCTAATTTAGATTGTAAAAATCAATTATTGAATTAAAAAAATTACATATTCACTTACTTTTCCCACTTTAAAAAATGATAGATTCTTATTAGATTCTATTATATAGTTACAAATGAAGTTTTGCAAGTGAATGTAGAATTGACGTGCTGTGTCTCAAACTTACTTAATTCAATTATAATAAAATTTAAAAGGGAAAATAAATATTTATTAAAATTTCCTTTAAGCTTTATTAATATTTTATATACTGGGACTTGCAACATTCATAGACATACTTTAAATAAGATTTTTAGTTTATATATAGATATAAATAATTGCAGTTTTCATTAAACTTAATTAATTTTTAATAATTTTAAATATTAATACTTGTTATTCTTAATAGATATGCTATTAATATTATACATGATTAATAAGAATATTACAAAAAATATATATATATGGGTATTTATTGTAATTTTTATTATATTTAATTAATTTTCAATAACTTTAAATATTAAGACATGTTATTCTTCATACTTTTTAAATAAGAAATTTAGTTACCAATATATATATATTACAATTTTCATTTAACTTAATTAATCTTAAAGATTTAAATATATTTAAAACTTGATTTTTCATTTTCTTGAATAACACCTAATGCCAAGATGGGCGCCATTGGAACCATGAATTGTTTATCTCACGACGATTCCACCCGGAAAAGACCTGTCGAAATTTCAGAAAACGATTCCGCCAGACATTCCGATAATGAAAGCGATTCGATAAGTTCGTTCCAGCGATATAAGTAAAGCTATCGGAATGTGACGTCACATCGGAGAAATTCCGATAACGACAGCATTTCGATAAGTTCTTTCTAGATCCCCAGATCCATTTAAAATTATACTTCGATTTGAAAACATAGCGTGTAATACATAACTTATTTGAGGTTGTAGGATTATACATATATGTGTATATATATATATATATATATATAAATTGATTGATTGCCCTCTTATATTAACCATAATGAGAAACACAGGTCTGCAACCAAAAAATTGTTAAGGAATTTTTTTTTTAAATAGATTTTTACCCATTAAAACCAAAACAGCAGAAAAAAAAAAAAAAAGCATTGCATCTAGTTTTTTTCCTCTCCTTTCTTTCTTTTTATTTTATTTTATTTATTTTAATAAATAAATAAAACTTTCTACTATATTTCAGAGAAGAAATTATTGGATTCGTAAAAATTTTCGATTTCTATTAGTTTTGATGGATTTATATGTTCTGAGAGATCCAGAACACGATTTGAACATTTTTTTAAAAAATGTTCGTTTTTGTGGGTGGGATAAAATATTTTGTGACGACTGTATCTCAAGAAGTACTGCACCGAATTGCAGATAAATTTATATGTAGATGCACTTCGATAATTAGTGCCTATTAACTTTTGGTGTGAATATCTCAACAGGTGGCGCTGATATACAGCAATTTCTGCAATTTAAGGGAAGACTATATCAGATTTTATAGCGTATAATCAAATAAAATTTGATATGTGAAAAGGCCATCATCATGATTCAATTTTATTCATTTCGACCAGTATGTGGCTCAGCTATACTACAATTTTCTCGGAGAACGGAAAGGCTATATCTTAAACTCCGACATATAATTATGCGAAACTTGATATATGAAGTAACCGGTATAAAAACACATTTTTTAAGATGCTATTTATGAAGAATAAAAATGTCTTTTTTTTTTTTTTTTTTTTTTTTTTTTTTTTTTTGTATATTTAGTGTTAGTTTTCTTCTAAGATGAAAATCGTCTGCATTTATCATGACAGATAATTTTAATAAGTAATAGATTTAATTAATTACACTGCTCGGCATAAAATTGCCTTTGACACCATTTAAGCATATTCTTATGCAAAATGACCTCCTGAATCCGAATATGACGCCCATTTTGCTTTATCACCCACTGTTTTTTAGGAATGGCCCACTAATTTTATCATTTTTCAGTGATTTTATGGCTATAAATTTTATTTTTAGGAAGGAGAGAATTATTTTAACCGTTAAATATCCTCTGAGGGGCTACAGAGTTGGAAAATTCTAAAACATGAACATTTGCGACAAAGGAAAAAAAAATTAGGGGTGGGGTGGGGTGGGGGGGGGGAAATTTGCCACTGAAATCATGCATTACATATATTATATATTTTTTTTAATCTGTTATTAATGTTATTTTTTAAACTTTATATATTTTTTTGTTTTTAGGTGTTAAATTAATTATTTTTCATTCTTCAAATCAAATTCATGGTCATAAAATTATTGAACAGGGAAAGAAATTGAGGGAGGGGGTGGTGTATCTAGAAAATGGTAAGTGATTGGGCAAAATGGGAGTCATATTCGGATTCAGTAGGTCAGTTTATATAAGTATCAGCAAAAATAGTGTCAGATCGCGATTTTTTTTTTTTTTTTTTCAGAGCCGTGTTATTTGCATTTAGTGAATTTGTAGAGAAGTATAAAAGAAAGTTTTGTGATGGGAAAATATAAATTTTGAAAAGAACGTTCAAAAATAAGGAAAGATATCGTTTACGTAAGAGAACGCACAATTCCAATCGAAAAACAAAACATCAACAAATACAAAGTCGAGGTTTTTTTTTTTTTTTTTTTTTTTTTTTTTTTTTTTTGGTTAAATATAGTCATTTTAACGAATCTAAATACCTAGATGTAATTTTAAATTGATTACAGAAGCATTTTTTGCATATATCTGTCAGGTGTCATTAAATTCCGTGCAACCGTTCTCACGTGATACTCGGACAAAAATAGCATTACAGACACAACGACCTACACACGCAAAGAAAATGTCCTCATTTCATGATGTGTGAAACATGAAGATATCTGAAATTTTTTTGAGTTTGAGAAATTTACAGACAAAAGTTTATTAAAAGATATTTTATTAAAAGATAGATTTATTTATTTTTGTTGGAAATATATATATATATATATATATATTATTTATTTATTTATTTATTACGTTTATGTATATATATATATATATATATATATAAACAATATAGAAAGAAATATTTTTATTTACACATAATACATACAATTCAAATCATCAAAAGTTAAACTTGTGGAACTGCCATTATAAACTATTACACTGATTTAATTTGGACTCACATCGGCCGACCGATGTTGTTGGAATGATGCAAACTTCTCTATTTATAGGCGAGCCATATCTCAGCTTCTATGATAAGCATATGCATTGAATTTTATATATAAGATGTATGTTACGAAAAACTATGCCGAATCAATTTGGATGTACATGAGATGACATGCGGCGCTACTGCTACTTTTTGTAAATTTCCAGATAGTTATATCTCAGCATATATTGGTTAAATTAGTTTGTAAAATATTTATTGTGAGAAGCTGTGTTGATTAAATTTTTGTGTATTGTAACAGATATATGGCGCTATTATATTAAATGATATAGAAGAAAATTTTGTAATGGCTGCAGCATATTAATTTTAAATATAATGGATCAAATATATGTTAGTAACTTGCGACTGGTAATTATGAACTATTTACTTATAAATTGTCAAATATAATCACTCAGAAAATTTTTAAAATTCATTTTACTCTTTACTTTTGTGTAAATTGTATGGTTAATAACTAACATTTTTTTTTATCCACAATAGTATTAAGACACAATAAAGCATATACTTTATCATTAATGGTATATGTATAACTTAAATATTTCCAATTTAACAATAAAACTTTTTATGATTTACCACAAGCAATTTAAAATAATTTATTTACAAATGTGTAATATGCTTGGAAAAGAGAGCTATTTTTACAGTACCATGCAAAATAATTTTAAAAATAATTTTATTCTACTTTTATTGAAAGTTTAGACTATTTCGAGCATTTTTTTAAAGTACACTTAAAACATTCAAATATACTAGCTCATATCTTTCATCTTAAACTTTAACATTATTGTTATAGAACGCCATTCTTCTGAACGGCTTCAAGCGAGTCTTCTCGACTCTTTGTAAAATATGGATTGCAGGCTCTTTCATTTAATCAGAATAATTATTTAAAATTTTCAAATCGTTTTAATTTTCTGGTAATAATCTTCAAAATGATATATTAATATTCTTCTTACCTGTAGAATTCTTCGACGTTAAATTTGAAGACGAATAACGGACACTACACTGTAAAAAAAATCTGTAGTTTGTACAAGACTACTCTGTATTTTTTACAGAAAAGAGCTGTTTTAGAGAAAAAACAATTTTTTTCTGTTTTTTTTAACCCTTTATCTGTTTTTTCCCACTTTTCTGTTTTTTAGCATGCTGAATAAAAAAATTCTGTAATTTTTACAGAAATATCTGTATTTTTAATAGAAAAGAGCTGTTTTTAACAAAAAACTGATTTTTTCAGTTTTTTATCCCTTTTTCTGTTTTTTTCCCTTTTTCTGTTTTCCCCCTTTTATATTTTTCAGAAAAAAAAAAAAAAAGTCTTGTGTGAAGCAACCACACGACTTCCATTACCCACTATTATACGTATTATATGCACTTTTTGGAGATAATGTGATCAGAAGACACAGAATTAACCTAATGGAACTTTTACAGAAAGAGAAAGTTAATACACGCGTAAAGACATATAAAATAGTTTACATAAACGAGTTAAAAAAAAAAAAAAAAAAAGTAGATTTTTTTTTTTTTTTTTTAGCACCAATTTCCGAGATCTAAAACTGATCTATCTGATCGGGGTGACTATTAATTTTCCTGTAATAACCACGTAAATCATGAGAAAGGATATCTAAAATGGGTTAATGGGTAATTTTCAAAAAATCGTTAGAGCCGTTTTTGAGATACCGGCTTTTACCAAAACTTGGCATATTCAATTGTTGACCGGAAAACAACAATTACATACAAAAGTATATTTAAAAGAGGATAATATTGCAAGTTTGAAAAAAATCCATACAGCCGTTTTGAAAGGAACGCACTTACAGTACCTGAAATTCAGCTATATATACAGGACGCCTATCAATTTTCCTGAACTAACCAACTATATAATTCGAAAGTACATCTAATAGAATGTTTATATAGCAATTTTGAAGAAAATCGTTAGAGCCGTTTTTGAAATACGGACATACGGTCCCACTTCCGGTCTCCGATGTCCCCCTTCCGGTTTTTCAATTTCCCCCAAAATTTAGAAAATCCATCTTTACACCAGACCTGTCTCAATTCTGAAGTTTCGTTGTTCTATCTTTATTAGTATCGGAGATATAATAGTCAGAAGATTCCCCCCCCCCCCAACACACACACACATTCACACTGACCAATTGCCAAAGACCACTTTTTTGGACTCAGGAGACCTTAAAACATGTAAATCAGGTGAAATCTCGATATCGAATTTTCGGACCGAATACAATACTTCCAATTACCTACGGTAGTCGGGTAATGGAAGTAAAAATAATGCTAAACAAACATAAGTGCACTGTTCTTTTCTCAGTTAGTTCTAATGAAATGTAATCGAAATCGGAATTCAAATATTACTTATAGTAAACTTCTTTAAAAGTCCACCTCTATTCAAGTTTGAGGTCCACACGGGCCGAAATTTTGACGCCCGGCCCGGCATGAAATCGAAAAATCCGGCCCGACCCGTTTATTTTTTACCAGTGTACGGTCCAGCCCGACCCGGCCCTGCCCGGACAAAAAATGATAATAACAGGCTCGACGCGATTCCAAAATATGTAAAACGGCAACAACAACAACAACTTAAGGATAAACATAGTTAAGATAAAAAAATTCTTTTCTGTACTTGGATTAGAAATTTAATACCAGGAATAAATATAAAATTAAAAAAAAAATATATATATATATATATATGTAGAGTTTGTTATTAATTCTAGTTATTCTCTTTCTTTTTACTTCTATTACTGTTGGTAATGGAAATATTGTATTCGGTCCAAAAATTCGATATCGAGATTTCACCTGATCTACATGCTTTAAGGTCTCCCGAGTCCAAAAAAGTGGTTTTTGGCATTTGGTCAGTGTGTGTGGGGGGGGGGGGGAATCTTCTGACTATTATATCTCTGAAACTAATAAAGATAGAACCACGAAACTTCAGAATTAAGACAGGTCTAGTGTACAGATGAATTTTCTAAATTTTGGTGAAAATTGGAAAACCGGAAGTGGGTCACCCGAAACCGGAAGTCCATACCTCAAAAACGGCTCTACCGATTTTCTTCAAACTTATTGTATGAACATTCCTTTAGATGCCCTTTCGAATGATATAGTTGGTTAGTTCGGGAAAATTGATAGGCGTCCTGTACAAATATCTGAATTTCAGGTACTGTAAGTACGTTCCGTTCAAAACGGCTGTATGGAATTTTTTTTCAGATTTGCAATATTAATCCTCTTTTAACTATCCTTTTGTATGCAATTGTTGTTTTCTTGTCAACAATATGTTGACAAGAAGTTGTTTTCTTGTTAAATATGCCAAGTTTTGGTAAAAGTAGGTGTCTCAAAAACGGCTCTAACGATTTTATTATAAAATTGTTACATAAACTAATTTTAGATATTCTTTTTCATGCTTTCCGCGGTTATTACAGGAAAATTAATAGTCATCCTGATCAGATATATCAGTTTTAAATCTCGGAAATTGGTGTTTAAAAAAAAAAAAAAAAAAAAAAAAAAAATTTTTTTTTTATTTTTTTTTTTATTGTTATGTAAACTCTGTTTTATATGTCTTTCCGTGTGTATTCATTTTCTGTTACTGGAAAATTTTTAGTTGTCTATTTCATTCGGTCAATTCTATGTCTTCTGATCACATTATCTCCAAAAAGTGCATATAATACGTGTAATAGTGGGTAATGAAAGTCGTGTGGTTGTTTCACACCAGATTTCTTTTTTATCTCTGATTATTGGTATATGGTTTATGACTCACACACTAATTTAAACTTATTGGCCACTAGTACCATTATCATCACTCAATGTTGTTCTAATAAAGAAAGAAAGTAATTGCATGAATATATAGATTACAGTCAGAATGTTGATATTCTATACTATTAATTTTTATTAATTAAAAGAAAGATGTATATTAATAACTTTAAGGAAGATTAAATTAGGGTTATTGTGGAACCCAATAGATCACGCCTTAATCATCGGAATGCCTTTAATTATATTTTTGGACTGATTTATTTTAATTTCAATATCCACCATAGCGTAATTCCTATAAGATACACCCTATAATCCCTATACACTGCTATTCTTCATTCAAGAACTACAATTTTAGAAATGGCTACATCTCAGTATCTAATGAACATTTTAAGTTTTTTCACTATGTGTTAGTCAAATCTAGATGCGGGTCGTAATTTTTCTATCCCCTTTCATTCATTTTAATTTTAATTAAAATAAATTCATAATTATATTAATATAAATTAATTACATTTTAGAAATTGCAAGCTTGATTGCCATACATTTTAATAAAATTAAAAAATTAATAACCTTAATATTTAATACTATATTACGATTTGATTCGGACCAAAATAGTAAATTTTAAAAATGTAAATGTAGAAAAAAACACATGTACAACTATAATTAATAGATTGTTTACTTCCCTTGGTGCCAGACTACTGCTAAATCACCGAAAACTTCCGATGATTCATTCAAATAACTCTTTTTTTTTTTTTTTTTTTGTTCTTTCTTTCTATGCGTTAAAAAAATCTTTTCTGTTCAGTCTGAAGTAAATTATGATTCAGCTTTGTTGCTCGCTACTCTTTGTTCAATTAGTTTTCAAATCAGTCCTAAGTTGAAAATAATATTTTATTTAGACACCTAAGTGGTCATAAGTTTATGTAATTTATGATTTCCGGACTCTATAGGAAAGTATTGTAATTATGTCAAAAATTCCAGTTTGAAATTTTGGTGTTTCTATACGTTTTGAGGTCCCATGAATTCATATTTACTATTTTTACGTGATGTGTGTATGTATGTGAGTGAACACGATAACGTCTAAACGCTTTGTTCGAATGAGCTTAAAGTTAGTACGTATATTGTAGGTCACCATGCACGATCCCTATTGATTTTGGTGAACACTTCTAGTTTTTTTTACAGGGACACAAAGAAAAACTCTTTATCATTATGGTCTATGGGCTCAAATTTTTTAAAGTGCAATAGCGTCTAAATGCCTTATTCGACTGAGCTGAAAAATTATACACATGTTATGAGTCACTGTCACATGAATTGTGGGAAAACTAGCGTTTATGGATTTTTTACAGGACACAAAGAAAAATTCTTTATCATTATGATCTATATGGGCCAATATTTTTAAACTGCGAGAGCGTATGCTTTATTCTATTCAGTTAAAAATTTATACAATCATGCTATAGGTCACCGTTGCACAAAGTGTATAAATTTACTACGTATAGAATCTAGCAAGTATAGAAATTTTACAGGGACACAACAAAATATTCTTTATAATTATGACCTATGAGCTCAAATTATTCGAAGTGCCATAGCGTCTAAATGCTTATAAGATTGAGCTGAAAATTTATATACCTGTTAAAAGTTACTGTTGCTCGAACTGTATAGCTCTTGGTGAATCTGGTACTTATATTTTTTTTACAGGAACACAACAAAATATTTTTTTTATAATTATGGCCTGTGGGCTAAAATCATCAGAATCTAAATGCCTATCCGATTGAGCTGAAAATTTATATATGTACTGTTGGTCATCGTATCATGAACCATAAAGATTCTGTTGAATCTAGCACTAAAAGTTTTTTTTTTTTTTTTTTTTTTTTTTAAACAGGGACACGAAGAAAAATACTTTATCATTGTGGCTTATGGGCTCAAATTATTTAAAATGTGATAGCGTCTAAATGACTTATCCGATTGGTCTGAAAATTTTTATGCATGTTATAAGTAACCATCACACGAACTTTATAGATTTTTGGTGAGGGGTTTATAGGTTTTAGGTACTTATAGGTTTTTACAGGGACACAACGAAAATTTATCATTATGTTCTATGGGCTCAAATTATTTGAAACGAAATAGTGTTAAATTAAACAGCGTACTACATGAAGAAAAGTACCCATACGCCCTATTATAATTTTCTCTTTTGCTTATTTAACGATTTCTCGCCCGTTAAACAATCGTTAATTACTTAATGTTCGGAAAGCCCATTCGAGTCACTCCAGATTTATTATTACTATTATTGTACATAACTAATATATTACATTTTTCTCGTTAAATATCTTTAATTGAATAATTCAGGCTCTTTTCTGCTCTCTTCACATAAATATTTCCATTGTATAGGAAGGTTTTTCTCTGCGCATATACAAGTGTTTCAAAATACCAACGATTGAATTTTATTTTTCAGTCAATTTAATATATATATATAAATATATATAACGATCACTTCGTTCAGGAAATTTTATCCTCAGATTGAGTTCATTTTTGTTCTTCGAAACGTACCAGTATAAACGCTGCTAAGCAATGCAGATGATGAAAAAAAAAAAGAACTGAAGTAAATAAATAAGTAGTTTGAATACAAATTAAGACTAGTATGTTGTGGCCACCACAAGACTTTCTTCTATATTTTCCTATATATATTCCAAACAGTAACAATATTAAAAAAAAAAAAAAAAATCGATTTTTTTCTAAGTGTTTTTTTGTTAAAAGTAATACGTATTCAATCAGTAACAATATTTAAAAAAAAATAAATAAATAAATAAATTACGATTTTTTTTCTGTTTTTTTTTTTTTTTTGTTAAAGGTAAAAAAAATCGATAACTTTGTTTTAAATTATCACAGATTTATAGTTCAACCATTCATTTTAAAGGTATTGACGAGATCTTTCGAAAGATACCCATCTTCAAAATTTACCCCTCCCCCGGGGGTTACTTCCCCCCCAGGGGGGAGGGGGGGCGATACACCGATATGCACAGAAATTTTTTTCTAGTTAACTATTACTATTATCAACAACTCATATTAATTTTACAATCACAAGTTAAAAATAACTCTCATTATGTACATTTATACGAAATTTTGTCCTATACTGCCACGTTAAAAATTTAGAAAACATGAGATCACAGCGCCACCTGTTGAGCGATTGATCCCCAAATGTAATCAGCACCAGTTTAAGTCAGGGACCAACTAAATACCAAGTTTGGTTAAATTTCGTAAAAAAAAAAAAAAAATACGATTTTTTTTCTAAGTTTTTCTTTGTTAAAAGTAAAAAAAATCCATAACTTTGTTTTAAATTATCACAGATTTATGGTTCAACCATTCGTTTTAAAGGTATTGACGAGACCTTTCGAAAGATACCCATCTTGAAACTTTGCACCCCTGGGGGGTACTTCCCCCCAGGGGGGGGGGACCGATGCCCCCACATGCTCAAATTTTTTCCTAGTTAACTACTACTATTATCAATAATTCATATTAATTTTACAATCACAAGTTTAAAATAACTCTCATTATGCCCATTTATACGAAATTTTGTCCTATACTGCCAGGTTAAAAGTTTGCATAAAATGCGATCTCAGCGCCACCTGTTGAGCAATTGATCCCCAAACCTAATCAGCACCAGTTTATATCAGGGTGCAACTAAATACCACGTTTGGTTAAATTTCATTCATTGGTTCGTGAGATACAGCGTCCACAAAAAAGTGATACAGACAGACAGACATTTTCTAAAAACTATTATTTCGTATTCTGGACATCCCAAAACGTGTAAGTCCATCAAAAAACGGAGGTCGAAAATTTTCACGAATCCAATTGTTTCTCTATATTACATATAGAAGAAAGTAAAAATGAAACTGCAAAAACAAAGAAAAGCATTTTTAAAAAAATCGAAAAAAAAAAAAAATCGTGAAAGTGCAACCCCGCATGGTTCAGACTTCTTTTCTGTCAAGTTTAGTTGATCTGTGAGCTTTGTTGATTTGGAATCGAACAGTAGATTACAGAAATTTCTACCGCAAGATGGCGCTGTAATTTTTTTAAATTTCAATATTTCAATTTCCATTTGTGATTAAATTATTTTTAATACATCATTCGAAATATATTTTAAAGTTCTTTTACATTATCGAAAGTTTTCACCTGATTTACACGATTTGGGGTGTCCTGATTAGGTTTTCTTTTGCATCTCAGCTAATTGAATTAGACCGTTCAAAATTGGTGTATGTAGGTTAAGTAGGAGGGGCTAAAAGGGTGGGGAAGAAAAAGGCGTGCACCGCGCGCGTATCCCCTAACTTGTGCGCTCGCAACGCGCACGGAACTGCGCTGCCGAAGGCAGTGGGGACCCGGTTCGACTTTTTAACCAATGAGAAATGATTTTTTTTTTTTTTTTTAATTTCATTTCTTAAGAATAAAAATTTGATTTGAGAAGGAATATGTGCGTGCAGCGCGTGTATACCTTCACACGTGCGCGCGCAGCGCGCATGGGTCTGCGCTGCCGAAGGCAGTGGGGACCCGATATGAGTTTTTACCCGATCAGAAATGATTTTTTTTAGGGGCACGAAAGGTCAGGGAAGGAATACGCGCACGGGACTGCGCTGCCGAAGGTCCGACCGGTGGAAGGACCGGTGGGGACCCGGTCCGACTTTGTACCCGATGAGAAATGATTTTTTAAATTTTCTTTTCTTAAGAATAAAAATTTGATTTGAGAAGGAATATGTTCGCGCAGCGCACGTATACTTTCACACGTACGCGCTCAGCGCGCATGGGTCTGCTCTGCCGAAGGCAGTGGGGACCCGGTGTGAGTATTTAGCCGATCAGAAATGATTTTTTTAGGGGGCACGAAAGGTCAGGGAAAGACACACGCGCATGTATCCCTTAACTTGTGCGCGCACAGCGCGCACGGGACTGCACTGCCAAAGGTAGTGGAGACCCGGGGCAAGTTTTTACCCAATCGGAAATAATTTTTTTTTTTTTTTTTTTCTTTTCTAAACACTAAAAGTTACTATTAGTGATTCATTAATTATAGTGATTCATTTGAAAATACTGACCTGCGTCTATTTTAAAAGCCGCCAGTTTGTCTATCACTTTACTGTCTTCCGCTGTTTTGATAAGTTAGGAATTGAAAATGGAAAAGTAAATCCCTGAAAGAGATGACATTAAATACATTTTTACTTTCTTCTATATGTAATATAGAGAAAGTATTGGAATCGTGAAAATTTTCGTACTACTTTTTTCGATGGATTTACACGCTTTGGGATGTCCTGAACACGATTTGATAGTTTTTAGAAAATGTCTGTCTGTGTGTATCACAAATTTTGTGGACGCTGTATCTCACGAACCAATGAACGAAATTTAACCAAACTTGGTATTTAGTTGGACCCTGACATAAACTGTGCTGATTAGATTTGGGGATCAATCGCTCAATAGATTGCGCTGTGATCACATTTTTTCTAAATTTTTAACATGGCAGTATAGGACAAAATTTCGCATAAATGTACATAATGAGAGTTGTTTTTAACTTGTGATTGTAAAGTTAATATGAATTATTGATAATAGTAGTAGTTAACTAGGAAAACAATTTTGTGCATGTGGGGGCATTGCTTCTTCCCAGGGGGGATTTAATTTTCAAGATGGGTATCTTTCGAAAGGTCTCGTCAATACCTTTAAAACGAATGGTTGAACTGTAGATCTGTGATAATTTAAAACAAAGTTATCGATTTTTTTTTATCTTTTAACAAAAAAAAAATCTCCTGATTTGCAAAAAATTGACATCTTTCGCCATTTAGTGATAATATAATATTGTCAGATAAAACCCGTCTGCATTTATAATGGAAAATAATTTGATAATTTAATAAATAATTTGCATTGAATAAATTTTGTGTAAAATTATATAGAAGAAAGTCATGAGGTGGCCACATCACACTAGTTTATTGACCTTTTAATTAAAATAAAAAACAGAATTAAAAATCTTCAAGGAAATTCAAAGAAAATCGGTTTGGGGGCATATGCATTAGGTTTGCAAAATTGATTCATTTTTTCCAAGTCCAGAAAAAGAAAATGGTTCAAATATTTAAAAATCTGTATCTTCAGTTTCAGTGCATACAGAATGCCATGCTAAACATCCTTTTAGAGGTTGTGAAGCATTCCTTCAAAAAATATATTTATTTTATCCCCCCCCCTCCCCGACCTCTCAGACGGTATTATTCCCTGTCACCACTTGGAGGGGAAAAGGACGCCAGTAACTCAAAATTTACAGTCGACAGAAAAACTATTGAAGCACACACTTACTTTTCTCATACATATTTTTTTTTAGTTTGGCTGCTAATTTTTATTACCAACTAACAGCATGTAAACTGCATAAGGCTAAGACCATGACTCGACAAATATTCAACTCGATTATATTACTCGAAAAAAATCGATAACTTGGTTTTAAATTAATTAACACAGACCATTTTAAAGGTATTGGGGAGCTCTTTTGAAATATATCCATAATGAATATCTACACCAACTGGGATCTATTTCCCACCAGGGGGGTGTTCTAACGTGCACACACTTTTTCCCTAGTTTATTTCTACGATAATCAATAATTCCTGTTAATTTCACAATCATTTCATAAAAATAATTCTCATAATATACATATTTATACGAAATTTTGTCCTATGCTACACCCTAGCACACAGTCAGACAGACAGACATTCACTAAAAATAGGGTGATCAAATTTTCAGATGCAGAACAACTATAGAAGCTTTTAATGTTTTTTAGAGTTAATATCAGTAGAAAAATACTTTTTTTCACCACATGACTTATAAAACGGAAAAAAAAAAAAATAAAGTAAAAGTAACAAAATTCTGAAAATTTAAGAAATTTTTTGAAAATTGGGGGACATTTGCATGGGAATAAACGACAGAAAATGTGGTCTTCAATCGCTGTTTTTGTTTTTGGGGACAGATGGTCAAAATTAAAGACAGTCCCCAGAAAATGGGGACGTGTGGTCACCCTGTCTAAAGATGGTCAAATCTTGTTAAGGAACTCACAAAACATGCAAATCCATTGAAAACCAAAATTTGAAAACTTTCACGAATCCATCATTTTCTTCTTAGGTATACAGAAGAAAGTATAAATACAGTTATATCATGCAATCATGCTCGAGATTATCAAAGCATGTGAATCCATCAAAAATCAAGAATTGAAACTTTTTACCAATATTCTTTTGAATGTAGGAGAAAGTACAAAAAAAAAAAAAAAAAAAACTTAAAAAGTCTTTTGAAACATTATAAAATTAGTTTGTTATGGTGATCACAAAACTGTCTTTTATGTATTCCAGTACAAATTATAAAAGTATTACTTTTATTGATAACATATACATCAGATTTGTATGCTTGACATATAGTCCGCTTGTAAATCTTCGTCAGATAACGACAGATAGCACATGACAGAATTACAATACGAAGAATTGGAGAAAACACCCAGGGCCAGCGCGGGAATCGAACCCGCTCTCCTACGCTCGAAGGCGATTAGCAGTGTGGTGACATATCCACTCGGCCACGGAGGGCCCAAGTATTAGAGAGGCATACTATTGTAACAATCGCAGCTATCGTAGATCACAAGTCGGATCGTACACTCCGCAGCAAAAGTATCCGAGCACTAGCAATAATCCTTGTCTAAAAAAGTATACTTAATGCTGCTTTGTTAAATAAATCCTTGTCGAATCATGGTCTTAGACAGAGTAAGAACAGGACTCAACAAGGATTTATTTATAAAAGCAGTATTAAGTGTACTTTTTTAAGACGGGGATTATTGCTAGTGCTCGGATACTTTTGCTGCGGAGTGTACGATCCGACTTGTGATCTATGATAGCTGCGATTGTTACAATAGTATGCCTCCCTTACTTATATAAATTATTTTCCTTCGAAATTGGAGACATTCCCCGGAAAATGGGGACATTTGTTCCCCGTGTATGATAAGCTGACCAAGGGCCGTATTCTCCCCTCCTTCGGAACCGGAATTTCGTGCGGAATGGAGAGATTTCGAAAGGGAATCTGAAGAAGAGTTATTCTCCCAGCAAAAACCGGAATCCAGGCTTTTCGAATATACGGAATATGCGTCTATCTTGTTCCGACAGCTCAGAGCAGCCGGAATAGCATTCGGGTGCGGAATGTGTGTGGAATGGAAAGATAAAATGGCGGACAGTTTGTTGTTATTTGAAGTGTATGACTGAATTGTTGTGGTGGATCGAACAATTGCATTCGGCATTTCAGAAATTATGTGAATTGAACATTTTAGATTATCGAAAAAAGCACCTTTCTTTTTAATTGAGAGTTTGCCGGGATTTTTGCAACCTAAGTCTTATATAAAATCTTTGTCTCCTAAATGAAGGTAATATTTAATGAAATTTTTTCTTTATATTTTCTGTTAAGTTGTTTATAGTCAATGGTTTTCACAAGTACAATAATGCGACTTATATCCCATATTTTATATGGTGGAATATTTAAGTAATAATTTTTGTGCTTTTGATTTCATAAGTGCTTTATACATTCGTTAAAATTTCGTTCATTTTTTACCTGGTATTCCATAACTTTTGAGACATAACTTACTCCATGTGATGCACTGTATTCATATTACCTTTTTCTGTTGCATTCATTATGTTAATCTGGGCACTTTTCTCCATTAAAATGACATAATTCATTTTAAAGTCATGCTTTATTATATTTGAAAGCTTAAATAATTTAAGGAACTTTCCACTTGCTTATAAGGTAATATGTATGTATTTCGTAGTTATTACTTATTCTAAATGTTGAAGATTTTTAAACTGATAATTACAAACTTTTGTACTTGAAAAAGTAATGCAAACTTTGCAGAAGTTGATTGAAACATCCAGCACTTTTAAGTACAAACAACTTTTTCTTAATTTGTTAAAAAAATATGTATTAAATTGAATTACAGGCTTTGGAAATGCTTTTTTTTTAAATATAACTTTGATTTTTTAGTTGTGTACTATATTTCTGCTCTACACAATGTAAATTTATTTAATATATTTATTTTTACATGCCAGATGAATTATGCCTTCAACAACTCACTTATTACATTTAATGAAATAATAAGTTGTAGTTGAAAATTCAATTATCCCATTGAGTAGTTCATTATTTTAAATGTTTTGCACCCTTTTCTAAGTGTAGAAAATAAAATATTGTGTTAATTACAGTGATAAAAGTAACATCTAATGAATGATTTTTTCTTTAATCAGAAAAAGTAAATTATTAATAATAAATTATGCACAAGAACTAGCAAGTACCATATTTATGGAGTAATTAGTGTTAAAAATATTTCTTGCAATAAAAGAAAAGGATGAAGAAAAGTTGCATAGTAAAAATGTGTCATTTCTGTGTTGATGGTTAATGTATGGGGGAATTCTTAAAGATTTCTGACAAAAAATTAAGTAAAATTATTTAACATAGTATGTGTATATACATATATATATATAAATTCATATTTTTAAGACAATCCAAATTCATTTATTATAAAATCAGATCAGTAGTGGCAAACCTATTCAAGAATTTGTAGATTATTATTATTTTATAATAGTTCATAGGTAACTTAAGTGAGAAGAAAATGTTGTACTTTTCCATTAGCCGGGTGCAAATGATTTGTTGCTGACTCTTAGTTAACAAAGCACCACATAATGAAAACACATTTAATAGTAAGACTTAGCAGTAAAAATAAAAGTATTATAATTAATTTCCAATGATTTCTCACAATATTTTACCAAAGCTGACCTGCAATTGACCCAATCTTATTTCCTCACAACTTTTCTATTTATTATTATTATGAATTTCCTCCTGCTTTCTTATTTATATTTAATATTTACTCATTTTTCAATGTGTACTAGATCTCTTAATTCTTTAATGTTCATTACTTTCATACAAAAGAGCGAAAGAAAAGATTTCTCTCTTGGAACTTAACTCATTAAGACAACGCTGAGATCTGAGACAGCCCTCCTACAGAAGAACTCTGACAGTCCACCCTTTAAGGCACCTCTCCTGAAGAGGAAAATGTAAATTTTGTAGAAGAAATTAAAAAGTGATTGTAACTAAAGCCTGGTGAGTGTCTAAATTGTGCAGTGTTTATTAAAAAGCTGCACGATTGAGGCACATCTCCCTGGTAATGTTTGGAAACAAGTCGACATCACATCTAAGTATGAATTGCTATACAGGTAATAATTTTATATTTTCTTTTTATCTTAAGTTTAAATTGATTTTTTTTTTTTATTTACTGATATTAATTTTTACTTTATGTCCTTGCTTTAAATTACTTCTATTAATAAAATAACATATTTTTATGATGATTAAAATTTAACTTTTTTTGTCTTTTGGATGTGAATTTGTTCAATCGGTAAATCAAATAAAACTTAATTGAATACTAAAGCATAAAATAATTTCTTTTTTTATAAATTGAAGATTATAAAATATATTTATTGCTCAAATTATTTTGTCATAAAAATTCTAATATTTAATTTTGATGTCTTGTCTTTACATATAATACTTTCATCTTTATCTTTTTGCTAATCGCATCCCTAATTAAAAGATAGTTTTGTTATAACTCGCAAAGTTCAATTATGATGATTATATTACAACAGTACAGAGACACACCAAAGTAAAAGCAATCTTTTTGTTTTTTCCATTACTATTTGAATACAACTGTACTTGTAATTAGATAGTTTGACTATAAATAAATTGTATTCAAACAGTAGTGAAAAAAAAAAAAAAAAAAGTCTTAGATTCTCAATTTATGTTAATTATAAATTTAAAAAACAGTTCAATGTATGAATATTTACATTATGTTAAAAATGTCAATGTAAAAAATATTAAGAGCAAACTGCATTTTTTTTTTTTTTTTTTTTTTTTTTTTTTTGTACCGTATAGCATATTGCACTACATACATTGGCATTTGTTAAATTTATATTTCTGTTCAAGTCTGGTTACATATTCTAACAGTTCAATATGCTAAAGATCTGTCGTTCAAATTCAATAAATAAACTTTGTCAGCAAATGCCATTTATGTCTACTTTTTTGCCTGATGAAATGTTGTACTATTATTTTTATCCGAAACAACTGTAATTTTTTTTTCCAGAATTATTTTACATTTTACAAGAGCTGCACCAAGAATTAAGTATGTACTCTGTGAATACCGAGTTGGTATAAGAATTTCATTTTTAAGCCTTCTGAAAATAGATGTTAACTAGTAACTAAAAAGCTTCAAAAACTAGCAAGTAAAAAGTTTCTAGAACGGTGTCAGGTACAACCACTCCAAAAAAAAATTTCTAGACCGCGATTTTATTTTGATAAATTGTATGTTGTGTTATATCAGATTTTAATTTGTTTTACAAAGTAAACTGTTCCACCGATCGCAACAAAAATTGGTACATTTATTAATTTCAAATTTATAAATCTAACTAGCGCTGTAACTTTTGATTCAATAGGATAATTTGTTCAAAATATGTTAAATAAAAACCCCATAACAATGTTGTCCCCCCCTCCCCCCCCCTTTGATAAAAAAATAATAATAATAATAAATTTATTTTTATGTAAATCTGTATCATAAAAAAATATCTGATAAAACTGACATAATAATGCATTTTATTATTATTATTATTATTATTTTTTTAATATTAATTTCAAATAATCAATTTTTTCGACCTTGATTTTGTTATTCACAAAAGTAATGTTGAGACAGCTATAACCACTTTGGTGACTTTTATTATTATGTTTTTGCTATGTTATGATTGATGTCATGGTCTTTACTTATGCAATTGCAATAACCATTTCAGTTTACTGCTAAAATGGCAAACAAAATGTTTGAAACTACCAAGCGTGTTCCATATTAAAGCTGTGCTGAAAAAAATCACCAATAATCATTAACGTTTATTTAAATTCATTCAAAACATTAAAGCGAGAAGCATACTATTACAAATAATTAAAGTAAACTTTACTTCTACTCTTCGTGTGTTACACCTGAGTACTTGCGGGAGCCCCCCCCTTCCCTTTTGTCAGTGACAAAAGGGGGGGGGGGGGTAGGCTCCCACAAGTAATCAGGCGTAACACACGAGGAGTAGAAGTAAGGTTTACTTTAATTATTTGTTTATTTAAATGTTTAAATTATTTAATAAAAAATATACATATATATTTTAAACTGACATCATAATATTTTATTTTAATTATTTATTTATTTTTGAAATATTGATTTCAATCAATCAAGTTGGCTTATATGTTCTTTCTTTTCATTTTTCCCGTGAGGCAGGCAAAGCCTGCTTTTATACTATTAAAAGAAGATATTTGTATCTTTGCCTGTGTGCGATGTAGATTTAAAAAAAATATATATGTGGCACATTCTTTTTTTTTCCCTTCTAGATAGAGGATTGAATTTGGGAATAAGGCCGAATGACTGCTGTAGGTCCTGGGCCTGAGGGGGGATACCCTCCAAGGGGGTTTTTCTAAGGCCCATATTTACACAAGTTTTGGAGAAAACCACGGAAAACTCTGAACGGGTTTTCTAAGGCCCATATTTACACAAGTTTTGGAGAAAACCACTGAAAACTCTGAACAGCTAAGCCAATGAGCACGACCTGGGATCGAACCCGGCACCTTGTGTCTACCAGCTTTTTAGTGCAGAATCGCTTGGCTGCTGGTGGGCCCTCTAGATAGAGGAATATGTGCAGATTCACAATGCACTTTAAATTTTCAATATTTTTAAAAATATGATTTTTTGTGTTTTTCCCCAACATTCTTCTTTGAGCTGTAATTTCAAACACAGACGAACAATATAACATGTTTACAACTTTTTATTTCATTTTTTTTTTATATATATATATAAAAATGAAACACTTCTTTACACATGAATATTAAATTTAAAAATTATTCCTGTTTAAACAAAAATAGCTGATAAAATTGATGTCATAATAGATAATTTAAAATTTTATTTAGATTTATTTATTTTTTAAATGTTCATTTAAATGAATTGAATTGTCTTATAGGTTTTTTCCCCTTGATTTTATCATCCACAAACTAAAATGGGTGCAGTTTTAGTATAGAATCCCCTTCGCGACTTTTATTATTTTTTGCCACTTTGGTGATGAATTAAAATGACTATCGCAATTGCATAATAAAAGACTTCCGAAAATCACTCGAGCTACTTAGGAGCCAGTTTTCAAACTTCATCAAGAGATCTTATACTAAAGCTGTTTCTTAATGTCAATGCACTTTTAGTTTATTTTGAAATAACCGTGTTTCTAATCAACATAATGAACTTCAAATAATTGAATATCATTTATATTTTCTTAATAGCTGTATATGATAGCAGTTAACCATGGCTTTAATTTGCTGAAAATAGAGCACAGCTTTAGTATGGGACACCCTTGGCCAAATTTGTGATTTTTTTTTTTTTTTTTTTTTTTTTTTTTATTGCTTTAGTAATGACAACAGTTTACAGTGTTACTTTTCAGAAAATTGGACGTTTGGTTTATTAGGAAATTAGGATTATTAATTAAAAAAAAAAAAAAAAAAAAGGCTTTTAAAAGATAAGCTTAATATCAAGTAGCTGCTTATAAAAAATATATAAATAAAAAAATAAGCTTATTATGAAGTAGCTGCTTATAAAGAAAAAAAAAAAGAAAATCACACTTATGTTGTTGCAGGTTGTGAATTTTTCATTACATTTTACTTTAACAGATACTTACATATTACAAAGAGCCAAAAATGAATCTTACAGTGAGGAATATGGCATTTGAGATTGTTTTTTAATAATATGTTGGTTAATTTTTGTTTTTCATTCATGATCTATTATAACTTGGGAGTGATTCATAATTTGATCTATCGTAGTTAATAATTTTGAATCCATTAAATGTGGGGTTCAAACTCAGCACTAGCATTTCAGAGATTTTTCTGAAACTTGCATGAATTTGAGCCAGGACTCTTTAGAAAGAGACCCACAGGAGGAACGCCACCCAGGCGTAGGGTCCTCGCATAGTCAGTTTACCTTAAACAACACAACACCCTCCATTATATGTGATGTTGTGTGTGTGTGTGTGGGGGGGGGGTGATCTTTTGAGAAGAATTTTCTTAAATGAAATCGATTGTACAAATACAGGTAATTCAGAAAATTGTGATGTTTAAATTGATATGATCAATCAGTGTAATATCCAATAACGGTAAAGGGCAAAACTGGATTGTGTTGTGTGGTTTGGAACTGATTGACTATGCAAGGGTTCTAAGCCATATTTATGCAAGTTTCAGAGAAAACCATGTAAAACTCCAAACTGCTCAGATAAATTTGACCTAGGATTGAACCCAGCACCTTCTTTCTTATGAACATATCAAGTGAGAGTCATTTAATTCAGCTTTTTTACTGAACACACAGCATGATCAATTTTTACAAAAGATAGTCTAAAATATTCATGACCCACTGATCTCGAATCTTTTAAAAACCATTAATACATTTCACTGATAGCCTTAAAGAGAAAAAAATAATAATAATAACTAATGGCTGGGCTGCTTTTTTTTTTTTTTTTTTTAAGTTAAAAATACAAGACAATTTTTTTTCTGGCAATCCTAACAGCATAAATTTTATAGGTAGTTTAAATAAATGTTATTTTGTAACATATTAGTGGTGAATTAATAGTAAATTGAGGTAGAGTGTATATATGGTGGGGGGGGGGGGTATATTTTTTTTCTTCTCACAGATACGAAGCTTCAGCAGACGTCTAACACACAGCCAGCCAATTTCTGAATGTTCAAATCACGTGTGAAACATCTTTAAACATGTAAAATCCATCAAAGACTAGAAGTTAAAAATTTTTACGAATTTAATACTTTCTTTTATGAATATTGCGGAATGTAAAAATATGTTTTAAAAGAATATCTCTTATAGACTTTCATATATTTTTATAGGTTCTTGTAAAAATTTTTAAATTTAGGTTTGACTTGCGACTGGAAAAATTACAATTAAAAATAAAAAATATTTTTCCACAAATCATGACATACTATAGCAATAACTCTGTTTCCTATGAATAATTAAGACATTGAAAAAATTCAGCTTATATGTTTTAAAAAATTCTTTCAAATTTCTTCATGACAAATTAACTAAAACCTCTGATGAAGAAATTACTCGAATATAAAATTATATAACAAGTAAGCTAACTGTTATGTTAATAATTTAACCAGTCACCATATTTAAATGAGTATAAATTTCAAATTATTCAACAAATTAACTAAATGATTAAAAAAAGAAAAGAACTCCATTAAATCAATAAACAATAATTTTAAAATTATAAAAAATTCCTGTTAATTTTAAGGTAAATATTTGGTAAACGTCACAAATTAAGTACACAATAAAAATGAAATAACCATTAATAAATGAATAATTCAACAATAGAAAAAATTAGATAAAGTATTGTTAGGTGTGATAAAACCTCGTAATATGATACATGCAAAATGTAATGCTATACAGCAAATACTGTATTCGGGTGATATTCATGTTTTAGTTATAAAGCAATCGAATCCTTAAGTATTAGGAATAAATTATGTGATGTCATGAATAAATTTTATGAAAATTTTACTACATTAATCATACGATTTATGGAACGGTGATTTTTTGACCGATCACTTTTTTAATTTTTAGATGTATCTTTCTTTTCAAACACACTCTGAAATGTCTGTTTATGCAGAACTAAGTATGAGCGATTTTAAATTTATATGAGAAAATACAACCATCATCCAGCGATTGTTTGTTTACAAACAAGCGTGATTGTTCTCTAACTGCTGATTGGTTTGAGCGTCTCAAAAACGTCACTTCCTCTCGAATGCTTCGGAATGATTTCGCATACGGAATTCAGTGAGGGGAGAATAGAAGTTTCCATACGGATCGGGATTTAGACTAGATTCCGGCTAGTGTCCATTCCGATTACGTTCCATTTTCCGGTTTAGGGAGAATACGGCTCCAAATGTTCACATTTTTTTGGCGACAAATGGGGACTTTTTTTTTTTTTTAAAGGCATTTTTGTAAGTTTTAAGAAAGTAAATTATTAATCAATAATACTTTATTTTTAGTCCTTATTTATTAGGAATGAAAAATGGATAATTGTCGCAATTTTTAACGCTCTCTATTATAAAGGTACTTTGATCTCGTCAGCCTACCGTATGAATGACTGAAAAATATCTACTACGTCATAGAGCTTAAGCGAAATGACCTTGAATTAAAAAAATACCTTCCTTCATACAAATATTAATTGGTTTATCAAGCTATTATTTATCAAATTTACTTACGGCGTATAAAACCCATTCAATCTGAAGCTCAAAGATTTTTCATGGCAAATCTTTTTTTTTTTTAGTGGCAACGTAGCGTAGCACTGTTTTTGATTTGAAAGAGACATGGATTTTGCCGGCCCTGTTCGTTCTTCGTTCGTTATTCGTTAATCATGGATATTTTTCCATTTTAATTATGAAGGTAAGTTCATAAATATAATATTTATTGTTGAATATCGCGGTACAACTGTAGTATTTCCCCACAACTGAATTTAGCGATTTTTCTTTGGCGCCGATTTGAAAGATAACGATGTCGTTCTGAACTGTTTGCGATATGCTATATGGCAGCATGCATGCTATTTATTTTGCATTCATGATTTATAATTTAGCTTATGATTTTATCATTTATGCTATATGATTTTTAGATTTATGAATTAGCCATAATCGCCAAATTCAGCTGTGGGAAAGTACTATAGTTGTTCTAATATCGCTAAATTTGTTTTGAATAAACTGGGTATCGTTGCTATCACTGTTGATTTTGAATTTTGTTTACTTTTTAAATTTCATAAAGGGACTTTTACTTATTGAATGGTAATGTAAGATTGGATCAATTTTTTCTTCCTGTGATACTTTACATTTTTTCTCTGACATCTGACATGTTTGAAAAAATACTTTTTAAATTTCATAAAGGGATTTTTACTTATTAAATGGTATTGTAATATTGGATCAATTTTTTCTTCCTATGATACTTTACATTTTTTTTCTCTGACATGTTTGAAAAAATGTTCATACATATATTTTTTTTGTAACATAGTTAATTGATTTTTAATTAAAAGTTTAGATGGAATTACTTTAAAAATTATATCAACATTCATAATAAAATATTCTAAAATGTAAGTAAGATTGCAGTGTAATTTAATTTTTCTAGTGTAAACAATGGCACTCATAAAATAATTTTTAATTATGTTTACAATTTGAAAAGCCAAAACCAAACTCAACAATTTCTGTTTAATTAATCAATATTGCTCTCTTAAAAATCAGCAATTACATTATAATGCAAAAAGGGTTGATTTTTAAATTAAATATTTTATGCAAAATGCATGATGTTGTATTACATTTGTTTTTTCTGATTAAATTTTTTAGTTTTATAAAATTTTACAAATTTGCAGGTAGCCGTCGAGTGCCCAACCTGATGCAGGACTGTGTGCGAGGCCAGTGAAACTTTTTAGGTAATATTTTTATTTTTTACTTTTCTTTAAAATTGTTAATATTGCCTATCCTTTGCTTATTATGTTGCTTGTGTATGTAAATATTACAGGGTTGGAAAATATCCCTGTTTTTTTTTTCAGATAAACAGGGTTTTATCGGGTTTAATAAGGGTTTTTTTTCAGAGTATTTTTGGATTTTATCAGAGTTTTAAGGAATATTTTCATTGTTTGTTTTTTTAAATATTAAATATATCATTCATAATAACATAATGTAAAAAAAATTTATTTATTCATTAAAATTGAAATTTTAAAGATTTAATTTTAATTTTAAAATTTCTAAAGTCTTTTTATGATTAAGTTATAAAGAAATTTTAAGTATTAAATAATTGTACTTTAAATATTCTAAAAAAAATTTTATCTGCCTTTTACAACAACAAATTTAATTTTAATAATGATTTCATGTTGCTTTATTGAACTTTTTGTAGTTAATCGATTTTCATAAAACGTTTTAAATTATTGTCCCTCTACATTACATGAGTGTTGCACTGTTAAATAAAGTTTTCAGAAATTTTTAAATTTTATTTATATTTATTTATATTTTACATTCCTTGAGTCCTATAGTTTTCTTTATACTGAAAAACAACTATTTTTTCTTGCTTTTGTTTTTTTAATATAATTTTTTATTTTGTTTCAATAAGATAATTATATATATGTATATATATATATTTGCGGTGAATTTTTCAGGATTTTTTTTCTATACAGCAGTTTGAGCATCTCTAATGTTTCTGAAAATTTTTTGTTCATGTCAGGGTTGTTATTTTGTCCACTTTTTTGTCAAAAGTCCGGGAACCTGGACAAAACTGGAAAAAAACACATGAAACTGGACAAAATAAAATCCATTCAACTGTACATATTCGCTGCATAAAAATATTCTGTTAAAGCTATAAATTGTACTTTTAACTTTGAATCAGCAATTTTAGCAATAGAAATATTTTATTAGAAACTAGTAATTTAATTAATGAAAAGTGTAATTTCATTTTAATCATGACCAATAAAAAAAAAAAAAAAATCAAAGAAAATGATAATTATAAGCTGAGATACAAAAGAAAACTGATTCAGGAGACCACAAAACGTGTAAATCTGGTGAAAACTTTCGATAATATAAAAGAACTTTAAAATATCTTTCGAATGATGTATTAAAAATAATTTAATCATAATTAGAAATTGAAATATTGAAGTTTTAAAATATTACAGCGCCATCTGGCAGTACAAATTTCTGTATTCCACTGTTCGATTCCAAATAAAAAAAGCTTTCTAATGATGTATTACTTATGAAATTATTTTAATTAGTAGCTGAGATACAAAATAAAGCTGATTCAGGACACCTCAAAACCTGTAAATCTGGTGAAAACTTTCGATAATTTAAAGGAACTTTAAAATATCTTTCGAATGATGTATTAAAAATAATTTAATCATAATTAGAAATTGAAATTTGAAAATATTACAGCGCCATCTGGTGATAGAAATTTCCGTAATTCACTGTTCGATTCCAAATCAAAAAAGCTTTCTAATGATGTATTACTTATGAAATTATTTTAATTAGTAGCTGAGATACAAAATAAAGCTGATTCAGGACACCTCAAAACGTGTAAATCTGGTGAAAACTTTCGATAATTTAAAGGAACTTTAAAATATCTTTCGAATGATGTATTAAAAATAATTTAATCATAATTAGAAATTGAAATTTGAAAATATTACAGCGCCATCTGGTGATAGAAATTTCCGTAATTCACTGTTCGATTCCAAATCAAAAAAGCTTTCTAATGATGTATTACTTATGAAATTATTCTAATTAGTAGCTGAGATACAAAAGACAACCTAATCAGGAGATCTCAAAACGTGTAAATCGGGTTAAATCTCGAATGCTATTTTCGATAATGTAAAAGTACTTTAAAATGTGTATGAACTCAACAAAGCTTTCAAATGATGCATTACTTATGAAATTTTTTTAATTAATAACTGAGATACAAAAGAAAACTGATTCAGGAGACCTCAAAACGTGTAAATCTGGTGAAAACTTTCGATAATTCAAAAGAACTTTAAAATATCTTTCGAATGATTTATTAAAAATAATTTAATCATAATTAGAAATTGAAATATTGAAATTTTAAAATACTACAGCCAGGGTTGGCAAGTTTCTTCCAAGGCGGAAAAAACCGCGGAAAAAACCATGGAAAAAACCGGCCGGAAGAAATAGGTTTCTTCCAAGTGGAAGAAATGGACGAAACTGTTTTTCTTAAAAATTTATCCTATAAATTGCAGATTTGTAAGATACAATGGATGCATTTGTCTTATAAACAACTTTAAGTAACTTTAATTATACCTATAAAAATTTAATTACATATTTAATTAATAATTATGAGATTTTTACCGAAGTGATCTTCGGTATCTGATAATCACGTTCCAAAATACCCAAAATCCAGTAAAAAAATCATTTTCAATTTAAAAAGCGTAAAGTTTTATAATTTATTATTTAGACAATTTTATTTCTTTAACTGGTAATAAATAATAGTTTGTATCACTTGCTTATACTTTCTGATAAAACAGCTCTTAACAAACATTCAGTTAATTAAAAGAGCCAGTATACAATAATTACTGTATTACAAAATGTCATCTAAAACTTTATTTTCCTAATACAGTACAGTGAAAAAGAAATTTACATCTCATATTTCAAATAAATTCACATTTCTCACATTTTTTTAATCAAATTTTTAGCTTAATCCTTGCTTTGAAATTCAACTTGGGAGGGGGGGGGGGGGGTAACATTCTTGTATTTATTATCCTGCAATTCATACAGACTAGTGTTTAAAACAAATCACTATTACATCAATGTTTAACAAAATTAATCAGTGACAAAATTAATATTATTTCCGAACTTTTCAAAAATATTTAGTTTCATATTTTTTAAATATGTTTGTTTACATTTTATAGGTACCTATTATTTGAATATGCTTAAATTATTTATCATATATGAATGTGATCGATTAGCTTTATTAATATTGAAGAAATACTTTATTCTAAAATTTATTAGAAATAGTCTTTCCATTCTGATGTCTATTCTCATGAATTAATAATAACTGACTCTGTATCTGCAAAAGAAAACTGTAAACAAAGGCAATGATCTCTAATCTACAAATTCCTATAATCTGCACAACCTCTAGACAAAATTTTTGAGAGTTAGAGGGAGTTAAAAACTGTAAAACAAATGAAATGTTTTTTAGAGTAGTTCAATACTGCACCTTATTTTTCAACTTAAAATAGATAAATACAAACTATGCTTTTTTTTTTTTTTTTAATCCTAGAGAATTTGCAGGAGAGTTTAAAAGTAGGTATATTACTTATTGATACAGTTTACCAGTTTCGAGTTTATACAAAAAATTGTACCCTTTAAAAAAAAAGTGCAAATATTATGGTTAATTCCGTAATTATTATCACTTGTACTGTCTGAATGTATAGTAATATGAGATAGTATATATGCAAAAAGTTCTAAAAATATCAGCATTGAAAAGTAAAAACCCATCACCTATATATATTTAGTGTTTGTTATAAAATAACTTATTTTTCTAACAATATTTTTAATATTAATTGGATTATAGTTTAGATTTGACATTATATTTATGCTTTGAGTTTATATAGTTCATAAATTTTAATTTCGAACATCTGTTTTGTCTTCTGGTTAGTTTCTTCCATTTCTTCCGGTTTCTTCCATTTCTTCCAGTTTCTTCCGGTTTTTTCCAGTTTCTTCCACTGTCCTGGAAGAAACTAGTTTCTTCCGGAAGAAACCCAACCCTGACTACAGCGCCATCTGGCGGTACAAATTTCTGTATTCCACTGTTCGATTCCAAATCAAAAAAGCTTTCTAATGATGTATTACTTATGAAATTATTTTAATTAGTAGCTGAGATACAAAAGAAAACTTAATCAGGAGACCTTAAAACGTGTAAATCACGTGAAATCTCGAATTCCATTACTTACGGTAGTCGGTTAATGGAAAGAGACAGAAATTTGTGGCATCTACTCTTGAAATTCAAATCAAATAAGTTTCAAAATGACATATTACTTTTGAAATTATGCTAACTAGAAGCTGAGATACAAAAATGATATAAACACTATTATAAAACAATTTATGTCTGACTTTTTCGTGGTTTTCTCCGAAACTTGCGTAATTCCGGGCTAAATACTTTTAAAAATCCATAGTATGAAATGTGAAAGGAGTATCAGAATTCGAAACTCTGCAAAATATAAAAGAATAAAGGCGTTCTGGGTTTTCTGTTGTTTTCTCCGAAACAACCGTTCCTTTTCTATGTTTTTGCCCCTCCCCCCCTTTCCGTCCCTTCTAATAATTTTACACTTGAAAATATCCGCAGTCTATTTATCTTTCCTTAAAACCTAATAATAACAATTTCGAACGCTGTAACTTTTTTTTTTTTTTTTTTGCCCCTTCGCCCCCCGCGCTCTCAAGCCCTTCCTAATAATTCTACACTTTCCAGTGGCGGATCCACAACTTGACTTTTGGGGGGGGGGGGTGCTTCAGCTCCCCTAGCACCCCCCTTAAATCTGACAATGACACTTTCAAAAATATTCAGAATCGAATTATCGTGCGTTAAAAACCAAATTTTACGAAATTTCAATGGCATATCTCAATTTAAAATAGTGCAAAATATAATACAAAATTTAATCTAATTTTTTTTGTTTATCCACATATTTTCATGAAAATTGAACAGTAGCTTTATAATATGCTGTCTACGCTGAGTATTAATTCAAATGTAACGTGAATTAAAATTTGAAAATTGCAATTTTTCTCCCCACTGTAAACATCTTGATTGGTTACAATCATTTCCTTTCTCATGGCAGACGATAGTCTGGCATTTGAAATGATGTTGCCACAAAAAATTCATACTTTAGTTAATTTTAAAAAATCTAATTGTTGTGCCGATAAGTCACTTGCACACTTAGATTCAGAAAAAATGCCCCTTTCATTTGGTATCGAAATCGTAACGATCGGACAAATATTTCTAATTTATTTTCCACTTTTTCTGCTTTTAACTCCGTTAAAATATCTTTTTTTATGCAATAGCTGTGAATTCTCAATCATTGAGATCGCTTTTAGATTAGACATGAGTGGACATTTTAATTAATATC
The DNA here is from genome assembly GCA_963930645.1 of Salticus scenicus. NCBI lineage: Eukaryota > Metazoa > Arthropoda > Arachnida > Araneae > Salticidae > Salticus > Salticus scenicus. The sequence continues at coordinate 414,200,453 of OZ005648.1, forward strand.
TCCACAACTAATTAAAATTTTTAAATTCTGTTTTCAGGAGCCCCTCGGGAAGGCTCCTGAGCATCCGTATGTCAATTTTTGTACTTCTGCGTTCAGTAGGGGCTGAACGTATAAAAAGAACAGACAGACAGACAGACAAACCTTTTCTTTTATTATTATAGATTTCTATACTAGATTAAAAAAAAAAAAAAAAAAATCTCATAAATGTAGATTTAATGTTTTTATCAATTTATTTCAGCAAGTCCTTTCAAAGTAAAGCTTTAAATTCTGTATAACATTTTATTTGCAATACCAACATGCCATTTTCTTATCCAAGAATTTAAAAAATCAAATTTACATAATCATTTGATAATTTTATATTCTTATTTTAATTTTGTAAAAAAAAAAAAAAAAAAGTTATTAATTGGTAATAGAAATTCCAGATAAAAAAATACAAAACTAAAATTTTACTTCCAAATAAAAAAGTTATTTATTTTTTATTTATTTATTTTACAAAAGTAATGCCTATAATAATATAAATGTGCGCATATATACATATAAAACCAATTTAGTAAACATGCAGAAGCATTAAGAGAAGAAATAATAAAAATGTCGATTGACTCCACTCGAATTTCTGAACATTAAGTAATTCACTGTTGTTTAAATGAAATAAAGTAAGAGAAGTCATTAAATAAATAAATGAGAAAATTATAATCAGTGTTTGATTGTTTTCTCCCAATTGGTATATTGTTTAACAAAATGGAATATATCCAAAAAAATTTATGTATCTTTGTAAAATAACTAATAGTGCTAGATTCACCAAAATGTATACAGTTTGTGTGACATAGACCTATAACATGTATATAAATTTAAAGCTCAATCAAATGAGGCATTTAGACGCTATCACATTTTAAATAATTTCAGACTATAGGCCATAATATTACAAAATTTTTCATTGTATCCCTGTAAAAAAAGTATAAATTGTGAGATTCAAAATAAATCTGCACAATTCATTTGACGGTGACTTATAACATGTGTATAATGTTTCAGTTGAATTGAATAAGGAATTCAGATGCTATCACTAGGAGTGGGCGATGTCACTATTTCAATATCATGATATATTGTCAAAGCAAAATCGCGATACCGCGATATATCACGATATTGGACTTAAATATTTTCGAATCCATTTCATAATGTTAATTTAACTGTCGAGTCTGGATATAAAAAAGGCTTGAATTGAATGAAGCAGACCCGTTATATTATAAAATATACAGAATACACTAACTTCCTTTATATGTAAAATTTCGTATTAATACAACACCATATCAACACTAATATAGAAAAACGGATAATAGAAACACATATGCAGAGACTTCATTCATATATTACTGCATTTTTAAGTAGCAGTTTTATATCATTTAAACACATTCAACTATCTCAGCTATTAATTTTACTGTTATTATTTTTTCCAAAATACATAATTAACACAATAAACTTTTGCAAAATCTTCTTAATAAAAAAAAGCTCAAGTTTCCCCGAGATAACGCCTGAAACTTGCGTCATAGCTACAAGAATAAAGAAAATAATTTTTTATTCTTGGTTTGGAGGGCTGAATAAAATAACCGAAGAAGGATGACTCAACAGAAAAAAAAAATTGCAACAATGTATTGAGAGAAATAAATTTTACTTGCGATATAAAACAAATAACTCGAAAATAAAAAACAATTTAAATGAATAGATGTAATTCTATGTAAGGACCACCAATTAGAGATTTACAGGTTTTCTTTCTTGGCGACTGCTGCTAACTATCAAATTATCATAGCATAGTTTTTGAAAATATCCATTTTACATTCTAAGTTTGGTGATTTATATATCATAGAAGTTGATACATTGCTTTCCCGTAAACAGGGTTACATTGCACCATAGCAGCATCATTTCTCAGCCAATACGCACACTAATTGAATAAACACGGCTTTTCGTCCCGACTCTCATTCATATCATGTTTCGTGCATTAATACACTATAGAAACTGTGATATTAGAAACTGTGATATATAGCCTTTTCTTACATGCATGGCGAAATTGCAGTATAATGCATTTGGGCGGTATATTCAAAAATCTAATCAATAGCAGTTTAAGTGAAGGTTGAACAGAGTATAAATTTTTGTTGAATTCTGTCCTTTGGTTAATGAGATACAGTATTTACAAAATTGTGCTGACGCACGACAAACGTTTTCTAAAAATGGTCGAATCCAGTGTTACGGCACCTGAAAACGAGTAAATATTCATAGAAAACTGGTAATCGAAAATTCTCATGAACCCAATGTATTTTCGTTTTTTGTAAAGAAAAAAAAATTAATAAAAACATTAAAACTAAACTTACACATACACAAAACTAATAAATAAGTGAACGATTAAATAAAAATAATAATATAAAATATTTTATTATACTATAGAATAATAAGATTTCTAAAATAAAGGTTATTAGCGCTCTCTTGCCCCCGCCTTTGAAATTAGATTCTCCGTAGAAAGTAATAAGTACTCTGAGTAAAGAAATTGCTTCGGTTTGTTTAACGAAATAAAACTATAAAAATAAATAACACCAAATTTTCACGAAATTGATCAGAAATAATAAAATATTTGAAAGAAATTAAATAACTGTTAAAATATTAACAACAAATTCAGTATAAATTGACAAAAAAACTTGGAAAAAAAAAAAAAAAAAAATCAGAAGATTTTTTTTTTTTTTTTTTTTTTTTTAACAAACATTGATGTAAATAAATGATGAAATTATTCAGTTATTTCTGAATAAAACTAATGACACCAACAATTGTCAATTATATTTATAGGCAATAACTGTTTTGGATTAACATTGTGATGGCGATTACGAATATTCGTATCGTAGCCGTGAGCCGCGATTTCAGATAAACCCAATGTCAAATATCACGCATGCGTTATGCGAGTATCGAGTATCATCCCCTCTCCGTGTCAACGATTACCGGCTATCACGGCACGGGATGAAAAGCCAATGTCAAATATCACGCATGCGTTATGCGAGTATCGAGTATCATCCCCTCTCCGTGTCAAAGATTACCGGCTATCACGGCACGGGATGAAAAGTTGGATATGGTCGCTCGCAATACATTCACAGCTGAGTTCCTGATAATCGTGGCAGTTGTGATATATCGCCAACTGAAAGATTTCGTTATCGGTTTCAAATTGGATGCATTAAATCGATGTTTCGCGATGTATCGATGTATCGCCCAGTCCTAGCTATCACACTTTAAATTATTTGAGCCCCTAGGCTATAATAATAAAGAATTTATCTTTGTGTCCCAGTAAAAAAAAAAAAAAAAAAAAAAAAAAAAACTATAAGTGCAAGATTTTTCAAGATGCATACAGTTTGTGCTACAATAACCAGTAATATATTTACTAAATTTTAGCTGATTTGAACAAAGCATTTAGACAATATTATATTCACTCATACTCAGACATACATATATCATTGTAAAAATAGTAAAAATGAACTCATGGGACCTCAAAACATGTAGATACACCAACATTACAAAGTTATGTTTTCGTCATGATTACAATACTTTCCTTATCTGTATATTTTCAGAAAGTAAAAAATTTCATGAAAGATATGTGAGCCATTCAATTTTATCGTGCTTAATAACAAATTTTTAAAAGGTATTTATGACTTATGGGAGAAGAAATGACAATGTAGTTGAAAGCAGTGCACAGTGTTCAGAATTTCAAAAAAGCTGGCCAAAAGTCGAAAAATTTAGGCGCGTTTTTAGACGTAAGTACCGCGGAAATACCTTCAGAGGGAGCCACTGAATGAAACTGTGAGGTGGAAAATTTTTTCTATCTACATATTTCTAAGTGTAGGCTGGCGGAAAACGTGACAATTTTTTCTTTTAATGCATTTTAACAGTTAAACAAATAGTGTTTTTCGGAAAATTTCGCAACAACAACATTCAACAAAATATGGCCGACAATTGTGGAGGTTAGTAGATAATATTTATGCTGTATTTTTTTTCATCAAGTGATCTCCTGAGCGGCTTTTTGAAGTTAACCTCAATTATAACATAACCAAAAGTTTCAAAGTATGGAAACTTTTTTATCTCGCAAGATCCCGCATTGATTCAAAGTGGAGAGTGTTAAGGGATGTCCATTTTATTCAGCCGTTAAAGAATTGGGTGCCCCCGCCTGCCCCTGTATGTGTAAAAGCATTTTAACTTTTTAATTTAATTTTTTGGACTTTGGTCTGCCATATTGGATCCGCCATCTTGTTTTTGAGTGCAAGATCACTTTTTTTATAAAAACTGATATTAAATTTGAATTTAGCGCCCTCAAAAACCCTTAAATGTGAAAATTATCCTTCATCTATCAATTTTTTGATTTTTGATCCGCCATATTGGATCCGCCATCTTGTTTTTGAGTGTAATATCACTTTTTTTAATGAAAACTAACGTCAAATTTGAATTCAGTGCCCTCAAAAACCCCTTAATGTAAGAATTATCCATCTTATATTAATTTTTTAATTTTTTGTCTGCCATATTGGATCCGCCATCTTGTTTTTGAGTTTGCCTTTGAAGTTTTCAAGAAACCAATGTCAGATTCGGATTCAGCGACCTCGAAAACATATCATCAAAACATCACAATTTCACTTGTTTTCTTTAATTTCGACTTTTGGCCAGCTTTTTTGAAATTCCGAACACTGTGCAGTGGGGAAAGAGAGGGGAATTAAAATTGAAACTATAAACTATCACGTTTGCATCCAGTCCACCATTAGAAAAATACAAATATATTTATTTATTGAATATTGTTAACTTTGCATGTCTATTTCATTCATATCTATTTTGAAGTAGTTAAATTGATTATATACACGGTTCCAGGAATTTGTAGAAATATAGTCGCCAACAAAAATTTCTGGTAGTCCGTAAAAAATATCCTCGTCGTTTTCTTTCTTTCTTTTTTTTTTTTTTTTTTCCTTTTCAATTTTAAAATTTACTTGAATGTAGAAATCAAAATTCTATGCGTAAAAATCAATTATTTATTAGGCTATAATGATACATCAGGAAACACCTGTTTAAATTTAACATCATGAAACCAGTTTTATTATTTTCCTTAAAACAATGCACCATCAACATTAATACATCATTACACCGGCACAACGATTCAGCATCAGGCCAATAGCATAGGCAAACAGGAGCAGTGTAAACCAATTCCATAAAACAGTGCAATAATTTAACACCGTGTTCTGTAACATTCAGGGAGATGTGTAAATCCCCTAATGGTGTATTGATTCAATAAAGTGTCTCAAAGTGGCGAGAGAAACAGGAATGAAAACAGTAAGAGTTAGCCAACATCGAAAATAGAATCAGAGCCTAATTCTGAGACCAATTCTTTCATAAAAAAAAAAAAAAGGGGGTTGAATTTTCAAGTTGAAAACATCGCCAGTTAAAAAATAATGGTCGCCGATGGCGATCAGGTGACTGTATTTCTTGAGCCCCACACTTATACACATATAATTAAAGAATTGTTTTATATATATATGGAAAGAATAAAGATAATTTTTAATTTAGTACTCGCAAATAATTAATAGTGGACAAAATGGTAATTTGTCCGGGATGGTTTTAACCAGGTTTTTTCCAGCGGTTATTTCCACTATGGAGAAAACCGAACAATCCTGGTTCATGTTCTAATAATGTATATAATATTTGGTTTATATTTGCATGCTTATTGTAAGGTAGACAGAAGTACAATTTTAAACAAGGATTTTGAAAAAACCCTCTTGTTTTTTTTTTTTTTTTTTTTTTTTTTTTCAAGTGGGTTTTATTGAAAAAAGCCACTCAGGGTTTTTTCGGGTCGGGCAAAATCTAGCCAACCCTGAAATATTATAAAAAGTAGATAATAATTTAAAAAAATTTAAAGTTATGTTTCATTACTTTTTTTACTTCATTTTTCTTATTTCTTATTTATCTTTTCTATGAATAATATATTTCATGTTGCATTTTTTAATCTAATAGAGACATTTGAATATGTATATATATAAATAAGCAAACTGATGATTAATGAAAATTAATCCCAAAACACACAAGGGCCTTCTTCTGGGGAGCCCCTTAATGTAGGGAATGGAATATGAGAAGTTTCTGATGAAACATAAGCTATTTACCCCCCCCCCCCCCCCCAAAAAAAAAAAAAAAAAAAAAAAAAAAACTTTTCTAACCCCCGACTTCTTAAAGATGAAAGCAAGACCATACAGCAAACAAATGAATACAAAGCATTAAAAAGCAATAAAATTCAAGTACAAAAGTTATCAATATAAAAATTCTAAAATATAAGTAAATACAAGAACAAACTTAAATAGCAAGTAGATTGAAAATATTTTAAAGATTGAACGTTCCCCCCCCCCTCCCCTCCAAATCAGAAAGAGTACTGAACCTGCTTCAGTTGGTAGGACCACTTACCAGTTCTTAATGTCACCCAAGATAGAGAAAAAACCTTAAGTTAGATCGTATTCAAGAAGATTGAAATATTTATCGAGTAGGAAAACAAGATAGTGGTTGACAGCTAAAATATTTTTGAGATTTTCAAGAGCTAAATTTAGGTCTAAATGGTTATTGCAAATCATTTTAATTATGTTAATTTGAGTAAACATAATGTTTTAAACTCTGTGACTAATATGGGAGAACTAATTCGTTAAATTACAAACTTTAAAGCTAAAATCGTGCCTTTTATCATAAATACCAATAAACCACTTTTTTAACTATTTTTCGAATTTTTAAATCCAGGAAAGAAATTTTGTCTTCAGTGTCAGTACAGTTTAAGATAAGGTCGGAGGGATAAATTTCAGCAGTATATTTCGCACAGTTTTTTGCTATTATGTCATCAATATATCTATAAAACTTAATATCTTTAAATTTTCTCTCAAGCATAAATAGAAAAATGTTAGCGAAGGCACTCGAGTAACTGGTTTCCATCAGGATACTGTGAATTTATAAAAAAAGATAATCTACACTGCTAAACAAAGCATTTTGAAATATACAAAATTTAATAAGGTTTCCAATAAACTTTTTCACAATCAATTACATGACAAAATTCATCGTACATTTTTTCAAAAATTTCAAGGAGGATCTACTTGCTATTTATGTTTGTCGTTGTATTTACTTATATTTTTGTATTTTTATATTGATGTATTTACTTTTGTACTTTATTTATGAATTTAATTGCTTTTTAATGCTTTGTATTAATTCAATTCGTTTGCTATATGGTCTTGCTTTCATCTTTGAGAAGTCGGGGGCTAGAAATGTGTCTTTTTTGGGTAAATAGCTCACCTTTCGTCAGAAACTTCTCATATTCCATTTCCTACATGAGGGGGCTCCCCTGAAGAAGGCCCTTGTGTGTTTTGGGATTAATTTTCATTTATCATCAGTTTGCTTATTTTTTTATTATGGTTTTACTTATATAAAAAATTCAAGTTTTATTTCTTATAATTTTTAAGATTTATCTTAATGTATGTAAGGGGTGACACCACTTACGACTGCCCCATCATAGCTACACCACTGTATATATGTAATATGTTAATAAACTTTCTAGTAAAAGGAATTCCAAATGTATTTAAATAATGGAACTCAGGGATCAATCTAGGGAAAAATTGGGTCCCTTTTGTACCCCTTCACAAAATTCCATATCATAAAAAAGAGCAGTTTACAAAATTCCACATCATAAAAAGAGATCCTTTGCAAAATTCAAATTTATAAAAATGATCCTTTTTGTGAAATAATGTTTCCATGTTTTCAGTATTATTTTTAATCAATTTCTTCAAAATTCTATGAACTTGATATTTAACACTATATAGAATTACTTAAAATAGGAGGTTTTACAGTTTTTTTTTTCCCATAAAAATATTTTATTTTTCACAATAAATAAAAATTTCACAAAGAAAGGGCCCAAAAATTAAAACCTGGATTGAACCATGGAACTTAAAAGAAAATCCACCACCAAAAAAAAAGAAAAAGCTATTTTTAGTAAATATTGCTTTTCTATTTTTATTAAATGCCTGTGTCTCATTTAAAAATTAATCACTCCTTAATTCACTTTTAGTTACAAGATATAACTTCAATATCTATTATGGAAAACAGCAAATATTCAGGAGTTTACGCAACAGTAACATTACTTGAGATTGTTGTATTTAATATATTCATCTTAATTTCTAAGGCATTATTAGCATGTAAATATTATTATTATTTTGCATAATTATCTTTCATATATAATTTTGTTTATTATTTTGTTAGAAATTAATAATGAATTCACTAACAGTTTTCTGTATTTTCAGATACACAGAATATATATTTTAAAAATAATTTGTGAAAATAAATTAGTTATTAATTAGAGTTGCACCAAATGTTTGGTTTGGCCGAATATCTTAATATTCGACGACCAAATAGTGGAGTTAAATTTCAAATTAAGTTTAAATATTGAAATTGGTAAAAATATTTTTTATTATATAAAATTTAAAGTTTTTTTTTTAACTGCTAATAATGTTAAACGATAACTTAAAAAATATTCTTCCCCCTTTATTTATATATATATTTGTTAATAAGGTTTTACATTGGTTAAAAAAAAAAAAAAGAAACTATCTATTAAAAAAGAAAAGTTGGATACGTCGATAGATCATGCATTTTTTTCTGTCAAGTCAGTAGATGCCCTGAATGAGAATATACTTTTGGAAATTTTTCATTTCATTGAATTTTCATTTTATTCAATTCAGGGTTGGGTTTCTTCCGGAAGAAACTAGTTTCTTCCAGGACAGTGGAAGAAACTGGAAAAAACCGGAAGAAACTGGAAGAAACCGGAAGAAATGGAAGAAACTAACCAGAAGACAAAACAGATGTTCGAAATTAAAATTTATGAACTATATAAACTCAAAGCATAAATATAATGTCAAATCTAAACTATAATCCAATTAATATTAAAAATATTGTTAGAAAAATAAGTTATTTTATAACAAACACTAAATATATATAGGTGATGGGTTTTTACTTTTCAATGCTGATATTTTTAGAACTTTTTGCATATATACTATCTCATATTACTATACATTCAGACAGTACAAGTGATAATAATTACGGAATTAACCATAATATTTGCACTTTTTTTTTAAAGGGTACAATTTTTTGTATAAACTCGAAACTGGTAAACTGTATCAATAAGTAATATACCTACTTTTAAACTCTCCTGCAAATTCTCTAGGATTAAAAAAAAAAAAAAAAGCATAGTTTGTATTTATCTATTTTAAGTTGAAAAATAAGGTGCAGTATTGAACTACTCTAAAAAACATTTCATTTGTTTTACAGTTTTTAACTCCCTCTAACTCTCAAAAATTTTGTCTAGAGGTTGTGCAGATTATAGGAATTTGTAGATTAGAGATCATTGCCTTTGTTTACAGTTTTCTTTTGCAGATACAGAGTCAGTTATTATTAATTCATGAGAATAGACATCAGAATGGAAAGACTATTTCTAATAAATTTTAGAATAAAGTATTTCTTCAATATTAATAAAGCTAATCGATCACATTCATATATGATAAATAATTTAAGCATATTCAAATAATAGGTACCTATAAAATGTAAACAAACATATTTAAAAAATATGAAACTAAATATTTTTGAAAAGTTCGGAAATAATATTAATTTTGTCACTGATTAATTTTGTTAAACATTGATGTTAATAGTGATTTGTTTTAAACACTAGTCTGTATGAATTGCAGGATAATAAATACAAGAATGTTACCCCCCCCCCCCTCCCAAGTTGAGTTTCAAAGCAAGGATTAAGCTAAAAATTTGATTAAAAAAATGTGAGAAATGTGAATTTATTTGAAATATGAGATGTAAATTTCTTTTTCACTGTACTGTATTAGGAAAATAAAGTTTTAGATGACATTTTGTAATACAGTAATTATTGTATACTGGCTCTTTTAATTAACTGAATGTTTGTTAAGAGCTGTTTTATCAGAAAGTATAAGCAAGTGATACAAACTATTATTTATTACCAGTTAAAGAAATAAAATTGTCTAAATAATAAATTATAAAACTTTACGCTTTTTAAATTGAAAATGATTTTTTTACTGGATTTTGGGTATTTTGGAACGTGATTATCAGATACCGAAGATCACTTCGGTAAAAATCTCATAATTATTAATTAAATATGTAATTAAATTTTTATAGGTATAATTAAAGTTACTTAAAGTTGTTTATAAGACAAATGCATCCATTGTATCTTACAAATCTGCAATTTATAGGATAAATTTTTAAGAAAAACAGTTTCGTCCATTTCTTCCACTTGGAAGAAACCTATTTCTTCCGGCCGGTTTTTTCCATGGTTTTTTCCGCGGTTTTTTCCGCCTTGGAAGAAACTTGCCAACCCTGATTCAATTTATTCTAGAACTTATGAAGGGGTAGAATTGTTTAATATCTCCCATTCATGTAATTTTTTCTTCCCTCCCATCCCACTCCATTTTCTACTAGTGGTGAATGATCAAATGTCCTGTGAAGCACAATCTTTTTCCATTATTATCTTTCCATAGTATTCAGTGTATAATTTACCCATTTAAGAAGCTATTTGACAATAAAGGGCAAAACTGGGAAAATTTATTAGTGGCCAGTGGCCGGTACTGACAGTTTCATTAGTAGCCACTTTTTTAAGTTAGTGGCCACATTTCACATAAGACTATTTCTTTCAGACTGCAAAAAGCATTGTCACCATTTTGCGGTATAATCACCACAAGAAAAATATGAAAATAAGAAATACATATAATAATACAATTAACACAGGGACACTGAAATTGTAATTTGTAATTACGCTTATTTTAAAAATCCTAAATTGCACATCCTAAATTAAAATCTGCTTATGGCTGTAACAATAACAGCAAAAGTTTTTATTTTTCAAATAATTCAGTAGTACTTTTTTTTTTTTCAATTTATTTTTAAACAAATTGAAAAAAAAAAAAAAAGCTTTCACTTAAAAGTGAAATAAGCTGTTATCATTCACAGTTCACATGGATATTTTCTAGTAAATGAATCAGCTGATTCATCATCATCACAACCTTTTACATGGTCCTGTGTAAATACAGTTAGCAGTTTTATTATTTTTTCTTATTTCTAAAGACACACTTTTTTAAATGATTTTATTTCAATAGAGTTAAAATATTTTCTCTTAAAAAGTATAGATATGGAAACTTAGCTGCTTTATTAAAAATAATTTACTTAGCTGCCAAATTTGTAGCTTTAAAAATAGGGAGATTTCTACTTTAAAATGGGAAGGAAAAAGGAAGATTTCTACTCAAAAGAAAGCAAATACAAATTTTTTTGAAAAATACACATTTAAGCCAAATCAAATTTTGATACACACATTTGTCAAATATCTTAAATGGGTTAAATATACACTAAATACTATGGAGATAATAATGGAAAAAGATTGTGCTTTGCAGGACATTTGATCATTAACTGTTAGTTGAAATGGAGCACACATGTGTCTGTGTGTGTATGGGGGGGGGATACATCTATATACTTCTTTATAGGTTCTAGAATCTAAACATTAAATTTTAAAATAAATATTTACATTTATATTATGGATGGAGAAAGATTGTAAATCACAAGGCTTCAGTGGAGCATGTGATTGCCAATCGTTGGAGGGGGGGGGGATTACAAGAATTATGAGTACGAGATATTAAACAATTCTACTTCTTTACAGATTCTAGAATCTAATAAAGTAAGTTTAAAATAGATATTTATATTTTTGCGGCAAATGGAGTATGATTAGAAATTATAAAGCTTTTTATAAGCTGTGTGATCACAGATCTTTAGGGGGAGGGAAAGGGGGGGTCAAAAAATTATATGAGTGAGATATATATTGAACAATTCTACTTCTTTATAGGTTGTAGAATATAATAAAGCAAGATTAACATTGACATTTATGCCATGGATGGAAAAAGATTGGAAATCACAAGGCTTCGATTGCCTATCGTCGCTCGATTTTTAAAATCTTTTAATGATCACAAAAAGTGACGACTTTAGTGGCGATCGATGGATAATTTTTAATCGCCATCTTTTTTTATTTAGTCGCCATGTGTTTGCCCTTTATTTGACAAATGTGTGCTTCAAAATTTGATCTGGCTTAAATGCATACATATATAGAGAGAGAGTTGTAAAATTCTCGAGAATAATCTTTCTGAGAAATATTCTCCTGGAAGAGAATAATCGAGAATTTTCTCACTGAAGCTATAATAATGGATAATTTTTAAATTTGTGCTCTGTATAAGTATTAATTTATGTGCAATAAGTTAAAAAATGTATGAAATTATTCTTTTAATAAAATAATCAGATTAATTAAATAATTAAATCTATTTAGCTGTATAATAATAAAAAAATAAATCCTCTTCAAGGCTAAAAGGTGAAATCTTATAAATTATTGAAGATAAAATCTAGTGATATCTCAAGTAATAAAGGGACAAATCATTAAATTAGTTTTTTTTATTTCATTACAGACACTTATTTTTAAAGGGGACATTTATTGAAATATATTTCTAATTATTTAATGTTTTTGCTTTAAAATGTTTTACACTTATCTGTATAAAATAAAAAAGGTTTTATTCAACATGTATTTAAAGGATAAACATTTTTATATGGAACTGTTCACAGTAAAAAAAAAATTGTTTTTCTATAAAGAGAAGTGACAAATTGACATGTGTGGTGCACAATATAAATTATTAAAATAAAAACAGGAACAGTTGAATTTAAACAAAGTAATATCGATGACAAAGAACTGCATGGGTTGTCAGTATAAAGAAGGTAGCTTGAATGATCTGTTATCAAAAGATGAAACTAACTATTAACTTTGATTCTAAATTTTGTGTAACAAGTTAATTACAAAATAAAATTAATATCATTTTTAAGCTATTTGTTATTTTAGTTTTTAATTTAAATAGAACATACACTACCTTACCATAAATGACCCGACACTTTCGATTTCAAACTTTTTAAAAATATCTCAAAAAGTACTAAACAGATCGTCTAGAAACTTTAGGAGTGTAAAGAGCATGTTATACCTCATACGTTTCTGTTAAAGTTTTCTGCCAAAAATAAAAGGGGAACAAGTAAAAAATTAGAGAAAAATGAAAGTGTTTGGCATTACCCTGTAAAAGTATGGCTTGATATTCAATCTGGCTGCAGCATGCGGCTATGGGGCTCTTCTTTATTATCTATGGAAATTTTTATGTCTCTACCGCATGTAATCAAGGAGACATAAAGGTTTCTTTTAAAAAATAGAAAAACAATACTTTTGCTAAAATTTAAATACCTTATACAAAACTTTTCCATTTTGTTTGACTGATTAATTTCGAACACCATGTTCATCTTCAGAGTCGAAACACTAAACGCCGTCGTTCTTCTGCTGATGTTTACTTTGTCGGTGTATCCTGTGGTTGCCATTTCGCTTCACTTCGTATTCTTCTAGTAGCTGTTGCCATGCGGCGGGTATGATATAATGCTCTCTGTCATTCACGGTATTATAATAAGTGGTAATTTCGAGGGCCTCCCGTTTTAGTGCATAGTTTTGGTTATTGTAAGGGGCTATTTTTTTGGTGTTAATGGAGTTAATATTAATGGGGTTATTGATGTGTGTGGCGGAGAAAGCTGTGGAGGATTTTCCTAGTTTTAAGTCTGCACGATGTTCTTTTTCCCGTTCTGAAATTTTTCGTTTGGTCATCCCGATATAGCAGGCTTTATTTCCGTTTAAATGTTCAAAGTCTATTTTGTAAATTCCTGGGGTAGAGTTTTGCTGAATGAGGTCTTTTTCGTTGCGGATATGTTGAAAGATACTTTTGTTTGGTTTTATTGGGATGTTAACGTTTAAATTTTTAGCTTCATTTTTTATTTTAAGGCTAGCACCGTTCCTATATGGGATGGCAGTGGTGAAGATGGGTTTAGATTTCTGGGCACTGTTGATTTTGTTTAAAGATTTTACGCGTTTTTTATATAATTTATTTACCAGATTTTTAGAGTAGTTGGCTTTCGCGGCTATTTTTTTTATGTAGTTAAGTTCGTTGTTAAGTAGTTGTTTGTTGGAACAGACAAGTATAGCGCGGTTGATATAGGAACGAAGGGTTGATAATTTATAAGAGAGGGGGGTATTACAATTTTTATTTATGATTTCGGTGTTAGCTGTGGGTTTTCTGTGAATAGTAGTGTCAAATGTGTTATTAGGATTTTTTATGATTTTTATGTCGAGAAAGTTTAGGTTATTGTTGGATTCTTTTTCAATGGTGAATTTAATATTGTTGTCAAGATTATTAAGTTCTATTAGAATGTTGTCAGGGTTTTCGGATTCGGGAATTATGGCAAAAATGTCGTCGACATAGCGCGTCCAGAGTTTACATTTGTTAATTATGTGGTGGGCTGAGTTTTCAAGCAGTTGGAGTTTTAGTTCGGCCCCATCTCCGGAATCATCGCCGAACTAAAACTCTGACTGCTTGAAAACTCAGCCCACCACATAATTAACAAATGTAAACTCTGGACGCGCTATGTCGACGACATTTTTGCCATAATTCCCGAATCCGAAAACCCTGACAACATTCTAATAGAACTTAATAATCTTGACAACAATATTAAATTCACCATTGAAAAAGAATCCAACAATAACCTAAACTTTCTCGACATAAAAATCATAAAAAATCCTAATAACACATTTGACACTACTATTCACAGAAAACCCACAGCTAACACCGAAATCATAAATAAAAATTGTAATACCCCCCTCTCTTATAAATTATCAGCCCTTCGTTCCTATATCAACCACGCTATACTTGTCTGTTCCAACAAACAACTACTTAACAACGAACTTAACTACATCAAAAAAATAGCCGCGAAAGCCAACTACTCTAAAAATCAGGTAAATAAATTATATAAAAAACGCGTAAAATCTTTAAACAAAATCAACAGTGCCCAGAAATCTAAACCCATCTTCACCACTGCCATCCCATAAAGTAACGGTGCTAGCCTTAAAATAAAAAATGAAGCTAAAAATTTAAACGTTAACATCCCAATAAAACTAAACAAAAGTATCTTTCAACATATCCACAACGAAAAAGACCTCATTCAGCAAAACTCTACCCCAGGAATTTACAAAATAGACTTTGAACATTTAAATGGAAATAAAGCCTGCTATATCGGGATGACCAAACGAAAAATTTCAGAACGGGAAAAAGAACATCGTGCAGACTTAAAACTAGGAAAATCCTCCACAGCTTTCTCCGCCACCCACATCAATAACCCCATTAATATTAACTCCATTAACACAAAAAAATAGCCCCTTACAATAACCAAAACTATGCACTAAAACGGGAGGCCCTCGAAATTACCACTAATTATAATACCGTGAATGACAGAGAGCATTATATCATACCCGCCGCATGGCAACAGCTACTAGAAGAATACGAAGTGAAGCGAAATGGCAACCACATGATACACCGACAAAGTAAACATCAGCAGAAGAACGACGGCGTTTAGTGTTTCGACTCTGAAGATGAACACGGAGTGTTCGAAATTAATCAGTCAAACAAAATGGAAAAGTTTTGTATAAGGTATTTAAATTTTAGCAAAAGTATAATTGTGCTTTTCCTTAAAAATAAAATTAAATAGAAAAACAATTTTCACGTTTTTTGCTATAACATGCAAGGTAACCCAGAGCAAAGCTATTTTTAAGAAACTTGACATACAATATTTGACACAGCAAACTGCAATCAAAATATAAAAAAAATATTAAATATCTGATGTGATATGAGAATTTTTACAAAATTTTTAGCAATGCATGTGTGACATTTTGCGAAATTTCATTTGCATACTTTAATAACCAAACGTATTGAACTACTCATGTAAAAAACCCAGACAAGTGTTGTGTAAACTCAAGAAGTTCTACACCATAGAATAAACTGCTATCCAGTTTCTTTCTACCCCAAAAAAACTCAACTATAAGGGGTTTTACTCACTTTTTTACCTTATCAATTTTTTGGCGGGAACAGCTGACATTTAGTTCTTTAAATGCCACAGAATTTTTTAAGTTCTGTTTGGGGTTTTGTAATACTTGTTTGAGTTTTTATGTAAGTAGCTCAATACATTTGGCTATTAAATTATGCAAGTAAAATTTTGCTAAATCTTACACATGTGCAGTTAAAAATTATTTAGTAAATACTTTGATATTTTATTAGATTTTTAATATTTCTTCAATTTGATTGCAGTATGCTGTGTCTAATATTGCATATCGGGTTTCCTGAAAATAGCTTTGCGCTAGGTTTAATACCTTATATGTTATAGCTAAAAAAGTAAAAAAAAAAATTGCAATTTTTTAAAACCTTTATCTCCCTGATTGCATGTGGTAGAGACATAAAAATTTATACAGCTAATAAGGAAGAGCCCCGTAATCACATGCTACAGCCAGATTGCATTTCAAGCCTTACTTTTTACAGGGTGATGCCAAACACTTTCATTTTTCTACAATTTTTTATTGGTGCCTCATTAACTTTCGGCACAAAACTTAAACTGAAATGTATGAGATATAACACGTTCTTAATTTTTTAGAAAATCTTTATGAAAAGAATACTCTCTTTAAATGTCAAATTTTAGTGATGGTTTTGTTATAAATGCAAATCTATAGGCGTTAAAAAAAATTAAATTTGTATAATTATTTATTATTTGCTACTGAATGCTTTCTGTCATGGTTAAGTATTTAAGAATATTCTCGAGTATTCTCTGAATTTGGAGCTTCAGAGAATATTCTCACCTCACATCTCTCTCTCTATATATATTAAATTCCTATTTGCTTTCTGTGGGTAGAAATCTTCCTATTTTTAAAGCTGCAAAGTTGCCAGCTATGTAATGTAGGTCATCTAAAGCTTTTGTATCTATATTTTTAAAGAGGAAATACTTTAACTCTATTGAAATAAAATTATTTTAAAAAGTATTTTATATTAAAATTGCTACTCTCATGATATAAAAAATAGCTATTAACTTAAAGTGGTTAGTGATAAAATTGATAGTACTGGCCACTGGCTACTAAAGAATTTTTCCAGTTTTGCCCTTTATCATTAAATATACTACCAAACTGAGTTTGAGTGATTTAAGTTCAGATGAGAGTAGCGTTGCAATAAGTGTAATCATTTTAGTTTTTTTTTCTAAAGCATCCAAGATATCAAAATCAGACATGGCATGAGACATCAAATTTGAGAATGTTATTTCAATTTAATGGTGCATACAGTTATTTATTGTTTAAAAT
Source organism: Salticus scenicus (assembly GCA_963930645.1). NCBI lineage: Eukaryota > Metazoa > Arthropoda > Arachnida > Araneae > Salticidae > Salticus > Salticus scenicus. Next base: position 414,217,764 of record OZ005648.1, read on the forward strand.
AGTTTTATTTATTCACATAGGAAAAAATTAATATGTTATTCTTATTTAACTTGCTAAAGTAAAAAAATATTTCTTTACAGGTGTTTTCTAGGAATAAACCCAAATCAAGGGGCGAAAGTAAATCCAGAACTAAAAAAGAAAGAATGTATGAACTCTAAAATTTTGAATTCGAAGAAATCTGTGTTAGAATGGATAATTGATTGTGTTGATAATTTGTATTTTATATGACTTGATGTACTATGTTGATGTAAACTTATATGCTAATTGATTTTTTTTTTTTTTTTTTCCGATCTGAATTGATGTATTCAGATGTTAATATTCATATGTTAATCAATATATTTTATTTGAATAAAAATGCTGTATTTATGAATTTGAATAAATATCTTAATTTTTATTGCTTGTTTTTTTTTTTTTTTTTTTTTTTTCTTTTAAATTCTGAATATATTGCTGATAAAATGTAGTTAAAAAAAATATATATATATATTGGCATGTTGGATTGCAGACAAATTTTGTTTTGCTGCAGATAAATACAGGAAGTTCTGCTTCTGGGGTTTAAGTATAAGTATGTTTTGGCATACAGTGCATTTGAAAATTATCGAGACAGGTGATTTTTTAGTAGTACCAGTTAAAAAACTGTAATAATCATGAAAAAAAAAAGTATATGGAATCGGTATATAAGTGTATTATAACAAAGTAATATAGTATAAGTTTTACAGAATTAAAAAAAAAAAATGCTGTCTCAAAAATATGAAAACTTTTCGAGTATTTGGTATTTAAATTCAAATTTTGGATCAGTATCTTTTAATTATCTTAAAACTCTTATCAGACATGTTCAGGGTGAGAAGTTGAAGAATGTGTGGCTGTAAGAAAAAAGTTTTTGTCAGAAATTAAAATAATAAGTAGAGCAGAAGAATGGTGCTAATTCAGCCATGCATTCTTCAAACTCTAATTCTAAGCTTGCCTAATAAGATTTTCAAGATAATTCAAAGGAATAGATCCAAAATTTGAATTTAAATACCAAATAGCATAAAATGTCTCTATTTTTGAGACAGAATTTGTGTTTTTAATATTTTTAGAAAAATTCTATGAAACTGTACTAAATTTCTTTGCTATAATGCACTAATATTTTAATTCCATATGCTTATTATTTATTTTCTTTAGGATCTCCTTTCTCTTCATTTTTTTTTTTTTTTTTTTTTTTTTTTTTTTTTGACTTATTTGAAAAAAATTACCTGCCTGTGGGATTTTGAGATGCACTTTAGTTTGAGTTTGACTTCATTTTGCTTAGTTGTTATAAAACTTAGTTGTGAAACTTTTTAGGCATAAACTACAGCTAATTAATTTTTTAAAAGTTTTAGCTTATGGACTTTGTACATTTCTAGCAGTATGCCACTAAAAAAGAGGAAAAAAATGATAAGGAGTGCATGTATAATTAACCCAATTAAAATAAGGGTACTCCCATTTTTTCCCTGTCACATAAAGAATATATATTAAAAAAAAAAAAAAAAAAAATCATGTGGAAGAAATTTTAAATGTAGTGCCTATTTGCTAAGGAACACAATAGTAATTGCATGACTACTAGGTAAAATTTTCACTTTTTTTTTTTTTTTTTTCACATTTTTCTTATTTTAAATATTTTTCCATTTTAAATCCTGCACATGTTAATGCACTGGACTTCTTTAACATAAATGATAAAAATATAATATTGTATAATTTACTACTATGCACCAAATTTTTGTAACATAAACGATAAAAATATAATGTTGTATAATTTAGTACTAACATACTATGTTAATGTACTATATAATATATGTTCATTACTAATATATATCCAAATACAGAGTCCAAATATAAAGTCTTTTTATAATTAATAACTGTTCTTTAAATATTCTAAAATTCTGTTTATATGCCCTTTACAACAAAAAACTGGATTTTAATAATTATTTAGTGTTGTTTTATTAAATGTTTCATAGTCAATAGATTCTCATAAAATAGTTTTAATTATTGTCCCTCTACATTACTTAACAGTGTTGCAGTGTTAAGTTTACAGAATTATTTTTTAAAATTGATTTTTATTTATATTTTACATTCCTTGAGTTCCACAGTTTTTATTATATAAACAAACAACTCTTCTTTTGCTTTTACACATATAATTTTTTATTCTGATGTTCTCTGTTTACTCTGTTCTATGTTTACTCTGATATAATAAGATAATTATAATTTTTTTCCATGGGGGATTTTTCCGGATTTTTTTCTTCTACAGAGTAGTTTGAGAACCTCCAATATTTCTCAAAATTCTTTGTTCATGTTCTAATAATGTATATAATATTTGTTATACACCGAAGAGTCATTACATTATGACCACCTTCCATCTGTAATAATGGGCTCGTCCAGGAACAGAACTACTGCGCATGTACAGCTGATGTTGGAGTATATAAAGCGGCTATGCATTGTCTTTCCAAATATAGTGCGATTAGCGATATAATGAGAAAAGCAGTTGATTTATAAGACTTCGATAAAGGTCAAATCGTTATGGCTCAGCGACTGGGAACATCAAAATCGCAAGCGGTATGTTTAGTGGGCTGTTCATGTTCAGTTGTTGTGAACACATGTCAAAAGTGGTGTATGGATGGTGAAATGACAAGTCGCCGGCCAGCAGTGTGTTGTCCATGATGCATTGATTCCAGAGGAGAGCGGATATTGTTATGTATTGTTCGCTGTAACCAAAGAGCTACAACAGCCGAAATCACCACCAGCTACAACAGTGGCGACCCAGACAGTGTTTCACAACATATTGTGCAGCGTACATTGCTGTGTATGGGCCTACTTATATCCCTGCACTGACGGAACGTCATCGCCAGTTGCGTCTGCAATGGGGCAAGAAACATCGGAATTGGACATTAGAAGAATGGATGAAAGTCGCATAGTCTGACGAATGTCGTTTTCTGGTCCATCACATTGTGTGCGAATACGCCAATTTCCAAAGGAAACCCTCACTTCCGGATGCACAGATGGACGGAGATAAACCGGTGGCAGGGGCATTATGGTGTGAGCAATGTTTTCATGGAGCACATTAGGACCCATAATCAGCATAGAACAATCCCTGGTGTCTGTGCACTACGTGAACATAATTGCAGACCAGGTTCACCTATTCATGACAACAGTATTTCTGGCAGGGGATGGTGTTTACCAACAGGATAATGCACCATATCATAAGGGTCGAATCGTCATGGAGTGGTTCGAGGTACATTCTAGTGACTTTCAAGTCATGTCTTGGCCTCCAAATTCACCTGACATTAATCCAATAGAGCATTTGTGGTCCCACCTGGAAAACCTAATTCGTGCTGCCACGCTACCCCCTTGCAATGTGCAGGAATTTCAGGACCAGTTGATGCACGCTTGATACCAGATGCATCAGACTATCTATCAGCACCTTGTAGAGTCAATCCTACACTTGGGTGCTGGCAGTTTTGAAGGCTAAAGGTGATCCTACATGTTATTAACAGGGTGGTCATAATGGTGCTATATTTATATGTTTATGGGTGTATATTTATATGTTTATTGTAAAGCAGCTATCACACAGAAGATCCTACCCTCTGAACTTTACGCTAATACCTCTCTGAATAATCAAGCATTAGGTAATAGGGTTATTTTGAAGACTAAAATGAATTCAAAAAGGCATTAACAATTGGCTACTAATTGCTCACTATTTCATGTTTTAAACACACTCTGATTTTCTCACACTCCGATTGGTTGAATACGAGCTAACATCTAGCGTAGGAGATTTAGTCAGTCATAAGTTCGTCATTGACAAAGGTAGGAAAGGGAAACTTATCACACGATGCATTTTCGACTGTTTGTCTCTCGAAAAACCTGTTTCAGGTGGTTTCGGGAGAGAAAGTATCTGATACTGCTGATCACATGAGAGTACGTGTGATAGCAGCTTAAGTTAGATAAAAAGTGGATTTTAAAATAAGGATTTTGATAAAAAACACTTGAGTTTTTTCAAGTGGGTTTTATTGAAAAATACCACTTAGGCCAGCTTGTTGACCTAAAAAGATTGCATAACCTTTGCTCCCACGCACACATACACACAAAAACAAAAAAAAAAAAAAACTGTCAGCCAGGATGCCAGTAAAAAATTGTATTCTTCACAGATAAAAACTATTTTTAAAACAGGTTTTCTGTTTTTAAACAATTGTTGTTATACGTTATGTTTACAGATAACAACAGTTAAACTAATGAATATATTCTGTAAATGTACGGAAAAAAAATCTATATTTATTACATGATTTCTCTGTAACATTACAGAATATGACTCATTTTTACAAACAGTTTTTTCTGTGATGCAAACAGATTTTTTTTTTTTTTTAAATAGTGAAATTCTGTTATTTTAGCAGAAATACTCTGTAAGTTTACGAAAAATCCTCTTTTTTTTTTTTCTGTAAAAAATACATGTTTTCTCTGCAAAAAATTTAAAATAATTCTGTTATAGTAACATTTTTTTCTGCAAATATAACAGAATGTCACTGTTTAAAAGACAAAAGAGATCTGTGTACATCACAGGAAAAAAATGTTTTAAAAATGAGTTTTCTGTTTTTTTAAACAGTCAAATTTCGTTGAATTCACAGACGAATTACATTGTTTTAATAGAAGAATTACGTTGCTTTAACAGAAGTATTTACGGAAATATTTACAGATTTTCCCAATTTTTTTTTTAAACGCTTTTTTTCTGTGAAGAAAACGGGTTATGATTGGCGTCCTGGCTGACAATTTTTTTCCGTTTTTTCGACAGTTTTTTTTTTACAGTGTAGTTTCTCTAGAAAAAATAGCTTCTTCTTTAAGACGAGAAAATATATACAGTTTATTAAATAAAATATTTACATGAAGAAAAACCACTATTTACAAAAAATATTCATTTCATACTCTAGAACATCCATTTCATGCTATCTCTTAGCAATACTATTTCTACTGTTATACTTTGAGAAAAATGGATTTAAAATAAAACTATGCTAATCTATGAGCTACTTTTTCTATTTCTTAAACTATAGCTCCTTGAATAATAAAATTAGGCCAAAAAGGCCCCGAGAGCAAACTACTATTTCATGACTTGTTGCTCTCTATTCTAAAACAAAACTAAAAAACTAAAATCCCGGGAGACCACAAAAATGTTCTTCGAATCTCATCTCAACGGGACCTCTGGCGCCCTCTAGTGAGGCAAAAGTATATCCAATACCTAACATCCTCCCACCTTTAATTTTTTAGGTGAGAGATAAAAAATTAAACAGTTAATTAATTAAGAAAATTTAAACTTATAAAACTACATACTAAGAAAAATTAAAGCTATAAATTACAAATAGTAAAAATTAAAGTTACAAACTAATGAAAATAAAGAAAAATAAAAATAAAATATTTTAAAGTTCAATGCAATTTTAAAGAATTGTGATTGTCTTTAGAAAAGTTTTTTATAGTTTTTGACCACTTTCAGTTTATTGTCTCTTTTACTGCTTGTATCACTGGATCTTCAGCATCTGATATCTCTACGGGATAGAGTTTTTGAAGTGGTCTAATCAATGTCCCAGAATGCATTTTCACTTCCACAACCCTGGCACGGCCATATCGGCTGAGAAAAATTTTCACTACTCTTCCTATTGGCCACTGTAGTCTTTTCACACTGTTGATTTCTACTATCACAATGTCGCCTTGTTTAACAGGTTTACATATCTCTCTACTTCGTTGTACCAACTGCGCTAGATACTCTTTTCGAAATCTACTTTGTAGTTGCTTTCGAACACTTTGGCAGTGCTTGTATCGTGCTCTCAGTTTTTTGGCATCAATGGCATCCAGATCTGGCACACCAATTTCTTGAATGTCTTGCATAAAACAGGAAGATGTCAAAGGAATGAACTTGTCTGGTTCTTCTGATAGGTATGTTAAAGGTCGACTGTTCATTATGGCTTCAACTTCGCACACGATAGTAGAGAGATCTTCAAAATTGAAGATTTTCCAAGAGTTCTCAGTAGGAGGTTTTTTACACTTCTAATAAGACGCTCCCACCATCCGCCCCACCAAGCAGGCAGCGGTTGGGGGGGATGAACTTCCATTTTATTGGAGCTATGTCATCCGTCTTTTGAATTTGATTCCAGTCAAGAGATTTAAAGAGATTGTTGACACCGCGAAAGTTAGTTACATTGTCACTGTAGATTGTTGAAATTCTTCCTCTTCGGGCTACTAATCTTCTTAGCGCTTGTATGAATCCCTCTGTTGAAAGATTCGTCACTAATTCCAAGTGTATGGCTCGATATACTGCACAGGTAAAAATGACTATCCATACTTTGGATTTATTTTTCAGGTAAAGTGGACCACATAAGTCGATGCCAACTACTTCAAAAACTTTTGAATCTCTGACTCTGTCAAAAGGTAAATGGATGGGAGGAGTAACAAATGGTTTGGAAGAAAAAATTTTACACTTTGTGCATTTTATCAATTCACTTCGGATGTTACGCTTTGCAGAAATAATCCAGTAATGTTCATGAAATATCGAACCAACTGTCTGAAGTCCAGCATGGCAATTCTTTAAGTGGCAGTCTCTAATTATACACCTTACAACATGATGTTTTGATGGCAACAATATAGGATACTTGAAAGAAAAAGTGTCTACTCGATCTAACAACTTTGTTTTGACTCTTAGAATATTGTCTTGATCTTTCATAACAACAAGTCCTTTTATTCTTTCTCGGACATCACCAAAACTTTCTAACTGTATGCGAGACCAGAGAAATTTTCCCTCCTCTTCCTGAAAGTTCAGCTGGGAAAATATGATTTATTTTTCTACATTTTGTTGCAAATCTTCTTATCCAGCAAATAATATTTACAAGTTTACTGAATTTCGAAGTTCTTTCATAATTCATAAATGGGTCTACATTTGGACTCGAAAATAATGACACTGCAGTTTTCTTTCTTTCCGACATAACTAAGACTTCATTAGGGACAATCTTCGGTTGGGGCCAGTTACTTTTTTCATCTTCTAGCCATTTAGGTCCCTCCCACCATCCCGATTCCAGAAGGTATTTAGGACTACAACCACGGGAAGGCAGGTCTGCCGGATTTTGACTTCCTGGAACTAAGTACCACTGGTGAGGGTTCGTAAGTTGGCATATTTCTCTGATTCTGTTGCCCACAAAGGTACCCCACTGGTCATTTCTTTTAATCCAGGCCAAAACTGTAGAAGAATCAGTCCAAAAGTAAGTTGGTACTGTAGGGATGTCCAAAGCTTCTATGACATACTTTGATAGTCTGGATCCCAACGCACAGGCAAGCAGCTCAAGACGAGGAATCGTTAGAGCCTTTTTTGGAGCCAACCGTGATTTTGCTCCCAAAAATTGAATTGAAACTCTTTTTTCTTCTTCGCACCGTACAAAAATTACTGTTGCATAGGCACTTTGACTTGCATCGCAGAAAATATGTAGGGACCAATCTTCTTTATTTCCATAACCTATTCTTCTCGGGATCGTCAATTCTGTTAGCTGTTTTAATCCGCTGTACCATTTTTGAAAGTTTCTTTGAATTTTCTCTGGAAGTGGAGTGTCCCATGCTGATTTGCTCAACCAAGATTCTTGAATTATTATCTTGGCTGGTAACAATGCTGGAGCTAGAAAACCGATGGGATCGGAAATTCCTTGAGTTATGGATAGAATTTGACGTTCTGATGGATTCACTATTTCTAAGTCAAATTTATTGCCGACCATCAAGTTATCATCTGTTCTGTCCCATTTGATTCCTAAAACTGGAATTGGAGTTCAGAAGTCTTCCTTTTCATTTTCTAAAGACAACTTTGCTATTTCTTTTACAGGACCGAATTGCCACAATCTTAGGTCCATTTTAGCTTCAGCCATGATTTCTGTTGCCTTAGATTTAAATTTTTCCAAATCGGACATGTTGTTTACAGATGTAACGTTTCTGGTGAGTTGTCTAAGAAACATATCGTGGGCTTGCTCTTCTTCTTCTCTTTTGGCCAAGATTTGTGCAGGGTCGTTGATTCCTATCATTTCGAGTCGCCTCAAGTCTGGACCATTCCAATCTTTTATGTACAGATTTGTCATTAATACCGCTGTACCGCTATTCAAGCAACCCTGAGATGGAAGCCCTGTTTTTCCACAAACTGTCCACCCAAGTTTGGTTTTTATCTCTGTGAGTCCATTTTCTAATTGCTTGACTCGACCCGTTAACAGTTGACCGTAAATGTCACTCCCGATCAGGATTTCTATTTCCGTACTACCAGGGCCGATATCGGACAACCACAGCTTATTTTTCTTGAGTTCTCTGCACAGATTTCCCTTTGGAATTCGAGGAATTTCACCACAAATTTTTTCGTGGTCTAAAAGATCGAGCTCATGTATGGAACTGACCCGATTATTCGATGCACCCACTGTAACTCTAAATATATTATGCTGTTTAGCTTCTATCTGTGTACCCCCAAAAACTGTATGGGCAATTATTTCTGTACCAATGGGTTTTAGCTTGAGCTCTTTTGCAATTTTCTTTAAGATGTAACTTTTCTGAGAACCACTGTCCATAAGACAACGCATCTTTTTTTGGCCTTTTCCCCCTTTTATATTTATTTCTAACGTCATAAGGGCTATTTCCTGGGAGCATTGTTTGGCGACAGTGTTCTGTATTACTTCGGGAGGTTTGCTTCTACTATTTTCACCCCCTTTCCTTATCTCTGGACAAAATAACTCTGTGTGTCGTGGTTTTGAACAAACGTGGCACTTAATAAAAACCTTGCACGTTTTTGCCCGGTGTCCAAAACGTAAGCATTTCAAGCAGCAATTTTTTTCTTTTACTTTATTTTTCTTTTCATCAAGGGAGAGCGATCTGGCTGTTATGCAGTCTTTACTCTCATGCGTTTTTCCGTAAAATATACAGCTTAATTCATTTGCAGCGAATAAGCCTGTAGCAGTGGGGACCCTGTTATCTCTCTTGTGGAATTTATTTTTAACATTTTCCCTGGGTGAATTAATTTCAAAACCCGACCTGGCTAATTGTAACCTTTCTTCACCTGCCACTTCCCTTTTCAAAAAATTCAGCAATAGTGACAAGTTCGATTTCTGTGTGGTTTCCTTATCATCTAACTCAGTAGAATCTTCCCTGGCCCCAACATTAAGTCTTTGAAACGTTCTAATAATACCTTCGGGTAAACAGGATTCTACCATTGGGTACAACCACGCAGAGTTCTGATCAATGTTTACACCCATGCTTTCCAGCGATCTCAACTGTGCTTCTATCTTAGTCACTAAATTACACAAATTTTTGCTATTTCCCCTAGTCTGTACATTAGCTGTAATTAATTAAAAAAATTCCTGAACATATACTTCGATTAAGATATCTTTATCCCCATAGCGTCCTTCAAAAGCCTTTACTGCCTTTAACCCTTTATCTACTGACGGTACTTATAAGTACCACCCACTTCAAAATTACATAGAACAACCATTTTTATGAATATTCTGATGATATTTAGCAAGAACATTCCTTTAATTCCACTCTTCCAGGATACATGGCAGCACGGGTTTTATGATGAGTATTTTATCGGGGAAGGCGAATAGTTTTAAAACTGAAATTTCGTTTTCAGCTGCCATTTTTATCGGATTGACAAGATTGTTATTTTTGTTCTGTAAAAGCAGTTAAAGTCAAAAGAAGTGCCTTATTTTTTTTATATGTTAGTTAAGACCTTAGAAAACGATTTCACTATTTATTTTAAGTGAACAGTGTATATAATTTATTTTACAGTTGAATAACTTTGTGGTACTTATAAGTACCGTCAGTACATTGGATGTTAGAGAAAGCACTTGGTGTATACTTTTCGTCCGTGTAGTTTGTTATTGTATTTCGTTGTTTTGTAGCGTCATTACTAAACTGTAATAGAATTATGCTTTTTTGGCATTTCTTTTTAGTTTAACTTATTTATTTGGTTTTTTTTTTAATTTATTCTTTATTTAGTTTTTTAAAGTTTTCAAAAATTTGAATCTGAGCTTGCTTTTTTTTTTTTTTGGGGGGGGGGGGGGGGCACACAATTAAATGAAATATGTATTCTTCATTCAAAAATTAACAACATATAAATTTCTTTGTGTATAACTGAGATTTAGCAATAACTGGAGGTTTTCAAGGTGCTATTATTTTTTCCCTCTTAGAATGTTTGGAAAAATGAAGCTCAGACTTCAAGAGGCTTTATAGTTATTACAGAGCCTACCATATGAAAGCAGTTATGCACTAACAGATGAATCTTCAGATGAAAAAGTCCCAGCAAATTAATCTGCTAGAATTTTCGTCAAGATTCTGAAGTAGACGATCAAGAGACTGAACAAGAACCAGGGTGCAGTAGTTCATGTTCAGAAAATTATTTCCTACCACAGGATGCTATATATCAAGAGTGAATGGCAATGGAAAAAAAGATGTCCAGACCGAAGTTCCCATTTTACCCTTAAAAATCTGAGTTTGTGGGTACCATATTTTAACATTTGGTTGCATATATAGCATATAAAGAGTAGCGAGAAAGCATAGCTTCTTTGGAATATAGACTTGCATAAACAAAGGACTGCTTACAAAATACAAAGCACTGTCAAAACGGAAAGGAAGACCTAAATTTAATGGTAGTGAGCAAGTTTTCTGTGAAAATAAGAGGAGGAAGGGAACATGTGTGTTTGTAAAGATTATTCACTTAGAAAATCGTGGATGCATTTGGCCAACATTTATTTCGAATCTGGGGTCGTTGTGAATTTTGTGTTTTAAAAAACATTTAGTCCAAACCTCACTCAAAATGCACTAAGTGTAATGTATTTTGTGTATTAAGGAATGTTTCTTTGAATATCATTAAATTTAAGTTTATGTGTAGGACCTGTTTTTATCTGTAAAAATAATAATAATAATAATAATAATAATAATAAATTTTTAAAATTTTATAATTTTGAAAAATAAATTTTTTTGGGCTGTAACATATTAGTGTTCTCTGGTTATTTAGCATTTTTAAGAGTTAAAACTGCGTTAAAAAAGTCATACGGTCTTTTTGCATTATGAGAACTTTTTAGCCCTCCGTGTACTGACGGTACTTTAACCCTTATACCGGAACATCGGTCTCTGAGACCGCTACAGGTTAGGCTTAGTGCAGGGAATTGCGAATGCAGATTCCTAGAATAAGGTACCCGCACGTTTGGCGATAAACGTCGAAGACGCCAAGTCTATTTAACTGCAGCACTAGTGCGACGCAAAATACACTCAACCTGTAGAGGATGGCATATCTCAGAACAACCCTATAATGAGTCCCGGACCGTTGCCAATTGTCCACAGCGTGGCACTAGTACAACGTAAAATCTGTTCAAACAAGGAAACTACCCTTTGGGATTGGAAGAGTGAGCAGGGCCCGGAGCCGCTTAGTGTTGACGGTTGTTTGGTTGTTTGGATGAGTTTTACGTCGCACTAGTGCTGCGCAATGGGCAATCCCCTTAATGTTGAAAAAAAAAAACATGTAAAATGTTATGAGGATATTAGGAATCTCAATTTTTGAGCGCTAACAGCACATTACATAGATATGCCAATAATTGCAACTTCTTTCTAAAAGTTTTGTTTTTTAAGTTTGATTGCTTTTCTTAGTACAGTCGGTAACAAAAGTCTCCGAACACTAGCAAAAATTTCTATGTAAAAAATGTACACTTAATACAGTTTTGTTAAATAAATCGTTGTCGAATCCTTTTCTTAGTCAGTCTAAAAACAGGATTCATTTAACAAAACTGTTTTAAGTGTACTTTTTTTTATATAGAAATTTTTGCTAGTGTTCGGAGACTTTTGTTGCCGACTGTATAATACCAAACTTCACCGACAGGTGATGTTATTCAGTGGGGAAATATGCTTCCACAATTGATGATTATTTAAATTCCATTTTCACATTTAGAAAATTTCACAACCGTTAAATTTGCACTCATTTTCTAAAAAAGTTTAATTTTTTTTATTTTTTACATTTTATTTTTGAATAAAAAATAATAATACAAATAAAAAATAAAAAAATAAACTGCATTTTTTTTTTTTTTTTTTGGGGGGGGGGGGAGGGGGCTAGAAAATAAAATGCAAAAAACCAATTTTCCGAAAAAGAATATTAGGTAATGGGTATTGTGGAAACAGATATCCTCACAGAATGACATTGCTTTTCACTACTGGCAAGAGTACGGTCGGTAACAAAAGTGTCCGAACACTAGCAAAAATTCCTATGTAAAAAAAGTACACTTAATACAGTTTTGCTAAATAAATCCTTGTCGAATCATGGTCTTAGCCAGTCTAAGAACAGGGTTCGAGAAGGATTTATTTAGCAAAACTGTATTAAGCGTACTTTTTTTACATAGGAAATTTTGCTAGTGTTCGGATACTTTTGTTACCGACTGTACATTCGGCAGCAAAAGTATTCGAGCAGTAGCAAAAATTCCTATGTAAAAAAAGTACGCTTAATACAGTTTTGTTAAATAAATCCTTGTCGAATCCTGTTCATAGTGACAAACTGCCAAAAGTGGTGACTGTCCCCAATAAATTGTGACATACAGTCACTTTAGTTAACCCCCTAATTTCAGGACATTTGGTCACCCTAGTTTAAATATCACATGATACCTACGTAATGAGCAATTTGTGGAAGTCTAGAGTCCACCCTAACAAGTGGTCCAGGACGAGGCATGTCATTACCATTGTGTGTACCAGCGAAAGTATCCGAGCACTAGCAATAATCCCTCTAAAAAAAAGTACACTTAATACTGCTTTGTTAAATAAACCCTGTCGAGTCATGTTCTTAGTCTAACAACATGATTCAACAAGGATTTATTTAACAAAACAGTGTTAAGTGTAATTGTTTGGCATCAGAATTATTTTCTAGTGCTCGGATACTTTTGCTGCCGGTTGTACAAGAAAGCTCAGCAATCACTTACACACACGAATGTACTCTTTGCACACATGAAAAAAAAAAAAAATGACTGTGTAACCCTCATTGAGCAGATATACTAGTAGAGTACGGATTCCCTATATTGTCCATGGAGAAAAATTCCCGGAACATCACTACGGTTTTGCGCCTTCTTTTGGTAATAATCGCTGTCTTGGCAACTGGTTCTTGGGATTTTGCATGTTTTAAATGGTTTGTTCCTCTTACCACCAAAACTCTAAACAAAAGTCACTCTGGGGGTCACCGAAACGGGAGAGGATCACTTCCGTGGAGGATCAAAATTGTGATGGCATGTCTCCGGACCACCTCTAGAGGTGTGTCCCAGACCGTCGGCAATTGCCCATCTGAGCAGCACTAGTGCGACGTAAAACCCAACCATTCATTCATCCAAACAAAATTCAAACGGAACAGCTTTTAAACAATAACAAGGATTAGGTTACTTGCTTTCCATTTCAGCTAGTGCAGGTTTTGGTATATGTTTAATTTACACCCAATCGAAATATAAAACAGCGATAACAAAGGTGGAGGAAACTTGCCTTGGTGGAATTTTCATGTCGGTTTGGTGGATGATTTATTTGACTAAATGGTAGAGATCTGATGTTGGATAGCAAAAAGGTTACTAGTCCGGGGTGTACTCTAATATCTTGTCGATGGTACCGCTTGTGAATGCATCTATAAGTGCACGAAATTCCGTAACTCAATAGTCGAAACAGGGTGACGAAATTTCTTCCAATCCGAGCGCAGACTCATTTCCTGTAGTTCGAAAAATAATAAGAAATCGTTTATTTATAACTTTTTATTAGTGTGGTTATTTAGAATTAAAAAATCAACGCCGTAATTACATTCTTTTAATAATTTTAATGCTTCGTATTTATAAAAATACTCTAAACTGGTCACTATAAACATATTAAAAAAGAATAATTTCAGAAACCAGATGATTCAATCATACAATATACCAAATTATAGCTCTGGGGGTCACCTAATTGGGCAGGATCAAAATTATGATGGCACGTCTCCAGACCATCCTTAGGGGTGCGTCCCAGACCGTCGCCAATTACCCGTTGCGCAGCACTAATGCGGCATTAAATCCAATCAACCATATGATATCCTATCGTCCCTATAATACGTCATGATTGAGAAAGTAAAGTTATGGCTGCAAGAATTCATAATTTATCGCCACGAAATTTCACTAAATACATTCAGTACCTTTTTCTAAAAATAGCGGTCTGTGAGACCGGTGTTCCCGGTAAGCATGATGAAAACATGTTCCGGGCAAAGGGTTAAAGTACCAATTTAATTAATTAACTCTAACGGATTAATTTTTCCAAAGATGAGTGTTTTATTTATGTATATCCCTTAATTTTCGATGCAGCGACTCAAGAAAAAATATTGCACTAAAAAAATTGCAGTACATCATATAATGCAGTAGATAAAGGGTTAAATAATTTTCCGATGTTACGGAGTAACTTTCGAGTAATTCTCTGGCTCGAGTTCCTGGTTCTACGCACTGTAAAAGGTACTGAAATTTGTCAGCGTTGTCTAATTCTTCATCTTTATGAATTTTCTTAAATTGGGCCCAAAAGGGCAAATAATTTATCAATTTTGAATCAAATTTCTTGATAGCTAATTTTGGTAATTTATATCGCTTTGTTTTCAAATTTGTTTCATTTTCCATTTTATTTTGGCCTGTGTAATTAAAATTTACATTTGAATTCAATTTTTCATTAATTAGTTTTTTAACTGTGATAAATTCATCACAGTATGCTTCGCTTTCTTCCGCTTCTTTTATAATCAAAGCTTCATCGCATTTACTATCTTCCGACATAATGTCTAATATCTCATTATCGAATGTCTTTAATTCTGTCATTAAACCCTCTAATTTATTTAAATTATCTAAAAGTATACCCCTCTCAAGATCTTCTTTCTCTAGTTCTGTTTTTAAAATATTTAAAGTTTTAGTAAAGGAAGATCGTAATGGTGTTCTTCGCTTTTTTATCTTTTCCATTTCTGATTTTTAAACAAAAACAGAACAGTTTTATGTTAATTAACCAATTATTCGTTATTTATGCCTTTTAATTTAAATGTAAAAACCTTCACTTTTCTATTCACCAAGAAGATTTTATTTTAAGAACAACTCGGAAAAAATTCTACTCCGAGAACCATTTTTCCTTTTGTGAAATGTAAACAAAAGAAAATAACATTTTATTATTTTTTATTTTACTCTTATAGCAATATTTATTTTCAACTGTATAATAATTTTTATTTATTTATTAACTGTAAAAATTTACTGAATTAAACAATCGCAAAATGTAATCAAAGAACAAATTAAAATCGAAGCTTCTATCACTTGCACATTCTGTTTTCATTCATAAATTCTAAAATAATACTTATTTCATTATCATTGCGAAACAAAAAATAAAAGAATAAACATTCACTGCAATCAGATTTTGACATCATCTAATATTTATCATGAAAAAATACTTTTTATTATTTTCTTCATCAAATGAATTTAATGCTTCTTTTTCAAGGTCAACTCAATACTCAGTTGCTTTCTTTATTCTAGTTTTATTTATTTCAATCATAAAAAACAACTAATTTATTTTAACCTTGATAAATTTACGTTTTAAATGTACAAATAATAGAACAAATAAAAAATCTTGTTTTATTTCAATCAATCAGTCACTTTTAATTTTATTTACCTTGAAAAAAGGAATATTCTAAATAGTTTCAATCTAAGATTTCTTTTGAAAAACATTTCATATAATAATAATATTATAAACCATTTTTTTTTTCAAATGAAAATAATTCATTTAATTTCAGTTAATATACAATACGTGCTGTGGCAGACGCCATAAAATATGTTATAGAACGCCATTCTTCTGAACGGCTTCAAGCGAGTCTTCTCGACTCTTTGAGCGTGTTCAGTAGAGCGCCCGAGATGGATCAATTCGACCGGGCGATGACGTCACTGATCCTGGACCGGTCTTGGATCGGGCCAGGAATCTACTGAACGCTTTGGAAAAATTTTGACGTGATAGGAGCAGCGCCATCTATCTAATTTGACCTGTATTAGCAATTAGCAAGTTATTGTATTTCTGTTTATTTTGTCTGGACTTTTAATACGTAATTCCATAAAATGCTAAACTATATTACGTTTTTTCTTTTTAAAAAAAAAGAAAGAAAGATCTTTTATGTAATAACAGTTTTACTTCTTTCTTATTAATGTAGAATTCTGTACTCTGCTAACAAAAAATAAGAAGCTATTAATTGATTGTACTGACAAATTACTAATATACATTACTTTGGTTATGATTTTTCTAAATTCACGTATAAATTTTAATCATGAAAATGTTAAGAATGTTACGTTACATTTATTTTTAAAGGAGCAGAGTAGATTTATCTTAAATGAGCACTTAAAACACCTTTCTTTCTCTTCGAATTTTATTATGAACAGAAATGTACAACAAAAACGTTTTTGAAAAAAAAAAAAATAAAAAAATTATATAAAATATGAAATATGCTGTTCAGTAATGGATTTATATAAAAAATAATCTTACTTTCTTCTTCGATTTATGAATCAATATAAAGAGCTTTTTCTCTTATTACCGACTGAATATTAAAATAAACTAGCAATGTAAACAACACTGCATAATTTTATAGCTACTTTTTTTACAGTCTGTTTGGTTTATTAAATTTAATAATTGACATCTTAAACTTATTTTTACCTAAATTAAAAATATGTGGAAGGATTTTAATTTATTTACTTATAGTTAACTTATTGTTTTAAAGGTAAAAAATACAATCGTTTACAAACTTTTCTATTTGTAAACAAAAAACAATCGCATGAATGAAAAGCTTTGTCTGAAAAAAAAAAAGAAATATAATTCTTCCCAGCTTATTTTTATATATTAAATTAACAAAATATGATAGCGTCCGAATTAAAAAAAAAATATATATATATTTTTTTTTTGTTTCAATTAAAATTGTGTAATTTTTTGTTTGAATTTTATGTTTGAATGTTACGTTCATCAATAAAAAAAATTACGTATCGAAAATCGTTATTACGTAAAAAATCTTTTTTACACAATAAATAAATAAACATAATATAGTTTAGCATTTTATGGAATTACTTACCATATTTTCTGCAGCACAAACAATGCATATAAATAGGTACATCTGTATTAATCCTCAGCTAATCAAACAAATAAACAATCATTGTCAAAAACAGGTGTTCATTGTTCAGGTTTTCACTGCGTAATGTCAATCAGAGCCTGATTTTCAACCTATTGCGCATTTGATCCATCACGTGACCCAATGGATCAAGAAATTTTTCTGGGCTTTCTGATCCACGACCGGTCGAGATCGGTCCATTCCACTGAACGATGTGACTCTGGATCGCTCTCGATCGGTCGACACCACTGAACGCTTTGGCTCGGAATCTTTCGACCGGTCGTGGATCGGGCGCTCTACTGAACACGCCCTTTGTAAAATATGGATTGCAGGCTCTTTCATTTAATCAAAATAATTATTTAATTTTTTCAAATCGTTTTAATTTTCTGGTAATAATCTTCAAAATGATATATTAATATTCTTCTTACCTGTAGAATTCTTCGACATTAAATTTGAAGACGAATAACGGACACTTGTTTCTCTAGAAAAAACAGCTTCTTCTTTAAGACGAGAAAATATATACAGTTTATTAAATAAAATATTTACATGAAGAAAAACCACTATTTACAAAAAATATTCATTTCGTACTCTAGAACATCCATTTCATGCTATCTCTTAGTAATACTATTTCTACTGTTATACTTTGAGAAAAATGGATTTAAAATAAAACTATGAGCTAATTTTTCTATTTCTTAAACTATAGCTCCTTGAATAATAAAATTAGGCCAAAAAGGCCCCGAGAGCAAACTACTATTTCATGACTTGTTGCTCTCCATTCTAAAACAAAACTAAAATCCCGGGAGACCACAAAAATGTTCTTCGAATCTCATCTCAACAGGACCTCTGACGCCCTCTAGTGAGGCAAAAGTATATCCAATACCTAACAATTATATTTATAGCAATGAATATAGGATGAGAGAGAGTAATATGACAAGTAATATGCAAGACAAGTTTATTGGTATCATAAAAAAAAAGTAATAAAATAAAGATATATAAAATTTTCAACTGAAACGTATCTAATATTAATTTTGAACACTTTCCAACAAAATTGAAAATAGTTTATGATTTCAATTTGTCGGTCCGCCTCTAGGGTGTGTAAATATTTTCAGAATTTCACCAAACTGATATATGTTATTCATGTTCACGATGGCATGTTTCACATTGAAAGTGATTTAAATATCACGACTATTTTTCCCAGGTACACCAAAAAAGAATGCTAATGCCTTGTGTTTTATGGGAAGTATTTATAAGAATTACAGAACATAGTGTACTGCACAAATCATAATTAAATTTACACTTATTATCCATATGCTAAAACATGTTTTATAAATTATGGTATGTTAGGCATTAAGATTAACACACGGAAGAAGATTGTATAGGAATTAAAACGAGATAGGGCAGCGAGCGCGGGAACCGGAGCTTTCTTTTCCGCATTTATTCAGCCGAGTGTAGGAAAGCGATTCGATCGCCGCCTGGTGTAGTATCTTTGAAACTGATCGGAAGAAAGTGAAAGCCCGCCTTCGGCTTCAGTCATCATCCGATTTCCGCGAATGAACAGCCAGAAATGTAAACAAGCGGCTGATTGGTGAATTTTTGCGATCTGGTCGCCCTCTATCTGTAAGATGAAAATTACTACTTTTCCGTAACATTCGTAATACATCCTGAATGTATTACGAATGTTACGGAAATGTTACTCTTTTAATCCGTGGATTAACAGGACTACAGTAAATATTTGGATACATTAAGGGCTACAGTTAGAAAATGCTGGAATTGCATTTCTATTTGTACTAATGGTTAACACTTTTCAACAATGTTTAAGAGTGATTATGAATTAAATTAATCTATCTGTCTTTCTGTCTGTAGCGTGATCACGTAAGCAACGTACTGTGGTAGCGTCACTTAAAAACAGCTAAGAACAATTAAATAATTCAATATTGGTCAGGAATGAAGAGCCATTTAAACAATTGATCTAGTTTAATGTAGAAATATTTACAAAAATTTACAATATTTTCAATTAAAGAAAAAAACTAGAATTGATAGGCCTCATGCCTAATTAAAATATTAATAGTCCACATCAGGCCTCCTGCCTCCTTCGAGATCTCCAAGATCAATCTAACTCTCTTAATTCTCGAGGTCCTCTCTATCTCTTCCTCGTCTCCTGGGTTTGAGAGAGGGGGTCAGCCCCCTGATGCAATCAGGCTCTTCATAGGCGCTTCGAGATCCAAACCACACCTAGGAACATTCGCCGGCCAGTCGCTTGACCGTAAGATGGGCACCGCTCTGTCGCCTACTCCCATGGGATGTGCTAGAGTCGACGGAAAAATCAAAGGGAAGCGTGAAATCAGGATGAATGGTGTCGGAAGAATTCAAAAAGCCACGCTAGCCACTACTCTTTTCAAAAGTCCAGACTTCCTGGCGCTGCCGTCAATCAAGTCCAGGGGAACTCCAGCAAGACTCGGTGAAGGAAGAGGGGGTCATCACAGCCCTTCCCCCCTAAAATCATTTCCTTAATATGAAGGAAATTTCATCCTGGAAACAGGGCCCCAATTACACTCACCATAGAGAGGTCATGACGCCCCAAAATTTATATCATAAACTTAAAAAATTATCATTTAAGAGAAAAATAAAACAAAAATTTGACCCTTATACTCAGTTTTAAGTGAAAAATTACACTCTATGAGACATACCTAGAATACACTATTAAGACTCTCATGAGATTCAAAATAACATTGTATTATACCATTCACTTAAAATAAAATAAAGTAAAAATATGTAAAATAAGAAGAAATAATTTATTTTTCTCTAAACCATATTCAATGAATCCATTTATAAATATTAGGTACATTTATTCCAATTAAAAATTATAAAAATATTAAAAAGAAAAGGATAAAAAATAATAAAAAATAATATTATTAATCCTTAAATTTATTTACAAAGGATTTCTCTTTATGGATTTGTATTTTCAAACAGATTAACTCAGTCTGCTCAACCCTTGCATTAGAATGTTTTTTTTTTTTTTTTTCCCAGGCTTATGTTCTGTCGAAATGTAATATTTTTGTAAACACAAAGCCCATTGAATAAGACATGAATTAATTACCATCATTCTTTCTATAAAAGTGAGTGGATTATTACCCCTCTAACCGAATGATATTTTTCACAGAACATAACAGTCTTACATTTAAAAGCCTCTAAAACATTCTTATCATGCAATCAAAACAAACACACAAATATAGACAATAACAATAATAATATTAAGAAGGATGCTTTTTCAATGATCAACTATGTACACATTTTGCCTCGTTAGGACATTAAATTTAATAACTTGTTGCATCAAACTTCAAATTAAATATTCAGAATATGAAGTAAACTTAAATTCAACATATCGCAACAATTGACCTATTAAATTTTAAAATCTTCATGATGTCATTTTCATAAACAAACACAATGCCAGAATTAATATTTCACAGGCATACACCGAATAAATGTGTATTGTATACATAGATTTTAATTATTTTTATTATTATTGTCGTCCTTACAATCATAACATCAACCAAATTCAATCAATTTTATAAAAACATACACTAAAAAAGAAAAATAAAATAAAATTAATTAATTAATTAACCGAACTAATATAAAATAACTGATTAAAAAAAATAAAAGTAGTTTCTATGAAATTAAATTTATGTACATGCAACTTATGAATAGAATTATGACAATTCGTAGTCCTCAAACCTTTGTAAGTCCCATTCCGAGATTTTCCGATTCTCGTATTGCGGACAATGTGCTTTATCTGATATTTTTTCTTTCTCTGAACAGGAATAGACGGGGGAGCGATGATTCTTTGTTTGCGAGTCAAACGTCGGATTAGTTTTCCTACACTCCAAATCCGAAATGAAACTTTTATCTTTCCTATTTCTTTGGTTCCTCTTATTCTTTTCAGATGAAGAATTGTAAAGTTCGCCTTTAAAACTACAATAGCTAAGTCTATCGAATTTTGATTTAGATTTTGCGCCTTTTAAAGCCTGAATTAAAAGGTTTGGGATTTTTTCTGAGTTTTTCAATAAGCTCTGCCGTTTTATTGCCTAAAACATAATAATTTTCTTCTATGTCATCAGGTCTGACAGCTGCAATAGTTACAATTTTCCCGAAACCTCCTTTTATAGTTACCCGAGCTAATGGCAAGCTTTTGCTTTCTTCATCAATGGGAGAGCGCATTAAGACATTTTTTTCCGATAAAATAGCCTTTTTTAATCCAACTACGGTTGCATAAATCCCATTTTGACCCTGTATCTCTAAGATATTCTCTTTTCACCCCATTAATCACCGCCTTATCTACGTAAGGTTTGAAACAATGACTTAAACCTGAGTTTGCTCCAATATGATGAATAACATCGCTAGTTTCATTCCTTTCTAGCTCAGGACAATTTGGACGAATATGACCGCGTTTTTTGCAGTAAAAACACGTTACCTCCCGTCTTTTATCAAAATTTTCGTCGAATTTTTTCTCCCGACTGTTTTCTTTTTTTTCGGAATTTTTAGATAGGTTCTCTCTTTTTAATTTCGCCTCCGAAGTTTTTTTTTATCCTTGTACGATTTATTATCAACGAATTTATTATTTCCGGCTTGATGTTCCTCGTAATATATAAATGCATTATCGCCATGATCCGAACGTATACTTTCGTACATATCACATTTGTCGGCTATTTCACTCGCTGATTTAAAATTATCCCATTCATCTAGGTATTTATCGCGGATTTCTAAGGGAACCCTTTTTTTCAATTGTTCCGTAAGAATAAGTTCTTTAAGCGAATCGTGGTCTTTTGCGCCCACGGATTCTAGCCAGTTTTCCATGTAACCCCTAAACAAGGTCCGATCACAAAGCTAAGGGCTTACGGGTATGTTCTTCGAATTTTTTCTTTAATGCATTTGCACCTAACCTATATCTTTTTAACAATAATTTTTTTATATGTTGAAAATCATCGGCTTTTTCAACTGGTTCCTTTATTATTAACTCTGCAATTTCAGTTGGTACCAAAGTGAACAACTGAGCAACCCATTTGTTTTCATCTAAATTTTCTCTCTGAGCCTGACGCTCGAAAATCATTAGGAAAAGAGTTATATCCATAATTTTTGGATCAAACTTAGGCACTACATCTTTTAGATTAACTTTATTTACAGGCGCGCACTCTAACCCGGAGCTTCCAGAATTTAAACTAACATTTTCTACAGCGCAATTTTTCCAGATCAAATTCCCGGTTTTCCCGTTCTTTCCGGTCTAATCGCTCTTGTTTCTCTCGTTCACGGAGTAATATTAATAGGAGTTGAAGGTCCAATGGGAGAAAGCTACGAAACTGTGATCTAAATTTTTGGTAAATATTGAGGGCGCCACTTGTCATTCCTCCCTACTTCGGCGCAAATATACTGTTGTTTTCAATAGAATTTTGCTGAAGTACATTTAAATTTTTTTATTTTAAGCAATTTAATTTCTTTGTAAGTTCTTAAAACTGCATAATTCAGATGTTTCAAATAAATGCTTCGTTCCTAGTTGTAAAACAGGCTATGATAGTGATAAGAAAAACAAAAAAAAGCCCCAGGAGAAAAATAAAGTCCGAGTTCGTGTTTTCTGCACCTAAAGTAAGTTTATTTTTTTTCTTTACAAAATTTCATCCATTCTCCTTCCTCCCAATTGTCTGTTTTAGCTAGCTTCGGTTCATAAGAATCGTCATTTTTTAAAAGCTTTCTTTCAAAGTAAAATTAGTATAAAATGGCTCTTAAAAAAAACATGTTGGTTAGAATACTTTATTTAATGAAATTTGCTTTCAATCGAAATTTTTTCAGCTTGATATTATTTAAAAAAAAAAAAAAATTAAAATGAGACATTTCCCCATTGAATAACATTGCGGAAGCTGGAGAGAAGGAAGGATTGCACACTGGCGCCATCTGTAAACATTAGAAAACAACATCACAAAATTTCAGCGTTACCTTCTTCTCCTGTCTTTTTACTCCGTGCTCTCGTTCTACGCGTTCTTCTTCCTGTTGAAGAATATGTTCTAAGAAGATTTTGGCTTCTTTCTCGGTGTAATCCGGCGCTTTTAATATAGCTTGTCTTATCACCTTGATACGATCTTTTTTCTGACACATCTGTGTCAAATTCCCCAGCTAACGCTAATAAAACATTTCGGTTTTGACCGCAAAGAACATCTTCAAAATTAAACATTTTGCCCGAAATAATAAAATTAAACTAACTCCTGAATTTAAAAATTTCCTAATTCTATACTTCAATTTAAAATTCTACACAAAATATCATGCAATACAATAAACACAAAAAATACATTAAATAAATAGAAAAGAACTTTCAGCACAATTTCCAAAATTATCACCCGATATAATAAAAACCCACTCACTTTAATAGTATGAAAAATAAATTATGACTGATTTCCCAATTAACAAATCCCGTTAATTTCAGTGCTAATTTTATTTATTTTTATATCAGATAATTTTAAAAGTGCAAATATTTTCTAACTTTTAGCAATTTCTGCTAACGTTAAATAAAATTCTCAAAAAATTTTCCTCGATATCAATTTACCTAGTTTCCTTTTGACACATAAATTCAAAATTCAGAAATTATTCAAAAATTTCTATAGCATTAAACTCGATTTTCAAGTCAATTTTAAAACCAAAATAAAAAATAATATTGTCTCTAAAATCAGATTATAATCTTTCTGTTTAAAACTGAGTTTATCGCGATTAATTCTCAAACAAATAAAAACTAGTAAGTTGATTTCAAAATATATTTTAAAACAATTTAAACATAATTAAAAATATAAAAAATCAATGCAATTTAAATAAACATTACCCTACTCTACAACATTTCACCAAACCTAAATGATTACCTTGTACACTTCCCAATTTAAAAAAACCTACGACAATTTAAATTAAAAAAATATGATTAATTAAATGACCTCTCCGTAGGAAAGAGAATGGGACTCACCTGTTTTTGTTGACATCTCGGTCCACTGAAACGAAGAGTCGTTGCTCATCCTTCGTGTCGTCATGGCATCAACAGGAGCGTGCACAAATCTTAAATTTTTTTGTAATTACCGATTTAAATGTTGAAGAGTGGCATGAGATCATGAATTTTAACAGTAGTTCAAATGTATCCCCCCGCTGCCACCATTTAGCTTAGCTGTGGTAGCGTCACTTAAAAACAGCTAAGAACAATTAAATAATTCAAGATTGGGCAGGAATGAAGAGCCATTTGGACAATTGATCTAGTTTAATGTAGAAATATTTACAAACGTTTACAATATTTTCAATCAAAGAAAAAAACTAGAATTGATAGGCCTCATGCCTAATTAAAATATTAATAGTCCACATCAGGCCTCCTCTCCTTCTAGATCTTAATTCTCGAGGTCCTCTCTATCTCTTCCTCGTCTCCTGGTCTTGAGGGGTCAGCCCCCTGATGCACTCAGGCTCCTCATAGGTGCTTCGAGATCCAAACCACACCTAGGAACATTCGCCGGCCAGTCGCTTGACCGTAAGATGGGCGCCGCTCTGTCGCCTACTCCCATGGGATGTGCTAGAGTCGACGGAAAAATCAAAGGGAAGCGTGAAATCAGGATGAATGGTGTCGAAAGAATTCAAAAAGCCACGCTAGCCACCACTCTTTTCAAAAGTCCAGACTTCCTGGCGCTGCCGTCAATCAAGTCCATGGGAACTCCAGCAAGACTCGGTGAAGGAAGAGGGGGGGGGGTTCATCACAGTACATTGAAAGTTAAACGATAGTTCATACAGTTCGAAAGTGTTAATAATCTATGCGAACTGCAAGATTTTCTGTTCATGTTTATAATACTGTATGTTCATATCTTTCTTTGACCTTCTTTCTGTATTTATCTCAGTAATTCAAATATATAAATACACACACACAGACACACGCGTATAATTTATAAAGTGTAAAATGTTTTATATATTCTGCTTTAAAAATTAGATTCTTTCTTTTTTTTTAAGGCTCTAATGATAGTTCTAAAAATAACGAACAAGTCTTTATTATTATTATTATTATTATTATTTTTTTTTTTTTTTGCATTTGAAATCTATGTGACTTATTATCCTATTTAACGAAATAAATCTTATTTTTTGAAATATGAATACATAATCTTAAAAATTCAATCAGTAAAGAAATATGTCTATAATGGTGATTTCCGAAAACAATTTTTTTTTCTCTGTATACATTACTTTTTTCCTTTTCACGCTGATTCAAAATAAAACTTGGACAAATGATAAATTTTCTCTCGGATTCATTGTTAAAAATTTCTGATAGGTAAATGGTTATTTTTCATTAAAACTTTACACTTTTTAGTTTAGTAATTGTATTAATATAATAATAATAATAATAATTAAAAAAAAAAAAAAAAAAAAAAAACTGGGAGTAAAAAACAGCATTTGAATAACTATTCCAAACATATATATTTTTATTAACATTACTAGTAGGCAAAAAGCGTAAACACCAGCAGTCCATACATAAAATCTCTTACTTATGCGGGAGAAAAACATGAATTATTTTTAAAAGCATAATTTCCCTTTTTATGTTTACAATTTCAAATATTTCTCTCTTTTAATTATACATTCCAATACTCTCATAATCTTAGTATACTAAATAGCTTCTTTTTTCTTGTCATCTAAAAATATTTCTAAATCCATTTACAAAGATGTGCATAAAAAGTGGCCTAAAGCATGTGACGTCACAATCATCTTGAAAGGCCTTGATTAGAAGGTGTTGACTGAACATGCTCAACGCTCAACGTGTGAAAAGCAAGCGTTCAAAGAACGGCCACAAGGAAATTTACCAGTGAAATGATCGAATGAAATTAACGAATGATTTTTATATTATCGAATTAATCGAATGATTCCAAATATTCGAGTTAATCGATTATTTCACTCAAATGACGTGACGGCACATCTCTATGAGTAACCGTGATTAAACCAACCAACCAAGCTAAATCAAGCTAAGCTGTAAACAAATCTTAAATAGCGTTTAATTTTCTTTTATTATTAAGTGATATTTTGCATTTTAAACAGCTTAAAGCTAAACATACGATTATTTAAAAGTTTCATTTCTTTGAATTTTTCTGTAAAAATATTTTGTTTGTTTTTCTAAAGATATTGTATTGATAATATACTATGTTAAATTCATAAGGATGGTGCGTATTGTTTCTTGCCATCATTTTTTGTCACAAGAAGTTTTTCTTTCTCAAAGTGAACCCGTAGCATTTTGCTGTGCCCAAGGAAAGTTGCTTATTGCCACTACTCAGCATGTGATTAATGTTCATGATTTAGAATCAAGGGGTAACGTACTGCATTCCTTTCCAACAATAGATTTGGTGAAACAATTGATTTATTGTGAATCAGGTGAGAAACATTGCTTTTTATTTTTCTTTTATTATGTAACATAATGGAATAAAGAGAAACATTTTATGTTAAACTCTGTTATATTAATTTTACAAAATTCAATAAAACTGAAATTTGTAAAATATAATGATTAAATAACTGTTGTTTATTTGTGTAAGTTATTTTTTTATTCTTTTAAATTATAAATCAGGAATATTATTGGTTGAAACTGTTTGTAAATTTCCAGTATTAATAAATGCCTTTTTTTTTTTTTTTTTTTGTAGATAAACATCTATGGTGATTCGGTTATTGCAGGGCATTTAGTGTGGTCCCTAAAGTTCCTAAAAGTCCCTTAACTCTTTTCAGGTTCCTAAAAGTTCCTTTTTTTTTTGGCAAAATGATCCCTAAATCCTTTTTTTTTTCTCTCCCTCCACTAAAAGCCATAAGAGTTTTGGTTATGCCCCAAAAATTATTCGAATGTGATAAAATCATGTAAGCACATAACTTAGAATATTAAAATGATTAACTTTTAGCGGCCAATGATCTGATGTGTCTTAAGAACACTATTATTCATAGATAACTCAGCGAATAGGCTTTTGAGGCTAAAATTAAAAAGACCATTTTGCTGACTGTCCCACACTATTGCATAGTACTAGAACCATTACAGTTGTACTGGATGCATTAGATCAGGAAACAAACTGATTTCAGTAATGAGTCCAGTTACAAATTCAACCCTGATGACCACCAAAGACATATCTGTAGACATCCAACGTAATAGTTAGATATTCACTTTACTCAGAATTGCCACAATTTTAATTTATTCTGTAACATTATTAGTAGGTACTTGTCAATTTTTTTGCACCACTTTCTTTGTAGAATAATTTTCTCCAATTTATCAATTACAATTAAATAAGAAAATCAGTTTTCAAAGAAGAAAAAAAAAACAAGAGGAGGGGGAAGGGATGAATAAAAAAGTGAGTACTAACAGTGTTATAGTGTAAATTAAAAATGTTCCAACTGTGCTTGACTGTTGTGTGCCACATGGTCTGACAACTGGGAGTTGTGGTATGGGGTGCAATTTTATTTGATATTGAGACTTCATTGATTTCCATTGATTCATGACTCTTTTATAACTCAGTGAGCTGAAATTCTATATTCTGTTGTATCACCCCTTTTTTCATAAACCCTGAATTACATTTGGTAAGTATTACATGTATGAACAATTCACATCACTGCTTTTGCTGCTTGTGTGATGGTCGAGTATTGCTGTGGCTGATTCTTCTCTTGTTCGATTTCTTGAGCCGAGTAGGTAGCTATCTCTGGTCAATACTCCTATTGGCCTACACAATTGCAACTGCACTTTGACTAAAATCCCTTGTTTCATGATTTTTTTTTTGCACATGTAAGATTTTTGAAAGTTGCTAGTCATTTTACATTTTTAAAGTCTACTTTTATATTTCGTTCTTTATTATTTTTGGTTAGGGCTGTAGTAGCTCTATTATATTTAATGTCAATTTCATGTTCTTTTATCCTATTTTTTCTATTTTCCTCTTAGTCATAGCTCATAAGCTATGTAATACCTATTTGTATTTTCCTCTGTTTGATATTTTATTTCATAAATGCCTGCAGTTTCTAAGAGGTTTATGGGTTTTTTGTCATTACTGATATGCTGAAAAATATCTGTTAGGTTAAGTGGGGATATTTATGTTTAGTTTTGAAACTTCATTTTTAAATTTATTGGATGCACCTTTATTAAATGAAATTGCTGTAGTATATTTTTCTTTTGGCTTCTGTCCATTTTCAATATGAGTTAATTATTTAATTCTATTTTTATATAGTTTACATTCTGGGTTTTTCTTATAACCAGCTTTTCTCATATTTTATTTAGTTCGTTTATAAGTTCTTATATTTTATTTAGATGTTAGGGTTTATTTAATTTAATTTTTCTAGTGTTTTTAAAATTTTTATGTTTTTGTCGATGACAGCAAAAACATCATTGGCATATTTAAACCCGCATTTAATTTCATCTTTAAAAAAAAAAAAAAAAAAAAAATATTTCTTATGTTAAACTAAGTTTTAATTCAGTGATGAACTTGAATAGTGGGATTCCATTGGGACTACCCCCACCCCCTCTTTTTTACTTCTGTCACCCTACTACCGTAGGTAATGTAAGTATTGTATTTGGTCCAAAAATTCGATATCGAGATTTCACCTGATTTACAATTTTTTAGGTCCCCTGAGTCCAAAAAAGTGGTTTTTGGCAATTGGTCAGTGTGTGTGTGCATGTATGTGTGGAATCTTCTGACTATCATATCTCCAAAACCGAAACTAATAAAGATAGAACTATAAAACTTTTATTTTACTATGAATGGGAAGTTGAATCAAATTATTGAATGTTTAGATTTAGATGATGAAAAGGAACATTAATTATTTGATGATGTCATATTTTTCAAGCTAATAATGATCTCATTTATATATCGGACACAGTAGAATTGTTTATTTAGTGATATACATACTATTCGGTAAACATTGAGCCTTATTAAGTAAAACAAGTTTTTATAAGTTTTGAAGTGGCATTTTATAAACATACGAAAGTTTTTTTTTTTTTTTTTTGTAACTGAACCTATTTTTATGCTTATACTTTTATTAACAATCTGCAGGTTTACGGAGTTTAATCACAGAGCAGAGAAAAAGTTTTTATTTGCAGCATTTTTTTCTTTTCCTTTTTCTTTCCAGTTTTTTAGTTAACAGTATTAATTTAAATTTGATTAAGTGCATATAAAAATAAGATATTTGTCATCCCTTTTTTTTTTTTCCCCTTGGAAATGCATTTGAAGGGACTGTAATTTGCAACTTCAGAAAAGACTAGAAACTAAATAACAAAAAGTCTAACCCTGTTTGTACTTTCTTTGTGCAATTGGGGATTATGAGCAGGTTATCAGTGGCCAATTATCTACGCAGATGTCCTCTGTGGAGGTCTTTGTGGGAAAGGAGGGATTCAACATGCAATCTCTTTTCTTTTTACTTTACAACACTGCGTGTATGTTTCCGATGATCTCATCCACATGAAGGAAGGAGTGATTAATAGTAAACAAATAGCAACGCAGATATATTGACTTGTGTGCTGTGAGTATTTGTGAATGAACTATTGTGAAGGTTAATAGGTGCATGAAAAATACATATAAAAGCCACCAGGTGCTAAAAATGAGTTAGTAACGGACGCCGGGTGCTAGAAATAAGTTAGTAAGGGCCGCAGGGCGCAAAAATGTATTAGAAAAGGGCCGCCGGGCGCTGCACCCTGCTAAATCGGCCTAGAGTCAGCACTAAATCCCCATTGCTATCTGTAACATGAAGGCCATAGACGTGCCTCTTGCCATCTTTCTGGTAGAAGATGAATTCCACGGTAGTAAAATTCCAGCGGTTTCGAATAAAAAAAGTCTTGGATGGCAGTTTTCACAGCATCAAGATCATCAAAGAATTTCTGACTGAAAGAATTGTTCAACACAAGAAATAGGTGATAGTCAGTTGGTGCCAAGTCAGGAGATAAAACCTCCATACCAAAGCCCAGTAACTTTTGACGAGTGATGACAGCAGCATGTGGCCTGGTGTTATCATGATGAAGGATAATACCACAATGATTTATGAGACTTGGCCACTTTGCTACCAAATTTGAATGCATCCTGTCTAACTGTAGACAATAGAAGGCAGTATTGAAGGTTTGTTTGAGTGAATTATTCCCTGCACATCCCACCACACACTCCTTGAGATAAAGTTCAGCTTTCGAAGTCAATGCAGGCGGATCGGAAGGGTGACACAGTCCTACGACGCTTTACGTTGCAGTACATAACCCACTTCTCATCTCCTGTCACAATTCATGTCAAGAATGGGTCATTTTTCTACCAGAAAAGCAAGAAAATTCAGTCGTCCCGTTGATTAGCTGTCAGGTTATGTGGAACCCAAAGATCCAACTTTCTCGTAAAACCCAACTTAACCAGCCATCTCTCGACCATTGTCCGGTGTACGTTGAAGGTCTCCGCTAATTATTGCATGGTTGGGTTCAGGTTTTTCCTTATGGCTTGGTCAATATCATCGTCATCAACGTGTGATGGCCGTCCACTCCTAGCCTGATCTTGGCAGCTTCTGTCTCCTTCCCTAAATTTATGAAACCATTGACGGCATGCTCTTTCATTTATTGCATCCTCCCCATAAACTTGACAAACATTGCGACATGCTGCGATTGCCGTACTCTTTTTATCGAACTCGTATAACAAACAATGTCTTATATGCTCCTTCTCGTTTTCCATGTTACACCCTCTGATATTTTTTTTGAGATGATTAACTTTGTGAGATACGATGCATTTACATGTGAGGCATCCACATGTTTGATTGGCTGACAATTTGCATCATTACAATGTCATGTGTGGCGTCAATTCCATTGCAAATTTGTGTATCCAAAAATGGATAGAACTTTAGCACTCATCCAGTATTTGCAGGAATACAATATATTTTCTTTGATCTAATACACATTATACTAACATTTCAAACAGCGCCCCCACACCTCCAGACATTTTTCTGGCTACGACTACAACCTTTTTCTTTCTTATTAGTTGCTGTCTACTGTTTTCAAATTGATAGTTTTTTCTGCTTCTATTCTGGCTGTTTGTTTAGCTTCTCGATATTTTTTCTCATTTCAGTTCTTGTAAAAAAAGTGGTTTCATCTCCTGAAGATAAAATTTTGTTCTTCTGAAATGTGTAGTGCCTATATTATTTATGTGATTTGAAAAGAAGTTTTTCAATAAATTTATATTTCACACCAGTTTTATCAAATAATAACATTTTTTTTTTTTTTCTCTCTCTAGGTAATTATGTGGCTACTATTGAAAGTAAAGCTTCTAGACACCAAAGTATTGTGACTTTTGTAAGAGTTTATTTTAAGTGGTGGATTGATGTTAATGGGCAGCCACTTAAAGTGCGTATTGCTGGTTCTGACTCTCCTAACAAAAATTCTCAGTCATGGAACAAAATGTATGAAATAGTTGAATTACCTTTAGATAAAGCTGCAATATGCATTTCATGTTGTAGCAAGACCTCTTCACTTGTTGTAAGTTTGGGTAATATTATTTCAGTTTTCTGCTTTAGCATTAAAGTAGATGCAACATCCAAACAAACTTTTCATGATTTTGATCATTTTGTAGACATCAGTGTACCTCTAATTGTCCAAGATTTAAAAGTATGTGAAAATTATTATGCTTGCATGTCAGATGTTGCTGTACATATATTTAAAATTTTAGAAGGTAAAAATGAAAGTAAACAGTCTGAATTTGTACCAGAACTCGAAAAAAATTTACCTGATTCAGAGTTATATGATGAAAACTTTGTTGAATGGCGTTTTGAATCATGCACAAGTAATGGCTTTAAAGATAAACAATGGGACGAACATTTAAAAAATAAACTTCATCCCAAGTCATTTCCAATTAATATACATTTACAAGCTATTGATAAAGCGAATGAAATGTTTTCAAGCAAAGAAGAATGTGAAATATGTGGACCAGTTTTGACAGTTCGTGGTTGCACAGTTGATATAAGATTTGATTCTAAGGTTTTTGAAATGTTTCCTACTGTTTCCTCTAATGTTAATGCAGTGACTTTATTATTTCGACAATTTACCTCAAAGGAAAATGAAATATCTTTGATGGGTCTTCAACTAGTTCCTTTATACATCTTAGGTATGTAAAAGCTATTTCAAGTGTACAAGCATTTTACATATGCTGCAGAATAAAAAGTCTATCGAAATTCTATGAATGTTTCATTATATATATATATATATGTATGTATATTATATATATATATACAGTCGAACGACGTTAACATGAATTACTTTTAGCAGGAACTGTTTCCATAAATATCGTCAAAATTAAGATTAGTTACTGATAACATGAACAAATTTTTTATCCCCCTCGAGATTCATGTTAACGAGGTTTGGCTGTATATATTTCTGTTTTCTTACTTTTTCTCTTTTCTTGACTAACAGTTAAAGTTGCAAATTCTTAGTTTAGTTAAGATTATAATCTTAAAAGAAAGAAAACGAAAAGCAAAAGTATTTTTGTGGAAAAAAAAAAAAAAGTGTTTTAAAAATATCTTATAAAAATACCTTACAATAAATCCTTAATAGCTTGAGCAGATATATTTCGAACCCATCGGGTTCATCTCCAGTACTCAGATGACACTGCCGGTTTCCTGTTTCCCTTGGTCGTCATTCCCTTTCTGCTGTTTCTCTTCACTTTGCTTCATATTTTCAATAAGATTTTGCCAATCTGAAGGGATTATGCTGTGTTCTCTATCGTTGATGGCATCATTAGTTGTTAAAATTTCAATCGCTTCTCTTTTTAGGGCAAATTGATGGGAATTATAATGGGCTATTTTTTGAAATTCAAGAGTGCTAAGGTTAATGGGGTTATTCTTGTTAATTCTAGAAAAAGCCGTAGAGTGTTTATTGTACTTTAAGTCTGCGAGATGTTCGGATTCGCGATTTGTAAGATAACATTTAGTCATACCGATATAGCAGGTAGGTCTATTGTCTTCGAATTTAAAGTTGATTTTATAAATGCCGGATGTGTATTTAAAAATGATGGTGAAAGTGTTTTAGGAGGAATTTATTCTTAATAAATTAATTTAAAATAATTGAATCTTCCTAATTTAAAATAATTAATAATTAGTGTATATTAATTGGAATCTTCTTTAATTTAAAATAATTGAATCTTCCTAAAAATTAATTAATAAAAGTGTTTTTTTTTTTTTTTTAAGTTTAAAAATTTTATAAATAACTCTCAAAATTAATAGAATTTTTGGAGCTTATCTAATTATATAATTTGCAAGAGAGGTGACAATTCTGGTTCGTATACTCGTAGCAAGTTGCCTTTCATACTTTAGCTAATTTTAAAAAATCTAATTGTCCGATCAATAAGCTGTTTAGTCCAATGGATTCAGAAAAACCACCCATTTCATTTGGTACCTTATTTGTAACGAAGTTTTGATTTCATTTTTTAAAATTAATTAAAATGTGAAAATAATAACTTGGTAATAACTTGAAAATTGGACATTTAAAATTATAATTGTTGCTAGAAAAATTTACCAGTTAATTTTTTTTTTTTTAGCATAAAATAAAATATGCTTTCATGTGAAAAATAAAAAAATAAAAAATTATAAAATATTAAATTTGCTCATGCATATGAAAAAATGAAAATAGGAAAATGGAGCAAAAAATACAATCATAACCTTTTTTAATATACTTCAATTTTAGATTTTTTTTTCTTTTTTGTTTTGTTTAAATAGAATGTTTTTGGCATGGATGAATCACACTTGGCATGAAAGCTGATTCATTGATAATCCTGAGTAATATTTTAAAATTTTGATGCTGAAATAGATCGGGCATTTTTCGCCAAGGACTGTAATTTTGTGAAAGCCACTTTAAGCCAAGTAGTGCATCAAAAATATAAATAAATTATAAAATAATGAAAAACAGAAAAAATAATCTCATAAATTATGTATTTTTTGATTGTCTAAAATGGCGATAAAAATTCAAAAGTCGACAAGGCTGTACTATGATCAGATTTACATATTTAATTATTTATTTTTCTATATACCAACTACTATTAACTAACACAACTACTATTATAATCACAAAAAATTAATTGTCTCATGCGATAAATGTAGCCAATCACAGCATAATGTAATATTATATTTGGCTTGAAATTGTTGTAATTTTATAGTTGATCGAATAAATCAAATAAATATAGAAAATAACGTGGAAGAAAATATTATGTTTACCACATATAGTGTTGTTCATATGTAACCGGGATTCAAATATAAAATTGCTACTTCAATTTTTTCGATACTGTCTGTTTCAAAACTATCATCTGATAAGCACCCAAATGGAATCCCACTGGTAAACTATTGTCGCAGGCAATAGGGACAGGCACCCAAGAGTCTGTGAATGAGAGGGTCGCCGCCGAAGGCAGCGGGGACAGGAAGCAGACTTTTTAGCAATTTCATGATTTTTTTTTAATTTTATTTTTGTTTATAAAGCAATATAAAAAAGAGTTTCCTTTAAATATAGTGACCAGCAAAGCAGGGAAAGCCTTCGTTGATTCACTACCTTCATTGATTTCACATTCCGTCACTTTTGACGGGGTTATATACTAGTTTTTAAATAAAATACTTACAGAGATCACGCTACATGAATGATTCATATCATTATTATCTTATAGTAGTCTTTTATAGTAACTTTCAAAGTAAAATAAATTTTTCCTTTATATATATTTTTTCTTTGGGTGAAAGACTACTATAAGAAGTTTGTAATTTATTCTATACAAAAATTAAAACACTTAGGAATGTGAAAAAAATATATATATGCACATTTCAGGGTTGCCACGCTACCTGGAAAACCTGAAATAGTCAGGGAATTCGAAAATTGACCATAAAAGTCAGGGAATTTGAATATTTTAGCCAGAATCTGGAAAAGTCAGGGAATATCATACGATGGTTGCTAAAGTAAAAACAGTTTTTCTGCCATCGTAGGGTAATTTTTTTTTTTTTTTCTTTTTTTTTTTTTTTTTTCCCTTTAGCTTCCACGATTTTTTTAAACATCGCCAGCCTACCTTTCCGCTTGTGAACGAAATTTCTTATTCCGCTTATAAGCAACATATGCTATCACTATATGTAACTTTTGTCATATGTATTTTTTTTTTTTTTCAAGTAGTACTGTAATTATTTTGCCCTCAACACAACCAGTGCTCAGTATATGGTTAAACTGGAATTATCTTTGAACACACCTGGAAAACCTAGGGAATTTCATTCTCCTGTTTGAGTGGCAACCCTGACATTTTTATAAATACTAACTAGCAATTTTTATAGATAACTGACATTCAATCACACAAAAGTTTTTTTTTTTTTTTTTTTTTATGTTAAGTCATGATTAAAAGCGTCAACTAGTAATATTTATTGTTAGGTAATTCACATAAAAAACTAAAATAAATAAACAAAATGTTTTGATTTTTTTTTTTTTTTTTATAAATAATCTTCTTTTACAATTAGCATTACCTATTTGTAAATCAGAAATGGCACAAAACTAATTTAGTTATTAAAGACTTCAACAAGCAAGAAGCAAATTATAACAAATAAATGAAGACCTTACATACTTCTTGAATATAGCCTTAGCACTTTCGGGAAGGGGCCCCTCCCATCATCAGAGGCTGCACGGTGGCGGCTTGTTATATTGGATGCTGTATGAAAAATGAAAATATTTTATTGAAAGTGGGGACCAAATTTGAAATTTACTTTCAAATTTCATGGGCAGGAAAGTAATGGGCATTGGTGTAACATTTGTCTTTTTTTTTTTTTTAATTGCATGTCAAACTCAGAATTTTCTTGTGATATATTTGTACATGTGATTAAAAATATGAAAATCACTCTCAATCATTGGAGAATTGATATTAAAGTTCAATATTTATAAATTTAATGTATTAATTTTCTTTTGTCAATAAGTTTATTTGAGGAAATTACTGTGTGACGATGTTATATTTGATTTAAAGCTGTTCTAATGTATTTATTTGCTAATTTTTTTTAAAAAGCTAAGAATTTTAAATTCATTTTATTTTACAAATCATCTAAAGATGCAGTATAGTAATAAAATTATGTTAATATTTTTGTTTCTTTACAGGAGAAAACTATGCAACTTTTAGTGATCCTTTAAATGCTGCTGCATCAGCATTAGAAAAGTGTTCGTTTTCATTCCCTTGGCCTAATCTGAGTTCTTCATCAAGTAGTTTAAAAGCTGTCGGGTGTTTCTTCTCAACACTGCAGGAAGGATATTTGTATGATATCACATATAAAACAAGACTTGTGAGCTGCTATACATATACATCAACTCTAAAAGGGGTTGCTGTTGAAACATCTTTGTTACATGCACTCACTGAAACAGGTTTGGAAACCTACACTGTACATTTGCCAATATCTGCCCTTCATTACATAGAAAACTTTGATGGAGTAAAAAATGTAATTTTTCAGATGTTTTTCACAATCTCTTTCTGTTTAATTAAGGTTTATAAAGTATTTTTAGTATTAGTTTATCATTATAAAAATATATTATCACAAAGCATTAAACTACAAATAAACATCATAGAAAAACCTTACTGGGCTTCATTTGATGGCTGAAATATTTTCTGCAGTGGCTAGCTTGGTGGCTTGCACCAAGCAAGTAGAAGATTAGCCGCAATTTCCAAAGACTTCCAAAGAAAGTATGGACCAGAGCAGGGTGCCCCACAAAAAATATTTCAGCCATCAAGTGAAGCAAAGTAAGGTTTTTCCATGATGTTTATTTTTAGTTTATTATTTTCAAAATTAATTTATCACATTCACCTGAAATATGTGTAAATACACTGCCTATAATGGAGAACTTAAAAGTACTCTCTATTTCAAAAGTAAATAAATATAGAGCCACCACTCAATGACGCACCTAGAATTTTTGTCTGGAGGGGGCTGAAGAATAGTTGTGTCCTGTAGCTAGTATTAGGTTTATGGCCATATATGCAGCAGTAGCGGCTCATGAACCGAAAATAGGTGAAGAGCTGAGAAAAACATTTAAGTAGGTTTAATGCATAATTTTTACTAAATATAACTTTAACTAAAATTTGACTAAAAATAGTCATTTTATTTAAATGTAAAATAATAAATGATGATAAATGAATACAGTGTAAAATATTGGGTGAAATGCCTCTTCACCTATTTTCAGTCAACGAGCCGTCGCTGGTACGCAGACATATGTATAGTAAAGAATTTGTTTTAAACATTTCTTTTGAAATAAATAAATGAATGAGTGAAACTGAATTTATGTTGAATAGCGTCATCGAGGAATGTATCTCGGTATATAACATGCTAAGTTACAGTAGTTTTGTCAGTTGGGGCTGGAATTGAGCTTACAAACATAAAATGATATGTTCATCTACAATCCAAAACTGTCGTGTACAGTATGATAAGCTGGTGAACATAAAATTCACCTGAACTGAAATGTACCTCCCCCCCCTCCCCCCTAATATTTTTATTGAAAGTAAAATTTTATCATATTTAATACTCATTTGTGATGCTTTTTATGTATATGCTGTAACACTTAAGTAATTAAGAAATCATAATAATTATAGCCAAATAAAAGTTACAGATGTTATATGTATGAGTTAAACAGAATTTCAGTGTAAATTTTTACATAGCTATTTTTATTAAATTATCTGGAGTATGGGGACGATACTCCTTCTAGGTTTGGTTAACAGAAACAAGTCGGACATGTAGCCTTCGTGGGGGTTAGTCGATGCAGCAAGCAGGGGGCAGAACCTCTTAATATTCTAAAACATTAAATCTAATGTATAATATATTACTTAGAATTGTTTATTCAGTTACTTGTTCAGTTAGTAAATATTTCAAGCGTTACCTTTTTGAGTAATATCATTACAGGATATTGTATTCCAATATAATTACGTATATATATATATATATATTTATAAAATCTGAATTTTTATAACAGGCAAAAATTGCATTATCCAAGAATGTAGTTTAGATATCAGTGACATCAGAAGCAAAAATGAAAATGTGCGTGGACCCTACTGTATGTTCTACGTACCATGATAAAAAAATAAGCAGGGTTGGGTTTTTGACATGACAAGGGTTTAAACAGTCAAAAACCTGTATTGTTAAAATTCAAAATCTATAAATGAGCTAGAATCTGATTAGAAATAGGATTTAGTGATATTTACCATATACAAGTGAATATCTAAATATTATGCTGTTTATAAATTAACAAATCTTAAAACAATTTGTAGATAATTTATAAAATTTAGATAAATATACTGGTTTATAACCTAAGAAAGAAATATATACAAAGTATGCATAGACAAAATTTGTATGTTTATGTTTATTTATATCAATATTTATGAAATTTTAAAATTCCAAAGTTACTTATGAATTTTCACATAAACCATAAAAACACAGGAATATTGGATTTATTTTTTTTGTTTAAGTAAAACATAATACATATGGGCAATAAATTAATATGAATTTGAAAATAATTATATTTATAATCTATATTTATTACACTTATCATTTATTAATAATTTTTTATCTTATTATTATTATTGATTGTATAAATATTTGTACCTGTTTATAGCTTGGACTATTGGTGTTTTGGGAATAAGGTTGATTGACTACTCTTGGGTCTTAGGCCTAAGGGGGAATGCCCTCCGTGGGAGTCTTTCTAAAGGGTCATAAGATTTATGCAAGTTTCGGAGAAAGCCACGAAAAACTGTGAACGGCTAGGCCGACGAGTGCGCCCTCGGATCAAACCCGGCACCTCACGTTTACCAGCTTTGAGCGTAGAACCGCTTGGCCGCTGGTGGGTCCTACAGCTTAGACTAATAAATTTTTAAAAAATCTGTACAAGTAAATATTAAATTTATTGCAATTTATACATGTCCAGAAAGCATTCATATTTATCTTGTCTCACGGTAATTATAAGAATTTCAGACGAAATTCAAGCTTGTTTAACATTCAGAATTATTGTTGTTTCTTAAAAACTTGCAATATCAACAGTCATTTAAAAAAAAAAAATCAATAAAATATTTAAATACAAAATATTAGGCTATGCATTTTTATTTTACTGGTTAAATACATAATACTAAAAAAATTGAAATATACAATGTTGTATTGCAAATAAAATGATTTATCAATTAAAATCATCTATCAATGATTTATAAATCATGAATTTTTAGAAGCCTAAAGTTTTGTTTTTATATAAATCAAAATGTTATAATAATGTTTCTCCAAAAATATTAATATTTGCATCAACAATTTGCAGTTATAAGTGGTCAAAGTCCAATTATTCATAGCCTTCCAGCAATTATGAAATTTAAGGAAATAAAATTTCATTCATAAGACTGCATTTGTATTTACAGAACAAACAAACAAACAACAACAACAAAAAAAAAAAATACTAACTTTCATAAAAGCAAATTGTACAGGCCAAATATCAACCAGAATAGCTCAACTAATAGAGTGTGGTATATATTAAGGCACCTTACTCCCTCTTACAGTTTTCCCATCTCCGTTCAACCAATCCCATGTAACTCTACAGGGAAATTATTTTCTAGAATTACTCATCACCTAATGTTTTTTTTCTTTCAATTCTATTTTCGCAATCCAACAATTCACAACCATTAAATTAGCACTCATTTTTAAAGTATTCATTTAAAAAAAATTTTATATTTCACTTTACAGCTTAAAAAAAAGAGAAAAATGCAATTAGTTAACTTTTTTGCATTTTTTAGCCATTCCCATGTCTATGGCCTTAGTTTAATTTGTCAGTAGTGAGTGTTCTCAGTTTGCAAAAATATAATTAATATGTAAATTTATTTACAAGAAAAAGAAATACATGTATATTATTTTAATATTTTATAGATCCTACCAAATTTTGATGATGCTGTATGTCTTTTGGGTTTGCGACCATTTTTGGGAGTTGATCATCTAATTATGTCTGACAATTATGTAATACTGGCTTCCTCTGTTGAAGATTCTGTTGCTAATAATGAGTATGATGTATTTATTTATTCATTTTATTATTATTAATGTATCAATTGTACAGTTTTGCAAAGTTTACTAAATTTAATGTAATTAAAAAATGCATAATAAAATCTATTAGTCTAAATTGTTGAATATATTTCTATTTTAAAAATATGTCTATTACCAATGCATTTAATTGATTTTTTTTTACTACTAATTAAATAAGAAATGCTAGTTAATGTAAAATCTGTTTTTTGAGATTATTGAAATTCCAAAATATTTTTCATTAATTTATAGTTTTGCTTGATGATATTTATTTTTTAATTTTCAAAGATTTTCTGGTTTTAGTGAAAATAATTGGAATGTATTTATTTGCTAATTAAAAACATTTTCTTCACCTTAAAATGTTATACTATAATAAATTTGTTCTACTCTTGAACAAAAATTTTTAATGTGTTTCAAGATGTTAATCAATAATCTTTTTTGCATGGAGCAATCGTCATCTTTTGTTTGTTATATAAGCACATACACATGTAATCAACAATCTCATGTATGAAATTTTCAGTTATCTATCATCAGAGTTTGGTTATATTGATAGGGAAATCTGATTTTTCAGAAAGGTGCATTGTAAAGATCAAGTAATAAATAAATGTAAATTGGATATGTATTGACTGTCATAATTTACAATTGCCCCTTTTAACTTTATGAATTAGATTTTCTATTTATATTGTGAAGGGGCAAAGTATTGCTGACACTCTTTACACTAGAATGTTTTTCAGTATTCTGCAACAAATATTCTGATATCATATATTCCAACATGTAACACATGCTTCTACCTGGAAGGCTCCAAAACTTTGAGCAGATTTTAAAAGAACTCAAAGATTCAGGGGGGTTGGCTATTTGAAACAGATTGTAGCTATTTGAAATAGAAACAACCAAACACATTGTTGGTTTTAAAAGAAAAGTTATACAATATGCTAAAGAAAATGACAATTATGCTGCCTTATGGATATTTAGTGTTGATGAAAAATAAGTGAAATGACAATATTTAATATATTGAAGCAAAAATGTGCTATGCAAATAAATAAATAAATAATAATGAAGTGGTTTATCATTGAAAAAATTATTGCTCACACAGTTAGCTCAGCAAAATTTTATTTTGTTAACTTTTTAATCAATACAATCTTATCTACAAAATTTGTAACAAAGTAAAATTGTTTTTTTTTTCTTCTAATTATAGATAACAATACCATAGTTTCTTATGAAACCTCAGTATTCCAGTTATTATATTCATGTATATTTTTTAATTGCTTTTTACTAAAGTATAATTTTCTGTATTTGTTAAAATCAAGTCTATATTATATACATATATATGTAAGGTAAAGATACTTCAACTTTGACCGAAGAGACTTGAGGTATAAGTACTTCATCTTCTCTGCATTCCAGAAATACACTACAACTTTGCCGCTTCAGTATTAGTTTCTGAAAAATGGCAACAGCTTTTACCTAGACAAGAATTCCGAGAAGAAGCGGGAGTTCTGCACTGGATGCTGAATGGTTCAGACGTGAGACTATCTTCATGATGCTTTGAGCATAAATGCTCACGACTTTATGTTATTCTCATTAAATTTGAAGATTAGCACAGACAATGATGAGATGTTAACGTTTTGATAAATTATTCACAGTTCAGTGGTTTTTAAATCTTAATAACAAAAAAAGAACAAAATTAAAATGTTAGATTGCTTTGAAGCAAGATAATGAAAAAGGGAGAACGATGCATTCTTTTTCTTGAAGTTTAATAATCATAAAGGAATCAAAATTCTATGTACAATTTTTACATTATTTATAGAAAAAATACTTAAAGGAACATAGTTCCAAATCTAATATACTTTCATAGTGAGAGATCGAAAAATTCCATGTTTGAACGCAGTCGAAGAATCAAAATCTGAACTCTAAACTAAAACTTTTATTGGCTGTTGCCAAAATATAAAACAAAAACATTTAAGTTCTTTTTTTTTTTTTTTTTTTTTCTTTCAACGGTGACATAATACCGTCTAAAGGGAATTGATTTTACTACACAACTCCCCGCCGTGAACTCTTTCAGAGTTCCTAAATCAAAAATCTCATTAATTCAAAAATAAATCTCAAATCTGAACAAATTCTGATACTCTTAAATTATACAAAATTCTAAATATTCAATTAATACTAAAATCACATAATCATTTTTTTTTTTTTTTTTCCAAAAATATCAACAGTTATTTAATATTAATACAAATGTAAACAATATTTTACTAATTACTATAACTAAATCAATAATAGATCAAATCAAAAAATTAAACTGAAACATCAATATTAAGTATAAAGCAAACACATTGTTATTCAAACAATTAACTCTTAGTTATCAAATATTTAAAAAAAAACTTGAATATAGAGATAATAACACATGCAAAAGTTTAATGTTTTCAACTATGAAATAAAATTCACTAAATATTTAAAAAAGGATATCAAATATTCTGAAAAAATAAAGAAAAAGTGTTCATTAGAATGATGGCTTTTAAAGTTCAAATTTTTCCCAAAAGTTTATATTATTTTATCAGTTCATAGCATTAAAGTTTTTAGTTAAATCAGTTCGAGTGGGAATAAATGTGGAATAGTTCGTTTTAAAACACTATTGGCAGTCTGAACCTCATGAGATCGGATGTTGTGATCTCTGCTGTCAATTGTTTTCTGGATTACGCCAAGTTTCCACAAAAGTTTGTTTTTTGAGTCATTACCAATTAACATAACATCTCCTACTTTCAGTTCAGGTTGTGCAGTAGGATTCTTTAATGTGTGTGCTGTCTTCAAATCCAATAGGTATTGGCTTTTCCATCTATTCCACAATTGCTTTAACAACAGTGATTGGCCCTGTGGCAGAAATTTATTATGCTTTCTGCGACAAGCTTCATCAACACCAAAATCTTTCTGCAGGAATAGTTTGTGAAGTTAACATTGACAAATTCAAAATATATTATTTTTAAATAGTAAATAATATTCAGTATAACCAATGTATTTATATTTTAACTAACTAGGCACAAATGCATATATC
The DNA here is from genome assembly GCA_963930645.1 of Salticus scenicus. Taxonomy (NCBI): domain Eukaryota; kingdom Metazoa; phylum Arthropoda; class Arachnida; order Araneae; family Salticidae; genus Salticus; species Salticus scenicus. The sequence goes on from OZ005648.1 coordinate 414,260,978, forward strand.
TGCACTATCGCAAAATAATACTTAAAAAAATATTAATATCTTAATTTTCTACTTTTTGAAGCAGGGTAAGCATTCAGCCTCATTTTTTATTTTGCGTTTAACTACAGACGTTTTAAAATTTCCCCATAGTCTTATTTTTGTATATATTTGTGAAATGTATTGCATAGTTTGAACCAAATATTTTAATTAATGCAGCTTTAAAAAATTTACGTGTATTTACTACTACGCACGTATGCACGCTTCGCATACATTAAAGAAAACAAAATCACTAGATAAAACTAATTTGTCGTGCATAAATCAGAAAATATATGAAAATCGGTACAGCAGCAATCACGCACTTATTTAAAAAATAAATAGATAAAATCATTGGATGCAGGCATTTTGTTATGCATGAATCTGAAAATGCATGAAACATGAAATTCGGAAAATGGTCGCAAAGCAGCATTCTTTCGAAAAAACATCTTTTTGCAATACAATAAATACACACAACATGAGCGGCAGGCGCCGCGCGAAAACAAAGTTTCGAGACACGAAAATGAAGTTCCAATATGAAGAGGTTACCACCAGTGAAAAGTGTCGATATACCGAATCATGTCACCGCATCACGAATCGCTAATGCATGCCGTATCAAAGCTAGCCGCTTTATCTCCTCTCCTTATTCAGGATTGAGGTGATCGTATCTGCAGAAACGAAAATTTGTTCTGCAGAACAGTTTATAAACCATTCTTTGAGTTTCTTTCTTTCTCTCTCTCTTTCTTTTCTTTTTTTTTTTTTTTTTTTTTTTTTTTTTTTAACACAATGTCAAAATTTATTTGACTTAAGTAAAATCTTTCTGCAAGAGCATTTCTGTTTCTGCAACATTGTCGCCGTGTTTTTGCCACGGGGGTGATTGGTATCTTTTATGTCTTAAAGCAGATGTTTTTTTTTTTTAAACACCTTCAATGATGACAGCGAAATTCACTGGATAGGGGATTTCTTTACCGAAGTTTAAAAAGTGCATAGGAGTTAAGGGGTTTTGTTCTCCAGATTCACTATACACGTAAGTCAAAGGGCGTAAGTTGAGCACTGTTTCTAATTCTATAAGAAGAGTAGACATTTCATCATAATTCAAGTGGGCTTTGCCGATGACTTTACGCAGACAGTCCTTGACGGTGTTGGATGTCATATTAATTACTATAAACTTTATATGTAATATAAATAAGTACATCATGACATAATAAAATGCACAAAGCATTTATTTACATTCTACAAAACCAAGAGTAATATTCTCATTGCCACTAAAACAATGATAAAAACAATAATAATATTTCTTCAAATGCAAACGATAATATTTAAATTTTGTAATTCGAATAACTGCAGCCGCATACTCCCCCCGCAGTTTTTCACATTTCACGTGAGAAAACGTTTTGGAAATGGATGGTTCGTCCTGAGTGGGTAACAACAGGAGTTTGAGTCTGAGTTTTTTCAGTAGTACTGTCTTTAACATTGATGGTTGGAAGGAAAGCAGGCTTAAGTCTATCTAATGACACTGTGCATTTCCGTCCATTAATATCAATTAGAAAAGTTTTTTGGTCTTTTTTTAACACTTTGAAAGATCCAAAGTAAGGATTTTGAAGTGGCTTTTTTACACCATCATTTCTTAAGAAATGGGAACAGTCTTTTAGGTGTGGGTGTATAAAAATGGATTTATTTCCGTGACATGAAGCTGGTACTGGTCTTATATTGCAGAAATGATTTCTAAGTTCCTCTACGAATTGCTGAGGAGAAGTATCTGTTGGCGTGGGGTCAAAAAGCTCTCCCGGTAATTGAAGACTGGTTCCGTAAACCAATTCTGCTGTAGTTGACTTTATGTCCTCTTTATAAGCAGCACGGAACCCTAGTAAAATTGTAGGCAAACTTACAGCCCACTGATCTGTATTATAGGCTTTTAGAGCAGCTTTCAGTGGACGATGTGATTCTTCAATCATTCCATTTGCTTGCGGATGATAAGGTGAGGAACGAAACTGTTTGATCCCCAAAAATTGGGACAATGACTGGAACAAAGCACTTTCGAATTGCCGTCCCTGATTGGTTGTGATGCGGGATGGACAACTAAACCTTGTAATCCAATGAAAGGTAAAAATTTTCTGCAATTGTTTGTGCACCGCCCCACCACGAGGCACTTTCTATTATATTTTTCCATATGATTCTTTCATTTGCAAAAAACTTTAAAAGTGAATCATCAGAAAGGATTTTATACAGATTTTCTATCTCTTGTTTCGAACGCTTGAACGTTTTGGTGTTATCCGAATAGATAACTTTACAGTTTCCTCTTCTTGTTAAGAAACGTCTGAAGGCTAACAAAAAGGAATCAGTTGACATGTCATGTACAAGCTCTAAGTGTAACACCCTGGCTACTGCACAAGTGAACAACACTATACATGATTTTTCAATTTCATTTTCATTTTTAATGTAGAGAGGCCCAGCAAAGTCAATGCCACATATGGAGAAAGGGGATGACTCTGTTATTCTGTCACGGGGTAGTGGTGCAGTGATCTGATCTGCTGGTCTGGAAAGATATTTCTTACATATTATACATTTATTCAGGACACTTTTAACTAACTGGCGACCTTTGGGAATCCAATATTTAGACCGTATTTTTGACAATGTCCCAGATACACCTCCATGCATTATTTTTCATGTTCATTTCGTATAATTAAGGTAGTCAACCACGACTGTTTGGGAAGAATGATGGGATGTTTTTCTTCTAGTTGTAAATCACTGAACTCTAATCTTCCGCCCAACTGCATCATTTTTTCATCATCTTGATAAGGAGTTAAGTTGCTAAGGGGAGAATTTTTATTGATAATTTCTTCATTTATTAGCGAGTGAAATTCATTTTTAAAGTACACCTTTTGTTCATTCGATATCAAATGTTTTTCAGCTTCTATTAGTTCTTCAGTTGTCAATATATTGTTAACTTCTGGAATTTTTCTGATCCGTTTAATAAATCTTTTTACCCAAGCTGTAACTCTGATTAATTTTTCTAAACTGTTGTATTTTCTAACATTAATGGGGTTTTCTAGCTGTTCTGTCATGCAATTGAAAATGAGTGTTTCTTTTATCTTTTTTCTATATTCTAAACTTTCTACATCTAGCTTTTGTTTATCATCAGGCTTAGGCCAAAGTTCAAAGGGTGAACTGAGCCATTCAGGCCCATTTAACCACAATCTGTCATTAATTTTATGATCTTTGCACCTCTGGATATGAGGTCGGAAGGATTAGACGAACCGGGACAGTGCCTCCAGTTTGAAGGAGAAGTCACTTCACGAATATCCTGTACTCTGTTCTGCACAAACGGCTTGAAATTCTCTGGTGAGCCTCTAATCCAAAAAAGGCGATCATTGAGTCTGTCCAGTAAAACGTGGGTATGTCTAATTTCAGAGTTCTCAAAATATTATGACCTAGTTTAGCTGCCAACAATGCAGCTGTGAGTTCGAGTTTAGGTAGCATGAGATTTTTCAAAAGGGCTGCTCTATTTTTAGAAGTGACGAATACTGTTTTGCATTTTTCATTAGAGATTTCTTTAATTCTAAAATAGGCAACAGTGCCAAATGCTTTGATACTAGCATCTGAGAAAATATGTAATTGCAAATCACTGATGTTAAATTCTGGAAAATCAGAAAAATAATATTTCGGCACAGAAAATTTAGAAAGATGAGTTACTTCATTACACCAGTCTTTCCATATCTTTTTCAAATCTTCAGGTAATGTATCTTCCCACTCAAGACCAGTCTTCAAGATAATTTGCATAATGAACTTAAGTCTTAAGGTGAAGGGTCCTAGGAAACCAATGGGGTCATAAATTTTGCCTACTACTTGTAAAACAAACCTTTTAGTATTTATCTGTTTAGAAACAAGGTTTATTAAATACCTACAATCAAAATAAAGAGTGTCTTTCAAGTTATTCTACCATAAATCCAAAACTTTATTAGGGGGATCATTTTCTTCAAATATTTTAGAATCCTTCCTAATGACATTTTTTTTTGTATCAAGATTCATATAATGGTCTCGAATTCATATGAAATTTGTGAAGTTGCATACTCGTGTCTTCAAAGATACTAATTGAATCTAGACTTACAGTTAAAGCCTTCTCTATTGATGGGTGGCTTCCTATTATGTCATCTACATAAATGTTCTCATTTAAAAAAATCAACAATTTCCCTATGTGTGTCGCTAAATTTTTCAAATGATGTTTTATCGTCATAGCCAACAAGAATGGGCTACAATTAAGTCCAAACAAACCTCTAGTGAATCTAAAAATCTGAAGGGGAGAGGTGCCTTTGCGAGGACTTTCTGTAAACAAAGACAATGTTATGTCCCTATTTTCCTCGTTCATCAAAATTTGTAAAAATTCTTGTTTCATGTCCGCAGTAAAGGCTATGAGATGAAATTTAAATCTAGACAAAATGTCAAAAATATCTTCATAAAGATTAGGTCCAATATGTAGAAAATTATTAAGAGGAAGATTACTGTAATCATGGGAAGACGCGTCAAACACGATTCGTAATTTACTTGTTATACGATCTCTTTTTACAACTGCTCTATGTGGTAAATAAAAGGTTGTACAATTTTCCTCCAAATCCGTAACGGGTTCTATAATCCCCTCTCTCAAATAATACTGTAAAACATTGTAGTCAAAAAATAAGTTTGGGTTTCTACAAAATTTGTACTTAAGTTTCGAAAATCTACTTTCTGCAATTTCAAAATTATTTTGTAACTGTGATTTACTAATTTTCAAGGGAATTTAACTTTATATCGTTCATTTTCATACTTAATTTCTGATTCAAAATTTTTCATAATTTTATTTTCAGAAAGGTCAAATTCTTCTTTTGGATTAATAAGACCTGAATTTTCCAAATTCTAAAATTTTTCTATTTGTTTTGACAACAAATTTTCTTCTACTATGATATTCATGGTTAATGATTCAAGAGAATCACTTTTAATTCCCTGCATAACCCAACTGAACATAGTTTTTATTGCTACTAAATTTTTATTAATGTGCCTAATATTACCTAACACAATATCATAATAATACTAGACTCCTATTAAAAGTGTAATGCTTTCTTTACTGTTAGTAAAGAACTATCAGCTAATTCTAACTTCAGAAAATTATCATTTTTTGTTATTTTTTCCAATTCAGGGGGAGGGTGAATGAACGATACAGAAATTTCATCAGTAATTAAAGCCTCAATTTGAATATTATGATCAGGATTATTTTTATTCTCAAGCTTTAATTTAACTACGCCATAGGGTTTTTTTATCGGTGTTTTACTTCCAAACGTATATACTTTCAATTTTACCATGTTTTTATTAACTTCTATTCTTGTTTGTTTGTTTGTTTGTCCGGTACAAATCTTGCAATCGAATTTTAACTAACTTCCCTACTAGCTAGACATTTGAAACTTTCACAATAGCTCACAACTCGATGACAACACAATACTTCGAAGTCCGATTTTTGAATAGTTTTCTTATAATTAATTAAAATATGAAAACAATAACCTTCTAACACCTTATAAATAACCATTAAAATATTAGCTATAATTTAATTGTTGCCAAAAAAAATTTACGAGTTCATTTTCTTTTGACATAAAAATAAATAAACGTGATTAAATAAATAGTTTAATTAAATGTGAGCGTTAAAAAATTATAAAAAGTTAATTTGTGTATCTCACAAAAATTGACGTCACTATTGGTTTAAAGATTTCATATGCATTGATAAAGTGCTAATGTAGTTAGTTCTATAGCTATGATTCAACAGAAAATTTAAAAACATGGTTTATAAAAAGTTTTTTATCTTATAATTATTTTTATTAGCTTCTATTTTTGTTTGTTTGTTTATCCGGTACAAATCTTGCAATCGAATTTTAACTAACTTCCCTACTAGCTAGACATTTGAAACTTTCACAATAGCTCACAACCCGATGACAACACAATATTTTGAAGTCCGATTTTCGAATAGTTTTCTTACAATTAATTAAAATATGAAAATAATAACATCCTAATACCTTATAAATAGCCATTAAAATATTAGCTATAATTTAATTGTTGCAAAAAAAAAAAAAAAAATTATGAGTTCATTTATTTCTGATATAAAAATAAATACATTTAATTAAACGTGAGCATTAAAAAATTGCAAAAAGTTAAATTATGCATCTCACAAAAATTGACGTCATTATCACTTTAAAGATTTCATACGCATTGATAAAGTGCTAATGTAGTTAGTTCTATAGCTATGATTCAACAGAAAATTTAAAAACCTGGTTTATAAAAAGTTTTTTATCTTATAATTTTTCCATTTCTAATCACTTGTAAATTCAGTTAGAACAGGATTTCTTTATTTACATATTTTACATACTGTATTCTGTAGTTTATAGTTTGTTTTGGTAAGTTTTCTTATGCAGTGTATTTAAAAAATTTTGCATTGTGTTAATATACATGTGCATGTGCATGAATAAATATGTTCGCCCCCCCCCCTTCCCGACCACCACCAGAGATTTTTTCTAAGTCAGCGCCACTGCTAATAACACAAATAATTCTGTGAAAATTTATCATCTGTTTTAAGTCAAGATAAATCTTCTTAAGTCGGGAGGCAAATAAATTTATAGACTCACCATGTTTTATCCTGGCTTCCATCAATTCAGTAAATAAAGTTAAATGGTGAATTCTGGTATCTGGATGAAAAATTTTTCGAAGTCAACTCCAGGCATCTGTAGGTTCTTTACAATCATCAATAATTCTTTTAAATTCCGGCTCCACATTCAGATAGATTCTTGATATTCAGAACTTGATTAGCACGTAAAGTAAATAACTTGACAGTCTCTGCAGAAACAGTTGAAGACACTTCTGGAATTTTCTGCTTTTCATCAATTATTTTCCATAGGCCTTTCTCCATCAACAGGTAACGCATGTCTGAACTCCATGCCAAAAAAAGTTCTCAAGTTCAGTTTTTCTGTCTGATTAGTAGCCATGTTGGAAAATAAAAAGCTCTGAACTGGCAAAGCCTTGAAAACCTTCTTTAAATTCATTTTGTGTCTGTTAATAAAATACTAAAAGAAACTAATGAACAGCGAAAGATACATACAGTGCAGATGCTCAATGAACAATTGCTAGAAAATATGACGAATCTTAACAGGCATAAGCCAGGCTGAAAGGAAAAATGTTCATAAACCAGAAGACTTACAAATAGCGACAAGCCATGTTTCGTGCAGATGCTCAGCAGGTAGTGGCATGAAGATAAGAAGAATCCAAAGATCCAGGTACAAGCCAGACAGCAGGGACATGCTGAAAGGAAAGCTATCGATGGTGAGAAGAAACTGAACAGAAAAAAGTCAGGTTACATCCTGATACTCAACAGACAACATTTGAAAGACAAGAAGAAACTGAAGAGCAACCTCATATTTGAATTGAAGTTGATGCCAGGTGTCATACTGTACTGATACCTATTGAGCATTGAATGCTGTGGAATGCTAACTGGATCCTGTGGACATTTTATGATGATTCTACTTTCTAGTATGCTTTTCAAAGTATTGTCAGCATAGCAGGAATGACAAATGTTTCTGTAAATTTACAATACTTTTCTTTTGTACAATATCTAAAATGATGTTTTTAAATCAATATAAAGCTACATATGTATGCATTTTTGTTTGTCAAAATTTAATCTATTTATTTAAAAAAAAAAAAAAAAAAAAAAAAAAAAAAAATTAAAAACTATTAAAGAAGGTAACTATTCAAAATATATAGTATTATATACATGTCAGTAATTCTCCTGGCAGAATTTTGATTCTGAAAAATCTAATGATATGAAAAGTCTAATGGACTGTTGTTCCTTGGAACTTTAAGTGCATTAAAATTATACTTGTGAACTATAAAAGCCATTGAAAGTGATCTGCTATGTTTAAAAAAAAAAAGCAGTGATTGAAAATGTAGAACCTTATTAAATCGACATCTCTTAATCTGTTTTCTCATTTATTTATTTATTTTCCTTATTTCTTTCTGTATTACAAAGTACAAAATAATTGTTATTGTATGTAAGTTAACAGCAGCGCCGACTTTGAAAATTTTCTTGGGGGGGGGGGGGGGGCTCGAACCAAGGCCGTAGCCAGGATTATTTTTGGAGGGGGGGGGCATCACATTTCTAATACAAGATCATCAAATATGGTATAATAATGTACACACGCTTACCCAAGGAAAAGAACATATGCACACACAAACAACGGCCTGATTAACACAGGGGCACGTGCCAAGGGCCCTGAGTAGCAAAGGGCCCCAAAACTGGTCCTTGAAATGCCATCATAATCTTTGCCATTTAGTTTATGTAAATCGAATTTATAAAACAAAATTGAGAGTAGCAGGGAGGTCACTGGGATAATATGGCCATCGGCCACTTCAATTTGAAACCAATATTGTGATTATGGTTAAGTTAAAATTAGAGGGGAAAGGCAGAATCTCGAAATAATTTGTGCTATATCTTCTCTTCAAGTTTTAAAAATAATATTTGTTCTTACTTTTCATTTTTACTTAAAATGTTAAAATTACATAAACTATCTTTAATTAAATTTTGATAGAATGGAGTAGAAGGCTGATTTTTTACCAACTGTGTGAAAAATATCAGAGCCGGGAATCGAACCCGGGCCATTCCGCTTAACGCGTGGATGCTCTAACCACTGAGCTACCCTGGCTGATAACCAGCTCGGCACTTCTCGCATAATTTATGTTGGCAAGGTCACCGAGTCTGCATTAGAGCAGCTATATTAAGTGACAAATTTGAACATGGCACAACTCCAATAAGCCATAAAAGTTAATTTTAATTTTATTTATTTATTTATTTATTTTTTAACAGCTGTTAAAAAAAAAAAAGAATTCTAAATATATTTAATTAAAAGCAGAAGGCCCGGGTTCAATAACTGGCTCTGGTATTTTTCACATAGTATAAAAAATCAACCTGAATGTTATGTGAGAAATGCCTAGCTGGTAATCAGCCAGGGTAGCTCAATCGTTTGAGCATCCACACGTAAAGCGGAAGGCTCGGGTTCGATACCCGGCTCTGGTATTTTTCACATAGTTAGTATAAAACATCAGCCTTACACTCCAAAATTTTCTGCAATGATCTTTAATTACTTAAGGTAATAGGACAAATGAAGGTAATATCGCATCGTTCATATTTTTCGTACTAAATCGATTTATTACCTTTTTCTTATCCATAAGATAGAGAAAGTATTGTTTTTAGGTCAAATTTTCTAAGTTGAGTTTTTGTTATATTTACACGTTTTGAGGTCCCTTGAATCCAAAAATCATGTTTTTAGAAATGTTAGTGTGAAAGTTGTCTGAATAATTTTAAATGAACTTTTGAATTTAATAACAGATTTGAATTCTATAAAAATGTAGGTAAAGTAATGAAACAGGGGGTTGAGGGGGGCGGTAGCCCCCCCCCCCTCACACAGAATTACTTGTCTAATAAAGCTGTTCCGAAGCCTAATTTGAATTATTTTAACATAGGTTTGCATAACAGTCCTCGCTATCTTACCCCTTAATCTCCAATCTGCATTTATATTGGGAGTACAAATTAATTCGGTCCGTTTTCAATAGATGGCTCTGGCTGATTTGTTTACTGAATAATGATAGATGTTTTTGGCATTGTTAGAAAGGTTTGACCTTTGTCAACCATATTCAGTCAACGAAGCTTCGAGTTTTATACAACAACATTGGTTTTTTGAGCATTCAATATGTCGAGTTTTGTGCTAAAGAAACAACATTTGCGGGAAGTATATTTTCTTTTTTAATTGGAAGAAAAGTGCCGCTGAAGCGCATCGATCGCTTGTGGAAGTTTATGGTGAATCTGCGCCATCTGATAAATCATGTAGAGAGTGGTTTCGACGCTTCAAAAATGGTGATTTTAGTGTCGAAGACAATGAGCGCCCGGGCCAGCCGAAAAAGTTCGAAGACGCCGAATTGGAGGAATTGCTCAATCAAGATCCGTGCCAAACGCAACAAGAGCTTGCAGGATCGTTGGGAGTCACTCAGCAAGCAATTTCCGTGCGCTTAAAAAAATGGGAATGGTTCAAAAGCAAGGAAATTGGGTCCCATACGAGTTGAAACCGCGCGACGTTGAAAAGCGATTTTTCATTTGTCGTTAAAAATTACTTGGAAACGTTGAAATGGGAGGTCCTACCCCACCCGCTGTATTCGCCAGACCTTGCTCCTTCTGATTATTGGTTGTTCCGACGGATGCATCACGATTTGGCTGGACACCGCTTCACTTCTTTCGAAGAAATTCAAGAATGGCTCGATTCATGGTTTGCGTCCAGAGAGGACTCATTTTTCAGAGATGGAATCCGAAAATTGCCAGAAAGGTGGACAAAAGTTGTGGCTACCGATGGACAATACTTTGAATAACATGTTTTTACATTTTGATAATAAATAAAATGTTTTTTTAACGAAAAAAAACGGACCGAATTAATTTGTACTCCCAATAGTATTAAATTTTAGTGTAGTCGTGTGAGTGACACACCAGATTATCAAGTTTTATTTTCCTAAAATAAAAAGTTTCCTTAAAAAAAAGGGGGGGGGGGCAATATTATATACCTTTTATTGTTTATAAATTTATGACTTACATCCAAAAAAGTTCATTTTTATTTAAAAATGCCACGGGGGAAAAAAGAAGCAACCAAATAAATAAAATGCAAATATAAATAAAAGAATTTTTTAAAAAGGTGAATTAAACATTTCAGAAACCTTTATAAAAATTATTTTCACTTAAACTTAGGGAAGAGAGTAGCATCAAGTGTATAAAATATTAATAAAATAAAATAAAAAAATGTAATAACAATATGGCAGTAACTTTTGTGAAAATAGTTATATTACATTGCATCAATGTTTCTGAAAACTTTTACTCCTCATGCACAAACCATAAGTGATTGGGATACCCAGCAAAGGGAATCATCTTCCGCTGAACTCCCCCCTGTACCCCATACAGAGACTTTCAGTCTTTCTTGTTTTTCTTTTTATCTTTTTTTTTTCTTAGTCGATTTATGCCTATTTTCAATTGCAACAACCTTACTTTACAGCTATGATTTTGGTAAAAAACTAAATAAGAAATAGAGGAAAGAATTTCTTGCTTAATAGGGAATCACTATTCAAAATTTCTGGGGGGGCTCGAGCCCTCGAGCCCCCACATAGTCGGCGCCACTGTAAGTTAATGTAAGATTTCAAAGTAACTATTTTAATAAATTGCAATTATTCTTGAATTGAATTATTTATTATTCAAGATTAGTAATAAATATGGTATTATTGTGTAGTTTTATTTCTCATTTATATATTTTTTCTAAACTGAAATTAATACTATATTTTGGATTGGAGGGAGGGGGGGGGGAGGGAAAAAATAAGGTTTGATTAATTATGCACCATCATTTTTTTTTTTTCTTTTCTTCATTTTTTTTCCTCTCTTTCTTTTAGAACTGATAGTGGAAATAGATCTACCCTTTATTCATTAAAGAAAGCAACTCCTGTTCAAGTGTTTATGGATTTGGTAAGGCTTTATTATTCTGAAAAAAAAAAACTTTTTTTTTAAGTAATAAATTTGGATGTTATAACTTATAATTAATTACTTAAATATAGGATATTAAATATTTATCTCATCTTTATTATTTATGCATTCAGTGTTATTTTTTTAAGTAGTATTTTTTAAAACTTATAAATTTAACAGCTTTATTTAAAGCTTCTTGCAAAGTCTTTCATCCCGGTTCCAGAACATCCTCAGCACACATGCTTCTGTTGAGGTTACTTCTAGTCAAAACTAATTCTTCCTTGCTTGCATCATCGGACCTTAGTAGGTGGCAGGGTCGTATTTAGGCTGAGGACAACAGGGGCTAAAGTCACAGAGCCCCCCACAAAAATGAGGCCTCCAAAAATTTTCATATTTTTGTGAAACATTCTTTAGTAAGAAAAATAAAAATTTTATCTTGATGGAATAATGGAAAATTTATGAAGAGCTTGCTAGAAATACAAGTGAAAGGTTTAAGAAACAAAAAAGATGATGATGATGATGATGACTTGTTTACGTAATAAATATTGCAGTTTCTTTTTAATGGCCTTTCAAGCCCACTGAGGCATTTTTTATTGTTACATTTCTTTGAAATTAAGTTTACTGTGTCAGTTTTCTTCCCATAGCCATGTCAGATATTGTCTTTTTTTTGTGGTTACTTTTATCAGCTATACTTGCTCAAACTTTGCCTTTACCAATTCCATAGGTCTTGTCTTTATAAATGTCAAAAATTAAGGCCATGGTATGTTATCAATAAATAGCCACTGAGGATCTGCCCCATGCCCGACTCTTTATCAAGTAAGAGTGTCACCAGTTTCAGCCAAATATTTTGAAAAAGTATTTTTTTTTTTTTTTTTTTTCCTCAATTTAGGGGAAACTTGCGTAAATACGGGCTAGGACCCCTTAGAAAGACCTCCACGGAAGGCACTCCCCCTCAGGCCCAGGACCTACAGTAGTCAATCGGCCTTAATCCTAAACACCAACACCAACACACCTCAATTTAGGGTACGATCAAGCAAAAATATAGTCCATTCTTTTGTCTTACCTCCAATATACAAAAGTATTTTAACTGTAAAAGAACAAAATATTGATTATAATCTGCATAAATGTGAAAGTTCTTTTTAAAAAATTGAGTATGCACATCTTAGGAAAAGGAAGTAAAATTATGCTTTATAAAAACATGCATTGCATCAGAATAATGCAATCAATGCAGAGGAAAGAAAATCTGAAATTAGAGAGCTTAGAACCATGCAGAGGTGGATTTAAGGGGGCTATACGGGCTATATTAATAAGAAAGCACCACAGAACTAGCATTGTAAATTATTACTTACAAAACTTTGAATAAACACTATAAAATGCAATAAACTCGCAACAATTGTTTCGGGTCGAAAAAGCACACAACCCTTCATCAGGCAAACAATTCTACTGACATCAGTAGTTATATTTACATTCTACTTTATATGGTTTTGCTTTTCATTTAAAACGACTTTGTGCGCATGGTTATACCATGCTTATAATTTTTTTTTTTTTTTAATAATTTTTACACTGTTGTGAATTATTATTATTATTTTTTTTTTTACATTGAACTTATTTTGATAGCTGGAAGCTGGAGAAACTCACAAAAGTTCAAGTTCTGTTACTTATTATAATTTGCTTAGTGCAGCTCATATGATTTTGAGGACCCAGCTGTTATGTAATCATATGGAAGATCCTGAAACAGAAACCTTGTACAGAAAGTCTTGTTTGCTATTGGCTGACTATTTTACTCTGTAAGTTTAAATCAAAGTTATTTAACTTTTATCTTTTCCTTTTTTTTAAATATATATAAATATATAAACTTTTTATATCACCAATATTACATTTCTGCAATGTATACAACCAGTTTGCTGTAGCCAACACAAAACTTTCTTATCATTTTATATAACAATGCCACCTACTAGCTAAAAAAACACAAAAATTTAATCAACATAAAACACAAAAGTTTAATCACAAGTAATATTTTGTGCACAATACTTTATTATTTGTAGTGAGATAAGTCGTAAGGTCAATAGTGCAGTTAAGACTATCATGTGAATCAGACTATGGGAAAATCCTGGAGCAATCTTTTGACTCACCAACTTCAAAGCAACCTCCCTAGATATGTAGCTACCACCAATTTTAGAATTATAACGTCATATGGCTTTGTGTGGGGTCACCTACACCATATTGGTCTTCCTCTTTCTGCTGACTGCCCTCTTTGTTCAGAGGGAAACTTTACAAATTTTAACCAGTTTTTATCATGCTCTGCACTTCATCATGACAAGCACTTTTCTGTGTGATAACTTTTAAAACCTGGCTGTACTGTACTGGTCTGCCAGAAGGAAACTCTTGTCATTAGGCTTTTCCTTGGTGTAAGAGGGAAAAAAATATTTTATATATACATAGCTACCAAATCTTTTTTTTTTTTTTTTTTTTTTTTTTCTGAGAGACTTCATACCACAAATTTTCTATTTTTAATTTATTTAATCGTAAATAATAAATATAACAGATCTCTATTTTAAAATAGGGGTGCTAAATCTGATTAAAATATTCAAAAGGTTGGTAGCTATATTTATGAAATTTGGTGCAATTTTCACTAATAGATGCTGATATAATCATTTGAAAAGTCACAGAAAATAATAGCAATGGCACTTGTCAGCTGATATATACTCAAAATAAATCTGCAGAATGTTTCATAATATGTATATTTCATGTACCAAGTTTGACACACTCATAGAACTTGTAAACTGAGCTATAGGTATGCTGTGAGCGAAAAATATTGCAGTATAACAGTTTTAACTGTTGTACAATATATTCCTAAATTGAATCAGCATAGTTTTACATAAAATCCATCTCACTTACCAAGTTTGGTTAATTTATACATTATAGAAGCTGAGGTATATATAGACCTTCTTTAACAGGGGGAAATTACAGTTTGGGAGCAGCACATGTTAGGAGATATATCGCAAAACCTAATCAGCATGCCAGTTTAAGTAAATGTCAAACTACATATCAAGTGTGGTAAAATTCTGTCATTGATTTATGCGATACAGCATTCACAAAATTTTGCTAACAGGTACAGAAACAGGCAAACTGGCATTTTCTAAATATGATCGAATCATGTTTAGGACATCTCAAAATGTTCATCAAAAATTGGAAGATTTTGTGAAAAATTTTCATGAATCCAAATACTATCTTTGTATGTATATAAAACAAAATAAAAAGTTATTTCCTCAGCAAGTTTAAAAGACTATTTTATTGTTTGTTTCCATCCTGCAACATTGTAGTTAATGCAAATAGTTTGTAAAATTTCCAACAGATGGCAATACTATGTCATGTTTTTATAACAAAGTTTAATTTATTAAGAAAAAAAAAATCAGTAAATATCCAAAATCAGTTTTATGCCAACAATTTGTGATGAGAGGGGTGTAGACTTTCATTATAATAAAATTAATAATTGTTTTAAAATTCTCCACATAAACTGAAATCTTGAATATTTCAATTTGCTTTATGCCATTTTGCATAGGGCTGACTCTAGGCTAATTTGGCAGGGTGCTCCACCCTGCTGCCCTTTCAAACACATTTTAGCACCCTGCTTCCCTTTTTCAACCCATTTTAGCACCAAGTAGCCTTTTCTACCATTACCTTTCCACTCTCGCTACATGCCACTGGAAGATAGCAAAAACTTCTGACTTCTCTTTTATAGTTAATAGCCAATGATTAGATGAAGCAGGGGTGAGGATTTGCACCAAAAATGCCGATATTTAAGAGAAAATGTGCGGGGATTGAAGCCTTTCTTCGTGTTTGCTCTTGCCTAGTAAAATCACGTCAAAATTACGGCCCTGGGAGGCGACGTGATGTAATCGTGGCTGTCGTTGTTCTCGGCCCCGATGAACTTGGTTCCACCTGCTCAGACCTAAATCATGGACCATAACCTGTAATATGTTCAAGATGTGCCAATAAACGACTGTCTCGAATTCATAGACTCGTTAATGTGCAAAAGCCTCTCTTCATTATAGATATTATCAGGGATGAGATTTTTCAGCCTTTCAGCTGATTTCAGCTTTTTTGTAAATTTTGCTTTTCAACTTTTTTTTCAGTTTTCTCAACTTTTTTTGTGATTTTGACGTGCATTTGTTACATTAGCTAGTCTAAACTTGAATGAATGCTAAATAAAAAATTAAAAAACTTATTTATTACTCTAATGTAATAGATTTTGTCATAAAAGTTCTTGTATTTCATTTCCTTTGCGTACAGTTTCAGCTTTTTTGTCTTTTTATTAATCTCATCCCTGTATTATGTGACACGGAGAAAAGTATTCTTCACATATATATATGTAATACCAGTGCACCAAAACATTTTTTGAACCTTATGTAATAAGTTCAAACTTGTAGATTCAATTTCAAAGGATCCTCCCTGAAGAATATTTCTTGTAAAATTTCCACAGTTTTATTTGGAATGAATTTGATTCATTTTTTCTGCAGAAATTCTTTCTTGTAGCAATCAGTTTCTTAGGCAACATGATAAACTAACAAATGCCTAATGGCTTCATTCTCTTCACATGTAAAATCTGTATTTAAAAATCTACATTTTTTTAGCATGGGTTATAATTTTTTTTTTATATATTTTATAGTGCTGACTTATCGGAACAGTTGAATGCCATTCCATATTATTACTTGTCTAAGTTATCCCCTGAAAATGTCATACAAAGAATGGTTGATCTTTCTCAACAGGTAAATAGCTTTTCTTCTTCTTTTTTTTTTTTTTTTTGTGTGTGTGTATATTTCTTATGTAAAATTATATATTTTATACTTGTATTGTTGCTGGAGTCTGTAAATCCTAATTGCAGAAATTTATATGTGTTGTTATTGATAAACATACACACACACATGTACATATATATGAAAGGATAAAAAGAATTAAGATTTTAAATCTAAAATTGCTGGCTGAATGTGTCAGCGTGCTTGGACCTAATGACTAGAAAATAAACTGTCATCTGTTCAAGAGTATTCAGTAAAACAACTGGACTTTTTATTGAGAGCCAACCCTTCCTCATTCTGCATAACATGTGTCACTAAATAGTACTGTGACATACCGTAAAATCCCGAAAGTAACCCCCCCCCTTTTTGAAAAGCAAAACGGATACATTTCAGGGGGGGGGGGGGGTTATAATCAAGATTCTTTAAAAAAAAAATGAAGAAAAGTGAGGGGAGGTTATATTCGATGGAGGGGGTACTTTCGGGATTTTACGGTACTTACTTAAAAGGAAATATTAAAGGCTA
Source organism: Salticus scenicus (assembly GCA_963930645.1). Classification (NCBI taxonomy): domain Eukaryota; kingdom Metazoa; phylum Arthropoda; class Arachnida; order Araneae; family Salticidae; genus Salticus; species Salticus scenicus. The sequence continues at coordinate 414,277,859 of OZ005648.1, forward strand.
TCATTTCTTACATTAAAGATAAAAAAATAAAAAAAAAACTGCGTAATGATTCCATTGATAACCTGCATCCGACACTATGAAAAATTAGTTAAATTAGAAATAATATATAAATATTAAAACTTAATTCAAAGCCAAACTTAACTTGCAATGCCGACGTACTGTAAGTGCGCCCGAAGATTGGATGTAGCTTTGTTGGATAGAGAAAAAAAAAGGGGGGGGGGGTTACTTTCAGGATAACGGAGACATTTCACTTTCAGCAAGAAAAGGGGGAGGAGTTATATTCAATGGGGGGTTACTTTCGGGATTTTACAGTATGTAATGTAACATCAAAATAAGCAAAGCAGTCACATGCCGAATAAGCAAAGTTCAAGCAAAATTATTGAAACTAAAGTCTTTTATTGAAGTGTATTTATGATACCATAGCACTAGTGTCCAGATCAAGGAATATTTACAGTAGGGCTGCAAGAAAGCCAGCCTTTTTTTAAAAGACCAGACCAGTCCGGCCAACTTTTATTAAAAAGGACCAGACTGGCTAGCTTTTATTAAAAAGACTATCCTTTTTAAATAAAAGCCGGTCTTTATTGGCTTTTTTTCTTTAAGTATTTTACTATGCATTTAACACATACGTTATATGTTAATTTATTTTAGTAATGTCATCTTTTGTAAAAACTAAAAAAAAGAAAAAGGTAAATAAATAAATCTAATTCTTTTATAAAATTTAAAATATTTCTCAGATTTTTATTATTATCGCATTTAAAAAGTACACAGTGTGATAAAGCATTTTAGTATATAAGAGAATTTCTCATTACCATTTGAATAATTATTACTATCATATATCTATATTATTATACTATGGACATAAAGTCATTTATTCATGGGGGGAGCAGGCATAAAAGTTATTGTTAATTTGCATAGTTATCATTTTTATATTTAAAGCATCAATATTCTCTTTCTTTGATTGAATATTTCCGTAATCATAATATGCTACTTAAATGCTAATATGCATTTTTGTTTTTGTTTCTTCTGGCATGTATGTGGAAAGACAATGAAATTAATTTTACACATTTCCATTATTGAATTGATCTAAGAATCAACTGCATTGGTTACTGATTTAGACACAAATAAAATCAACGCTCTTTAAAAGAGTACGGAAGTTGGGATTAAAGACTGAGAAGTGCTATTTCTTTTCAGTTTGAAAACTATTTGAATCTGAAAAATTAAGTCAAGTTCTCTGAAAGAGTTATCAAACAATTTCCAGAAAAACAAAAAATAAAGTCTTGCAAAAGTTAAGACATTAAATGTCTAAGGTTTATTACTTTTTTTCCCCCTGTGTTTTCTACTTACAGAAAGTTCTCAGGTCAGAAAAATCAGTTTTATACTAGAAAGTTTAATTTACAGACAAGGCTATAATTGTACAAAACAAAACCTTGTTTAAAAATAGCCTTGTCTGTTAATTAAAATTCCTGGTGTAAAACTCATTTAGCTGACCTGTAGATTTTATGCAAGAAAATAGAGTATTTTGTTAAATTGTAGAGCTGCCCTCCAACTTCAACTGAAAGAATATTTTTCTACAAATAACTTTGTTTAGAATAAACTAAGGCAGGGCTCAAAATTTCGACTCATATTACACTCACTGAAAAAAAAAGTTTTACTCGCCACAAAATAGGGATGTCATTTATTCCTTTTTTACGCATTTTAGGTTTTTTATTTTTCCTAACTATTTGAAATGCTTTTACAAATATGTTTAAAATTATATATATTAAAAGTGAGTCGTATACCATGTTTCATAATCATCTATAATTAAAAATCATTATAGTGTATTGTATTTGAGATTTGAAAAAGATTAAAATATCTAATAACATAAATGCAAAGAGTCATTAAAGAAAAAAAGAAGAAGAAGAAATTATTTGTCAAACAATATCCTGTGAATTTTATGAAAGATTAAGCTTCCGTATTTATCTATTTATTTACTTAACTTTTTATATTAGAAATGTCTTTTTCGTCCACTTTATTTTTGTAATCAGATGGAATGTCGATGTACATAACTTGTTCATAGTTGTCATTTGAAATAGCCATTTCGGAATAACTTTTTCGATAAAATCGTTGCTTACAAATCATTACATGCACAAACCATTTGCGTTTCAATAAAAAACTGGAAAATATGAACTGTTTTTTATCATTATTCTACAAAATAAACATAGGCAGTATTTTTCAAAGGGCTCGGGCTCATTTTCATGTGACAATATCGCATTGGCAAACTCTCTGCTCGTCTATTCTCACTCTGATTGAGAAATAACAGAGTGAGAAATGAAACTGCCAAAGAGATCAAAACTTTTATGTATGAACTAAGCATTTTTCCTTTTCCAGGCTAGGCGATCTCAGGCAGCACACACACAGACTCGGCTCTCCGAGAATCTAAAAAGGAGAGGTTAAACATGATGTTATAAGATGGCAAGATTTTGCCATATTTAAATCTATAAAAAGAATGTTTTCTGTCATTGTATCGTGCAAGAATTCTATCTATAACTATACCAAATTTTTACTCGCCACAGTAAAAATTCCACTCGCCAATGGCGAGCTGCCAAGTGGAAATTTCACGCCCTGAACTAAGGAATAGTTTAGGTGCTGAAAAAGCAGAAAAGTTAATCAAATATATTCTTATTCAAAAACTGAGCCAAGTGATTGGTAAATTTAATTTCCTTTTCCATTTTTATTGAATAATAATTATTTATTAATAATTTGAATTGTATCAAACCAAATCAATTTTCTAATAAAGAGTGTAGTTTCTGTTTTCCTATATTTGCCATTTAGAATTCTCTTCACTGAATAATTTTGCTCTTATTTCATTTAATGTTTTACTACAATATAGTTTAATTATATTAAAGCTCTAGTTATCACTTTTAAAATTTTTCAAAACAAAATGAAAGAAAAACAAACAAACAATAGTTTTAATAAAAGCCAGCTTTTTTTGGCTTGGCCAAAATCTGGCAACCCCTTATTTACAGATTTGCAGTCCAAAGAAATGTTTTTCAGGTGTCCAGCTGGGAGTTTTTTTAACTGTTGTAATAGATAAAATATCCTTCTTTGGATTCATACAATGTGATTTTTATTAGTATTATTCTGGAAAATACCACCAGAGAGCTAAACTTCATGTATTATTTCCCATTAGTTGATTGATATAATCTTTGTATTTAACTGGATAGCTGTTTCATCAGCTAGATGCCAAAAATGCTTAAATTAATTTCAATTTTGGTTAATTCTAATATCAAATTCCATTTTGATCCATTTTCAAATTTCAGTGCAAAAAAATTTGATTTTTACTTTTGATTCATTTAGATTTATCACATTAGATCAATTTATTATCATAATATATATAAATATATATATTTATTTTTTAGAACAAGCAAATCAATGTTGTGCAACCATTAGTATATTATTTAAATTCTCTTCTGCTAGACGATGATTCTCCAAAAGATTTTAATTTCTCACAGGTATGCTTTAACATATTTCTTTATATTTTGTTAATGTTTCGTATTATTTTGCAATTTTTGTTTGATTATACCTGTGTTTCGTTGGATATTTAGTGTTCATTTTCTCTAAGATGAAAATCGTCTACATTCATCATGATAGATAATTTTAATAAATAAAAGTTTTTGTAAATTATTTGTACTCAATGAATTTGTCTAGAAAAATTTAGAAGAAAGTCTTGTGGTGGCTACAACATACTAGTTTAGACAATGGATCTGTTGTACGTGATATATTAGAAGTGTGGAAAAGATTTTTTTTATACTCTTTTTTGTTTTTATAGAATTTTAAGCTTTGTAGCATTACCATGTTTACATTCAGTATTTTTTGTTGTTTTAAATAATACATAACGATGTTTTTAACAACATGATAAAAGGGAACTAATTTCGTGATCAAATTAAAGTATCATTTTCTTTAAAGAAAAAAAATATTATTATTATTATTATTATTATTATTTTGTTTACTCAAGAAAATAAAATAAAAAGCATCTTCATTTAGGGGGGGTGCAAGTGCACCCCCCTGGCTATGCCTACACATATATGGCTTATAATATGAGAATTTTTTTTTTTTTTTCCAGAAAACGGCTCTCATGTACATGTTTCTTGATATTATTTGAAATATTCTGTATTCGTGTTTAAAGGAATTGGTTTAATGAACCTTAAGCTTACATGAATGGGACAAACGTTTGTGTAAAATTTTGACTCTATTACTATTTCATATCAGTGTTGTTGTTTTTTGTTCGTTTTTTTTTTAATTGAAAAAATTCTAGTGTTAAATAAAGTGAAGATTACTATTAGAAAGAATTGGGATTTAAAAACATGAACCACATCCACTATGTAGTACACATGTATATATTGTATATCATCCCGAAATGATTAGAAAGACATTAGCCATATATAAACTAAAAAGTAATAGGTTATAAAAAAAATAATAATATGTTGCAAAAACCTATTACCAAAGGAAGTATGGAATGAAGTAACCTATGACTGAAAAGTAACTAATTATCCCATCTCTACCTGGAACGTGCAGTCCTTGGGAGGGGGCAGTGTTGTGAAATTGTAAATAATTGTATTTATTTTTGTATAAATTCTTTCAAAAAGAGGCTTAGTAAGTTGATAAAATATCAATTTTCTGCATTTCCAGCTCTTTTTTGTGTTAAAATAGCTTAATTTTCCCTTAAAAACGCATTAAAAACTCCAATAAGGTAGGTATTGGATTTGGTGCCAAATTTGGTGAATTTTTCCCTCCTTGGTGGGAAAATCCTTATTATCGATATACCAAATATGGAAGTTGTAACTTGATTGGCTGACCACTTTCTCGAATTTTCCACACTTTTCTACAGGAGTATTTAAGGAGCTGCTTTACGCCAAGACAGTCAGTCTGAGATTAGCTTCCGCTAATGTTGCATTGCTATTGAGAGCCTTGAGCCTCTTTGAATGAATCCTGTTTCATGTGTTATTGCTGTACAGTTTGTACTGTGGATTTGCTATTGACAGCTGTTATTTAAGCTGTGTTTATTGGTGGAATTTAAGTTGATACCTAGTTTATTAGCCTGTATTTTTCCGGAGCTTTCTGTAAATAAAACTCCTGAATTTTTGCAAGTTTCGCCTCTAATTCTCGGATAACTTACGAACCCACAAGTATGCAACAATACGGATTACAGATTAATATTGAATAATGTTAACTGAACAATCTATTCTGTGGGGAGATATTTGTAAAATTATTAATTCTTTTAAATTAACCTGAAAATATTTTTGAAATATGTTAGGGGAAAAAATGTTTTTAAGATGATACTTGCATACTGTGCATGTTATTGTTTTTACCTATAAATTTATTATAAATCAAACTAGTGAAAATAAATGAAAACCGCTTAAATGTTTTCACATTTTACTTCCTGTAATTTTTTTCATATGAAATCCTGATGTTTTGTATCTTAAAAGCAAACCTAGATAAGATGCTATTTAAAAAAACATACGTTTCTTTGCCTTTTCCAAATGGAAATAGATTTTCTTAAAGAAAATTTGAATTTTAAAGAAAAATACAACAGATAATGTATTATGTTCAAACATGTTGACTTAATCTGTTAACTTTTATGTTTCCAATTTGCACAATTTTTAGAAGTAATTTTGTAGAAAAACATGGGAAGCAAAATATCGTGCTTGTAGTACTTAAGAATTCAGGTCTCACATAGACTTTAAAATTCGTTTTTATTATTCTGGGTTAAATTTTGAGGAATATTAGATAAATTTTGTCTATTTAACGTAGAGGATGCAAAATCTTTTTATCAGTAAAATGCACTGTAAAATTGGTTGCTGTTGTTGTCGTATGCCACTCGGAAATTCCGAGCCCCAGTAGTGGAACTATCTGGATTTAAGCAAGAAGGGTGTGCCTTCCGTTTTTAGGAGCCCCACATAGGGAGGAAGAATGACTTTAGCTCCAGAAGCTGGTGAAAGATGGCAACACCAGCCAAACAACAGGAACTCAAATTTTTTTTTTATCCGGATCAGGGACGAGTTAAACCCATGTTCTGGTAGCCCCAGAGGTATAATTTTTGATGGGAACTTGGAGGACTTTGCGACCATGATGGAATTTAACGTGCACCAGTCGCCATTAGCGTACACGACGGTCTTCGGCCGGCTCGAGGACTGAACCCGCAATCTTTCGATCACGAACTCGCTGCTCTTACCGACCAGGCTACCGCGGCCTGTAAAATTGGTGTCAGAAACTAATAAATTAAAAATCTTTGTAAGTGAATTGTAAATACAAAAAAATGTGTAAGTTACAAAACTCAATTTTTTATGGTTAAAATAATAACACACCCCTTCATTAAATATTTTTGCTGCTCTCAAAGAAAGTAGATATGAGTGCAGCATCAAAATGCCAAGGGACCTAACAATTATTTTGGAACAAAATAATAGTATGACACTTCATCAGGTGCATTCAGGGGATGCTGCACTCATGTGTACTTTTGCATAGTCATTCTTGTTACTATAATTTTAACTGAAAAAAATTGTGAGTTTTTACAGTTTATGGTTTAGCTTATATTTTATTATTATTATTATTATTATTATTACATAATTTTTTATGCAATTTCTTCATTCTCTTGTTGATAAAATGGAGAAAAAAAAATATTGAATATGAAATATTGATTAACTTTCTTTATTCTCCCACCTTCCTGTTAATACAGTAAATAGTTCTTAACTCATTTGAATCCCTTTTACAATTTTTGTTTGTTATTTAATTTATGATTTCATAACCATTTCTTTTATATTCTTTTAAAAAAATAACTTTTTTTTAATGCTCTTTAAAGTTTTAAAATAATTTGATTTTATGATTATTTTTTATTTACATGTTTTGTCTAAGTGTTTATACCTCTTGCGTAAGCTTTAATATATTTTTTTTATTACTGTAAAGGCTATTGTTGACATTATTATATCAGCTTATTCAGAAGATTCTCCTGAATTATTATGGAAAGTAGCTTTATGCTCTGATTTATCTGGATATAAAATAGGTATGTGTTTGTTCGTTTAATATTAATAATTAAAAATATCATTTTATTGTTTTACACACTGCATTTATATAATATTTTAAGGTGCTAGAATATTATATTTTTGATGATGAATACAACCAAAAAAAAAAAAAAAAAAACAATCAAAAATTTAAAAAATTGATTTAATTCTTTCAACATATCATTTTTACTTTCTGAACATACATATGTAAGGAAAGTATTGTAATCATGTCAAAAATTCGAATTTGAGATTTTGATGGTTCTATACGTTTTGAGGTAACCTGAGTCCGTTTTCACTATTTTTACGATGATGTGTATGTGTGTGAGTGAACATGCTAGCATCTAAACGTTTTGCTCAAGTGAGCTAAAAGTTGGTACGTACGTTGTAAGTCACCATAGCACAAACCCTATTGATTTTGGTGAATCTAGCACTTATAGTCTTTTTACAGGGACACCAAGAAAAATTCTTTATCATTATGGTCTATGGGGCCAAATTTTTAAAAGTGTGATAGCGTCTAAACGCCTTATTAAACTGAGCAAAAAATTTATAAACGTGTTCTAGGTCACAGTTGTACAAACTGTTTAGATTTTGGTGAATTTAGCACTTACAAAGCTGGATAGCAAAGGTAACTATCCAGCTCATACTGTTTCATTATGTTAATGTATTTGAATAAATGTTTCTTGTTATATATATTTACATATGTTTTTTTGATATTAATAAATTTTGTTAAGGTTTAAATTTTCTTGTTTTTACTGAGATTAACATTTTTCTAATCACCAGTCATATTACATTTCCAAAACTTAAAGTTTAACGTTTCTATTGTGCAGGACTTTGCTTAATATTAAACTTAAAAGATTGACCATTTACTAATGGTCTTTATCAATGTTTAGCGATGAGCAACGTGAAAAGAAAAATGAGAAATTTAAGAGGAGGAAAGAAATAACTAAAGGCTTTTATAAAGTTAAATTCATTGAAATAAAAGTAAGTAAAAAAACTTTAATATAATATATAAGTATAATTAGAAAAAGAAATGTTTTTTTTAAATTTTATTTTAAGTCTGAGGACAGTTATCAAAAGGGGACTGCCGGATATCTGGATCTGACGAAGAAAAATATCCGGAATGCCGGATATCCGTATCCAGTTATCCGGTAAAATCCATATCCGGTCCATCCCTAATAATAATGAAACGATAATAATAATAGCAAAATAGCATTCAAAAAATTTTTTATTCTTGTAATAACAAAAAAAAAAAAAAAAAAAAAAAAAAAAGAAGAAACCAAAACTTTATAAGTATTTTGATAAATTGTTTCAACGATTAATACAAGATTTTAATAAATGTCCATTCTTTAGGCCTTAAATCATAAATTTTTCTTTTATTTTAGAAATTTATTTATCAACCCTGAAAGTTCATTTTGGAAAATTTTTGAGTGGAAGGCTGATTTTTTTTTTTTTTTTTTTTTTTTTTAACCAACTATGGGAAAAAAATACCAGAGCCGGGAATCAAATCCAGGCTTTCCACTTTACGTGCGGATACTCAAACCATTGAGCTACCCTGGCTGATTACCAGCTAGGCATTTCTCTCTATTTCCTCTATTCACATTCTCTCGACATTTTGTGAGAAATGCCTAGCTGGTAATCAGCCAGGATAGCTCAATGGTTTGAGCATCCACAAGTAAAGCGGAAACCCAGGTTCAATTTCCGGCTCTGGTATTTTTCACATAGTTGGTATTAAAAAAAAAAAAAAAAAAAAAAAAAAAAAAAATCAGCCTTTCAATTTAAAATTTTCTGAAATAAATTTTTCTCCCTAATTTCTAAATATACACAATTGTTCTGCAGTAAAGTTGTTTTTACTGAGACATATGTTCCTAATTTCAAGATATTCTGCTTTGGGGGATTCTGCTATACTGTTTTGGGGTTGTTTTAGTCAGCCTCACAGCACACTTTGACTTTCATTAAACATTCAGCATATTTTCAGATTAAGCAGTAATAATGCTCCTAGAGATGCATCTGATTGTTAATTTTGGCTATCAGGAAATAATTTATGATTGTCCAATGTATCTGCAAAAGAAAAAATAAAATTGTCACGATCACTAAAGCATAAGAATGTTGTAAAAAACTGTAATCCTTTGTGTCTACCCTGTATTTTTGATAAACGCAATTTATCAAATCTATATATAATTTTTAGATAATGATTAAATGCTTTTAAAATTTTTATAGATAAATTAATCTTAATTCTGAAAAGAAGATTGACCAGTAAAAGACAGTAAGTAATTTTATTGTATTCCTTTTCTCACTTTAATAGTTATTATATTACAATGTAAATAAAATTTTATTATGGTTTAAAGCTCATTTTCTGCTTGGAAAATTATGATACATATGCATCTAAGTTATAGTTTACCCTTTTGATTTTATAATGCTGAAAATGAAAATTAGGAATTAAGTAGGGGTGGGAATCGATTAACAGTTTTAACTGGGTTAATCGTAGTTCATTAATCGATTAATCGAACTTTAATCAATTTTCATTTTTCTTTATATAATTTTATTTAAATGATGAATAAAATTCTCCTATATGATTTTTTCTCCTCTAGGTAGTTCACAACAAACCAAAAAACTGATATAGATGTTAATATAGCTTGTTTCTTAAACAATAAATAATAATAATAATAATAAACATGCAAATAAATAATGAAAAAATGCATTCCTACTATATTTCCAAATAAAATTTTTGTTCGAGAGTACAGATGAGAAATAACATATATTCACCTTGCATATTCATTATTACTTTTATATTCTAAAAAATAAATTCTCAATATTACTATTTCATTCATATGTTTAACTGAAAGAAAGAAAAAAAAAATAGTAATAATTGATTATATCCGTTTTATAACTGAAATTTAAATCAATTTTCAGAGTAATAGTTGTTGACTTTAAGTGTTCATTTTATATAAATATTTTCATTTATTTAATTTTTATTTTAATAAATTCATTTTCAATTTGAAAGAAAAATTAGATGAATTTACATATACTTCGTTTTATACTAGCTGGCTTTGTCCATCTCGCTTGCCACTATTTTTAAATGAATTCTCAAAATTCCCTATTATCATTATAAAAAAATCTCAAATTTTTCATTGTTTATATTTTAACTCTTCTTCGTCCTTTCAAAATAGAAAACAGAATGTTATTTTCTGTTTCTACTTCAATAGTTATTATCAGCAATTCTGAACGGACAATAACTGCTCGAAGGTATTGTGAAACCCTGTTGACACCTTCCCCATCAAAGGGATAGTGGAAATCACAGTCCTTTTCTTTATATTGAGCATTTCTGTGTTTTGAAAGCTTCTTGTTTCTGCGAAACGTATTCCCCCAGCACAGACTTAAAATGGCATTTTGTTTAAGAAACATCTTCCTTTTCTCTACCAAAAAAAGGGTAACAATTTCTTTTAAGAGTTTTTTTTTTTTTTTCATTATTGGATGGACGCTTCTTAGAATGTTTGTTAGCAAAATATGTGAGAAAAAGTAATTTGTAAGCAGAACTGTATTTTAAATTTTTACTTTAATTCATAGTTTGAAAACTTTAATTGGATTTTGAAAATTTTTAATCTAATTAATCGAGCCGATTAACTCGATTTAAAAAATTGATTGGAACTAAGCATTGATCAATTAATCGGCACAGCCCTAGAATTAAGCCACTGGTTCTTTTTAAATATAATAGTAATAACCTTGTAAAACAAATATTTAACATGATTAACTTGGAAATTTTTTATGTAAGTTACACTTACAAGGAAAGTATGAATGAGTAAAATTCCGATTTAAACAAAACCGAGCTTAAATTAAAGAGCATGGTCGAAAACATATGGTAGCTTACAAATTTGCTGCAACAACCCCCCATGGAGCGAGAAAACGACCCTAAAAGTTTTACTTGTTTCTGTAAAAACCTATGAAAGAGACTCCGTTTGCAAGACGGTGTGGGACAGTGGTTAGAGTATTCAATTCCAGTGCGAAAGTTAGTGAGATCAAACCCAGGCGACTGCTTGTTTTTTTTTTTTTTTTTTTTTTGTATGAAATTAAACAAAATATTAAAATAAATGAATAACTTTAGAGAAAATAATTATGAAATTTAATTATGAAATTAAAAATAAATATACTCTATACAAAGATATTATTAAGGAATATAGGGTAAAATTATCTCTTTACAGGAAAAAAAAAAAAAATATATATATATATATATATATGCTTAAATTTACAAATTTAGTTTCAAGTTAATAATGACTGTGATTAGAAATAAAGAAATGATCAAAACATAAGCATTTTTCAATTTATAAGCGCAACGTATGCACGAAAATTTATCACAATAACGACTATATAAGTAAAACTTCTTTTTTGGAGGTGCTTTATGCTTTAGCAGCGTTGGCAAAAAATATTAATTAAGAATTTATATAAAGCAAAAATAAATAAAAAAATAAAGGTAATATTTTTCTTTGAATTATTCATTTATTTAATTTAGAAAGAAAAATTAAAAGCATTTTTTCGCTTGAAATAAAATGTTTTAATAATTTAATAGAAATACTATTCATTTTTATGTACAAAGAATAACAAAATTAAAAGCAGACAATCATCATTTGCTACTAGCGGCTTTGACGTAAAATATTGATAAGAAAATTAGCTGAAACTTTAGGAAAGAAAAAAAATGTGTAAATAAAATTTATTATCTCTTAAACTCGTCATTTATATAAATTACAAAGAATTTTTTTTTTTTTTTTTTTTTTTTTTTTTTCAGTTGAAAAAAAAAAAAAATGTTTTAATAATTTAATTAAACATTTAAATATATTTTTTAATTAAATTTAATAATTATCTTCCTTAATTTTTTTCCTTTATTTTATTTAAAAAAAAAGTATGCATATAATATATCAGTATATGCATATTTGGAAAAAAAAAAAAAGGTAAGTGTTCCGTCAGGGGCTCAAACACAGGAACTATGTAACACGAATCCAAGACCTTGCCACAGCACCACGCTTCTGCGAGCTGAAGCCTTCTTTTTTCGATTTTGATAAAAAGCATCTAAAAGTTTAAGGGTCATTTCTTGCCCCCTGGGGAGTTGTTGCAGCAAATTTGAACACTATCCTATGTTTTCGACCATGCTCTATAATTTAAGCTTGATTTGGTTTAAATCGGAATTTTACTCATTCATACTTCCCATGTCAGATATATTTAATTTTCATAGTGTAAACCAATTAATGAAACAACCAATAATATTAAAAGAAAAGTTAATAAGTAAACAAAATAGCAAATCTTATGTTACTGATGATAAAAGAATTATTTTTGCAGGATTAAAGTAATCCATTTCCATTAACATTGGGGGAAAAAATGCTAAATATGTTTCCATCTATATTTTTATATTTTGACTCTATTTCTGTTATATAAATATTGAATATAGTTTGCTAATTTATGTTCTTGAGAAGAATTTTGACAAAAAATTAAAATTTCTAGATTAATAATAATAGTAATAATAATAATAATAATATTGTTACTTAAGGACTTTCTCTGCGTGCCCCAGGCATTATCAAAGGCGACTTTCTGTGGTAGCATTCCAAATGAGCTAGTGCTGATGTTAATGTTTTCTTTTTGTGTGGTTTTTGCTAAGGGAGTAGTATTTTTATTAAACTTGACATGAGAAATATGTTCTTTTATCAGGAATTTTTTTTTTTTTTTTTTTTTTTTTAGCAACGCCAATGTAACAACCACTGTTAGAGTTAGGTCTAGAAAAAGTAATATTGTAAATTCCGACAATTTCAAGGGGATCTATAGGGTTTATCACTATGGATGAGTTGATAAATATTATGGCTAGGTTTAATTGGTATTTTATAATTATACTTTTCTGCTTTGTTTTTGATTTTTACAGATGCTTCACAATCATATGGTATGCTGTAGGTGAATTTGAGGGGGATTTTTCGACGGTTAGAAATGTGGTTGAGTTTTTTAATACGTTTTCAGTACAATTTCCAGGCAATATTTTTAGGGTACCCTGCTTTATCAGTGATTTGTTGGATAAAATGTAATTGTTGTAAAATTTGGGGGGTGAACAAACTAAAACTGCGCGGTTAATATGAGTGATTAAAATAGATAACTAATTTTTCCAAAAAATCCAACTTAGAAACGTGTTTGGCTGAAAATTAAAACTATGGTCAGATTCCAGAAGATTTAGATATTTCTTATTTAGCAACATACTGAGAATGTTCACGTAAACAGCATTCAAGTTGTTTGGCTTATGTAAGATAAATCACAGTTGTTACAAGGGACATTATAGATACCCAACTTATGAAGCTCGGGAACAGAGGATTTAGTTGAAGGGAATTGAAATTTGCTAACAGGTTTTTAAAATAACATGAAAATTAAAATGTTTCAAAACTTTGGCTAATTTAAAACATAAGGGTGGGTAAAAAGGCAAGACAACAAGGTTATCGAGTTTAATTTTAGCCTCATTAGGAAGAGTAGAATTACAAGTAGCAAGCACAAAATGAAATCAGGTGTAAAATACATGCTACCTTCAAGGCAGTAGTACGTATTTTGCACCTGAAGAAGAAATATCACGTCCTTCTGAAACCGGTAGTGCTTTCATTAATTTTATGGTGCATGAAGAAGTTTTCAAGTTTAAATATAAAAATATCTATTTTATTTATTTATTTTTTTTTTTTTTAAGTTTCATTACTATAAAATTTTGTTTTAGTGATATATTCATTTTAGTGGTAATTAGCTTTTTCCTTTTAATTTTGTATGTATTTCTTATTTTACTTTATAGTCCTCTGAGCCCCATCAGCAACGCAGCTGATACAATTGCTCTTGTGTATTTATTGTTACAAAAAGGCAACACAGAGGCTGCTCAAAATATGCTTCTATCTCTTTCTAAGGTAAAATTTCTACCTTCTTATTTCACACATTATTGTAATGGATGGATGCATAATTTTACTCAACAATTTTCTGAATGTTTTTTTTTTTTCTGCATGACTAATAATAATATTAATAATAGTAATAATGCATCTAGTCGTTATTTGAAATGAAATTTATTTTATTATATTTATTTAACATTCAATACATATTAAAACATAAATTACATTTAATTTATTTCAAATTTACTTTAATTTTTATTCACCTTTTTTTTCCTGATAAAATGTAATAAAGTATGCCTTAAATAGTCTCTATGAGTATGATAAAAATTAAACGATTGTAATGTTATAAAATATTTAATATATTCTTAAAAATAAAAGCTCAAGTTTCTGGAAACTAATGCTTTAAACATGCTATTACTAAACAATTTATTGAAAAAAGATTTTTTTTATTTATTTATTTATTTATTTATTTATTATTATTATTTTTTTTTTTTTTTAAGTCTTGGTTTGAAGTAATGAATAAAATGAGGAAAAAGGGGTGATTTAGAAAAATTAAAAAGAGGGATGAGAATTTTAACAATGCATTGAAAATAAAAATAATAAATTTTAATTTAATTAAAGACTTCACTAAAAAAGCGGGTTACCCTAACAAAATCATTAAAAAACTAATTAAAACCAGATTAAAAGCCAGTAACTATATACCTAATTTCAGAATAAAATTAAAAACACTGCAAATAAAATCGGTGTAAATATCCCTATAAAACCTAACCCAAATATTTTTCAATTAAAACGTAACTGCCAGAATTTACCAAATACCGTACACAAATAACCAAGACAATAAACCAGGTTCATACATCGGTGTAACAAAAAGAAAGATTAAAACCAGACTCAAAGAACATAAAAATGATATCAAAACAGGAAAAATAAATACAGCTTTAGCTAAAACTTTCGATAATGAAGAAATTATAATAAATTTTGAAAAAAACTAAAAAGATAGCTAATTACAATAATTATAATTACGCGATGTTTAGAGAAGCCATAGAAATCGCAACAATGCCGGATGTGTGCAATGACAGTGACGCAATGGCTCCGGACCGGATGTGGAATCAACTTATGTAATCTATAAAAGACCACAAGTCTAAGAGATCCAGCACAGATGAAGATTGTTTGAAAAGAGCTGGGTGCCCAGCCTGTATTGCATTTATTTTATATTTAAAGGGGGTACTACTATTTTTATGGATAATTTCATTACTACAATTAGGTTTTCTGTAAACTTGGGTGGTTATTTTATTATTATGGCGATTGATGGTAACATCTAAAAAGTTTAACTGGCTATTATTTTCTTCTTCAAGGGTGAATTTTATATCCGGGTCTATTGTGGTTTCTTCCCTCTTATATAGACTCTTCGCCATTGGCGGTTGAGTAATGCCCCATCGTTGCCATTGCAGCAATTCGAACTTGTTAGAATTTCGACGGATTCTCTTACTGTAGTGTAACTGTGGTTATGGTAGTTGGCCAACTTTTTTACTTGATCAAATTTTATGTTTATGTCGGCCCGGATATAAAATTCACCCTTGAAGAAGAAAATAATAGCCAGTTAAACTTTTTAGATGTTACCATCAATCGCCATAATAATAAAATAACCACCCAAGTTTACAGAAAACCTAATTGTAGTAATGAAATTATCCATAAAAATAGTAGTACCCCCTTTAAATATAAAATAAATGCAATACAGGCCCATATAAATCGCGCAATAACAGTTTGTAAAGACCCTAAAATTTTAAACAACGAAATAAAAAATATTAAACAATTTACACAAAAAGCAGGTTACTCAAATAAATTTATAGATAACTTATTTAAAAAAAGATTAAAAAGTTTAAATCAGATTAATAATTTTCAAAAACCTCAACTAAAATACACAACTTCAATTCCTTATGATCGCGCAGTTTCAAACAAAATTAAAAAAGTAGCAGCAAAACACAATATAAACATACCTGTCAAGCCAAACCCTAATATTTTCCAATTAATTAGAAGTGACAAAGATAGACTAAATCCATTAGAGACCGCGGGAATTTATAAAATTCCATATACCAATAAACAAAATAACGAAATGTGCTATATAGGAAAAACAAAAATAAAAATAAAAACACGAATTAAAGAACATAGCCATGACATAACTACAGGAAAATTAACAACCGCTTTAACCCAAGTAAATAAAAACGAAGACATAAACATAAAATTTGATCAAGTAAAAAAGTTGGCCAACTACCATAACCACAGTTACGCTACAGTAAGAGAATCCGTCGAAATTCTAACAAGTTCGAATTGCTGCAATGGCAACGATAGGGCATTACTCAACCGCCAATGGCGAAGAGTCTATATAAGAGGGAAGAAACCAGAAACATCAGTTTCGAGCGACTTCACACACCAGGAAGCCGGTGATCAAGCTGGGGCGCCCCAGAAGAAACTAGTTCGGCATTTTGAAACATGAAGTAATAAAAGGTTGTATATTTTATTAAAGTTTTAATTAATTCAACTTCATGGTTATAAATCGTTTTAATGTATGGATTATATTTTTAATAGGGTGACCTTGTTACAGTACTAAATAATGTGTACAGCAAATTATTTAATGGAAAGAAACTGTCAGCATTAGGCAAGGTGAGTATTGATTTAATTTGTTAATTTTGTGAAAAATTAGGCTGTATTTTCAAATTTAAATCTAGTGTTTTCTGACACAAACATGAAAAATAAATTTTATAATTTGTATACAAAGTACAATAAGTAAAAATGAATTCTTTTTAGAACTTTATTTAATACTTTTTTCCAATTTGTAGAATAATATAGTTAGAAAATGCAACCACAACTTAGGAATTAATATAAGCAAATGTACCACATGTATACTCCTTTATTTATGTAAAAGAAAGGGGGAATCAATTCTCTGGAGCTTAAATAAGATTATATCAAAATTCCAAGTGTGGACTGATAAAAATGATCTTGCTATTTGTAAGAGGAAAACATAACCAGAAGAACAAAGTTGAATATTCAACAGCCGTTTAAATATTACTTAATTAATTTTTTGAATGTAAATTTAAATAAAGGTTTATTTTTTTTTCTTTATAAATATTTATATTAGTAATTTTCTTTAGATAGCATATCCATTTTTGAATGCTAGAGATAATACATTTACGAAAATATGAAAAGAAAAGAAAATACCTAACTTTAAATAAATTGAAAGAAACGAAGTACACTAATACATAATAAATATAATAAAACCTATCTTTACTTCGTGGCTGTTCTGAGATCTTTCAGCGCCGGGCACCCGGGCCTCTTCAGAGAACGTTATCACTGTGCTGGAGATTTGGACTTCTGGATGCTTCTTTGTTCATCAGAAAATCATTCCTCCCACACCTCATAGCCTAGAATCAACCGAAGATTTCGTTAGTAAATTAAGAGAAATAGAAAATAACGATAATTATCACCTTGTTAGTTTTGACGTCATAAACCTTTATCCTTCAATAGACATTAAAGAAGCCTGTGAAATAGTTAAAGAAACCATAGACAATAATTACACAGACCCCGAAATAACCCGAACATTAAACTCCACCACCAACTTTTTACTTAGAGAAAACTATTTCACTTTCAATAATAAAATCTATCAACAAATTAAAGGTGTGCCCATGGGGTCACCCATATCGGGCTTCATAGCGGAGTTTAAATTAAGAAAACTAGAAAACCAAATAATAGAAAATTTAAAAAACGACATTTTATACTGGTACCGCTACGTCGACGACGTCTTTGCAATAGTTAAAAAGAAAACTGATCTCAATAGAATCCTTAATGATATCAATAACCACGACGTAAATATCCAATTCACCTGTGAAGAAGAGAGAGAATCCAAACTTAATTTCCTTGACGTCACAATAACCCGGAACGAAAATGACAAAAAGTTTAAAACCACTGTATACAGAAAACCAACTAATAGCAATGAAATCATCCATTTTAAAAGCAAAACCCCCTTTAGATATAAAACCAACGCCATTCAATCTTACATTAATCGCGCCATCCTGATTTGCAACGAACCCAAAGATCTAGAAGAAGAACTTGATTTTATTAAATACCTAACCAGAAAAGCAGGATACCCGAACAAAATCATAAATAAATTAATTAAAGACAAACTCAAAAAACTCGACCATATTCCAAATTACCAAAAACAACCAATTAAATTCACCTCATCCATCCCTTTCGATCGCGGAGCCGCCAATAAAATCAGAAATACCGCCAGTAAATACAATATAAATATCCCCATAAAACCAAACAAGAACATTTTCCAACTAATTCGTAGCGACAAAGACCCAACCCCCCCACTTGAAACCGCAGGTATATATAAAATTCCATATACAGACATAAACAATAAACCCGGTTCCTACATCGGCGTCACAAAAAGAAAAATAAAAACCAGAGTTAAAGAACATAAAAACGACATCAAAACTGGAAAATTCAATACAGCCCTAGCCAAAACATATAAAGATAATGACATTAAAATAGAATTCGATAAAACCACTAAAATATCCGATTACAACAATTATCAATACGCCATGTACCGAGAATCAATCGAAATATCAACCAATGAAGACACATGCAACGAAAGCGGCGCAGTAGCCCCAAATAGGGCATGGAGCCACCTGTTGGAAAGTCAACAAAGAAGCATCCAGAAGTCCAAATCTCCAGCACAGTGATAACGTTCTCTGAAGAGGCCCGGGTGCCCGGCGCTGAAAGATCTCAGAACAGCCACGAAGTAAAGATAGGTTTTATTATATTTATTATGAAAATACCTAATTTTAATAATAACATGAATTTTCAATGAATTAATTTGACTTTTGCTATTAAAAAAAAAAAAAAAAAAAAAAGAGAGAGAGAGAGAGAGAGAGAGAGAGAGAGAGAGAGAGAGAGAGAGAGACTGTAAATAAAACATGCATAGTGTATTTCAATAATTTTAAACTTATTTTTTGTTGTTGCTGTTGTCATTGTTTAACTATAATATCCTGGAAATTTGACATATTTCTAATACTTCATTGATATTGTGTATCCAGCATTTTATTTTAATTAAGTAAAGTAACTACAGTTATAGAAGTTTGTTAATTTGTTTGTGCCTCACAAAATATTTGGAGGCAAGTTAAAGTGTAGATGATTTCAAATAGATAAATTTAAGTAATAGACATTATTTATGCAATGCTAAAGCAATTATTATGCAATGCATGTAATCATAAAATTGCTGTAGTTTTTTATCCTTAGAAAAATAAAATAAAGCAATAATATTACTTTAGTGGAGGAATAAGCTCAGGTGGGCACGTGCCCACATTGAAATTATTTGAAGTCCAGTTGGGCCCCCTTATATCAATTTCTTATGGAAATCCTGAAAATAAACATGTTAATGATTTCATTGCCAAAATTCAAAACTATTAAAATCATCCAGGGAAATGTATAGAATTTTATTTTTTCACACGTTTAAAAAAAATAATCAGTATATACGGCACAAAATATATGATCTGTCTAAAATAACATGATACTGACTATCTAAAAACAGCATGTGTCTAATCATGATTGGTGCTTGTACCGATATTAGCTCTTTTTCTCATCTACCGTCCAACTTGGAGCTCATCAAATACGTTTTCTTTAAAGGAACAGAGAGGAACTACATCAACCCTTCATACAAAAAGTAAATACAAATGTTTCAGAAGTAAAACATTACTGGATCTAGTTACACACAATTGCCATTAGGTTGCATGCTCTCTTTTAGTAATTAATCCCCTATTAGTTTTCATTTCTGGGGAAACGGTCAGGTTATATGCTATATGCCCTTAACAATTTTCTAAGAAAAAATATGTTATTTTGTGATAGACTACCAATGTTATTTTCAGTTCAAGTATATTTCTCATTAGCATTGATTGATCTTAATTTTATTTTCTTCTGTACCTTTAATAGCAAATTTTTATTATAGTTGTTTTGCATTGTTTGTTTTATTATCATTACCTATATGTTTTTTCACGCTATATACATTAATTATAAAATCCATATATGATGAAGAGAACTCTATCTGGAGCTCAAAAGAGAAAATAAGAAACAGCACCTGTTTGAAATAGAAAATATAAAGAAGATAGTTAAAAGATTGTTGATAGCTAAACAACCAGTTTCAATGTCAAGGAAAATCTCTTGATATTATAATAAACACCTTATCCATTGAGCTAAAAATTGATAGATAGGTTATAAATCATCGTCGCACAATTTCTATGGATTTTGATGAATACAAGACTTATAGTTCTTTTACAAGAACACTCAAACAGAAATTATTTGTCATTACGGATTATGGACTCTAATTACACTGTACCGCAAAAAAATTTTTTGTCAACCCCTGATACCATTCTTGCTGATTCTTATGTAAAATGACCTCCTGAATCCAAATATGACTCCCAATTTGGCCAGTCACATACCGTTTTCCTCTTGCCGCAAATGTTGATGTTTTAGAGTTTTCCAACTCTGTAGCCCTTCAGATTAACATATTTAACAGTTAAAATAATCCTCCTCCCCCCCTCTCAAAAATCAAATTTATAGCCATAAAATTACCGAAAAGTGATAAAAATAGGGGACTGTCTCTAAAAAATGGTGGGTGATAGGGCAAAATGAGTGTTATATTCAGATTCAGGAGGTCATTTTACATAAAAATTTGCCAAAATGGTGTTGAGGGCAGTTTTCATGCCGAATAGTGTTGTTTGAAGTCTGCTAGTGTTTAAACTCCACATTCAATTAAGATATAAATTTATAAGCATGTTATAGGTTATTATTGCAAAAATTGTACATATTTATATGTAAATGTAGAACTTATAGCTTTTTTTTTTAAAACCTGTATACAAGGTAGCAATTTTATACATTGCTGTCTATGGGTTATAGCTGCAAATTTTAAATTGTTTAAACCATAAAAAAAAGATGAAGATTTGATATTGTAAGTTTAATATTTATAGATATTTTACAGGGATGCACAAAAGAATTTGGATACATTACGATTCATCAAACAACATACAACTTTGGGAAAAATACTCAAACACACTATTATGATTTTTCCTTTTGTTTATTTTAATGACTTCACTTTTTGAATTTATTTAAACAAATATTAATTACTAATTGTTCAAAAAGTTGAGTGGAATCACTCCAGATTTTTTTATATATTCATTTTTTCACTATCTTATCAAGGGGGTTAGGGAGCAGAAATAAAAGAAAAATGTAGTTTTTATATCAGATTTCTACAAAATTGTATAATCACATACAGTTTAAGAAATATACAATGTGAGTTGTACACACCTGTGGGGGAAGGAGGGGGGCTGGAAGGGTACATGTAAATAATTGTTGTTTTTTAAACTTTTTTTACAATTTCAATGAAATAATGAAATTTTGTATAATTATATGAGAAAAATAATTGATATTTATGTAAGCAGCAGGTCATAAAATATTAATAAAAATTAATTGTTAAAAAAATAAATAAATAAAAATAAAAGATTTAAGCTTCAACAAAGTAAAAAATATATGAAATTTTATCCTAAAAAGCGTGTTAGAAGTCTTACATTATATAGCAAAATTTAAAAGCATTTATTTTATTTTGATTATTATGACTCTTAAAAGGCTTTGCACAACCAATTTAAAAAAAAAAAAAAAAAATCTCATTTCTTTCCCCCCTCCCCCCTCCCAAAAAATAATAATAACTATAATAATAATAATAATTTTCTTAATTATAAAAGACCAAGTTTCCCAAACAGTAACGCTCAAAACCAATGTCATTGCTACAAAAATGTATTGATACAATAATAATAATAATAAATTTTTATCCTTGATTTGGAAGAATCTTCCATCAGTCACTTTTGTTCCATCTATATATCCTTGGAACTTGTTAAGAGCACAGATTACTGCAAGTGCTTCTCGTTCAGTAGTTGAATAGTTGCGTTCTGCAGAATTTAACAGTCTACTAGCATGTTCAATAACATGTTCTTCTGTTCCTTCTCCCTGGAGGAGAACTGCTCCAAGAGCATAGTTACTTGGGTTGGTTCGTGCAATGAAAGGTTTTGTTCCATCAGCCTGCTCCAGTATTGGTGCCGAAACTAAGGATCGTTTCAAGGTTTAAAATGCGTTTTCTTCACTGGCGCTCCACCGCCACACTGCGTTTTCTTTGGTGAGATTAGTTAATGGTCTAGATACTTCCGCAAAATTGGGTATGAACTGTCGATACCACGAACATGTTTGTAAGAACGACTGAAGTTGTTTAACACTCCTGGGAGGAGGAATTCGAGTGATGGCTTTGACTTTCTCAGAATCCACCTCAATTCCATTAGGGGTAATCCAGTGGCCTAAATATTTAAAGCAATTTCATGCAAAGTTGCATTTTTCTCTGTTTGCTGAAAGTTTCCATTTTTCAAGCCTTTGAAAGACAGCTTCAAGATCAGATATGTGTTGTTCGAAAGTTGGCGACAACACGATAATATCATCTAAGTAAATGAGTATATTTACTCCTGGAAGACCTTTTCGAAAATTGTCCATCAATCTCTGGAAATTTTTGGGTGCATTCCGTAAATCAAAAGGCTTTCTTTTATAGCAGTTCGTCCCTAAAGAACACACAAAAGTTGTTTTGTCATGATCAGGTATGTACACATTTACCTGGTGATAACCAGAACGTAAGTCAAGTGTTGACATAAATTCAGTACATTTAGCATCATGCAAAAGATCGTCCATCCTTGGTAAAGGATAAGAATCAGGTACAGTTACAGAGTTCTGTTTTCTGTAATTTATACAGAGTTTTACACCACCATTTGATTTAGGCACAAGTACAACTGGGGCTGAATATGGAGATTCGCATTCCTCTATTATTCCTTTATCAAGAAGGTCATCTATTTGAACTTTCAATAACTCTTTCTTTGCTGGTGGCAAGCGATATGGTGGGACTGACACTGGAGGATGGTCCCCTATATTTATATGATGCTCTATGAATGGGGTAGCCTCTCCCCCTGGCTGAAAGATTCTCTCATATTTACATAGCAATTCATTCAAAATTTTCTTTTGTTCTGCATTTAATCTGTCGCCTTCACTTTCTCTCAAAGAGCAAGAATTTACTTCATCTGTCACAGGATCATCAGTAGCTGGATCCTCTTTAGCAAACAGGAATTTTTGATAAGGTTTATCAGCAAAGTGCTAAAGATCGTTTTTAATGTCTAGCACAATTCCAGATTTTTGCAGTAAGTCCACACGTAATAAAGTTTGGTTTCCTTTAGCATGAGGTAAGAAGATTAAATTTATAATGAAAGTTCGTCTATGAACCTTGATTAGTACATCAGTGCTCAACACTCTAGATGTAGTTTGCTGCATCAGCTAACTGCATAGAGAGTTCTAATTCCTTAAATGTTTGTCCCCTCTTCATCAGAAATTTGTACACAGATTTTCCACCAACAGAGCGACTGGTGCCGGTATCGGCACAAACAGCTCCAATTGCTTCAAATATGGATATGTCCAACCAGGGCCGGCTCGACCATATAGGCAAACTAGGCGATGGCCTAGGGCGCTAAAATCTAGAGGGCGGCACAATCCAGACAACAAGATCTATTTTATTTTTTACTATCTAACGGCACTTTAGAATATATAAAATGTAGTCTTGGAAACACAGAACTCATGTTGTGTGAAAATTTTAAACACTTACAATCTTTGTCTAGAAAGGACTAAAAGGTACAATTCTGCTGCTATGACTTGGAAACATTTACTGAGTTTTTCTTCACGTGTTTTCAATTGGACATGTACAAATGAAGTAAATGGATAATCCTCGAATTGACTTTTCAGGGCATCAAAGTCAATCTAATTTATTTGATGAGAAGCGCAAGAGAAAGAGTCACAAACAACTGGCTTGATTTTACCATAATAACGATCTATTTATTTTAAAAACTTCCAACGTCGAATTGAGTTTTGAAAACAGTCCGTCATTAAATCTGTCCATCTAATTGTTAACAGCTTTACACTATATCTAAAAGTCACCGAGTCATTATTTAATGGGGCTGTACTTTATTGGAATTATAAAGTTTTGACTTTCCATTCAAGGGTCTAAATTGTACATCATGTTTCATCTCATGAAGCATCCCTTGCACATCTTTTACGTTTCGGTCTTTCCTTTGTACATCTTTTCTTATTTTTAAATACTTTCCCTAAAATCTATCTTTTATTTCTGGAGGGTAGGAAAGTGAGTTTTATGTTGCACTAGTGCTACATATCGACAATTGGAACCTTTAATTTCTTGAAACTTTGCTTGAATTGTCTTTTCAACTTTAATTTTCGTAAATTTTATTTTTTCCTCAAAAATTTCTCTCGCTCTTGCATTTTCTCTTGAATTACTTTAACTTTTCAACGAATCTCTTCTTACATGGCTTCTGTTTTATCCTTAACTCCTCTTGTCAGGGTTTCAGCTATTCTCTCAATTCATGTTGTCTAGCTTTCATCTTCTTTTATCCATCCTTCATCTCTTCATGTCCGATTTTCATCTCATGTTGTGCTGCTATCGTATGATTTTGTCCAGCTTTCAATTCTTTTAACTAGACAGTCTAAGCTTCAAGTTCTTTCATGTCTTCTGCAATACTTCTAGTCAAAATCATTAAGTGTATCTGCCTTACATCAGGTGCCAAATCAAATGTTACGAAACAGCGACTTTCTTGTTCAAGAAAAGAAGATCGTAAATGCACATGTAGGTTCAAGTTGATGAATGAGCTTTATTTAACTCATATTCTCGAAAAATTCCAGCAAAACTGTCAATTCAATGAATATTCTCGAAACAAACAAATAAAACTAGCATTTTAAAGAGTATTTTCGAAATAGTCCTATTGGACTGTTTCGAATCCTGGGGCAAGCAGTCCTCACAAAAGTAAAGTAAAGAGCATTAATTACATTACACTATAGAGCAGGAATTTCACTTATCCAGTATCAGGAATGATAATCAAATGATTGAAGCGCAATCTCTATGAGACGATTGCTCAGAACAATTTACTGAATACAATCGATTTCTCGGGAGTTAATCAGCTTCTTTTTAAATTCTTGACTACAAATGGTAAAATATCGGGTTAATTCTGTGCTAAAATGTAGCTGGAAATTCCAGAACTCGGCTTCTATTGAAATTAGAACTTCGAAACTTTGGCAACTCGAAACTACCATTTTTTACTGAATACTCATCAATTTGTCAATGTCGACCTTAATAGAAATGTATAGACTGTCATTTTTGTTTCCACTTTAACTGTAAATTTGCTTTTGCTGCAAGAGCACATTTTATGAAGCGAAGAGGTTTAATGTATTGGCACAATGTTGAGTTTAATGATTATAAAAAACTGACAAAAAAGATAAAACTTCAGCCTTTTTTTTTTTTTTTTTTTTTAAACTTTGCGTGTGTTTTGCACGCAAACGATATTTTTTGATTCGAATTTTCTAAGTTGCTCAGCTCGTAGAAAAGCAATTTTACAAGGGTATAGCAATCGAAAGAAAAAATGATTACTTCAGATTACCTTTGTATACACGTCTGACGCAGATGATTGATTGACAAAGATTATAAAAGTAAGAATGTGTATAAATATTACATTATTATTTATCTTATTACTTTTTATTTTATATTTACTTTATATACGAAAAGTTATAAATATTTTAATTTTATAATTTTGAACTGACATAAAAAGAAAAAAAAATCATAATAATAAGATTTGAAGGAAGCTAGCTCTAACTAGAAAGAAGTTTTAGCTCTTTAGACTAGGTGACTTTGTAGGGGCTATGTGTGGGGGCTTTTTGGAATTTTACAAAGTGATTCTGTTATGGTTTTTCTAGTAGCTCAACTTAGTAATAAAATGTGAAATTTCGTTTTCAGTACAGTTGATACTTGAGACTAGCTGTTAACAGAAAAAAAAAAGAAAAAAAAAATTGAGTACAATTTTGTAAGAGAAAATAAGAGAAAAAATATCATTAGCAAAGCAAATTAGGCTCATTTAAAAAGTTATTTTCGTCCGAATCCTAAAGGAACACTATCAGAATAATAATTTGAAAAAACAAAAGATTTTTCACCTGAATCTGAATAAGCAAAAATCTTGCTTCATCTTCCAAAATAATTAGTAAATAAACAATAGTTTGATATGAAAGAAATAACGACTGAGGCTTTGATAAACAGAACATGGAAAATGATTCCGGTTTTACTTTGAGTTTATGTATCCTTGCAATGTGAGAAAATTCTATGGGTAATCTGCAGCGAATAGACGAAATGACTCTCTGACGTCATTCAAAGTCCTGACGATTTTCTTTTATTTAACCTGTAGGGGTCTTCTTTTAATCCACAAACAGTGGAATGTAGCCTATCATAGCACAACTATTTCCCACAAACATTGAAAGCTCCGCCTCGTTCTAGTTGTCCATTCTCGACGAACACAAGACAGATCATGTATAAAATGTTAATTTCCTATTAGAAAATAAGCAAAGAAAGTTTTCGTCAGTACATAACAAAAGACGACGCGCCAATGGTGAAAATGTGACCTAAAAATCACTACTAATGCACTACTAAAAACAATTTTTTTCCTTGGAAGCTGTAAAAGTGATTTTGGATTTAATAAACAGGAGGCATTTTCAGAAGAAATTAATATTGAGGTATCCTTCCCATCGGAGTCCGAGCCAGCCCGATTACGAAAAATGAAAAAGAAGTTTAATTATGCAGTCAGCTGATAAATCAACAAGTGATGCTAAACATCATTTTAAGATTGTTATATTTCTTTTCTTGATACAGCAAGAAATTCGAATGATGAGAAGTTCAAACAGACCAAAAAAATAAATCATGTTTTCTGATGCCTTTCTAACAATTGTAAATCGTAAAAAAAAACTTTCAAAGTGATTTTGAAATTATGTAGAAGATTAGTAGATTATCTGACTCAAGGAGACTCTAAGGATGTTGATGAAAGTACACTACAGGAAGTTTTGAATAATTTTTGTGAAAACGAACTAGTACATTGTGTATTGAATTTAGTAACAGCAATAAAATTGTTGCTGACACTTCCTGTGTCTGTGGCCAGTGGAGAACCCAGCTTCATATAATTGAAATTAATAAAAACTTACCAGCGTTCTATAGTGACGTGAGAACGATTTGTAGGACTATCACCATTTTCAACAGATCAAGATGAAGCTAAAACAATTCATTTGAAGGATATTGTTTCAACTACAGCTAAAAGTAGCGCTGAAAAAACAATAATATGCAACATGTAATAAAAATAAATAGTTGATTATTTATCACAGTATTTGTATGTGTATAATTGTCTGTGTGTCTTACATTTTTTTTAAAATTTGTTTTAATGGGGCGCCACGAAAATTTTTCGCCTAGGGCGCCAAATTTGCTCGGGCCGGCACTGTGTCCAACAAAACAGTTGGAGGGGGTGAATTCAAACAAGTGTACATGTGTACGGGATTAACTCTAGTTTGCTCTTTCTTAGTCTTAGAACAATTAGGACATTTCGCCTTAATATATCCAGGATTTCCACATCCATAGCACGTTAAGGGAGATTGATCAGCTGATTCTGATTTTAATTTTGGTTTCTCTAATACTTTAGATGAAAAGTCTCTAAAAGAAAAAGTTCTTACATTATCACTCAAATATTAAGAATTAAATTTTTTATACTCAGATGAAATGAATATAAAAGGCTAAGAATTTCCTTTTTATAAAATTATACTTTTATGTTTCAATTTCAATGTATTGTGTATTTATTGCATATTATTCTTTGCAACAGCTAAGTATTTTAATTGCACTGATTCTATTGAAGAAAGAAGGGGGGGGGGAGTTAAAAATAGAAACTTTTTGGAATTAACATATCCCTTTCCAAATTTTTTTTTTCTGGCTATGGCCTTGGTCCAAATTACATTTGAATTGCCTTCATATTAATTATCATAATATTGTTAATATTGTTCTTTGTCTTGAAGCAAGTTTCTTATTTAAATTGTGCAACTTATTTTATTTTTATAAGTTCGTAAAAGAAGTCAGGCCTGATGCTTTCATTGAGATGTTGCTAGGTGATCTTGAAATGCAAAAGACAAATGTATCGGAAGTGATTCAGCTACTTCAAGTAAGCTATAATTAGCTTTATTTTTAATTAAAAAATGTAATTTCATTTATATAATGGAAATTAACGTGGTTTCTTTAATTTCCTTTTGAACTAACATCTCTTACATTTAAATATAAATTTTATAGAATGAAGCCCCAAATTTTGATTTCCATTGCGTTCCTCTTTTGAAAGAATTTTTAGAAGCACTTTTAAGTGGTATGTATTCTCAACTATTTTAAAGCTTTCATCTTTAGTTTAATATTATTTATTGTAGTGATTTTTTTTTTTTTATTATTATGTCAGTACTAATTTAATTTTTATTCCTATTTAAACCAGATCCTTTCTTGGATTTACCGTCTTTTTTTTTTTTTTAAAGGAACCTGTTTTTGCAGGAAATAATAATAATAATAATAAATCAAAGTTTTATTTTAAATTTTTATTAAATTATTTACTCTGGAGGATTAAGAGATAAAATTATTTTAAATACAAATACAGAATAGTTTTACTGTTATAAATTTAAGCTTTATTTTTTTACTTTAAAAGAAAAAAAAAAAAAAAAGAATTTTTAAATTGCATTCAAACAAGAAAATAACTCAAGTTTTTAATTAAATGTGAAAAAAATTGTAAATAATAATTATCACTGCTTGTATAAAAGAAATGACATATTTAATTTTTGGAAAAAAATTCACACTTTTTAAATATTTAAATAAGTTTCAAGTTTCAGTGTTAGAAGTAGCAAAGTTTCAAAGTTTTTGTATTTATTTTTTATGTATGTAAGTGTGTTGTCTATAGTTGCAAAACCAGCCAACTCCTTAAATTTGAAAAATAGTTTTTTCAGTTCTAAGTAAACGTTTCGATGACCTGGAAACAAGAAACCATGCCAAAGCCGATCCATCCCTGTGTTATTTGCTTTTAAGAATCATGATGTTCTGCAAAACCAATCAAATCTTAAGGCTGGTGAGTTTAAAAACTGGTCTTCTCCATATCCGCGAGATCACTATAACAGCACATTTGTTGATTAGGTTAGGTTAGTGTTATGTTTTCTCTCACCTGTGACTGCTCTTTCTTGGTGCACACAGCTTCTAATAATTTAATTTAGTGTTTCTTTCGACTGTGGATTATTTGTAGAAGTGTTCTCTAATCAATCAAGGAAGAGGAAAAGTGACTGTACGACATGGAAAAAGAATAAAGCCAGATTTTGCTCTATTACTTTGTAATAACATAATAATTATTGATAACTTAATAGCATCATAGTTAGTATATTATGATTAATTAACCCGTTAATGCCCGAATTAATTTTGCAAAATATTATTAGCTGATTATTTCACTTCTAAATTAATATAGACAACTGACTGTAAAATATATTAATTTAAACGATTCTTCTGATAGTTTTAAATTTAAAGCCTATCCTCATTTATTCACATTTAGAGTTCTAGCGAGAAAACTTTGAGATAACAGATTAATTTCCTATTATATGTTGACAAAGATCTCGAAAGTAAAGTATTATAATATATATTATTATTCAACTTAAGTTAGTATACCTGCACAAAAAGTTAATATATGTGCGACGAATGAAAAATCATAAAATGACTATCCAAAGTATGACATAATAATTAATAGTAGGCACATAAAACTTTCAGGGATCATTTAGAGTGATGCTATAAACTTTCACTAAAAAGCAGAAATCATTCCAAGAAACCACAAAAAAATATACATGCCATTTTATTGGCTGTCCTCAAATGAGGACACTGGGTGCTAACGGGTTAATCATATGTTATTAATTTAATAACATACCTATGATGATTCATCAGGTTATAGCGATATGTTTATGTACGTTTGTTTACAACCCAAATGATTTCTTACTGTATTAAAGAATAACTCGCGATTAATGAACCATTTGTGATACATTTTCATAATTTTCTTGAGTTATTTTTGGTTATGGATACAAGTTATTTTTTATCAGATTTTTTATTTTTATCAGTTTTTTATTTATTTTTTTAAACATCAGATAACAGAAATTAGTTATTTTTAAATAAAATTTAATTGAATAAAATATTTTGTGTATTTACAACTTTTAAAGACCTAATATTCACATTAAATTTAGCAAAAATCAAGTTATGGTTTGTTACGAATCTGGCCAGTTCCAAAGTAAGTTCCAAAGGTGGCCAAATCCAAAATAAAAATCTAAATAACCCCTTCTCTTCACGTAACGTTGCTACCTTATTTTGAGTTTCCAAATATACTACCCTAATGACTATAAAACTAAAAGTTTTGGTTCCAATCTTATTTTAGTTAAGTGAGGCAAAAAAGTTAGCTTTTTCCAACAATTTAGTTTTTTGCAACTAGATGGCACAATTAATGTGTACTTAATACATTTTATGTAATATGATGTATGCATGTATATATGTAGTTATGTTTTTTTATTCAATAGATAAGAAAAGCCTTTCTCAAGGAGATTTATCAGTTCTGGTATGTAATTGGCTCTTCTTGTTAAACTTTTTTTTTTTTTTTTTTTAACTGACTGCCAAATATTAACAGATTTTTTTTACTAAGAACAATTTCTGTACTATCCTTGTGTAAGGCATGCAGAGAAAATAATAAATTGAAAACTTTGTAAGGAAGCACCATAAATTACAACAGCTGTTTTAGGTCTAAATAATAACACAATAAAAAACTTTGCCATTTATTTGGCTTATTAATTTCAAACACTCCGTGTTCATCTTCAGAGCCAATAACTAAATGTCGTCGTTCTTCTGATGTTTACTCTGCTGGGGAACGTTGTGGTTGCCGTTTCGCTTCACTTCATAATCTTTCAGTAGCTGTTGCCAGGCAGTGGGGATGAGATAGTGTTCTCTATCGTTTACAGCATTATTGTTAGTTATAATTTCCAGGGCCTCCCATTTTAGTGCATAGCTATGGTTATTGTAAGGGGCTATTTTTTTTATGTTAATGGAGTTAATATTTGTGGGGTTATTGTTATGGGTGGTGGAGAAAGCTGTAGAGGATTTTCCTAATTTTAAGTCTGTACGGTGTTCATTTCTCGTTCTGAAATTTTACGTTTGGTCATTCCGATATAGCAGGCTTTATTTCCGTTAGTATGTTCAGAGTTTATTTTATAAATGCCGGGGGTAGAGTTTTGCTGAATGAGGTCTTTTTCGTTCTGGATGTGTTGAAAGATGTTTTTGTTAGGTTTTATTGGGATGTTTACGTTTATATTTTTAGCTTCGTTTTTTATTTTAAGGCTGGCGCCGTTACAATAAGGGATGGCTGTGGTGAAGTTGGGTTTAGATTTCTGGGCACTGTTGATTTTGTTTAAAGATTTTAAGCATTTTTATATAATTTATTTACTAGATTTTTAGAATAGTTGGCTTTCGCGGCTATTTTTTGATATAGTTAAGTTCATTATTGAGTAAGTGTTTGTTAGAACAGACTAGTATAGAGCGGTTAATATAGGATCGAAGGGCTGATAATTCATATGAGAGGGGGGTGTTACAATTTTTATTTATGATTTCGGTGTTAGCTGTGGGTTTTCTGTAAATAGTAGTGTCAAAAGTGTTATTAGGATTTTTTATAATTTTTATGTCAAGAAAATTTAGATTATTGTTGGATTCTTTTTCTATGGTGAATTTAATATTGCTGTCAAAATTATTACGGTCTGTTAGAAGGCTGTCAGGATTTTCAGAGTCGGGGATTATGGCAAAAATGTCGTCAACGTAGCGAGTCCAAAGTTTACATTTTTTAATAATGTGGTTGGCTGAGTCTTCAAGGAGGCGGAGTTTTAGTTCTGCGATGATTCCGGAAATAGGGGATCCCATAGGTACCCCTTGAGTTTGGCGGAAGGTGTTTTGGTTAAAGCTAAAGTAAGATTCATTAAGAAGGAGGTTGTTTGCACGGATTACAGTTTTGCTAGTTTTATTATCTCCAAAAGTGTCGATTAATTTGGTGTTAATTATTTTGGTGATTTCTGGAATATTGATGGAGGGATAAAGATCTTTAACGTCGAAACTAACTAATTTATCTGTGTAATTTAGCTTAATATTACGAAGTTTATCAAGAAACATTTCATTTGAGTTTAGTGAAAGGTTAGAGGGTGGGAGAAGTGAAATATATATTTTTTTCATGTATTTTTCAAGGTGGTACGTGGGGCCTTCGGATTTGTTTACAATTGGACGGAGAGAGGGAGGGTTTTTGCGATCTTTATATTTTGCAAAAAGTTGAGGTATAGTAGAAGCATGATTATTGAAAATTGGTTTATCATTTACAGCATTATTGTTAGTTATAATTTTGAGGGCTTCCCGTTTTAGTGCATAGCTATGGTTATTGTAAGGGGCTTTTTTTTTTATGTTAATGGAGTTAATATTTATGGGGTTATTGTTATGGGTGGTGGAGAAAGCTGTAGAGGATTTTCCTAATTTTATATTAACTATTAATTAATTATTATAATAATAATATTAATAATAATATTATGTATCATAATATATCATAATATACATAATAATAATATTATGTTAATAACTAATTAAATATTATAATAAATTAAATATTAACTAATTAAATATTAACTCCATTAACATAAAAAAAATAGCCCCTTACAATAACCATAGCTATGCACTAAAACGGGAGGCCCTCGAAATTATAACTAACAATAATGCTGTAAACGATAGAGAGCACTATCTCATCCCCACTGCCTGGCAACAGCTACTGAAAGTTTATGAAGTGAAGCGAAACGGCAACCACAACGTTCCCCAGCAGAGTAAACATCAGAAGAACGACGACGTTTAGTTATTGGCTCTGAAGATGAACACGGAGTGTTTGAAATTAATAAGCCAAATAAATGGAAAAGTTTTTTATAAGGTATTTTAAATGTTTTGCAAGTATAATTGTGCTTTTCTTTAAAAATAAAATAAAATAATAACACAATACTTCATCAGGTAAAAAAAAAAGTCATCAGGTAAAAAAAAGTAATCAAAGATATTCTATTGTTATTATTATTATTATCAATATATGCATTTAAAGAAAATTCAAATTTATTTTTCAATAATGTTTAACAGTGGCGTATTCTCTAGGTATGCTAGGCATGCACCGCATGTGTCCACTAAAATCTATCTAAACATTAAGTATAATTTGTTTAAAAATAAAGCATTTCAACTAATTTTGTTAATCACTCGCTTCAATCTACACACTATTCGTCATTCAATTTTCAAAAACTGTAGTGAAAGGAAATTTCTTTTGTTATATTATAACTAGATAAATCCAAGTGCTTTTTTTTTTTACTACTGTTATTCTTACTTCACTCCCTATCACTTTCTTTAGCAGACGTCTGCTGACTGACCGGTTGGTTACTACCTAGGTCATGCTACTTTTGTAAAGCTTGCCCTGATACAGGTTTTTTTTTTTTTTTTTTTTTTTTTTTCCTTTTGAGGGAATATTCATTCCTCAAACTTTCTCTCATGTATAGTATAAGGGAGTTTCCTCTATTAAAAGGGAGTTTCCTCTATCCAAGTCATGGTATCCTTGGAGAGCATATTCTGGAGTTTTGGGTATTTTTAAAGCATCAGGGATTTTCTTATCTTAGATTAAAAATGTTTGCATAGTGAGGAGTGAGGAGAGCTGGTTTCTCTAACAAGTTGATAAAGTAAAATCTACAATGATGTAATAAAAAAAACTTTTTTAAAAAAGAAAATAAAAATGAATGTATTTATAAAGGATGATTAAATTATAAAATAAAATTTGGATAAATTTCTGAAAACTGTTTTATATGCTAAGAAAATTGTCTTTTTTTTTTTTTTTTTTTTTTTTAATTTGAATAATTAATACCAAAAATACAACAAATTTTGTTTATTACGTTATCTGAATAAAGAGAAGTGTGTGGCTGTATGCTCTCTGACGATCAGGCTACTGATTGCAGAGTTACAAAAAATTGGCAGACATGTAGCTTAGATTTTGCAGGTGTGCATAGAGTTTTCCTGTTTTTTTTTTTTTTTTTTAATTCAGTTTTCAAATCTGAATTTTTTTAATTAATTTGTTTTGAAATTTTCTGTATTTTTTTTTTTTTTTTTTTCTGTTTTCTTAAGTTTTATTCAAATTGTATGTTTTTCATTTCTCAAACATCTGCCTTTCTTAGCAAGGATCACTATTCTATTTATTGTTCATTCTTTCTCATTAAGTCGCATGATCAAATATAGTTTCTGTTTTTTTTTTTCTTTTTTTTTCTTTCTTTTGTTTTTTTACTGGTACGTTTCGAATGAGAAACATTTTCTCAATCTGGTTATATCTTTTCCTGAGTGATACTTTTTTTTTTTTTTTTTTTTTTTTTTTTTGATAAACAAAAAATTTTTAATTTATTTTAATAGATGTGTTTTCAAAAAGAATTGTTTATGTGGCGACGTAATATCTCCTTTTGAAGAGAAATGTTTATCATTTTTAATATGTTGTTATTATCGAGATCAAATGGTAATATAATGGAAATAATTAAACATATTAAATTTTGAACTCTATTAAAAATCGTAACAATTAACTTCTTGTATAAGATCTGTCTGTGATCCGATAAGCATCTACATTGAAGCGTTCAGTTAATGCATCTCCACCAGCAGTAGGGTTCCGGATCCAACAAAATGTGGTTAAGGAAGACTCAGCCAAAAGCAGTAAGGACCTAAAGCAAAGTTTTTAGTGATTTCAGTGGAATTTTTCTTTCCTTTCCTCGGCTTTCTCTTTTCTTTTCTTCTAGTTTTTGCTTGTGAAGTGATATAAAAAACTGTGATTCAATTTCTTTGAAAATTCATTTAAATACAGTGATCAGTGATGCGACCAAAGCAGCCTTCAATAAGTTAATATAAGAATCATTTAGATATATTCTTTTAAATTAAATGCAACAAAATTTGTACAAAAAATTATACTTGGAAATTGTCACACTTAAATTATATGAAACGATATCACCTCGATGAGTAGTTTTCGCTTCAGAGCATGCCCAGTTTCAAATGTCACGCTACACCACTGCTGTTTAATATGTGTAAAAATTTATCCTGTAGGTTTCTAGAAACAAATTGTATATTATCTCCTTTTTCTTATGCCAGATTTGTCAGGCTTTTTCTTTTTGATTGCTCCAGGGATTAATTATTTTCCTTTTTGAATTTCTGTAATCTACAATATATAAATGTGAAAAATGATTATTATCAGCACATTCAAAACTGTAATGTTGATTTGGTAACTTTAACTTCATTAAAATAGCAATTAAAATATGCAGTATTATTTTTGTGTGTAAATGAGAAAAAAAAGGAACTTCACATTTATTTCACCAGTTTATAAATCTTTTTCTGAAAATAAATATCTAATTGTAATATAAACATTAGAATTGCCTTTTTTTTTTTGTTATTTATTTATTAAATGTGTTTTGAGTAGTGAAGTATTCTTTCATGGATTAATATAATAAATACTTTTATAAATATTAATTAATATTTTTAAAATATTAATGGTATAGTTACAAAAAAGTAACATTTTGAAAACTAGAATATTTAACTGTTACTATTATTATCCTTATCTGAAAGATCAGTCTTCTTTCCTTTTCTCTCTTTGTTGTATTGTGTACAGAATTTCTGCATTGCATTTCATATTTTGTAATTCTTCCCTCGCCCCCTCTTTCTCCTTCTGTATAACACAATTTTTTCTACCTATATAATATTGATTTTGTATCTTTCTAGTTTATTCAATTATCAATAAAATATTTTTATTCATAGTTGCTAAAAGAACTTTATAATTGATTTTAATTAATTGATATTGTTCTAAAGAAAATTCTTTTTAAATACTAATCAGCTTGAATATTTTTAAGTAAATTTACTGCAATCAAAGTTACGTCTCTTTAATGTATTATTATTTTTTTCTTTTTCCTATGAAAAGAAACTCAAAAAATTGTTTTACTTCTTTATTTGTCTGTCATAAATCTTTGATTTTTATATGCATTATTGGTATAATAAATATATGGTACTTACTTACTATTATAACCATGTTAATGTTCTAGTAAATGTGTAAAACTGGCAGGCAGTGCCAAAGACATTGAATTCGTAACATAGGCGCCGACTGTGTGGGTCACTGGGGCACGTGCCTCATCTCAAAAGTTTCAAGGAGGATGTCACCCCCTCCATAATTTTCTCTCGTTTTTTACTTTATTTAAATAAAACTTCCCAGAAATTTTCTTCTATTTATGTATACATAGTTCATGAATTAAAGTTTATTTTTCACACTTCGCAACACAGTTGAAAATGCTTATTTGTTCAGTTTATTTATCTTAGTTCGTTTTTCTTTGCAAATGTGCAGGATCGCCATTGACATACTTTTTTTATCACTATTTTTGTAGATTTTTTTGTTTTTTATATTGCATGAACATATTACAAAAGATAGCTACTAAATAGTGGCGAAAAAAATGTAGGAACATCCAGAACTCCAATTATGCTTGAATTGTCATGATATTTTTTAATATGCTAAGAAGATTTACTACAGATTACTGGCAATGATAAAAGATCCGAGAAGCATTGGTGGCTGTAACAAATCAAGGGCTCTCCTGCAAAATTTTTTCAGCCACCCTCCTCAAAAAATACATAATGTTTTTAATAGTTCATTTCCAGTTATTTATTATTTATGCAACAATAGGTTTACCTTTTAAGAAAGAAATTAATATTAATAATATTAGTTTGGTTCAGTGAATTTTACGTTACACTAGTGATACATTATGGGCAATTGGCGACGTAATTATATTAGGAAAGCTGTTATACTTTGAATCCATAGTTCATATGACAAAACTTACCTATATTTTATAGAATCTGCGTGTTTTAATTTTCACACTTATTTTTAACTCTCTCATTGCCATCACTACAAATAGTAAAAAAAAGCTTTGGTAATATCATGGTTGACATAGTTGCTTATAAAAATATATTTTACTTTTGAAAAATCTCACTTTTTAATTCCAAATCAGAAGCCCATGAACTAGGGACCCTTGTGGCACTGGCAGTGATAAAGGGTCTGTGAAGTCTGTGGGTGGGTGGAATGGGGGGGGGGGGGCGACTTAAGGGGCCCAAAACCTAAAAATGAAAAATCTGAAAATGAGATTGTTTGGAAATAAAATATATTCTAAAACTGTGATGAAAATAATCGTCAATCGAAATATATTTGTTTAAATGTTTCAATTATTCAATTAAAAAGAAATCCTGTAAATATAGTGTCCAGCAAAGCAGACAAAGCCTGCTAGTTTTTAA
The DNA here is from genome assembly GCA_963930645.1 of Salticus scenicus. NCBI lineage: Eukaryota > Metazoa > Arthropoda > Arachnida > Araneae > Salticidae > Salticus > Salticus scenicus. The sequence continues at coordinate 414,315,148 of OZ005648.1, forward strand.
TGTTAACTATCTCAGCTGTAATTTTGTAAGAGTTTTACAATTTTTATTATGAGTTTAAGGTTTAACTTTATTAATTTATAATATTTATTAGTTATGAACCTTTTAATATCATTATATTGAATTAGTGATGGATAAAAATTGTAAATTAGAAGTTGTCTACTGATGCCTCAAATGGCTGAGTAGTTTGACTTTAAATACTAAATTAAGAGACATAATCTAATTCCGAGAAAAACTTGAATCTATTTAAACATTTGAAATGCTTTTCCTTTTTTGTCTTTCTTTCTTTTTTTTTTTTTTTTTTCTGTTAGATCTAGTTTTAGCACAGCTGTCAAGTATTATGATTTTTGGCTACCGATGTTTTATTATTATAATTATTATTATTATAGAAATTTCACCTTATTTAACAACAGAAAACTGCTGCAAAAGCATATAAAAAATAACGCTATCCACAAATTGTAGCATGTTGCAGCTATGCTTGAATAGCCATAATCTGAAAAAAATGTTGTACTCTTGCTAAAAACTGAAATCAATTAAAATATTAAAATGTGCACTAGTGAATTTTAGCTTACATGCTGCACACATGCCTCTTTTTATCACCCGATGAAGTGTCAAGCTTAATTTTTTTTACTCAAATAAACTATGTCATTTTTATCATTGTTACCTGGTGACTTATAACTATCATGTTTGTTATTTTAGGACTCAAGATATAAATATCATTGTGAAATATTTGACAATTAAACCACTTTGATTTTTATTTATTTATTTTATTTTAAGTGATAATAATCTTTCACTTGATTCCTTATTTCTGATATAAATTTTTTTAAAAAAATTAAGTTAAATTAATGTGGAAATGCTCGGCTGTAAAGCCTCAGATCCAAAACTATAAATCTAGGATTTACACAATTGAGATTGTTTCAAATATATTATTTTGATTCTTTTTTTTTTTCAATAAAATTTTATAAAAATTATGTCAAACACAGGCAACATTTATCTAGATAAGAATCATTTTATTATTTTTCCACAATTCTCATTTGTACAACTGGTGAACACTTATGCAATGTTGCCAGTATCGTTGCAATAATAGTAAGTAAGTACCAAAAGTACTCTACTCTGAAAAATTACTTATTGTGGGTTACTAAACTTTAATCATAATTTCATACTACTTATGATATATTTAAATATTTAAAGTATTTAAAATCCTCACTCATATCTGCAATTTTCTTTTGTATCTTTAATTAGATTTTACTTGTAAAAATTTATTTGAAAAGATTATTAGAATTGCCTGATAAAGGTCGACAATCATCAAATTTGCAAAATGGACATGTAAGTTATTTATTTATAAATTTTCATGGAAATATATTTCTATATAAAAATTATGATTTAAAATCTACTGATTTTATTATTATTATTATCTATATAATGTTTCTCTAATGTGGACCATTTACGATTAGTTTTTGTCGAAATGATATGATAGTGATGTAAGGTGCTATCTGATTGGTCAACCTAGATTAGAATGTTCAAACCATAAATTCAGCTGCTACAGATTTTGTCTCTCATCTTCTCTTTCAGCTGATCTTGTCCAATTGAGCTTTCATCTCCTCTCGTCTGGCTCTCATCTCTTCTCACTAGGCTTTCGTCTTCTTACTCCTCTGGTTTTGTCTGGCTTTCAATTCATTTTTCATCTCCTTTCTACATTCCTTTATCTGTATAATCAGAGATGTGAAAATTTTCTCCTTTTTATCAGATACTTCTAATTACTGGCATTAATTCAAACTGCTCCCCATTGGGTGGGTGCCAAATATTACAAAAAATTATTGACTTTCTTGTGGGAAGAAAATAGTTCATAATCAGACAGATAATAAATCTGTCAATGAATTCACAATGTTCTTCTCTAATCAATACAGTGAAACTGTGATTTCAAAAAGTATTCTCAAAACAGTCTAATAGAACAGTCAATTCAATGAATATTCTCAAAGCAGTCCATTAAAGCTGTCGCTCGTAGTGCAAAAGTTGCTATTCAACAAATGTTCTCAAAACAGTCACTAGTTTTACAAGAGTAGAGTAATCAGTGTCAAATAGTTCACAGAGCAGGAATTTTGCTAACTCACGAGCAAAGATCAAATGCATGGAACACGGCCTCTATGAGGCAATTGTTCAGAATAACTTTATGAATGCGCACTGACTGACACTGATTTGGCAAACTCAACTTGCTTCTGTATCTTTTTGCAATGGAGTTTGATAATGGTTCTGTGATAGAACCCAACGAAAAGTCTCAGATCTTGTCTTCTGTTCAACGTAGAGTCTCGAAACTTTAAGAACTGTAAACTACTAACTATATTTCACAAAATTTGGTCATCAAGTTGCCAAGTTTGTTGCCAAGGCTGGTTTTTACTAAAAGTGAATAGAAATGTCATTTATTTATACTTTGTCTTTAAAACTACTTTCCCTGCACAGTACATTAATGTAGGGGGAAAAGATTTAATCTATTGTAACAAATGTGTATTGTAACCAAATTCAGTCAACCAGTAGTACATCATCAGTTTAAGCATCACTTTAAAAATAGTATACTAATATTTTTGGTATGTTTCTTCACTATAATGTTTATCATAATTTCTTTTGAATTAAAACTTCTTACATTTCAATTCTGTTTATAGTATACAATTCCTTTTCTTTTGCATTTATAATTTTTCACTGAATTTCAAAGTAGTTTTAAATTACTATTCCTTAGTTTATTATTAAAATTATCTTCATTATTATAAAATTTCGTATTTTATATTTATTCTGAATTTCTGTGAATAACAACTACTAAATGAAAGTTTAACTAGCAGTGAACTATAATCAAAAATGTATTTTTATACATGAGTGTCAGTTAGTTATTTGGAACTTAAATTAAAATACCTAAAGTATTTTGACAAGAGATTTGGTGACTAGGTAAATAAAGTTAGACTAGATTTGTCTGGAGAGACAAAAGAAAATATATGAAACCTTGCAAGTAAATGATAAATTGATTAAAAAAAAAAAAAAAAAAAAAAAGTAAATAAAAAAAAATTCAGTTATTTTTTTACCAAAAAATCTGCCAAATGTATTAAGTGCAAAGAAAAAATGTAACTTTTCTAAACACTAGAAAGTTTTACAAGTGTTTACTACAAATTATGTAGTTATTCTCTACAAATGCATCGTAAAATTTATCAAAAGTTAAAAGAAAGAAAAAAAGTAAAATAAAAATAAAAGCATTAGTATCATAGATGTAGTAATTTTATTGTGCAAAAATTTTTTATGCCGAAAAAATTTTTTGGTATCAGCCATATAGTGGTATTGAAACCATTGTAATAGAATAGAATGTTGATAAATTTTCAAAATGTGGAAATATTGTGTCTTTTAATTCTTCTAATAAATTTATAAGAAGAAATGGGATAAGTTATCATAAAAGTAAATTATGTTTCACTAAATTATAAAAAATATAATTTTTAAAATCAGTTGCTTTGTTATTAGTATGAAATAAAAACTGTTTTGATTTTTAATGAAATGCATTTTTTAAAGTCTGATATTTTTTAAGATTTTATATTAGTAAGTAATACAGAATTTTCAAAATTCTTTTAAATATAGTTAGCAGCGGCTAACTTTAAATATTAACTAAATTAATAAATATAGTATTTTAAAAAAAGAAAGAAAAAGAAAAAAGAATTTGAAATTGTATCTGCAGTATTTTATTCACCTATAGTACATAAATTATTCACAAATTTTATTTTCTAAATTATCTGTGTGTATTCACTCGGAGAAAGACGGACATATTGTGGACTTTTCTCTGAGTAAAAAGGAATCATTCCCCCCCCCCCCCCCCAATGATCAATGTATGCCTTATTTACTATATCTATGGTTAGTATAGGACTCCTTTGACGAAATTTGAAATTTGGCACCGAAGTAACTCAGACGTTTCTCGCAAAGGTCTTTAATAGTGCAATTATGATATCTGCATTTTAATTTATTCACAACAAAAAAGTCACTATATCAATGGCATCCTTAAATTACCAACTCAAAATCAAACTTAATTATCTTGTTTCTCTCTTTTTTTTTTTTTTTTTCATTTTGCACGTGTGCTTTTTATTTCCTAATTCAATATTATAAAAAAAAAAAAAACTTTTTTGATAGTGTTTGTTTCGATACTGATTATTATTAATTTTTTTCTTTTCTATTCTTTTTCTTTCAAAAAAAAAAAAAAAAGATTTTGATGAAATTCTAGCAAAAGCAGAATTTAGTTTAGGACAGAGAACTATTAGTTTTTTTTTTTTTTTTTTCAAATTATGACATTGCTTTCAAATTATTCAATTATATTTTAGATAAATTTTAGATTTCGATAAATGTCCAACTATCGTAAAACTGGTATCGTAAAAATTCGCAGATTGAGACTAATAGTCCTCAGTCCTAATAACAAACTTGCAGACAACTGTTTCCGTGGCATTCAGCATACCACCATCAGTGCTTGAGTGCATTTGATGCATTGTCCTAATAGCATATCCTTTCCCCAGGACATCATCAAGATGTCTTGAGATTGAAAGGATATCCCAGGTTATCCTTAGGATGTAATGTGGATAAGTGTACTGTTAGGGTGAAGACGATACACTAAATTCTACTGAAACAGCTTTCTATTAATTTATTTTCTTTGGCATTCAAGATGATATTTCTCATTCCTGCATTTACTTAAAGCGTTTCTTAAAGAGTATATAAAAGTTATTTTGTGACACAACACATTTGCCAAGAAAATGTCTTCTATTCTTACTCTTGAATAGAGATGTAAAATTACTGGAAATTTTGAGGCAGTGGAAAAAAAAAAACCAGTTTTTTTCTGGAAAAATTGGAAAAAATGAGAAAAACTGAATTTTTACAGATAAAAATAAGGTTTCTTAATAGGTATAATATCTTAGAAAATACAAAGTGTTAAACATTTAAAAATACATGCAATCTATATAATTTTTTCGTAACAGAAACATACAAAAAGTTTTTACTATTAAAAAATGAGTCTTTCTGTTTCATAACTGCCAGTACCTTCCCTTATGCAAAGCATCAAAAACTATGAAATGATCATCCGACCATTATTTTTGTGTAGGGTGTGCATTTCTATAGATTGCAGCATTGATACAATGAATTTAAATTAGAATCAAACAGACACAAAAAAAAATTTCATCGATCCAAACCAAATTTCTTTATATCCGAAAACTAAATGAAATTTAATGATTCATCTGAAAATCATGCAAAACATTTTAAAGTTATAAAATAAAATAAATTTTCACTATCACAGAGTTAGTAAATCACTTTTTTTTTTTTTTTTTTTTTTTAATGGAGTCAGTGATAAGCTACTAAGTTAAAAATTTAAAAATCTAAAAAATGGATTAATAATTTTTAACTATTTATGTGTGTTGTGTACTTCAAGAGTACAAAAAGATATACTGTAAGTTTAGTATATATATATATATATATATATATTTTGATTTTTCTTTGTTTATTGCCTTACTGGGATATGTATGTAATAATTTGTGCACATGTTATTTAATCATGGGAATACATAGCATGTTTATAATTATATTAAACAAATTTCAGCAAGATGTTCTCAATTCGATCTGACTCACTGAAAATTTAACTTAACACACAGGAAAAAAATTCAGTCAATCTAATCCATACCCACCCCACAAGAAAAATAAATCAATCAACCTGACCCATAAGAAAAATAAATCAGTCAACCTGAACCTCACCTCACACGCAAGAGAAAAAATTTAGTCAACCAGACCCAAACCTGATTGCAGGTCAGGCTTGGGTAAAATCAGTGTACCTGATGCTGGATGCTAATTCAGATTCTGACTTAAAATGAAGTTATTATTAATTTATTATTTTTTTTATAATATAAAAGTTATTAACCCAGATGTAAAGGACATAAATGAAGTAGGTTTTTGCACATATAATTTTTGTAAATTGTGAAATAATTTTCTTGATAGAAAGTAGTTATTTAGTTTTTTTTTTCACTGTTACATTTATTTGTATATATATACTATATAGGTTTGTGTGTGTGTATGATATATATCCACAAACATTAAAATAATACAATTAGATAAGTCTAAGGATAAAAATTCAGGAAAAAAGACTGAAGTATAAAGAAACTTGAAAAGAATAAATGATTTGAAATGAACGTGATGGGAAGGAAGTCATTATAATTCTTAAATATTTCAAAATTAACATTTGATTATATGGTTAAAACTTTATTTTTGAAATATGAACGTTATCAGAATCAGTGTTTCCGTGTAAGATACTGAACATGAAAAAATATTTCAAGAAAAAAGCATCAGAATGTAAATATTATAAATTTCTAAATTCGTTATTTTATGCTAGAAATTTCAAAATTTTCAATTTTTCCTGATGGAAATAAACCCCTTCGGGGGAAAAAAAAAACTGTTTGTTTCCCCCCCCCCCCCCCCCCCCAAAAAATTTCCGTTTTTTTTTTTTTTTTTTTTTTTTTTCGGACCATTCCCATCTCTACTCTTGAATGACAAATTTAATTTCATAAAAAGAAAAAAAAAAAAATTGTTAAAAATATTTTTTTTTTGTAATATCTATTTGTATGATTTTATTTTTTCATATCTGTAGATTGGATCATTATCTACACTGTTTGGTTCTAGACCTGGTTGGCTAAATGATATGCCTCCCTTTAATGGTAATACACTTTACAATATTGAAACTTTTTAAAAATTATTATTACTTAAGAAATATTTTGTACATTGATTTTTCAGTTAAGACTATATAGGGTAAGTCCACCAGTGATTGGCACTTTTAGAGCAATCTCTGATGTTTTTAATGTTCTAGTCTTCAGAAAATATTTTTAAAAACTTAAGTTAGTACATATGGTATGAAAGACATTCAGAACCACATATATGTTAAAATATATACATTTGATAACAATTACTTTTTTTTTAATGAATTTTTATTTGACACCCACTCAATGTTCGAGTAATTGACACTGCCAGTTTTTACTTTTATCAGTAATTGGCACCCTATGTTCCAGTGTTTGACACTGCTAGTTATTCATTTTACCAGTTATTAGCACCCTATGCTTCAGTATTTGACATAAAATGTTAAAATTCTTATATGTAAAATATATTTTATTATTTTTCTTATTTATTAATTATTTCGGGATAGATGTCAATTACTGGAGCATGCCAATCACTGGAGCACCTACCCTATTGTTAAGTTTATTATCCTGTTAAAAACTACATATTGTTGTTATGTTTTTCTTATGTTTTATAATTTTTTATTTTATTTATATGTTTATTTGCTCATTTTTCATATCCTTTAATTATTAATGTTATTTTATTCTTTAATATCATTGTGTTTTATTTCTAGTAAACTTCATAAAATTAGTTAAAAACATTTAAAATACCTTATAAAAATCCTTTAAAAAGAGGCCAATATATTTCAACTCCTACCGGAGCCATCATCAGAGCCTGGCGACAAACAAAGAGCCTGGCAGTTTACTCCTTTATCTTAACTTCCTTGTCCGTCGATTCTTCACTTCGTTTCTTTATTTCCAAAATCTGTTTCCATTCAGGTGGGATGATACTGAGAAACGAAGAAGACTACTACTAAGAAATGAAGTGAAGAATCGACGGACAAGGAAGTTAAGATAAAGGAGTGAACCGCCAGGCTCTTTGTTTGTCGTCAGGCTCTGATGATGGCTCCGGTAGGAGTTGAAATATATTGGACTCTTTTTTAAAGGATTTTCATAAGGTATTTTAAATGTTTTTAACTAAAATTGTAATCCTTTGTAATTTAAAATAATGTATTTCATAAAATTATTTTTATTTTGCTTTCAGTAATAAAAATATGGTATGTTTTTATACTTTATTATTCTCTTAAAAAAAAGATCAAAATAAACCAAATGCAGTTTCATTCCAAGTCAGAGTATCTTATAAAAAATCTTATTTGTAAGTCATAAATAAAGTGCATGCATAGATATTTTATAACAGCTTTTTTTTTTTTAATGCATTAATGGAAGGGAAAAAAAAAAAAAAAGAAACTTTTCAGTTAGCTTCTTGTACATTATCTTAGTAGTATTTAATATGTATAAATTAGAATCAGAATGTTGTTTTAAATAATTCACACTACAACAAGACAGTCACATTGCAAAATTACATACCAGATGCAATCTTTTAGGTAAAGGAATATCTAAATCATGTATATTATCATCAATTGATGAAAACAAAGATGATACTGCTTCTTCCCTGTGCTGTTGTTGGACTTGCAATGAAGATTTACTTCGGCTTCAGGTTTTATTTATTTATAAAAATTTTCATAAGTATATAAATATAGTTAATATAGTTTGCATTTTTAATTAAGTCAAGATAATGAATAATGGACTTTAATCTATGTATAAAACTTTAAATTATACAGATTAGTATTGAATTATAATAACTGAAAAATTTTATATAACAAGATTTATAAATGACAGGCAGCAATAAGAATTTATTGTTTTCTCATATCTAAGATTGTTTTTGCTTTGTGCCATTTAATCCACGCACATTAGATGCAATTGAGCCTCTTAATCCTTTATTTTGAAATCAGAACAACATCTAAGACTGAAAGTCCATAAAAAAAGGTCTCAAGTTTAATTAGTAAATTGTTTATAATTTATAGTTTAGTCAATTGCTAAAATTAAAATTTTCTACCTGTGTTTGGATTATTAAAACAGTAGCACATAGTTTTCTCTACCATCTTATATTTTTGGACTATAAATTTATAATTTTAAATATTATGTGTGTCTAGTCTTTTAAACTACTAAATTTCCATTGTTGATAGGAATGCTAATCTATATAATAAGTATTTTAACAATATGAGCCATATGTAATATTTAAAAAAATGTAAGGGTAAAAAAAATATGAGACCTTGAAACCTCAAGAACTGGAGTACACAGAAAGAGGTATTTCTGTACATAGGAAAATATTCATAGGGAAAAAAGATTTGAAAGCTTGTTTAAACTTTTCATAATTTTTTCGAAATAATAATAATACCAATAATGGGGATTATTTTTCTTTTATGTTGCTCTTTGCTAAAACATCAGCGAAGGCCTCCATGTAGAGAGTGGGGACTTAAAAGGATTTTGTGTATTTGTATGTCTGCCTTGCGATAGCGGCTGCAAAAGTCACCCTATTGACTTGCAGTTTGGCTGAATAATTTTTGGTGTGTATTCTATTTATAGTCCATGTACAGGGACTTGCTAAACTTTTTTTTTTATCATTATGGCCTGTGAACAGAATTTGTATATACTGCAATAGCGGCCAAAAAAAATCCCCTGATTGACTTGAAAATTGGTATACGTAAATTGATGATTACACAAAGCATTTTCAAACTTTACATTAGAAGAGAATCCTGAAAACATCGTTTCAGTAGAGACAGAGACTCCAACCCAGAAGTCGTCGCTGCTGAGAAGAGCTGGGTGCCCAGCAGAAAATGTTCCGGCCACAAATAAAGCAAGTAATAAAGGTTTCTCTTCTAATGTAAAATTGGTACACATGTTCAAGCACCACACAGAAATAGCTGTAGAATTTTCGGTATCTACATTAACACACCAAAGTATTTCTTCTTATTATGACCTGTGGACAGAATTTCATTTAAACACATCTTATAATGGTTACACTGCATTCAATAAAATGAAATCAACATACATTATTAAGGTATTTAAAAGCATATTTTTTGTTGAAAAAATTGTGCTTAGATATAATAATTAATGTACAGGATCTTACAAAGGTGTTTTAAAAATGTCACATATTCATCCAAATTATATTAAATTTCGAGTAATTTTTCATGAGCTACATAGAATAGGTTGTATATTTTTTAGTGGTGTATATGATGTTCATGACTCGTTGACAGGGACACACAAAAGAATATTGTTACATTAGAGCCTATGGAGTTACATTAGAGCCTATTTCTATTTAAGTGCATTTTAATGCGTTTATGCTGCATTCAACATTATAGAATTAAAATGCATTATTAAGATTCTTAAAAGCATGTTTTCTCTAGGAAAAGGTATGTATAAACTAAATAATTTATTTACAAGGCCACACAAAAGAATTCTGATAACATTCCAAATGATGCCAAATGTGGTTCAAATATTGATGAGTTACAATGAATTAGTTGTATACTTTTTATTAGTGTATATAATTAGTATGACTCATGTGCAGGGACATACAAAAAAATTTCGTACCATTAGGGCCTATAGACTGTATTTCTTATAAGTGCATTTTAACATGGTTACTCTACATTAAACACAATGAAATAAACATATGTTTTTTAAATTTTTAAAAGCATGATTTCTGTGGAAAATGATAGACATAGAATTGGTACTTAGTTTACAGGACCACACAAAATAGTTCTAATAGGCTATTTAATCATTTTACATCAAATTTTATACAAGTATTCATGAGTTACAAGGAATTAACACAAGGCTATGAGTTACAAGAAAATACATATATACACATAGATATATATAATAAAGATGATCTATTAAGCATAGTAGAAGCCAAGCAACAGATACAAGATCACTGAAACATCAATGACCAATAAGATTTTAAAAAATCTTATCAGTGGATGAAATACACTAATGTAAAGAAACCAGATCCACTAATCAACAGCCTGCAAAACAAACGAATCAATAAAGTAACACAACAAATCCCAACTCAAAACCAGAAACTTATCAAAATTAATGAAAAAATAACCTAAGAAATACAAGATAGGAAGGAAGGAGACAGGCGGCAAGACTTGCACATATATATATATAGTAGACAGACACAGATAAAATAAGGGGTTCAGAGGCGGAAGGCCCCCTCAGAAACATATACGATTATGTAGCAAGTTAATAATACTAATATATGTATATATATATATATATATACACCATATATTTCCGTATATAAACCGAGAATTTTTGGAAATTTTTCGGACGCTGAATTACGGGGGTCAGCTTATATACGGATCCACATTTCTAGCAAAAAACGTACATAAGAAACAATGATTGAAGACATATACTTTAAGTTTAAAAACTATATATAAAGCAAAATAGTGATATTAAACCTTATTTTTAAATAATTACCACGTATATAAAACTCTTAAATTAGCAATTTAAAATTTATTTCACAAAACGCTCGATGTAGTCACGTGTGTTTACATTTCTTTTTTCTTTTTGACCTGCCGGTAACTGAAGTCGTCGGCAAAGTACACGAATGGAGTAAATTCTATGTCTGATTCAGAAATAGTATAAGAGAAACTTGAAAAAACAGGACTCCCGATCATATTTTTAATTTATACAATTAAATTTAAATCATCTCTGTTTAAAATGTTTCTAGGCTTACACTAGCAAAAGTGGTAAATCATTCTTCGTTTTTTTTTAAAGATGTATTTTTTTTTTTTTTTTTGAAGATTGCCTTGAAGCACTGATAAAAATACTCAAAAGTAGAAATATACAAAATAATTTAGATACGTCATTAAAAAAAATCGATGCAATTGGTCTTTAAACGGCTCATTTTTATAAACATCCAGCGGTTGCATTGCATCATCGACGTTAGGGTTAGGCCTCCCCTCCCGGTATTACGGTAACCATCATTTTCAGCTGCTGGGACTTGCGTGCGCGATGTGAGTGCATCTGTGTTTGCCTCCCGTCTGATAGGGTTGCCAGAGTTAAAACTATCGCCGTTGCTGAACGCACTGCAATCATTTTACATTATAGCTAAGCAAGGTAAGAAATTATATTGGATAAGCACGCATTTCGTGCAATTTCATTGGACAGATTATCCTGAAAGTTGTATATATTGGCAATATTTTCGCCGTTTTGGCGATATACTCGGACTTTAAAAGAGTATTAGTTCCCCATCATACTATAGGTATGGGGAACTTAGGTAATCGTGAAAATTTTCGACCTCGGTTTTTTGACTTTTCTACATGTTTTCAGGTGTGAGGAATACGAAAATGACAAAATTTCTATGGTGTCTGTCTGTAAGGTATCTGTTAGTGTGTCAGTGTGTCAGTCTGTTAGTATGTCAGTCCATTAGTATGTCAGTCCGTTAGTGTGTTAGTCCGTTAGTTTGTTAGTCTGTTAACACGATATCTCACGAACAAATGATCGCAGAGAGGTCAGATCAGTTTTAAAATATTACTTTCGACACTGGCAAGAACCCTATTCATTTGCAACATTCGAATTTAAAAACTTCGGAAGTTATTAGAAATTTACGATTTTTTTAACATGGGAGAATAGGACAAAAATTCACTTAAACGTGCATTAAATGGAAACTTTTTACTGTAAAAATGTCAGACCAGTTTTAAAATATCAGCTTGATGCCGGAATGAACATCGGTAACTATAAATATGCTACTTTGAAAATTTCGCAAGTTACGGGCAAATTTACTAATTTCTTAACATGGCAGTACAGGGAGAAATTTCACATAAACATCAATTTTGAGAGATATTTTCATCATAAAGATGTCAGACTACTTTTGAAATATTATTTAGGACACTGGCATGATTATTAATGACTATGAATTTTCCAATATAAAGATTTCGTAAGTTATTGGAAATTTATGAATTTCTTAACATGGCTGAATAGAGCAAAATTTTACATAAACGTCAATCTTGAGGGATATTTTCATCGTAAAGATGTCAAACCACTTTCGAAATATTATTTAGGATACTGGCATGAATATCATAGACTATGATTTTTCCAATTTAAAAATTTCGTAAGTTATTTGGAATTTACGATTTGCTTAACATGTCAGAATAAGGCAAAATTGAGCATAAATTTCCATTTTGAGGATCGTAAATACATTAGACAACTTCAAAATTACATTTATGATATTTGTTTGAACATGATTGAATACAAATATTCTAATAGGATAATTTCGTAAATCATTCGTAATTTACGATTTTATCAACATAGCGAAATTGTAAATTTTTCATATAAATATGAATTTTGAGGATTATTGCATTGGAAATAGTAGCATGAAAACTAAACAACGGAATTGACCCTGATAAAATAAATGAATAGATTAGAATAAGATAAATATATCGAAGTGAACGGTGGATAGCCTATTAGGCTCGTATTTCATTCTGTCACTGTATCAAGCTTTGGTCAAATTCATTTCTTTTAACATGATTATAATATGTCTCCCACTAGAATTTTATGAGAACATAAATATGATGGGGAACTGAGCAGAGTCCAAATATGCCAACTAGTTTTTAGTTCCCCATCATACAATAGGTATGGGGAACTTAAGTAATCGTGAAAATTTTCGACCTCAGTTTTTTTACTTTTTTACGCGTTTTCAGGTGTGAAAAATCCGAAAATGACAAAATTTGTATGGTGTCTGTCTGTAGGGTGTCTGTTAGTGTGTCAGTGTGTCAGTCCGTTAGTGTGTCAGTCCGTTAGTTTGTTAGTCTGTTAACACGATATCTCACGAACAAATGATCGCAGAGAGGTCAGATCAGTTTTAAAATATTACTTTCGATACTGGCAAGAACCCTATTCTTTTGCAACATTCGAATTAAAAAACTTCGTAAGTTATGAGAAATTTACGATTTTCCTAACATGGGAGAATAGGACAAAAATTCACTTAAGCGTGCATTAAATGGAAACTGTTTACTGTAAAAATGTCAGAACAGTTTTAAAATATCAGGTTTGATGGCGGAATGAACATTAGTAACTATAAATGTGCTACTTTGAAAATTTCGCAAGTTATTGGAAATTTACGAATTTCTTAACATGGCAGTATAGAGCAAAATTTCACATAAATGTCAATTTTTAGAGATATTTTCATCGAAAAGATGTCAGACTACTTTTGAAATATTATTTAGAACACTGGCATGAATATGAATGACTATGAATTTTCCAATATAAAAATTTCGTAAGTTATTGGAAAATTACGAATTTCTTAACATGGCAGCATAGAGCCAAATTTCACATAAACGTCAATCTTGAGGGATATTTTCATCGTAAAGATGTCGAACCACTTTCGAAATATTATATAGGATACTGGCATGAATATCATAGACTATTATTTTTCCAATTTAAAAAATTCGAAAGTTATTTGGAATTTACGATTTACTTAACATGTCAGAATAAGGCAAAATTGAGCATAAATTTCCATTTTGAGGATCATAAATAAATACATTAGACAACTTCAAAATTACATTTATGATATTTGTTTGAACATGATTTGATAGCTGTCAAATGTCCTCACACATAAAAACATTGTTAGTTCTCATATATAAATGTTTATTTTCTGAAAAAGAACTTTTAATTTACCTTTTTCTTTTATGTATATTCAATATCTATTTATTTTTTTATTTTAAATCTAATTTGCAGTTTTTCATGCACTACACGTTAACATCGATGTTTTGTTTACATCTTTGCCGTTGCCACTTTGAATCTGCGTAATTTTTCCATTTATGGCTGTTGCCACTTTGTAGAAATAATTATTAGAAATTGTATTTTGACTTTAATCGTTGAGTGGCAACAGCGATGTTCTGTTTATATGTAGATTTTTGACATTTCAGTCAGTATAAAAGATCGCGGCGAATTTGTAACAGTGCAGTTGTTAGCACCTTCAATCAGCTATGAAGTATTAACTACCTTTTATAATTGAACAGCTTTGAGCTGTGGTAAAGTAGGGCACTTAGAGGAGATGTGCCTTTAGCTTTTACAGCTGAATATGTTGTTTTATCGCTGTTACGTTTTATATTGATGGCTGCTATTGTTGAAGTTATTTTATATATCGTTAAGTTTCTATTTTTCATAGTCGTTAAGTTTTACATTTGAAATATGAGTTAATCTCATGAAATTTTTCGACGTTTACGAATGTTCGAAATAAAAATTTAAAAGTGATAATCGTTTTTTGAACTGATATTGTTAAGTTTATCTTATCATTGATGTTATGAAGTGTTTAGTAGCTTTTTAAGCTGCACTTGTTCAAGTTTGTAATGTTTGAGTCGGAATCGTTATCTGAGATAAGTCTGCTGATATTCAATAATAAATTCAACTGAGTTATAGAGTTCGTTAAATATAATGGTGATTTCAATGTTCAAGTTATAATATGCAAATCTTCAATTACGTATTCTTGTTTCTGTGATCGACTTAGTGTTCAGTGGAAGTGTAGTTTATCATCCTCTTTCCCGCTGATCACCATGGCGATCGCGGAGGCTCTGTTAGACAACGAATTATAGTTCAAGTGTATTGTGACAGATGCTTAATTATGGCTTGTTCGTCAACTATAGAATGAGGTAACTGTTAAATTTGTTATATTTTGAAAATGTTTTTGATAATTTTTTATATGTTTTACTAAATAAAATTTGTTATTGTTTAAAACTTTTGTATTTGATGAGTCATATAATTTAAGACACTGGTCGAGTTATTACAATTGAAGCCCTTAAAAATTAATTAAAGTTTCTACTGTGTGCTATCTGCATAATAAAATTTAATTATAAGATAGACTCTTTTTGTCTATGTCATGATTGAATACAAATATTCTAATAGGAAAATTTTGTAAATCATTCGTAATTTACGATTTTATCAACATAGCGAAATTGTAAATTTTTCATATAAATATGAATTTTGAGGATTATTGCATTGGAAATAGTAGCATGAAAACTAAACAACGGAATTGACCCTCATAAAATAAATTAATAGATTAGAATAAGATATATATATCGAAGTTAACGGTGGATAGCCTATTAGGTAGGGATTTCATTCTGTCACTATATCAAGCTTTGGTCAAATTCATTTCTTTTAACATGATTATAATATGTCTCGCACTAGAAATTTATGAGAACATAAATATGATGGGGAACTGAGCCGAGTCCACCTATGCCAACTAGTTTTCAATTCGGCTTATATACGGGTTTGCAATTTTGGGCAAATTTCTGCAGGGAAAAATGCACTCTCGGCTTATATTCGGAAATATACGGTAATCAGAGGCAGATTTAAAGGGGGTGGTTTATACAGGCAGCACATCCTTTGAAAATATCAAACGATACTAGCGGATAATTTGAGATAAATAGTAAAATAAAATTGTGAATTACTTTTTAATAACATGCTTTAATAACTTTATATGGAAATCACTGAATGCCTGTGTGGGGAGGGGGGTTATAGTTAAATAAATGAAAGATAATATTTTACTGTCAGAGCTCGATAAACCCAAAACTGGGCTTAGGGCCTGATGCTCATTTGCCCTCCCCCACTCCCACCTAAAATTTTCCCCACAGTTTTTACCTTAAAAAAAAAAAAAAAAAAAAAAAACCTTCAATTTTCTTTCTATTTTGCCCAAAAAGGTATATTTAAGTAAAATTTTACCTTTGTAAAACTTTTTATTTTGCTGTCAGAAGTAAAATCCTCCTGAAGTACTATTTTCAAGAGCATTATTGCATAATTAATTACTTTTTTTTTTTTTTTTTTTTTTTTTTGTACTTTAAACAAAATTTCAGACTCCTAAGGAAAAAACCTCTGGGTCATGGCCCAGCCAGCTTATACGTTAATCAGTCCCTGTTTACTATATTTCTTCATGCATTGCTAATTACAATGTTTTTTAAAGATTCTCTTAACAAATGAAGCAAAGAAAGCACTTGCACATAAAAATTAAATACCATCTGCTTTATAATCTCACGATAAAAACAATTTTTAGACATTTATTTTAATTAAGGTTAAAATCATCTGCAGATGAAACTGAAAATTTGTTTGTAAATGAAATTTAAAAATCTTCTGCACTTCCGAATATTTCTTTTGACGTATTTCTTTAAAAATCGTGTTGCCATTTCATGCAAGAAACAGGAGCGACATTAAAAATATCATTTTCTAGGTAGAGGTGAGTTTATTCTAACTTAATTATATGAATAATTTTGTTCTTTTAGAATAGAATTTATTTTTTATTCTTTTTTTTTTTTTTTTTTTTTTTTTTTTTTCTTCTTGTTCAACTAATTTTATTTTGAAGCTGTAAAATGTCTCCTATTTGGTAAATATTCAGTTGTACTCTTTTTTTTAGCACTTTCCAACAAGGTTGAAAAGTGCTAATGACTTCGGTTTGTCTTTCTGTCCCCTCTTAAACTACCGTAAATATCCATGGAATTCCTTGAAACTGATATATGTTATTCAAGTTCACTATGGAATGTTCCCTATTAAAAATGACATTAACAAATTCTTTACGAATGCTTTGTGTACAGGGATACCTCTAAAAATGCAAATGCATTGTATTCAGGAGAGACATTTTTATAAGTCGCATTTAAATAACTTTTTATTGCAAAAATCATAAAGAAATTCACATTTATTGTTCATACACTAAAATAATGTTTTGTATAGAATGTGATATGTTTATTCTTCAGATTTACAAAGCTATGTATTCAGATATATACTGAAATATTCAGATACATTAAGGGCTGCAATTGGAAATTAAAAGCTGCATTTCTATTTGTGTCAAGCATTTTCAACACTTTCCAAAAATGTTTAACCCTTTAAGCATTAAGCCCATCTTTTTCTGTCATGCATAGTCAAAATAAAAGGCTGGTGTGGCTAAATTTTGAAATATATGCTACTTTTTTCCAGAAAATATGATTAATAAATATGTGTACTATATAGCATTAACTCTCATATTTGTACTGTGCATAATAAAATCGTGTTGCCATTTCATGCAAGAAACAGGAGCGACATTAAAAATATCATTTTCTAGGTAGAGGTGAGTTTATTCTAAACAGATATACCGAAAAAGGCTAACACTGAAAGGGTTAAAAATGATTATGAATTTAATTAGTCTATCTGTCTGCCTTTCTGTCCTTCTGTCTGTTGTGTGATAACATAAGCAAAAATCATTGAAGGTTATTCAATACAACTAGTATGTACATTTGAAAAGTGTTAATAAATAATGTGTTTTTCCAATTTTCATTCCATTCGCAAATGTATGAAATTGGCCAAATGTTTTTATTCATATTCTAAAAAATTAATTGTTTTTTCAATAATGACATCGCATTTATTAGAAAAATAATGTCAAAGTGAACAAAGACAATGTTTTGGTCCAAATTGTGAGGTTCACAAAGTCATTTTTATTTATAAATGTATTAAATTTCATGGTATTTCTACTCGAATTACACAAAATTGAACTGATTCCCTCCCTTTTGGTTGGCATTTGAGTGATTTCTTGCAATGTGAATGTTTCTGAAAAGTTATCAAAAGGGTGCTGATTTATAACATAAGAAGTATTATATTTAGAGAAAAAATATGACAGTTTAATTCTTTAACACTCAGATAGTTATATCAATAAATTTCACGCATTTGTATTGTAAATGGTTCCGTAAAAATGCGAGAAATTTGCCCATTATTCAGTAGGACTTTTTTTTTTTCAGTTCCCCATCATACTATAGGTATGGGGAACTTAGGTAATCATGAAAATTTTCGACCTCGAATTTTTTACTGTTTTACACGTTTTCAGGTGTGAGGAATCCAAAAATGACAAAATTTGTATGGTGTCTGTCTGTAGGGTGTCTGTTAGTTTGTTAGTCTGTGTACACAATATCTCACGAACAAATTGTCGCAGAGAGGTCAGATCAGTTTTAAAATATTACTTTCGACACTAGCAAGAACCCTATTCATTTGCAACATTCGAATTAAAAAACTTCGTAAGTTATTAGAAATTTATGATTTTCTTAACATGGGAGAATAGGACAAAAATTCACTTAAACGTGCATTAAATGGAAACTTTTTACTGTAAAAATGTCAGACCAGTTTTAAAATATCAGCTTTGATGCCGGAATGAACATCGGTAACTATAAATATGCTACTTTGAAAATTTCGCAAGTTACTGGAAATTTACGAATTTCTTAACATGGCAGTACAGGGAGAAATTTCACATAAACATCAATTTTTAGAGATATTTTCATCGTAAAGATGCCAGACTACTTTTGAAATATTATTTAGGACACTGGCATGAATATTTATGACTATGAATTTTCCAATATAAAAATTTCGTAAGTTATTGGAAATTTACGAATTTACTTAACATGGCAGAATAGAGCAAAATTTCACATAAACGTCAATCTTAAGGTATGTTTTAAACATAAAGATGTCAAACCACTTTTGAAATATTATTTAGGATATTGGTATGAATATCATAGACTATGATTTTTTTCAATTTAAAAGATTCGTAAGTTATTTGGAATTTACGATTTACTTAACATGTCAGAATAAGGCAAAATTGAGCATAAACTTCCATTTTGAGGATCATAAATACATTAGACAACTTCAAAATTACATTTATGATGTTTGTTTGAACATGATTGAATACAAATATTCTAATAGGAAAATTTTGTAAATTATTCGTAATTTACGATTTTATCAACATAGCGAAATTGTAAATTTTTCATATAAATATGAATTTTGAGGATTATTGCATTGGAAATAGTAGCATAAAAACTAAACAACGGAATTGACCCTGATAAAATAAATTAATAGGTTAGAATAAGATAAATATATCGAAGTGAACGGTGGATAGCCTATTAGGCGGGATTTCATTCTGTCACTGTATCAAGCTTTGGTCAAATTCTAACATTCTTTTAACATGATTATAATATGTCTCGCACTAGAAATTTACGAGAACATAAATATGATGGGGAAATGAGCAGAGTCCACCTATGCCAACTAGTTTTTTTTTTTTTTTGAGGATAACTTAAGAAGTTGGAGGGGGGGAGGCTAATCATTGGATAGACTGAGGGGCGGCAAGTTGCTGTTAGTCCTTAGGCGGCAGAAGTATAAATCCGCCCCTGTATATAATTATTTTAAATAATATAGAATAAATAAAAATGATCTGCTGTGTAATGAGTGATACAAATAGGACATTGAGTTCTCCTGATCTGTGGATCCCCTAGTTTTTTTAAGAATAGACTATTGACTGACTGTTACCACTTACTGGTGGTTAAGTTTTATTATTTTAAAGTTACAGGTAAGAACATATTATACACAGTTACATATATAAGAGTTTTAAAATTTGCCGATATTTATTATGTTAATTTTGAAAAATCATATCTTGCATATTTATTTAAAGAAATGAGACAGTGTAAATAATTTAGTTAATTTTATACATAGTTTATAAATTTTACATAACATGTACCCCTTATCACCACAAAGTACTTTTTTATGTAAAAGAAATACACCCTGCCTGTTTTTGATTTTATCCCTAATGTAAGTAAAAATCTTTCTAATAAAATTTCTGGAATATTTTCTTGACATATACACTGATATTCAACAAATTTGACAAAATCATTGAAAAGAAAAAATTATTTTCTAGTCTCTTCTTTCTCATATGGGACCATCCGAGGAAATAAAAGGACTTGTTTTGGATTTCTTGTACTCAACAAAAGGTAATAAAATGAATTGGCTAAGTTTGGAAGTTATGTGTTCGAATGAAGCCCAGGCTATTAAAATATTAATTGGGGTGTCACCAAAAGCTCTTTTGCCATATGCTAAAGATACCATTGGAACTGATGAGAAGAAGGTAAAATTAATTTTGATTATTATATACATAATTATACTTTACTGTTATATATATATTTTATAAATATCAGTGTGTTTTTTTTTTTTTTTTAATTTTTCCCCCTCTCATAATTGACATATTATTTTTATTTACTTCCTTTAAGGGCCCTCGTCACTCGCCGCGGCCAGAAGCCGATGCTAATGTTATTCTATGGGAAATTTTTCTTTACAAATAACTTACTAACTAATGCATATTTTTAAATTCTGTTTTCACATTCTGAAAATTCCCAGCTGTTAAATTAACGCACCTTTTTAAAAAAATTACAGTGAAACTTGAATAATTCGAACTTGTTTAATTCGAAATTTTGGATAATTCGAATATTTTACACGTTCCCTTGAATTTTATATTAAAATAATGTTAAAAAATCGTGGATAATTCGAATTCTATTTTGGATAATTCGAATTTTTCATATGATTACCTTTAAAATATTATAATACAATTTCTTCCCGAGATTTTTCTCAGCTAAAGTGCATTATCAATTTTTATAGTCTTTCAAAAGAAGGATAAGGAAATACAATAGAAGCCCCTAGCTAGTGCACCAGAAGATATGGTGCATATGTATGAACTTCGAGGTTTTTGTGAATTGAAAGTCATGTGTAATGTAGAAAATTCTATTTTTGTATCAGGTCATATGCTATGACACAAAGATTCTACTTAAAAAGTCTGATGTGGGCACCACATGACTTCCTTATACACTTTTAGAAATATACATAATGTTAAAAAACATTGACATTGGACCCGAAACAGTTGGCTAAAAATATTTTTAAAAAATGAATTATCACCGTGTTCTGAGTTTTCTGAAAGTTAGCTAAAAACCGATTGCAAGATTTGTACTGGTAACGCTGACGAAGGCAGCAGGGACCCGAAAAAATTGGCTAAAAGTATTAAAAAAAGGAATTTTACCATGTTCTGAACTATTCTGAAAGTTTCAAATGTCTACCTAGTCGGGAAGTTAGTTAAATAATTTTCTTGTTGGACCATATAAACGCTGCCGAAGGCAGCAGGGACCTGAAACAGTTGGCTAAAAGTATTAAAAAGATGCATATTCACCGTGTTCTGAACTATTCTGAATGTTTCAAATGTCTAGCTAGTCGGGAAGTTAGTTAAATAAATTTTCTGTTGAACTATGTAAACGCTGCCGAAGGCAGCAGTGACCCGAAACAATTGGCCAAAAATATTTTAAAAATGCATTGTCACCGTATTTTGAGCTTTTCCGGTAGTTTTAAATGTCTAGCTAGTCGGGAAGTTAGTTACAAATCGATTCCAAGATTTGAACTGGTAACACTGCCGAAGGCAGCAGGGACCCTATACAGTTGGCTAAAAGTATTTAAAAAATGTATTTTCACCGTGTTCTGATCTAATCTGAAAGTTTCAAATGTCTAGCTAGTCGGGAAGTTAGTTAAATAAATTTTCTGTTGAATCGCATAAACGCTGCTGAAGGTAGCAGGTATCGGAAACAGTTGGCTAAAAATATTAAAAAAATGCATTGTCAACGTGTTCTGAGCATTTCTGAAAGTTTCAAATGTCTAGCTAATCGGAAAGTCAGTTAAATTGCAAGATTTGTCTAAACCGTTTTTGAGTTATTACCGTTTTTTGATACATTATGGCCAAATTTTTGTCATTATGAACCTAATTTTCCTAAATATCTCCAAAACGGAAAATCATAGAAAGTCCAAAAAGGGAGGTGCACAACTAGATGTTATAACAAACCTATGTACCAATTCGCAACTTTCTACGTCCAACCGTTTTTGAGTTATGCGACATACCCACACACAGACACACACACACACACATACAGACGTCACGAAAAATCGTGTAAAATCCCTTATATCTCTAAAACGAGAGCTCGTGTTAAGATGACACTTGCAGGTGTGCAACTAGACATCATGAAAGTCACACGTATAAATTAGCAACATTCAGCGATCATTCGTTTTCGAGCAATGTGAAATACAAAATCCATTTCGCAAATCGGGATTACTATACTTCCTTATACTTTGTATAAGGAAGTAAAAATAAATAAAAAATATTTGACTATTTTTTAAAAAGTGTTGAATAATTAAGCTCGTAAAAAATATTGATTAAATGGAGGGGAGGGGGTAATGTAGTGGTATTCTCAGATATAAAGTTTATGTGTTAAATCTCTGATCGTAGAGTTTTAATTTTTTAATTTATCACTTTTTTTGACAAAATAGTATATGTAATTCGAATTTTTGGATATTTCGAATTTTTTTCTGGTTTCCTTCAACTTCGAATTATCCAAGTTCTACTGTACTTTTTAATTTTTTATATTTTATTTTGAAGCTGCAAAATACAAATCTTCAATATGTGAAATTTTTTCATTCTGCAATTTCAAAATAAAATATTAAAAAAATTCATTTTTAAAAAAGGTCCGTCAATTTAACAGTTGGGAATTTTCTGAATGTGAAAACAGAATTTAAAAATATGTATTAGTTAATAAGTTATTTGTAAAGAAATTTTCCTCATAGAATAGCATTAGCTCGGGCTTCCGGCGACGGTAAGGGAAGAGGGTCGTTAAGGCTCTGGCTTTCAATTCTTAGGTGTAAGGTTCACATCCTAGTTCAGACATGGATATTTGTAGTGGTTTAAAATCCACTTTAAGCATAAATCTTGGTCTAATGAGCCTTTATGTGCAAAAAAAAAAATTTTAGAATAACTTCCCTTTCTCTCCTTCAATTTTCAAATATGTGAAACACATTTCAGTTTCTGCTTTGTTTTATATTTTATATTATTACTTGGTAATTATAATACTATTGTCTTATGCTTCTATGTGGACAATTTTTTTAATTCAGAAGTTGAGGAAAATTTTATAAATTCCTGTACTATGTGCTACATAGGAAACAAGAAAAGCCTATTGCTAAGAAATTTTGAGATAGTTGCAGAACTTTGAATAGAATGTGTTATACTTTAAAATGTGTTAATGTTTATCAGTTTAAAAATATAATTTTTTCTAGATTTAAATTTTATTCAGTCCCCTATTATAACATTATGAGACCCTGGGACATATGGTATTTTAGGGCTCCATCATCTTTATGTTACATTTAATTTTAACATCAAGCTACATATTTTAAGCAGTCTTCTGTTGGTCCTGTGCCTTAAAAAATGTTTCTATGCAATTTATTGGAATCTCTTGTTCCTATCCTCTCATTTTTATTGAAAGCAGGAAAAATGTAATGCTTAAAATATTATACTTTTCATAAATAAATGCATAAATATGAAGTGCAAATGATAAGTAATATATATGAAAAGTATTGTATCTTAATGTTGAGAAAATTTCACATTTTCTAAAATTATCTAAATTTTGACCCACTTCTCTAATTATAATGTTCATAAAAAATTGAAAATGTTGATAGAAGTAAAAACAAATATTTTAATATATTTAACAATTTGGAGATGCTACAAATCTAGGGCCTTGGCCA
This sequence comes from Salticus scenicus, assembly GCA_963930645.1. NCBI lineage: Eukaryota > Metazoa > Arthropoda > Arachnida > Araneae > Salticidae > Salticus > Salticus scenicus. The sequence goes on from OZ005648.1 coordinate 414,339,176, forward strand.
AAAGCCTGATATACTATGCCATAATATAGTCCTGGTTACATCATACTGTTAATTAACTGCAAACTAATTTTGTTTCCTAATTACATTCCTTGTTAATTTTTTTTTTCTCTTAAAGTGCATAAAGCTTAAGATTACTGATAGGCACTTCCCCTCTAGATATCACCGTATTTCCTTATTTTTGTATATTTTTAAAATTTATGAATTTTGACTTATCAGTTGCCTAAATTAATGTGATAATAATTATTACAAAATCATATTGGAACAAATAGAGAGTTTTAGGCTGTATAATTCAATACATGTACAGCTGTATATAGTGAAAAAAATTTATTGATGATAATTTTCAAATTAGGTTTTGTTGTTGTGTTATTTTCACAAGGTTTTAAAAAATATCTGATATATCACTTTTCTTTACAAATTAAAAATCTATGGATATCCTAGTCTATCTTGCCAATCTTTTCAGATTATTTCTTCTTTAGGTCTTTTATGACTGGAGTTAGAAATTCCTTCTCTAAGTCTGTTCTCAGTTCAGTTCCATATGCTTAGTTCCAAGTTTGTTGTTCCGCCCTACCTTGTTAGTATGTGCAGTAACAATTTTCTTTACAAGCTTGGTGTCAACTTACAATGTTTACTAAAATTAAATTTATGAGACTTTAGACACAAACTTAGATTAATCTAAAATAAACTGCCTTCTTCAAATAATATCTAATTTTGCAGGTTATTATGGTTAAAGATAACCGGATGTGCACAGTAATTCTTTAATTAATTACTGAACAGCATATTTATTCTTTTTAATTCGATTGTAAATAACAATCAGTCGTTTTTTTTTTAAATTTCTTTCTCAAAACTCTAACAAGGAATATTTATTCCTCTTTTACCTTTTAAAGCATAACAAACGGACACTTTTTTATTTAAGCAAACTTGTTCTAAAAAATTACAATTCCTTTTAAAACATAAATTGTCGTTTACAATTCATTAACAACTGTATGTAGCAGGATTTGGCTATGGTTTTGAATTGCTAAAAATAGTCACCAATTGAAATATATTTCTTTAAACATTTAAATTATTCTTTTTTTTTTTTTTTTTTTTTTTTTTTTTTAATATTAACCAGTGAAGCAAACAAAGCCTGCCAGGTAAGCTGATGAGGGAGTTGGTGAGCAAAGTAAGCAGTTAGCAAAGTTTCCTAGTGTGTCTTAAGAAAAAGAGAGAAAAAAAAAAAAAAGAAATATCTGCTGCAATCTACAGCAAAAGATTTTAAATAATGTTCTAATATTTCTTATATATAAAATTAATAAATTGAATATATAACTTGAATTTACTTGATATACCATATTTCTGTAGGAGTATGCTATAGAGCTAAATCCTTTTTCTCCCAAGCTGCAATAATGATGAGGATTATTATTTGAAAATACAGTGACAATATACTAATTGTTTGCATATATTTATAAAAGTAATGGTGTTTCAACTTTAGTTATTGTGAACATGTCATCAGAAAATATTTTTTTTTATGTTGAATTTAAATCATAAGCAAATAAAAGTAAATGAGATACATGCATATTGCATAATATCATATGTATTTTATCATTCAAAATCAGCACGTTATGCTGGCATTCATTTATCTAAAATTTAAAAAGGGTTGTTTTCTGAAATTATGAAAGAAATAAATGAAATATAATTGCACTTGAGCAAATTTTTTAATTCAAAATCATAGCTTTTGAATTTTAAAAGAGCTTTCTTGCTTCAAAATTTTAATAAATCTAATTTAGTATTTTGTCCAATATACAGTGTTGGTCAAATTATTAGGTTTTTTTTTTTTTTTTTTTTTTTTTTGTCAAAATGAAAGTTTGAAAATAATTAACACGAATATTTATTGACATAACTTGAAAATTCCTTTTACATATAGTACCGTTAAAAATGTCACCTATAAACTAATGCAAAAACTTGTAGATGTTATTGTAAACATCTTGAGATTTTTTTAAGTTTCTGTCAATTGGCAAAACATTACGAATTTCTGTTGTAGAAGAAATGAACAAAAAATATTTTTTTAAAGGTATAAGTGTAGTTTTTTTATTTAATAATGTCGAATGGAACCATGACAAAGACAATGACTTCAAAATATTTTGCAAAAAATTCATTGAAGATGTTGCATTTCATTGCAAAAATAAGTGCTGGCTTTCCTGAAGACCAATGGAGGACATCCCAAATATTATTTTGCAAGTTTTGTTTCTTTTTTTTTTAATTTATGTACAAGATAACAATAATTTGTAAAGTCTAAATAAATAATTTTGTATTAAAAATCTATCTTTTTGTAACAATATGAACAACTTAAAAAAATCTCCAATGATTTGGCCAGTACTGTATTATTATAAAAACTTGTTACTTTATTATAATGAAAAATAATTAACTAAAAGATGTAACCGTTTAAAATAATTAATAATAACAATTGATATATTACACAATATGTATTTTTTAAACAATTCATATTTATGCTTTTCTGAAAAATTATATTTCTAGAGGTGCCAATTATTACGATTTGTCCGTAATTATTACGGATTTACGGCAATAATTACGGCATTACGGACAACATATAAAAATTACGGATTATACGCTTTTAAAAAAATCGCGGATATCGATCGTTAAAAAAAAAAGAATCCCTACTAACGATCGACGATAAAATGCACAACGGAAGCTTTCCAATTCTCAATCTTTCTGCATCCACAACATAAATGTCAATATTCATTTTAAACTTGCTTTATTAGATTCTAAAAACTATAAAGAAATAGAATTATACAATATTTCTCGCTGATGTAATTCCCCCCCCCCTCTTTTCTTATCTCCATCTAGCCATCGACGATTAAAAGCTCTGCAGAAGCCTTTAGTTTGCCGATTTTTCTCCATCCTCCATCAGCAACATAAATGTCAATATTCATTTTAAACTTGCTTTATTAGGTTCTAGAACCTATAAAGAAGTAAAATTGATTCACTTCTCATTCATCTAATTATTTATATTTTTACCCTCCCCCACCTTTCGAGCTAGTGATTAAAGCTTACTTTTAGAGCCAAAAAAGTGATAGAAGTGCTCAATATTTCTCACATATGAAATTATTTTTAGGCTTTACTACTGAACTTGATGAATCTATTTGTTTTTCCTTAATAAATTTAAAATACATACTGTATCACCAAACAAAAAACATGCTAGATGCATAAAGAAAAGAACAATGTTTTAGTATTTAATGCCACAAAAACAGTAGTCTGGAAAAAAAAAAAAAAAAAAAAAAAAAAAAAATGACTATTAAAAAAATAATAGTAAAGAAAATAAATTTTTGTGACACGCCCCCCCCCCCCCCCTCCAAAAAAAAAAAAAAAAAAAAAAAAATCTTTCATTTTGTAAGAAGGTAAAGAAATACATATTTATTTACCTTTGTTTAATATATTATATATTTGTTTACAAAAACTGTGCAATTCGTTATTATATGCGAGTTTGTGCATGAAAAAATATTCCGTGAGGTGGTTCATGTTTCATAAATTTATAACTCTGATTACTGATAGCTGTTATTGAAACTTGGCACCTCTATATTTCATTATTTTCAATTTCTTTAATTTCAGATTTTAATAACTTCTTTGTCTTTTTTTAGTGGTGCATGTTGTTTAAACTACTACATGAACATATGATTGGTCTTCCAAAAGATCATCCACAATCAGAAGTCTATTCTGAAACTTTCCAAAGTAAGAATAAGACATATTCTCCAATTGTACATTTTATATGTAAAGATTTCAATGGAAGCATTATGTGTTTTGTTTAGATTAAGCTTTTTTCTTTTCTTTCTTTCTTTCTTTTTTTTTTTTTTTTTTTCTTTTTGTTGTTTATGTAATTTAATTAGAGAGGACAAAAAGTTAAAAATAACTTTATAGAAAAAATATTTAAATATAATATTTTTATACTTTTATTATTATTCTAACAAGCTATGTAATATTTTCATAGTACTAATTATTCAAAATTTTACAGAAGCATAATTTTGGTATCAACAAAAGTAATAGTGGTGTTTGGGAAATAAATACACATATGTGTGTTTCTTTCATGTGTTTTATTAGTTAGATTTTAGATTAATTGTTCTAAAAAGACTTGCTATTTATCCTGAAACTAGTTAGATGACTTTTACTTGGTAGCAGTAGCCCTTAATCTGGTGTGTTGCTTTAAGCAGTATCAGGAGAAACAGGCTTTTCATGTTCCCACTGGGAAATTGATTTCATATTTGAAAAAAAAAGCATACATTTGATTATTTTCAGATGATATATAGAACTGATAAGAGATAATAAATAATTAAAACTAAATAATAAATTATAACTGAAAGATAATAAGTAACTTTCTTTTATTATTGATAATATTTTTATTTCTGATAGTGTAAGTAAGATAATAAGTGAACTTGATGTTTAATGCAATGTATCCAGTTAAGAGCACCAGCAAGTAGGCATTTGCATGGTCAGATTTTTATCAGGAAATGAACAAGTTGGTGGGTTTGCTAAAGGAAAGGGGTGCCACAAGCACCTGTGAGTGAGTTTTTTGCATAGTCAGGATTTCATGGTGTATGAATAGCTAGAAAGTTTTTCCGTCAATCAGAAATTATTACAGCAACTCGTTGAGTTGAGGGTGCTGCAAACATCACCAAGTAAAAGTTTTCTACAAACAGAATTTTCAGGGTTCACAAACCAGCTGATTGCTGAAGGTAACCAGTAAGAAATAAATTACAAGAAGTTGTATGTATATAACAACTAAATACTTTTTAATTAGTTTTGTTGGAGACTCATAAATATTTGTCATTGTTTGACACCAAGAATGAATCAGTGAAAGTGCAGCATTTCTAAATATTAACCAATATAAAATAATTAATTCACAAAGAGGAGATGTTCAACCCTTGGTTTTAATTTTAGGAAACTTAGACATAAAACTAGCCAGCATATGCACTTACATTTATTCTTAGCTCTTTTGAACATATCTAGTTGTGAAGTTGCCTTGACACTTTAATCTTCATAACAGCAATATCTCTGTGGGATTTAAGCATTTAGCCACATTCTAAAGCAAACAATATTTTGCTAATCCTCAATAAAGAGTAGTTTTTAAAGAATAACAAGATGTTAATGACATAATTGCTTTCCTATGTATATTTTTTGTTACATATATACTTATTCATACTAGTATCGTCCAGTGGTCGAAACTCGACCACTTTTTTGCAAAGCGAGGCAAAGCAAAGTTATTGCCTTCTCCTAAACGGAATTAAATTGCAACACAGCTGTGGCAATTATTTGTCAATATGCACTCAAACTGAATCAGCAGAGTTTTACTTAACATATTTCTCTAAGTTTGGTGCATTGTAGATGTTGAGCCTTTCCTGAAATGAGATGAAATGGCAAAGTTGAAGCTCCCCCTGTTGGGTGACATAGCCCAAAAGCTAATGGACATCATGTCAAACTAAGGTCCAACCAAATATAAAATTCAGTTAAATTAATTCCATTGGTTCATAAAGTACAGTTTTGAACTCAAAAAGGCAGATATTTTTAAAAAATGGTCAAATTGAGTTCGGGAAATGTCAAAACGTGTAACTTCATCAAAAACTGAAAATCTAAAATTTTTCTAAATCTTATATTTTCTTCTTATATATGCAGAGGATAGAATAATAAATCCACTTTTTTAAAAATAAGTAATCAATTTCATTTAATTGAAATGCAAGGACATCTCAAAACGTGTAAATTCATCGAAAACCAGAAATAGAAATTTTTTCTGTATCTTCTACTTTCTTATTATACATGCAGAAGCTAGTAATAAATCCACTTTTTAAAAAGTAAGTAGTCAATTTCCATTAATTGAAATGCAAGGAAGAAATCAAAAGATTTTCCAAATCCTATACTTTCTTCTTATATATGAAGAGAATAGAATAATAAAGCTACTTTTTTAAAAAATAAGTAGTCAATTTCAGTAAATTAAAATTCAAGAAAATCTCAAACCGTGTAAATTCATTGAAATTTTTTCCGTATCTTCTACTTTCTTCTAGCTAGTAATAAATCCACTTTTAAAAAAAAGTAGCCAATTTCTATTAACTGAAATGCAAGGAAATCTCAAAATGTGTAAATTCATCGAAAACTAGAAATCAAAAGTTTTTCCAAATCTTATATATGCAGAGGATAGAATACTAAAGTTACTTTTTTAAAAAATAAGTAGTCAATTTCAGTAAATTGAAATGCAAGGAAATCTCAAACCGTGTAAATTCATCGAGAACCACAAATCAAAAGTTTTTCCTTATCTTCTACTTGCTTCTTATACATGATGAAGCTAGTAATAAATCCATTTTAAAAAAAATAAGTAGTCAATGTCAGTTAATTGAAACATAAGGAAAGCTCAAAACATGTAAATTTAGAGAAAATCAGAAATCGAAATTTTTTCCTTATCTTCTACTTTTTTCTTATACATGCAGAAGCTAGTAATAAATCCACTTTTTTAAAAAATAAGTAGTCTATTTCAGTTAATGGAAATACAAGGAAACCTCAAAATGTGTAAATTCATCGAAAAAAGAAAATAAAAAGTTTTTTCAAATCTTATATTTTCTTTTTATATGTGCAAAAGGCATATGCAAGTGAAATGTGACGTCACTGACCATAAAAGGGGGCCCAATAAAAGATTTCCTATGTTAATCGTCCATTGAATTTTTAAATTTATAATCTGATGCATTATCAGAGTTTATCACATGCAAACGATAATAAAAAAGATCACTGAAAAAATAAAAAACATGATAACTGCTTTAACTAATCATTTAAAAATATAAAATTAAAATAATACATTAGTCTTAATAAAAATATCGGTGGTGGTAACTAATTTAGAATGCCAGTTTAGGCAAGAATTTAAAATTTACGGTTAAAATTGAAAGTAATATGTTACAGCTTCCTTTAACTTTTTATCTTGTGGAAACAAGGTATTGGTCTGTGAGGAAATAAGAGGTTTTCACGTGGGACGAAAATATAATGACGCTAAAGCTGGCATTCTCCACCGCCAAACTCACCATATTTCGCCGTCAAATTACGAATTTCGTCGCGAAGTCAAAAATTTCGTCGTCAGCTATTAAATTTTGCTGCCAAATCACAAATTTTATTGCTAAGTCTCAAATTTTGTCACCAAAATCTCGCCAAATCATACAATTTATAAATTCTTAAGAAATTAACATTGAAATTTAGTGGTGCCCAAATGGTCCAATGTTAACTAATGTTGATGTTATAATTGCAAGCTGAAATTGTAATTCCATACAACGTAAAGGAATCTACCTTTGCCTTTAAGCTTAGCTTGCCAAAAAGAGATTTTTTTAACTTGCATTTATAACAGTATAAACTTTCGATCTACCACTCATTCACTTAAATTTCTGCTATTCTAATGGATGTTTTCTCTTAGAATAAAAAACCAATAGAGAATATTGCGATGCTACATTATGCAAATTACTGTGTCTATGATTTTATTTGAGTTTTAAGAAATTGCCAGATTTAACAACTATCTACTTTTAGATATTTTTTAATGTGAAAGAATACGTGTATAAAAGGGAAAAAGGCATAAAAAAAGAGAAAGGGAAAAATGCATAAAAATAAAAGTATTTTTAAATACCTTCTTGACATCGTAAAAAAAAAATAATTTTTGTATTCTGCAAATCTGGCTAATTATACCTTTCGAATGATACCATTTTCAACACTCTACTCCTATAATTAATGTGTTAAAAGTGTACCACAAATTTTATGCTTGCATATAAATATATAGATTCAAGCTAGGCCATCGTAATTAGTAGTTAAGGTCAATGAGATAAATAAAGTAGAGTGATAAATGGTAACCCTGACGTGGTCCAACATGAGTCATGTGACATGAACCATCTATGTGTTGTTTTCCTTCATAACTGCTTATTTTCAATAAATTTCTATGGCAACGGTTTTGAGATTGTACTTGGGGAAAATCATAACTATCAACGTTTTTGTTTAGTTTTTATTTTACTTCTTTTTTATTTTGTATAGTCGAATTTAAATGACAAAATACTTAAAAATAGTTGATAAATTATTATTTGTTGTTAAATTTAGCCCTTTTAAAAGTTTAACTTTTCTTTATAAATGCTTTTAAACTTTGTTGGGAAATGATGAAAAAAAAAAGTATTTTATTATTTATTATAATGTGAGATATGTGAAAAATTATTTTTAAAGCAAATCATTTCGGTAATAGGACTGTCGTGTTACCTAATAATAATGATAATTTGCCAAACTGAAATTTTAAATGCCAAAATAGAGATAAAGGGCTTAAAATAGCAATTTATTGGTTCATATCGTGTGATTCATGTTGAACCATGGAAAAACTAATCTTTTATCCATTGAATCAGCACTCTACTTTATTTATCTTGTTGGTTAAGATACGTTAATTTTCTCTCTCTTATTTTATTTATTTATTTATTTTTTGTTTCAGTATAAAAATAATTATGACATAATAAATGAATATTTAAAAGCTGTTATATAAAATTCCATTCATACAGAGTTAAATTTGTAAGAATCAAAATCATTTATTAAAAATTAGATTATACATCTTCACAATTATATGTCATTTTTTGAAAGATGTATAAAATGGTGCTTTTCTGCATTTAAAATAATACTTTTTGTTCTTTTCTGCAGGTGTTTTGATTCATCTGGCTGAAACTTTAAAGCCTGTTGAATTACTTGCCCTTTTACCATCTGAAGAAAATCCTGTTTTTGTGCCTCATCTTAAGCGATGCATTGAAAAGCATCAAGCTGACTTATTGAAACATAAAATTATCTCTCTTGGTCAAGAAATCAAATCTATGATGCTCTATTGATATTGCAAAATTGTGATACTAGTTTTTAAATAAGATTGGAAATTAGTGATAAGAATATGCTTTTCTTCAGTTATCTAGTCAATAAATATATATTGTGTTTATATTGTTTTATTCCTTGATTATTACCTTCTTAATATAAATTATTTATTGTCTTGGATTGAGAAGGTGAAGTTATTTATTTATACAAAATTATTAGATTTTAAATAGATGTAATATTTATTATGCATTTAATTTGTTAATTTCTGTTTCTTTTTTTCCTTTCTGTAATGGTATTATATATCAGATCTGGCCAACTCGTGGCCGCCGTGTAAGTTTCTGCGGCCCGCTACAGAATTCAGGAAATTTCTAATTTGACAACTTCCGTTAAAACATCTGAAATTAATAAATTGTTTCTGACTTTTTTTAATGAATATACCAATTAAGGTAGCTAAAGAAACATTGATGTTGATAAAATATTACCATATCAATAACTGATTCTTATTATTATACATATTAATGTGTAATCATATGTTCTTCACTGATCTATAGTTATTTTATGAATAAAAATAAATTTAATATACATATTTTCCATTTTAAATCCTCACAAGCCCACCAAAAAAATAATTATTATATGTATATGGTACATGCACTTATACAACGCGACCTGCCTGTGCAAAACAGATTTCTAATATGGCCTGCCTGTGTAAAATAGATTTCCAATGGGGCCCGCCGAAAGTTTTGGGTTGAACGGACCTATTATATATAATAAAGTGTAATACAGTATGACACAAAAGTTTAGACAATGACGTCATTCAGTTTTAAAATTTAGAATTATGACATCAGAATTACAAAAACCTGTAAACATATTTAAAAACTGTTTTAAAATGCTGTAATCAAAAGGCAGTTGTTTGATTTGCTGTAGTACTAATTTTTTTGATAAAAATAAAAATTTGCTTGTCGCAAAAGTTTAGACACAATTATGAGTGAATATTTCCTGGCATATACAAATTTAAAATCTATGATGTCACATATTTTGAGTACTTAAGTTCTGCAAACGATAACACTTCATAGTCGACATGCCGCAAGCTAAAGAAATTCAAGCGAATGAGGTTTCAAGGATTTGGCATTTGAATGCTGAAGGGAAGAGCGTTTCAGAAATTGAGATGTCGGCCTTGGTCAGGTAGTCGGTCATCATAAAGGCGGTGTGGCTGGGAGCATTATCATGGTGCAGCTTCCAGAAATTCTTGATCTCGTGCCTTATGCTGTTAATCCTTTGCTTTAGCCTTTTCAGTATTTCAACTTAGAATTTAGGGTTGACTGGTTGGCCTGGTGGAACAAATTCAAAATGCACCACTCCCTTGTAATAAAAAAAATGAGCATTACTTTGACCTGTGATTTGCTCATTCTTGCTTTTTTGGGGGGTGGGGACGACGTTGTGTGCCACTCTGTGCTCTGTCTTTTTATTTCTGGGTCGTACAAGAAGCTCCAAGATTCGTCACCACTTGCCATATTGTCCAAAAAAACTCAGATCGTCCTCCCAACACTGCAATAATTCTGCTCGAGAGTTTTTTCCATCTTGATTTCAACCGAGCACTCACACAAGGGTTCACTGAAACAGGCACTGTGACTCTGGAGGAGTTCGGAGCCACTGGCGATGGTGACGCTGTGTTCCCAAGACTTCACCCAACCGTCCGTGCAAGTGGCAACCCTGTGCGATGGATAGTCGCGGCAGAAGAAAATGGGGCACATTACTTTCGGGACAGACCTTGTATATTAAATAATTCGTTCTGAGAAAAAAGACTGATTGATTCATTATCGACCATTAAAAGCCCCGCCTGCACATAAAGCAGGAGATTTCGTGAAAGCATTCTTTCCGTGATGCAGACACCCTCTAGGAAATGATTTTTCAAAATTTGTCCAGCAAGGGGCAGTGGACACATTGTGATTTCACAGAAACTTTATACCTAAAAAAAAAAAAAAGTAACATTTTTGATGGATCGTCAAGGTCATCTAAAGCCAGCGTTATTCTATGGCGAAATTTGTTTATAGAATTACATATTACCTAATTGTTACATTTAAATTCTGTTTTCATATTCTGAAAATACGCAACCATTAAATGAGTACTCATTTTCCAAAAATTTATTTTTAAAAAATTTTAAATTTCAGTAAATGCATTTTTCTTATTTTTGAGCTGTAAAATAAAATATTAAAATTCAAAAAATTCAATTTTTGTGGAAAACAGTACTTATTTAACAAATGTGAATTTTCTGAATGTGAAAATGGAATTTAAAAATTCCAATTGGATAATAAGCAATTTTATAAACAAATTTCACCATAGATTTACATGGGATTTGGCGACTAGAGACGGGGAAATCATAAGAGGGAGTGAGTAGAGACCCTATATTAGGAATTCTAATATAGGGTCTCTAGGAGCAGGGCCGGCTCTAGGCGGTAGGCAAGGTAGGCAACTGTCTACGGCGGCAAAATTTAGGGGCGCAAAACCAGCTGAACTGCAAAAAATAAATAAATAAAATACTTCGATGATTGAATGTAGAAAATAAATAAATAAATAGAAAAAATAAGTAAATAAATACAATAAGAATTTATAGGCTTCTCTGCCTATTCCTATAATTTGAAACAAACTTGTAAGTTCTGTACAGTATGTATTGTATGTGCAGCTGCAATGCGAAAGGAAAAATGCACACTCGCTGATTTAACAAGCTCTTTTTGCCCTCTAATTAAAGAAAGTCAAGAGTTTGCCAATTGTAGGACTTTTATAGCAGTGTTTTTCAGCATGTAGGAACTATTTGGATGTACCCTTTCTCCCCAGGACATTATCAGTATATCCTAAGTTTGATAGAACGTCCTAGGACATCTTCAGCCATACGATAGGGACATTTTGAGTTGTCCGTAAAAAACACTGTAAAATTTGAGTTTGAATTGGCAACAGTGATGTCAGATTTAAAACAATGCTTTATTTGTGCAATAACGTCCATCGGATTCATTGGATTGGGGGGGGGGGATAAATTTTTGATTAAGATATGTTTCCATTGGCCAATCAGAATTTCATTGCAAATTCAATGAACATTTTTAAGGTTTTCTTCCTGTTGAAAGATCTACTGATAAGGAACTGCCTAAAGTTTTATTACAAGAGTTGGAAAAAAAATTGATCAAAATTAGTAAATATGAGAGGTCAAGGTTATGAAAATTGCTGAGATATGAGAGGCGATAAATTCGGAGTATAATCAAGGATTAAAACTTTAAATTCCAGAGCATATCACGTACATTGCAGCAGCCATTTATTAAACATAGTAGTTAATGAATGACTGCGAAGTTGAAAAAGTTGTATAGATTCAGTAATATCTTTATTTCTTAAAATAGAAAATATTCATGATGCTTTATTAAGCATTTATAAAAATGTAGAGGTAGATAATATGATTCAAAATGAGGCAGTTATTTATTGATTACAGTCGGCAGCAATATTATAGAAGCACTAGCAATAATTCCTACTTAAAAGATGCGCACATAATACTGTTTTATTAAGTAAATGTTTGTCGAGTGATGATCTTAATCTTATACTGTTTATAAAAAAAAATAAAGTTGATAATAAAAAGAAGCGATCAAACTAAAAAATGTGTATATACACACACATATATATATATATATATATATATATATATATATATATGAAAAGTGTGGATGTGTGCTTCAATAACTTTGCTGCCGACTGTACAATAAAACAATTAAAGTTTTTTTTTTTTATGTTTGATCGTCATTTGATACAAAATTTTGAATCATATTAATCCGATTAAGTAAGCTACGTGAAACAAAAGTTTTTGATTTATACCAAACCACTGCTTTATTAATAGCTCATTATTATTATTATTATTATTATTATTATTATTATTAAGAATTTAGATCAGTTGAATCCTTTGAAAACTTTATCTTAGAAGCTGAAAAATTAGCTAATGTAATAGACGTAGAAAAAAAAAAAAAAAAAAACTTTGAATTGACTACATCACGCCATCATGTTCAATCTTAAAAAGGAATTTTTTCTTATGAAAGTGTAGACGAATCTATAGAAAATTCAAAGGAGAAATATAAAATAGGTTTTTTCTTTTCTTTTTTTTTTCAACGATCAGTACGCTGAAGCTGAGATTAAATTTATTGAATAATCATAATCATTCTTTTAAATTTTTATGCCATGTCCACAAACTTAAAGACACGTGCAAAAATGAATTACTGACACACTGTAAAGATCTGGGAAACGACTTAACAGATGGTGAATCCTCTGATCTTAACCTTTTAAAACTGGCTGGTAAAATATACTTTATTTTCTTTACTTTTGAAATAAAAGAATGTCCAGTTGACGTCCTTAAATTCATTACCTTCCTTAACATTGGGCCGAATTTAAGCATTGCTTTAAAATTTTTGTTAACATTGCCCATAACTTTTGCTAACGGAGAGAGATCTTTTTCTAAACTAAAAATGATAAAATAATCTATTTAAAAAAAACTTTTAAAACCCAAATTTTTAATGTATCATATCACATAAATCTTTTCAAAGTTATGGTTTTGCAAATTTTTTTGTATTAAGGTGAAATGATAAATTTCACCGGAAAAGAATTTGTACTCTCTAAAGTCTAGGTGGTAAGGCAGTCAAAGATTCGATACACGCCGGACCGAGTTTCAAAAATTTTTTCTGAGGCATTTGATCCATTGACCGATGCATTGCTATGATTGGCCATTAGTTATTGCTCTAGTTGTGCCATCTAACGGTCATTACAAACGTAAATATGCATAAAAACATTTTTTTTTTTTTTTGTAAATAACTGCATAATTCTTTAGAATTATAAAAATATGCATACAATGTTGCTCCCTGCAAACAACTTTTTAATTTTGAGTTTAAAAAAATATTTTAAATATGATTGTGTACTACTTTGTGAATTTATCGATGAGTTAATTTTTATAAAACATTTTTATGTTTAAATACTAAATTTTTGCCTTAAATTTCAGCACTCGAACATAAAAAAAAACTTCATAAAAGAACTCTTCAAAAATTCTTAGGATACTGTGTAGTCAACGAAAAATTTTCTTTTATCATTTGACATCTTTTCTACTAATTATCTGCAAAAATTAACACTCCGGACCTTCGGGGTAATGAACGCTCAACCACTGCGTTACTAACATGGCGCTCTAACTGCCTCAGCCGCGGAGAAACAAATGAAAAAGCTTATATTTACCTTAAAATGGAGGCGCATTTTTTATTAGCTTGAGATTCACAAACATTCCGTAGTGAATGACAGTAAGTAGTAAGTACATAATAAGAATTTGGGGAAAATACTTTAAAACTATGTCTAGTCAAAATCGACTCAATGGGTTAGCAATGTTGGCCATTGAACATGAATTGAGTAACAAATTAGATATATAAGAAGTTATTAGAGATTTTCAGAAAAAAAGGTTCGAAAAAGATTATTTTATTCAGGTTTAAATTTTGTATATTGTACTAGCATTCTTTATTCTTTGCTGTTTAGAAAATATTGTCTGTACTAGTATTAGTTCCAAAGATTTTGTGTTTTTAACTGAAAAAAGGAAAGAACAGAAAAAAGAAAGAGTAGTAAATATTATATGAGTATTATTTACGTAGCTCAATTCTATTAGACCGTTTATATATCTATCTATATATATAAAAATGAATTGCTGTTCGTTAGTCTCACTAAAACTCGAGAACGGCTGAACGGATTTATCTTATCTTAGTCTTGAAATGTTCGTGGAGGTCTAGGGAAGGTTTAAAAGGCGAGAAAAAATCGAATAATTTCCGGGAAAACCCTAAAAACAGCCCTTTTCTATTTCCCATACAAACGTTTTCTAGAGTCAATTTGAACTTTATTGCTATTCAATAAAGTTTAGGTGTGTTCCTAACGGCTGATGGCTGAGCTACAAAAATTTGCATGTTGATTCGTACTGATCTCCCCTGATGCACCTCGAAGCCGGATTTTCGAATTTTGTTTTAGTTTTCTTTTAATTAATTAAAATGTTAAAATAAAAACCTTCTAATAACTGATAAATTGGCCATTTAATTTTAATCCTTAATTTAATTGTTGCCAAAAAAAATTATTCTTTTTTGGACAGAAAAAAATAAAAAAAAACGTGAACAATAAAAATTACATTTATTTAAAATATTTAATTTTATTCCTTAATTCAATTGTTGCCAAAAAAATTATCATTATTTTTTCGACGGAAAAAAAAAAACCGTGAACAATAAAAATTACATGTATTTAAAATGAGGAAAGTAAATTAAAAAAATTAGAAATATCAGTCGTATCGTTACAAATAAGATACCAAATGCAGGGATGGAACCATAGAATAATAATAAAGGAAGAAGGAGCATAAGTGTTTCTAATAAGCTGTTGTGTTGCCACAACAAACAGCGATATTATTCTTCTTCTATGGCCCTTCTTTAAGGTTTTGAGTAGCAAAAGTAGCTTTCGCTGGCATTTCACTAGAAGGGGTTTGTAACCATTAAGAGTATTGTCATGCTCCTTCTTCCTAATTATTATTCTATGGATGGAACACGGGCGCAGTATTCATACCACTATCAATGTAAGAAAATTTTGTACTTCTTAAATCAACGATATTATAGGTAGTAAAATTTCTTAAACAGATTCCGGTATGAATACTGCGCCCGTGTTCTATCCCTGCAAATGAAAGATGCAATTTTTGTGAATCCAACGGATTAAACAGCTTATCGATCGGACAATTAGATTTTTTAAAATTAATTAATGTATGTATTTTATAAATTTTCTTTCACAAACACAAACGTGTAGTATACAGCCTGTACAACACTAGACCAAATTGAAGTTCAAATTTCATCAATATTTAAATAAATAAATGAAAATAAAAATATGCTTAATGGGAAATATATATAACCATTAAAAGTTTAGTTGTCTAAAATATGTCAGAAATAGCGCTCATAGCATATTGTTACAAGGTATTAAGTCTTATTTTTACAAGGGATAAAATCTAAAATGGTGACAAAAATTCAAAAGCCGCCAAAGAGAGCTATATTAAGGAGGTACTATGATCATGCTTACAAACCATGAATACTAATAACCACAAAAAATTAATTGTCTCATGCAACAGACGTAGCCGGTCATAGCATATTATAATATTTAGCGTGAAATTGTTATCATTTTTATGGTTGATCGGGGATAAACAAAATAAACATAGGAAATAACGTAAAAACAAATATTATGTGCACCACGTATAGTGTTGTTCATATGTAACTGGGATTCAAATATAAAGGGGATACTTCATTTTTTTTTTCGATACTATCTATTTCGAAACTGTTATCTAATAAGGACTTAATGCAAGCCTATTGGTAAACCATTGTCTCAGGTAATAGGGACAAGCGCCCGAGTTTTAGCGGATGACCAAATCGCTACCGAAGGCAGCAGGGATCCGAAGCGAGCTTTTGAGCAATTTTAGTATTTTATTTTATTTTTATAAAGCTATATAGAAAAGAGTTTCCTTTAAATTTAGTGCCCAGCGAAGTGGGCAAAGCCTGCTAGTATATATATATTTATTTAATTTGAAAGTTTTAAAGTTTAGGAGGAGGGGAGGGGGGCAGCACTTTTGAGGTTTGCCTACGGCGGCATAAATGTTAGAGCCGGCCCTGCTAGGAGTGAGCAGCCTAACGGCCCTCTTCACTTATCGTCGACGGAAGCCCGAGCCAATGTTATTCAATGGGAAATTTTCTTTACTTATAACTCATTAAGTAATACATATTTTTAAATTCTGTTTTCACATTCAGAAAATTCTCAACTGTTAAATTGACGACCCTTTTTTAAAAACATATTTTTTATTTATTTTTATTTTTTTTTTTTTAAGCTGTAAAAGTTCGGAAAGAATATTCAGATCGTAAATAAACTTTTAAGCCTTTGCAAGACTTGTCATTCATTCAGAGATAACCACTCCAAGTATAGTATAGGATCCGTTATCCAGAAAGCTTGGGACCTGGGATATTCTGGATAAGGGGTTTTTCCGTAATTCGGAACACTTTATTATATATATAAAAATGGTACAAAATAATTTCATAAAGAGCAGTGAAAGTGATAAACATGAATAATATATATAAGCACTTTACCTATATTCATTTAATAAATTATTTCCACAAAACGAAACAAAAATTCTTAATTAGAATTTTAAACTACAAATAATAATAATAATAAATAAAAAATAAATAAACATATATAAAAAGTAATTTGGGATCAGAGAGTAAAATCCTTTCATCTGGATTTTGCAAACATTTCTATATTTTTTTGCTTATAGTGTGTCTCTGTTACTAATTGTTTATAAATGTTTCAAATATTTTTAGCACATAGTACTAAAATTTTATTAAATGAATTCTAAAAATAATGGGAATTGATAAAAACTATTTAAAATTTTTATACCAATTGAAACTCCATGCAAGTGACCTGAGTTCAAGAACAAAATTCATCTGTTATTGGGCAATTTAAGAAGTATGTGTTATTAAGGTTTATCTGTTATAATATACCATAAAAATTCATTTTCTAACCTAAATTTGCAAAATTTTCTGTAAAATTATTTGGTCAATTTTGTGCTTACCATATTTCCCCAGAATAACACCGTAGCATTAAAGAAAGTGCGTCGTAAAACTATAATTCTGACCACTGCTCTTATATAACTTTAATTCTTAAATTTTACGAAAAATAAAAATTTTGGTAATTGACATTTTGCATTTTGGTTTTCGGAACATTCTGGAAAACGGATCCTATACTGTACTTTATATTTTGGTTTAGTAAAGAATTTTTTTATGATTAGCCTTTTCACCAAGCCCAAATAAGAATTTTTTAAACATTCATAAGGATGATATAATAAATAATTTTCTTAAATCAAAAATTTAATCAGCTCCAAATTATCTCAGGAAAGCAATTTTTTATATGTTAGTTGGTTATGCGTACTCAACACACACACTCTACAAAGAGATTTTGTGAAATTTCCCCCAATCCCCCTTGGAGATGGAGGGGCAAAAAACATGTTTCCATTCTAATTCTGCTTCTAGCTATCGTAGAAAGACTATTTTTTATGTGCGGGCTGGTTATGCATTCCCAACACACTCAGTAAAATGATTTTGCAAAATTTCATTTTCCCCCTCCTTAAGGGCAGGCGGGCAAAACAGGTTTTTAAGAGTAATCCTGCTTGAAATTATCTCAGGATAGTGATTTTTTTTATATGTCGATTGGTTATGCATTGCAACACACACACAATAAAAAAATTTTTTGAAATTCCGTCCTACATCCTGCTTAGGGGTAGGAGAGGAACAAAACACATGTTTCAATGCCTAACTCTGTTTTAAATCTTAAAATTACAATGCTTGATGTATGAGCTGCTTATGCATATTCAGCCCACACTGCAAAGGGAATTTGTGAAATTCCACCCTACTGCTCTTGGGGGTGGGGACAAAAAACATGTATCCATGTGTAACTCTGTACTAAATACTCTTAGGAAAGAGATTTTTGGTATGTGGGTCAGTTATATGTATCTAACTCATAGTATAAAGAGGTTTTAAAAATTCCCACCTCCTTTTTTTCTTTAGAAGCAGGGGAGTAAAAACATGTTTTAAAACATAACTCTGCTTCAAACAATCTCAGGATTTTGATTTTTTTTATGTCTTGGTTAGGTATGTGTATGCAACATATACTATAAAGGGATTTGACAAAATTATCCACTTCCCCTCTCCTTTGGGGTGAGGCAAAAAAACATGTTTCCGAAATTAAATGTGCTCTAGATTACTTTAGAATGGCAAATTTTCATGTGTGTACGTGTTGATTAAATATACACAATATGCTCTTTGATAGGATTTTGCCAAACTTTCAACTTTACTAGCGAGGGGGGAGGGGGAGTAAAAAGCAGGAAATGCAATGCCGAAAGTATGGGGGCTCCAGACTCGACATCTGTTGAGCGGAAAAACTGCTCATTTTAATTTGGATTTTGACTAATTTCTTTTTTTTTTTCTTTTTTGAGATTTTTTTTATTATTAATGATACAGTATTTTAAGAATTCACTTCAATATCATAACCAGCGAAGAGGGCAAAGCCTGCTAGTAATAAATAATTTTCTTAAATCAAAAATTAAATCAGTGAGATTTTGTTTTCATCGTAATAATAAGTAATAGTTAGTAAGTAAATTTTATTCTTATAAACATTTTAGTAATTGATGATGAGACCATGGTGACATATCATAGGGGCGGCAAAATGTCTAGCACCGGCCCTGATTCATGCATAGAAAGTAGTAAAATTCATTGTAAAATTTATTACTGTATAATGTGCTGCTTGTTGTGGAATAAAAGTATTAAAATCATGGATTATAACAAAGAAGCATTTATAACAAATTTAATATTACAGTGATTTTATTAGTTATTAATTTTCCAAAGGACTAAAGTACTTTTATTTCACATAGATATATTTTAAAAGGATAATATTTATTAATGAGAGGCCAAAGCACAGTGGAAAACAAAAGACAATAATAATAATAAGACGTTTATTACATGACAGCACAAAACAGAAAGAGAAAGAACATATACATAAAAACTACAGGTTATAATAATTACAGGGTTACCATAAACCACAATCAGGGTTACCATATACCACATTTGGTGATCGATCGCCGATTTGGCGATGTTTGCGAATATTCTTCACATATGCCCCCCATTCGCAAAACATCCAAAAACCCAATTAACAAATTTAAAAGATTTGACTTTAACAATGCTTTAGTCAGCATATCTGCTACATTAGATTTAGAAGGAACATACGTAATAATTACAGAATTTCTTTTAATTAAGTCTCTAATATAAAAGTAACAAACATCAATGTGTTTCGTTCTATTATTGACTATTACATTCTTTGAAAAAGCAATGGCAGCTTGGTTATCACAAAAAACTGTAGGAACAATATACGAAAAATTGAAAGCTTTGTTACATTCATTAATTATACCGGGTGATTCAAAATAGATGTTACAGCGATTATCTCGTAAACTAAGAAAGATAGGAATATACTTCCAATTACAAAATTAGTGCAAATTAAGAGTAGATTTCAGATATGGCATTTTTTTGTACAAGGGGCTGTATACATATTAAATACGAAATTTAATTTTTATACGGCCCCTCCTATCATGTGACTTATATTTAGAAAAATATTCTCCTCGCTCTAACAAGCAAAATAAAAAAAAAATCATCTCTCTAAGTCAAAATCTCGCTGAGTTATTGCAATTTGAAAATAATGACTTACACCACTTTTTTTTCAATTTTGGCATCTATTTTTCGACGCCAACGGGCCCACTTTAGGGGGTTATCTATTAGATGAGAAAAATTAAAAAAAGATCCTTTCTTTTAAAATAGCAACTAAAATCATTCAAACACGTGAAATCAACAGTTTTAAGAACTTAATGCAAATTTACATTATTAACACTTTCCAATAAGGTTGAAAAGTGTTTGACTTCGGTTTGTCTGTCTGTCTGTTCGTCTGTGCCTGTCTGTCTGTCCGTCTGTCTGTCTGTCCGTCCGTCTGCCTGTCCGCCCTCTAACTCTCGTAAATATTTATGGAATTTCTTGAAACTGATATATGTTGTTGAAGTTCACTATCGGCCGTTCCCTACTGAAAATGGAGTTTCTACCTCTACTGGTTTGTGTACAGGGACACTCGAAAGTATTTCAAAGCATTGTGTTCTATGAGAGGTATTTCTATAAACCATATTTTCATACCTTTACTATAGACATATCTGAATGAAATTGAAATATGTTACTCAAGTTCACTATTGGATGTTTCCTGTATAAAATGGAGGAAATACCACCATCGGTTTATGTACAGGGACACTCAAAAGTATTCCAAAGCATTGCGTTCTATGAGAGATATTTCTATAAATCAAATTTTAATAACTTTACTTTCCACGAAGTGTTTGGAAACTGAAATATGTTATTTATATGTACAAAAGAATGCTTTGCACATAATATAGCATGATTAGCATTAGATTTACAGGGTGGCACAAAAATATCCAGTTACATTAAGAGCTATTAATAAAAAATTTCTAGAATTGTACTTTCGTTTACGTTAAGCGTTTTTAACACTTTCTAACATTTTTTAAGTGAGAATATGATTTCAGTTTTGTGTATCTGCCTGTCCGTCTGTCTGTCTATCTGAGCTCTAACTCCCGTAAATATTCATGGAATTTCTTGAAACTGATATATGTTATTCAAGTTCACTATCGGATGTTCCCTATTGGAAATGGAGTTTATACCTCTTCTGGTTTGTGTACAGGGATACCCGAAAGTATTTCAAAGCATTGTGTTCTATGAGAGGTATTTCTATAAACCATATTTTCATACCTTTACTGTAGACATATCTGAATGAAATTGAAATATGTTACTCAAGTTCACTATTGGATGTTTCCTGTATAAAATGGAGGAAATACCACCATCGGTTTATTTACAGGGACACTCAAAAGTATTCCAAAGCATTGCGTTCTATGAGAGATATTTCTATAAATCAAATTTTAATAACTTTACTTTCCACGAAGTGTTCGGAAATTGAAATATGTTATTTATATGTACAAAAGAATGCTTTGCACATAATATAGCATGATTAGCATTAGATTTACAGGGTGGCACAAAAATATCCAGTTACATTAAGAGCTATTAATAAAAAATTTCTAGAATTGTACTTTCGTTTACGTTAAGCGTTTTTAACACTTTCTAACATTTTTTAAGTGAGAATATGATTTCAGTTTTGTGTATCTGCCTGTCCGTCTGTCTGTCTATCTGAGCTCTAACTCCCGTAAATATTCATGGAATTTCTTGAAACTGATATATGTTATTCAAGTTCACTATCGGATGTTCCCTATTGGAAATGAAGTTTATACCTCTACTGGTTTGTAAACAGGGACACCCGAAAGTATTTCAAAGCATTGTGTTCTATGAGAGGTATTTCTATAAACCATATTTTCATACCTTTACTGTAGACATATCTCAATTTAATTGAAATAGGTTATTCAAGCTCACTATTGATTGTTTCCTGTATAAAATGGAGGAAATACCACCGCCGATTTATATACAGGGACACTTAAAAGTATTCCAAAGCATTGCGTTCTATGAGAGATATTCCTATAAATCAAATTTTAATAACTTTACTTTCCACGACGTTTTAGAAAATTAAAATATGTTATTTATATGCACAAAAAAAGGCTTTGCAAAGAATATAGCATGATTAGCATTAGATTTACAGGGTGACACAAAAATATCCTTTTATATTAACAGCTATTAATAAAAAATTGCAAAATTGTACTTTCGTTTACATTAAGCGTTTATAACACTTTCTAACATTTTTAAGTGTGGATATGATTTCAGTTAGTGTATCTGTCCCTCTGTCTGTCTGACTGTCTGCCCGCGCTCTAACTCCTGTAAATATTTATGGAATTTCTCGAAACTGATATATTTTATTGAAGTTCACTATCGGATATTCCATATTGAAAATGGAGAGAATATCTCATTTGGTTTGTGTACAGGGACACCCAAAAGCATTCGAAAGCATTGTGTTCTACGAGTGTTATTTTTATAAATATTTTCCCTATAGAATGTTCCCCATTTAAAATGACATTAATAGGTCCTGTATAACTAGTTTGTTTACAGGGACAACAACAACAACAACAACAACAAAAAAATAAAAAATAAATAAAAAAATAAAAAAAAGCCAATGCATTACGTTTTAGGACAGAATTTTTTGAAAGTTATATTTAAAAATCTTTCTACTGTGAAAATCATAAATATATCAAAATGTATTGTTAATATTGTAAAATGATGTTTTGTATGGATTATGATATGATTAACTTTCTGATTTACAGGGCTACACTAAAATATTCAGAGAGATCAAAAGCTCTGTAATTATAATCTAACGGCTGCATTTTCTTTTGCGGTAAGCCTTTTTAACACTTTCCAAAATGCCTAAGAGTTATTTTAAAATCAATTACTCTATCTGTATATTTTTCAGTCTTTCTGTCTGTTGTGTGAAAATGTAGGCAAAGAATATTAAAATTTATTTGATACAACAATTATGTACAGTTGGAAAGTGTTACTAATCAATGCGTACTGCATGATTTTTCTTTCTAGTTTCGTATTGTTAAAAAATTTAATAGTTAAATTTCTTCGGGGGTCACTTGCAAATCAAAACACGTTAATAGAGGAAAAACATTAAAATTCTAGCGAAACCGTGTGAAATTTTCGCGTTTTATTTTTACCACTTTTTATAATGGTAGAAAAATTTAATGACTTCGGCTCTTTAACAGTTCCAGCAAGGTTGAAAAGTATTAATGACTTCGATTTGTCTGTCTGTCTATCCATCTTTCTGTGTGTCCGCGCTCTAATTCCCGTGAATATTCATAGAATTTCCAGAAACTGATTTATGTTATTTGAGTTCACTATCGGATGTTCCTTATTGAAAATGGAGTGAATACCTCCGCTAGCTTGTGCACACGGACACCCGAAAGTAATCCAAAGCATTGTGTTCTATGAGAGGTATTTTTATAAACCATATTTTAATACCTTTAATTTATGCATACATTAATAAAATTTTCTATCGGATATTTTCTGTAGGAAATGGAGTAAAACCATCACTGGTTTGCATACAGGGACACCCGAAAGTATTCCAAAGCATTGCGTTCTATGTGAAGATATTTCTATATACGAAATTTTAATTACTTTGCATAAATCTTAGCTCACAAAGAACTAATTATCATATAAAACTCTTCCAAAGCCTAATTTGAATTATTTTAACATAGGTTCACATAACAGTACACTTTATGTTACCTCTTAATTTCCAACCTGTAATTATGGTATTAAATTTCAGGGTAAGAAAAGTCGTGTGAGTGGCACACCAGATTCTTTGTTGTTAAATTATGCTGATAATTCATATATATACAGATCATCCACTAAAAATTTATCTTTCGTATTCAGGAGGCCTCAAAACGTGATATTATACAGAAAATAATCCAAATACTACTTTGTTTACAGTATGGGTATCAGAACTTAATTTTCCGTTCTGTGTCAGCAGTGTTCTTCGAAATAAAACAAAATGCAGCAAAGCACTTACGCCAATTACATTTAATAATAATAAATAAAAAGAAGGTTTACCTTAATTTTATGTCTATAAACTATATACACATGACTTTATGTACGTAAATTTAGTGTTATATATAAAACAAGTAACACAAAATGAAATACACTTCTAGCAATTTCCAAGTATAGCTCCAATATAACAAAATACTCTGGGTAACCCTGTAAATGAATGATGAATGATTGCAAAACCACAATCTACAAAAAGCATCCTTTTATGCGTATAAAAATATGTTCATTTTGTCTAGGGTAGTCTATAGATGTCACACTGTACATATGAGAAATTTCGCTCACAGACGTAATGTATTTGAATTCTCTTGGATGACCCTGTGCACAAATAATTGCCTGATCGCAACGAATACTTTAGAGTAGCACCGCAATTTGATACGGATTTAGAATATCGAATTTGGATTTTCTGCTACTATTTGTTCTTGAGATATTCTAATAACACACACACACACACGCAGAGAGAGAGAGATAGAGAGATAGACACCAACCGTTAAAAACATGATTTTTTAATTCAGAGAATCTGAAAACGTGGAAATATATTAAAAGTTAATTTTCGGAAATTTGACTCAAAAACAATTCTTTCTCTACAACGTGTATACAAGAATGTATATAGGAAAAGAAAGAAAATTGAATTTGAAAATTCTCTTTTAGTACATAAATTATTTATAAATTTTATTGGTTAAATTAAAAACAAGAAAGAAAAATCATGCAGTACGCATTGATTAGTAACACTTTCCAACTGTACGCAATTGTTGTATAAAATAACTTTTAATATTCTTTGCCTATGTTATCACACAACAGACAGAAGGACTGAAAAACATACAGATAGACTAATTGATTTTAAAATTACTCTTAGGCATTTTGGAAAGTGTTAAAAAGGCTTAACGCAAAAGAAAATACAGCCGTTAGACTATTATTACAGCTTTTAATCTCTCTGAATATTTTACTGTAGCCCTGTAAATCTGAAGGTTAATCATATCATATTCTATCTAAAACAATATTTTAGAATATTAATAATACATGTCAATGTTTTTATGATTTTTATAGTAGAAATTTTTTTAAATATAACTTTTAAAAAATTCTGTCCTAAAACGTAATACATTCGCTTTCTTTTTATTGTTGTCGTTGTTGTCCTTGTAAACAAACTAGTTGTACAGGACCTATTAATGAAATTTCAAATAGGGAACATTTCATAGGGAACATGAGTGTATCATTTTTTAAAAATTCTCAAAATATTCACGGATGATAGGAGCCGGAGACAAACAGATAGAAAGGCAGACAATCGGAAACACAGGTGCACAAATTGAAATCATATTACCACTAAAATTACTAGAAAGTGTTAAAACGCTCATGTAAACAAAAGTGCAATTCCAGCAAATTTTTATTAATAGCTCTTAATGTAACTCATTATTTTTGTGTGTCCCTGTAAATCTAAAGCTAACCATATAATATTACATAGAAGGCACTCTTTTGTGCATAATATATTTCAATTGCATTAAGCTTTGTGGAAAATAAAATTATTAAAATCTGGTTTATAAAAATAACTCTCATACAACACAATGCTTTGGATACTTTCAAGTGCCCGTGTACGCAAACCATTTAAAAAGGTACTCTATTTTACACAGGAAACATCCGATAGGGAATTGAACAACACATTAAAATTTCATTAAAGTTTCTATATATTAAAGGTATTAAAATATTATTTATAGAAACTCCTCTCATAGAACACAATGCTTTCGAATACTTTTGGGTGTCCCTGTACACAAACCAGAAGAGGTATTCACTCCATTTTCAATAGGGAACATCCGATAGTGAACTTGAATAAAATACATCGGTTTAAAGAAATTCCATAAATATTTACGGGAATTAGAGCGCAGAAAAACAGACAGAGAGACAGACAGACGGACAGAAGAACAGTCAAACAGATAGATACACAAATTGAAATAATATTCACACTAAAAAAATGATAGAAAGTGTCAAAAATGCTTAATGTAAACAAAAGTAATATTCTAGCATTTTTTTTATCAATAGCTCCTAATATAACTGATTATTTTTGTGTCACCCAGTAAATCTCATGATAACCATTTTATATTCAATGCAAAGCATCCTTTTGTGCATATAAATAACATATTTCAATTCCCTAAAAGTTCGTGGAAAGTAAAGTTATTAAAATTTGATTTATAGAAATATCTCACAAAGAACGTAATGCTTTGGAGTAATTTTGAGTATCCCTGTATGTAAACTAGCGGTGGTATGCAATCTATTTTATATAGGAAACATCCAATAGTGAAATTGAATAACATATTTCAATTTCATGAAGATATTGTACGGTAAAGGTATGAAAGTATGGTTTATAGAAATACCTCTCATAGAACACAATTCTTTAAAATACTTTTGTGTGTCCCTGTATACAAACTAGTAGAGGTATAAACTCCATTTTCAATAGGGGACATCCGATAGTGAATTTGAATAACATATATCAGTTTCAAAAAATTCCATAAATATTAACGGGAGACAGACAATATTAACAGACGGACAGATAAACAAATTGATATCATATTCACATTTAAAAAAATGATAGAATGTGCTGAAAACGCTTAATGTAAACGAAAGTAGAATTCTAGCAAATTTTTATTAACCGCTCTTAATATAACAGAATATTTTTGTGTCACCCTGTAAATCTAATGCTAATCATGCTATAGTCTATGTAAAGCATTCTTTTGTGCATATAAATAACATATTTCAATTTCCGAAAATTTAGTGGAAAGTAAAGATATTAAAATTTGATTTATAAAAATATCTCTCATAGAACGCAATGATTTGGAATACTTTTGAGTGTCCCTGTACACAAATCAGGGGCGGTATTTACTCCATTTTATACAGGAAACATCCGATAGTGAACATAAATAACACATTTCAATTTCATTAAAATTTGTGTACAGTAAGGGTATGAAATATGATTTATAGAAATACCTCTCATAGAACGCAATGCTTTGAAATACTTTCGGGTGTCTCTGTATACAAACCAGTAAAGGTATAAACTCCATTTTCAATAGGGTACATCCGATAATGAACTTAAATAACATATATCAGTTTCAAGAAATTCAACAAATATTTATGGGAGTTAGAGCGCGGACAGACAGACAGACAAACCGTAGTCATTAACACATTTCAACCTTGTTGGGAAGTGTTAAAAAATGTTAGAAAGTGTTAAAAACACTTAATGTAAACGAAAGTACAATTTTAGCAAATATTTATTAATAGCTCTTTATATAACTGAATATTTTTGTATCACCCTGTATCCCCCCTAATGCTAATCATGCTATATTCTATGCAAAGCATTTTGTTTTGTGCTTATAAATAACATATTTCAATTTAATGAATCTTCGTACAAAGTAAAGTTATTAATATTTAGTTTATAGATATATTTCTCATAAAACACAATGCTTTAGAATACTTTTGTGTGTCCCTGTACACGAATCAGTGGTGTATTTACTCCATCTTATACAGGAAACATCCGATGGTGAACATGAATAACATATTTCAATTTCATTAAGATTTGCGTACATGTAAGGGTATGAAAATATGGTTTATAGAAATGCCTCTCATAGAACACAAAGCTTTGAAATACTTTCGAGGGTCCCTGTACACAAACCAGTAGAGGTATAAATTCCATTTTCAATAGGGAACATTCGATAGTGAACTTGAATAACATATATCAGTTTCAAGAAATTCCATAAATATTTACGGGAGTTAGAGCGCTGACAGACAGACACACGGACCGACAGACAGCCAAACCGCGGTCATTAATACTTTTCAACCTTGTTGGAAAGTGTTAATGAGCATTCTCTTGTGTATTCATTAGAGGAAAGAGAGACACTACAGGTTAAAATACCCGTCTTTCCCTGAGTGATTTTTTTTCCCCAACGCTGATCAACGTGTGCCTTTAACAAAAGCTATAGTAATTACAATTTCTCACTTTTGATACAACCCCTTAAGACTTGGCGAAAAATGCTAGAATTTTCAAATTGCAATAACTCAGCGAGATTTTGACTTAGAGAGATGATTTTTTTTTTATTTTGCTTGATAGAACGAGGAAAATATTTTTCTAAATATAAGTCATATGATAAGAGGGGCCGTATAAAAATTAAATTTCGTATTTAATATGTATACAGCCCCTTGTACAAAATTAATGCCATATCTGAAATCTACTCTTAATTTGCACCAATTTTGTAATTGGAAGTATATTCCTATCTTTCTTAGTTTACGAGATAATCGCTGTAACATCTATTTTGAATCACCCGGTATTTGCCAAATAATGCATTTCTGTAACAGCCATATCAAGTGCAATGAATTCTGCTTCCATGGTACTTTTAGCAATACATTTTTGAGTAGTTGATCTCCAACCTAAATAAACTCCTCCAATACTCCAAATGTAACCAGATATGGATCTTCTACAATCCACAGAACAGATGAAGCCCATGAGGCATCAGAATATATCGTTAAATCACATGAACTGGCTCTAGATAACTCAATAGCATAATTCTTAGTATAACTGACATATTTCAAAATTCTCAAAAGCAAATTATAATGATTAGGATTAGATGAAAATTGAGGTACATAAATTACAGAAAATAAAATATCGGTTCATGTCCGATTAGCTAAAAATAATAAAGATCCAACCAATTCATTAAAAGGACAAGGATATATCCCTATACACTCATCATTTGTTTCAGAAAAAGCATAATTATAATTAGAATCTAATGGAGTATACACATTAACAGTTAAATCAACATTAAATTTTTCAATTAACTTTTCAATGTACTTCATTTGGTGAATATATATTTTACCATTACACTTTTGAAATTGAACACCTAAAATGTTAGAAATTTCGCCTAAATTAGTAATTTCATGATGAACAGACAATGATAAAAATACACTTTGCAAAGTTTCTTCATCTTTTGTAAAAGTAACAAAATCATCGACATAAATAAGAATTATACATTTATCCTCTAAATAAAATATGCAAGGATTAAATTGTGATTGATTAAAGTTCAAAGATGTTAGAGTCTTAGCTAAATGTTCATACCAATTACGACCACTCTGCTTAAGGCCGTATAATGCCTTTTTCAGTTTCAAAACACTGTTTTGATCAACACTCTCATAACCTTCAGGAATTTCCATATATATTTCATCAGTTAAATTACCATATAAGTAAGCACACTTCACATCAAAATGCCTGTTTTGCCAACCATTTAAAACTACCAATAATACAAAAAACATTTTAATAATCTCAAAATCTATAACAGGTGAAAATGTCAATTCATAATCTTCCATATATTTTTGTTTATGTCCATGGGCTACTAAGCGTGCTTTGAATTTTTTAACTGTCCCATCCTGATCAGTTTTAATTGAAAATACCCATCTACTTGTAATAACTTTCTTAGTTTCATCACGCGGGACAATATCCCATACATCCCGTTTTGAAATTGTATCTAACTCTTCCCTTATTGCTTTTTCCCAATTATCACGATTAGGGGATGAAATTGCTTCTTTATAATTATTCGGGATTTGTATATTTAAAGCCATAAGTACCGGTTCGATATCGTTATTATCCGATTCTTCGGTCTTTATTTCAGTTTTAATTGGTCTAAAATTAAAATGATCTAAATTCACTTCTATGTTTTGTTGTTCTGCATATTTCTTTATATCGTTTAATGAACGACACTTAACATTATCCGGACTATAATAATGAACATCCGTTCTATGTCCTGTTTTTCTTTTTATCTCTACACTTCTCCATTCGCTAGGAGTGGTATTTTCATCAGTTGACCTAATTATGTGCTGCGGCTGTGACCTTGTATCATCTCGAGTAGGTAAATTTTTCTCTGAAGGCGAGCTCTCCATAGCCCTTCTATCCAGCGCCGAATTGAGAGGCGGGACTTGTGATGTAAATTTATCTACTGTGGTGGTTTCGGTTTCGCCTAACCGCGGGAAGATCTGATCGTTGGCCGTATCGGCTGTGGAGTCCATTATTTCTTCAGAAGCGCTCGAATCTGAAGCTTTGCTAAGGTCGCCAAACTCTGAGTCAAATTTTGTATGATGGAGAAAATTATTTTTTGATCTATCTACGCCTCTAATGGATTCGTCAAATTTTACATGTTTTATCTCGATAACTCGTTTCTTTTGAGGATCAAAAACTCTATATCCCTTGGTATAAGCAGCATATCCAATAAAAATA
This sequence comes from Salticus scenicus, assembly GCA_963930645.1. Taxonomy (NCBI): domain Eukaryota; kingdom Metazoa; phylum Arthropoda; class Arachnida; order Araneae; family Salticidae; genus Salticus; species Salticus scenicus. Next base: position 414,369,443 of record OZ005648.1, read on the forward strand.
CCTTTATGCGCGACAGGATCTAATTTACTTCTGTATATTTTAGGCAAATGATAGAAACATAAACTTCCAAAAATACAAAAATAAAAAATATTGGGCTTCCTTCCATACCATTTTTCATAAGGGGTCGTTAATTTATCATTTGAATGAGGCAATTACGAAATAGCATTGTAAGGCTTCTGCCCCAAAACTAGGTTTCAATTTTGATGATAATAATAAAGTACGCACAGCATTCATGGAGTCGCCCATAATCTTTTCTGCAACGCCATTCATTTCCCGTGATGCTACATTACTCCTTTGATGTTTTATTCCTAACTTTAAAAAATATGCATTTAGCTCTTCACAGCAAAATTCGAGTCCGTTATCCGTGCGAACATTTTTAACTTTACGATTTAGTTGTCCTTCTGAGCATGTGATAAATTCTTTTAAACTACGAGCTGCATCATTTTTTTTCTTTAACGGAAAAACTATTAACCACCTTGAATAATCATCTACTATGGCCAAGAAATACTTACTCCCCCCTAAACTAGACACAGGAGTGGACCCCCAAAGATCAGCATGCAATAATTCAAGAGGCTGTTTACTACTAATTTCCGTCAACCTTTTAAATGGTCCTCTTTTAAGTTTCCTTGCACGCACTCGTGACAATTAATTTTTTCGTTTTTAAGATTATGTACACCTAATTCATTTTCATTTTAACCATCTTATATATTATCCCAACATTAACATGAGTGCAATGTTCATGCCACAATCGAAGTGATTTCGAATTTCAACATTTTATAAAAGAATTCACTAAAACACGTATAAAATATATTTAATTAAAATCATTAAAAAACACATTGTGTCAAGGCCTTTCGCCCTGAACATCAGGGCATCATCAGGACATAGCCATTTTTAACAAGTACAGTAACATTAGTCCCACTACACACTGAAGAGACACGAGACAAAGTTTGAAGCGACATGCGACACACGCATGCTCTAAATAGTTTTCAGGAGATGAAGGTGTATTTAGAGCATGCGCTTGTCGCACGTCGCTTTAAACTTTGTCTCATGTCTCGTCAGTGTATAGCGGGCCTTATATATACATAAGAAACATATTTCAGTTACAGTTATTAAACATGAAATAGATGAAACAGATCAATTACAAATGAAAACAGTCCGAATTTGAAGAATTGAGCTTCATTTGGTTAACTGTGGAGACACATTTTTGTGGAACAGTTGAGGCTATGCATTAATCTGTGTTGAGGAATATACTAAGGAACTTGCAGTAATTTAGATCTTTACAAGAAAAAATTTGGCTGGTTGGGTTTCACGCCACACCAGTACTGTGCAGATGGGAAATTGGCGACACAAGAAGAAGGAGAAAGACTTGTTCCAGAACCGCAACTTTTAAATAACTTTAATGGAGAATTCTTTAGGTAGAATAGTAGAGACAAAAACTTGTAATAACTGTAGGAATTATGCAGAAAAACTTTCACTGTAAACAATCATTAAAACTAAGAAACTGTTGAAGGAAATTATATTAGATATTTGGTTGTATTAGAAAATACCATATTTTATGAAGAAACGCAGCATTTAAAATTGATTGAATTATATTTAATTATATTCACAGCTTCCGAAACTGTTAATTCTGAACTAGTTGATGGAGAAGAGATGATTTCTGCTTGGTCAAAAAGAGGTGAAGCTGAGGTTTCATAAATAAAATTGACTAAGGCTGAACTCTTTCTTTCTTTGATGTTCCGGATATGCTCTGGAATTCTTTTGTTTAAAGTTCTTTTGGTTTGTCCGATATAAAAGAAAACATCTTGATTGAGTTTTAGTGGAATTTTATACCCCCCCCCCCCCATCCCAGTGGGTCTAGTTAAATCCCGATCATTTAAGCTTAGATGTTTGATTATTAAAGGAGAACTAAAAGGAATTAGTATAATTAAATTTACAGAAAATATAATGTTGAAAATCAATAAATTCATTACAGAAAGGCAGACTATTACTAAATTTAATTTTAGGGATTAAGGTTGAAGAATTTATTAAGAAGAATTAAAGTTATTTTTAATTTTATTGATAATTTTGATTATAATAGTTTTTTATAGCCTGCATCAATGCCAATTTGTATAATTTTGTTTAATTGTTTAGTTTTGCTAAATTGGAATGAGGTGTATTTAAGCACCCGAGAAATGTAAGAGTTGAAAAACGAAAATTTATAATTAGTTGGATGGGCAGAAGTGGCAAGAATTGGGAGGGGTACAAAAACATTTTTATAATACACATCAAACCATATTACTGAATTATCTTTACTGTGATGGATAGAAAGATCTAAAAAAGGTAGAGTTTGATTAGTTTCACATTCATAAGTAAAATTAATTGACGGGAATTGTTTATTACAGGAATCAATAAAGTCAAGCAGGGAGGTTTTAGAATAGGGCCAAGCCAGAAAAATATCATCCACATATCGTAGATAAACTGTTGGTTCAAGAACAGAGGTGGCAAAGACGCGTCTTTCCATTTATTTTCCAGGACTATTTAGCTCTGAATTTAGAAGAATGGGAGAAACATTCTTTTTTCTTCCTTCAAAACCAAACTAATCTCTGGCTGCGTCCTTATCTGTGGGCTGCATCTGCTCCAGTCGAAAATGGTGGCGTCACTTTTCTCTCTTTCCTTGTGCATTCTGTCTGACGGAGCACATGTGAAGTGATCCAAAACCAGCATCAGCATAAAGTGATAATAGACTGGAGATGAAATGCTTTTTTTTTTTGTGTGTGTGTGGGGGGGGGGGAGGGAGGTATTTGTTTGTTTATTTAGTTAGCAGAATCAATCTCATCAGAATTTGCAACATTAGCAAATGTTATTTAATGAAAAAAAAAAAAAAGTTCTCTTTTGAATAAATTTCAAAATGCAATGTAGTACCAATTAGCTTGAATTCCAAAATCCAGAATTATTTCTGTTTTTCTTTTTTTCTTTCATGATTTCAAAAACATTTAGTATTTAAAAACAAAACTTACTTCACTTAAAAAAAAAAAAAAAGAAGAAGAAGAAAATAGAAAAAAAGAATGAAAAAATGTCAAAATGAACCAAAGTCTTTATAATGTTTTTCAAAAATCGGAAAATAAAGTAGAGTTTATTTTTCTCTGGAAATGGTTAAAAATGTTTATGGTCTGAAAAATCTCCTGCAACCAACCGCATAAAAAATTCTCTGATTTTATTTGGTGGTCTATTTCAGGGATTTTTTAATTTCTTGTTAAGACAATTTTACTTTCTAAAAGTAAAGAAAAATAAAACCTTTTCTTTTAGCGATTAGCTCTTATGATCTATTATCATGTAGACTAAATTAGTTGTCTTAACATATTAAAAATATTTAGCAGAGATAAAAAGCAGTAGAATATTCATTTGGCTATTCTTTATGTAACAAAATATAGTGTGCAGCTTTTAAATAAAACAGAGTTTGATAACAATAACAATGTATTTAAACTTAACAAGAGATTACAAAACTTTAAAAAATGTAAACGTTGCTAGCGATAGTTACAAAAAAAAAACTATCTTTAAACTTGCCATGAGGAAGAGCTATTTACCAAAAAAAAACTAATTGCTTATAAATAGATTAAAAGTTGCCTTGCTCAGCATTAGCACTAAAATAGGATGCTAGCCTTCAAACAACTTTAATACATACTGCAACTTAAATAAAAAAAAGACAGAAAAATTGCACTCATACTTTGAATCAAACTAAAAATAACTTAAAACGTATCTAAAGTTTAACAAAACATCATAAATGCAAAAGAAAAATGCAAAATAAGATAGCTTAATACATCCTTATATACTCCTACAACAGGATTCCAGAACATCCAATCAGCAGGCTACACATTTTGCCTTCTATGTGATACGAAATGCACGCCCATCGTACGTAATCCATTACCATGACAACAGACTATGCTGAATACGTACGCGATCTATGGGCCGCAATAGTAAGTATCACCATATTGGAATTCAACTGGCATGAACGATGTGTTAAAAGAATGTAAACAAAAATTACAATTTTATCCTACGTGAATTAAATGAAGGAGTATAACTTCAAAGATATTTAAAAATAGAAAAAAGGTAAGTTATTTACTTGAATAAAGGATAAAGGTAAGTTATGTCTTTAAATAAAGTTATTTTAATAAAAAATTATCCTTAAACATTAAACTAAACCAATACATTGTATTGTTTATATTTTCAAGTTAAACTTAAATTCTACATAGCACTAAACGCTATTCATTTAAACAAAATAATAAGCTCTCCTCATAATTAATAGGCAATGAAAGTGTTTTAAAACTTTGAAAAATGATATGAAAAAGATTTTTAGGACAACAATGCCCCCCATCATATCATTTTGAAACATTAACCATCACTAGCATTTAACAAACGAAAAAAATAAATATACAAAGATAAAAGGTGCAGTATAACAAGATCATATTAATCTTCATCTCATACAGAGGCAGTCCATCAATCCATGTACGATTTTACTATACACTTCAGTTTAGTCCATTAAACATTCAATAAATCTACTACAAATAGAAAAATACATATTAATGATCTATCAAAAAAAATTATGCTTTAAGAAATATTTACAGAAAACTTCATCTCCCCATTACTGAAAAACAATAAATGATTAGTTAAACAATTATGACAATCACATACACAAACATTCGTGGCCACGTTTACACTCATTCTAAATAAAAAAAAACAATCATTTTTTTTTTTACAATGACAAAGCAATGAAGATCAGAAGAAAACATCCAAAATATTCTGCACCTCAAAAACTTTAAATAAGGATACATATCCCAAAAATTTATACTTTATAAATTACAATTTTACTATATATAAAACTTACAAATAATTTTTTTTACAAATTTACTATACAAAGATTTTATTTACAAAATTAAGCAAGTCATTTTTAGTAAGTGGCTTTGTAAAAGGATCCGCCAAGTTATATTTAGATTTAACATATTTTAATTCAAATTTATCCTCAAAAAGCCACTCGCGAATGAAAAATAACTTCACATTTATATGCTTGGACCTATTGTTCTCTATGGGTGATTTTGTAAATTCAATAGCTGACATATTATCGGCAAAAAGGGTGGGTAAAGAGTATTTTTCGGAGATTAAATTAAATTCAATGCAATCCTCTAAAATACGATTGAACCACATAAGTTCTTTCACACATTCACACATCGAATTGTGCTATTATCCAAAAATATTATTTGACCCCCCATTGAAATAAAGTCGTCTCTGTTCATAGCAAAATCAGCATCGGAGAAAGCGACTAAACTAGAACTTTTACAATTTAAATTTAATTTTAAATTCTTGATACCCGAAACATAACCAAGTAATTTCAGCAAACCATTCCAATGATTAAACCCAGAGAATTTTGAAACTGGCTAAAAATATTCACACCATATGCGATATCTGGTCTTGCCCTACTAGCTAAAAACGAAAGGCAACCCAAGATATTCCTATATGGTAACCTTGCGACTTCTTCCATTTCAGCCTGATTGCTTAGACAATCCTTTTTTGAATATTTTAACCCTTTTATAATAGGTAAAGAAGTATATGGTATTTTAAATGAATTAAACCTTTTATAGACTTCATCTATGTACAATGCCTGATAAATTTGAACGGCATCATTATCATAGCTAAACTCAACACCCAATAATTTCTTCGTTTTACCCAAAATTTTAAGATAAAATTTCCCCCCCAAAAGTTTAATTATGGAATCGATTTGAGCCCAAGTTTTTCCAAAAATAACTGTGTCATCAACATAGACTAACAAAACTATAAAGTCCTCAAAATGATATGAACAATTACACCAGTTAAACTTAAGAAAACCTAAACTTAAAAGAACTTTATTCAGTTCGAAAAACCACAAACGACCACTCTGATGTAAACCATACAGAGCACGGTCTAATTTGCAAACTAGATTTTCTTTACCAGAAACAATATAACCAAGCGGTTGGGACATATAAATTTCTTCTTTAAGAGGAGCATATAAATACACACTTTTAATGTCACACTGGATGTTTTGCCGTTTAAGACAGGACACTAAAAGGGAAAAGAAAAAACGAATAACAGAAAAGTTCACCACTGGAGAGAATGTTTCGTCGTAAGTATCCCCCCGAATTCGGGGGGATTTGGAGCGACGAGTCTAGCTTTAAACCTAGCTATATTCCCACTCTCATCCTTTTTAATGGCAAAAACCCATCTGTTACCTAGTAAAGATTTCCCATCAGGCAAAGGGACTAAATGCCATACTTTATGCTGATTCATATTTGAGATTTCCTCATCCATAGCTTTAATCCATTCAGAATTTTGAGGTGACTTAATAGCTTGTTTATATGTTCTAGGTACTGAAAGTTCTAGTCAGGTTTCCTTTTTAACATGGTTAGAAACAGGATCATTAGAATTAACCACCCCTTCAAATTTATTACTACCAGAGAAATAGAACAAGGAAGGTTCAAAAGTAACATTATTATGTTCACAATAACTCTTAACCTCATTCAAAGATCTTAACCTAGTAGTTTTATCGTTAGAGTAGTAATATATATCCGTCACGGAGTATTATTTAAGAGGAGACTAAAGTAACGCTGAAATTTTGTGATGTTGTTTTCTAACGTTAAGAGAGGGCGCCAGCGTTCGCTATACCCTGCTTTCCAGCTTCCGTAACATTATTCAATAGGGAAATGTTTCGTTTTTATTAATTTTTTAAGAATAATATTGAGCTTAAAAAAATTCGGTTGAACGCAGATTTCATTTAATAGAGTCTTTTTGACAACATGTTTTTTTTTAAAGAACTATTTTAAGCATTTTACTTAGTGAGAGAACATTTAAAATGACGTTGATCTTTATGCGTAAAACCGAAGCTAAACTACATTGTTATGGAGAGATAGGTTTTTTTTTTGAAGTGAAAACTTCTTTAGGCGCGTTGAGCACTTTTGGGTGAACAAAAATCATTGAACTCCCGTCATCGTCAGCTGACGCTTTCCATTTGAAGTGAAAACTTTTGGGTGAACAAAAATCATTGAATTTGCATCATCGTTAGCAAACGCTTTCCATCCTTGTATGAAACAAATAATGTATCATACAATTAACTTGCTAATGTGAAGTATTAATAATTATATACTGTATATTGTTTTAAAATCTGGTGTGGCTCTACACGACTTCTCTCATCTCCGGGCACTGTCTCTATTGCAGTTAGACCTCACAAAACCGTGAGAAAGGCCAAAGCCACAATTTCTCTCACGTTTTTACAATCTGGTACGGCTCTACACGACTTCTCTCATTTCCGGACACTTTCTCTATTGCAGTTAGACCTCACAAAACCGTGAGAAAGGCCAAAGCCGCCATTTTTGTCGCGTTTTTACAATCTGGTGTGGCTCTACACGACTTCTCTCATCTCCGGACACTGTCTCTTAAAGATTGCAGCCGGAAACGTTGCAGTTAGACCTCACAGAACCATAATAAAGGCCAAAGACTCCATTTTACTCACGTTTTTACAATCTGGTGCGGCTCTACACGACTTCTCTCATCTCCGGGCACTGTCTCTATTGCAGTTTGACCTCACAAAACAGTGAGAAAGACCAAAGCCGCCATTTTTCTCACGTTTTTACAATCTGGTGCGGCTCTACACGACTTCTCTCATCTCGGAACACTGTCTCTTAAAGATTGCAGCCGGAAACGTTCCAGTTAGACCTCACAAAACCGTGATAAAGGCCAAAACCGCCATTTTTCTCACGTTTTTACAATCTGGTGCGGCTTTACACGACTTCTCTCATCTCCGGATTCTGTCTGTATTCCAGTTAGACCTCACAAAACCGTGAGAAAGGCCAAAGCCACCATTTTTCTCACGTTTTTACAATCTGGTGCGGCTCTACACGACTTTTCTCATCTCCGGACACTGTCTCTATTGCAGTTAGCGCATTAAATAAAATTGTAATATAATTTTTGTAGTAGTAGTTTATATTAATGAATAAAAAAACACTTCTTTTAAAAGTATTTCCTACACAATAAAATATTTTCTGACGATTCAAGAAATACACACGTAATTGTTCACGTTTTCACTTCTGTCGGCACTCCCGAAGTGCAACTGTTTTTTTTTTTTTTTTTTTTTTTTTTTGAGAATGTTGGTTTTTATGGATATCTTGTGGCAGTGAGTCTTATAATTTTTCGTTGTTGCTATATTTGACGGTGTAATAAAATAATAATAATTAAAAAAAAAAAATTAAGATGTTGCTAGCGATTTGATTTTTTCATTCATTTCCTTTTACCAACATCAAGTTTAAAATAATTCTTTGTTATGCAATTTTTTTTTAATTTATTTATTTTTTCTGTGTAACCTGATGTGTAATAAAATTACATACTGTTTAATAAATTTTCAAGTGTTGGCATTACATTTTTCAGTAAAAGGAAAAGTTATTTTGGTTTACTATTAGTCGTTTACTATTAGTATGAAATTAAAAAATATTAGTATGATTTAAAAAATAAAGTTGTAATTTTATGTTAAGATTTTTCTCTAAAATGTTCACTAATGCATGTGAATTTTGTAATTAGGACTTTTTTTAAATTTTGCTCTGATATATATATTTTTTTAATTGAATATTTGATTAAGATTATGACCAGTTTCAACTGTTTGAGTCATTCTCAGAATCAGAGACAGTGAAGAATCTAAGTTTAAGCATTGCTGTATCATCATTTATCAAATGAATATTTTGAAAATCAAATACAAGCTCAGTAGTGCAGCAGTACACTATTTTAACAGTATGCTAGCAAACCCGTGCAAAACTTACGCAATTGCATAAGTTATTAAAATGTCAGGATTTCTTTATATTTTTTTAACATACAGAATTAAGTTGAATTTTTGCATAATAATGGATTATCATGAGAATTATTACATTAAAAATAGTACATATGGAGTTGCATAAAACTGAGCCTAATAAAATTAAACGACAAAAACTAGGATAAGGTAAATGTATCAAAGTGGAGGAAGAAAGGATAGCCTAGTGAGTGAGGCATTTCATTCTGAGATCATGCTGGGTTAATAATACATTTCGTTTCTTATAATATTAGTGTAATAGGATACTTATATTAGACATTTAAGAGAAAAATTAGTGTAACTTTTATGTTTAGAGAACTTTTATGCTGACAGAAATCATTCGTAGGGTGTTGCATATAATGCTTCCTATGTGAAATATAAAAAATTGAAGAAAAAACCACCGCTTCTAAGCCGGCACAAAATGGAGCGTCTAAACCTCGCTAAACAAACTATGGCCTGGACCTCCAAATGGCACTCTGTATTATTTTCTGATGAAGAAAAAGTTTAACCTGGATGGTCCTGACGGGTTTCAATATTATTGGCATGATACGGAAGTCTCCTTATGTACTAATGACCCGCCAAATGGATGGAGGCTCAGTTATGGTTTGGGCTGGTTTTTCGGCTCAAGGGAAAACGGATATTGTTTTTGTGCATTCAAGAATGAATTTCGAAAAGCATAAGAATCTTCTTAAAGATCAACTAGCTATATACGGTGAACTTCTTTGTGACGAAAACTACACTTTCCAGCAGGATAACGCGCCGATTCATGCATCACACGAAACAAAAAAGTGGCTTTCAGAGCAAAGTATCAATGTTCTTCCGTGGCCTTCTCGCTCTCCAGATTTAAATCCCATCGAAAAGTTGTGGGGGATCTTAGCTCGTGCGGTTTACCGAAATGGGAGGAAGTTTATATGTGTCGAAGACCTAACGAATGCTATAAAATGTGCTTGTGAAGAGCTGTCTTGCGATATTTTGCTAAAATTGATAGATTCGATGCCGAATCGCATCTTTCATGTTATAAAAAAAAATGGCGGCTCCACCAAATATTGAATAACCATGTTAGAGGATTTTTTGTTTTAGACCATTAGTGTCTGCTAATTATGTTGACCACTGTTTTTGGAAAAAACGGTTGGTGTCTTATAATTTTGTCCATTATGTTTTTAAGTTTTTTCATTGAATTGTATGAAAATATCATTATCATAAAATAATTATATATGATAACAGAATAAAGTTATGTTTTTGACATATTTGATAAAACATTTTTAAGCTCTGAATCTTTTCTTTCACATTTGTCAAATTAGATAGGTGTCTTATAATTATGTCCACCACTTTATATATATATATATATACTATATATAATAGAGTTGCACGCATGATATACTTTTTATTGCTCTGAAGGAAATGATTTTGAGTTTTGATAAGTTTTTTCTATACGTTTTATTAATTTCTCTGTAATCAAAGAAATTAAACAATAACAAGTTTGGTAATATTGTGAAAAATACTTTAGTATTAAGCATATTTAATGTTTTTTCACTGTAAGCACGTCTTTTCACTGTAAAAGTTCATACCTTTTTTAAACATATTCATTATATATATATATATATATATATGTATATATATCTTTTTTTTTTATTTAAAAAAAGGATATTGAAAATATATGAAGTTTTAAATACTTTTCTTGAGCATATTAGTATTTATCATGCGCGCAATTAAAAAAAAACCATGCTCAGAGAATTTTACTTAAATTTAAATTTTGCATTTTGGTGATTATAGAATAGTAGGTATATATTCCTTAATTATACAAAATTGTTTTTAAGAATTAAAACTACTTTTCAAAATTATTGTTTTTAAATCAATTCTTGAATATTTTAGGGGTGTTTCACCTTTTAACGGAAATACATCTTTCTTTAGTCACATGGACACTATTCTGTAATTAGTCATTCAGGACATGGGGATTATAACTTCATTACAACACAAATAGACAATATGATATAAAAATGTTATCAAATGATTATGGAAAAGCATCGCACATGGCTCTACTGGACCTTGAATCGCACCTGATCACATGATGACGGCACAAAAGAGTCACACAAGTCTCCACGACTTCAGAGACTTGAGTACAATGTGTGTCACAAAAAGAATTGATAACTGTGTCACTGTATGACGGTTCTGAGACTAGAGTACAATACGCGTCACAAAGTAACATTCTAACAGCGTCACTTTGCAACCATTCTGAAACTTGAGTCGCATAAACGTTATAAAGTTACCCCATAATAAAGTTACTTTGCGACTGTTCTGAGACTTGAGTCATATACACAGCACAAAGAGACCCCATAAAAAAGTCACATATGACCATTCTGAGACCTGAGTCACATACGCGTCACAAAGTGACTTCATAACAAAGTCACTTGCGACCGCTCTAAGCCTTCAGTCACGTACACATCACAAGGCGACTACATATCCACGTCACTTGTGACTGTCTAAAAACCACACATATCGATTTCACAGTGACTTCGATGTGACCGGATTTCGACGTCATGTGACTCGTTTTTGTAGTCGATTTCGACTACACATTCCGGTCACTCTGAGACTTCAGTCACATACGCGTCACATGGTGACGACATATCAACGTCACTTGTGACCGTCTAAAAAGCGGACATATCGACTTCCCAATGACTTGGATGTGACTGAAATGCGACCTCATGTGACTCGTTTTTGTAGTCGATTTCGACTACACATTCTGGTCACTATGAGACTCCAGTCATATACGCGTCACAGGGTGACCGCATATCCAGGTCACTTGTGACCGTCTAAAAAGCGGACATATCGACCTCGCAATGACTTAGATGTGACTAATTTTCGAATTCACGTGACTCGTTTTTGTAGTCGATTTCGACTACACATTCTGGTCACTATGAGACTCCAGTCATATACGCGTCACAGGGTGACGGCATATGCACGTCACATGTGACCGTCTAAAAATCGGACATATCGACCTCACAATGACTTAGATGTGACTAATTTTCGACTTCACGTGACTCGTTTTTGTAGTCGATTTCGACTACACATTCTGGTCACTATGAGACTCCAGTCATATACGCCTCATAGGGTGACGGCATATGCACGTCACATGTGACCGTCTAAAAAGCGGACATATCAACCTCGCAATGACTTAGATGTGACTAATTTTCGACTTCACGTGACTCGTTTTTGTAGTCGATTTCGACTACACATTCTGGTCACGGTGCTATTAGGGTGGTTTATAGACCTGTATTATTCTGGAATTTTCTGTAAATAAACTACTGAACTTTTGCAACTGAACCCGCAAGTACGCAAAAATATTTGTAAAATAAGTCCACTGTCCAACTTTGGTTCGAATAAACTCAGTATTTCAAAAGTTACTGCGATAACAAAGCCACAAGTGGCAGCGTTCAAGTGGACGCAACTTGGAAATAAACTTGCCCACCGAAATCATAGTTGTTTGAGTGATAAATTCATTTTTCAACTTTGGTTTGAATTGATTAAGTATTTTAGAAGTTATCGTGATAACGAAAAATTTTTAAGTGGCCGCCACCTGGAAACAATAGACTGGAGCAAGTTGCCGAGCAAACACATCCAAGATATTTAAAGCATAGGTTCACTGTCCAACTGTGTTTCAAACCAATGCAGTGTTTAAAAAGTTATTGTTATGGCAAATATTCCAGTGGCAGTGCAAGTGGCTGCAACTTCGAAACAATATGGCGAAACATCTTGCCCAGTGAAATCACCAATATATTTGTTCGATAAGTTCATTGTCCATTGTGATGAACTGGGTTTTTTACTAATCTTAGTGCGGACTGATTGTCGCACATGATTGCAGTCGGACTTGATACAATTTCAGGATCTAGTTCTTTCAGGAAATTTCTAACATGAATTGTCTCTTTTGCGGATTCGGACAGAGACATATAGTCAGATTATGTTGTGGACAGAGCAACGGTTCGCTGCTTTCTCGATTCCCAAGAAATAGGTCCACCGGCGTACTTAAAGACAGATCCTGTATATGATTTTCTATCATTTATATCCGATGCCCAATCGGCATCAACGAATGCTGTTAATGGTTTATTGTCTCTGTAATAAACAATTCCTAAATTTCTAGTGGCATTGAGATACCTTAGTATTCTTTTAGCAGCTATCCAGTGAGGTTTTCCTGGATTGTTATTAAACTGACTTAAATAATTTACAGCATGGGTGATATCTGGTCTGGTAGCAACCGACAGATACATAAGAGAACCAATTAGTTGTCTATAAGGAATTTTTGACATGCATGATTTCTCTTCTTCTGTATTTGGACACATTTGTTTAGTTAATTTTACACTGTTATCTAAAGGTGTATTCACCACTCTAGAATCTTCCATATTAAATTTATTTAATAAATCTTCAATGTATTTCTTTTGTGTTATAGTGATGCTGTCCCTATTTTGATTAAATTCAATGCCTAAGCAATAATGCAGAAGGTCCATATCTCTTATTTTGAAAGATTCTGCTAATTTATTTCTAATATCAAAATAGTGCTCTTCACTTTTAGTGAGACAAATTAAATCGTCGACACAGACGATTATAATAGCATCAAAAGGATATTTTGAGTAATAGACACATTTGTCGGAATTCAAAGTGTTAAATTTCATTTTTCTCAATTTCTCATCTAATTTCTTAAACCATTGTCTTCCTGACTGTTTAAGTCCATACAAAGATTTTTTTTAATAAACACACTTTATTTTCATGTATATCATTTTCAAAAAATTCAGGAAGCTCCATAAAAATTTCTTCATGTATATTGCCGTTAACATATGCCATAATAAAATCTAACTGGTATGCTGTGAAACCATTTTGGATAGCATATGCAATTGCAGTTCTTATAAAACTTAATCTGGCTACTGGTGAAAAATTTTCCTCAAAATCTATACCTTGTTTCTGTGAACACCCTTTGGCAACTAATCTGGCCTTAAATTTTTCAATTTGACCATCTGATTTGAATTTTGTTTTTAAAACCCATTTACACCCAATTACCTTTTTACGTTTTGGTCTACCTACAATTTCCCAATCATTTTGCTTAACTAAAGAATCATATTCTAATTTCATCGCGTTCTCCCAATTTTTAGCATAATCTCCATTTAGCGCATCGATTACGCCGGGATTAATTTCAGTAAATGAGTTATCAGCTAATTGAGAAGTTTCATCTTTATATTTTGTATCTGTAATATATTCCTTACGAGACTTTTGAAAGTTCCAACTTTTAATTTTTTTAGGTCTGCCGGGACCACGTTTAAAAATAGGATTGTTTTTGTCAATCCCTTCCTCTTGTTTACATTTACCGTCAGCACTCTCCCCCCCTCCACTCACATCTTCCACGTTCCCCCCTTCAAAAAGTCGCTCGTTTCCCTCCTTTCGAAAAAGAGAAACTTTCTCCGTTGAATTCAGGGGGATGGGAAATCGATCCGCTGTTCCCCCCCCCCCCCTTTGATCGCTGTGGATGTTTTCGCTTTCAGTAGGGAAAAGAGTTTCATTTTTAATATTACAATCATTGCATTTATTCTCAGACGGAAAAATTAATTCTAATTGATCAGTAGTAGCTGAATCATTTGTTTGAAACTCGTCTATAAATCGAACATCACGACTTATGACAATTTTTCTGGTATCCTTATTCCATAATCTGTAAGCGCGTGATTCATTTGAATAGCCAACGAATATATGTTCGTGTGACCTAGCTTCAAACTTCCCTTTTGATTTTTTATCTAGAACAAAACATTTCTGTCCGAAAATTTTAAAATAATTAACAGTTGGTTTATAACCAAAAAACAATTCAAAAGGGGTTTTATTTTCTTTAATTCCTTTAGTGGGACACCTGTTTCTAATATATGCAGCGCAATTTACTGCTTCAGCCCAGAATGTATTTGGAAGGTTTGATTGCATTAATAAACACCCCGCCATTTCGCATAATGTACGATTTTGTCTTTCAATTCTAGAATTTTGCTGAGGCGTCATCGGAGATGAATATTCGCGTTTGATACCGCATTCTTCAATATATTTATTGAATTCCTCGCCACAATATTCCAAACCATTATCAGTATGCAGCATTTAATTTTTTTTTTTTCCTAATCGATTTTCGACTGCCGCTTTATATCTCCGGAACGCGTACTTAGCTTCATCTTTTGTTTTTAGAAAATTTACTTCAATGTAACGAGATTTATCATCCAAAAAAGTAATAAAGTAACGTGATCCGCCATGGGATTTAACATTTATAGGGCCACATAAATCAGAATAAACTACTTCTAATAATTCATTACTATGAAATTTGTTTTCTTTACAAAATGGTTTCACAGTTTGTTTAGACTGAATGCATACTTTACAGTCTTTTAAAGAATCTTTTTCATTAAAATTTAAATCTCTTAACACATTTTCAGATTTTAATAATTTTAAATCTTTTTCATTTAAATGTCCTAATTTTAAATGCCATTTATGAAAGTTGCTTACCTGAGTTGTTGCAGCTATATCCACCTGCGGCTGAAAAAAATATAAATCACCTTTTCTCGTAGCACTTATAATCAGAGAGCCGTCCTGCTCAGTAATTTTCGCACCTTTTTCGGTAAATACAACTCGGCAGTTGTTTGCTGTAGCTTTTGACATAGACATTAAATTGCATTTCAATTTTGGAACGCACAAAACATTTGTTAACTTTAAATTAGTTACACCGTGATTACCGGGAACTTTTAATTTGACTGTTCCAACACCTGTGATCTCCGCTGTTTCATCTACAGCTAATTTTATAGATAAGCCACTTCTTGGTTCGAATTCTGTAAACAAATTCTTGTCATGAGCCATATGCGATGTTGAGCCACTGTCGAGACACCATTCGGAATGTTCTTGGAAAGAGTTACTGACTGCCATAATAAATTCCGTACTGTCTTGAACCATAAAGGAACTTTCTTTGTATTTATTCGATGAAGTGAATTTTCTGTCTGAGATCTTCTTTCGGCATTCTGAGGCTTTATGACCTACTTTTGAACAGTAATTGCATTTGAAGATTGCATAATTTCTCTCTCCATACGTGTTCTTGTTCTGCACAGGCTTTAAGAATTCTCTTTTGTTCTTTTGAGGAAGATTTTTCTTGTGAGTCGTAAAATACGCATTTGACGATTCTTGATGCTTTTTATTTTTTCTTGATTCATATTTTTCCATCATTTTAATTTTTAGAGCTTCGGGCTACGGCAATTCGTCTCTTGCTTCGATAGTGCATCGAAAATTTTCATAGCTGTCCGGGATACTGTACAGGAGCAAAATTGATAATAAATCTTCGGCTACTTGAATGTCCATTTCTTTTAGCTTGTCCACTATATCAAAGAAAATATTGAGGTGATCGGACATATTTCCACTATCAGTCATTTTCTTAAAGAGTAGCTGCTTCAATAGGGTGGCTTTCTTTGCCGGTCCTCTCGATTCGTAAACTTCTTTTAATTTATTCCATACTTCATTTGAGGTGGTACAATGTTTAATATGACATAATTCACTTGGAGTAATTGCGAGAATTATATCGGCTCTTGCTTTACGGTCATTTTCGAGCTATTTTTCTTCGTCTTCGGCGCCTTCATCGGGCTTAATTTTCGTTTCGTTAGCATAAGACCAGTGATCATTCTTGATTAAAACGGCTTCTGTCTGAAGCTTCCATGTGTCAAAATTGCTTTTTGATAACTTTTCTATATTTAATATTTGCGACATATTTAATCAGCTATAATAGCTTCGTTATAAAAATAGAATCAAAAATACAAGTTATTGTGATTTTAAATTTTCAAGTTGTAGCCTGATTTCAAGTGGCCCCACTTAACTTAAAGTATCTGCCACTTTATTAAAAATGGTGAAAAAAGTTCATTAATGAACTTCATTGAGACCCTTATGTGGTCAATAATATATTTACATCAAAATTCAAGCAAATCTTGCTTTAAATAAGCTTTTTACAATGTGGTTTTGAAATATTCAAGTGGCTGCCACTTGAAAACAAAAAGTCGGAGCAACTTGGTTAACGAACTCATCTAAGATATTTATAAGATCAGTTCACTGTCCAAATTTGGTTCAATTTCGAGTATTATTTCGGGAGTTATCGTGATGACAAAATGTTCATTATAGATATATAGATAAACGAAGTGATTGCAATAGGTCGATTTCTAAAGAAATCAATTCCCACAGAGTAATGGATTCATTGAGTACATGGTAAAGAATTTCAAAAATCACCATTTAAAATCGCAATCAGAAGATCCCTATCTGATGGTACTTGCAATTAGATCCACACCATTTGAGAATGGGTACAGTCCAGCTGAATTGCTAATGGGAAGGAAATTACGCACACCTGTACCATCTGCACATGAAATGCCGATGCCTAGCCTTGCTAATTTTAATTCTTTAAGGGAAAAGGAAATGGAGATGAGGGAAAGACAAAAACGTAATTTTGATCAACATCATGGAGCCAGAAACCTCCCATCATTGGAAGTAGGTCAACCTGTTTGGATCAAGGATTTAAAATCCTATGGGAAGATAAAAAGCCTTCATTCAGCCCCTCGTTCATACATTGTAGAAACACCCCATGGTGAGTTCCGACGAAATAGGATCCATCTACATCCATCGTCGCTTCCACCGGATTTCTGCTGGACTGATGATAATGATGTAAATCCTTCCTTGTACAAAGAGTTTCCGAAAAATGTGCCAGTGATTCAGGACAATGTTCAAACGGTCCAGGACAATGCGGACAATCCAAATGAAGTCATGACTGATCCACCTGTAATGGCTACTGATAGTCAACGCGATTTTTCCTGAAGATGACGATATGTCTATTCGTTTTAGCTCTCTAAAGAACACTTAACCCCAATCTTTTATAAAAATCGTTATATCCATTTCCGAGTAAACCTAACTTCTGTTATACGTTGCGACTGGCCGTTAAAGGGCTAACGCGAATTTTACTGAAGATGAGGATATGTCCATTCGTTTTAGCTCTCTAAAGAACACTTAATCCCAAACTTTTATAAAAATCGTTATATCCATTTCCGAGTAAACCCAATTTTTATTATATGTTGCGACTGGCCGTTAAAGGGTTAACGCGAATTTTCCTGAAGATGAGGATATGTTCAATCGTTTTAGCTCTCTAAAGAACACTTAACCCCGATTTTTTTTTTTTTTAATATAAAAATCGTTATATCCATTTTCGAGTAAAACCAATTTCTATTATATGTTGCGATTGTCAGTTAAAGAGTTAACGCAAATTTTCCTGAAGATAAGGATATGCCCAAACGTTTTAGTTCTATATATATATATAAAATAAATAAATAAAGACACTTAACTCTAAACTTTAATCAAAATCGTTATATCCATTTCTGAGTAAACTCAATTTCTAACTATATGTTGCGATTGGCAGTTAAAGGGTTAACTCGAATATCTCAAAAGATGAGGATAAGTCCAATAGTTTTTTCGACCAAAAAAACTTCTAACCAGACAGAAATAGTAGATGTAAACGATAAATTTCTTTAAATGTCGTTATTCCATACAAAAAAAAAAAAAAAAAAAAAAAAAAAAAAGGAAGAAAAGAGAGAAAAAAAAATGAGTATCTGGAGTTTTTTCATTCATCTTTAGTACATAAATTATTCATAAATTTCATTTGCTAAATTATCTGTGTGTATTCCCGTGGCCGTCTTTTCCCGAGTAAAAAGGCATGGAGATTATAGAATTCCATTACCATGAAAAAAGGCATCACTTTTTCGCCCTTGTTACAGTGTCTAGAATATATTCTAGACGCTGTACCCTCGTTTACCACTAATCAAAAAATGAAATAAAATATTATAGGAAATCATGTGGTGCTGCCTTCTGTTGTAGATTTTCGGAAATAATTTCCCCTTTTCTTAACAACATTCCTATTAGGGTGGTAGTGGTGTGGGTACTACAGTCAGTTGTCTGGATGAAATGTCCTCTGTGGGTTGGGGGTAGGGTCTTTCTATCTAAAAGGAGTCTTAGGTGATAGACCGTATTTACGCAAGTTTCAAAGAAAACTACAGAAATCTCCGAACGGCTAGGCCAACAAACGCGACCCGAGATCGAACAAGGCATTTTCTATTTGCTAGCTTCAAGAGATTTATATATTTGATAAACTCTAAATTGACTTAAAAAATATAAAATGCTGAAAGATTTCAAAGAAAACAAAATTTAGAATTTTAAATACAAATTGCTTTTAGCGACGGTATGGTATTTCTTAAAAAAAAAAAAAAAAAATCATTTTTTTTAAATTTAATCATAGATTAATTTATGGATTAGTCTATGGACGTGCTTTGCGAAAGGGCCCTTCATCGCCGTCAATATATTTAGATTACGTAATTATTATTTAAAAAAAAAAACTGATCTAATTTTCATATTTGTTTGCATAATTAAAAATACCCAGCATATTGAAAACGAGTTTCAGTATTTTTAAATCGAATATTGAAGCTTGTGAGATTATTTCTGTGCCCTTTAATTTATTATAGAATTCGAAACTAACATCTGGTTGAATGACAGAGTCAAAACCAAGTGTGTTTAGTGGCGTCATCTACTTGAAACAATGCGTAATAAAAGCGATAAAACATACAAATTAATAGGTTTATATATTAAACAAGGCTTCATATTAAATTTAAAAAAGAAATAACTTACGAAATAGCTTTTAAATTAAAATAAAAAATTAGCGAACATATGAATAGTCAGTTTTTGTAACTTTTATCATTTTGCATTTATATTAATTAACAATTTTTACGATTTAAAAATACTTAAAAATAGACAACAAGTGATACAATAAATCGATTGTGCCATATCGATATGGTACTTGGTAAGTTGTTTGATGATTTGATTTGATGATTAAAGTTTATCCTTTTTTCTAGAGCAGCAACAGTATGTGTGCGTGTGTTAATATGGATAGCAAACGTGAGATGTGGGTGTGGGTTATTCGTCTGTAAATGAAACGAACTTTTAAACTGTGTGATCTTCTGTTAATGTGCCATTAGTGAATTTATATTTTCATTGGAGGTATAGTGGTTTTGTAAGCCATCGTCTTTTCTGGTAAGTAATTGTATCTCATTTTGTGATTATGTTTACATTTTATAGTGTCATGATTAAAATAATAATAAAATGCATATCTATAATAAATTTGATGTTGCTGTTTTTCCCCTCTAACTTTTACAGCTGTTTTATACAACTGTCATAAATGTATAAAGGTATTTTGCATGTGTAAAACTGTGTTTACATCAATGTTATTACTGACACTGTTTGCTTCGAACTAATTGTTTTCTAAAAGAATCTAACCATGTGTTTTTCTGTAAAATGTTTGTTTATAATCTGTTATTTTATTTGAGTTATTTTTTCCCAGCATAATTTGAAAAAACAGTTATTATGTATCTGTTATAAATGGCCTTTTAATAAGTTCCTTGATTCTACATTTTGTAGAATTGTCGCTTATTTTTAGTAGTGGCATTTATACTTTAGTATTAAACTTTAAACTGTAGTTTATTTTGCAAAATGTATTTCCGCTGTTACGTCAAAATTTTACTTATAATCAGATATTCGCTCTTTTGTTTTTTTAAATTATATAGTTAATTAAAACAACACTGCTTCAAACTTACTATTAACTCTATAATCAACCCTATTTTAGTCCTGTCATAAAATTTTAAAACATTGTGATGAATTGTAATACGAATTTCAGTCGGATTACATATTGTCATTTCAAAGTTCAAAATTTATTTTCAGGACTACAAGTAGTTTTTCATCTTATGATTGTGTTTAAAAACATACTTTTATTTATTTTGTTTTTAAAATTTCTTACAAGTGCTGTATCCTTTTAACGTACCTACATATAAATGTATATTTTAAACTTCTTTAATGAATGCATTTAAAAAATAATCAACTTTATGTGATGCTTAGTATATCTTGAACAATAAAATATCATGCAGGTGATTGTTTTTTTCTTTCCTTCCTTAACGTTAAACATTTGACAGATAAAAGTTCTAGAACTCTATCATATTAATAAACAGAATTATACAGGGTGGCTAGCTACTAAATACTGTTACAAATATTGAGTCATTTTATTTCGCAGATATAAAATAGGAAATGAAAATTCCACAAGTATGATAAAAAACATAAATGAAAGTTTACCTAGAAATGATTTGATTCAAATTGGCCACCATCTTAATCGATTACTAAAGATAATCTTTTATGTCACTGCCCGATTGCGGCACGAATCATTTTTAGAGGTAATTTGTCCCATACTTGCAATATGGAAGCTTTAAGTGGGTCCAAACTTCTCCGTTATTTAGCATTCGCTTTAGCTTCTAAAATATCCCAGATGCAATAATCTAATGGATTAAGATCCAGTGATGAAAGTGGCCAATCTTCTTGCTTGATAAATTTGGGACAGTTGTCATGAAGCCAATCCTGTGTTGATTTTGCTCGGTGTGAAGGTGCAGAGTCTTCTTGAAATATCCAGTTCTTTTTAGGACATAATCTGTCAGCATATGGCAATAAATGTGTTGCCAATATGTGCTGTTTGTAAAACTCAACATTGATTTTGACCCTTTTATCAATGAATTTCAGAGGCAAATTTCCATTGTTTCAGACTGCGCCCCTCTTGTTTTGAAAGTGTTCGACTGTTCGAAGGTTTTCAAGTATATACTTGATAGGTGTTGAATATACGACATCATTTTTGGCATTATAACATTGTCGACACGCTCCTCTACTTATTTTAAAAGCGTTTGAGTGTTCGAAGGTTTTCAGGTATATCCTTGATAGTGTTGCATATACAACATCAGTTTTGGCATTATAATATTGTTCAGTCAGTGCAAAGTAGTTTCTCATCAGAAAATATTATTCTGTCAATGCTCTTTTTACCATGCCATCTAAGCAATTTCTTACATGTTTGTAACTTTTTTATTCTTAGTGATTTAGTCAAACCTTGAACTTTTCTTTTGCAATAAGGACAAAATCTCAGGTCTTCATTTAGGATAACTTGCATAGTTCTATGATTCACATTATCTTCTGCAGCCATTTTATTTGCAGAACGTTGAGGATTTCTTTGTATAGTATTTTCACGAATTTATTTTATGCTCTCTTTTGTGCAAGCCAAGCGTGGACGACCAGGCCGAGGTTTTTCTTTGCAGCTATTAGTCTCCAATAATCGATATATTGCCCTATATATAAATATCCTAGTAAATCCAAGACATCTTAATTGCTTAAAGATTTCATCTGCAGAAAAAAGCTATTTAACTATTATTCTGTTAGCTTCCATCCTTAAAAAAATTCCATAAACTTTTTCCTTAAAAAAAAAAATCGTCTGTGCTGAAAGAAGGTTGCCAATCACAGAAAAAATAGGATAAATTGTTTCAACAAATGATGAAAATTAAATCCGAATTTTTGGAGTGTTACAGTATTTAATAGCCACCCTTTATAAATATCTTCTTTATGAAGTGTTATAAACAAATTGATCGGCAATTAAGAATTTGCCATTATCTTTAGAGGAAATAGGGCTAAATGTTAAATTCAAAATGATTTTTTCTGCTCACACAATTGATATTATAGTACACAAGTCGAATAAGTTTACAAAAATGTTCAACTAATAGTTATGTATTAACACTTTGCTGCTACATTCAAAAAACTTAAAATTTATATGTTTGTTTACTGAGGATTACAAATCAAAGTTTTTCTCAACAGTTATGATGAGTGGTAATAACCCCATCTAGATTTTGATTAATTATGACCTTGACTAAATTTAAAGTTAAATTTTATAATGCTGAGATATTGGAATCTCTCGGATTAAAAATCTGTATATAATAATATAAAGCTCATTATTTTTAAATTTTACAGTAAAATGTTATTCACAAATTGCATATTTAAGTGGTCTTTTCATATGTTTAAAATTTTTAGGTTTGTTAAATTGTCGAAATCAAATCAAGTTTCCTTTTTTGAGGCTTTTTTTTTTTTTTTGTGAAAATAGTAATATAAATATTTTAAGTTAATATGTGGCCTTATCTTCCTCAGTTGCAAAAATGTCTTGCTTTTGTCTCTGAGGTAATAGCACTTTTTTTTTTTTCTCTCCTTTTCAACCAGAAGAAGAAAAACCATATCCTTTCAAAAATGATGTTGAAGAAGTTTTAAAATTTAAGTAATATATATACTGTGTAAAACCTTCATTTTTGAAATCATTCTATTGTCTTGTTTTTTAATTTCATTTAAAAAACATTTGTTATTTATAATAAATTTATTACCAATTAATTCAGTGTCAATAATTTCAATTTTCAAACTGCCAATTTTGAAATTATTGACAGTGATTTAAATGATAATTCACTCAGATTTATTCTGGGTACATTGTTTTAACCACACACCAGTGATTAATTGCCATTATATCATGAACTAAAGTGACGAGAGACTAAGTTAGTTCAGGGCCTGCTTTACAATTTTAGCGGCCCTAGGCAATAGATTTTTGGCGGCCCCCTCTAATAGATATTACGTCAGGGCAGGTTACAGATATGTGACATCATGTAAATTTACAGATTCAGATTCACACGCAAAAGTCACACTAGAAAAAATCTTTTTGATTATAAGTTATTATAATAAGACTGAACTTATTCTAATAATATAAAATATATATTGCATATAGGTGTATATGGGCTAGGATCCCTTAGAAAGACCCCCACGGAGTGCACTCCCTCTCAGGTTTAGGACCCTAGTGCAGTCAATTGGCCTTAATCCTCACAATCCAAGTCAACCCATCTAATAATATAAGTGAATATAAATTAAATAACATTTGCATTTTTTTGTAAAAATTGAGTTGGATTGGGCAAATTTATGAATAAGAAAAAGTAAATAGGTTGAATCAAACTTTTAGCTTTTCTACCTGGCCTCTCTAAATGTTCTGTTAGGAAAATGCCTTAAATTTTCTACCTATATAATAAATCTCCATTCTATACTTGACATTGCATGTATTGTTTCACCACAAGCTGTTGGCCAAAATTTTGAGTAAAAACCTATTGCAATGGAATGTAACAGAAAAATTTTGCATGTCCAGAAAAAAGGGTAATGGGAAGGGAAGAGCATTATTCCTACTATCCCCCATCCTCAACACCACAGTACCACACTGCCATTGCTTACGTTATCAAAGTGCAGCAATTCCTCACAAAATGAAGAGTAAATCTAAGAAGTTGCGCTGCATTTTTTCTACAGAAAAAGACGTTCCATTGTGAATAATATTATTTAAATATTACTGCTCTTTTTTTTTTTTTTTTTTTTTTTTTTTTTTTTTAAGTTTTTATTATAATTTTAATTGTCCCAAAAAAATGATAATTTTCAATTGTACATTAAATTAGAGGGTAACAAGAATTCATTTCAACCTTCAAACAAGAAAGAAAAATCATGTGGTTCGCATAGATGATTAAAACTTTCCATTTGTGTTTTGCTTGTTGCATTGTTGAACCTTCAAAATGCTTTGCATATGCGATCACACGATAGACAAAAACACAAAGAGATAAGCTAACTGAATTTCTCATCACTCTTAAACATTGTTGGAAAGTGTTAAAAACACAACCCTTAACACAAACGGAAATGCAGTTCCAGCGATTTCCAATTGTAGCTCTTTATGTATCTGAATATTTTAGTGCGAGTCTGAAAATCTTAACGCTAAACATACCATAGAACATTCTATTTTCTTTTTTTTTTTTGTATATGAAAAGTAAATTTAAATTGTAATATCATTTGCGCAGTATAAAGATTTCAAATATGATTTTATAAAAATGCATCTCATAGAAAGCAATCCATTGTTCTTATTTTGGGGGTGTCCCTGTTCACAAGCCAGTTGTGCTATTCCCTATCATTTTAAATCTAGAAAACATTGGCTACAGCCTTTCAAACAAACCGGAATCATAAACTTTTTTAAAACTTTGTTGGATGTGTTAAAGCTGTTTCTCCTTCATATTTTCTTAAACCTTTTAATTATTGTAAATGTGAAATAAAATTTTGCAAATTTATTTCTTGGTGGACAGATTTATCATATGAAGTTTTGTGTGGGCTATTATTAATTCCACACTAATCATTTCAAGCATACGTACGAAGCCTTTTCATTCATAAAGGCACAACGTAATTAACTCTTATTTAGATGATGATATGAATCAAAGTAGCGTTTACTTTTTCCATATGAAAGTAAAGCCTGTCTAAGTCAACATTTTAAACAGATTTTCTAAACAAAGTAGTTGAGAAAAGGAGATCTTTATATATATTTACTCTTATTACTCTTATTTATTTTTTAATTCATATGTTTTGCGCATTTTAAATACATGCTTAAGACTTTCTGAATCTGAACTATTTTCTGACTTATTTATGAAGCCATTTTTTACGCAAATGTATAAAACTTTCAGGTATTTTACCATGTTTTTATTAACTTCTATTCTTGTTAGGGGTGGCGCCAGCTAGGGGGTCAGGGGGCACAGGCCCCCCCGTTGGGGAGCCCGTGACCCCCCCATCGGGGCATATTCCTAAAATCTGTCGGGGAAAAAAAAAATTATAGTTTTTCTCCTTTTAGCAACATTTTTCTTTTCTTTTGCAAATTTGGAGCATTCCAGTTTTTGCATTCTATATTCAATAGAAGAAAGTATTTGATTCGTAAAAGTTTTCAGCTTCCGGTTTTTCATGAATGTACACGTTTTGAGAGGTCCAGAACACATTTTTACAATGATATTTTTGGAAAATGTCTGCCTGCCTGTCTATGTGTGACAAAAATTTTTTTCTAACCATATCTCAAGAGTTACCGCACAAAATTACACATAAATTTGTGTGTAGTTGCACCATGACATAAATTAGTGTCTGTTAACATTTTGTCCAAATCGCCTTATAGGTGGCGCTGCTGCACTGCAATTTTTTCATTTAATGGAAAGCTATATCTCAGGTTCTATTTGGTATAATCGAACAAAACTTGATATGCGAGAGGGCCATTATAAAACATCACGTTGATTTAATTTAGGATAATGTCGGCCTATAAATTGCCCTGCTCTGCTGCTATTTTCCCCAAGAAGAGGAAGCTATATCTCAAATTCTATTGCATATTATTGCATATAACTTTGTATAGGACAGGGCCATTATGAAACATTATGTGGAATCAGTTTCAGTACATATAGCCAGATAGGCGACACTCCTGTGCTTCAAATTTTCCCGCGAACGGAAAGGCTATATATCAGATTGTATCGTATATAATTACATAAAACTTGGTATATGAGAGGGCCATTTTAAAACAATATACTGATTCAATTTAGGTGCATATGAGTTGATAAGTGGCACTGATGTTCTGTCATTTACTCCGTGAATAGAAAGACAACTTCTGTTGAAAGGCCACCTCTCTGGAGAGCCAAATTTCTATGACACGATGGGTGGCCTCCCTTAGCGAAATTCCACTGTGGTCAACGGATACGAAGTTTAATTTTTTCCTAAGAATATTCCTTCACGCACCCTGAACATATTTTTTTTTCTGTGGAAAGAAAATAATATAAACTCAGAGAATGGCACAATAATCTCCAAAACCACGAGAAGTACTAACAAATGGAATGGTACAAATACTAACAGTAACATTATTATCAAGATTGCAGTTTTTAATAAATTTTCATATAATAAACTCTCTATATAGTGCCCCCCGTTGGGGAATTTCTGTTGCCACTACTAATTCTTGTTTGTTTGTCCGGTACAAATCTTGCAATCGAATTTTAACTAACTTTCCTACTAGGTACTAGGTAGACATATGAAACTTTCACAATAGCTCACAACCCGATGACAGCACAATACTTCGAAGTCCAATTTTCGAATTATCGAATAGTTTTCTTATAATTAATTAAAATATGAAAATAATAACCTCCTAATACTTTATAAATAGCCATTAAAATATTAGCTGTAATTTAATTGTTGCCAAAAAAAAAAAAAAAAATTACGAGTTCATTTTCTTTTGACATAAAAATAAATACATTTAATTAAATGTGAGCATTAAAAAATTGTAGAAAGTTAAATTATGCATCTCACAAAAATTGACGTCATTATCGCTTTAAAGATTTCATACGCATTGATAAAGTGTTAATGTAGTTAGTTCTATAGCTATGATTCAACAGAAAATTTAAAAAGATGGGTTATAAAAAGTTTTTTACCTTATAATTATTTATTTAGATACTTAGAAATCAAATAGTATTTTCTATCTTCTCATTCTGTTATTTAGTTAACTATGTATGAATTTGATATAAGGAGTTGGAATTTGAAATTGGATGAGTTTCAAAATAAGGTTGTCATGCGGAACTGTGTCAAAAGCTTTAGTAATATCAAGAAAAATAGCCCCGACTTTTTCGCTTTTAATAAAACTATTGTGAATGAATTCTGTTGCTCTAAAGATCTGTTATCGTTGAATGCTTAGGTCTAAAACCAAATTGTTCCAGTTGCAATTGCAAATCACGCACACTTCATCACCCCCTCTTCTTCTTTTCCATCGAATTTTTAAAAAAATCTAGTCTTCATTCTTTCCCACACAACACAATTTATCCCGATTACGTTGATATTACAAAATCGGGGGGGAAAAAAGATCTAGTCTTCATTCATTATTACTATACAATTCAAAGCGTATATTTATTAAAAGTCAAAGTTTGTGCAAAAATACCTTACAGTGTTTTTACACAAAGTTAAAATCTTTAAAGAAGATTACTTTTAATTTACAACTTAATACTCACATATGCCTTAAGAGAGAAAATCAAAAATTGGTTTATGATTTTTGCTTTTTTTTCCCTTTAAGTTTTTGTGCAGTGTTCTAATTTTTTGGCGGTCCTAAGCGAACACCTAGGTTCTCCTAATGGTAAAGAAGACCCTGAGTTAGTTTCAAGAAATACTTCAGAAACTCCCACTGTTTGGTTTATTTTATAGTAACCAATGTTTATTCCATTACAATGCAACCTGTGTCAACCTAGATGTATGGCATGCAGTTAATATAAAAGTACCTTATTCTAATCTGTGTATATATTTAGCCAGTAATAATTTTTTTATTGAAGCAAGCACATAAAGTAATTAGATAATATAAGATACTGATAACAAGTTTCAAATGTAGAAAAATCAATTTTGTGTAAGAATAAGAATTGATTATGAATTTGAATTTTGTGAAGTGGTCCATTTTATGATTTAAATTTAAATCATAAACAATAATCCTTTAGTATTATACCTATATGGTTCATTTTATTTTCCGAAAATACTATGTAAGGAAAGTATTGTAATCATGACAAACATTTGACATTGAGATTTTTGATGTATCTGTAGGTTTTGAGGTTCCCTGAGTTCATTTTTGATATTTTTACAGTGATGTGTATGAGTGCACACAATATCGTCTACACGCCTTGTTCGAATGAGTTGAAAATTGGTATGGTCACCATAGCACGAACCCTATTGATTTTGGCGAATCTAGCACTTCTAGTGTTTTTTACAGGGAGAACATCATGGTCTATGAGTTCTAATTATTTAAAAGGCGACACCATCTAAACATCTTATCTGTTTGAACAGAAAATTTATATACATTTTATTGATCCCTGTCATACAAACTGTATAGATTTTGTTGGTGAATCTAGCACCTATAGTTTTTTTACAGAGACAAAACAGAAAATTCTTTTATCATTATGGTCTATGGGCTCAAATTATTTAATGTGCGATACTGTCTAATCGATTTATTCAAATAAACTGGAAATTTGTAAGCATGTTGTAGGTCATTAATCTAGCACATACAGAATTTTTTGTTGTGTCCCTGTAAGAAAAACTACATCATTATGACTTATATTCTAAAATTATTTTAAGTATGATAGCATCTAAATGCCTTACCCAATTAATCTGAAAACGTATATATACGCTGTAGGTCACCATAGCACAAACTGTATAGATTTAGGTGAATCTAGCCATTATAGATTTTTACAGGGACACAGAAAAATTCTTTATCATTATGACTTATGGGCTCAAATTTTTTAAAGTGCGATAGCGTCTAAATGCGTTATCCAACTGAGCTGAAAATTGATATACATATTATAGATCACTGTCACATGAACTGTAGTATGGAGTTTGGGGAATTTAGCACTTATAGATTTTTGCAGGGATACAACTAAAAATTCTATATTGTAATGATCTATGGGCTAAAATTAAACAACATACTATATGGAGAAAAATACTGAAATACTCTATTATAATTTTCTCTTTTGTTTATTTAACGACTTCTCTTACTGTACATTTTCTATATAATCGTTGATTACTTAATGTCCGGAAAGTCAAGTGAAGTCACTCCAGATTTTTTTATGAAGGGGAAGTTTACAATTTACTAGGAAGCGTATATATATATATATTAATTTTTTGTTTAGTCTGTGGTATAGTTAGAAAAAAAAATAAACATACAATAAAAAAGCAATAAGTAATTGTATGTAATATGTTTGTTGTATGTAGAATGTTGTGGGCACTACATGACTTCCTTCTATATTTTCCTATGCAAATTCACTCAGTAAAAATAATTTATTAAAATCATTATCTTCCATGATAATGCTGTACGATTTCCATATTAGAGAAGTAATATAACACTAAATATCCAAAAAAAAAGTTAATTTTATTCTTGATATTACATTAAAGAAAAAAAAAAAATTGTTAAAAAGGAAAAAAAAAAATCGATAACTATTTTAAATTATCGCAGATCGATGGTTCAACCATTCTTTTTAAAGACATTGGCGAGCTCTTTAGAAAGATACCCATCATGAAAATTTATTCCCCTCGAGGGGTGACTCCCCCCCCCCCTCCAACCCAAGAGGGAGGGGGGAGGTGATGCTCCTACATGTATATATATAAAAAAAAATTCCAGTTGATTATCTCTATTATAAATAATTCTTGTAAATTTCATAATGATTATTAAAAAATAATTCTCTTTATGTACATTATACAAAATTTTGTCATGGTGCTGTACCATCATGTTAAAAATTTAGAAAAGCGGGATGGCAACGCAACCTGTTAGACAATTTTTACCAAAAGTTGATGGGCACTAATTTATGTCAAGTTGTAACTACATACTAATTTGTATGAAATTCTGTACCGTAGTTCCTGAGATACAGTTGAGTTGACACAAAAATTTGTCACACACACAGACATTTTCTGAAAAATGGTCAAATCATATTCTGCCGGGGTTTCGGATCCGCCCACAAACCCCCAAAAGAAACCCGCCCATTTTTTTTTTTTTTTTTTTTTTTTTTGGGGGGGGGGGGGGTTTACCCACTTAAAAAAAAAAAAAAAAAAAAAAAAAAAAACAATAAAACCCACACTCAAGTGGGTTTTATTGAATCTAATAAAATTTTTCACTTTTAAAAAATAATTTATTATTTTTTTACTTATATTCTCTTATTTGACATTATTATATATAATAAATATTATGTAGGATAATAATTATATCAGTAATTATTATATATATAATTATTATATCTACGTAACACATATCTACTAATGAGTAAGAAAGCGAGTTAATAAAAACATGGTAAAATAATAACCTTTTTTAATCCTTGTGAAATTTTTGGTTTAAATCATCTATAGGGTGACTTTATTAAATTTAAATAATATTTATAGTAAGGAATAAATAACGTTGTACGTAAACACAATACATCGCAAAAAAACTCGCAACAGTTGTTTTAGGTCAATAGCACGGCCGTTCATCAGGCCGGGGGGGGGGGGGGGGAGAGAAACCTAGACACGAGTGCACCATCAAAGCAGCAAGGTGCATTCTAAGAAATTTAAGTGATTTGGCTGAATCTGAAATACCGTTTTTTTAAAGAGAAGAAACAAAACTTCAAAAATCAATCAAAACCAGGGAAAATATGTCGAGCAGTTGTTGCATAAGAAAATGTTAAATGTTTAGTTTCACTGCAAAACCTAATAAATGTTAAAAAATTAAAAGAGAATGAAATTGATATACGTTTTAGCTTTTTGCTGCGATATGATCTTTTTTGAAAATTGCCTGCTGACTATTGATAGTTCTTTTTACAGAGATGCAGAAAAGGCATATCACTGGTCCGTTCTACAAACTTACGAACTTGGGGAAAAATTCTCAAATATCCTATTATAATTTTGATGTTGGTTTATTAACTGATTCAGAATTGTTTAAAATCCTGGTATACTAAAATTTCGAAAGACGAGTCATTCCAGATTTTTAAAATGACATCAATACGATATTTTTCAGGAATCTTTCCCTATCTATCATATATTCCGTGGCCTGTGCATTGTTTTGTTTCTGTTAATTCAACAACTCGTTTTATCCTCCACTCACTCTTCTGCGTAGAAGCTTTGATGAGGACATTTGTTTGGAAGTCCGAGCAATTTTAACTCTAATAAAATGCGTTAATTGAATCTTATTTCTTTTAAAAGGTTGGGACACAGTGATTTGTGTTGGATTAACCGACTTCTAACTCATGATTGCGAACCATCTGTAGAGTGTTGAGGTTTTTTTTTCTTTTTAGATGGGGAGTGAAAAAAAAGACTGAGGATGTGACGTTATCATTCATAATCAAGACAGGATGGAGCTCAAACTTTTTTTTTTTTTGTGCTGTGTAGTTTCTGTTGAGGCGTTGTAGTTTAATTATAGTCTAATCACCCGCGTCATGTTGCAGATAGTTTTTTCTCTCTAACAATTTCATTGAAAAAGTAGGGTTAAAACTACATTCATTTAAGGTATATTTTTATTATTCCTAAATAAGGAAAGATTATGTAAAAAATGGCAGTTCATCCGAAAAGTCATTCAGGTGCCTTTTTGCAACTCTTTCCATTTTATAAAAAGCCCCCTCCCCCCGAGCTATTCTATATTCAATACAATTAGACTTCATAATAGGGCTTTCACATAATTCAAATTCATAAAGAGGTTTTTTTTTTTTTCGCAAAATTCAAATTTGTGGAAAGGAACAGCCCTTTTACAAAATTCAAGTGTACAAAACTAGCTTAAAAAAAAAAAAAAAAAAAAACTTCAATTATTTTTTTCTCTCTAAATAAAATATCTAATTTTTAACCTATTTTAAAGATTTCGCTATTTAGCCAAATTTAAATTTTTGTTAAAATCTGTTGAAAATGCGCGATTTTTTAAAAGAGATATAGGCTTCTCCTTCATAGAGAAATTTTTCATTAATATTGGTCTTTGTGGTTTTGGTGATCTTGTGTCTGTTGCTTGGCTTCTACTGCACTTAATGGGTCATTATTGTTCATTACAGGGTTCTCTTTTTTCACCTTGAAATATTGTCCTAGAGTCAACCTTCTTTTCATCAGAGTCTAATTACACGGTCCTATTTCAAATTTCAACAGGTATTGTTGTACAGTGGATTGGCGTCATTGCTATTGTTGAACTTGATAATTGAATCAATTTGGGAAATCTTGTTGCTTTGTTTGGCGTGTGTATGTATGTCTCTTTGGTGAATTGTTTGACTAACTATTCTTCGTTCTCATTCTTTGCTTTTACTAAAAGGATTATATATATATATATATATATACTGCAATCCAAAATACTACGTGACTTCTCATTGAAGAAGACGAATTTTAAAATATCAATTCAAAATGTTCTGAAATGAATAAATACCTATATAACAGATTTTTATCAAACACAGCTAAGATCCAACTTGATTACATCAGTGTTCTATTAAAGCATTGAAATCAGTTCATTTGTTTGGGGTTAATAACGGTTCTCAAATTGAAATTTATAAAAACTCACATTCCTTAACAAAACTTCGTTTTATTAAAGTTTATATTCTGTATTACTGTATATCTGTATACACAGGTGTTGGATAAAATACACTGAGTTCAATGTACAGTCGGGAAAAAAAAAAAAAAAAAAAAAACCGACGAACTTCGTTGCTAATCAATGCACAAAAATGTAATAGGTGTCATTCGACGGGGAATTGTGAGTAGTTTCAGAAAATGAAATTTTGAATTCGGGTTATCTACTTATTAAAACACGCACCAACTTTGATTTTTTTCATTGGTAATGCCCCATTTTTATTTTATATTTGAATTCCTGGGATCGCGAAAAAGTATATTGGTTGTATATTTTACTTATTTTTTCACAGAGTTTATAAGCGTTCAAAGTTTGAAGGTGCTAATGTTAAATTCATATATGAAACTTTTATTATCATCTTAACAAAAAATAACTTGATCAATATAATTTATTTTATTATTATTATTATTTTACGAGATACAGTAAAGAAACCAAACATAATCCATGATTACTTTTGATTCTGAAAAATATTTTTAATCCTGAAAATAAATTCAATTCATAAAAATTATGAATTATGACCTATATTAATTTTTACATAAAAAAAAAAAATGAATCCTAATGCTGAAAAATACGGGTGTGCAAATTTGCAGCTCATTTCAGTTGTTAGTTTTCGAGATGTAAATAAATCTTTCTTTTGGAGTGGTTTAGGGGGCCGTCTCTTATAAAGTTTTTCATGAGATAACGAAGCAAATCTTTAAAAAATAACAGAGTAAACAAAATATTTTTATTTTTGGGTCAAATTATATATAAAAAAAACGTCAAACGCAAAGAAATGAAACAACAAATATGATTTTTATACATTAGTGTTAACATCAAGAATTCCTGTTTTCTAAAGAAGAGACAAGCCCTGCCTTCATCGTTCTTCAAAACAAAACGATATAGAAAAGAAAAGTAAATGTGACTTTGAGTATTCGTGTTGAACCCCTTATTTTACGTTGACAAAAATATACACAAGTGGTATTTACTTCATCGATTACTGGTGATAAATTTTGAATTCTTTAAACGAACACTAGAAGAAAAAAATTAACTAAATAGGCGTAGTTTACTGTTTAAAATAGAAAAAAAAGTTGAATGTAAAAAATGTCGATAAAAAAAAAAAAAAAAAAAAAAAAGAATGGAATTGGAATGCAAGTTCGTACAGTCCTTGAATTTTCTTAATTTTCTGCATCAGTATTATTTAGGAAATTTTGATATTAAAAATGTCTTAAAACCTAAAAGGAAATGTACTATATAAAAATATTAGGGGAGAGTCCCAGAAAAAAGGCGTGGACGTACGAACCATGAAGACAAGCTTGTAAAATCATTTCTTAACTACTGTCAGAGTTAGAGGCTTAATCATTTACTTCATATAGTGCTTATTTATTTATTTTATTATTATTATTTGTAGGGGGATGGAGGGGAGGATTATTATTTTAAGCATACTTTAGTCTTTAAAATTTGTAAATATATTTTAAAAAATATATTTTAACTTTTATAAATATATTTTACACTTTTGCGACTGCAGGATTTGTCTTTTTGACAGTAAGGTCCGGTAAGTCAGTAGCTCCAGTAGATTTTGCTGTGCGTTGAAGAGCCAGTGAGTGAGTGGAAGTACTCTTTTATATGTATAGATAATATAAAGCTTAAAAAAATTTTTTTTTATGTATTTTGTACTTGAAACTTTTTACTTTAAGCTTTTTTAATATCCAAAATATTTTGTGTTTTCTAATGTCTAAAAAAAAAAAAAAAAAAAAAAAAAACTCCTTAAAATAAAAACTCTTCGAAAATTCGTAAGAGAGATTGTGTAGTGAACGAAATATTTTCTTTTACCAATGAACATCTTTTCTACTATTTATCATCAAAAATTAACACGTCGGACTTTCCGGGGACCGAACTCTCGACCACCGCTTCACGTTCTAACTAACTGAACCACGGAGCCATAAACGGAGCGGCTTATATTTACTTTAATTGTTTATAGCGTGACACGATGACAAAGTCAATTTCATAGAAAAAGCTCCTAATAATAATAATAATAAAATTAAAACATAGCGGTGACAATATAATAAAATATACTATACACGTAAAAATGTTGAATGTTGCGACCCCTGTGTATCTCATATTTTCAGTATTGTATTACATACCTTGAGTACCATATGAATATATGTTGAATATTAATATATTGCCTAGCTTTAAGAATAAATGTTTTACAATTTGTATTTATACAGTTTTTTTTTCTTTTTTTTAATTACATAAAAAAAGAAAAGACTTTAATGCTCACCTGGACGTGCTGCTTGTCCGAAATGTTTTTTCACTTGGGTTTCGAGAAACAAAAGATGTTCGGAGTTTTTCAATGCAGTCCATTGTGTCTTTAAAGGAAGGCGGAAAAACTTCTCCAAATTATTGATGATTAATTCATGATTGTGAAAAATTCCAAAGTAACGATATCGGTATCGCCGTTTATATATTCATCAATCACTCCTATCGGGCGATTTCAATTGTCATCACTTTTTTGCAACGTCATTTTCATAAATGTCCTATTGAAGCGGCTTTTAATCAAGAAATTCTGTTTTTTAATAAAACAATTCTTTATTGTTTTACATTTAACTTGGTTCCATGCTAAGGAGATCATATTTATCGCCTATAGTCCATTTATTTTTCCCGAGGAGATGCATCCTGTTGTGATGTCTTGAAGTATTCATCCATTTGGGATGCTTTTTAGGAAAAGCCCACCTTATTTTAGAACGGGAAAATAATTACCAGTGGAGAAGTTTTGCGAATTTCGAAAAGTGGAAAAGACTTATAACCGATAATGAGCGGCCCGCAATGGATCGATCAATGTTTGGGGAAAAAAAAAAAAAACTATAAGAAACAGATTTTTTTTGTAATGAAATAATTTAAAATAATATCTACAAAATACGAATATATGTGTATTTCTACAATTAAGCAAAAATTTATTATATATATATATATGTTACGGTAAAGTGATTAATCCTGGGATTATGCATAATTACCGGTGATCATGAATAATCCTCGCTAAATTTTGGGAAGTGTGTTAAATTATTCAATATTTACCACATTTATACTGGTTATTTTATAGAATCCCCAATGCATAATGGGGAATGTGATAAATTTTGATTCATGCGTTTTGAAGTAGAAGTATTCAGTATTTTATTTATTTATTTTGTTTTTTTTTCATGTACGCAAAGCGTACAGACGTGTGCATTACTGGCTGCTGCAGTGCAAAATTTTGCATATTTTTTTCAGATTCATGCATTTTGAGATAGGGGTATCCAGTGATTTTTTTTTTTTTTCTTGTGCACAAAGCGTACAGTTGTGAGTGATACTGGCTGCTGCAGTACAAAATTTTGCATGTTTTTCAGATTCATCCATTTGAGATAGGGGTATCCAGTGATGGTTTGTTTTCATGTACGCGAAGCGTACATACGTGCGTGATACTGGCTGCTGCAGTACAAAATTTTCCATGTTTTTCGAATTCATGCATTTTATGATAGGGTATCCAGTGTTTTTTTTTTTTTTTTCATGTACGCAAAGCGTACAGACGTGCGTAATACTGACTGCTGCAGTAGAAAATTTTGCAGATTTTTTAATTTCACGCATTTTAACTAATTTTTTATATTGCAGCAACCAGTATTACGCACGTTTTGTACGTTTTGCTTTCAGGAAAAAAAAAAAAAAAAAAAAAAAAGATACCCTATCTCAAAATGCATAAAATAAAAAATATATACAATTTTGCACTGCAGAAACCAGTATTACGCACTTCTGCAGATACCCCTATCTCAAAATACATGAATCGGAAAAATATGCGCAATTTTGTACTGCAGCAACCAGTACTACGCACGTCTGTACGCTTTGCGTACATAGACTCCCCCTCCCCCCCCCCCCAAAAAAAAAAAAATCACTGGATACCCATACCTTAAAATGCATGAAATTCAAAAGTAAGCAAAATTTAGTACTGGAGCAGCCAGTATTACGCACGTCTGTACGCTTTGCGTACATTAAAACAAACAAACAAACCAAAAAGCACATCACTGGATACCCCTATCTCAAACTCGGTATTCTAAATGGGTATCATATAGGGATGCTACAGTAGGCTTTTCGTATCCTAATCCGTGGTTTAGATGAAGCAAATGGTTCGTGTACAGGGACACTCAAAAGTATTCAAATACATTACGTCTATGGGGGAAATTGCAGGTAAGTAGAGTTTAACATCTATAGACTGCACTAAACTAAATGAAATTAATATATATTTTTTGCAATAGAGATAGTCAACTGGGAAAATTTTTTTGTGTATGTAGGAGCCTCGCCTTCCCCCTGGGGGAGAGGTCCCCCGTCGAGTGGAGTAAATTTTCATGATGGGTATCTTTCAAAAGAGCTCGCCAATACCTATAAAACGAATGGTTGAATTATCGATCTGTGATAATTTAAAATAAAGTTATCGATTTTTTTCATTTTTAACAAAAAAAAAAAAAAAAAAAATTGTAATATTAAGAATAAATTAAACTTTTTTTTTTTTTTTTTTTTTTTTTAATATTTAGTGTTACTTCTCTAATATGGAAATCGTCTGCATTATCATAAAAGTTATATATTTTTAAAAATTTTAATAAATTATTTTCTAAAAAAGAATTTTTTTTTAATAATCAAATTAAATTCTATATAAATGTAGGTGCATTAATGAAGCGGGGGGTTGAGGGGGGGGCGGCAGCCCCCCCCCCTCACACAGAACTAATTATCATATAAAACTCTTCCGGAGCCTAATTTGAATTGTTTAATACAGGTTTACGTAACAGTACTCGTTATGTTACCTCTTAATTTCCAACCTGTATTTATAGTATTAAAGTCGTGTGAGTGACACACCAGATTATTTTATTTAAAACTGATTTTAAACATTTGAAAATTTGACTATTTTTGTAGCATTTTATAAGAATAATCAATATAATTAAAAAAAAAAAAAAAAAAAAAAAAATCAAATTTTACTTTTTTTTTGCATATATAAATAAATATGTTTCTACATCTCTAAATAGTTAAGAATGTTGTAGTTTTTAATTTTTGCACATAAATAAGAGAAAAGCCTGCATCAAAAGACATTTGTATAAATTTTCGAAAAAGTAACCACTTTAAAAATACTTAGCCATGAATGTTTCACTCTGCTTTATAAATATGTATATGAGCAAAATTAATTGTAAAAAAATTAAATATATTTTATATTAATTTTTCTTTAACGGTATTTAAAATAATTATTGGTGCATAAATTATGGTAACTATATGTTTTAGAAATTCGAAAACAGACCGTTTTGTAGGAATTGTTTATTTTAAGTTTTTACTGTTTAAATACGTTTTGTTTTAAAAATTTTGAAACTGTACTTCCAGCAATTTCCGCCTATATTCTGCAAGTCCGAATATTTTTGTGTGTCTGTAAAAGAATTTTTAAACTTTTTTTTTTTTTTTTTTTTTCTTTTCTGTAGGAAATATGATTTTGTGCATATGAATAAATGCCTGTCTAGAGTTGTAAAATTCTCGTGTAATAAGGGACAAACCATTAAATGAGATTTTTTTTTTTTTTTTCTCTCTATTACAGACACATATTTTTGAAAGGTGACATTTAATGAAAACCAATTCTGATTATTTATGTTTTTGCTTTAAAATGTTTTACACTTATCTATATTACATAAAAATGGTTTTATCCAACATGTGCAATAAGAACATGTACATTAAAGAATAAACATATTTATATGGGAGTATTCACAGTTCAAAAAGAAATTGTTCTTCTATAGAGGGAAGTGACAAACTGACATATGTAGATCACGACATAAATTATTAAAAGAAAAAGTAAAAACAGAAACAGTTGAGTTTAAACAAAGTAATGTCGATGACAAAGAACAGCATGAATTGTCGGTTTAAAGAAGGTAGCTTGAATGATCTGTTATTGAAAAATGAAACTGACTTTTAATGATAATAGAACATACACTACCTTTCCATAAATGACCGGACATTTTCGATTTCAGACGTTTTTAAAAATATCTCAAAAAGTACTAAACAAATCATATTGAAACATCAGGAGTGTAAAGAACATGTTATACCTCATACATTTCAGTTAAAGTTTTCTGCTGAAAGTGAAAGGGGGCCCAATAAAAAATTAAAGAAAAGTGAAAGTGCTTGGCATCACCCTGTAGAAAGTATTGCTTGAAATCCAATCTGGTTGTAGCGTGTGATTATAGGGCTCTTCCTTATTACCTGTATAAATTTTTATGTCTCTACCGCATGTAATCAGGGAGATATAAAGGTTCCTTTAAAAAGTTGCAAAAACAATTTTCACGTTTTCGGCTATAACACGCAAGGTGTTAAAAAACCCAGAGCAAAGCTATTTTCAGGAAACTCGACATACAATGTGAGACACAGCATACTGCAATCAAAATGAAAAAATATTAAATATCTGATGAAATATGAGGATTGTTACTAAATAATTTTTAACTGCACATGCGTAAGATTTAGCGAAATTTCATTTGCATAATTTAATAGCCAAATGTTATTGAGCTACTTATATAAAACCCCTCAAACAAGTGTTGTGTAAACTCAAAAAGTTCTACGCCGTAGAATGAACCACTATTCAGTTTCTCTCGAAAAAAAGCAAAACTATAAGGGGGTTTACTCACATTTTTATTTTGATTCAATGAATAGTAATACAATTTTCAATGACTGTAAATAAATATTGAGAACTCCCCCTTATCAATTTCTTATTTTTGGGAACAGCTGAAATTCAGTTATTCAATGGCATAGAATTTAAGTTTACACGATACTTGTTTGGGGGTTTTATATAAGTAGCTCAATACATTTCGCTATTAAATTATGCAAATAAAATGTTGCAAAATCTTGCACATGCGCAGTTAAAAATTTAGTAAATACTCTTATTTCATTAGATTTGTAATATTTTTTTAATTCGATTGCAGTATGCTGTGTCTAATATTGTATGTCAAGTTTCCTGAAAATAGTTTTGCGCTGGGTTTTTTAATATCTTGCGTGTTATAGCTAAAAAAGTAAAGAAAAACATTTTGCAATTTTTGTAAAGAAACCTTTATATCTCTCTGATTACAAGCGGTAGAGACATAAAAATTTATACAGTTAATAAAGAGGAGCCCCATAATCACATGCTACAGCTAGATTGCATTTCAAGCATTACTTTTTACAGGGTGATGCCAAACACTTTCGTTTTTCTTTAATTTTTTACTGGTCCCGCTTTCACTTTAAGGGCAAAACTTTCACTGAAATATATGAGGTATAACATGTTCTTCTCAGTCTCACTTCTGAAGTTTCAAGAGGGTTTGTTTAGTACTTTTTGAGATATTTCGCACGGATAGTACACTTGGCATGAAAGCTAATTTAACATTCTATTTAAAGAGCTTTACTTATTGAAAATCCTGTGTAATTTTTAAAATCTTGATGCTGAAGTAGATAGGACATTTTCGCCAAGGACTCTACTTTCACACAGCCCCTCTTTCACTTTCGGCACAAAACTTGAACTGAAATGTATGAGGTATAACATGTTCTTACACTCCTGAAGTTTCAAGATGATTTGTTTAATACTTTTTGAGGTATTTTTTAAAATGTCTGAAATCGAAAGTGTCCGGTCATTAATGGAAAGGTAGTGTATTTTATCATTTATTTATTATAAAATGCTGTTTAATTTAAATTTGCTAACTTTTCAGCGCAATTTTATTTTTAAACTAGAGTTTATGATACAGAATTTTTTTTTCAAGCATATTAATTTTCATGCACACACCATCAAATTATTGATTAATTAAAAATCGTCAACATAATAGATAATAAACCTGTGGCTTATATTTAGAATAAGACTTACAGAAATATTAATTGTGTGAATTAGATTTCTTAAGTAAACCCCCAATTATTTTTTTAGAAAATCTTTATGAGGAGAATACTCTCTTTAACCTCTTGGGTGCATTTGACGAATAAGCTTCGTCATGCACTTGCTTTGCCTAAAAAACGGACGACGAGTATAAATTCCTCATGAAAATTAGAACAAAATTAAATTCAGTCGTCACAAACTATAAATAAATTGGTGATAATAATAATAATTGGTAAGTAGTTTGTAAATAATTGGTAATAATCAAATAAATTTATACCCAAGCGGTTAAATGTCAAATTTTAGTGATGGTTTTCGTTACAAATGCAAATCTGTAGGCATTAAAAAAATTTAAATTTGTATTTTAATATGAATAATTATTTATTATTTGCTATTGAATGCTTTCTGTCATGGAATAAGTATTAAGAGTTTAGAAAAATTGCTTTGCTTAGCTTACTGGAGAATATTCTCTCATTGAAAATTATGAATTGTAAAGAAAACATCTTGAAATAAAGTTTGTTTGTTCTAGTTATGTATGTCAAACTGAATAATTATGAATAAGTTTTATAATTTGTCATAAATATGAAAAAAAAATTGTATTTAAGAAAAATAAGAATATTTTCTATTCTCTGAATTTGGAGCTTCAGAGAATATTCTCACCTCACATCTCTATGCCTGTCATAGACCGATACATATCAGACTCTTTTTTGAGTCTTTCATTTTTTAAGCGATTTCTTGATGTGTCGATTGGTTATGTGTGCCCAACCGCACTACGAAGGAATTTTGCGAAATTCCTCCTGAGGAGGCAAGAAACATTTTTCTTTGCTTAACTATGCTCCAGATAATCTTTAAAAAACTATTTTTGGTGGTTACACGTATCAAACGCGTAGTATGAAGTGATTTGCGAAATTTCAGTCCTTCTTTAAGGGCGGGGTGAGGACAAAAAGACGTTTTCAAACGTAATTCTGAGTAGATTCCCTCCCCCCCCCCCTTACACACACACACATACAGACTGTCCAACTGCCGAAAACAACTCTTTTTTCTTTTTAATCGGAAGACATTAAAACATGTATAAATCAGGTAAAAACTCAAAGTTTTGACCGAATACAATACTTGCATTAACTACGGTAATTTGGTAATAAAAGTAAAAATATTTGAAAAGGGTTGTACCATACAGTTTGTGTGTCATTCGAATAATCATTTTAATTTATATTTATTAATAAAATTCTTTTTTATTACCCGTACTGTTTCTGTTTCCATTTACATATACACTATTTTAAAATATATTCAGGAAATTTAACATAGAATTCTCACTAACAATGTTCACATCATGTCTAGCAAATATTTCTCAAATCATTTTTATAAGGAATTGAAAAACCAAGTATCGACTCAAACAGAACAGCAGGTCCAATTAAATTCTTTATTTACTTCTATTACTTATTTATTTTTTCTATTGAAACAAATTATTTAAAAAATATTTAGATGAAGTGTTATTAAATTTAAAATAAGTTAGTTATTCGCAGGGAAGGTTATAATATTAAAGTCTAAATTTTCTAAACATTTTTTTTTTGTCTTATGTCATTTTAGATATTTTGAGTTTGTCATTGAAAGAATTATATGAAGCTCCTCAATGTACACGAAAAACATTACATCTCGCAATTTAACCATCTGAGAGGCAGTTTTATTATAGGCTGATTAATGTTTTATAGTGTTCTTTAAGTTGATTTTTCACAAATATTGCATTTCTGAGTTGTCACTTTTCTTGCCGGAGTGCGATTTTTTTTTTTTTTTTTTAATAAGACGGCTCCGCTGAAATTCCCCCCTCCCTCTTATCTCGGAAATGCGTCGGAATTATGACAAATGGCGAAGAAAATATTTTGGGCCCAGGTGTGGGCTAGGGGGAGAAGTTTTGAAATGTAGATTTTATACTCATGTATCTCTTTTAATAATCATTGCAGGACATAACTATTTATATCAAAGTCATTGTATTGAAGAAACGTTTCCAGGGATACCTTCCCATTTGAAATTTTAAACTTACCCACCCTAGCGGCACCCCTAGCCCCCCCGGGCCCAAAATTTTCTCACCAAAAGAGGTTCCCTTTGAATTTATTGAACACGCATTTCGCCATTTTTCAAAATGCTCATGCATTTCAGGAATATTAGGGGGATGTTGGACTTTTGACGGACCCTGTGTGTCAAAAGTCCACTGGGTCCGTAATATAAATTTATATTAAAATTTTATATTTTAATATAAATTTGTGTA
Organism: Salticus scenicus; assembly: GCA_963930645.1. Lineage (NCBI taxonomy): Eukaryota > Metazoa > Arthropoda > Arachnida > Araneae > Salticidae > Salticus > Salticus scenicus. Next base: position 414,412,248 of record OZ005648.1, read on the forward strand.
TATTAAAATATAACATATGAAAATTTACATATACAGTGACCCAGTGAGTGATAAAATTATTTGAATTATTTTATTTTTTTTTTTTCAATTTTCTAAAAAAAAAAAAAAAAAAAAAAAATACTAGACAAAATGACCCGGGATTTCAGACATGCAAAGAACATTTAAAAACTCACATGTACCATTATCAATTTAGTTCAGAGTGCAATTAGAGGACCAACCACAAATTGAAGAAGAGTGCAGATACTTTGGATCACCCTGTGTCATAGAAAAAGATATAAATGACTTGTAACTTTAACACGCTGTTGCACATGCTGTGTATAATATTTACATGTTTTGTTGTGGAAATTGTACAATTATTTAGACATATATATATATATATATATTTGAAAATTCTTATTTTATTATTATTATTATTATTTTATTTTATTTATTTATTTTTTTAAAGTTTTCTGTTTATAACTGGAACCGATTTCCATAAAACTTTACAAAATGTACAGAAAAATTGACAAAACGTTAGAGAAACGTTAGAAACATTATTCTGAAATATAAAATTCGCATGTGTAATATTCGCTGAGATATGAGCACCCTCAACTCGATTTGAGCTTTTTTGAAAATCTCTCTCTCTGTATATGTGGATCCAAAATTTTGTAGACACTGTATCTCACGAATCAATGGCGAGATATAATTATACTTGATATTTATGTGGACCTTGATTTCAATGGGTGCTGATTACATTTTGGGATGAATTGGGTGGTACTGTTATCCAGTTTTTTCAGAATTTTTACTACAACGGTATAAATTTTTGTTAAAATGTACACAAAGAGAATTATATTTCACACATTTGGAGGGAAATTGTAAGAAAATAATTTGTAATTATCAACCAGGAAAATATATATCTCTGAGCATCGCTTCACGTCCGGTATGGGTATTGACAGAAACTTGCCAATATCTATAAAACGAACGTTTTAGTGATAGATCTAAGATAACTTCAAACAAATATATATTTCAACAAAAGAAAAAAAAAAAAAAAAAAAAGATTTTTTTTTTTTTTTTTTTTCAATGGCAGACTATTAGCGCTTATTTGAAGCGGTCGATTTTATTGCTATTAAAACTTTTCAGAGAGAACAGAAAAATCACTAGGATGAGGGGAGGGGGTGGGGTGATGATAGATTGAAATCATAAATTAGTAACCATTTCAAAATTCGCTGAATAATAATAATAATAAACTACTTACAAGAATTAGCAACTTTGTTTACTGATCTGTAATCAACTTGTAGAATGTTTATATTTAAAGGAGATAATATCGTAATTCTGATAAAGAAGTTTATGGATAACTTAAAAGCATTTGATAACGCCACTCAAAATATTTCTTTTTTTCTTCTTATCAGTTTGTTAAACTTCTGTGAACTGAGAACTGGTAATTTTCATAATTTAGAATACATATTTATTGTAACATTGCGGCCAACTTTTCTAATTTTTAAATAAGATATATCACCAGTATTTCTAAAAAAATATCTGTATATATATATTTTCGATGATTAAATAAAGTGGAAAAAAAAAAAAAAAAAATCTGGTATGGAAGCCTTCCTTGAAAAACTCATTAATTACGAAAAAAAAAAAAAAAAAAAAAAAAAACCTCTATCCAGCACTAAAAACTACAAAAACATGTGTAACAGCAGCCACTAGCTGAGCAGGCTTTGATTGCTTTGCTAGTCAATATATTTAAAGTATTTTACGGAAAAAAATACTTTATAAATAAACACTAAAAAATTACATTGAAATCGTATAAAACCTCACTTCAGGCCGCCGATGCCTTCGACAGCGTCTTTCCGGCCTATGCTATGTCAGTTTCGGGTTCCCACTGCCTTCCATTTGCGCCTTAATCGGACATTTCAATTTAAGAGTTAACTGGACGATAAATGGCTCTGATATTATTCAAGAAGTACGTTTTTTGGATAGATATTTCTCGGTTAGATTATAATCTTCACTCAACACATGGCAGCACCGGACAATCTCTCCCTCTGCAAAAAATCTTTATATAAGTATTTTAAAAAAGTTACTGCCAACAGCGTCATATTTTTTTTTTTTTCTCCTGTCTGCGACTGCATTTTCTCACAGGGCTCTCAGCATCATTTGAGATATCAAAGGTTGTCGAATATTCCAAGGAACACATTTCTCTTGATTATATCATCAGTTTTGTAATTTAATTTTCATTCAATTTGTATGAAACATTGCTTTACAAGCCTTTCCTACGCAGAATATCTGCGTGATGATAGTACCTACATCCTACATACACGATATGATTTTCGGAAAAAAATCTCAAACAGAATCACTCACTGGATTTTTTTTTTTTTTTTTTTTTTTTTATCCAATAAAAGAGTTTTAAATCTTTGATATTTGCATTGTAATTTCAATTTAAAAATATAATTTTTTTCCGCTGCTAAGTTAAAAATTCTTAAAATTAAATTATTGTTGTATTAAAATTGTATCTTAATATGATTTCGATTAATAAATGACGCCACTGTTCTATCGAATAGCCAACGGTGAAATGCGAAGCTTAACTTAAATGGCTATAAATTCTTCCTGATATATTTCAAATACGAGATGTTGAGCCTATGTTTCAGCACGAAGTTGCGTATTTGATTACTTTTTTGCAGCCGAAATCCCTGGCAGCCGAATTCATGATTTAATGAATCTGGTCTGCGTTGGGTTGACCAATCAGATAACACTTTACGTCATTATCACATCGTTTTGTGAAAAATGAATCGTAACTGATTCACGTTAGAGAAATAGTGCTATGTAAAGAAAATTTTATATTTCGAATAACTTATGAAATTTTCAAATTAGAATATTTGTAGTCAATAATGTTCAAGCCTAGTATCATAAAATATATTTTTAAAGTGGTTTGAAGTCTACGATAAAAATCTCTCTCAAAATGAGCGTTTATGCGAAATTTTGCCCTATTCTGCCATGTTGAGAAAATTGTAAATTCCGAATAATGTATGAATTTTTAAATTAGAAAATTCATAATGATGTTCTAAATATTCTAAATATATATATAAAAAAAGTGGTTTGATGTCTTTACGCTGAAATTATCCGTAAAAATGGACGTTTATGTGAAAATAACTTACGAAGTTTTCATAGTTAATGACAGGGACTAACAGAAGTTCCAGTAACGGACGGGCCACGTAAATCTACGCTTTTACGTTATGACTGTTTAAGACGGGCATCGTAGATTTACGTTTGCTGTTTTAAAGGGCGGGGTTATGGGAGAAAAGTTATTGAATATGATATGTCAATTATGCAAGTTCCACTTCGTAAGAGTGGATGTTTTATAAAATATCACATTCATAAGGACTACTAGACATGCAAATAAAAACATTATACAATTTCATTCAAAAATAGTATTTATTCAATGAAACTACAATGCCCATATACACATGTTTATTTAATTCTTTAAAAAAAATTCCGGAAACCGGGACAGATGGAGAAAATACAACCCGTGTTGGTAGCCAGAGGAGAAAGTGAACTATTTCTGTGACAGCACCGACGGCAAAACAGAGAGAGGCTATAGAAGCAATTTTTCATTATTCTATAATGAATGTGGGTCTTATTTTACATTAAACGAATGAACTATTCAATATATTTTTTTCTGAATCTGCAATAACTGGTCGCCAATACGATATTTTTAAGTCGCCCAAGATTTGTTGGACCCTGGTTAATGATGTTTATGCCAACATCATAACTGATTTTTTAAAGGTGGTGTGACATCTTCACAGTTAAAATATTCCCTTTAATACACATTTAAGCGGAAATTTGCCCTATTCTCCCATGTTAAGACATCGTAAATTTGAAATAATTTACGAAGTCCTTAAATTAGAATGTTGCAAACCAATAGAGTTCTTGCCAATATTATAAGTAATATTTTAAAACTGTTTAGACCCCTTTGCGATCATTTGCTCTTGAGATGTCATGTACACAGGCTAATGAAATAACCCTTTCCGACCCAGGCCATACGATCGTGCGGGTTAGACATCCACTTACATTTTTGCATCTGGAACAGTCGTGTGTAATAAAACCAGGAAATGAACGATCGAGCTAATTAGCAGAAAGTGTAAAGTACAATTTTCAATCAACAAATGTCGGTTATAGTCCATATTTTACTTTCAGATGTCGAACCACTTTTGAAATATTTAGGATACTGGCATGAATATCATAGATTATGAATTTTCCAATATAAAAATTTCGTAAGTTATTGGAAATTTACGAATTTCTTAACATGGCAGAATAGGGCAAAATTTCACATAAACGTCAATCTTGAGGGATATTTTCATTGTAAAGATGTCGAACCACTTTTGAAATATTATTTAGGATACTGGCATGAATATCATAGACTATGATTTTTCCAATTTAAAAAATTCGTAAGTTATTTGGAATTTACGATATACAGAATAGGGCAAAAGTGAGCATAAACGTCCATTTTGAAGAATAAATATATGAGACAACTTCAAAATAACATTTATGATACACTTGTTTGAATATGATTGACTACAAATATTCTAATAGGAAAATTTCGTAAATTATTCGTAATTTAAGATTTTATCAACATAGTGAAATTGAAAAATTTTCTTATAAATAGGAATTTTGAGGATTATTGCATTGGGAATAGTAGCATGAAAGCTAAACAACAGAATGAACCCTGATAAAATAAATTAATAGATTAGAATAAGATAAATATATATCGAAGTGAACGGTGGATAGCCTATTAGGCGGGTATTTCATTCTGTCACTGTGTCAAGCTTTTGTCAAATTTATTTCTCTTAACATGATTATAATATGTCTCGCACTAGGAATTTATGAGAAATATATGATGGGGAAACTGATGGGGAACTGAGCAGAGTCCACCTATGCCAACTAGTTTTGGTTAGATTGTTTCTAAATTTTCAAAAGATAGATACAGGCACAGACTGAAACTGCTTGGCTGCTACTTCGCAAAATTCTATTTCGAAAATTCTATTCGCATTCCAAAAATTTTTGTTTCCCGAAAATAACTTTTTCACAAAGTTTCGCTTTATAGAAATGTTTTTTGGTAATATATTTTCGATCTATGAATAAACGAACCTCGTTTTCAGAATTGCTGCCTATATTTGGCTCAATGAAACATTATTTGATTGATAATTAGATTATGAGTTCTTAATTGGAAGGTTCGCATTATTTTTATTTACAAAAATTAAAAATTTCAAATATTATATATATACCTCTTTCCTCCTGCAGAAATTAATGACTCTATTTCCTGCTTTTGACAAATTCATTTATAATGGCAGAGGCCTATCTTTTTAATATTTCCCCCCCCCCCCCCCCCCCCCAAAAAAAAAAAAAAAAAAAAAAAAAAGGCGAGAATCTTTAATACTAGACTGACGTACTACTCTTCGCGAAAACTGAAAATGACGTTCGTCTGCTATGAAAGGATCAAATGTCTTGATAGTATTGTCAGCAACTTGTTGAAGAGTTGCTCAAGTGCTCGAACGTTGAAGGGTGGTTCTTTTCCTAACATCCAGTAGTAGGCCCGTTTCGATATAATTCCTTTTTTTTTTTTCTTTTTCATGTTATGTCATTAGTATAGATTGTTGATGTGGCGCCAGGCTATAATGCTGACGATATTTCCTTTACAATAGGACCTTAGTTTAATCAGGAAATGCTAGAGTTGGCTTATGTAAGTTACTCGCTCCAGAGTTGTAATTGGATGCTGACGAACATCGTTTGTTTGTCAGTGGAGAGCGTAACAGTTTCTAGGAACACAGTTTATTTAACCAATATTTGCACTATTTAAATAACCTTAATTGCATATGACAAGAGTTTATTAGGAAGAAAATGTTTCTTGCAAATATATATATATATACTAGCAGGCTTTGCACGCTTCGCTGGCCACTAAATTTAAAGGAAACGCGTTTCTATATAGCTTTATAAAAATAAAATAAAATAAATTACTGAAATTGTTCAAAAGCTCGCTCCAGGTCCCTGCTGCATTCAGCAGCGATTTGGTCATCCACTGCAACTCGGGCGCTTGTCCCTATTACCTGCGACAATAGTTTACCAATGAGCTTCCATTTAGGTGCTTATTATATAACAGTTTCGAAATAGATAGTATCGAAAAAATTGGGGTTTCCCTTTTATATTTGAATCCCAGTTACATGTGAACAACACTATACGTGTTGTTCACATGTAACTCGGACTGGACTCAAATGTACCTGGGTTTAGACAACATAATATTTGCTTTTACGTTATTTCATATGTTTTTTTTTTTGTTTATCCAATCAACCATTAAATGACAGCAATTTCACGCCAAATATTACAATATGCTGTGACCGGCTACGTCTGTAGCATGAGACAATTAATTTTTTGTGTTTATATGTAATTCATGGGTTGTAAACCTGATAGTACAGCCTTAATATAGTTCTCTTTGGTGGCTTTTGAATTTTTGTCACCATTTTGACTTAATCCATTGTAACAATAAGACTTAATCCATTGTAACAATAAGACTTAATCCCTTGTAACAATATGCTATGAGCGCTATTTCTGCCGTATTTTAGACAACTAATCTTTTTATGATTATATATATTTCCCATTAAACATATTTTTATTTATTTATTTAAATATTAATTTGAATTTTTCAAATATTTCTGTTCGACAGCGTGAGAGTGCAGTAACACACAGAGGTTCATTTGTTTGTATGATAAATTAGCATAGTGATTATTATATAAAAAAGTAAGTAAATAGGTAAGCATTATCGTGTTACACAACTTTATTATGTCGCTCCATTGGCAGCTTTTGAATTTTTGTCGCCATATTAGCGATGGATTTTTTTTTTATTTATTTTTTTTTTGTATGAAAAGGGGAAGACTATTTTGCTAATAATTTTATCAGACTCTTTTTTGTTTATACATAAGAATCCTTTATATTCTGCTTATATTTTTAATGCTTTTTAGGTTTAAAATAGTGCTTGTTGAAATAAATTTCCTATCTTTAAAACTGCATTTGTTCTGTAAATTTTGTGTAAAAATAAATCATTTATGTTTTTATATATTTGATGCGCTACTTAGATTAAAATGGCTGTTGCTATATTAAACTTCTTCTCGAAAAACATTCGGTGTACTTCAACACCAAAATTTAAAAAATCGCCCAGCAGGATCTGTTAATGAAGCTGATAAAATAAAAATATGGTTCATAGAGTTTAAATAATCTATTTAAAAAAATTTTTAAAACCCAAATTATTAATCTATCGTATCACATACATAGATATGGTAATAATATATAGATTGATCATTGGGGACAAAAAAGTGATTCCTTTTCACTCGGGAAAAGACGGCGATTTTACCAAAATATGGCAGTCTTTCCCCGAGTGAATACACACGGGAATATGCACGAATGTTTTTGCAAATAAAATTCATGAATAATTTATTTACTAAAGGTGAATGAAAAGCCCCAGATATAGTTTCAAATTCATTCTTCTTCTTTTTTTTTTTCCCTTCAATACCACTTGATGGCTGATTACAAAGCTTTTTTTTTTCGGCATCAAAAATCTTTGCACGATAATATGGGGATGATAGATCTATATATATTATTATATCTATGATCACATAAATCTTTTCGAAAATAGAATAAAACTTAATTTGAAAAAAAAAAAAAAATAATAATAATAACTTTTGTTTATTAACCAAAATAATTGATGAAATTTGAAATGCAAGTTGGTCTTGTGGGGTACAGGCTGTATGTTATATTTTTGTGTTCGTGAGACAAAATTTAAAAGAATTTGAAAACTGCAATCCCTTTGCAATCCCTTTTTAATCCCTTTTAAAAAACATGTGACTTAATGTGAAGCAGATTTTTCATTTTTTTTCTCCTAACGGTTTCCATACAATCTTCTGCTGTTGTCACCTAAAATTCATACTTTAGTTAATTTTAAAAAATCGAATTGTCCGATTGATAAGTTGTTTAATGCATCGGATTAAAAAAAAATTTCCCTTTCATTTGCTATCTTATTTGTAACGATGCGACTGATATTTCTAATTTATTTTCTAATCTTTCTGATTTATTTTCCTCATTTTAAATAAGTGTACGGTTTTTTTTTTTTTTGTTTTTTTTTTTTTAATTATTATTATTTTGTCGAAAAAAAATGGCAACAATTAAATTGTGGATAAAATTTTAAAATTTAAATGTCTTATTTATCAGAAATTAGAAGGTTTTTATTTTCACATTTTAATTAATTAAGAAAAAACTAATCATCCGATTGATAAGCTGTTTAATGCATCGGATTTACAAACATTTTCCCTTTCATTTGGTGTCTTATTTGTAACGATGCGAGTGATATTTCTAATATTTTTTCTAATCTTTCTGATTTATTTTCCTCATTTTAAATAAATATACGTTTTTTTTTTTTTTTAAATTATTATTATTATTTTGTCGAAAAAAAAAATTGGCAACAATTAAATTATGGATAAAATGTTAAAATTTAAATGTTTTTTTTTTTTTTTTTTTATCAGAAATTAGAAGGTTATGATTTTCACATTTTAATTAATTAAGAAAAAACTAATCAAAAATTCGAAAATCTGACTTCGATGTGCACAATGACCCTTCGGGATGCACCTTTGTTTTAAATCTCGTGACTGTCCGAGCTACCGTTTTCGAGATCAGTGAAATATACATACAAGTATTGCTCACTTAATAGTATAAGATATATATATGTATGTATTAGAAATACATATATATATATATATATATATATATTTATAAGAAATAAACATTGCGTTTTTCAAATGCAGAGCAGAAGTTTTACAAGTTATCTACTATGAAAACTAATGTCATTCGTTATACATGGTGAATGGTACTTCTTGGCCAAATGTGTATGACGGTAAAATATATGAATACCCAATTAATCCTTATTTTAGAAGAAAATTCATTTCTGCAGCCTAAACATTTATTTGGGTTTTTCTTTTCTTTTCATAATGGTGATAAATGACTTTTAAACTGCTAAGCATATTCAAATTTAAATTTGAAAGTATGTATCCTTCTTACCTTTTCCTATTCATTTTAATTTCCTTTCCATGACAGATTTTCTTAACTTTGCATTTATCAGTTGGAAAAGTTTCTGGAAAAATCAATTAGATTTGCTAAAATATTTTAGACATTTCAATTGCTACAAAATTTATTAAAATCGAGTCTTTTTCAGGGTCCAATCCAGGATTTCAAACTTAATACCTATTTTTGTGAAAAATCTTAACTATATTTTATTTTTGTAAAAAATTGTAGCGCACTCTTTTTCTCTCTGTCTCCTGTGTGGTGTGGAGGGGGGGGGGGGGAGTTCAGACTAAGTAAGATAATAAAAATAATGCTTAGCAGTTAGTGTGAGGCTTATAACAGAACATGAACCAAAACTCACTTCTCTCTGAAGTAAACAGTTTAGTAGTGAGAGTGTAAGTAGATATTGTTTTTATTCGTGCTAGTATCACTGCACTATGCATGAATTATACCAGGGAGGATAGACACATCACCATACAGCCATCAAAACGTTAAACCACATGAGGAATCAGCAAACAGTACACTATGGGCACAACTCCAGAGCGTGTCTGTATCGATACACGCGAGGATCGTTTTGTTTACTTATGCTATACCGTTTCTCGCCAGTAGCAAAGAACTGTGTGTAGATTAAAACCAACATTCTGCATGATTCTTGCTTTGTGAATCGCATCAACAGAAATGCACAAATAAGTTACTTTTCTTCGAAAATGTGCTCATTTAAAATTTCAGATTTTGCTAGAATGACTAAGATTTTTGTGAAAATACCTTTTTTGCCAGGTTGAGTTTTATGAAGGAACCCATAAACAGTAGTAAAATCGCCCTGTATTAACCCCTGACTTTATCAATCACTGTATGGTGAATAATAGAGACTTCGGCTAATTTTCGATAATTGAGTTCGCACGAAAGGTCGGTTCGGAGTACAAACAATGGTGGTGGTAATATAGTTTTGAGTATTTGAACGCTACGGCAATGGTTGATGCAAACAAACAATTCTCGCACGCAATTTAAAACTAGGTCGTTCTTTTTTAGTGTAATGTGTTCTGTAATTATGATTTTGAGTCCAATTACCAAAGGTTAGTTGATTGATTTAAAGACGTTCATATTTTCGCCATTTAAACACTGCGATGATTGATCATGCAGCTCAAAACAGCAATTCTCTGAAAGTAAGTGGGGGAATTTTTGCATACGGTAGTTGTTCTGAGTTTTCTGTCGTTTTCTCTGAAACTCGCGTAAATACGAGCTAGAACCCCTTGGAAAGCTTCCTTTTCCCAAATCCCACGGAGGGCAATCCACCCAACGACTGGGTTATGTTTTAAATAGTATTATTTGTTTAGGGAATTTACAAAATAATTCGCATATATTACGGTTTGCGAAAGGTATTTCTCTAAAACATATTTTTTAATATAGCTTTATACATCACAAAAAAAAATAACGTAATTAACATTATTCGTATTCACAAAAGCATATGAGCATTGAGAACTGGTTTACAGGTCTTCACAAGATCCTTCAAATATTGTGTGGAATTTCTCTTCGAGCATTTCCAGGTGTTTTATGAGGTTTTAATAATTTTCTGCAGAGTTAAAAAAAGAAAAAAAAGAAAAAGAGGTTTAAACGATGCAGCGCATAAAGTGAAATAAAAAAGAGAATCTTAGCGAATCGCATGAGTTTTCTTTCTTGATCTAATGTTGATTTCATTAGGTATCTTTCACCATATTTCTTTAAACTATTTTCATCTTTGTAGTGTTTAAACTTCCAGTTTAATTTCCAGTCCAGTTTTTTGAATTAGTTATAGGTTTATTGTTTTTTAAAATTCATAGTTAAATAAAATTTTAGTAAGCCATTTAATAAGTAAATCGTAATTTGATTTTTTATAAACGAATTCGTTGTGTGTGTTGAATTGACTGAGGAGCGAAGATTTTTTTTTTTTTTTAATCGAAAGTAGAAAATTGTGTATATAGTACGAGTCACGCGTATGTTACGCCAGGCATTCCGAGTGGGGCTCTCGAAACACGGAAATTTGAGATAAGAAGGCTGATGCTGAAGAGAGCAGCTTTTTGCGTGTGTCATTATTTACCCTAGAAATACGACTGTTGTATTCGCCCCCCCCCACCCCCCACCCCCACCCACCCGCCGTCCTTTTCTCACAAAAATAGCTCTTTCCCTGCTCACTTTTGACATTAATATTGCGAGTGAAATTTCCTATTATGTTGAGCGTTGTTTTGATTTATTAGAGCTTCATTTTGGAGCATAACAATTTAATTATTTCTCAGTAATTCATATAGAATTTTTAAATGTATAAAAAGCCATTCATAAAAAGCCAATGAGTTAACTTTTAGCATGAATAAGATTTTGGGTTGTGTGTAGTATGAAATACGTACTAGATATTGTATTAAATACACAGATGTTTTAATATTATTAGGTAACACCTTATACATGCATATATAAAAAAAAATCTGGAGTGACTCCACTCGACTTTCCGAACATTGAGTAACTAACAGTTTTGTAGATAAAATAAAGAAAGAGGAATTGCTAAACAAACAAAAGAGAGAAAACCATAATAGAGTGTTTTTTTCTCCATATATCACACGAGGTTTTATTTAACGCTACTGAACTTTGAGCCCTTAGATCATAATGATAAAGAATTTTTGGTTTTGTCCCTGTAAAAATCTATAGATGCTAGATTCACCAAAATGCTTATAGTTAGTGCAACAATGATTTGTAATATTCATACAAATTTTCAGCTCAATTGAATAAGGCGTTTAGATGCTATCGCACTTTTAAAAATTTGGTCTCATAGGCCATAATGATAAAGAATTTTTCTTTGTGTCCCTGTAAAAAAACTGTAGTGCTAGATTCACCAAAATCTATACAGTTGGTGCAAATGCGACCTATAGCATGTGTACAATTTTTTTGCTCAGATTAATAAGGCGTTTAGACGCTATCACACTTTTAAAAATTTGGCCCCATTGGCCTTAATGATAAAGAATTTTTCTTTGTGTCCCTGTAAAAAAACTATAAGTGCTAGATTCTCCAAAATCTATACAGATTGAGTATCTGTGACCTATAATATGGGTATAAAATTTTTGCTCAATTGAATAAGGCGTTTAGATGCTATCGCACTTTTAAGATTTTGGTCCCATAGGCCATAATGATAAAGAATTTTTCTTTGTGTCCCTGTAAAAAAACTATAAGTGCTAGATTCACCAAAATCTATATGGTTCGTACTATGGTGACTTACAATATACGTACCAACTTTCAGGTTAATCGAAGAAAGCGTTTAGACGCTAGCGTGTTCACAAACATACACACATACATACATCATCGTAAAAATAGTGAAAACGGACTCGTTGGACCTCAAAACGTATAGAAACATCAAAATCTCGAATTCGGATTTTTGACATGATTACAATACTTTCCTCACTATAGTGTTCGGAAAGTAAAAAAGGAAGGAGGAGGCTCAGTAGATAAAATATTTTATTGAATAAGAGGGGGGAGGGTAACTACAGAGGGGCTCTACATGCGTATTACACAAGTTGTTTGTTTTGAAATTGCAGATGGTATCAGACTAGTAATTTTTGTAATCTTGAGTGGGACGTATATGTCGCGTTAGTAGTCAAATATATTATGATTCGATGATTCTGCATGCTACGCAGAAATTATTATTAAGCCATGGGCAGTACTTGTTCTGATTTTCCTGAAAATTTAAAAATGTCCTTAATCATGATAAAGTGTCATGAATTTCCTGAAATTTTTACCTGTTATGCTATTTGTTATTTAAACAACCTAAAATAAGCAATCAAATGCCAGAGTCGTTCTGTACTGCTGTGCCGTGCGCTATAGATAATAAAAACCTTGTAAGCAGCTCTGATGTTGCATTGCAATCATGCTTTTTTAAAATAATCTAAGAAAAATCTGCCCTTATTTTCCAGAAATAATATATTTTATTATTTCTATCATAAATTGTTTCCCCCGTACCATTTAAAAAATGTTGTTAACACTTGTCTCTAAACTGAAATTTACAAAGAATATGCCCTTTTTGATATGAAGATGAATGAAAAATCACGGGTCAAAAAAAGTTTTTGAAATGTCGCTGTAACTGAGTTTTTGTGGAGTTTCAAATGCTCTGGTTAGTCTTTTTTAAACTCCAAAATTGTGAGCCAAGCGTTTATTTATTTTATTTTTTCCCGTTTTAATTTAATTCTTTTTTTTTTTTTTTTTTTTTTTTTTCATGTTCTAAAATATTAGTTAATTTTCCATCTATGTTTGCTGTTTTGTTATATATTTTAATTTAATCATAAGTAAAAATTTTAAAAATTATTAAAAACTACTCAGAAATGCACATTCAAAAATTCGATGTTGACATTATTTTCCAAATAACTTGGCTTTTTTTTTTGTCCATGCACAGTAGATTCCAGACATCTTGTTTATGTAGGAAGGCTTGTACTATCCCTGTTAAGCGTTTATGTTAGCTTTATAAATGCGTGTATGTATATATATATATATATATATATATATATATATATATATATATTAGGTAGGATGTCCCTTAAATCAGAGAGAAATTTTGTTTTTGTGTTTTTACTTTTTGAAATCCGATACGCATACCCTCTAATTACTTTCTCTTACCCATAACGTAGAGAAAGAATTGTTTTGGGGTCAAATTTTCGAAATTGAGTTTGTTATATTTACATGTTTTGAGGTCCCCTGAATCCGAAAATCATGTTTTTAGCGGTTGGTCTGTATGTGTGTCTTTTTGTTATCAGCATATCTCAAAAACAAATAAGAGCAGAAAGTTCAAACTTGGTGTTCTAAATGTGTGTCATTATAGGAATGCTACAGTAAACTTTTCGTTCAGATGAAGAAAATGGTTCGTGTACAAGGACACCCAAGATAATTCAAATACATTATGTCTATGGGGGAAATTGCAGGTAAGTAGTTTAACAGCTATAGACTGCACTAAACCACTTGAAACGAATATATATTTTTTACATGCGTCAAAACATGTCTCATGTAGAATATGGTAGGGAAATCATTCACTGTTCATTTACAGGGCTACGCAAAAGAACTATATTATAATGCGACAATACTTGAAAATTGGTGAAAGTGTGCGTTAGGTTGTGCCGTGTATTATTAATATAGGATTATATTTGTGTGACCATGTGATGTGTACATAACTTTCAGAAGATAACAGGGCTGCCAATATTTAAGCCATAACATTCTCATTTGTTAGTGGAAATGCTTTACTATAATATTTTACCCTGTCCAAGAAAGCTGTTAGGGAATTGAAATTAATTCTTCATAGCCATGTGGTAAATAATGTATTTTTTTAAGCTAAATATTCACCACTTGGTTTTTTGTATATTTATATATTTTGAGGCTTTCTGAATACCGAAATTTTATAGTTTGATCTTTGTCTGTGTCCGTTAGAGTAAATTTAAAGCAAATAATTTCAAGCAATCTAAAGGATGTATGTTGAAGTTAATACGTTTGTTCAAGATTAATAAGCTTCAACTAATGATGCGTGTGAAAGCTGTCTTAGTAATTTTAAATGAACTTTTTAAATGTCTTAGTAATTTTAATTTTGAACTTAATAACAGATTTGAATTCTATATAAATGTAGATACAATAATGAAACGGGGAGCCCCCTCACATAGAATTATTTGTCGAATAAAGCTGTTTCAAAGTCTTAACATAGGTTTACATAACAGTACTCGTTATCTTAACCCTTAATATCCAATCTGTACTTAAATTTCAGGGTAAGATAAAGTCGTGTGAGTGACACACCAGATTATTTTTTTCTATTTTAACCCTAAATACTTTTTAGCAAAATATCAGCTCTCTGCGATTATGTTAACATGTGCCGAATTGACGAGAAAATCGTCAATTCGGCACGCGTTATCCAAGAGAGCTGATATTTTGCTAAAAAGCATTTAGGGTTAAACAGAAAGAATTAGGGAGTATGGGTATCGGATTAAAAAAAAAAAAAAAAAAAAAAAAAAATCCCCTTCGATTAATGGACACCCTAATATATATACACATTCTCTGCTTAAAAAAGATTAGACGCACTCATATTTTTTTAAAGCACATTATTTCTGTAATGTGAGATATAAAAGTAGATTTCTTTATTATAATCCTCAGTTTCCATATTTTGAATATTCTTTTAAGTTATAAAGGGGGAAAATTCAGAAAATAAAAATGGTGTATATTTCCAACATAATATAAATAAATATCCACACACCAAAATTCGCTATTTAAGATAATTCACAGCGAATTCAAACGGAAAAACATGTTTTTATACATGTTTATTGCCTTCCGACTCCGAGAAGTGGGGGAGGGGATTTCGAATTTCGTGAAATGCAGTTACAATAAGTGCCGGATGTATACAAACAATTTACACACCAAATTTCGTGACCACAGAAGTCTTTAATAGACAGTATTATAAATAAATAAATACCAAAAGCACAGCTTAAGTATCGGAACCCTTTGGTGACTTTAAATATTTTAAGACGTTTTTGCGATGAACTGAATTAGCTATCTCAATTGTGCAATTAAAGATCTTGACGAGAAACGTCCGAGCTACTTCGTTGCCGAATTTCAAATTTTGCCAAAGGGATCCAATACTAAAGCTGTTCCATATCGAATCTGGGTTGAAAACGGAAAAAGGGTAAAATAAATTGGAAATATCAGACCTATATTTATAAATTTCATACCGAATGAAAGGGGCGATTTTGCTGAATCCAGGGGTTCAAACAGTTTTTCGATGCGACAATTAGATTTTTAAAAAATAACTAAAGTATGAAATTTAAGTGGCAACGGAAAAACGGATAAAGGGAAAAATAAATTAGAAATATGAGACCTAGCATTACAAATTCAGTACCAAATGAAAGAGGTGATTTTTCTGAATCCTGGGGTGTAAACAGTTTTTCGATACGACAATTAGATTTTTTAAAATTAACTAAAGTATGAAACTTAGATGGCAACACTTCATTTCAATCTTTTCATAATTTGTAGTGAAAATCACGCGAATACAAAAGTCTTTAACTTAAAAATCTATTTTTATATTTTATTTTTTCATTCAAAGCATTTTAGTGAAAAAATATTTATGGCTCATGCGCAGGCGTTTTTTACACACAATTTAAACACTAATCATAATTTTGAAAATTTCTATAGATATAATTTCAAGTTGGGTGAAGACCTAAGTTTCTGCCAAGCGCCGTTGAATTCCGTCCAGCCGTTCTCGAGTGATGCCCGGACAAACGTGTTTTAGTCTTTTACCCCCTAAGGGGGGAACGGGGGGGGGATTTCTGAAAAGTTGATAGATATAATTTTAAGTTGGGTGAAGACCTAAATTCCTGCCAAGCGTCGTTGAATTCCTTCCAGCCGTTCTCAAGTGATGCCCGGACAAAAAAAGCGACATTTGGACACGATGACACACACACAGACACACACACACACACAGACACACACACACAGGCAAAATTTTCTGAAGTCATTTTCGGCTTTCATGGGGTGTAAAACGTGAAGATATCGCAAAATTTTTCGTTTCCGACAAATTTACAGACAAAACTCTGATTTTATTAATATAGATTGGCGACCACTTGAAAATTTGTCATTATGGTAACTTTAGTAATACAGAATCAATTCGCATCAAATTTAGGTAGTGGATTTATCATTCAAATATCTCACTTAAGTTTGCTAGGCATCTCACTTCACATTTTTTTACAAGTGGTGCCACCTGAAAATTTCTTATGACGATAATTTTTGAAATACTGATTTAATTTAAACTAGAACTGGACAATGAACTTATCATACAAATATACTGGATGATTTTTTGATGGGCAAGTTGTTTTGTCATTTTGTTTCCAAGTTTCAGCCACTTAGACTGCCATTTGAAAATTTGCCATAATAATAACTTTTGAAACACGGCACTGATTTAAACCACAGTTAGACAGTGAACCTATGCTTCAAATATCTTGGATGTGTTTGCTGGGCAACTTATTCCACTGTATTGTTTCCAAGTGGCGGCCACTTGAATATTTGTTGTCACGGTAACTTTAGAAATAATTAATCAATTCAAATCAAAGTTGAAAATTGGATTTATCATTCAAACAAAAATCTAGAAAATTCAAGTAACTCGTGAACCAATCACGTTATTGCGTCCATCTTTGGTATATCGATAATAAGTATTTTCTTGCCAAAAGTCGCCATAGTGGAAAATTCGCCAAATTCGGCGCCAAATCTATTACCTGCGTTACTGGATCTTTTTAATGCGTTTTTAAGGAAAAATTTGGCTATTTTAATGCTAAAACAAACTAGAAATGCAGAAAACTAACATTTTTATCAACTTACAGCCTCTTTGAAAGAATTTCTCAAAAAAAAAAAAAAAAAAATTTACAACGATATCTTAGATGAGCAACTTTCTCTGCCATTTTGATCGAAGTGGCAGTCACTAAATTTTTCAATCCGATGACTTTTGAGATTTTGAATTAATTCGAACTATATGTGTACAGTAGACTTATCTCACAATTACATTTCATATATTTGTCAACTTAACCCACCCTTTTGTTTCCAAGCGCCAGCCACTTGAAAATTTTAAATTCACATAATAATAAGGTGAAATAAGGGGGAGGGGGCGCATCTTATAGTATCTCTAAACCAAAACTTTTTTTTATACTAAGGGGGTTATTTTCCCATTTTCGTTAAATATTAATTATGGTTTCTTTGAGAGGAGGCGATTGGTTTCATATTTGACCTCTACCATTATAGATCAAGTAATAGTCCATGTTTTCCCCTCGACTAATATCAGGATTTTAAGTTGGATGTAGTAAAACACTGATGTGTTTTCACGAAACTTTGTTTTAAATTGTTGATGGGCTGCAAGTCAGTTATTTCCATTTCTAATTTAGTAGAATTTTTATTTAAACATGATTGAACCTATTCAATATGAATGAAATTGGACATTTCCTTTTCCCTCTTGGCATTTTACTTGGCGTGGTATATCCAAAGGTCGTTGGACATGTTCATCCTAAGTTTTAAGAAGCGTGTTTGTTGATTCGTGCATTTTTTTTTTTTTTTTAAATGCTACAAACAAAAACGCATATCAATATGGATGTAATGTATGAATGATAGCATGGATTACAGGAACTCGTGATTACTGTGTTTTGCTAATTATTGATAATTTTATTAAAGTATTCTTACTTGGACGAGAGTGTAACCTCTCCAGCAAAAGGAAAGACAACTCTCTTCAAACGGTGCCATGCATTGCGGATTTTTTTTCTTTTTTCTTTTTTCTTTCTGGGCCTTTATGAATGCTTATTTGCTTGTAATTTTTCTAAATTCGTATTGATTGTGCCCTAACAATCACCATAAAAACTTTTAATAAGGATGACGGTCATTTTGCATTTTTTTTTTTTTTTTTTTTTTGGCGTAGAAGGAAGAGTTAGAAAAAGGAGGGGAGAAGGAAATTGGTTATGTTTTTTTTTTTTTTTTTTTTTAATAAATAAATATATATATATAATAAAAAAAAAAATATTCCAGAAGGGGGGAAAAAAAAAAAAAAAAAAGATTGTGTTTAAGTGAGGCTTAGTAAGTCAAAGATCTGTAGCTCCTCCTTTTCCAGGGAAAAAGCAATTTATAACAAGAGTCTTCGCCAGAATGTCAACTTGGGTTCCATTTCGAATGTTTGCATAGGATACAGTATGTCTTAATGAAAGACTTCTTAATGGAGTTATGGTGATGGGCGTTTACGAGTAATTATGACTTTGTTTGCTTCACTAATTCATCTTATTCTAATTGTGCAAGGAGAACTTGCAAAAAACAAATTTTCCGCCGAAACGAGGTTTTGTGCGATTTCTCCGGAATATTCTTTTTGTTTTTATTTATAAAGTGATACATAAAAAATAGCGATTCTTTTTTTATTCATTTAAATATAGTGACAAGAGAAGTGGGCAAAGCCTGCCAGTAGTACATGAAAATATGTTATATCGAATATGAGATTAAAGCTGGGTTTTTCTATTTACCCACAATGGTTATTGCTCAGTATAAGTATTCATTCATTAATGGTAAAATGTTTCATACTTTTTTAAATTTATTTTAAAAAGTTGTATCGGCTTTACATTCCCCCCCCCCCCCTGTTATTTATATTTGTTAAATTAGTTTCATATTGATACAACTTTTGTAATTTTGATCATTAAAACATCTTTTTAAAATGAGGTTGGTTAAATGACAAACTATACATTTTCATGTAGTGTTTCAGAACTTTTGTAACTATTTGTGTAATAGGTTCACTGCTGCTTTCCAGCTTAGTAGATTGAACGAAATCGTAATAATTGAATACTTTTTAATTGCACTGCTCTGCATTAAAATCGGCCCCAACACATTCCTTTAAATTCTTCTTTAAAATGACCTCCTCAGACATGCCA
Source organism: Salticus scenicus (assembly GCA_963930645.1). Lineage (NCBI taxonomy): Eukaryota > Metazoa > Arthropoda > Arachnida > Araneae > Salticidae > Salticus > Salticus scenicus. The sequence goes on from OZ005648.1 coordinate 414,431,744, forward strand.
AGTCTTCCGCTTTTTGCTTGTTTTTCTATGCTCCTGACTTTCCACTCATTTCTCCTGCTTTTCTGATGTTATTGTTATCTATCCTCCTTAGCATAATTTATGCTTAAAATTTGAGGGTATTGGGTAAAAAAATTCGAAAGAAAATTGAAATTTATCTTGCCCTGCAATTTATCAAGTTCCGTTTGAATGTGAATTACTATACAATGCTTTAAAACTAATTTTTGCTAAGAATAAATTTTTAACTTTCATTTTTTATAATGAAAAATGTCTTATTATCAAAAGATTTTTTTTTTAAATACCATAACTATTGAAAACTTAAAGAATTCAAATTTCATTAGAATATGGCTGATATTTTCATTTCTTTATTACCTTTTCTTTTACAAAGATAATTAAGATTCTTATTGTTTTATATTAGGAGCAGAATGATCAAATCTGTCTATTTTGACTTAAGTTTTAAACATCTGTATGTCTGAGGTTTTTTTTTTTTTTTTTTTTTTGATAGTTTGTTTTACTGCAAGAAACCTATATTATTCATTTAATTTTAATACTGATGCTTTGTAAATACCTCCTAAGCTTATAAAGCTTTACTTAAAATTAAATTTGCATTATTTTACTCATTTTTCTTACAAACTTTCTTGTTGGAAAAAGTCTCGTGATTTCTGTTAAAAAAATCTCCTGCTTTTTTGTCATTAGAAGTTGGCATCTCTGTCTCCTGAGAGTGTGACTTCCATTTTGTCCCATCACCTATCATTTTTTAGGATGCCCCCTATTTTTTTCATTGTTCAGTCATTTTATGGCTATGAATTTGATTTGGAGGATGTGTGTGTTATTTTAACTGTTAAATATCTTCTGAGGGGTTATAGAGGTGAAAAATTCTAAAACATGAACGTTTGTAGGAAGAGGGGAAATTTAGGGGGGTGGGGTATTTGCCACTGAAATTATAAATTACATTTATTATATTTTATTAATCTATTATTATTTGTTGTACATTATATATTTGTTTTTAAGTGTTAAATTAATTCTTTTCCATTCTCCAAATCAAATTAATGTCCATAAAATCACCGAACAGTGATGAAAATTGAGGTAGGGAGTGGCGTCAAGAGAAAACGATGAGTGATAGGGAAAATGGTATGATTCAGAAGATCATTTTACATGAGAATCAACAGAAATGATATCAGACTCGAAAAAAAAATTCCTTTTTGCTGCCCAATGTTATTAGTATCTCTAAGATGAGACATAACGAGCCTCAAATAATTTGTACAAAATATAACGAAATTTCTTCAGTTGACATGCCTATAACTACATTTTATCTAACAATCATTTTTCATCAAAATCTTTTCTGTTACAACTGTTGGAAATGATATAATGAAAGAGTCATATATATAATGTTTAGAAGTGTAAATTTTGATCGAATTTAGCATACAAGAGATATAATATTAATGGCAATTTCATTCAAAAAATACATAGAATTTGTAAAACAGGATAAAATTTAGCTTACAAGAGATACATTAAAAGCAAAAACTTCGAATTTCGAATTCACCTAGCATTTTTCAAACTTCTGATTATCGTAAAGCCACTTTTACTGGTCAATATCTAAATTTTCATTTGCTAATCCTAATTCTCATAAAATTGCAGTCTTCCGTCGTGAAAAAATTATCCGCTTCCCCTCTCCTTCGTTTCCTCCTGCAATTTCCCCCTCTACTTCAATGCAAATTAAAAATTCACTAATTAATAAGAACAATTATATTTCTATGCCATATTTTGGTTTTCCTTCAGAATTTATTTCTAAATTACTTAAACCACATAATACTTATACTGCTTTCCGGCCAATTAAACAATTTAAAAACGTCCTTTTTAACTTTAAATCCATAACCCCTTCTCTGGATTTAACTGGAGTATTATATTTAATTCCTTGTAAAAATTGCAAATATGTTTATATAGGTGAAACTGGCCGTACAGCAAAAATTAGACTACAGGAGCACAGACGATCTTTTAAAAATTGCAACCAAAATTCTAAAATTGTAATCCATTCAATAGAAACCGATCATATTCCTGACTTCGATAATATAAAAAATCTAAATTCTGGTTTTGATAATTATAAATCGCGTATTTTCCTTGAGAGCTGGCACACTGTCAAGCATCTTCACACTATCAATGAAGCATGCGCACTGGCTCCTCAATATTCGGTACTCCTTTAAATTCCTTGAGTATTCATGTAATGTTTGCACATTGTGTTGTAATTACTGATGAGGAAACCCGGACGGGTTTCGAAACGTCTCGATTTTAATTGTTTTTACATGTATATTTTGTTTTTAAATGTATTTTTAACTTAAATTTTTGTCTCATAAATAAAACAGTTTTTGCTTTTAATTTATATAATTGAGACGGTTTGATGTTTGTGTACGTTAAAGAGATACATTATTAATACTAATTATATTCAAAAAATTAAATAAAGCCTTGATTAGTAAATTGAAGTTGAATAAAGATACTCACGCTATTATTACTTATTAAACCCACTCATGCGTGCTAGTAAAGAATTAAATTATCCTTCGGGGAAAAAAAAAAAAATCCTTCAGATACCGTTAATTATTAAGAAGAACCCAACAAATTAAAAAAAGGAAGCAGGGCATTACAAATTAATTTGTAACATATACAGTAATTTGCATAATAACAACTGAAGCTGAATGCACGATCGAACCAGCTTTGTTTGTTTCACAGATTATAAATAATTGTATGATGAAAAAAACTTTTTATATACAATGTTTTAAATTTTCTGATGAATCATAGAGCTCGTATCAATGTGCATAAAATCTTTAAAGTGATAATGACGTCAATTTTTGTGAGATGCATCATTTAACTTTTTATAATTTTGTAACGCTCACGTTTAATTAAATGTATTTGTTTTTATGTGGAAAGAAAATGAACTCGTGCATTTTTTTGGCAACAATTAAATTATAGCTAATATTTTAATGGTTATTTTAACGCTATTAGGATGTTATTATTTTCATATTTGAATTATAAGAAAACTAATCAAAAATTCGAAAATCTGACTTCGAAGTATTGTGTTGTCACCGGGTTCTGAGCTACTGTGAAAGTTTCAAATGTCTAGCTAGTAGGGAAGTAAGTTAAAATTCTATTAATAAACAAATAAGATTTGTACCGGACAAACAAACAAACAAGATTAAGTGTCATGATTTCAGTGAAAAGTTGCCAAAGTAATATATGTATTGTGAAATTAGTCATTGAAGATTTGCATTAAATATTATCTAAGAGTTGTATCTTTTCAAGTTGCTGACGTAATAATTGAATGTGGAGAGTACTTTGACATTAACCCCTTAACGCGCGCTGTCCTCGCTGCGAGGATGCAAAATTTAAGATCCAGCTGGCAAAATTCATTCCGAAAATTTTTTAGCAAAAATTTACGTATATAACATATCAGAAAAGGCCAGTTTTTCAAACCTTAAAATTTAAAATTTCTTTTAGTTTAATTTAGTTCAGGAATTCCGGTGGCAGTATAATTTAAATGATCCGAATTGTCTTGCGACGCAAAGGGTTAAGGGATGCTATCCCAGTAAGTTGTTTTACGTAATTCAAGAGCTTTTAAAATAAAAAATATGATTTTGTTCCCAATTTTAAGTATGTGTGTTTATTTTCCAGAGTTGAAGTTTAATAAGGGGTTTTACACATGCTGCGTATTTAATTTGAAGATCCAGTTATTTCAGTCACGTTGCAAAAGTTTTTTTTTGTGAAAAACCCCTTCTAGGCTTGTAATTTTAACATTTATTTACTCAGATTTGCCAGTTCATAAAGGGTTTTTTCACAAAAAAGAACTTTTGTAACGTGATTGAAATAATTAAATCTTCAAATTAAATACCCGGCATGTGTACCCCTTATGAAATTTCAACTCTGGAAGATACCGTAAATCTAGATCGTTCTTTTGCCGATAATTTGCTTAATTTTTATTCTACTGAAATGAACTTATGACAGAAGTTGCTCAATATATGCAGCTTTCAATCTATGCAATAAAAATTTTTCTATCTTTCGCGTATGATGCGCAGTAAAATATTTACTAAAAATGTTCATATCTCAACGAATATTATACGTGTGAATTTTATGCTTTGGAATAATATTTTTCTAATGCTTTATAAATTTTTCAGCAAGTTTTGTAAAATTTTATGGAAATTCGTTCTAGTTATAAGCAAAAAACTTGTCAAAAACAAATTAGTAAAAAAAAAAAAAAAAAAATGTATCTGCCTAAATAATTGCACAATTTTCGCACCAAATCATACAAATATTGCACATAGTATGTACAACAATGTATTAAAGTTACAAGTCATTTGTAGCTTTTTGGGATACAAGGTGATGCAAAATATTTTCGCTCTTCTTCAATTTGTGGTTGGTTCCCTAATTGCACTCTGGACTAAATTGATAGTGGAAAATGAGTTTTTAAATGTTCTGTGCATGTATGAGGTTTCAGGATATTTCGGCTAGATATATTTTTTTTTTTTAGATAATCCGAAAAATGTCCAAAAAAAAAAAAAATCACCCACTCCCACTGTGTTTATACATATGCAGATATCCTTAATTCATTGTAGTTATTTTACACCGTATGCAAATGCACTCATAATGTACGCTTGTGAGTGAACACATATTTCAGTTTTGATTGTCAATTGTTCTTTAATTAGCTATATTTGTTTCTTGCGGATTTTACATATTAACTCCCTTACAACTTACATAGGATATAAATTGACAGTAGAAACGTCATAGGCTAAATAAGCATAATGTTTAAAAAAAAAAAAAAAAAAATTAGGATTCGCATGCAATCCTTTTCCATCGTTTTCTCTTGTACTTTGAAGTATTTTTACCCCTGTTTGTTCGACTGGCCGAAATTTTTGTAACATATTTATTACCGGTTATTATTCTTTTTCTTTGTGACCTACTGTGAGGAAAATAAAAGTTTTGACGCTCTGAAATTGAATGCTTCCTCGAGAATGATTACCTATAAAAGATAAATCGCAGCGTATTGTTTAAGCGTAAATCGTAATCTATTGTTTAAATGTTTTACAACCTTACCCGTATTTGATTTTAATCTTTTCTTTTGTATATTTCTGTTTGTCATCCTTCCACTCTTTCTCGGTAGATCGGTTTATCTTGAAAATCATGTTAAAAACGAATGCGTTTTTACGTACTTTTCCTCAAGGGTAGAATTAACAAAACCCCGATTTATTTATTTATTTATTTATTTAAACCCAAGTAAAACTGGCACGGGTTTTTTACCCTTCAAATAAATATCTCTCCTGGTATTTTAAAGATTTTTTTTTTTCTTTTTAAATACACCTGTTCTCAAAAGAAAAAAAAACAGGTTTATAGTCCCCCCCCCCCCCCAGCAGTTAAAAAAAAAAAATCTTTCTTTCTCTTCTTTTTATAAAGAAGCAAATATGGAAAAATGTCAAAAAAAAAAAAAAAAAAAAAAAAAAAAAAAGAAAAGAAAAGAAAGGGATATTTATGAAACTTTTGGTCGTATAATATACATGTTTTATGACAAATTAACATTTATTTACGAATACAGATAAATATTTTATCTTTAAGTTTAGTAAAAATTAAAAAAATTAACTCCCAAGCAAAAAAAAAAAAAAAAAAAAAAAAAAAATGCGCACACACACACACACACACACACACACACACACACAAAAAGAAGAATGGTAGTTTTTTAGCGGTTCTGTGCTCAATGCTGCTAGACGTGAGGTGCTGGGTTATATCCCAGGTCACGCTCATCGGCCTAGCCGTTCGGAGTTTTCTGGCAACTTTGATATTTTTAGAAGAAAATTACTTAAAAATATCCTGAAATTTTTGTGCTTTTAAAAGCTAATACTTTTTAACTGAAAAAGAAATAAAATGCGTCCTGCTTTTCGTGTTTAAAAATTTTTTTTTGTAGTGTTAAAGGCGCTATTCTCTTAAAGAAATAAGCCTAAGGCACTAACAGTTATGGACGCAATTTGAAATAACGAACTTAGGATGACACAGAATATTAACTTTTTCTAAAACTTCCGCGTTTGATAATCCGAGCAGATTTCTTTTTATGACAACGTTGAAGAATCCGAATCGATTCGTCACAAACGGAAATTTAATTTCTTTGATAAAAAAGTATTATTTTGTCACATTTTCCTACTTTATGTGTGTGCCAAAAAAAAAAGGATACTTTTGTGGTTTCTTCTTGCAGTATTTACCTTTTCATCTTCATTGATCGGGCCGCTTCAAAAGTAATCCTGGCCAGTCTAATATTAATTTAAATTTTTTTCAAAACTCGCATCGCTTTCCGTTTTTCTTTCTTTTAAACTTCACCCGTTGAAGGCGATAGGATTATTTTATTCAATTCCCAACTGCATAAAATTGCCCCATAAATTTTGAACAAAATTTAACTTATTAGCGAAAATTCATTTCTTTTTTTAAGACTGAGGGCCTATTAGTCTCAATCTGGGATTTTTGCGTTGTCGTTTTCGATCCGCGTTTGTAATGATCGATAGATGGCGCTCTCTGAACACTGCAGTTGTTAGTAAATATAACAGCCACGTGTAATTTTTATTCTTTCTCCGCCATTTCATCATGGAAAGTCGATTGCATAATATGAGGATATGCAGTGGTGTGATAATTTCACCTTAGCCCACCAGAGGGCGAGCATTTCATTACAATCGCGGATAGTTGGACATTTGTCGAAATCTAAAATTTATCGAAAATATAATTGAATAATTTGAAAGCGATGTTATAATTTGAAAAAAGGAAAAAAAAAAAAAAAAAACTAATAGTCCTCCGTCCTAAACTAAATTCTGCTTTTGCTAGAATTTCATCAAAATCTTTTTTAAAAATAATTTTGAATTAGGAAATAAGAAGTGCGCGAGCAATATGAGATAAAAATAAGTAAAAAAATGAATTTAATGGTTTAATTTTTATATAAACAAGATCGCGTGCTATCTTAAAAAGTAGATGTAAAATTTAAAGTTTAATTTTTTTTGGCAACAATTATAAATTAAAATAAATAATTTAATGAAAGTTTAGAAGTTAGAATTTCTAATTTTATTATTATTATCATTTAAATTTGGAAAAAACCTCCTGCAGCTTCAATTATCTTTTTTAAACCTTGTTCGTAAATTTTGCTGTCCTTTCCTATTAAACGAGTGAACCTTACCCCCTCAAAGGGTTAAAGGCGCAGTTGCTGAGATTTGGAGTAATTTCATATCACACTGTATCATCGATCACGAAATTATAAATTGCTTCCGTTAACATGCTAAAAATAAATTTTACTTTCTTTTTTTATTTTATCACCCATTACACTGTAGAGCAAGTATTGTTTTTGTGTCCATGTACATTTGTGATGCTCAATTTTTACTGGTATGATCGAAAATACCTTTAAAACCCGATAGCGTTAAGGAGGGCCATTAGCAAGGTTGTTGTCTCTTTTGCATATGTCTTTACGATTTTAATTAAATGTACTATTTATAATAAGAAAACCTCGTGGGCCACAGTTTTCTTCTTTTATCTGTATAAAATAGTGCAGATTTATGCCCAGACATTCACTTTGGTAAGGCCTTCCTTCATACGCTTTCGGAGGTTTTGAAATGTTAGGTAGTGTTTCATCCCTCATTAAAAGGTGATATGGAATTTTGAGAATTCATTTAAATATAGTGATCAACGAAGTATTCTGCTGGAATAATAATAATAATAATAATAATCTGGTGTGTCACTCACACGACTTTCTCTAACCCTGAAATTTAATACTATAAGTACAGATTGGAGATTAGGGGTTCACTGTTGTGTAAACCTATGTTAAAACAATTCAAATCAGGCTTCGGAAACACCTTTATTTGACAAATAATTCTGTGTGAGGGGGGAACCGCAACCCTCAAACCCCCGTTTCATCATATCTACAGTTATATAGAATTCAATTCGATTATTAAGTTCAAAAGTTCATTTAAAATTATTCAGAAAACTTTCACACGCATCATTCCATGAAACTTATCTATCTTGAACAAACTTTTCTAGTACATTTTAACTTTAAAATACATCATTTGGATCGACTGAAATTATGTTTTTAATTTACTCTTAAGAGACACAGGCAATGATCAAACTATGAAACTTGAATTGGGTATTCATGAAGCTTCAAAACGTGTAAATATACAAAAAAAAGCGATGAACATTTAGCTTAAAAAAAAAAAAAAACATTATTTATCATATGGTTATGAGAAATTAATTTCAGTTCCTGAGCAGGTTTCCTGGACATGGTAAAATCTTATAGTAAAGCACTTCTACTAACAAATAAAAAATAATGTTATCGCTTAAATATAGGCAGCCCTGTATATCTTCTAAAAGTTATGCACATACCACATGGAGCACATAAATATATAATCTTATATTAATAACACACAGCACTACCTAAAGTACACTTCCATCAATTTTCAAGTATTGTCGCATTATAATCTATTTCTTTTGTGTAGCCCTGTAAACGAACAGTAAATGATTTCCAACCATATTCTAAAGGAAACATGTTTTCACGCATATAAAAAAATATATATTCGTTTCATGTGGTTTACTGCAGTCTGTATATCTTGAAACTCTATTTACCTGCATTTTCTTCCATAGACGTAATGTATTTGAATTCTCTTGGGTGTCCCTGTACACGAACCATTTGCTTGATTACAGTTGTTTTCCGAGCGCTTCACTTTGGGTCAGGTTGCAAACTACCTTTTGCAGCATCTTACCCGAGAGCTCTACGCAAACACGGAAAGTTCAGTATTAGCACACGAACTTTGGTCGGGGTCCCCTCTGCTTGTGGCAGCGCCCATCTTTATCTCCCCTCTTTAATTTTTCACCTCAAAAGTAATTTCAATAGAGTCCCAATCATCAAAAACTTAGAAACTTGTTTTTATTTTTTTTCTCTTAGATCTGTTTTAAATTTTAAAATAATTCTCACCATATATTCCCGCCCCGCATAAAATTTTCAGCTGCACAATCTATTCTTGACATTAAAGATTTTAGGTACACGGGCAGGTTTTCTAGTCTCCTGTTGTATTTTAAGATTGTTAAATATATGCTCCCCATATTCCCCAATAATTTTACAGCTTCGAATGTCATACGCAATCGATTCCTCACTGCTCTAGTAACCCAGAACTGTGATTTTTCAAGGTCTTAGCTCCAATTTAAAATGTTTAATTTATTTGCCCTCCCATTCTTCAATTGATTTTACGTGTTCGAAAATACGCTGCAAAACGTTGAAACCTCGCTGCACCCATTTAGACGATAATTTTGCAGTAAACCGTGAAATTTACGGAAAAATTTGGGTAAATTGCGGTAAATACGACAAAATCAAGCATAAAAATTACGAATTAGAAATAAAATTTAAGACAAAATTTTGGTAGTGAGATTATAATTTTTTACAGTGGATACATAATCGATTCCTGATCCAAAAATACCCATTAACACTTTTTTTCTGTTTCTTTTTTTTTTTTTTTTTTTAAGCTCCTAGCTCTATTTTAATTTTTCTAAACGCCTGTCCTTGTTTCTCACCTAATAATTTTATTGAATCGAATTTATACGTATTCTATTTCCCCACCGTCTGAAAAATCTTGTAACACAGATTTTCAAAACCCGAACTCCAATGAATATCTGCTCCCTTATTTCTAGTCCTACTATTTTTAGAACTTTGACAAGTGGCGCTTCTATACTAATAATTCCCAGTTTGCGGCAAAGCTATATCTCAATTTCTATAGAATTTAAGTGTTTCAAATTTGAAAGGTGAAACGAGTATTACGGAAAACTGTAAGCATAAGAAGAAATGAAAACAAAATGGAAAAAGTAACATGGATGGATCCTTGTGGATTATCACTGATCATTTTAATTTTCTCGCGGATTATTCGCATTTTTTTTTTTTTTTTTTTTTTTTAAGCTCCTAGCTCTATTTTAATTTTTCTAAACGCCTGTCCTTGTTTCTCACCTAATAATTTTATTGAATCGAATTTATACGTATTCTATTTCCCCACCGTCTGAAAAATCTTGTAACACAGATTTTCAAAACCCGAACTCCAATGAATATCTGCTCCCTTATTTCTAGTCCTACTATTTTTAGAACTTTGACAAGTGGCGCTTCTATACTAATAATTCCCAGTTTGCGGCAAAGCTATATCTCAATTTCTATAGAATTTAAGTGTTTCAAATTTGAAAGGTGAAACGAGTATTACGGAAAACTGTAAGCATAAGAAGAAATGAAAACAAAATGGAAAAAGTAACATGGATGGATCCTTGTGGATTATCACTGATCATTTTAATTTTCTCGCGGATTATTCGCATTTTTTTTTTTTTTTTTTTTTTAAGCTCCTAGCTCTATTTTAATTTTTCTAAACGCCTGTCCTTGTTTCTCACCTAATAATTTTATTGAATCGAATTTATACGTATTCTATTTCCCCACCGTCTGAAAAATCTTGTAACACAGATTTTCAAAACCCGAACTCCAATGAATATCTGCTCCCTTATTTCTAGTCCTACTATTTTTAGAACTTTGACAAGTGGCGCTTCTATACTAATATTTCCCAGTTTGCGGCAAAGCTATATCTCAATTTCTATAGAATTTAAGTGTTTCAAATTTGAAAGGTGAAACGAGTATTACGGAAAACTGTAAGCATAAGAAGAAATGAAAACAAAATGGAAAAAGTAACATGGATGGATCCTTGTGGATTATCACTGATCATTTTAATTTTCTCGCGGATTATTCGCATTTTTTTTTTTTTTTTTTTTAATAGAAATTATACTAGTGTTAATTTTACTTTTATTTTTCTGAATCCCTCATACACACAACATTAGACTTCAAAATTTTCTGGAGGAGTGATAAGATAAATGGAATAATTTTTAATATTGTATCCCAAAAATTTGAATTTCATGTCAGGCATAGAAATCGCTTTGAATTTCTTACCTGCGTTTGGTACGTACTTACAATAGTTCTAAATATGTCATATTATTAGAATTCTTCAAAGATTTCAAATGTAAGTAAAAATTATAATTTTACATTCATTTTAATCATCTAAAATTATACACATACTATATTTAGTAAATACAGTTATATGTATATATACAAATAGAAATTTATCGCGGTAGTTTAATCTTTCGTCTCAGTTTCTTACAATTTGGAAGCAATAAAAAAAAATATATATATCATTTCCCTGTGACTGTTTTGTTATAATTAAATAATTTCTAAGCATCATTGTCGTGATTAAATGTGTATTTACCTTGTAATACTTTTTTCCTTATAATAACATATTTCTATTTTCTTTTTAACCTTAAATAAGTTTATTCAATATTAATAAAATGAGGTTCTCTGATCATTATTCTAGAAATATATTTGCATTTTTTAAGCAATCCTATTAGTGGTCCCCAGGATATTAAATTTTCGATTTGGTGATCCACGAAGTCGAAAAATTTGGCGACCGCTGCTTTATCCAATAGAGCTTTTATATGCTTGTTGAAAGTCCCCCTCGCACGGACTGTATAGATTTTGGTGAATCAGCATCTAACACTTACAGTTTGTTTTACAGGGGTATAAACAAAAATTCTTTATCATTATGATCTATTAGCTCAATTACTCTTTAGGGAAATGTACTCAAACACCCTATTATCATTTTCTCTTTTGCCTATTTAACGATTTCTCTTATTTTAAATAATTAACGGTTGTTTAAATAAATCAATCAAATGGAGTCCCTCCAGATTTTTCTTGTCCCCGTCATTCAATACATATATTAACAAATAATAACAGGAGACTTGGCGTTGGAATATTAAAACCCGAATAAACTACTACGTCAGAAACGCCAAAGAAAAATATTGGAAATGCATACAGCTGTTTCGGTAGCCTATAGCGTACCGTCTTCAGTGCAAAAAGGATTCTGAATCAGGAGAAGTGCTCGTATATATAGGAGAGGGGTATTTATAGTATTTCCTGTCAGTGTGGTTTATCATATATTGGCTAGACTAAACGCAGTCTTAAATTTCGTCTAAAAGAACGTATGAATTAAGTCCGCAAACAAGAAACCAATAAATCGGCTATTTCTAAACATTGCTGGGAGGAAAATCTTAATTTTAAATTTAATTCAGCTAAAATAATTTGCAGACCTAAATCCATTCATGAACTCGGTTTCTTTGAAGCTTTTCATATTTATAAAAATTTTAAAAGCCTTGTAAATTGTGATTTCGCTATTCCACATTTTCTTAATTTTTCTACTGTTTACACAGCTAACTTTCCTAAATTCCTATTGGCCACTCTCCCCACCTTTCCTGTAATCGTATTGGTTGAACTAAATCCGGCCCTTCTCCTATATATACGAGCACTTCTCCTGATTCAGAATCCTTTTTGCACTGAAGACCGTACGCTTTAGGCTACCGAAACAGCTGTATACATTTTCAATATTTTTCATTGGCGTTTCTGACGTAGTAGTTTATTTGGGTTTTAACATATATTAACACTTTGTTATAACACCCCGAAATTCGATAAACGGACTGCATGTTTTGAAGCGACTTGGTTCCTCCGTTTAAATGCATCAAATCCTGATTTCCCCTTGGGTTCCCGTGGGAAAATAGCTAAAATATCCTTTAGAGGAGAAAACCCACACGGAATAAATCCATCCATAAATGACGCAGGAATTTCTTGTTTATAATCACGTATGAATTGCATAAGGATATCATATTTAAATATCCATTTCGGGATTTTCGACTGGTTTAGCTATATCGTGTATTCATTTATAATCTTTACAGGGATTCACAAAACACTTCAGATATCCATTACGGTCCATTGGTACAAACATACGAACTTGAACACGGAATACTAAAATATTCTTGTATGCTTTTCACTTATTTTTTTGGCTGGATTTTTCACAGATTCAGGTTTATGTTTAAAAATTTAATAACTACCGAATATTAGGAAAGTGAAGTCACTCCAGATTTTTTTTTTTTTTTTTTTTTTCTTTTTTAACCATTGATAATAGCCTTTTTATGCTGTATTACATCAATTAATAAAAATCTATTTCAACTGTGTCTTTGAGGACTTGCGTTGAGTTTAATATTTTTTAACTCTATCAAACGCGGTCGGTTCTTTAGCAGGTATTTAATAAATGATAAATACTAAAGAACTGCGACATGAATATTTCTGACCTCATTTCATTGTTTCTTTTTTAGAAAGAGAGAAATCGTGCACAGTTTTTATTTTTGTATAGCCTACTATTCTCGAAGTTTATCATCTGATGAAAATTGCGTAGATATTTCCCTTGAAATAATAATAATAGCTCTCATTTCTTGTGTCACTTCTTGCGACGAAGCCGTATATTATGTCCAGAATTTCGCGTGAAGATTAAGTAACTCTATCGGAAGCGTTCTTGTTTAAAAAATAGAATGTAGTAAAATAACAAATATCTCTGGCCATTTGCCAACCTACTTCGTGCGAAAAGAATTTAATGATAACGCTGCGTCTGTACACAAATGATTTGCATTTACTTGGATGAAAAGGATTTTTTCTTTTCCCCTTGATAGCTGAAATACTATATATCGGATTTCGTAATATGTTTTTAAAGCTTCGGTTACTAAGTCTAGTGAGAAAACAGAAATACATTATCTTGAACAATCTTAAATGAAGTATCGCGAGAGATGGGGATGCTGGAGATGACTAATAATCGACCGCTGGGATAAAGGAGAGACCCCCGTATTTAAGACGCTGCCGAGTGCGAATCAAAAAGCGATATTTTTCTCAAGTACAAAATATTTTTAGGAGCAGCTCTTTCAACAGTAAATTTTTCACTTTCATATTTTGTTGTGGCAGCGTGGAGGGCTCAAAATAAACTTATCCATTAAATCAGTTGTATATAATCACGGTACATTTCGTTGTATTAACATTGAATTTAAAGTATAATTACCTAACTATAATTGTGCTTTTTAAAAAAGTAAATCTAAAATTCATTAGGTTTAATTAGTTAACTATTACAGAAACAAGTCAAGCATTATTCTTTTCAAACGCTCACCGAAATTGTTAATGCCGCCACTGTTTATAACTATTCCACTATATAGAGGGTGTCTTAGTTGGGTACGCAGCATGGAATATTTGCAGATTCTGATATTATCATAGACACTTTCAAAAGGGTTGTTATTTTGTCCACTTTTTTGTGAAAAGTCCGGGACACTGGAAAAAAACACAAGAAACTGGACAAAATAAAATCCATTCAACTGTACATGTTCGATGCATAAAATTATTTTGTTAAAGCAATAAATTGTACTTTTAACTTTGAATTAGCAATTTTAACAACATATTTTATTAAAAATTAATAATTTAATTAAAAAAAAAAAAAAAAAAACATAATTTCATCTTAATCACGATTAATTTAAAAAAAAAAAAAAAAAAAAAAAAAAAAACAGAATGCTAATTGCCGAAACGTCAGTGGAAACCCTCTGTTGAGTCTCAAAACGGTTTTGGTTTCCGTCTGTGTGTTTGTTTGTCTGTGTACTTGTCTGTCGCGCGATAGCGGCCGCACAAATCACGCTATTGACTCGTAATTTGGTACACATGTTCATGTGCCCCACGGAATCAGCTGTATAGTTTTGGGTGTGTATGTAGAATAAACTATTTAAATAGTTAGGGGAAGTTAGGGGAAGAATTTGTATGTACCGCGATAGCGGCCGTCAAAATCACGCTATTGACTTGGAATTTGGTACACATATTCACGAGCCCAACGGAATTTAGCTGTGTGTATTCCATTTGTAGTTCGTGTACAGGGACACGCCAAATTTTTTCCTATCATTACGGCCTATGGGAAGAGTTTGTATGTACCGCGATAGCCACCGCAAAAATCAAGCTATTGACTTGCAATTTTTGCCGAAACGTCAGTGGAGGCCCTCTGTTGAGGCTCAAAAGGATTTCGGGTTCCGTCTGTCTGTGTGTCGCGCGATAGTGGTGGCACACCAAAAGTTATACTCATTTATGTCGTGATGCAAGTACATATAAACTTGTATCGAAAATTAAGATCATTAGTTCTCGAGATAGTTGCCTCAGACCCGTACACAGACATTTTCTAAAAATGGTCACGTGTTTTCGCTCAAAACATGTAAATCCACCAAAACCGAAAGTCGAAAACTCTTACGAATCCAATACTTTCTTATAATAAATATAAAAGAAAGTAGCAAACAGAAATTGTGCCCATTCAACGCGAACTGTGGAAATTATAAAATTGTTTTTAATTTCTCGCATACATGATTTGATTTTACTTACTGTTTGTGGCCAAAATTGTCCTTGTAAGAATTAGAGTGTTAGAGAGAAAAACTGAGAATTCTGACGAATATGTTAATGTAATCATATCGAAGCTTATTCAAATTTAAGAAACATTTATGAAGGAGCGAGAAAACTCTTTACAATTTATAACGCATGGATTATACCGTACATTAGCAGTATATGCATATTGCTTTCATTATCTAATCGTTCAAATGAGAGAGTGTTCCTTTCAGTTCTCCATCATACTAGTACTACAAGTGAAGGGAACTTAAATATTCGTTCAGCTTTTTGACCTCTATTCTTTACTTTACTATTCTTAACTTTTTTACGCATTTTGAGGCGTCCAGGAATGCGAAAGTAACTAAATTGATATGGTGTTCGATTGTAGGGTATCAGTTTGTTAGTCTGTGTACATGTACAAGATATCTTAAAAACAAATGATCATTAAAAGTTCGGACGAGTTCTAAAATATTACTTATGACACTCGCAAGAATCCCATTGATTAACAGCATATTTAAAAATTTCGTTAGTTATTCGAAACTATTAAGGATTTTCTTAACGTGGGAGAATACAGCAAAATTTCGCTTAAACGTGAACATTTTTATCGTAAAGATGTCAGATATGTCATCATATAACTTAGCAGAATAGGACAATATTTAACATTAATTGTATTGGAAATAGTATGGATTTGCATGAAAACTAAAATACGAAATTGAACATAATAAAATCAGTCAACAAATTAGGATAATATAATTGTATCGAATATGACAATGTGTAGCCTACAAGGTGAGACATTTCAGTCTGCAACCTTGCCCAGCGATCGCTGAAATTAAATATCTCTTAACATGAATATAATGTGAAAATTAGCGTTTGCCTATACAAATTGTATTTTAATTATTCTCTTAAATTTTGGAAGCATAATGATAATCTGCATTTTTAGGACAGTTAATTCTGACTTAAACTTTTTATACTAATGGGCAATGGGGTATTCTCTTTATTTTTCTTTATGCAGCAGGAAAGTAATAAATATCTGAGCTCGCTTCGTAAAAGTAGAAGTCATTGTATTGTGAAAAAATGTAATTCTATTTTTCGTTGTTTCCATCACTGTGCATCATTACAGTATTTTTATCGTTTTTTCTCTCTTTGTTGCCCTTGAAATTCTGTCTTCTAATTCTACTTTTTGTGGAATATTCTACGCTCGAGAAATAATGAGCTGGATTTCAAACAGCATCTTTTCTTTGTTTTCTTTCTCCGCTTTGCAATAGTTCATGTTGCTGGTGAATTTGTTTCAATAAACGTGTATTATTCCTGCAGCTTAAAGGGAATGGAATAGTTTAAAATATAAGTGATTGTTCTAGAGAAAAATAAGTAAATATATATTGTTTTTCGACAGTCATCTTTTCAATAATGATGAGTTGAGTATGGACAGTAGATTCTTAATATTTCATGTGAAATAACAGCTTTATTTTTATTGGTTGCGCGTTTCTAAACACAGTCACTCTTAAAATAATTTTCCCAATTAAAAATTTGATAATTATATCCCCACCATATTCTAGATCTAGATTATAGGGAACTTAAGTATAGGTGAGGAAAAAAAAAAAAAAAAAAAAAAGCACCTGTATCAATTTTTTGAGGTGTTAGAAATTCAAAAACCAAAATATCGATGCGGTTAGTATGCATTTAAGAATAAATTTTAAAACATAAATAAAATGTCATTTATTTTTATTAACCAGAACCCCATTGAATTTCAGCATTCTAATTTGAAAACATCTTAAGTTATTCGAAATTACAAATTTTCCTAATATGGCATAAATAAAATACAGTTTATTTTATTTTTATTAACCAGAAAGAACTTAATTGAATTTCAACATTCTATTTCGAAGATTTTATTCGAAATCAAAAATTTTCAAAACATGGCGTTATTAATAAAATAAACTTCATAAATTATTCGAAATGAATTTTCATAACATGACGAGATATAGCTATATTTCTCGTAAATTTGCATTATATGAGGAATACCATAAAATTGCTTGAAATTCGAAATTGACACTAATAGAATTATGCACCAAATTAGGGTAAAATAAGCGGGAGATAGAAGCGGGAAAATAGGTAGCTATGAGTCTCCGACAGGGCCCAGCCATCAACTAAGTTCATTGCTCGTATCATGAATGTATAATAGTATGACCCATACAGAATTGCCCTTGCCATTACACCGCTCTACACACATTCAACACGGCTATATTGTAAAGTTTTCTCTTTATTGAATCGTATAAACATTGTATTTATATATTTTTTCAATTCATGAATAATGGGGGGAAAACATTGCGTGTAACTGTAACTCTGTCTAGAGTCCTGCTTACCCGACCCGAACCCGACAAAAAATTTTAATCGAATCCGCAATAAAATACTTTGACAATCCGCACCCGATTTCTTTAAACCCGAACCCGGCTCGAGAACCGACTTTTTTTCAACCGAACCCAACCCGAAACTAAATGAAAATTATTAATTCATCTAAAAAATCATGCAAAACATTTATAATTTCTTAAATAAAGTAAATTTTCATTGTCACACAGTTGGTAACTCATTTTAAAAAGAATTAAAAATGTAATTACTAATACACTAAATTAAAAATTAAAAATAATTTTTAACTATTTATGTGTGATGCTTATTTAGAGTGTACAAAGAGTTTCAAGCTTAGTGTTTGTAGTTTATTGTTTGATGCTTATCACACACACACACACTCACACAAATATGAAAATAATACAGTGCTGCAGTTTAGTCCGTTCTCATCTAAATCAACATATATTTCAATAATTTCTTGAAAACATCTGCACAAGAAAAAATATTGATTATCAGTTTAAGGTGCCTGCCTGCCTACCTTTTAAAATGCAATTTTAGGTCAAAACACCGATTTTCTATTTTTGGATTAGCATTAAAGCCTGACATTTTAGCTTTCTAAATCAGTTTGAATTTTGTTTTTAATATCAGTCACTCGCGAGTTTTTGAAACCGGAAATGACCCGTAAATCTTTGTTTACATAAATGTTTTACTCAATATAAGCATCAAAATTTGTTACTGAATATAAAATGAATTTTAAAAAGAAAATAAGTAACTTTGAAATAAAAATTACTTTTTATTTAGTAGGTAAAATATGGTTTTTAAATGTTTTCTGCTTTTCCTCGAAATGAGATTTTTAACATTTTGCTTTATCCCATAACATCACAACTTCAAAAGTTATAATCGAAACGTTGTGAAACTTTGACAAAATACTCTAGAGGAGTTGTTTTAGAGATTGAACTACGATAAGGAATCTAGCTAAATTATTATTATTATTTTTTTTTTTTTTGTCGATAGAAGTTATGAAGTGTCATGTGAATTCATGATTTTTTCAGCATGTAAAAATATTATTGTCTCTAAAATATTAAATAACATGGTTATAGTTTTGAGAGTAGTTCACTCCCTTAAGGACCTTTCAATAATCTAAATAAAATTTACAGAATAAAAATATCTATGTAAATTTGACTTATGATGTTATGTAAAAGTGCTTTTTTTAAAAAAACAGAATAGCGACGTAAATAATGCAATGTGGGGAAGCAAAGCCATTGGCTAAGTATGTGTTAATGCAAGCGTATATTTCTTTACTTTTGTAACATTAACGTAAAGGAATCTATCTACTTTTGCCTTTAAGCTTGCCGAAAAGGGATTTTTCTTTATTATTTTCGTTCTGAAAAAGACATTTTTAGGGCATCAAAATTATGTTTGTTGTATCCCGAATTCATGAAAATAAAATTTGTACAGATAAATAGATAAGTATATTTTATTTTTCTTTTCTTGAAAGAAGCCTTTTAAAGATATTTCGAAATTTGTGCTGAGTTACGCACTTATTGTGGTTTGTTCAAATGTCTTTACGGCTTTTAAAAGGCTTGTCGCTTTATAAAAATATTGAACATGAAATCATAAGACTGTCGAAATTTTGCCCTTAATGCAATTTCTTCATTTTTAAGCATGGTTTTCATATACATATATTTGAACTTTCTTTTTTTCAATAAAATCCTATGATCTTTGTTCCTAAATATGCATTTTAATAACTTAATGTTGTTTAAGACATTGATGTTACTGGTTAATTTATGTATTTGACGAAGATGATTTTTTCTCCTATTTTAAAATATTGTTAATGCTAATCTAACTTTATTCTGCATATAAGTTGTCAAAATACTTTATATATATATATGTATGTGTGTGTGCCAGGAAATTTGAGAAAAAATAACCCTCATGATATAAACTGTATATTATATCTTAATGCTCCGTTCCCAAAGCATATACTTAAATTCATAGCCTCCTCCAGGTAAGTTCATTAAAATAGAGAAAGTATATGTAACATAGGATTAGTTTTAAATACAAATCCTGTACATGGGCTTCAATTAAAAGTTCATGTTCAGATAAATAAAATAAGGGACAGTTTATAAGCAGGGTTGGCTTTTTGCCTGCAAAAACTATTTTTTGCCCTGCCAGTGGCAGAAAATAGTTATAACTGGCAAAAACTAAAAAACGTCTTTAATAGTTTTAGTAATTACTAAATGACATCGTTTAAGTAAACTAAAAAATGAAACTCCATTTTATCCTTGTAAAAACTTGATAAAATATATGATAAAGTGCGTCCCAAAAGTTTATAGACAACCATTTTTTTTTTTTTTTTTGGATTTAAGAGCCAATTAAACGAGTAAGAAAGACGAAATAAATTATGTAAATATGTATTGACGTAATACAAATAATGAAATACTTAAAGAACTTTAAACACACATAAATTTAATATAAAAAAATAAACGAAAATAATGTTGTCCAAAAAATATATAGACAACCGGTGTTAAAAGCTGATTGAAGTACAGATCTTGAAATTTGCGTATTCCAAGGTTATGTACTTGTGACGTAATAGTTTTCTGAGATAAAACCGAAGCTTTCTTTTTTTTGATTGATTGTACATGATGCCTTACAACGTGCAGTTTTCCAATAATTAAATTTTGAAAATTTATTGTTTTAAAGCTCGTGGAATAAAAGTTGGGGACATTTCTCGAAAAAATGGACGCAGCAGGGCTCACTTACCATATTCTTTCAAAAGGTGACAATTTTGAAACAGAATCACGTTCTGGGCGACCAAAAAAAACAAGTAAACGGCAAGACATAGAGATTTTCAGATTAGTTTCAACCCAGAACCTGCCTGTACGGTCAATTTCTAGAGAGATGACCGTTCCAGTATCAAAATCCACTGTGCATCGACGACTGCAGGTAAGTAAATTGCTTGTTTATCGCAAAAGTGTCGTTCGCCAAAGTTGACAAAACGGCATAAAGACGTTCGTGTTTAGTGAGCTCGAAATCATGTGAATTGGACATATGAATGATTGAGTGTTCTGTTTAGTCATGAAAAGAAGGTCAATTTAGATATCCCCTATGGTTGGAAATATTATTGGCTCGATATTCGCAAGGAACCACAAACTTTTTTCAGCAGACAACAAGGAGGGGGTTCACTCATGATGCGGAGAGCATTTTCCTTTAAAGGAACTACCGTCACTACCGATATTGTTTTTTTTTTTTTTTTTTTTAAGACGCCAATGTTCCGAAGATTACCAGAAAATGCTAGAAGTACGGTTACTTCTATTTGGAAATTTGTTAAGAGGGGAAGAATGGATGTATCAGCAAGACAATTACTTCATTCACGTGTCAAACTCTACAATGCAATGGTTTAGACAAAACCAAGTAACTGTTATGGACTGGCCAGCCCTAAGTCCTGACCTGAACCCGGTGGATAACCTTTGGGGAATATTTGCTAGTTACGTATATGCTAATTTCGTCAACTTGCATAGTTCAAGATCGAATGCTGCAAATTGAAAGAAGTTGATTTTCTCTAAAGCCAGAAATTCTTCACACTATTGTTTTCAGTATGCCTGATCAACTTCTTGAAGTGACTAGGAAAAATGGCTAAAAAATTTGAATGTTAAAGAAAAAATAATGAGTTGTCTATAAACTTTTGGGACAGTAAATTTTCAGTTTTAGTTTCTATCACAATGTCTGTGATTGTAATATAATATTTTTGTATAATATTATTATTGTCTTGATGTTACTTATAATTAAAAATGATTTTGAAATCTCTATTCATTTTTTTCAATGGTAAAATAAAGAAAAAACCGTTGTCCATAAACTTTTGGGACGCACTGTATAAAATCGTAATCTCTATATATGAAAATCAGTGTTTGTGTGTATATATGTGTGTATATATATATATATATATATATATATATATATATATGTTTCATATACAAATCCACACTTTTTGGCAGATTCGTTTCTAATGTATCATACAGATAGATTAAAAATCAGAATAAATTTTAGGCTACTTTTATTTTTAATTTAGAGGTAATATTTAATAATTTAATGTAAAAAAAAAAAAAAAAAGTTAAATTACAAGACTGAAATTTCTGAAGCAAAGCAATTGAATTGCTCTGTACTGTATTAGAAATTTTAGCCTTGTAACTGGTAAAAACTATGTCCGAGAAAATATGATTTTTTATTTAAATAATGATAAAGAATTAAAATGCAACTATATGTTTGTTTTTTATTCCCGTTTATATTTCTTTCATTGGATATTTTTCTTTAAATTCTAGATGAAATATAATAGCCACAATAAAATATTTTAATAGATGAAGAATGAAAATTTATAAAGCGGAAATTTATAAAATTCAAACATATTGAATACAAGTTTGTAATGAGTTATAATAACCAGTTTAATGATATAGAACAGAAATACAAATTCTAAAAAGGAATGACAAAAAAGAAAAATTCACCTTTTATTTGTATGAAAAAACAATTTTTTTGTCTTTGTCCCAAATTTTATTGAACTCTGTTATGTCCACTCTGTTACAGTAAATAAAAAAGAATATTTTAATATTATATCAAAGCTGGCAACACTACTGAATTGCCTGAAGTGTTTACTATTCCCCTGCAATCAGTCATTTGGGATAAAATTTCCAAGAACAAGATAAGTTGCTTTTTATGTCTATGATATCTTGAACACATTAAATAAATGTCCACTCTGTTACATTTAAATTTTTATTTCATAAAAAAATTTAAATGAATAAATTATTGAAAATCAATATGTAATTCATGAAGTTTTTTTCAGGAAAGTTTATTTTTATTATAGCTTGAAATTTACAGTCTCTAACCTTACTTTTAGGGTTATTTGTCCACTCTGTTACACAAAGAATGTAACAGAGTGGACCATTAATGTAACAGAATGGGCATATTGACAGAAACACATAATATTATCTACTATAAATACCTTAATTAATATATTTATTTTTCAAATTGATAAATACATTAAATGTGTTACTGGAAATTCTTTTTTTTTTTTTTTTTCTTTCTTTGATATCGCCAAAAGAAATAATGCAGAGCGGCAAATCCATTATCGAGAGATTCTAATTTTTAAGAATATTTCCAGCAGGCTTGTATTTTCAACAAAGCAATGTAAAATATCAATAAGTTGTATTATATAAAAAATACATCACTTTCGAAGACCCTGAAAAATTATTAGAGAACAGTGTAAGTTGACATCAAAGTCATGGATGTACGGAATCTGTGCTTAGATCATGGTCTAGCATCTATTTGAACCCAGTTTTAAAGATGATTCAGATACGAAAATATATGTTGTTCAATTTCCTCCGATACACCTTTTAATCAATATCGGCAAAAAGAAAAAATTTTACTAATTTAATAAGTATGCAATTGATTTTAAGTGGCGCACTTGGAATATTTTCAAAGCAGGTCACCACAAAGGAGCTGCTGATGATGTAGAGGCATGCTGAAGAGGAAGGCTGATTGTAATATTATGCAGTAATAATATAGAGGATTCTATTAAATTTTTAATTCCTTTTTAGATACAACTAAGGTGAAATTATACTTAATTAAAAATAAACAGATTGAAATAATAAAGTAGATGGGGAGCGCCAGGTTCGATCCTAGGCTACGCTCGTCAACCTAACTATGCAGAGTTTTCTGTGGTTTTCTCTGACACTCACGTAAATGTGTGCTAGGACTCCTTAGAAAAAGCATCACGTAAGGGCAATATATTTATTCCTAGGGCCCCAGCGAAGTCAATCAGCCTTAAATCCCACAACAACTGAAAGCTGAAAATATCTAATGCTTGCTTATCGGCTTCATCAGAAACTGATGAACTATTGTCCATGGATGAAGAACAGAGAAAAAAATTATTCCAAAAAGATATAAAAGGTGGAGTCCTTTTCTTGTAAAATTCAACACAGATGGTACTCATTATAAACTAACATTCAAATATGCTGTAGTAACACAAGAAGATATGAAGGATGGAGAAGTAAGAGTTATTAGTTTGAGAAATTACTAATAATAGTGCAAATTTATTCAAAGCAGATGAGTAAGATATTTCATACATAGAATTTGATCAGATCGTTGAAATGCTATCTAAGCCCACACTTAAATTGCAGGGTGTGCGACTATATTATGACTTTCCATGTAGTGTGGATGTTTGTGAGAAAGCATAAGAACGTATAAGAATTGTGTAAAACACCATTAAATCTTTAAATAACGTTTGCAAATTTTTTTTGGCTCCCCCCCCCCTTCCTATTTTCAAGGGGAAAAATGACCAGTATAAAAAAAAAAAAAAATTTCTACTATTACAGAAGGTGTCCACTTTGTTACAGAAAATGTCCACTCTGTTACAGAAAATGTCCACTCTGTTACAGAAGCTTATTTTATCATTATTAAATGAAACAAACATAGTAATGCAAAATAAATGTATTTTATTTTAAATATGAATTATAGTCCTTTTATAAAACATAAAAACAAGAGTTATGTAAACTAAATATATAATAGAAAAATAAACTTTTTTCTTCTGTTGTACCATAATTAGTAACATAGTGGGCTATAATATAAGAAGAAATATAAATAATTATATTTATGGTAATTTTTACAATGTGTATGACAAATTTTAATGCATTTGCATATATTTACAGGAATAAAGCTCAATCTAAATGATTAATTAACACAGACAAATCAAAAAACATTTATGTAACTGAGTGGATAAATTTCTCCATTTTTTGACAGAAAACGAAGAAAATCCTTAAAAACACTTGATTTATCAAATTAAATTTTATGCCATAATAAAGTATGCATTCTTGGCTATCATTGGAATATAAAGTTCTTTTGGAAATATTTTTATTTTTTAAGTTTTAAAATGTGAAATTTACATTTTTTTTTCGGAATGACCTGTGTATCGGGAGTTTTTCATTCTCTTTTAGTACATACATTTTATTTATTTTTTATTTTTTATATCAATTTCATATTTGCTTCGCCAACAGTCTGGAATCTGCTGCTGGGCTTTCTCCGTAATCTTACGGGATTTTCTTTAATAGTGTAGGTACTTAGAAAAATATAACGCATAAAATTATTACTTTATAACTTATTAAATTTGTTTTAAATATAACAGCACTTAAAAAAATATTATAAGTAGTATTCTTTAAAATATATATAAATAAAAATGTTTAAAATTCTCCATTTGTATTATTTTTTCTTAAAAAAAAAAAAAAAAACATGTAAATAAATCAACCGGTTTCATTCTGACCCAAAATCTTTTACCAGCATTATAAATTTATACGCATATTTAATCGAAAATAGCAAAATGTAGTAGTGTATTAAATTCTGAATCAATTGTAGAAGCTTTAACGAAATCTAATCTTAAATGTTTCCTTTCAGCATAGAATATTATACCATGTTTTACTTTTAATGTATTTTTTTAAAGCATACTAAATAAATTGCATTACATTATATTGTAAATGATTAAATTATGTCGCATCTATATATGTATGAATGGTGGATTTTGTAAATGGTTCTTTTAAAATTATATGTTTTAGTTATGAAAGCATGCATTAAAATGTACAATATTACGTATATTTAGTTTTTTAACTATTTAAATTAAAAATAAAATAAAATAAATAAATGTTCCATGGATTTTACTACTAGATGTACAGTCATCTCAACTGGATATGACGACAGTATAATTTGTATATGAAAATACTTAATTAATACTAGAAATATTAAACATATTTTTTATCTAAATTACGTTGTTTTAAATATTAATTTCATTCTTACTTCATTTCAATAATAAATTGCTAAGTAATATTTTCATTACAAAGATATAATCCAAGTAAAATCTGCATAAATTTCTTTTATTGATTCAATGCTTAATACATTTAAATTCTATATTAGCTACGCAATACGCTTGCGATTTTTCAACCAAAAAATTTACTCCATTTTATTGACAAAGGCCTTACATTTTCTTACTAAAACACTGATACCAATCAAAGACCTTGCAAGAAAATAAAATAGCTTTAAAATTATACATATGTGAACAATTGAGGCACTTTGGACACTTATACATTCATTTTGGACACTCATACAATGCATATGTAATTAAATGTGTAAGTGTCCAAACAGCCATATGAAATCAGTGACCTGCCTGATTTTTAAAATTTATAAAATCTGTTTATTTTCTATTTATTTGGATTAAAACATATTGATACAGTGCAGCCACATATCCGAAAACTAGCAGTGAGGACGCGTCCAAAATGTTGGAGGGATGCTAACTTGTTCGACAGTTTGATATTTGGAAAACATCCAGTAATTCCGCGCTTTGTTATTGCTCATTTTCCCTGAGTCAGATGACTGTCACCCCTATTTTAGCATTAGACTCGTTGAGTTAGCACTTGCGCAGGTGCTTCTATGGTTTCATCAAATGTGGTCGAAGAATAGATACTTGAAGATGTTTTTCTTACTGCTGCAGTTTTATTTACTTATTTATCAATATAAAATAAAATTTGATAAATAAATATACTGAACACTTAAAATTTAATAGATATATATTATTACTGTACACTTAAACTTTCATTTAATTAGCAGCCATGAAAATTTCACCAAACAAAGTTCAATGGAAAATTCTTTTTTAATTCCCATGTTTTATCTATAATAATAAAGGAAGATGTCTGTCTCTCTGTCTGAGCATCTATACGTTCAGCCCCTATTGAACGCAGAACTACAAAATTTGGCATACGGGTGCTCAGAAGCTTGCCCGAGTGCATAGTGAAAAAATAATTTAAAAATTTTAATTAGTTCCGGATATATTAATTAAAACGTAGACCAATGTCTAATTAAAAAGCCAGCCGATCGTATTTTCCTCCCTCCAAGTAGAATTCAGCCCGTTCCTGAAAAGAAGAAACACAGAAAGAGCATTTATTACAGATTCTTACGGTACAATTTTTTTTTTTTTTTTTTTTTTTTTTTTTTTTTTAATTACAAAAAAGTTTTAAAAAGGGTCCAAAATTTCTCTTTCGTCATTTTTGAATCGCCCTGTACGACAGAGTAGCTGTTCCGTTTCTTAACAACGGGTATATTTAAAAAAGATCATTTAATCCTCTTTCGAGCCATATAAACATTTTAACAAAATACGGATTAGCGATCCATATTTTTAGATTTTACGAAACATCGATTTTTTCACAAAACATTTTATAACTCAAAATCTTTTTGAGATAAATCATTTCTTTTTCTTTCATTTTTTTTTTTTTACATAGACCTCGATTAGACGAATCATATTTCAAAAGATTGAGAAATTTTTTCAAAAACTGAATCCGTTATAAATTTTTTAATTTTCTGCATGCCTGCTGTTTTTGATGACATTCTGAATCCGCGTTTGCGTTCGAACAACAGTGGAAACTCTCTTTTAAGTTCGCATACAATATTTCGAAAGCAGAGCGAAAGGGAAAGATCTTTTTCTGATTGAGGTCACATGTTTTTGGACTGCTATTAAAAATTGCAAATTTCAAAATTCTTCAATTTTCCTTTGTCGCACACGAAACTTACTATACAGAGTTTTTCATCACAAGACAAAGTTGTAGTTCAAATTTCATCGATTTCGGAGAGTAAACAAAAAAATTCACATTTTAATTGCAAATTAAATTTCATTCTAATACGCGTATTTCAAATTCTAATTATGATTAAATTGTTTTTAATTAATACAGCATTCAAAAGATATTTTAAAGTTCTTTTATATTATCGAAAGTGGAATTCGAGATTTCTCCGTATTTACACGTTTCGAGGTGTCCTGATTAGGTTTTCTTTTGTATCTTAGCTACTAATTAAAATAATTTCATAAGTAATGCATCATTTGAAAGCTTTGTTGATTTAGAATCGAACAGTAGATTACAGAAATTTCTACCGCCAGATGACGCTGTAATATTTTAAATTCTAATGAGCTAGAAAGGTGTTGTAAGTTCTAAAACGGGGATAAGGCGCCGCAGGCGCCACCGAGCGATACTTTGCTAAAGTCAGAAATTTAAAAGATTATAACCTGGTGAGCTAACAGGCTGTTTCAGATATTGAAACTGGAAAAGGGCGCCGCAGGCGCTACCGAGCGGGATTTTACTGCGATTAAATTTTTCAATAAAGCTATTTTCACTATAGGTGCACCGAGCGGGAGTTTCGTAAAGTCGGATTTTTCAAGAATCGCGGATCAGCTGGTCGCCGAAGGCGGCTAGTATATAAATAAAAAGGGAAAACAGCGTGAATGAACAAAAAATATATCAGGAAATACTGTATGTATATTTATATTTTTATTTGCGATTATGTTTATATTTTACACCACTCGGAGGCTGAATTTTCGGTGGGGGGGGGGGAGATGCTGTGGGCAAAAGTTTCGGATCTCATTAAGATCTCACTCAGGAAAATAGGATGCCCATTCAGATAACAAACGGAAATAAAATATGACAATTTTAAATATGAAATAAACTTAAATAATACTAATTAAAAAGTGATGTGTCCATCTAAACATATTTGAATAACTGTTTTAATTTATGTGTATGCAAGGTTAATAGATGACACAAATGATAACAAGTAACATCCCCCCCCCCTCCTCCCTCCAAATGCCTAACAGTCGTTAAAAAAAAAATCACTGCAACTTGAAAAAATATGATAGGATTGAGCTGTAAATTTGAAAACCCATATTTTTGACGATGTCTGTTCTAATCGTGCGAAAATTAATACAGGTCGTAATTCATTTTTTAATTTTTTTATCTGAATATATTAATAATTTTACAATTGTAATATTCAGTTGTGAATGTCAGTACTTTTTTTTTTTTTTTTTTTTTTTTTTTTTTTGGGGGGGGGGGGGTTAAGCCTTTTAGCCCGCATCTGGTTGAGGAGTGGGGGGGGGGGAAGCTGATTCTGCATCACTCTCTATTGTAGGATATTCATATATAGATCTAGTAAACCTTTTTCTTTCTTTCTTTTTTTTGTGTGTTTGAGAGGGGGAGGGGGGATGTTAACTATCGTTTTAAGTTATGTTTGTTATAAAACTGTAATATTTTATTAATCCATTTATATTCTGTGATAAATAAAATAATTAAATGACTTTTCTGCTATGTTATAAAAATCAAATTTTGCTAAAAAAAAAAAAAAAAAAAAAAAAAATTCTGGGATGAATTTCTGCAGTTGGGACCTTGTGCCATCTCAGTGATGACACTACTCCTCAAGACGGCTGATCGACCCCATCATTTGTCTGAACCGACTCTTAAAGAGTAATTGTAGTTTTTGTCTTGCGTGTAAAATAAAATAAAGAGATTTTGTTTCTCTCCAGTTAGACGAAAATTAAATCGTTGATAGAGAGACAAAGTTATAAATACTTTCAACTACATCGGAGGGAAAAGCTGAAGCAAAAGATATGTTACAGAGATGTCTTGTTATGTATGGTCAATGGTATGTAGGGGGGAAAAAATTAAAAAAGCGAATGTCACTGTAAACGTCAGAGGCGTGCCCACCATTGCTAGTTGATTAATTGGAATCTTAAGTTATCACAGATGTTCTGTTAGTGTTTTTACTTCGTATGGTGGAGTTTAGTATCGTAGATCGTATTCTCGGAAGATTTATAATAGTTTTACGTCTACACCTCTTGCAGGATTTTTTCTTTTTACTGATTTAATGTTGTCTATTTTAATAAATGAGCGTTCTTGAAATTCAATCCTGCACGACCCATTCCCCTTCTCCAGACAGTTTGAAAATCGATGCTCTCGGAGATCAACTGTACTAAATCTTTCATCGTTTTCGTTACCGGCTGTTTTCAGACAGATTTCATTCCACAGCAGCGATATTCGTAATATTTACATAGATCGACCTACTGGTCTGCTCGGCGAGCTTAATTTTGTTTGTTTTACAATAGAAATTACTTGAACCTTGTTACCAAAATGTTTTTTGAGGGTGACTAAAGACAAACATTTTAAAAAGAAACCGAAGCCTATTTTTGTTTTTTAAGTAACAGATATAAAATTCTGTACAAAACATAATTTAATTTCAACAGAAATATTTTGATGCAGCGTGTTATATTTTCCAATGTATCATTTTATTTTTTAAGAATTTTAGAGAAAGAGAAAAAAAAAAAAAAAAAAAAAAAGGAAAAAGAAAAAAAGAAATGAATACTAAAATGGTATAAAATAAATAAAAATTATAAATTATTTATTTACAAAAGTATTCATGGGAAAATAAATTTCAATAAGAGGAATGAAAACTAATGATAGCCTTCGATACATGGAATAATTGTATATTATTTGTATGAAATGTATTTTCAAAAAGGGTAACATTTATTATACAAAAAGCATTCATGAATTTAAACAAAGAGAAATTGAATTATAATAAAATATTTGCTGTATTAACAATTTTCTAATAAAATATTATTACCCAAAAGTATATCACATAGTAAATAAGTGCTAATGAGAATATTGGAGGAAAACTTCAAAGAAAAACCTGAATTAAACCAAAAAATTGCAGAAAAGGTTAGTATTAATTTTGATTCAATATTAAATTTCTTGCCGAACTTTAACGAAAGAAGAAAAAAAATACACAAAATATTTCATAGATATTCTTGCCAGCGAAATAAAATTGCCCGATAATTTAAAAATTCATAATATTAAAACACAAAGCCTTTTCTGTAAGACCAAAATCGTACGATCTGGGCGAGAAATTTTTGAAACAATTCGGAACGGGAACATTCCTTTCTTTTTATGCAGCGCAATACGAATACTGATGATAAAGATCGAGCAGACGTCATTAATATTTCATATGTCTGTTCTATGGCAGACGCCTAATTAAAGCTCAATCATAAAAATAATTGACACGATTAATTGACTGAGTCATTCTTTCCAAGGAAGTATATTAAGAACAAAGCAATTCGCGAATACTTATTGGTTACATTTATCTATGAACGGTGTACATTTTCGCCGAAAATTTCTTTATACAAGATGTGGCGCCACCTGTCGCCATGTAAATATATTATATTTCTTAAAAGAAAAATAAATAAATAAAAAAATCTTTTAAAATTAATAAATTGTCAGAGTTTATTGTTTTTTAGAAGTTAAGCTTTTACCAGTTGAAAACTTTGTTTAGAAAAGATGGAGATAGATATTTTATATCAAAGATTTATTTATGTATTTTTTACTCTAATTATTCTAATCTCTATCTCTGATACTTCATTTCGATACCATATTACAGTAAAAATAATTTAAAAAGAATAACATTAAAATATTGATATTTTATACGAGTAAAAATTTACATAGTATAATTTATTATTAAAAATTTAATGAGCAAATTAATTTACTGAAGTATTAAATTCATTCTTATTTATTTATTTATCTTTAACAGTATACTTTTGTTGAAATATACTATTTTGATAGAATAAAGTGTTATAATACTATTCCATTCCAGTAAAAACAAATTTTAACGTTATTCTGATTTGCAGTTTATTTTTAGAATACAATGAATTAATATTTGGATTATATCCAAGTGGTTTTACAAATATCGGAAGGAAAAATAAGAATCAAAACTATTATTTTACACTTAAAATGCACTTTTAGTGTCTTGGCAAATTAGAATTAATGATATATTTTACAAGTGAATGAAATCTTTGTCTTTCATGTATGTCTTTATGTTATCGTTGATAGTAAGTTAAAATAATTATAATCTGGTAGTAAATCTTTGTATTCATTCATTTTGCGTGAAAAGCAACGAATAAATTTCACAGTAAACATAAAACGAGTGCATTTCTATAGATTATTAGTCGATTTGATGTGACAGGGAGGAATTCTATTGTGGGATTAATTTACATGCTTGATGCATTGATAAATATTATCACAAATATTGATACTATCTCATTAAGAAATATTGATTCTTTTGATAATTTATACACATTCTGCCTTTCTTTTAATTACTCCTAAAATTTTTTGGTCATATTTAGAGTAAAATTAGGAAAACCTTGGGATTTTATTTTTATTATATGAAATTTGCTTAAATTGTGTATATTGAAATTTCATTAAATTTATCCCTCCTCCCTCCAGCCAAAAGATAATTGATTGAAGCAAGGGGTTTTAAACCGGTTAAGAGCAGTGCGAAATATTAAAGCAAGGGTGTTTTAAACTTTATGCCGTGAGAAGATTTTAGTTGCAAATCATCCGTCAAATTTTGACGGGCATTAACTAGTAATTTTATTAAAAGCCTATATTACTGGGCAGGCAAAAGAAACGCTAATAAATGATGAGGAATTAAAGTAGTATTATGAATTATCAGGAGCAGAAAAATAAACTACAAGAAATATTTAAAAGAAAAACATTTTTTGAAACCTTTCCGAATGAATTCATGCAATTAAAGTAAATGTTATCACAAGGTATCAAGGAGTTCATCAAAATATTTAACTTAACCGCGAGCAATTATTCAAAAGATTTGGGTCATTCAGAAAAAAGCAATGCAAAGCATTTTTTAGGTATGGTAAAATTAAGTAGAGAATGTGAGACCAGAGATATTGCGTTAGAAGTGAAACTAGTTGGCATAGGTGGACTCTGCTCAGTTCCCCATCATATTTATGTTCTCGTAAATTTCTAGTGCGAGACATATTATAATCATGTTAAAAGAAATTAATTTGACCAAAGCTTGATACAGTGACAGAATGAAATACCCGCCTAATAGGCTATCCACCGTTCACTTCGATATATTTATCTTATTCTAACCTATTAATTTATTTTATCAGGGTCAATTCCGTTGTTTCGTTTTCATGCTACTATTTCCAATGCAATAATCCTCAAAATTCATATTTATATGAAAAATTTACAATTTCGCTATGTTGATAAAATCGTAAATTACGAATAATTTACGAAATTTTCCTATTAGAATATTTGTATTCAATCATGTTCAAACAAATATCATAAATGTAATTTTGAAGTTGTCTAAGGTATTTATGATCCTCAAAATGGAAGTTTATGCTCCATTTTGCTTTATTCTGACATGTTAAGTAAATCGTAAATTCCAAATAACTTACGAATTTTTTAAATTGAAAAAAATCATAGTCTATGATATTCATGCCAGTATCATAAATAATATTTCGAAAGTGGTTTGACATCTTTACGATGAAAACATCCCTCAAGATAGACGTTTATGTGAAAATTTGCTCTATTCTGCCATGTTAAGAAACTCGCAAATTTCCAATAACTTACGAAATTTATATATTGGAAAATTCATAGTCATAAATATTCATGCCAGTGTCCTAAATAATATTTCAAAAATAGTCTGACATTTTTACGGTGAAAATATCTCTAAAAATTGGCGTTTATGTGAAATTTCGCCCCATACTCCCATGTTAAGAAATTCGTAAATTTCCAGTAACTTGCGAAATTTTCAAAGTAGCATATTTATAGTTACTGATGTTCATTCCGGCATCAAAACTGATATTTTAAAATTGGTCTGACATTTTTACAGTAAAAAGTTTCCATTTAATGCACGTTTAAGTGAATTTTTGTCCTATTCTCCCATGTTAAGAAAATCGTAAATTTCTAATAACTTACGAAGTTTTTTAATTCGAATGTTGCAAATGAATAGGGTTCTTGCCAGTGTCGAAAGTAATATTTTAAAACTGATCTGACCTCTCTGCGACAATTTGTTCGTGAGATATCGTGTACACAGACTAACAAACTAACGGACTAACCCACTAACAGACTAACACACTAACAGACACCCTACAGACAGACACCATACAAATTTTGTCATTTTCGGATTCCTCACACCTGAAAACGTATAAAAATGTCAAAAAACCGAGGTCGAAAATTTTCACGATTACCTAAGTTCCCCATACCTATAGTACAGTGTTGCCAGATTTGGGGACTTTTTTATTCAACTCTCACCAATAATTTTGAGAAGTGATATTTGCTATACATAATAGAGGTTTATCTTTCGAAGTGCTTAGGCAACCGTTACAATTAAAATTTAGCGGCGGGGGTTGAATAAAAAAGTCCCGAAATCTGGCAACACTGCTATAGTATGATGGGGAACTAAAAACTGGCACCCGAAAATACCGAGCCAGGCGATAAAATTTTCCTAGCAAATTGAAAGTGCGATCAGAGCTTCCAAATTTGAAGAAACAGATTTTACGACAAAAGGCGAAAATGAATTACGTGAAATACTTCTAAATAAGAACATTAAATAATGAAGAGTTTTTTTAAAAAAAACTCAAAAACAACGAAAAGGAAGCAAAGAAATATATATAGTACAGATTTCTTTAAATTATTTAATATCA
The DNA here is from genome assembly GCA_963930645.1 of Salticus scenicus. NCBI lineage: Eukaryota > Metazoa > Arthropoda > Arachnida > Araneae > Salticidae > Salticus > Salticus scenicus. The sequence continues at coordinate 414,465,703 of OZ005648.1, forward strand.
ATAAATAAATGATTAATATAATAAGTTTGATTTATATCAAGAAATGAATCAGGGATGATTTATATCAACAAATGAATCAGGGATGATTTATATCAACAAATGAATCAGGGATGATAATATCAATAAATAAATCAGGGATGATAATATCAATAAATGATTTCAGGGATGGAAAATTGTTGCAGAACTCATACCGGTATTTCTCTGAAATCTCTACTTATAAAATCGTTGGTTTAAGAAGAAGAAAATTTTGTCTCATAAATACCGGTATGAGTTCTGCAACAATGGACAATATTCCTGTGACGTCACCGTAGGTAAAATCGCCGAACACGTGGCCGATATTTTGTAAACAAATTAGATTCAAGATGCCATTTTATTGTTACGCATAACATTTTCCTAAATATTTCTGCAGTGAAACTTAATAATAATGTTCAAACAAGAACAAAAGAGAAATGTAAACAACTGAATCGAATGATAAAGTTAAGACTATTCCATATCGTAAAATTGCAGAACATTTTATGTACACACACACACACATATATATATAATGAATAAAAGATTAATAAGAACATCTTATACACACACACATATATATAGACATCAAAGCTTAAATAATTAGAATTTCAATCACTTTAATAAAGGAATATACTAAATGGAACATCCATTTAAATATGTTAACATCCCCACAGTTCACATGGCAACTTTTAATATTACATATGTTGATTAATATTAAAGTATATTACTAAAACTGGATTAAAAACAAAACAAAGTTATCACTATATCACTCTTACTTCAATTTCATATAATCTGTAACTCTTAGAAATAATATTGCAAGATAAAAATTTGCAAGCCACAATGCTTTGTTATGGTAGAGTTGAGGATTGTTTCCCTAACCAGCTGGTATTCTTGTAGCCTCGAACCCAAAGTGGAAATATGGTCCATTTTCCAACTCTGAAATTATATATATATATATACACACACACAAGGTGATCAATTTAAAAGAGTACTCGTTGGTTTTTCTTATTACCCTTAAACATGACGGATGTGGCAACTATTCTAACACTGAAGTATAATTGTTTGAACTTTGTTTGAGTGTGGGAGACAAGTTCCAACACTGTTGGACTGTTACAACTTTATTTGTGAGGTAAAACAGAAATGGAGATGTACAATGTTATTTAATCCTATCATTTTATTTATGAAAAACAAAATTTAATTATTTTTTTTTTACTTCATCATTCCTACATTACATTTATCATTTCATAGGGTTCTTCAGAGAAGTCCTGCAAACATCGATGAATTAAAACAGATCATAACTGAAGAAATCGCCTCAATAACACCAACAATGCTGCGAAGTGTGTCAAAAAACTTAGTTCGACGTGTTCATGTTTGCATCCAAAATAGTGGCGAACATTTTGAACATTTTCTGTAAGGAATGATAATGTAAAAAATTTGAATTAAATTATGTTTTTCAAAATAAAATTATCGCAGGATTAAGTAACACTATGTGTCTCCATTTCTGTTTCACCTCACAAATAAAGCTGTAACAGTCCAACAGTGTTAGAAATTGTCTCACAAAATTAAACAAGGTTCAAACGATCATACTTCAATGTTAGAATAGTTGCCACATCCGTCATATTTAAGGGTAATAGAAAAAAAAAACAAAAAAATAATGGGTACTCTTTTAAACGGATCCCCCTGTGTGTATATATATATATATATATATATATATACATTCATATAATAAGATGTGTATGTGTGTGTATCTGAAGCTTTTTAGGAAAACGGTTGATCGCAGAGCTACACGAATGTGCTTGGAGGTTCGTACTGACCTCTCTTGATGCACCTTGAAGTTTGATTTTCGAATTTTTGATTAGATTTTTTAAAATTAATTAAAATATGAAAATAATGAACTTGTAAAAGATTTAAAATTAGCCATTAACATTTTTAATTGTTTTCAAAAAAGTTCAAGTTATTATTATTTTTTTTTTCAGCATAAAATGAAATGTGCTTACACGCGAATGATAAAAAGTCTGGCGCGACTTCACTCGACTTTCTTAACATTAAATAATTTACGGTTGTATAAATAAATTAAAGTAATAGAACTCTTTAAATAAGCAAAACAGAATATTATAAAGTGCTAGACTCACCACTTGTACCAGTAATCGTCATATCAATAAAACATAAAAATTTGTGAAATAATGAAAAATTTTATCAAACAAAATGAATTTAGCACATACTTAACTCCTAAATTTACCCTTAGACTTAAAAAAAACACACAGCATTTAGTGGTCTTAATTGAATACCACTTTTTTAAATAGAAAAATTCAGTAATATTTTGCTCTTTTCTTTGATTTTTTTTTTTGAGGGGGGGGGGTGTTATTTTTTGTGATATTCTGTCCAAGGATTTGATGTGATCACACTCGGTAAAATTTCTTAGCTCTTTCTTTTTTTGGAAAAATGATGTACTTTTGAAAGGATTCTGTTAGTACTGAGGATAGGGTACAAATCTAGGAGGTGTTAAAAGAGAAGTGGTTAACTCCGGAACTGGCAGAACTGATTTTGATGGTGTCGAGACATTCTGAGTCAAATTTTTTGAAACTGTTGCCTCCAGAAATGAGTCTCTGGTTGTAACACTTCAGTTTTTGGAATGAAGTTCCTCAACGCAGAGTAGTTAACTAGCAGAAATCGTCACGCAAGGAAAAAGCGTCACGCTTTCTCCATGCAAATTTCTCTCCCCAGAAAGAAGAACCTCATCAATTTCTACTTTTTCTCCCTGGTTACGGTTGCTAAGGGGGAACGCAGAGGCCCGGAGTAATGGTCTGGTATGCTGATATTCATTATTTTAGTTTATTTGTGCGACAATAGTTGAAAATTGATGGGAGTGTATTTCAGGCTGGGCCATGTATTATTACTATAGGATTATATTTAGGTGCACCATGTGGTCTGTATATAATCTTCGCAAGATATACAGGGCTGCATGTATTTAAGCGATAACATTCTTGTTTTGTTGTTAGTGGATGTGCTTTATTAATAATATTTTGCCATTTCCAGGAAGGCTGTTCGGGAATTGAAATGAGTTCCTCATAGAGATATGGTAAATAATGTATGTTTTAAGCTAAATATCCATCGCTTGTTTATTGTATATTTACACGTTTTGAGGCTTGCTGATTACCGTAGTCAAGTTTTTTAACGTTTGATCTTTGTCTGTGTCTCTTAGATAGTGACTTAAAAACGAATAATTTTTGGAGATCCAAATGTTGTATTTTGAAGTTAATATAAGTTTGTTGCTGGAGTTGCGAGTGAAAATTGTCTGATTAATTTTAAGTGAACTTTTAATTTTACTAACAGATTTAAATTCTATATAAATGTAGGTGCATTACTGAAACGGGAGGGGGGGGGGATAGCCCCCATCACACAGATATAATCATAATATAAAACTCTTCCAAAGCCTTATTTTAATTGTTTAACATAGGTTTACATAACAGTACTCATCTTACCTCTTAATCTCCAACCTGTATTTATAGTTTATAGTATTATATTTCAGGGTAAGAAAAGTCGTGTGAGTGACACACCAGATTAGTTTTCTTCTTTTCCATGCAAAAGGAAATCTTTTCCATTGAATGATTATTATTGTTTGTTGAATATATTGTTTGTTCCGTTGAATGTTTATTGTTGAATGTTTATTTGAATGTTTATTATGGAATTAAATTTAAATAAATCGTTAAGAAAATTAGCATTTTTTTTTTTTTTTCCTGGCTTCCTGTGCAACATTTTGAAGTATTAAAAAATAAGTGACAAAATTTCAAAGAGAAAATTTTCTATGTCTTTTCTTCCCTGGGGCGAAAGGTAATCGAGTCTAATTTTCCAGGGGTATTTTTTATTAATACCGTCTACTGCAAAGATGCTTTTCATCACTTTATTTACATCAAAAATTAAGTCTTTCCAATCTGAATAAAATGTTACTTCTTACACACACTTCACATAAAATATTTTTTTCTTGCATTCATATAATGTATGAGTTGAATATGTGTATATATATTTATAAATTTAATCCTTATTCTAGGTTTATTCTTGTCCCATGTTGTGTTTTAATGAGTCATTGATGTGCTATTTGTGCTGCAACAACAATACGTGAGGTTGCTGCGAAAAGGGTAAGTCTTAAAACATCAATTACAAACTTAGTGAAAACAAATTCTAGTCAATGGAAATTAAGTTTATTTATTGTTGAAGGGACTCTACTTATCGTCGCCAGAAGACAAATCGAATGTTGTTCTACAGGAAAATAATCCCTATTATAACACATCACCCAATGCTTATTGTTGAATTCTGTTTTCACTTTCACAAAACCACAGCTGCTGAGTTGGTTATTGTTCTATTTTTTAATTTCTGCTATTTTATTTTGTAGCTGTGACATGCGAATTTTCATTTACAAGGAGAGGTTCATTGCATGGAAAATTAAGATCGGGACGAAATTGCGCAGAATTGTATTATACTATGAAGATAGTAAGATATCAAAGCAGTAATGCGCACTTCCCAAATAATCTTGGGGGGGGGGGGGGCTTTAAAGTTTCAGTAATTATTAAGAAGTTATTTCTTGGCATACTTAGTAGCGTAAGCGGCTGCAACGCGGACGTCTCAGGATCGATACTACCGACGGGAAACTTTTCATATAATTATTTATCTAAACACTTTCAGGGTTGGTTAGCAGTCAGGAAAAATCAAAGAACCAGAGAAAAGTCAGGGACTTTCGGAATTCTGGAATAGTCAGGGGATTTCATTTAAAGTCATGGAATTTTGACAAATTTTGTGAAAAATAAGTTAAATTTATCATTAAATTATTAATGTTATTTTATGTCACCAAATTTTCGCTAATGTCGTGAAAATTTCATGGGAAATAAACAGTATGAATCGAAGAAAAATAAGGGAAAATCTCGAAAAATAGTCAGTGAAAAGTCAGGGAATTTAGAAAGCTTTAAATGCTGGCTGGCTACCCTGACTTTATTTTATTTTTACTTTTTTTTTTTTACAGTTAAATTCAAAACTTGAAAATTTAAATAAATAATTATTTAATTTTTGTGAATTAAAAAAAATTGTGTACGTTTCATATTTTTTCATTTGTAATATTTATAATTTTCTATAAGTTATAAAATAAATTTTAGCTTTGTTTCAAGAATAAAATAAATATATATATATATATTTTTTTAATTATTTATTTATGTAAACTTTTTTTTTTTAAGGTATATTTAAAACAATGTTAAACTTCGTTGAAAATAAAAAATATTACAAAGAAATTTTGATTTTAATCTATATTAATAAAATCGGACTTTTGTCTGTAAATTTGTCAGAATCAAAACATTTTGCGATATCTTCACGTTTCACACACCATGAAAGCCAAAAATGACTTCAGAAATTTTTGCCTGTGTGTGTGTGTGTCATCGTGTCTGTATGTCGCTATTTTTGTCTGGGTATCACACGAGAACCGCTGAATGGAATTCAACGGCAGGAATTATTGGCAGAAAAAATAATGATTATTTTATTAACGTATACTAAGAGAGCAAAGAATAATATGAAACAATATTTCGTATAATATATGTTGCGAATATATACATATAACGATATAACACATATTTTCGTATTATGTTTTTGGTCATCAAATACAAAAATCGCCAAGGATGACACATATTATTTATAAAAGGTAACAAACCACTTTAAAACACGTATAGATACAATATTTTTATTAAAAAACTACACAAAGCTTTTCGCCATCATAATAATAGTATCATCAGGTGTAATTGCGTTACATAGAACCAGCAATATATAAATAAAGAAGTTCAAATGGTTTAAAGTTACGGTTACAATAAAATTTTTTTTGAAAGTTACAGTTACAATAAAAATTTTTCATTTCAATATCATTTTCAGTTTTTTTTTTCCTCTGTATGAGCACAACGCGTGCCATATTTTATGAAGTGATGCAGCAGGAGTTAATAACTTGGAGTTAATAACTTTATTGTACTTGATAATATTTACTGCTTCTGTTATTAGCAGGTCTTGAAAGTCGCGAGGGGCTGAAATAACTTCGGATTAGGTCCACATAGGAATAGCATCAGGGTGCTCGTAAAGAAAGTCTACTAGAACTGAACTTTTTTTCTGTTTAACATTACGAATGTGTTCAGTAATTCTTGCTTTAAGTGTGCGACGTGTTTGCCCAATGTAGTAAAACAGTTCATCATTATATTTGATAGGGATTTTAAAAACCCCTCCAGTCCTCCAGAAGGTCTGTTGAAATCTCTGTCATTAACAACTAAGTTTTTTATGGTACAGGGGGAGGAGAAAGGAATGCATAGATTAAATTTACGTAAAATAAAATGCTTAAAATTTTTAAATTCATTACAGAAAGGTAGGCTATTGGTATATTTAATTTTAGGATTATGGTTAATACTAGTATTATTATAGATTTTATTTTTGACCCCATTGATTATTTTTAAAACAGTGTTTTTACTATACACAGCGTTAATACTTAAGTGAATAATTTTATTAATTTCTTTATTTTCGTTAAACTGAAAGGAGGTATAATTGATGGCACGAAAAATATAAGAGCGAAAAAAGCTATTTTAAATTTAATAGGATGAGCGGATGAAACAGGTATGGGGGAAGGGATAAAAGAGTCTGTAATAAACGTCAAACCAAATAGTAGAGCTATCTTCATTACGGTGAATAGTTAAGTCCAAAAAGGAAAGAGTCCGGTTAACTTCAGATTCAAATGTAAATTTAATGGAGGGGAATTGTTTATTGAGAATATCAATAAAGTCAAGGAGGGAATTTTGAGAAAAAGGCCACGATATAAAAATGTCATCCACATAACGTAAAAATATTGTGGGTTTAAGGGTACTTGAAGCAAACGCATGTTCTTCTAAATCAATTAATAGAATATCTGCAATCAAGGGACTAAGGGGGGGACCCCATAGGGGCACCAAAAGTTTGTTTATAAATGATACCATTAAATATGAAAACATTATTGGAATTAAATTAAAGGCTTCTAAAATGAAATTAAGATATGACGCAAGGATAGGATTGTTTTTACATTTATTAGCAATAATATTGTATACCTCATCTAACGGGATATTGGGAAAGAGAGAAATTATATCTAAACTAAAAAATTTATCAGTACGGTTTAGTTTTGTGTTTAAAATTCTAGTTTTAACATCGATACCTGAATTCACGATATGTGGATTACCACTTATAATAGGTTTAAGTAGGTTAGATAAAAATTTTTCAAGAAAATACGTAGGGCTATTCCTTTTCGAAACAATTGGGCGAAAAGGAAGGTTATTTTTATGTGTTTTAATTTTAAAGAACAATTTAGGAATATCAGGGTAAAGAGGGGTTTTTATATTGTATAGTGAAATTAACTGTTTATAAGAGTTAATTAAGTTTTGAGTTTTACGTGTTAAACTATCGATTGGATTAGAGGTAACAGTAATACAATTTAAATCATTAATAGCTTCAAGAGCTTTAGCATTAAAATCAAAAGTGTTTAAAGCTACCAATTGTTTAGCTTTATCAGCTTGAAGAATACGAAAATTTTTGTTAATTTTAAATTTTTTAAGCGTTAGTATGTTGAAGTTTTTTGACTTAGTGCACGAACAAGTTCTTGATTTTCAACAGGTAACAGTTTGATTATATTTTAAAATTTTGGAATCACATGCTCAGGTTTTAATTGAGGCTTCAAAGCAAAATTAGGTCCATGCTTAAGTAGATTAATTTCATGTTTAGAAAACTTATAGTTTGATAAATTCAAAAAATTTTTACTAGAGAAAGAGGTTTTGTTTGAAACATTATTTTGCTTAAATTGCATGTCGTAGAGTCTTTTAAGTTTAAAGTCATATTTTTTTTTTTTTTTTTTTTTTTTTTTGTAGTTTTACGTTGGAAATTCTCAATACTTGCAAAAACATTTTTCAAAAAGGCGTCAAATTCGTCAGGAACAGTCGTAGATGCAAGTTCTAACATACAAAAATAAGTCCTTGTTTCACATTTAACAATTGATTTTCTAAGATTCCTAATAGAATTACGTAGCATTTTGAGTTGTGCATTAAGCAGACTATTCTTACATTCAGTTGGATAAGATTTAGGATTGATTAATAGAGTTTTTGGAAATATATTCAAATTTTTGCAGTCCATCAGGAATTTTAAACGTAGTAGCATATTATTTAGTTTAAACCGAAGTCTTTTAAAGTGTAGAAACGTAGCCATCTTGTAGCTCAATTAAACTTACAGGCCTGTTAGGAATTTTTTATTAAGTCGATACGATGCATAACAACCTTTTGGATGCAAGCTTTAAAAATGCAAGCTCAAATGTAGATAACATCGATGAAAGAAGAGACTTGAAAAATTCTTTAGATAAAGCCGTCTATGTCGAAATAACTAAACATCAAAGTGTATAATATAATTAAGATTAAAAACTATTAAATGTTCAAAATTATAAAACATTTCACGTGTATAAATAATATATAAAAGGTAACAAACCACTTTAAAACACGTAAATACAATATTTTTATTAAAAAACTACACAAAGCTTTTCGCCATCATAATAATAGCATCATCAGGTGTAATTGCGTTACATAGAACCAGCAATATATAAATAAAGAAGTTCAAATGGTTTAAAGTTACTGTTACAATAAAAAAAATTTTGGAAGTTACAGTTACAATAAAAATTTTTCATTTCAATATCATTTTCAGTTTTTTTTTTTTTTTTTCTCTATGTAACGCAATTACACATGATGATGCTATTATTATGATGGCGAAAAGCTTTGTGTAGTTTTTACTTTCTTCTATATGTAATATAGAGAAAGTATTGGATTCGCGAAAATTTTCGACCTCCGTTTTTTGACGGATCTACACGTTTTGGGATGTCCTGAACACGAATTGATAGTTTTTAAAAAATGTCTGTCTGTCTGTCTGTCTGTCTGTCTGTGTGTCTGTCTGTATCATTTTTTTGTGGACGCTGTATCTCACGAACATATGAATGAAATTTAACCAAACTTGGTATTTAGTTGCACCCTGACATGAACTGGTGCCCATTAGATTTGGATATCAATAGCTCAACAGGTGGCGCTGTAATCGCATTTTATGCAAATTTTTAACATGGCAGCATAGGACAAAATTCCGTATAAATGGGCATAATGAGAGTTATTTTAAACTTGTGATTGTAAAATTAATTTGAATTATTGATGATAGTAGTAGTTAACTAGGAAAAAAAATTGTGCATGGGGGGGCATCGGTTCCCCTCCTGGGGGGGGGGGGGGGGGAAGTACCCCCCCGGGGGGTTAAATTTTGAAGATGGGTATCATTCGAAAGATCTCGTCAATACCTTTAAAACGAATGGTTGAACCATAAATCTGTGATAATTTAAAACAAAGTTATCGATTTTTTTTACTTTTAACAAAAAAAAAAAAAAAAAAACTTAGAAAAAAATTAGATTTTTTTTTTTAATTATTGTTAGTGATTGAATATGTATTAATTTTCACAAAAAAAAAAAAAAAAAGGAAAAAAAAAAATTTTTTTTTTTTTTTTTTTTTTTATAATATTGTTACTGATTGAATATGTATAGGAAAATATAGAAGAAAGTCTTGTGGTGGCCACAACATACTAGTTTAATAAAAATATTGTATCTACGTGTTTAAAGTGGTTTGTTACCTTTTATATATTACTCTTTTATATATATAGACGAAAAGCTTTGTGTAGTTTTTTAATAAAAATATTGTATCTACGTGTTTTAAAGTGGTTTGTTACCTTTTATATATTATTTATACACGTGAAATGTTTTATAATTGTAAACTTTTAATAGTTTTTAATCTTAACATATTATTTATGCCAAAATCGGTACTATATATACATTTTTTTTTCTTTAACAGGCAGTTATACCAAAGTTAGAAAACTTTAAATGCTAGCTACTCTGACTTTATTTTATTTTTACTTTTTTTTTTTACAGTTAAATTCAAAATTTGAAAATTTAAAGAAATAATTATTTTTTGGGAATTAAAAAAAATTGTGTACGTTTCATATTTTTTTTATTTGTAATATTTATAATTTTCTATTACTTATAAAATAAATTTTAGCTTTGTTTCAAGATTACCGACAAATAGTGACAAAAATTTGAAAGGGGTCATGTTATAAAACTATAATACAAAATGATCTATATTACAAATTTCTATTCTGAAAAAATTACTGATTTTTAATATATTTCATAAAATAAATAAATAAATAACAATGTGGTATTAAATATTATGTATTTGAATTTGACATTGAATGCTGAGATTTCTATAACATTTTTCCTGCTTTTGTCTTGCGTTATGCACTATTAATATTCCTATTCAGCGAATGGCAAAGCAGCGAATAGGCGGGCAGAGTCCTGCAGGGATTAAATAAGTGAATCGAGTCTGGGGGAGGCGAAACCTTCCTCGGGGGTTGGGGAGCGGAGCAAGCAGGGTGCAGAGCCCACTAGTTTGCTTAAAAATAAAGAGTTTTCTTCCTGTTTGTCTGTGTGTTGACGCAAGTTGATTGACTAAGAGAGATTTTCTTCTGTTTGTCTGGCGCAAGTTGCCACCAGCTTTTCATACTTTAGTTAATTAAAAAAAAAAATCTAATTGTCCGATCGATAAATTAATTAAACAGACAGATTCAGAAAAAATGCCCCTTTCATTTGGTACCTTATTTGTAACGAAATTTTGACTAGGTTTTTTAACATTAATTAAAATGTGAAAATAATAACTTGGTAAAAGCTTTAAAAATGGACATTTAAATTTTTAATTGTTGCCCCCCCCCCCCCCAAAAAAAAAAAAGTTGGGAAAAAATAAATAAATAAATAAATACTCAGAATTTTTTTCCCCAGTTGTTTAAATAGTATGTTTTTTGGCACGGATGAATCGCGCTTGGCATGAAAGCTAATTCAGCATTACATTAAAGATCTTTACTTATTGATAATCCTGGTTATTTTTTTTAAATTTTGATACTGAAATTGATCGGACATTTTTCGCCAAGGACTCCACTTTCGTAAAAGCCACTTTAAACTAAGTAGCGCATAAAAAATATAAATTATAAAATATTGAAAAACAGAAAAGGAAAGAAAGGAAAGAAAAACGGGATGAAACGAGAAGAAAGAAACAAATAATAATAACATAAATTATGTATTTGTCTAAAATGACGATAAAAATTCAAAAGTCGCCAAGGGGAGCTACATTAAGGCTGTACCATGATCAGGTTTACATATTTAATTATTTATTTTTCTGTATACCAACTACTATTAACTAGCTCAACTACTATTATAACCACAAAAATTAGTTGTCTCATGCGAGAGACGTAGCCGGTCATAGCACATTGTAATATTATATTTGGTGTGAAATTGTTGTCATTTTATGGTTGATCGAATAAATCAAATATAGAAAATAACGCGAAAGGAAATATTATGTACAGCACAGATAGTTTGTTCATATGTAACTGGAATTCAAATATAAAATGGTTACTTCAATTTTTTCGAAACTGTTATCTGATAAGCACCCAAATGGAAGCCCACTGGTAAGCTATTGTCACAGGCAATAGGGACAGATGCCCGAGAGTCTGCGAATGAGTGGTCACTACCGATGGCAACGGGAAACCAAATCGGGCTTTAAAAAAACAATTTCATGATTTCTTTAAATTTTATTTTTGTTTGTAAAGCGATATAGAAAAGAGTTTCTTGTAAATATAGTGACCACCGAAGCGAAAAAAGCCTTCGTTGATTCACTACCTTCATTGATTTCATGAATTAAAAAAAGGTTTCGTTAACAAACTATGATCTATTGGCACGCAGGCAGCATCAGGCCGAGTTTTGTACATTTCGAGTTTGATTTAGAAATTTTTCCCGCATTCGGAATAAATAAATAAATAATGCTAGGAATGTAATTGATATACAATATATATATATATATATATATATATATATATATATATATATATATATGTGTGTGTGAGAAGGAAAGTGTGTTGTGTGAGTGAAATTTCAGAATTTTGCGAAAGCATAGGCAGTATTAAAAATTGCGTACTGATCGTTTATAATTCTTTTAGAGGTAAGCAGAAAAGGAATCGCATACATTATGACATTTTCGTTCTACGTACATAAACTTCTGTAGAAATATTCAAGCACCTGTTATAATTTTCACTTTCTATTAATTAATTACCTATTAAAGTACGTTCAAATGTCTGTAACTGCTAAATGTTCGAAAAAGTCGTGTGGAATCACTCTTGGTTTTTAGCTATGCCGTGTGCAAGTCTTCTAACCCCAATTTTCTATATATAGAAGTCGTGAGATCGGGAGCTGTAGAAAGATCTCGAGATGATTCACTTCACTTTCTGAAATGTGGAGAGTGGATATAATAAAGGTGGTGGCGTTAAGTTTTTCCCCTTCTTTCTTAAGTGCCGTGTGACTCACGTAGTTGCGCTATAAATATCGTAGCCTTGAAATTACCGGTCTATAACCTGTATACAGAGTTTTATTTTATTTTTTATTAACTGTTTGAGACTTAGATCATGCTTTATGTGATGGTGTTAAATATATATTGCTTGCCTTTTACTTTCTTTACCCCCACTTGCCCTTTTTACTTTCTCTTACCCATAGGGTCGAAAAAGTATTGTTTTAGGGTCAAATTTTCAAACGAGAGTTTTTGTTATTTTTACATCTTCTGAGGTCCCCTGAATACGAAAATCATGTTTTTAGCGAATGGTCTATGTGTCTGTCTGTTATCAGCATATTTCAAGAACAAATAGTAGCAGAAATTCCAAACTCGGTATTCTAAATGTGTATCATATAGGGATGCTAAAGTAAGCTTTTCGTTGAGATGAAGCAAATGGATCGTGTACAGGGACACTCAAAAGTATTCAAATACATTACGTCTATGGGGGAAGTTGAAGGTAACTAGAGTTTAACATCTGCAGACTGCACTAAACCAAATGAAACAATATATGTATTTTGTAATAGAAATAGTCAACTGGGAAAAAAAACATTGTGTATGTAGTATCCTCGCCCCCCCCCTGGGGGGGAATTCCCCCCTCGAGGGGAGTAAATTTTCATGATGGGTATCTTTCAAAAGAGCTCGCCAATACCTTTAAAACGAATGGTTGAACCATCGATCTGCGATAATTTAAAATAAAGTTATCGATTTTTTTCATTTTTAACAATTTTTATTTATTTATTTATTTATTTATTTTTTTTTTATGTAATATTGAGAATAAATTCAACTTTTTTTGGATATTTAGTGTCTTAACTAAACACTAGTCACAACTTAGTACTTCTCCAATAAGAAAACCGTGTGCATTATCATGGAAGATAATTTTTTAAAATAATTTTAATAAATTATTTTTATTGAGTGAATTTGTATAGGAAAATATAGAAGAAAGTCGTGTGGTGGCCACAACACACTAGTTATTTGTTGTTAGTGGATGTGCTTTACTAATAATATTTTACCATTTCCAGGAAAGCTGTTCGGGAATTGAAATAAATTCCTCATAGACATATGGTAAATAATGTATGTTTTAAGCTAAATATTCATCGCTTGTTTTTTTGTACAATAATGAAACGGGGGATTGAGGGGGCGGTAGCCCCCCTCACACAGAACCAATTATCATATAAAACTCTTCCTAAGCCTAATTTGAATTGCTTAACATAGGTTTACATAACAGTACTCGTTATCTTACCAGGTAATCTCAAGGTAAGAGAAAGTAGTGTGAGTGACAAATTACAACACATTTGAGAACGTCGGTTGTAAAGTTATTAATGTTTTACTTTAATAATTTATTATTTGTATAATAATAAATAAACTGAAATAAGTGCGTTCTGGCACTTCATACGTAAAAATTACTAAAATTTTACAATTTAAGGTGATGTATTTATTTTGTCTTCGAAATTCGGGGACACCGCCGTATTTGTCCTCAAATTTAATAATAATAAATAAATAATAATAATAATAAAAAAAAAAAAACAGTTCGCCCTGTTTATAGTGCCTATAAGGTAAATTGAATAGTTAAATAATAATGGTAATACAGTTTTAATAAATCTAAATTCTAGTTTGGGGGGCGGGGGGTTTGATGTATAATATTAAAAAGAAGAAATGTAATTCAACATTTCCATTATTTGAAACTTTTTTTTTTTTTTTTTTTTAAACCATGTTTTTATGAACTTCTATTCTTGTTTGTTTGTTTGGTACAGTTCTTACAATCTATTTTTAACTAACTTCTCTACTAGCTAGACATTTGAAACTTTCACAGTAGCCCAGAACCCGGTGACAACCGGGTTAACTGTTGAAGTCAGATTTTCGATTTTTTTTTTTTTTTTTTATTAACTAAAATATGAAAATAATAAGCTCCTAATAGCAATAAAATAGCTATTAAAATACGAGCTATAATTTAATTGTTGCCAAAAAAAAAAAAAAAAAAAAAAAAAAAATGAGTTCATTTTCTTTCGACATAAAAATAAATACATTTAGTTCAACGTGCGCATTAAAAAATTATAAAAAGTTAAATTATGCATCTCACATAAATTGACGTCATTATCACTTTAAAAAATTTATACACATTGATAACTGCTAATGTTGTTCACGATGCTAATATACGTTTTTCTAAAAGGAGTAATATTTTATTTTTAAAACCAGCTTTTTTTTTTTTTTTTTCACTATTATTATTATTTTAATGAACTGAGTCCGCGTGCTTAAATATTATTATTTATCCTCGCGTATTTTATTAATGATTCATCAGAAAATTTAAAAACATGGTATATAAAAAGTTTTTTTTTTTTTTTTTTTTTTTTAATCTTATAATTATTTGGAATTAGTACTAAAATCGGTTCCGTAATTATTGGAACAATCACCTTAAATCCTCGCGCATTGTTTGAATAATCTCATTTGATTTACTTATTTTTTTCTTTTCCGTTTCCAAATATAAAAACAAAAACAAAACGCTCTCATGTCATATTTTCTTGAGCCGAATCTTGCTGGTATCAAAAGAAATTTTGGAGTCAGGAAACTTAATATTAGAATGAGCGGTGGTGTATTTGAAATCAGGCCTGTTTCTATGTATAGACTGGAGCCGTCTTTCGATGGCTTCGTTTGTTTGTTAATAAAGAAGATTGAGTGTGGATTAGACATAATGTTCATGCGTTAAGTACAGAAATCAGATTAGATTAATCAGCCCGACGAGAGGGTAGCTGTTGCGCTCAAGTAAAAAAGAAAAAACTTTGACTATTAGTTGGTAGATGGAGAAATGACAACGGAAGTATATTAGATAATCACACATTCGCTTGTGCCCAAAATATTACAAATATTTTTAAGGATTTTAGAGAATGCATAATATACTCTTGATTAAAAAGAGATACATTTAGAGTATGCTATTAAAATAATAATAATTGTTGTTGTGTTTGTAACTGTATAAAGATGTGGCTGTTCCAGGATGAAACTTTTCAGGGGCTACTCCTGAATTCAGAAATTTTTGTTGTGTTTGAATTTCAGGTTAAATTATTTTGTTTTTAAAGAAATATCTTATTTTTAATATAATGGATTAAGAATTCTCCAGATATTACTTATTACATGTATGAATAAATATTTTTGATATTAGCGATATAATATCTCATTAATAAGGTTTTTCAGCCATTCATTCTGCATGCAAGTAGCAGTTTTCAGAGATGCCTTGATAGTTTCACCTCTGTGTTCGTTTATTTCATTTCAGACTAGTCCTGCGTGAGTTAACATTTCATTTAAAGTTTCTTATTTAATATTTTATTTAAATAATATTTATACGACATTTAAAAAAAAAAAAAATCTTGTGTGAAACAACTAAGTAGACACTTAAAAATTTCCGGTGAGAGAAAGTTAATATACGTGTTAAGACATATAAAACAGAGTTTATATAAGCGAGTTAAAAAAAAAAAAAAAGTCAAAGCCATTTTCTGAAACACTATTTTCGAGATCTAAAACTGACCGACCTAATCAAGATTACTCTTCTTGTAATAAACACGCAATACATGAGAAAAGGTATCGAAACTAAGGTTATAAAACAATTTTAAGAAAGTATCATTAGAGCTATTTTTTAGATATCGACTTTCACCAAAACTTGGCATACTCAGTTGTTGACCAGGGGGGGGGGGGGATTGCATACAAAAAGATATGTAAAAAGGAGTTAATATGGCAAGTTTAAAAACGGCTGTATGTATTTTTTTTCCCCCAAAAGAAACGTAGTTGCAAGACCTGAAATTAAAGTATGTATACAGTACGCCTATCAATTTTCCTGAACTAACCAACTAATTCATACAAAAGGGCATATAATAGAGCATTTATATAGTAATTTTCAAGAAAATCGATAGAGCCGTTTTTGAGATATGGACTTACGTTCCCATATCCGGTTTCCGATCTCCCACTTTCAGTTTTTCAATTTTCACCAAATGCTGGAAAAATCATTTGTACACCAGATCTGTCTCAATTCTGAAATTTCGTTGCTCGCTCTTCCTTAGTTTCGGAAATATGATAGTCAAAAGATTTCTCACATATACACACACACACTGACCAATTGCCAAAAACCCATTTTTTTCAACTCAGGAGACCTTAAAACATGTAAATCAGGTTAAAAACCCGAAATCGAATTTTTGGACCAAATACAATACTTTCATTACCTACGGTAGTAGAATTATGAAAGTAATAAAAACACTTAGTCATTTAAAATCCATAAATACGTGTAAAAAGTCAAGTATTTTGGGATGTGCTTTTTGATTTGTCCTTTCTTTTAAATACAGTGTTCTGCTAACTTGAAACTGCCCCTTTTGTACATCCTTTTCATTTTTACCGTTTTAAAGTCCTGCCGCATCGTTCACAAATAAGTTATAGAATCAGTAAATCAACATGTCGGCCTTCGAAAGAATGAGACATTTGAACCGAGTTTGCATTCTAGAATTCTTATTCTAAAAGTTGGATTATTAAATATGCAGTACGAAGCAAAAGTTTAGACAATGAAGAAATTCATGCAGATTTCGAAAAATATTTAATCAATTTTCCTAACATAGCTTGAATGTAATGTGCTGTGCATATAAACAATATTTATAACAATGAAAGTGGAATCCGCGTATGTAATGATCGATAGATGGCGCTTTTTCAGCTCTTGTTGTTAGTAAATATTACAGCCACGTGTATCTATTTTTGTTCTTTTTGTTATTCTACTTAATATTCGTACTATAATTTCTCCGCCATTACATCATGGAAAATTGATTGCTTTTGGAAAAAAAATATTTCAGTTTATTCAAAGTTCGATCGGAAGTAGGTTTTTAACTGAAGTTGAACAAATATTAGCCTCAAATCATCTAATTAATTCTTTACTTCCATTAGCCGAAGCAACTGGAATTTTAAATTTGTCATTTGGAAATAAATGGAAGCTTAATTCTGGATTTCTTGGTCCTTTGGAGTAACACTGTGGCACACAACAGTATGTGTTATCTTTTTTACCGGATTTATTCATTTTTATTCAATAAATATATGTGAAACTAAACATCGGCATGCAATGGCGACTTGATGGAAGCCGAATTAAATCATGTTAATTGTAATTTCACCTTAGCCCACCAGAGGGCGAGCATTTCATACAATCGCGGATTGTGCATATTGCAAGTAATTAAATGGTAACAAAAAATTAATACTGTCTCAAAAGTTTAGACAAAAATAAAATAAAATAAAAATAAACAATTTTACCACGTTTTTATTAACTTCGATTCTTGTTTGTTTGTATGTTTGTTTGTCCAGTACAAATCTTGCAATCGATTTTTAACTAACTTCCCGACTAGCTAGACATTTGAAACTTTCAGGACAGCTCAGAACACGGTGACAATACACTTTTTTAATACTTTTAGTCAACTGTTTCAGGTCCCTACTGCCTTCGGCAGCTTTTATATGGTTCGACAGAAAATGTATTTAACCTACCGACTAACTAGACATTTGAAACTTTCAGAATAGTTCAGAACATGGTGAAAATGCATTTTTTAAATACTTTTAGCCAACTGTTTCGGGTTTTTACTGCCTTCAGCATCGTTACCAGTACAATGCTTGCAATCGATTTTTCACTAACCTCCCGACTTGCTAGACATTTGAAACTTTTAGGGTAGCTCAGAGTTAGAGATGGGAGTGGTTCGAAAAAAACAGGAACTTTTGGGGAAAAAAACAGGTTTTTTTTTTTTTTTTTTTTTTCCGAAGGGGTTTATTTCCACCCGGAAAAATTTAAATTTTTGAAATCTCTAGCATAAAGTAACACATTTAGAAATTTATAATATTTACATTCCGATAAGTTCCAATTCCAATAAGTAGTATATCCTCTGCTGTCTCGAAAATAGGTTAAAATAGTTTCATTTCACATCTTTTGAAATACAAGAATTAATTTTTCTTACCCGCATTTGTTTATCACAAAAAACTTCTTCCTTACAAAATAAATTCTATCGTCAGTCTGAAGGTTTAGCAATGGATTCCCCTCTCTCCCCAATTCTCGCAGATATTTACATGCGCTATTTCGAAAGCAAGCTTTTTAAGAAAATATCTTTTCCTTTTTGGACCCGTTACGTTGACGACACCTTCACGCTTATCGACATATCTCGTCACAATATTGACCATGTCTTAGAAACTTTAAATTCAATTGACACTAATATCCAGTTTACATATGAAATAGAAAATAATGGCTCCCTTCTATTTCTTGACACCCTCGTCTCTCGCACTGTAAATGGATTTTCAACCACCGTCTATCGTAAAAATTTTGCAATCTCCCTTCCTCCCCATGCGCGTTCATGTCACCCACCTAACCAAAAAAAGGCTGCATTCTATACTTTTGTAAACCGTACCCTTAATATTTGTTCAAACCCTATTTTATTAAAATCTGAAATTAATTACCTGAAAGCCATTGCAATTGACAGAGGTTATGACCTTTCCATTATAGACAAAGCCATCCAAAAATTACAACTCCCTCTTATTTCGTCTACTAAATCAGTCTCTTCTAATATCAGTATTGTTTTACCCTATTTTCCTAAATCCAGTCAGACCATAGCTAAAATTCTCAAACAATATGATTTTAAAATAATATTTTCGCCTTCCAATAAACTCACCTTTTTTTCAGTTAAAAGATCCCATTGATATGCATAATTCTTGGGGCATTTATAGTATTTCCTGTCAGTGTGGTTTATCATATATTGGCCAAACTAAACGCAGTCTTAAATTTCGTCTAAAAGAACATATGAATTACGTCCGCAAACAAGAAACCAATAAATCGGCTATTTCTAAACATTGCTGGGAGGAAAATCATAATTTTAAATTTAATTCAGCTAAAATAATTTGCAGACCTAAATCCATTCATGAACTCTATTTCTTTGAAGCTTTTCATATTTATAAAAATTTTAAAAACCTTGTAAATTGTGATTTCGCTGTTCCCTATTTCCCTAAATTTTACATTGTCCACATTTTCTTATTTTTCTACTGTTTACACATCTAACATTCCTAAATTCCTATTGGCGATACTCCCCACCTTTTCCGTAATCCTATTGGTTGAAGTAAATTCGGTCCAAAACTAAATTCAAAAACTGGCGTACAGTCAATAGAAAAGTATAAAACTTCTTCACACACCATAAATTTTAAGTCAGCACAACCGGTTTCGAAAGGACGTAGCCTTTCTTCATCAGGTGTAAACACGTGCTACTGCCTTGGAGGCAAAAGCAAGACTGCTTTTGCCTCCAAGGCAGTAGCACGGCATTGCTGGAGGCAAGGCACTGCTTTTGCCTCCAAGGCAGTAGCACGTGTTTACACCTGATGAAGAAAGGCTGCGTCCTTTCGAAACCGGTTGTGCTGACTTAAAATTTATGGTGTGTGAAGAAGTTTTATACTTTCCTAAATTCGGTCTCTCTCCTATACATACGAGCACTTCTCCAGATTCAGAATCCTTTTTGCACTGAAGACGGTACGCTTAAGGCTACCGAAACAGCTGTATGCATCTCTAATATTTTTCTTTGGTTTATTCGGGTTTATTTACTAGTTACTATCTTAAAAAACTTTATTAGTTAGTATTTTCTCATAAATTTTGCTTCCATGCCATTAAATTTGTAGTAATTGAAGTTTTATATACGTCTTTTCATTTTTACGTCAGTCCCTTGAAAGACGTATAAACGGTGCTTTACTGTATTTTGAATTATTTAATATGTGACAGCCTTGGAACGTTTTTGTATTTCATTCTTCTGCTGGGAATGGTTCGTGCTACTCCAATGTCAATGCCTCGTTAATTATTCGTGCGTGCTATTGAAGTAATATTTTATTTAAAGAGAAATTACATCGTAGAAGGGAAAATAAAAAATCCTGTTTTCGCAGAAATATTTTTAATACTCGAGATTACGCTTTTTTTCGGAAACTTCCTTGAGAGACTGCAGAATTGAGTGTGTGTAAAAATTCATTTGCGTGAAGGGCTGTTTGTTTAGCATGTCTTTAACAATTTCAACTTTTGATGGAAAATGACTTTGTTTCCATTGTCTTGGAAAAGCGTTCTCTTTTGACTCCCATTGTTCCAGCCGTCGCTCGTAGAATCTCTAATGAAGCTCTCTATGGAGTTGGTTCGCTCCACTGCCCGAGAACAAATGTCACCTATTTTGGTTATTAAAAGCACGAATTCTTTATGCGGTAATCTCAAATTGAGCATATTGGGGGACAACAAAGCCTTCTTAATGAAGGTGCTTCGGTGTCCCATTTTTTTTCAAGTTCAAGGCTCTTTCTGTGCGAAGATTCTGATAGGGAAATGAATAAATATATCATGTGCTTCTATAAAATTGAATACTCTGATTATATTTAATCCTTTCGCTGTATAACAGAAACAGGACGTTTATCTTTCAAACGATATATATAAACGAATCCTAACATTTGTGCGATTACATTTTTACCCTGAACTGCACACATTTCGATAGGAAATGTCACTGGCAGTGACCTTTCAGAATACTGTATGTATTAATTTTTTTTTCCCCTTGCGAAAGATTAAGTGCCTGGGGTCTGTGTGGATGGCAGGTTAGAGAAATGGCTTTAAATATCTTGTAATATTGTAATTGTTTAAAAACGTCTTATATCATCCCTATTAAGTATTTTCTGAGCATATACCATGTTAAAAAAAAAAAAAAGAGGTATTGTGATCCAAAAAGATAAATAAAAAGGTCGACTATTAGATTTTGGCACCTATCTTATGCGTTTGGAATGCAGGTGTCCTAAATAGATGTTTATTATTTTTACGGTTGGATGTGTGAACCGGATAATATCTAAACGCTGCATTTGATTGTAAATATTTCATATGGGCATCCTCGCGTGAACAGGTTCAATTTCTATGTTTGTGGAATTTTAACAGTGATACAAAGACTAATTCATGTACATTACGGCGTATGGATCGAGCATTAAAATATTTAAAACTGAAGGAAACTACTATGTTATATTGCTTCGGTTAGATGTGGTCATTATAAGAAATGATATGATGCTCTTACAATTATTTTTACACGGAAGTGTGTACAGAGCCGCCCCTATCGAAAGCGAGGCCCGTGCAAAGATTTTTGTGAGGCTCTTTCTTCCGAAACTGATTACTCATCCCGCATTTATCGTATAATGTAATTATGGTATATATGAAATTTTAAGTGTTAAAATAATAACATAAAATTCATAGATCCCTTTATAAAGTGAGGAGAGGTAGGCTCATGGCACACACTATTTAAATATATATGTGTATATATCTTGAAAACCTTTTCAAACATTGAATTAGATGAAACCATGCATCACATGAAACTAGAAAAAACACGAATAAGGGATTACGAAAATCAAGCATCCTTAAATTGAAACGTACAACATCATTACTTTTTCAAGAGTTAAGAACAAAGATTTATCGAAACCACAAGCCGTATTTTTTTTTTTTTTCTTCTTTTTTAACCCTTTATATACCAAATTACCGTGTTTTTGGTAAAATAGTTTGAATTTTTTTTATTATATTTCTTTAGGCATGAGAAACATCTCATATTAAATTTAGCTTAACTATAGGGACTTTGAAGTCCCAATGAAATTCTGTAGTAAATTTAGGCTATATCGAGGAATTATTGTGATGGGACCCGGTGAGGATACAAAGGGTTAAAGTACAAACTTCTTTAGGAGCTCTACATACGTTTCTTATATCATAGTAAATTCATCTGATGCTTTGATAAAATATTTTTATGTCCAATGTCACGTTTATTTCTGTGACAAATTCATGAGGTGCAATTTTTAAATTGAAAACTTCTTAAGACACACTACACACGTATCTTTCTGTACACTACATTTATTTGAATCTTTGGTAAATTAATTTTATACTTGCGCCAGGTTTATTTATGTAACAAAACCTGTGAACTTTTTTTTTTTTCTTTCCCCCAGTAAAAAATTATTTACACGCGAATAATAATAATATCAAAATCAAACTTTAATAAAAGTTAAACTTACACATGCAAAATACTTCTTGTAACACTAAAACCATTTTAAGAATATAATTTTATGTAACTTAATAGTTTATTATACAACCTGAGATTTATATACATACATGATATCCTTGTATGCATAGCATATATATGTGGTTTTATAAATAGAATAATTATTATAATTTATTAGTAATAATTAATATATTTTATTATATAATATATTAATTATTATTAGACAAATAGTGACAATTGTAGTAATCTATTTACTTGAACAACGCGTTGTAAAAAGTATTAAAACAAACTCTTCGTTAGGTGCACTGCATATTGTTACAAGGAATTTTTTTTTCCATTTCCCCCCCCCCCCCCCCCCCCCCCCCTGCATTAATTTCCCTGTTGCCGTGAAAGTAGTTTTACTGACAAAGTGAAGAAAAAGAGGTCTTCGTGAGATAGCGAAAATTTCTGCTCTGAGTATTTGATGTTATTTGATTTATTCCTGTGGAAAAGTGACAATTTTCTTGGTCAGTTCCAGAACATTCGTCGAATAATTACTTTTGCGGTACGCGTGACATCTTCATTAGACTGTTTCCAGAATATTGGAAAAATTTACTTACTATTGGACTGTTGTCGAGAATATTCGTTGTAAAGTAATCTCAGTTTTGTTGTACTGATTCGAGAAGTTTAGTAGAATAAAGAGCATTCATCGACTAGATCTTGCCTGTTTCTTTACGAACTAATTTCTTACACAAGAAAGTCGACAAGTTTTTCGTAACAATACATTTTATCGCTTCAGAATGAATGAATCTCATCTTTTGTTAAAATAATTTTATGCCTTTTAGTGCCACATATATTAAAGAGAAAATAAATGAACTGGCTTTTTTCTAGACAAACATTTCTCTAAAAGATTGCCCTAATATTATAAAAAGATCTCTCAAATCCGGAAAATGTCAGGTAAAAGTTCATTGTCCAGTTCTAGCTCAAATTAAATCAGTATTTCGAAAATTATCGTCATAAGAAATTTTCAAGTGGCATCACTTTGAAAAAAAGTCGGAGTGACATGACCAGCGAACTTATCTGAAATATTTGAATGATAAATCCATTACCCAAATTTGATGCGTATTGATTCAGTATTACTAAAGTTACCATATTGACAAATTTTCAAGTGGCCGCCACTTGGAAATAAAAATGCGGATCAAGTCACCTAGTGAACTTATCCAAGATATTTGTACCATAAGTTCACTGTCCAACTTTTATTTGAATCAGTTTCGTACTTTAAAAGTTATCGTGATGGCATATTTTCAAGTGGCAGTGTGATTTGAAGTGGCCGGAACTTAGAAACAAGATGTTGGAACAAATAGTCCAGTGAACTTATCCAAGATAATTATATGATAAGATCACTATTCATCTTTGGTTCGAATTGAATTAGAATTTTAAAAGTTATCATGTTTATAAATTTTCAAATGGTAGCCTAATTTCAAGTTGTCTCGCTTAGTTTATAAAATCCGCACTTTGTTAAAAATGGCAGATAAAGTTTATTAATAAAGTTGATTGAGACACTTATATAGTCTATGTATGCATCAAAATTCAAATAAATTCGGAATACACTTTTTACAATTTGAATTTGAAATTTTCAAGTGGTCTCCACTTGAAAATAAAATGGTGGAGCAACTTGGTTAAGAAACTCATCCAAGATATTCATAATATAAGTTAAGACACTATCCAAATTTGGATCGATTTGGAGTATTATTTCGGAAGTTATCGTGGTTTTAAATTTTCAAGTGGTAACCTGATTTCAAGTGGCCCCGCTTAACTTAAGATATCCACCATTTTAATAAAAATGGCAGGTAAAGTTTATTAATAAAGTTCATTGAGACACGTATATAATTTATGTATATATCAAAATTCAAACAAATTCGGAATACGCTTTTTACAATTTGAATTTGAAATTTTCAAGTGGTTTCCACTTGAAAACAAAATGGCTGAGCAACTTGGTTAACAAACTGATCTAAGATATCTATAAGATAAATTAAGACTGTGATTTTGAATTTTCAAGTTGTAGCCTGATTTCAAGTGGTCCCGCTTAGCTTAAGATATCTGCCACTTTATTAAAAATGGTGGAAAAAGTTCATTAATAAAGTTCATTGAGACCCTTATGTGGTCTATATTTACATCAAAATTCAAGCAAATCTTGCTTTAAAAATGTGGTTTTGAAATATTCACAGGCATGCCAAGTCTCCTGCTTTTGGCAGGAGTCTCCTGCTTTTTGCTTGTTTTTCTGTGCTCCTGCTTTTCCACTCATTTCTCCTGCTTTTCTGATGTAATTTTTATCTATCCCTCTTAGCATAATTTATGCTTAAAATTTGTGGGATTGGGTAAAATTTTTTTAAAGAAAATTGAAATTTACCTTGCCCTGCAATTTACAAAGTTCAGTTTGAATGTGAATTACTATACAATGCTTTGAAACTAACTTTTGCTAAGAATAAATTTTTAACTTTCATTTTTGCATAATAAAAAATGTCTGATTATCAAAAGAATTTTTTTTTTTTTAATTATGACTTTTGAAAACTTAAAGAATTCAATTTTCATTAGAATATAGCTGATATTTTCATTTCTTTATTACCTTTTCTTTTAAAAAGATAATCTTTTTTTTTTTTTTTTTTTTAGTTTGTTTTACTGCAAGAAACATATATTATTCATTTAATTTTAATACTGATGCTTTGTAAATACCTCCTAAGCTTGTAAAGCTTTACTTAAAATTAAATTTGCATTATTTTATTAATTTTCCTTACAAACTTTCTTGTTGGAAAATGTCTCGTGATTTCTGTTAAAAAATCTCCTGCTTTTTTGTAATTAGAAGTTGGCATCTCTGTATTCAAGTGGCTGCCACTTAAAAACAAAAAGTCGGAGCAACTTGGTTCACGAACTCATCTAAGATATTTATAAGATCAGTTCACTGTCCAAATTTAGTTCGATTTGGAATATTATTTCGGGAGTTATCGGGATGACAAAATTTTCATTATAGATAGATAGGTAAACGAAGTGATTGCAATAGGTCGATTTCTAAAGAAATCAATTTCGGAAGTTGTCGTGATGACAAAATTTTCATTATATATACAGTTCCCGCCGCTTATTAAAATCACATTCATTCTGAGCCAAAGTGATTTTATTAAGCGGCTGATTTATCCGGCGAACGTTCCTGCCCTTAAGGAAAATGTATTACTTCCCTGAATTTCGAAAGAAACTTCAAAAGGTAACGAATAATATAATTAGTAAACAATATTAATTAATTTTTGGTAGATAATCAAATAATTGTTTCTTCGATAGAAGTAAATTAAACGCATTGTAAGTTCCCGTGCACTTTCGTTAGAGGAAAATCATCATTGCTTTACCCAAAGTTCACGCTGTTCTTATAAATTAAAAATCTTTCCGTTTAAACCTTATGAATGATAGTAATTCCAAAATAAGAACTAGAAATTGCCTTCTAATAATTAAAGAAAAATAATAATAATTTCAAATCAAACTTCTATTTTATTACTGCGCTTTGAAAAATACGTTCCTTGAAATTGTTACGGAGGCGTGTTTAATTTGTAACTGTGCTGCAAGTATAAAATATTGAACAATGAGCGATAACGGAGTGTTTGTTGTGCTTCAATTTATTTTTCTATTTAAAAAAATAAAAAAAAATAAAAAAAATCACAATATAAATTTAAAAAAATTTAGTGTGCATAAATGATATTTTTGGCTGCTGAGAAGATATTTTTGAGTTTATTAACCGGCGATGCTGATTTTATTAAGCGGTGGCTTTAAAAGTAGTTTGTATTGATTTGATTCCGGTCCTGGCGATTTGATCAGATTAAGCGGCTGATTTTATTAACCAGTGATTTTATTAAGCGGCGGTTACTGTATATATATTAGGTGGTTGCAAAAGTTCGTGCGGACGCGGATCATTTTATTGCCTCCAAAGACGAGAGCTTCTATCGCCGTGGTATACATTTGTTGTTACCCGAAAAATGAGCAAAGGTTGTAGAAAGTAATGGAGAGTATTTTGATTAAAAATTGTCATTTGATTTGATGTATTTTTATGAAATGAAGCAATAAAAAACCGCACGAATTTATCCAATGACCTAATATATAGATAGATAAACGAAGTGATTGCAATATGTCGATTTCTAAAGAAATCAACCAAAAAAAAAAGTGGCTGTGATAGATAAGCAGTACATATTTAATATGCATATGCTGAAAAGGAAAAAAGGTGAGAAAGGAATACAGCATGTCTGCCTACCACCGAGACTCATCGTGCGACACCTAAGAAACGGTTTCAGTATAGCCCAAGAACAATGTATTCTGATCTTATCCCCAAATTCTTATGTACTTACTGTCATTCACTAAGGTATGTTTGTGAATCCCAACATAATTTAACTGTTGCCAATTTTTTTTTCTTTTTTTCCCCCTACAGAATTAATATATATATATATATTTAAAATGAAGAAAATAAATTAGAAAAATTAGAAATATCAGTCGTATCGTTACACATAAGGTACCAAATGAAAGGGAAAATTTTGTGAATCCGATGGATTTATAGATATAGTAATTCATAGATCTATCATCCCATTGTTATCATGCAAAAATTTTTGATGCCGAAAAATTCTTTTGGCATCAGCCATATAGTGATATGGAAACCATTGAAACTCGGCAATTGTAATAGAATAGTATCCGCGTTTGTAATGATCGATAGATGGCGCTTTTTCAGCTTTTGTTGTTAGTAAATATAATAGCCACGTGTATTTATTATTGTTCTTTTTGTTATTCTACTTAATATTCGTACTATAATTTCTCCGACATTACATCATGGAAAATTGATTGCTTTTGGAAAAAAATATTTCAGTTTATTCAAAGTTCGATCGGAAGTAGATTTTTAACTGAAGTTGAACAAACATTAGTTTCAAATCATCTGATTAATTCTTTACTTCCATTAGCCGAAGCAACTGAAATTTTAAATTTGTCATTTGGAAATAAATGGAAGCTTAATTCTGGATTTCTTGATCCTTTGGAGTTACACTGTAGCACACAACAGTATGTGTTATCTTTTTTACCGGATTTATTCATTTTTATTGAATAAATATATGTGAAAATAAACATCGAATATAAATCAAGCGATGGCGTCTCGACGAATGCCGAAAGCTATTCCTGTTAATTGTAATTTCACCTTAGCCCACCAGAAGGCGAGCATTTCATTACAATCGCGGATAGAATGTTGATAAATTTTCAAAATGTGGAAATATTGCGTCTTTTAATTCTTCTAATAAATTTATGAAAAGAAATGGAAAGGTTATCATAAAAGTAAATTATATTTGGCTGAATTATGAAAAATATAATTTTTATAATCATTTGCTTTGTTATTATTATGAAATAAAAACTGGTTTGATTTTTAATGGAATACGTTTTTTAAAGTTTGATATTTTTTATGATTTTATATCAGTAAATAATATAGAATTTTTAAAATCCTTTTAAATATAGTTAGCAGCGGCGTAGGTAAAGAACGTTAGTTTTAGTATATAAAAAGAGTTAAACTTTAAATATTAACTAAATTAATAAATATACAAAAGAAGAAAAAAAAAGAAAGAAAGAAAAGAAAAATGAATTTGAAATTGTATCTGCAGTTTTTTATTCACCTTTAGTACATAAATTATTCATAAATTTTATTTTCTAAATTATCTGTGTGTGTATTCACTCGGAGAAAGACGGCCATATTATGGACTTTTCTCCGAGTAAAAAGGAATCATTTTTTTTCCTCCAATGATCAATCTGTCGTATTACTATATCTATGGATGGATTAAACAGCTTATCGATCGGACAATTAGACTTTTTAAAATTAACTAAAGTATGAATTTTAGGTGGCAACAGCAGAAGATTGTATGTGGAAACCAACGAGATATATAAATTAAGAGTGCTGATTCAATGGATGAAGGATTAACCACTGATCTCTATAGTAATCTGGATGACGGATCCCGTGCTGCCGAAGTGAAGCCTACAAGGAGGAATTTTAGGGTGTAGTTTGGTCCAAATTGGCGACTATATCGCTTCTTTTTATGTTGTTTTTACTCTGTTTTAACTCAGTTGGCGAAATTATATCCTCATTCTTTATTTTGAATTTTGATTTACTCTGTGTTGTTTTCGCTTATGCTAATGTTGATTTTTATATTATTTCAAATATATTTTTCAGATTTTGTTCAGACTTCAAATATTTATTGAAAATAAAAACATTTACTCGAATATTTAAAATAAATACTTTTTATTCTTCTTGAACAAAAAAAACTATACAAGAATAAATTAAAAATATGTGAAACTATGACTTTATTTATACATACTATTAATTTCATTTTTGAGGGAGGGGGGACTTAATATTTTTTCGTAAAACATAATTATTATGAAAAATTATTAGTAGTAGTTTTATTTCCAAATTTTAATTTTGAACTATCTAGTTACACAGTTTAGAGATTTTTTTTTTTTTTTTTCAGTGTTTTATAATTAAGAACAAAAATCAATTATATGATTTTTTCAAAGTTATTATTTTTGCAATTATATGATTTTTGGTAAGTTAATAAAATTAATATGCCTTAGATATGTTCAATTAACTTCTAAACTTCTTAGGGTCTAAAACTGCATGTCATCTATTTTTTTCTCTAAAAAGAGGGAAAATTCAGGGAAAGGAATTTTTTTTTTCCAAATTTGTGTAGAAATCTTATACAGTGTGGGATATTGAATTATTCAGACAAATTGAAATACCCTGTATGCTTAAGTGCATATTATACACTTAAATATATTGCATAAATTTTCCGGTAATAAAAAATACAACAATATTTTGCGGCAGTAAATGCAATTTAGTTTTCAAAGAATAAATTTTTTGAATAGCTAACGTGTTTTCTGGGACTACAGCTGGCAAATGGGGGGGGGGGGGGACTTGATATTTTTTGCTTAAACATAATACTCTAAGATTCACTCTTTTTTTTTTTTTTTTTTTTTTAAAAAATAATGAATGCATGAAATATTCCTTCAGCATTTCTGTATTGTCATATTTACACGTTTTGAGGTCTCTTGAATACGAAAATCATGTTTTTAGCGGTTGGTCTGTGTGTGTGTGTGTCTGTCTGTTATCAGCATATCTCAAGAACAAATAGTAGCAGATATTCCAAACTTGGTATTCTAAATGTGTATCATATAGGGATGCTACAGTAAGCTTTTCGTTAAGATCAAGCAAATGGTTCTTGTACAGAGACAATCAAGAGAATTCTAATACATTACGTCTATGGGGGAAAATTGAAGGTAAGTAGAGTTTAACGTCTATAGACTGCACTAAACCAAATGAAACGAATATATATTTTTTGTAATAGAGATAGACAACTGGGAATTTTTTTTTTTTTTTTGTATATGTAGGAGCTTTGCCTCCTCACCCCCCTGGGGGGGGGGGAAGTCCCCCTCAAGGGGAGTAAATTTTCATGATGGGTATCTTACAAAAGAGCTCGCCAATACCTTTAAAACGAATGTTTGAACCATTCTGCGATGAACCATTCTTTGAATCTGCATTGAACCATTCTTTGAATCTGCGATGATTTAAAACAAAGTTATCGATTTTATTTACTTTTAACAACAACAACAACAAAAAAAGATATATATATATATATTTTTTTTTCTTTTTTTTAATATTGAGAATAAAATGGACTTTTTTTTTTTTTTTTTTTTTGATATTTGGTGTTATACTACTTCTCTAATATGGAAATCGTCTGCATTATCATAAAAGATAATTTATTTAAATAATAATTTAAATAAATTATTTTTTAATAACCGAATTAAATTCTATATAAATGTAGGTGCATTAATGAAACGGGGGGTTGAGGGGGGCGGTAGCCCCCCTCACACAGAACTAATTATATAAAAGTCTCCCGAAGCCTAATTTGAATTGTTTAACATAGGTCTACATAACAGTTCCCGTTATCTTACCTCTTAATCTCCAACCTGTATTTATAGTAATAAATTTCAGGGTAAGAGAAAGTCGTGTGAGTAACACACCAGATTATTTTTAACTAGAAAGCTATATTAATTGGAAATTTAACTAAGGAAAGCTGTAATTAACTTACCCTTAAGAAAAAAAAAAAAAAAAAAAACTAGCATTATTAAAATTAATGAAATTCAATTAAAACAACGATGAACGTAATAATTGTCTTTTTTTTTTTCACCCCCTGCTTTCAACAGAAAGTAAAGCATTCTCCTGTAATAACATAATGCAATACAATTAACTATAGTTGATTTAGAAACTGCTTACAAGTAATTCCTGAAATAAGATAGACAATATATTACACTGTTTAATAGCTTCTAATTTTATAAAAATATAAAATTAATAAAATAGTACTTTCCATTATGTATTTCAAACTTTTTACATAAATTTTCCGTTTTATTATTATTATTATTATTATTTTTTTAAGTTAAGGAGGTGCAATTCCTTCCCGGTGTTCTTGTCATGATATATTAAATATTAACAATATATTTTGCCTTCTAATTATATTAATGTTCTAAAAAATTTCAAGAATAATCAATCTTCTTTTACATCTATCTGTGAAAATTTGTTGCTCTATGAAAAATAAAAGAAATAAACCGCAAAAAGTAAGAAAATAAAGTCATATCATTATAGAAATTCCCATTGAGAAAGCGCTTAGAATTGCTTCCTCGGGTGTAGTAGGGGCGTGGGCAGGCCTTCACCTGGTCTATTGGCGAAACGGAGCAATCGTCAATCCAGTAACCCTATAGAGATCAGTGGGATTAACTTTCCGTGGTTCAAGACGAATCACGTGACATGCTCGAATAGGTTGCTGTGTTTGGCCCTTTATCGCTATTTTGGCATTTAAAATATCAGTTCGACAAATTATCATTATTATTAGGTAACATGACAGTCCTATGACCGAAATAAATTGTTTTTAAAATAATTGTACACATATTTCACATTTTAATAAATAATAAAATACCTTTTTTTTCCATCGTTTCCCAACAAAGTTTAAAAGCGTTTATAAAAGAAAATTTAAACTTTTAAAGAGCTAAATTTAACAACAAACAATAATTTTTCAACTATTTTTAAGCATTTTGTCGGTTAAAGTTCAACTATACGAAATAAAAGAGAAGTAAAATAAAAATAAAAATGATTTCGAACAAAAGAATATTTAAACTACGTAAGTAAACAAAAACATTGGCGTTTATGACTTAAGCGAAGAACAATCTCCAAACCATATAATAGCAGTCAGTGTGGTTTATCACATATTGGCCAAACTAAACGCAGTCTTAAATTTCGTCTAAAAGAACATATGAATTACGTCCGCAAACAAGAAACCAATAAATCGGCTATTTCTAAACATTGCTGGGAGGAAAATCATAATTTTAAATTTAATTCAGCTAAAATAATTTGCAGACCTAAATCCATTCATGAACTCGATTTCTTTGAAGCTTTTCATATTTATAAAAATTTTAAAAACCTTGTAAATTGTGATTTTGCTGTTCCCTATTTGGCTGATTGTTGGAAATTTTACATTCAGTCCACATTTCCTTAATTTTTCTACTCTTTACACAGCTACACATTCCTTAATTCCTATTGGCCACACTCCCCACCTCTTTCGTAATCCTATTGGTTGAACTAAATCCGGTCCCTCTCCTATATATACGAGTACTTCTCCAGATTCAGAATTCTTTTTTGCACTGATGATGGTACCTTTAGGCTACCGAAACAGCTGTATGCACCTCAATAATTTTTCTTTGGCGTTTCTGACGTAGTAGTTTATTCCTGTTTTAATATTCCTGTTTTAATATTCCTGTTTTAATCTCCAAACCGTTGCCATAGAAATTTACTGAAAATATAATATACAGACAACACGAATCACGAACACAAAAATATAATATACAGACTGTACCCCACTAGACCAACTTGCATTTCAAATTTCATCAAATTTTTTGGTTAATAAACAAAAAAGTTACTTTTTTTTTTTTTTTTTTTTTTCAAATTAAATTTTATTCTAACTTTGGAAAGATTTATGTGATACGATACATTAAGAATTTGAGTTTTAAAAGTTTTTTTTTTTATATTTATTTATTTATTTTATTTTATTTTTATTTATTTTTTTTTTTGGGGGGGGGAGAAAAACGCGTGCATGAATATTATAATAAAATAAATAACAACACAAAGTGTTTTTTTCCACAGCAAAAGGGCTCGAGGCCCTGTGCGTCCGCACTGGGGACGACTCTGAGCGTGAAATAATTTTCATTTATTATGCCTTATTGTCTAAAATGCATTAAGTTATTTAAAACGGAATGAAGCTGATACATGTTTAAGAATTTTGCTTCAGCGTGGTTATTACTGGAAATTGCGTACTTTTCGTTTATGGTTACTTCACAGGGATGCACAGGTGATATTATGGTCCATTTTACAATGATGTATGAACATGAGAGGTATGTTCAGACACCACAGTAAACTTTTCACTTTCGTTCATTCATTGAATTACTTGCCCATTCAAATAAAACCCCTACTAACTTCTAAATGTTCGGAAAGTCGAGTGGAAGACGCTCCAGATTTTTCTGTTTTTTTATTGTAATCCATATAATATAATCCAGCGAAAGAACTATCGTTGATTCCGAAAATCCACTTTCTTTTACAAAACATGCTCACTCAAAATAAATAAATACATAAAAATAAGTAAATAAATAAAATTAAAAATTAAAACAATGAAATTATGCTTAGAGAAACAATAATGGTTCGTTTTCTTTCCAGCTGCGCTTTTCAATTCAGTGCTCAAGGTTTTTATTTTATTCCATTTTCAATGTATTTTTCTCTTTTATATGCATTATGATTCTTTCTTCTGAAAATATAGAATTAATTTTCATCCTTTATGGCTTGTTTAAAAACTTACTCTTCACCTCTTTATTTGTCCCCTATTTCACCAGTGTGCTTCAATTGAAGTTCATTTTAATTTGATTCTGACTCATTTTTGCATAAGATAGGCAAACTACAGCTAAAAACCACGGCTTTTTGCTTATTTATCCTGAAGCTTGTTCTTCTTTGAAGAAAAAGTACCAAATTTCTCAGCTTAAGGGATGCGTTTTTTTTTTTCTTTCTTTTTTTTAATGTCTCCCATACAAAGTGCAAGGAGCTACGTATTATTAGTCATCAGATAGAAAGCAATTACGGAAAATTTAAG
This sequence comes from Salticus scenicus, assembly GCA_963930645.1. Classification (NCBI taxonomy): domain Eukaryota; kingdom Metazoa; phylum Arthropoda; class Arachnida; order Araneae; family Salticidae; genus Salticus; species Salticus scenicus. Next base: position 414,499,420 of record OZ005648.1, read on the forward strand.
CATATTAGTTTCTTATCATATTATAGGTATACAAGAGCGTCGGAAAGGGATGAGCTCGGGGAGTTTAAGCCCCCAACCGCTATTGTATATCGAAAAAATTCTTTTTAATACCACATGAAAGAATCAACCTTTTAAAATGAAAATTTAAGTCATCATAATGTTCATTATTTGCAATTTATTATAATTAATGTTATTAATTAGTGGATACTCATTAATATTTAACTATTAATTTCTGAAAAATAACTTTGAACCATTTTTAAAAGGAAGTTTTATGAGTCCCTGTAGGATTTTAGAATTACTACATCCTTGTAGGTATGGAGAACTTGAGTATTCGTGAAATTTTTCGACTTTGGTTTTTTGTTGTGATTACATTGTGATCTGAGGAATCCGAAAATCACAAAATCAATATTATTATTTTTGAAGATATTATAGATTTTATCTCAAGAACTAAATGGTCGTAAAGATATCGGACCATTTTTGAAATGTCATTTATAATATTGTTAATTAATCCTATTAAATTTTAGCGTTCTAATTAGAAAACTTTGTTATTCTTTCATAAATTAAGATTTCCTTAACACGGGAGAGATTAGGAAAAAAAATTGCATAAACGTGAATTAGGATGATTATTTTCACCGTATAGATTTCGGCCCACTTTTTAAATATTTATTATACTGGCACGAACATCATTGACTATCAGCATTCTAGTTTAAATTCTAATTAAAGATTTTCATAACTTTCCTGAATAGGACAATATTTCACATTGTGGGGGTCATTGTATTAGAAATAGTGTGGAATTTTGTGAAAACTAAAATACGAAGCATTCTAATGAAATTAATAAGCGAATTAAGATGATCTATCTATCAATATATATATATATATATATAATCAAGACATGGGCATAGAGTGCCGAGAGAGTGAGGGAAAAATTTCGGAATTTGTTCACGCCTGGCATCAACAGAGCTCATTGCTCTTGAGCAGTGTTAGAAATAAGAATTTTGAAACTAGGCGTCAAAATGATGCCTGAATTAAATTTTTTGGGCGTCAAAATGGAAAATCTAGGTGCCATCTATAATTAAATTTGTATATTAAAAAAAAAAAATAATAATAAAGCATCAACTTGTAAATAATACATGCAAGATTATATAAAACATATTTATGTAATGAATGTAATTACCTTGACAATATTAAACATATTTAAAATTGCAAATTCATTCTACACCCAGAAGATACATCATTCCACCACAATTTAATAGCATTTTCTGGGCAGAAATCTTCCAATTTAGGGCTGTTTAATTTAATCATTAACAAATCGTCAACTACTTTCATAGAGATATGATTTCTTAAATCATTTTTTATTAGGTTCAATTGACTGAAACAGACTTGTTTATAGTCTGATGGGATTTGGAAAATTATTAGGTATGATAAGGAAAAAATCCAGGCGTCAAATATGGCACCTATGATTGGAATTCTAGGCGTCAAAATGCAAAAACTGGTCGCAAAATGCGACTGACGACCGCTTATTTCTAACCCTGCTCTTGAGTGTAGTATGGCCTCTGGTAGAAATTTGTGATAACAAATAATATGATGGATAACTCATCAGAGTCCACCTGCACCTACTAGTTTTATCTGTTTTGGATACCGATACTGATTGTAAACACAAAAATTTAATCGCAGAAAACATTCTGTAAACTGTTTCGCTGAGCACAATGTTACTCAAATGCAGAAGACTACAGCCTTAAAAAAATCTATTAAACCTAATACTTAAGTATTAAATATAGGAACTTTTGCATTAGGAAGAGTGTATATATGAATGTATGTGTTATATTTGTAACGATAAAAATTAAGTTCTGGATTACGGATGTGTACGATCATCTTATGAAGGAATGTAGGCATCTTATACAAGAAAGAGGGAGTCCGTTTGGTTAACGAATAAGCCTTTATTAAGTCCAAAGGTATGCAGTCGTGATGATACAGTCCCGGAGGCGTATCCCCCATTATGTTGGCACGTACAACACAAATTCACAATTTTTCGCCAGACAGTGCGATTTTCACTAAATCTGGAAGTGCAAAGAGAAACTTCACGCCGCTTAACAAGTATAAATAAACATCCGTTTTTTTTTTTTTTTTTTTTTCTTCTTTTTTAATTTTATATTAATGTAAGATTTAAATCGCAAAACGAACCGTATCTTGAAAGTAAGAAATAGTTTTCCGAATAGAGAAGTAGATAATAATAATAGTAATATGTTAGCATTGAGATCCGGTTTCATGTATAAGACCGAAAAGTTTGTAAAAATTTTTGGCCAAATTACTAATACTTACTAAACTGTATGAAGAATGCTCATAAGTCTAAATCGTTAGTACGCCATATTACATTTCAACTATTTTTTATTATCATTTTGTATTTAATTTTTTAAAATGTACGACTTTATAAAATATTTCTCTTATGATGCAGTGCTTTAATTTTCACTAAATATTCACCTTATATTTAACTATTATGTATTTTTAAAAAACATCTTAATCATAATAAAGATCGATATTTTGTTTTAAATTTTATGGTTGAAATTCATAAAATTTTCTACGTATAATTTCTTCCTCAGACATGTCTATTTCTCCTTCTTTAACCTCTCCTCCCCCCCCCCCTCCCCAAGCATCCAAAGTTAAAAAATAAAACATTAAACATTTCATTAATGCTATTCTATTTGTTGCTCAGTAATCATAAATAATCTAACTTAATATGTCATAAAAATCAAAGTAATAATAATGTGCATATTCTATTTCCCCTTTCTAAAAGAAATAAGTCGGCATAGATGTATTCTGCTCAATTCCTCATCATATATTTATTGTTACTTAATTTCTATTGAGAGCAAAATGTATTCATATTAAAAGGAATGAGTATAATAGAACACTCAACACAATCGCAGACTACTCTCTATCCGATTCGATACATTTAATTTATCGTAATTAAATGACTAATTTTATTAGGATTATTTTCGTACATTAATTTCTATCGCAATGATCCCCGTATTTGCAAGTTCGGGTGAAGTATTGGCCTAATTTGTCATATGAAAGAAAACTTAAATTTTTAATTACTAAAGTTTTCAAATTAAAATGTTCATATTTAATGAAGTGTATTAAAAAAGATATAAAGATATTTTAAAATATTGGTCTGACATCTTTACTACAAAATATTTGTTATAATGGACGTTTAAACGAAATTTTGTTCTATTCTGTTATATTAAAAAAAAAAAAAAAAAAAATCATAAATTTCGAATAACTTACGAAGTTTACAACTTACATTGTTCCAAAGCAATATTGTCCTTATCAATAACAAAAGTGATATTTAAGAACTGGTGCGCCCATTTTACAATCATTCTTTCGTGAGACATGTGCCTACTAACTAACTAACTAAAAATCTGAATAACCTAAGAACACTTCATAAATATTGGGATTTTTAGAATTCACAACACCTCAAAACGTGAAAAGAAAAAAAAAAAAAGGATCAAATATTTTTTAAATTACCTGAGTGCCCCATATCTATAGTACACACAGACAAGTCACATAGACCACTAAAAAAATAATTTTTGGATTCAGGAAACCTCAAAATGTATAAAAGTAGCAAAAATTCCATTTCGAAAACTTGATCCGAAAGCAATACTTTCTCGACCTTTTATGGATAAGATAAAGTAAATTAGAAAAAGAGAATAATTTTGAATTAAATAAATTTTAATTGCATTTATTACATTGATTTTTATTTAAAAAAAAAAGCTTTCATTTAATTTGGGGTAGCTCTGTATATTTACTATATATTATACAAACACAATAATTAATTTAGCACAGAATTAAAAACACATAGCACGACTTTAAATGCCCTTTCAGCAATTTCATTGTATGAATATATCCGACTTTTTTCGTGGGGTTCTGTGTAAACTTCTAATGAAGGATTTAAATTCCACATTGTATACCGAACTATGCTTTTATGTACATAAAAATCAGGGTTGGGTTTCTTCCGGAAGAAACTAGTTTCTTCCAGGACAGTGGAAGAAACTGGAAAAAACTGGAAGAAACCGGAAGAAATGGAAGAAACTAACCAGAAGACAAAACAGATGTTCGAAATTAAAATTTATGAACTATATAAACTCAGAGCATAAATATAACGTCAAATCTAAACTATAATCCAATTAATATTAAAAATATTGTTAGAAAAATAAGTTATTTTATAACAAACACTAAATATATATAGGTGATTTTTTACTTTTCAATGCTGATATTTTTAGAACTTTTTGCATATATACTATCTCATATTAGTATACATTCAGACAGTATAAGTGATAATAATTACGGAATTAACCATAATATTTGCACTTTTTTTTTAAAGGATACAATTTTTTGTATAAACTCGAAGCTGGTAAACTGTATCAATAAGTAATATACCTACTTTTAAACTCTCCGGCAAGTTCTCTAGGATTAAAAAAAAAGCATAGTTTGTATTTATCTATTTTAAGTTGAAAAATAAAGTGCAGTATTGAACTACTCTAAAAAACATTTAATTTGTTTTACAGTTTAACTCCCTCTAACTCTCAAAAATTTTGTCTAGAGGTTGTGCGGATTATAGGAATTTGTAGATTAGAGATCATTGCCTTTGCTTACAGTTTTCTTTAGCAGGTACAGAGTCAGTTATTATTAATTCATGAGAATAGACATCAGAATGGAAAGACGATTTCTAATAAATTTTAGAATAAAGTATTTCTTCAATATTAATAAAACTAATCGATCACATTCATATATGATAAATAATTTAAGCATATTCAAATAATAGGTACCTATAAAATGTAAACAAACATATTTAAAAATTATGAAACTAAATATTTTTGAAAGTTCGGAAATAATATTCATCACTGATTAATTTTGTTAAACATTGATGTAATAGTGATTTGTTTTAAGCACTAGTCTGTATGAATTGCAGGATAATAAATAAATACAAGAATGTTACCCCCCCCCCCCCTCCCAAGTTGAGTTTCAAAGCAAGGATTAAGCTAAAAATTTGATTAAAAAAAAGTAAAAATGTGAGAAATGCAAATTTCTTTTTCACTGTACTGTATTAGGAAAATGAAGTTTTATATGACATTTTGTAATACAGCAATTATTGAATACTGGCTCTTTTAATTAACTGAATGTTTGTTAAGAGCTGTTTTATCAGAAAGTATAAGCAAGTGATACAAACTATTATTTATTACCAGTTAAAGAAATAAAATTATCTAAATAATAAATTATAAAACTTTTTTTTTTTTTTTTTTTTAATTGTTACATAAACCCATTTGAGATATCCTTTCTCATGTATTACGTGGTTCTTGGAAAATTAACCGTCACCCTGATTAGGTATATCAATTTTAGATCTTGGAAATTATTATTTTAAAAAATAATAACGATTTTTTACAAACATTTTGTAATACAGCAATTATTGAATACTGGCTCTTTTAATTAACTGAATGTTTGTTAAGAGCTGTTTTATCAGAAAGTATAAGCAAGTGATACAAACTATTATTTATTACCAGTTAAAGAAATAAAATTATCTAAATAATAAATTATAAAACTTTTTTTTTTTTTTTTCAATTGTTACATAAACCCATTTGAGATATCCTTTCTCATGTATTACGTGGTTCTTGGAAAATTAACCGTCACCCTGATTAGGTATATCAATTTTAGATCTTGGAAATTATTATTTTAAAAAATAATAACGATTTTTTACAAAATTTTGTGGCAACTGTATCTCAAGAACTACTGCACAGAATTTCATACGAATTGGTATGTAGTTGCACCTTGACATAAATTAGTGCTTATCAACTTTTGGTAAAAGTTGTCTTACAGGTTGCGTTGCCCTCTCGCTTTTTCTAAATTTTTAACATGGTGATATAGGACAAAATTTTGTATAAATGTGCATAAAGAGAATTATTTTTTAATAATCATTATGAAATTTACAAGAATTATTTATAATAGAGATAGTCAACTGGGGAAAATTTTTTTGTATGTGTAAGAGCCCCCCCCCCCCCCTGGGTTGGAAGTCCCCCCTCGAGGAGAGTAAATTTTCAAGATGGGTATCTTTCGAAAGGTCTCGTCAGTACCTTTTAAAACGAATGGTTGAACTATAAATCTGTGATAATTTAAAACAAAGTTATCGATTTTTTTTTACTTTTAACAACAACAACAAAAAAAAAACTTTTTTTTTTTAAACGAAATTTAACCAAACTTGGTATTTAATTGGCCCCTGACATAAACTGGTGCTGATTAGATTTGGCGATCAATTGCTCAACAGGTGGCGCTGTGATCGTATTTTTTTCAACATTTTTAACATGGCAGTATAGTACAAAATTTCGTATAAATGTACATAATGAGAGTTATTCTTAACCTGTGATTGTAAAATTAATATGAATTATTGATAGTAGTAGTAGTTAATTAGGAAAAAAAATTGTGCATGTGAGGACATCGCTCCCCCCCCCTTGGGGTGACCGGGGGGGGGGGTAAATTTTCAAGATGGGTATCTTTCTAAAGGTTTTGTCAATACCTTTAAAAAGAATGGTTGAACTATAAATATGTGATAATTTAAAACAAAGTTATCGATTTTTTTTTTTAAACTTTTAACGAGAAAAAAAACTTAAAAAAAAATCTTTTTTTTTTTTTTTTTTTTTTTATATATTGTTACTGAGTGAATTTGTATAGGAAAATATAGAAGAAAGTCTTGTGGTGGCCACAACATACTAGTTTATATGCGTAAAAACATGTTTATGTAGAATGTGGTGTAGAAAACATTCACTGTTAGTTTACAGGGCTACACAAAAGAACTATATTATTATGCGACAATACTCGAAAATTAATGGAAGTATATTTTAGGTTGTGCCGTGTGTTATTAATATAGGATGGATCTTATGGGCACCATGTGATGTGTACGTAACTTTCAGAAGATATACAGGGCTGCCAATATTTAAGCCATAACTTTCTTTTTTATTTATTAGTGGAAGTGCTTTACTATAATATACTATATCATATAATATTTTACCATCTCTAGGAAAGCTGCTCAGGAATTGAAATTAATTCCCCAAAGCCATATGGTAAATAATGTATTATTTTTAAGCTAAATATTCATCAATTGGGTTTTTTGTATATTTGTACGTTTTGAGGCTTCCTACATACTGAAGTCAAATTTTATAGCTTGATCTTTGCCTGTGTCTGTTAGAGTAAATTAAAAACAAATAATTTCAGGCGATCCAAATGATTATCTTGAAGTGAATACGTTTGTTACTAAAAACGTTTGTTCAAGGTTGATAAGTTTCAAGGAAAGATGCATGGGAAAGTTGTCTAAATAATTTTAAATGAACTTTTGAACTTGATAACCGATTTGAATTGTCCATAAAGGAAGGTACAATAATGAAACAGGGGTTTGAGGGGGCGGCAGCCCCCCCCCCCAACCACCACCAACAACAACAACAACCTAGAATTATTCATCAAATAAAGCTGTTCGGAAGTCTAAGTTGAATTGTTTTAACATAGGTTTACATAACAGTACTCGCTATCTTAACCCATAATCTCCAATCCGTACTTATATAGTATTAAATTTCAGGGTGAGAGAAAGTCGTGTGAGTGACAATCAAGATTATTTAAACTACTTTGAGTTTTTAATACATTCTATGGAGTATATTATGCGTTATACTTTTAGACAGTATCCAGGGCTACAAAACCAATCTATTTTATGTTTTCTCTTTTAAATTTAAATATGATTTTTGTTCGATTTCTTTTAAAAGAAATGATGTAAGTAGCACTACTAATGTGTGTACAAAGACATGCGAAAGAATTCTGGTACATTACGGTCTGTGACAGTCATTTAATATGTTTTATTAGCATATTTAATATTTTTATATTGCACGAAACATAATCATTTTAATACATATTACTCATTTACTATTATTAGTAGTATTTAATATTTTTCCCTATTTAGTGGATATATTGTCTAATTGTAAAGTGAACTTTTCCGAGCTGTTACGTCTTAAGAATCTGAAAATGATTTGTAACAAAAACCTTTTCATCCCAACCTACTACACAGTGCTTCTATGTAAAAGTGTCCGTGAAGTGTGATCGTTCTGCGTATCAGACTGTTACGATAATCAAATGCCGATCTTCAGCCTCTCGAGAAAGGCATTCGCACTTTCTCCGATAGGAAAGAGCAAGTTTTCATCACTCGCCATTGAATGGAGCACTGGAATCATGGGCTTGTTTATCTTTCCGTTCCAGATTTTGATGTTGATGTAAGACTTGCCATAGATTAAATGAAACGTACACGTGGAATTCTTCCTTCAGGGGCGATCAAAGCTTTATATTTCGGGGCCATTTTTATTATATATATATATTTGTGGTATTTTTTTTTAATCTTTTAATTTGTGGGAAAGGGGGGGGGGAAAGTCTTTCCTTTTGGCAATGTTTCCCTGAACAAAGTAATAGGCACTGTTTGAAAATGTCACTAAAAATACAGAAAATTTTATAAAAAGGAGCACTTTTATAGAGCGAAAGCTTGCAAAAGAGTCATTTTTATAAATTTGATTTTGAGAAAGGGCAACTCTAAAGGCCGAATTTTTTTTTTTTTTTTTTTCCTTGATGAACCCCAGATTATGCAGTTAAATTTTTACTGTATGTGTGTGTGTGTATATATATATATATATATATATAATTAAGAAATTGCCAAACAAGGACACACTCAAAATAACAGGTTATGCAAAGTTTTGCAAATAGAAATATAAATAAAATCATTCTAAAAGATTCGCGCAAAAGCAGAGTAATGATGAAGAATGAAAATATATTGAAAACCTTTTCAAACATTGCAAAAGATGAATGAAACCAAGTATCACATGAAGAACTAAAAGTTATATGTTGTAAAAAACTATACAAGAAAAGGAAATTCAAACCAACATAAAGATAAGGTTTAAAAAAAAAAAAAAAAAAAAAAACAGCATGACAAATCAAGTATGAGTAAACTTAATTAAATAATTAAGAAATTGTCAAACAAGGGCACACTCAAAATAACAGATTACGAATAATATGTACACGCACACACACACACACTAGCATCCTGTAGCTGAAATAGGTGAGCAGATTACCACCAAATTTGGAATGCGGACTATTCATAAGACGAACTATCGGGATTTAAAAAAAAAAAGGGTAGAGGAGAACTATCAATCCGGTGGTAACTTTCAAAGACGGGAGGGGGGGGGGGATAATAAAAAAAAGACTCGCAGGAAATGCATAAATAATTTGAACACTTATTGATTTTGAATGCGTCAATTTATTTTTTAAATTTGACCTCACTCCTAAATTTTTTTAATGTAAAACGCCCCCTGGTAGATGTTCTTTTAAATTCCTTGAGTTCTTTTAAATTCTTTTAAATTCCCATCAATCGTTCATATGCCGAATTGGGTGTCAATCTGCTTGTCCGCTTTAGCTGCGGGATTGTGTTTAAAATGGATGTTTAATTATAAACCAGTCCTTTATATGTGATATTGCACACTTGATAGGGTAGCAGCATGGCTAGCTGTTAAGGAGCCGCTTCATTTACCTTCGCTGGAAGCCCAAGCCATTGTTATTCTATGGGAAATTTTGTTTACTTATAACTCATTAACTAATACATACTTTTAAATTCGGTTTTCACTTTCACAAAATTTACTACTGTTAAATTTTACGGACTTTTTTTTTTTTTTTTTTTTTTTTTTTTTAACTGATATTTTAAATTTTAAATGTTTTCTTTTGAAGCTGTAAAATACGAATTTTCAATATGCGAAATTTTTATTTAACTAAAATATTAATGAGAAAGAAAAAAAAATCCGTTTTTAAAAAAAGTCCTTCAATTTAACAGTAGTGAATTTTTTGAATGTGGAAACAGAATTTAAAAATATGTGTTAAGTTAATGAGTTATACGTAAACAAAATTTTCCATAGAATAACATTGGCGTCCGGCGACGGTAAGTGAAGCAGGCCCTTAAGGAATTTTAACAAATCTATGAAAAAGCATAAAAAGTTGGGGAATTTCGACAAAATTTTGTGAAAATAAGCCCTTAATTCCTTGTTGAACGCTCGCTGTTCAAAATCTCCAAATTGTTCGCTAATGTTGTGAAATTTTCATGAGGAATAAACAGCAGGAATCGGAGTAAATGATCGAAAATAATCAGGGCATGTCAGGAAATTTAAAATAGTTCAAATGCTAGGCCTCCCCGATAAACAATGTTCACATAATATTATAACGAATTCTTAATATTACTGCTGTTTGTCTGCGTTCGCAATCCTTTAAATAATTTCAGAATTCTTTGAAATTGGCACTTCTTTTTAGGTGTAGCTTTACTGTACAGAATCTTGCCGATTGCATAGCGTAAATTCAATAAAACTGTTTTTTGTGAAGAGACATGACAAAATAATTCGAATACATTACGGTCTAAGAAAGGTTTATTTTATTTTATTTTATTTTTTTTTAAAGCAGATTCCAACTCACTTTATACTGCATTAAACGTAACAGAATTAAAATACATTTAGCAGATGCAATAAAATACTTTTGCTGTAGATAGGGTGTGATTAATATGAACAATTCCTTTACACAAGACCACACAGGATTCAATACGGAAAATTGCTGCAGGTACAGTGTTATGCATTTAATGCTTTTCTTCAAACAAAGTTGAAAAGGGTTCTATTTTGGTCCGTCTGTCTGTGTGCACTCCCATTTTTCGTAAATATATGTTACAACTTCTTGAGGGATATATGCTGTTTATATTTAATATATTATGTGTCCTATTGAAAGCAGTGTGCACAGCACTACTGGTTTATATGCAGGGATTCACAAAAGAATTCTAATATGTTTCAATCTATCTGTTAAAAAAGTATTTAAAAGAGTATTTTTATCTTAACAAAACATTAAAAAAAAAAAAAAAAAAAACATTATTCACATTTGCAGAAGACTGTTTCTAATAGAATATTGTATAATTAGCATTAATGACTGAATGACTGATTTACAGGATATAACATAGAAATGTATATTAGTATAATCGAGAATCGCGTACATTTTCTGTTGAATAATGAGGTAATTTTTTCTTTTCTTATTTTCTAGGACACTTCTTTATGGTGCACAGGCAATTTTTAGATAATAGACAGGTTTACACAACAGCATTCTATTTTATGCATTATATTAAAAAGTAAAATTAAATAGTTTTTGTGATTTGTTTATTCCCCCCCCCCCCCCTCCCTAGTTTAAAAATAATATTTATTTTAAAGGATCAGGGAGCAAAAATATTTTGAAGGTTAAACAGTGAAGTGGGTATGTACAGTTGGAGAGTGTTTTAAATCTATGCAATTTGCATGATGTTTCTTTCTTAAATTTATAATTAACGATTCATGACAATGGAATTTATGAGTTATTAGAATGTTTCTTAAAATAGGAAATTAAAATTCAGGATTGATGTTCGTAAAATATTAAGTTTTAAAATGTCCAGAATTAATAATAATAATAATATTAAAAAAAAAAGAATTTAATGTTCAGAAAATTGAAATTTTAACATGGAAATTTTCAAGTACTATTTTTTTAAGAAAACATTTATAATTTTCGATATAATATATTGAATAGTTTATTTATTTTCCAACACTTTCCCACAGAGTTGAAAAGTGTTTGACTTCAGTCTGTCCGTCCGTCTGTCTGTTCGCGCTCTAACTACCATAAATATTAATGGAATTTGTTGGAACTGATGTATGATATTAAAGTTCACTATCGAATGTTTTCTATTGAAAATGGTGTGAATACCTCTACTGGTTTGTGTACAGGGACATCCGAAAGTATTCCAATAAGCATTCCGTTCTATGAGAGGTATTTCTAAGAAGAATATTTTAATATCTTTACTTTGCACAAATCGAAATTGAAGTATGTTATTGAGGTTCATTATCGGATGTCCCCTATTGAAAATGGAGTAAATACCACCACTGGTTTCTGAACAGGGACACCCGAAACTCTTCAAAAGGATTGCGTTCCTTGAGAGGTATTTCTATTCTTAATTTGCATGAATCTTAAATGAAACTGAAATATGTTATTCATGTGCACAAAAGAATACTTTATATAGAATATAGTATGATCGGCATTAAGATTTACTGGGCCACACAAAAATATTCAATTACATTAAGGACTATTATTGGAAATTGGCTGGAATAGCTTCATTAAGCGTCTTCATTTACATTAAGCGCTTTTAGCACTTTCTAAAAAAAATTAAGAATGAATATGATTTGAATTAATTTAACTGTTTATTTCACTGTCCGTTTTAGCGTCCGTTAGTATTTTCAGAATTTCTTAAAAATGATATATCTTATTAAAATTCACTCTTGAATTTTCCCTATTTAAGAGTACAGTGGACTTTCAAATTGGTAAAAATTGATCAAATAACAACAGAAAGAACTTCAGTTTAACATTATGGGAAAAACTGCATAAAAATATGTATGTATATATATATATATATATCGTCATATACATACATATACATACATAGTCATACATACTTACTATATACATACATAGTCATACATACATATGTATATACATACATAGTCATCATATATATATATATATGACTACAGTCGAAAAATTCTGCAGTGGTCTTATCGATGAAATATCAAAAGTCAAATATCTCGAAGTTGGCATGCGGAAAGTTCTGAGTTCGATTCCCAGTCGTTTTCGTCAACCTATCCATTTTGGAGGTTTCCGTATTTTTCTCCGAAACTGGCGTAATGATGGGCTAGGAACCCCTTAGAATGATTTCCCAAGGAGGGCACACCACTTAAGCCTAGGACCCTCCTTTAGTTAACTGCCCTTAACGGCACTCTTCACTCGCTGTCGCCGGAAGCCCGAGCCAATGTTATTCTATGGGGAAATTTTCTTTACAAATAACTTATTAACTAATACATATTTTTAAATTCTGTTTTCACATTCAGAAAATTCTCAACTATTAAATTGGCGGACCTTATTTAAAAATGTATTTTTTTAATTTTTAATATTTTATTTCGAAATTGCAAAATGAAAAAATTTCACCTATTGAAAATTCGTATTTTTCAGCTTCAAAATAAACTATAAAAAATTTAAAAAAAAAATAATTTTTTAGAAAAGGTGCGTCAATTTAACAGCTGGGAACTTTCAGAATGTGAAAACAGAATTTAAAAATATGTATTAGTTAATAAGTTATTTGTAAAGAAAAATTTCCCGTAGAATAACATTAGCTTCGGCTTCCGGTGGCGGTGAGTGAAGAGGGCCCTTAAACACAACACTAGACATCATCAGAATTTAATTTTCTCTAGATATAATATTTTCTTAAATAAATAAATATAAAAAACGGTGTGCAATTATATCTTCACACCTTTTTATAAAAAAGATTTCAAATGTTTATCTGTATTTCTTATCTTAAAAAAGAAATAAAATAAAATAAACATTAATCAAGAAATTATATTGGAATTTAGAAACTCATGAGTACTGTAATATCAATGCAGGTTAGGGGGGGCGACTCGCTTTAAGAGCTATACTAATATTATAAATGCGAAAGTTTGGATGGATGTTTGTCCCTCAATCACGCCACAACGGCTAAACGGATCTGGATGAAATTTGGTACAGAGATAGAGAATAGTCTGGAATATGACATAGGCTATTATTTATACCGGAAAAATGTACATTTTTAAAAAACTAATTAAAATATGAAAATAATAAACTGGTAATTGCCTTAATATACATTTACATTTTTACATGCCATTTACATTTTTAATTATTGCCAAAAAATTTACGAGGTATTTTTATTTATTTATTTTTCTACATAAAATGAAATATGCTTTCACGCGAAAAATAAAAAATTACTAAATGTTAAATTGGTGAATGAGAAAATGACGTCTTTTACAACTTTAAAATAAAATAGTAATAATACAAATCTAGCATGTTTCTTCTGAATTTTATTTCATAGCATTTTTTTTATATACTTCAACTTAAGATTTTTTTTTAGCACGGATGAATCACGCTTGGCATAAAAGCTAATTCAGAATTATATTAAAGGTATTTACTTATTGATAATTCTGGATGATTTTTTTAATTTTGATGCTGAAGTAGATCGGACATTTTTCGCCAAGGACAGCGACTTAAAGCCAAGTAGCGCATAAAAAATATAACTAAATTATAAAATATTGAAAAAAAGAAAGAAAGAGAAAGAAATAGGAACAATAATCGCATAAATTATATTTTGGTCTGAAACGGTGACAAAAATTCGAAAGTCGCCAAGGGGAGCTATATTAATGTTCTACCATGATCAGGTTTACATATTAATTAATTTATTAATTATTCTATATACCAACTACTATTAACTAAGCACGAAGTATATATAACCACTAAAATAATAATAATAATAATAATTGTCTCATGCGATAGACGTAGCCGATCATAGCATATTGTAATATTATATTTGGCTTGAAATTGCTGCCATTTTATGGTTGATCGATTAAATCAAATAAATATAGGAAATAACTTGAAAGCAAATATTATGTACATCACGCATAATGTTGTTCATATGTAACTGGGATTCAAATATAAAAGGGCTAATTCAAAATTTTCGATACTGTCCGTATCGAAACTGTCATATATGATAAACACCCAAATGGAAGCCCTCGGGTAAGCCATTGGCGCAGGCAGTAGGGACAGGCACCGGAGACTGAGAGGACGAACAAGGCGATGCCGAAGACAGCGGGAAACCAAAGCGAGCTTTTGAGCAATTTTTTTTTTTTTTTCTTTATTTATTTCATAAAGCTATATAGAAAAGTTTCCTTTAAATATAGTGACCAGCGAAGCGGGCAAAGCGTGCTAGTTTCGATAAATTAATTTTTATTTATTATTATTATTATTTTTTTTTTTTTTTTACTTTTCTGATTCAGTTTAAAGATAATGGAGTAGAAATAACGCATTTAAGGTTAAATACCTTTATCCTTACGAGATTTCGAATTTTCATACATACAATTTTAAAAATGTGCATGTAGAGAAAATTCAGTTTAATTTGAGAATTAAAAATTAATTCTTAAATGTAAATAAAAACAAAAACAGATTTTTTTTTTTTTCTACAAGAAAGAAAATAAGAAATAATTAAAAGTAAGAAAATTAACTGTCTATCACCGTGAAAAAAAAAAAAAAAAAAAAAATCGCGCATAAAATTGCACTAAATCGTATACTTAAAAAAAAAAAAATATCAGTTTTTAATAATAATAAGCGCTTTTATGCAGATATTTAATTTGTCAATTTAAATCTGTTAATCATTTTGATAAAAAATTTTATTCATTTATAATTCATTTGCGTGAAATTTTAGTATACCACATACATATCTGAAGAAAAATATCGAAACTGCATTTTCTTTCTATTTAATTATTTAGAAATGTATTATTATTAAATAACACCATCTTGCAGTAAAGAACTTTTCCTGTGTTTATTTATTTAGCGCAGTCTCTTTTTAAATATTCTTTGGTTATTTATATCAACTCAAAATAAACTGTGTTTTTGCAATTTATGGTGTTTGCGCGAAAATTTTTATTTATCTTTATTCAATTTCAATAGTCTGGTATGTTTGAATGATAAAAGAACCTATTTATCGTATTGTACAAGCTTGAAGGTGAATTCAACTTTCAAAGCACTATTTTCCTTGGATTTTTATTTATTTATTTTTGTAATTTGGGGTTTTATGACTATACTTTTCATTGGTTATTATTTATATGTTTGTACAAGTATAATTGTTATAAAGAATGTATCATCTGTTACAAAGAAATAATTGCCTTATTTTGTTTCTTTATTGCAGTTGGAAATGGCTGTCGTTCCCAAAGGTCCTTCTCTTTATGATTTTCTTCTAGAGGCAGAATTATCTCATTATTTTAATCCCTTAAAAAATGATTTAAAAGTAACTTCAGTTGCTCAACTGAAATATGTGGAAGAAGACGACTTAATTCAGTTGGGAATGACAAAACCAGAAATGAGAAGGCTTAGGAAGTACTTCCAGAAGTATTGCCCACAGACATATTTAAGAAAAATAAAAAAGGTATTGTTCATGCTAAACTACTAATAGAAGTCTGCTAAAAGGGATATTAACTGAATTACTAGTTTAATGTATAATAGATACATTCCTTCATTGTTTACCGAGAAGGAATATTTTAAAATGTTATATTTAAGAGCCTTAAAACTAATCAATGTTAATTAAAGAAAAAAAAAAAAAAGGGTTAAAAAAAATTTGAATTATTCATATTTTAATAACTTTATTTTGATTAATAATTTTGGGGCTTATAAAAATATTTATTCAAATTGTACAAGATGGTATCACAAAGTCTTTCTTACAGTAATTTTTTTACAAAAAATATTATAAGAAAACTAATTTAATTTGGTATATGCTTATATATATATATATATATATATATATATATATATATATATTGTAGAGATGTTTAAAGTTTTTAATAAATCAATTACATCAGTGAATTTCAAGTGTGTATCAGTAATGGAATACAGTTTCAATCACAGATGCTATTTTTAGTGTGACAGCTTCAGTTTTGGACAACGTGTAGCGAGAATTGGAAGTATCATTTTGACCATCTTTTGACCTACCAAGAGTGCTCATATTGACATTTTCTGCTGTAAATGGTTTCATTAAAAACCTTAATAAATGTTTTTACGATTAATGGATTGTAAACTTTCTATAACTGGAACCAGTTGAATCAGCTTTAAAAAAATAAATAAATAAATAAAATACGGATTTATAAAAATAAAAAATAAATAAGCTCTTAATTTTTAAAAATTGAGTAACATTTTTATTTCAAATTACTTTTCTGTTAGCACAGAACCAACAAAACAAATTATTTTTTCACGAAATAAAAGTTTTAAATTTATATATATGAAGTTTATAAAACATTATGTAAGTTCTAAATAAATTGTATATTTAAAGCTGCAGAAGGTATATTCATTGTTCTACCTGGCGCTGCTTGAGTTGAAGTACTACTCATATATATATATATATATTTTAATTAAAGTAAAGAAAGTGTAAGATGAAAGTAAAATGAAACATCTTCTAGCTTTATGACATTACGACTGAAAGTTTGAATAAATAGATTCCAGACTCAATCCACAAAGTTGATAAAACAAGTTGATGTTGACATACCTATAGAACTTATGTGTAAACATATTTAGTTTTTCAGGAGCATTAACATAAAAATTGTTAGAAGTTTCCATATAACAGCATCCAACATATAATTACCCCCCCCCCCCTCTCTCTCTCTTTTTTTTTTTTTGGACACGAAAAGAAATATAAATGAATAATAAAACAGAAATATAACTATTTATATATTTAAAATTTTTAAATTTATCATAATGCCAATTTTGCCAGATATATGGACAGATTTAGTTTTTTATAAAGTTATATTTCAATTTTATATTAATTTGTAAATAAATATTTTTCTTTTAAATAATGTTACAATGAAAATGGAGTATTATTTAATATATTTTGAACCAATTATGTGATTAAATTAAAAAAAAAAAATCTGGAGTGACTCCACTCGACTTTCTGAACATTGAGTAATTAACATTTTTGTAGATAAAGTAAAGTAAGAGGAGTTGTTAAATAAACAAAAGAGAAAATTATAATAGGGTGTTTGCGTATTTTTATTTATATAGTATACGATGCTACACTAAGCTTATCGTTGAGATGAAGCAAATAGTTTGTGTGCAGGGACACTCAAAAGTGTCCAAATACATTACGTTTATGGGGGAAATTGCAGGTAAGTAAAGTTTAACATCTATAGACTGCACTAAACAAAATGAAACTAATATATATTCTTTGTAATAGAGATAGTCAACTGGGAAAATTTTTTTGTGTATGTAGAAGCCTCAGACCCCCCCTGGGGGGGGGAGTCCCTCCTCGAGGGGAGTAAATTTTCATGATGGGTATCTTTCAAAAGAACTCGCCAATACCTTTAAAACGAATGGTTGAACCATCGATCTGCGATTATTTCAAATAAAGTTATCGATTTTTTTTCATTTTTAACCAAAAAAAAAAATTTTTTTTTTAAATGTAATATTGAGAATAAATTCAAATTTTTTTTGGATATTAAGTGTTATACTACTTCTCTAATATGGAAATCGTCTGCATTATCATGGAAATAATTTTTTTAAATAATAATTTTAATAAATTATTTTTACTCAGTGAATTTGTATAGGAAAATGTCGAAGAAAGTCATGTGGTGGCCACAACACACTAGTTATTTGTTGTTAGTGGATGTGCTTTTCTAATAATATTTTACAATTTCCAGGAAAGCTGTTTGGGAATTGAAATAAATTCCTCATAGAGATATGGTAAATAATGTATGTTTTAAGCTAAATATTCGTCGCTTGTTTTTTGTATATTTACACGTTTTCAGGCTTCTTGATTACCATAGTCAAGTTTTTTAACGTTTGATCTTTGTCTGAGTCGCTTAGAGTGACTTAAAAACGAATAACTTTAGGAGATCCAAATGTTGTATTTTGAAGTTAATATAAGTTTGTTGCTGGAATAGTTTGATCAAGATTGATAAGTTTCAATGAATGTTGCATGTGAAAATTGTCTGCATAATTTTAAGTAAATTTTTAATTTTAATAGCAGAATTAAATTCTATGTAAATGTACGTGCATTAATGAAACTGGGGGTTGAGGGGGAGGTAGCACCCCTCACACAGAACTAATTATCATATAAAACTCTTCCGAAGCCTAATTTGAATTGTTTAACATAGGTTTACATAACATCGTTATCGTACCTCTTAATCTCCAACCTGTATTTATAGTATTAAATTTCAGGGTAAGAGAAAGTCGTGTGAATGACACACCAGATTATTTTTCTTGTGTGTGGGTGTTAATTATTTAAATGGGCAACAATTTGGCTGATTATTTATTCTAGTTATCCAGTGCATCCTGTTTATTTCAGTTGAATAGTGTTTCCATAGTTTGTTATGTACAATATTATATATTACACTATATAAATTTTTAAACTTATTTTAAAGAAAAGGATTATTTTACTATGACATACTTTAAATACCTTATAAAATCCTTTTTGCAAACCTTAGCAAATTAATTTCGGAAAGCAACGTGTCCATCTTCAGTGCCAAGTACGTTCACAACGTCCACCTTATACAATAACCTTAGAAATAGTGCTAAAAATCTTACTCGCGAAACAAACCATAAAACCTGTCTGGAAGACTGCCTACATTTCAAAATTATTCCGAAATTCATTAAAACAAACTCACAATTCATCAATAAGAACTATAAACATCTTGCAAAGCGTTTTGAATTCTCCATCCTAAAGAAAATAATTAAGAAGAACGACGTTGTGAACATACTTGGCACTGAAGATGGACACGTTGCTGTCCGAAATTAATTTGCTAAGATTTGCAAAAAGGATTTTATAAGGTATTTAAAGTATGTCATATTACACTATATTTTTAATTTGATATATTTTTTTTTTTCTTTCATATTTGGTGGTAGTTACATTATTTAATATTTATATTGTAGATGATTTTGCCAAAAAATAAGGACAATCTCGACAGGTCATCCATCTACTTCACTGACAGTATGTGTGAAAAGAATAATATTAAAATTCCTAGTAAACATATTATACCAAAAGAAAACATTGTGATCAATAAAGAACTTGGTGTTGGAGAATTTGGCGTTGTTCAGCAGGGAGTTTGGACTAATGAGGATGGTGAAAGGGTAAATAATGCTGTTTGTTTCTCAACTCTGCCTGTATAGGTATGCATTGTTAACTCAGTGGAAAATTATGTGTTTTTCACTGTGCTATGAATGCTAAATTAAAATCTTCTTCACACCCAGTTGAGCTTGTATTATGCTTACAGCTGGTCTTAAAGAAGATACATTTTTGAGTGTAGATATATCAATACAAAAAACCCTTAACGGGTTAAAAGTTTGTGACGCAGCATTGTACTTTATGGCTATAAGAATTAGAAATACGGGTCTTAAAAATAATGATATCAAATTTTCAGTGACGCTTTGATATTAATTAAATTATACATAGATTTTCTTATTTGAATTTGCTTTTTCCTTTTATTTATATTTACAGTGTAAACGTTATTTTCAACATAAAATAATATATAGCATTTACTCATTGATACCTTTCCATTCACATCTCTTATACTATGAAAGCATGTGTTTTAAAAGAAATTATATGAAATTCCAGTAACGCAGTGGTGTTACATTAAGTGATTTGTTTTTAAATTTCTCTGCAATTATTTTGTTTTGCATATTAAAGTATATGTGCACATTGAAATATTGCTTTTAATTTTCAAATACGCTGTCAAATATATCACTTTCATTAAGCTTATATTATGTACTGAAATATATTTATTTCAATGAATTATTCCATCTTTTGCGTCACGCCATCCAAAACTGAAAAAAATTTCACAGTTTTTTTCTTTGCATCACGATATCTATTTGCATGCATTTTCAATTTATTTGGATGAAATGACACAAAGTAAACATTTCCATATATTTTACTTACAGTTTTGGATGGCGTGACGCAAAAGATAGAATAATTCATTGAAATAAATATATTTCAGTACATAATATAAGCTTAATGAAAGTGATATATTTGACAGCGTATTTGAAAATTAAAAGCAATATTTCAATGTGCACATATACTTTAATATGCAAAACAAAATAATTGCAGAGAAATTTAAAAACAAATCACTTAATGTAACACCACTGCGTTACTGGAATTTCATATAATTTCTTTTAAAACACATGCTTTCATAGTATAAGAGATGTGAATGGAAAGGTATCAATGAGTAAATGCTATATATTATTTTATGTTGAAAATAACGTTTACACTGTAAATATAAATAAAAGGAAAAAGCAAATTCAAATAAGAAAATCTATGTATAATTTAATTAATATCAAAGCGTCACTGAAAATTTGATATCATTATTTTTAAGACCCGTATTTCTAATTCTTATAGCCATAAAGTACAATGCTGCGTCACAAACTTTTAACCCGTTAAGGGTTTTTTGTATTGATATCATTACTTTTTAGGGGTTAATGATCAAAACGCAAAATTAAAGGAGCATGGTAATAACACTGTATTAAAAGTGTTGTTTTATAGGTCACACTCGAACAAAATAACAAACTAAATAAAATTTCAAAATTTTATAAAAAGTGATAAAAAAGATGGACACATGCAACATTACAAAGGCATAATATAGTACATTTTAAAAATGACAAAAATTTCTTATTTATATTTATTTCTTATTATAATGTTTTAGGTATAGATTTGATTTAAAAGAGAAAAATAAATAATAATAGAAAAATCTTTAAAAAGTGAAAATTTTATACTGGTAAATATTTAAGTAGTATAGTTTGTTATGAATTTAATTAAAAAAAAAATCTTAATCTATTCAAAATTTTATTATAGCTTAACATTTTGTAATTTATATATTATATATATACTAGAAACTTAATGAGCAAATTAATTATTTTCAAATTCTGTTTTAAGAATTTTTTCAATCCGTAGTTTAAGTGATTTATCACCTAATTTTGAAAAAATTACAAATATTTGCATATGATTATCATATTATTTGTCATTTTTATGAAAATAAAGGAAAAATTTTTTGTTGTTGCAATCACCTTTTAAAATAGAACCAATTTTGAAAGTTAACAACGTATCAGCATGAAAACAATGTAAATACAAAGAATATTTTTGATAAACAAATGTCATATAAAATACAAGTACCTAAATAAATAACTCATTTAATATATATATTAAAAAAAGAAAAATATTTTTTATTTTATTTTTTGTGTTTATTTTTGACGCTCCCCGATAGATGGAGCCAAAACGATTATTTGATATTCAGTATTTCAGATGGAAGAGAAGAAATTCGTCCGCGAAACTGCCGCATCACGGTATTTTCGGAGTAAAAAATAGTTCGATTTTTAAACTGAGTTATAAAAAAAACAAGAGTTTTCCTAGGGAAAAGGGAGATGTCAGGCACATCAGATAAAAGCGATTAATATCATATATCAATTAAACTAAATTCGCTCGAGCCATATTCGAGAAAAATTTGTACCTTACATACGCCGTCCATTTACAACTTAAATGAGCCAATTCATATCTCGAAATATATTGCCACACAGAAATGTAGGGGTTTCAGGGTAGGATCAGACAGAAGGTGAAAGTCTATTTTGAAAATATCAGAACATAACCTCCCATATTTCCTGAGATATTAAGTGTCGGCTTTCAGCGGTTACTTTGATCTTAAAATTCCTGTATATATAAGTGCCGCAGTTTTCGTTCGTTTTTCCGTTTCCGCTGAGTGTCGTGGCGTTCGTTTGTTTTTGCGCTTGCGTCACTAGAAAAACTGCCGTTTTTCATGATTCACTTATTTGATTTGTTGATATTGAAAATAATTTCTAAAAATTGAATCTGCCTGATTAGAGTTGTGCATAATTGTTTCAACCCAAATAATTTTGGAGGCCAGTTTATGATATTTAAAGTCCTTTATTTCTACATTCATGATATAAATGAAAATTTGATAGCATAATCCAAGACTTAGCATGTTCTGTATTTTTTTAATTAATTATTAATTTTTTATCTCTATGCCTGTGCTTGAATCAGAATTTGTAATTTTGTAAATAATTTTTTTTTATGCAAAAGCATGTCTTGTTTCCCTCAAATCTACTAATTTTGTTATTGTTATTAAATACCTGTGTAAAAATGCAATCATTCATTTAGACAAAGTATTGATGTTTTAAAATTATTGTGGATAAACATTGAAATGAGTGTATCTTGCTAATGGTAGATTCAAGTTGCTATCAAATGTTTGAGTGAAGAACGGATGCAGAAAAATCATATGGAGTTCTTAAAGGAAGCTGCCATTATGCATACGATAGACCATGAAAACATTGTTAGATTATATGGTGTTGTTTTAGAGACCAATGCTCTAATGTTGGTAAGTTTGTTTTTAATTACTTCCACCTTAGAACGTTTTAACTGTTTTCATGATTATTCATATTATCTCTTATTAAGGATTTCAATTATAAGTTTAATGTTAAGTTATAAAAATCGTATTTATGAATGTACTATATTCTATTATCTCCTCGTGAACCACTAAACATGGGAAGGGGCCAAAAATAAAAATAAAAAAAGGTTTAAATAATCCCTGGAATCTGAGTAGACCATTTAAATTAAATCAGCTTGTTTAGTTCAATAGATATTAATTTAAAACCTCATAATAGCTTTCGAATTATTAAATATTTAATATAAAGTTGGTGCAAATAATTTTTTTTTTTTTTCTTTTTGACATAAGAATTAAATTTGGACATGCATCTGGTAAAAATTATGCCATTATAGCTTTAAAGTTAATAACTATACCATGTTGATACTAATAATAAAAATAAAATACAGTTTTTACATAAAAGAAATATATTTATTTATATGTAAATAATAATAAAATTGAAGTAAAAACTTTATAAAAAAAAATTAAACTTATTATGTATGTGTTTGGTGAAATTCGTGCCATTTTGACTTTAAAATTATTCACTATTTATTATTATAGATACCATACTAATTGATACCGATAAAAATTAAATGCTTATACATTCATTTTTTTTTTTTTTGTAGCATAAAAAGATATATCCCATTATTATAACATAAAATAAGCAGCATGGGCTTGTTTAGAGGTTTGCTGGACTGCATTGCAGTTGAGTTAGAGAATTGGAAGGTTTAGATAAATTGGCCATTTTAACCTATCACATATTCATTTAAAGGTTATCAAATAATTATGTGCGTGGAGCATTCCTTTGAAATACACTGTTACAAGAATACAGGGTAAATATTTGTTTTAATGTAGTGAATAGTGTAGCAGGTGAAGACTGACAGTTTGTCATGATTGTTAATTGTTTTTACTTTTTTCAACAGTTTAATCTAATGAAAATTTATATATTTTATAACCTTATATATTTATTTTAATTTCATTAAATTCATTTATATAAATTATAAAGACTCCTTTATTACTCTTTCAATGGACATTTAATAACTTTAATGATCTTAAACCCAGATTTTGCGCATCTTCAGTGATATGATAGCATCCCAACTGAGCACCTGTTTGGTCAGGAATATGTCATATTATTAATATGCATGGGGAATAGGTGAAAGATCTTTGAAATTATCAAAAATCCACTGGAAGGATGATAAATAAATCTTCATATATTTTTTAAATTATTTTCTTAAAGAAAATTAATTTTATTAATATTTTCAAATTTTTAATTTTTTTTCCCTCCTCCCCAAATAATTACCTACATTTCATACTACAGTAAAACCCCAATTATCTGAGTTTCTGCTTTAACCAAGCTATCAAATATTTTGAGGAGATATATATATATATATTTTTTTTTCTGGTTCTACATTTTCCATTTTTAAAAGTACCAAAAGAATTTTTAAATTTGATCTCACAAACACTTAGGAAAATGATATTCCAATAACTCTACTTCCTTTCATTTTTCATTGTATCATATACCTCACCAACCAGCAGCCAAGTGGTTCTGTGCTCAAAGCTGGTAGACATGAGGTGCCGGGTTTGATCCCAGGTCATGCTCGTCAGCCTAGCCATTTGGAGTTTTCCGGGATCTTCTCCGAAACTTGCATAAATATGGGCTAGGACCCCCTTAGAAAGACCCCCCCCCCCCCACGGCAGAGCATATTTTAAGAGATTTTCACTGGGTGGCACTAAGGCTATAAGCTAAACAGAATTCCTTTCAAACATTCCGACAATAAAACAGGCTGCTACATTGGCATTACAAAAAGAAAAATATCCACCAGAATTAAAGAACATAATAATGATATAAAATACGGAAAATCAACCACTGCCGTCACCAAATTTAACCAAGAAAATAAAATTGATATAAATTTTAATGAAACCCGAAAAATTGCCAACTACAATAACCCGGACTGTGCTTTTAACCGCAAAACAATTGAAATAGTTAGTGACCAATCAGCATGCAACGGGCACTAGTTGCGCGCAGATCTAAACCAGGTGTGGCACCATCTTATAAAGAAACAACAGAGAAGGAATCCTACAGCAGTATCGACAGTAGCGGACGACACTAAAGGTTGCTGAGGAAAGGGTGGTACCGCCCAGAAAGTACTTCGACTGATGTCCAAGAGCTTTATGAAAGGTATTTTTTAGATAATTTAAAATGTTCTTGTAAAATTAAAAATTTTAATTTTAATAAGATTCATTTAGTAAAACTTTCCCCCATGCATTAAGGGTGTACATCAGATTGTCAAGGTCATTCAAAGCCCATTTTATTCTATGAGTAAAATTGTTTATAGAATTACACATAACTTAATTGTTATTTTTAAATTCCGTTTTCACATTCTGAAAATACACAACCATTAAATTAGTAGTAAATTATCCAATAACATTTGAAATTTTGTGGATTTCTTTATCAAGTTAATTATTATCCACATTTTTAGTTGGTTATATTTCCAATTTAGTAGTTTGTAATGGTAATTATACAGCGCATCTAAGTCAAGTCATAGTGCTATCAACACTCGTGCCGTACTGCTTAAGAGAGAACATATTTTTTCTCCTCTTATGACATGTGATCAACGATGGGTGGTGTGCATGCGTCAACAAGTACTAATCTTAATGGTTGTGAATTTTCTTTGTGTGAAAATAGAATTTAAAAATATTAATTAGGCATTAAGTAATTCTGTAAACAAATTTCGTCATAGAGGTACATTGGATTTGGTGACTAGAAACAAGGAAATGGTAAGAGGGAGTGAGCAAGCAGCCTTAATAAAATCATGTTTCATGTGCAGAATGTCACCATTGCTACAACAAAATCTCAAAGATATTACCAAACAGGAATGCTGACTTAAACTCCTTTTCAGTATAGTGACTTTAAGTTTTCTGGTTTTAAAACAGGATGCCAACCGATCTCAGTTTATTATTATTATTATTATTTTAGGCAAAACTGCTTACAAAGGGATAAATCTTTTAAAATATATTGATGCATATTATCTGGTTGTAAAAGTATGCTTCTATGAGATTTATTGTTTCTAGTGTCATTCTATGTCAAATCAGCACAGCTTTAAAAACCAGACTCCTACAGATTTTTATGAAATTGGGTTCATTTATTTGTGCATAGAGAAATGAATGTATACCAATCAATAAACCCCTATCTCTTTTCGTTTTTGATATACAGGGCTGCAAAAATAGGTAAATAATGCAATTCTTCAAAATTCTTCTACTACAAATGTATCCATATTTTGTTATTTAATTGATTTAGACACATAAATTTGATATCATTAGAAAGCTTATAATATAGGCTTTTAAATGATATATAGCATACATATATTTTAAAAAATTTTCATTTTAAAGTCTAGCATTTTGACCTTCAATATCTCAAAAAGTACATGGTATTCAATTTTCTTTTAAAAAATATTATTCTTATGTTTATTGTCTATAATTATTCTGAGTTTCAACATGGGATGGCCATGAGATGCTAAGTTATAAATTAAAATGCAACCCTCCATCAGTATTTTTGTACTGAAATTATATATAGAATATTTTGATTTCATTTGGGTGTGCCAAATTAGCATGTATAGAAATTATCTAAAACGAAAGTAGTTATTTACAACTTTTTTGTATTTAATAATTATGCGATATTAAAAAAAAAAAAAAAAAAAAAAAAAAAAAAGTAATGATGAAAGCTTGCAATTTTGGAATGATAATTTAAGGCTTAAACAGTAGAGATCAGCTAGTATTGATGTGTGTGTATTGGGGGGTGGGTGGGGGGGAGCTTAATAACTTACAATCATATTAAAATCTAAATTTAGAAGGATTAAATAATAATAAAACATTCTTTTTCCCATTTTGTCTAAAAAATAAATAAAAACACTTTAGTATAAATATATATACAAAGATTTGGGGCATTTTGCAGCATTGAACAATCTTTGCAGTTAATTTAAAAGATGCACGAGCATTGAACATTTCTTCAAGAGACTCTTCACTGTATTAACTTTAATAATAATAATAAAAACCTACCGAAAATTACTCTAATTGTTATAAGGCCATCATTTTATTTTCCGGGGAACTAAACAGCACCTAGGTCCCAATTATCACGAATCCCTGATAGATAGGGTACGAAAGTTAAATGTGAGCAATTGAAAGTTTCAATCAAGTTTCACATACATTGTGTATTTTATTATATTTGCAGATTTTTTTTTTTTTTTTTAACCTTAAGTTACGTTAGTAGGAAAATACTGATGGAGGGTTGCATTTAATTTATAACTCAGCATCCCACGTTGAAACTCACAATAATTATAGATAATAAATGCTAAGAATAACATACAATTTTTAAAAGATAATTAAACATGTACTTTTTGAGATGTTGAAGGTCAAAGGTCAAAATGAAATTAAAAAAAAAATATATGCATGTGATATATATCATTTGAAAGCCTGTACTATAAGCTTTCTAAAGACACCAATCTTATATCTCTAAGTTAATTAGGAATCAAAATATGGGTACATTTGTAGTAGAAGAATTTTGAAAATTTGCCCTTTTTACCTGTTTTTGCAGCCTTGTATATCAAAAACTAAAAGAAATAGGGACTTATTAATTGGTATACATTAATTTCTCTATAGAACAAATAAATGAGCCCAATTTCATAAAAGTATGAGGGGGTCAGGTTAAAAATCAGCTTTTTTGTGTTGATTTAACATGGAATCCCTTCTATGACAACTTAAAAGATTTGTTTCATTTTATCAGTTGTAATTGTGAAAAAGTTTTTACTGTTGTAAAAACTGTATGTATAATTATATAAAAGTTTTTCATAACAAAACATTTTTTACATATACATTCATTCTGCTAATATTTTGAAAATTAGATTAATATATAAAAAGTGTATATTTAAAAAAAAAAAATTACTAGCTGAGTTTTGAAGTTCAATATAACGTTACAACTGAGTTTAATGTAACTTAAATTTTTTTGTTTATGGCTTTAAAAAAATCTTCTAAAACTTTTCCTGCTTGGATTGTGCTAACTATTAAATGTGATTTTCATTGTGTCCTTCTCTCAGGTTACCGAATTAGCCCCTCTTAGATCATTATTAGAATGTCTCAAAGAACCTGCTCTTCGTCAAAGTTTTCCTGTCATGACTTTATGTGACTTTGCTTTACAAATTTGTGATGGGATGTTATATTTGGAAAACAAGAAACTGATCCACAGAGATTTAGCCGCTAGGAATATTTTAGTTTTTGCAAAAAATAAGGTATTCTCTGATTGCTTTGCTAGATTTTGTCTTGTAATGCATTATATTTATAAAATTTACTGTAATATGTGCACTAGATTAATGAATGTTTCAACAAAAGAACCTTATTAGGTACTTTTTTATCTTTCTGCCTTTGATTAACAACTAATTTAAGGAATCTTAACCACATAATTAACCTCTAAACAGAGGCTGAAATACAGAGTTCCTTTGTAAAGTTTAAATATTAAATCTTTATATTCAGTATTTTAAACTATTGAATTTAATCAGTAATGTGCAATAATAAAAAAATATTTCCTTTAATATATATTTTTTAAATCTTTCTGTAAATGAAATTTATTTTGATTATTTTACTTTTTATTACAATTTCATGTTTCATGAATTTGATATGTCTTAATTTACTCATATATGATTATTCCACTGCCTGAGCTAGACTTGGAATGTACTAGGAATTATATGTTTTGCTTGCCAGAGCTTAACTCAAAGCAAAGCCGATAAGGGGTTAAAAAAATTCAAAATATTAAAATTTATTTTTCCTTATGTATTTAACAAGAAAAGTATAATGAATTAAGTGTTATGTAAATAATCAATATTAGCGCAACACTATTCTGTTGTCTCACTTTATACGGAGTGTATAGATATTTTTCTCTCATTGGTGGTGAATCTACTAATTCTCTAAAGAGTATATATTACTTAATTTTATGAATGTCCATAACTTATGTTTCTTTTATAGTTTCCACCTTGTGTTAATAAATATGGTTTATCAGTATTTGTTACTGTAATTCATTAGCTCTAATAAAAATTTAGTTAATGTTTATAAATAGTAATCTTAAAAATATAAATTTATTTTATTTTCAAATTAAAATTGAGGATAATTCAGTGTCTAAAGTTTCATTTCTTGTAATCGTATTTACCAGAACAATATTATTTTGTTGCATATGAGTAATGAAAATTGATTTTCATCTGATTTTTGTAAATGTTTTTTTTTTTTTTTTAAGGTAAAAATTAGCGACTTTGGCCTATCTAGAGCTCTGGGTGTTGGAAAAGATTATTATCAGACTAATTTCAATGTAAATTTAAAGCTTCCTATTGCTTGGTTAGTATTTAAGTTTTGAATTACTAAATCTCATATTATTTTCATGCCTATTTTGTTTTATTTTTTATACAAGATTTTGAATTTAACATATCGATTGATAACTATCAGATAGCTCCTAATTTGCTTACTTACCCACAATACGAACTACCAGTTATCTCATAGCTTGTTTACTTGACATATTTATGCAACTATGAATAAAACATGTAGTATGTCAGAGTAAATGTAAATAAATAGCTTTGGGCAAGAGAAAATTAAAAAAAGATTCACTTACATGAACAGACATTTATTGATAAATGAACCGAAAATGTAATCTTACAAAATTTATTCAAAATCAGAACAAAGAATGTTTGTTATAAAAGCCAATTCGTTAGATAATTCATAAAAAGTTAAATAAAATATTGTATGTGCTTTTTTGATGATTTGCAATTAGTTCTGTTAAAAAATAATAGGATTAAATTGGCTTTTTAAAAATGGAATCCTGAAAAGCATTACAGCAGTCGATATGTTTAAAATATTGTTAGTTTGTATTTCACAAGCTGAGCAGAATTATTCACAGCTGGATAGGGAAGCCTTAGCCATTGTTTTTTCTTTAGAGCATTTTTATCAATATCTCTTCGGGAGACCCTTTAAGTTGATTACAGATAAGTCCTTTAGTGCGCATTTTTCACCAGAATGCTAGAATCCCTCCGATGACATCTGCATGCTTACAGCGATATGCTACGTTTCTATCAGGATTCAATTATGAAGTAGTCTTCAAGAAGGGTTGTGAAAATACAAATGTCGATTGCCTCTCAAGAGCTCCATTCATACTTAAAATTCCCATCGAAAGTAAAATAAACAAAGAAGTCCATCAGTTGTGTTTAAACACAGTTTATCAAATTTCTTCACCTCAATTAACTTTTAATTCACTTCGTAAAGAGACTCAAAATGATGAAAATCTCGCAAACATGCTAAAACAACTGCGAGAGGAGTCAACTGTAGATTCTGAATTTACTATAGAGGAGGACATTTTGTTCAGGGGCTCTTGTGTTGTCATCCCCCAAAGTCTCCAGCCAGCCGTATTGGAAGAACTTCATCGAACACATTTAGGCACAATCAAAATGAAACAACTAGCTAGACGCTATGTAAATTGGAAGTCAATCGACAAAGACATCGAAAGAATGGTTCAATCATGTTCCGAGTGTGCTTCCACTAGATCAAGCCCTCCAAAAGCTCCGTTACATCCATGGGCAGAACCAGAGCATAACTGGCAAAGCATTCATATAGATTTTGCTAGCCCATTTCAAAATTATTTTTTTCTTGTGGTCATCAACGCAAAATCAAAATGGGCTGAGATAGAGATTATCAAGTCTACTCCAACATCAACATCTACTATCGAAAAGCTGCAGAATGTATTTGCTCGCACAGGATTTCTGAATGTCATGGTATCTGACAATGCAACAATATTTACCAGCAATCAATTTCAAGAATTTTGCAATGAAGCAGGCATATTCCAGAAACTTATAACCCTTGGTCATCCTTCTACTAATGGCTTAGCCGAAAGAAATATTCAAACGTTAAAACATAGGTTAGCTGTCATGGAAGCGGAACACCAAACAATGTACCAGAAAATTCGAGAAATTCTTTTCCGTTATCGCGCAACTCCTCTTGCCAGTGGTCGAACACCAGCTGAACAATTTTATCAAAGAGAATTTAGAATCAAGTTAGATGCATTGAAGCCTACAAAATTTGAAAAGACTCCAGAATCAAACTCTAAAACAGGGCAATTAAGCGTGGGAGATAGGGTTCAAGCACAATATTATAGCAATAATAAAGCCGAATGGGAAATGGGACAAATTATCAAGAAACTGGGTCAGCTACATTACTTAGACTTGATTGTGGCTATGTGCTTAAGAGGCACATTAATCAACTATACAAAACCGATGTCAAGTGCAGTCACAAATCAGTATCATTTGCACCAGAGTTATCATCTAAAGTGAATCCAACACCTTCAGTTCAAACTAATATTCCACAGTCTTCAACCCAACCTAAGGTTCCACAGTGGGGAGATTTGGTCATATTGCCAACTACTGAATTGTCTGACAAGCCTACAACTGTTCCAACATCAGTTTCCAATTCTAGCTGTGATAATCCAGTATTAAGGCGTCCGACAAGAAATCGAAAACCTCCAGCATACCTACAAGATTAGGTCATTTCATAAGTGTGGGAGAACTATTACATCTCAACTTGTAATGCCGGCTACGAACTACTCAACTCTACTCAATGTAGTTGTTCCAGTCTCCATGGTATTTGTTGTTCGATCGCGATCATGAATCGCTAGTCTGTTTTTCTTCAATATTATGTGTAATGTAATCGTCTTGTGAAGTCGTCTTGTCAATATATATAATAAGTCTCATCAAACATTTAATCTAACTCCACTCAGTCACAACAAAATGTATATTTTTTGTATGTGTAAAACCATATTTCATGTAAAATATGGTAGGGAAATCATTCATTGTTCATTTACGCTGCTACAAAAAAAAAAAAAAAAAAAAAAAAAACTAAATTATAGTGCGACAATTGTAGAAAATTGATGGAAGTGTATTTCAGGTTGTGCCGTGTATTATTTCTATAGGATTATAATTAGGTGCACCTTGTGGTCTTTACAAAATATTCGAAAGATATATAGGAATGCAATTTTTTAAGCGGTAACATTATTTTTTATTGTTAGTGGAAGGGCTTTACTATAACATTTTACCATGTCCAGGAAATCTGCTCAAGAATTGAAATGAATTCTTCATAGACATATGGTAAATAATGTATGTTTTTAAGCTAAATATTCATCACTTGTTTTTTCTTTACTATTTATTAACATTATATATTTAAAATAGGTTTCTTTCTTTTTTAAATGCTGGTAGGTTTTGTCTCATTTAAATGAATGGCATTTTAAATGTATTCTCACGTCCATTAAAATTCTTATTCTAAAGATCTTTCTACTTAAGAATCTACTTATATATATGTATGATCAAATAAGGAATATTATATGTTCAATCTAGTTCTGAATTTATTTAAAGCTACTACTAAAAATAAATACAGTACGGAACCAATTATCCAGAATGGTTTTCACAAGACTATTCTGGATAACTGGTTGCTCATCAAAGTAATCCTCATTAAGCAGAATTTTAGAATGCATATGGTTCTCATTTAAAATATTTTAAATCAAAAATTAATAACTATTTTTTATCAATTAATCAAATTTAAATATTTAATTAATCTTATTTTTTTTTTTTAATAAAAGTATTAAAATAATTTTTAATTAAGATAAATTATTAATTAAAATGTGAAAAAAAAAAAAAAAAAAAATTATTAACTTTACATAAAAATCAAAATCTGTCCAAATTCAAGTGTTTTTAACCATGATTAGCCAATTATTTTAAAACATTGACTATTAGAAAAATAGGAGCTGATTTTAAAGGCTTTTCTTTTTATTTCTTTTGAAAAATCATGTTTTTTTATTTCCATGAAAGTGCAAAATATTCATAAATTTTAAAAGTTGCTGGATTTTATTTATCACCTCCCCACCTCCAATAAATAGATAAAATAATAATAAAATAAATTCAGAAAAGAAAATGACCAATTATCAGCATTTTACCCAACCTTTTCCAGATAAATAAAATTGTCACTTTTATGATATTGTGTAGTGGTGCCATCTATCGACATTTTTCAGAACTAAAAGCTATCTTTTCGGTTTACACTGTACTTAATAAATAAATACTATTTTTAAATATAACAAGATTAAATGGAATTACTATTATTTATTAAATATTTCTTTTATTTTTAATTGTTTCATGTTACAATGCTAAACCATTATTATTTAAAAAATAATAATAAATAAATAGAGATACTTCTGTAAGTTTTTTTATTTATTTTATTTTATTATTATTTTTTTAAATATACATTAGAAGTTAATTGTTTGAAAATATAATTTTGGATATCTGGTTTTCCAGATAACTGGATTCCAGATAAATGGTTCCATACTGTAAATAGAGCCGATCTAACTATTTTGTGATATTCGTAAACTTATGAGGAGAAATCATAAAAACAGCAAGGTTTCGAGTTTTCTACCATCTGATCGAAAGCCAATTTTCAAGCGCAAATGTATGAAATTAGCAAACGTTTTTATTCGTATTCTAAAAAATTAATTATTATTTTTTTTTTTCAATAATATTGCATTTATTAGAAAAAAGTGTTAAAGTGAACAAAGACAATAATTTAGTGCAAATTGGGTGATTCACAAAGTCATTTTTATTTATAAATGCATTAAATTTCAAGGTATTCCTACTTGAATTACACAAAATTGTTCCCTCTATTTTGATTGGCATTAGAGCAGTTTCTTGGGATGTTAATATTTCTGAAAATTATTTAGGGGTACTCATTTATAACATGCAAAGTATTATATTTAGAGAAAAAATACAAAAACAGTTTCATTCTTTAACACTCCAATAGTTCTTCAGTAAATTTTATGCATTTCTATTGTAAACGGCTTCGTAAGTTTGTCCATTATTCAGCAGTTTTTTTTTTTTTTTTTTTTTTTAAGATAACTTCAAAAAGAAGCTGACATGGGTGGGGGTTGATCATTGCAAACACAGAGGGGCGGCAAAAGAAAAGATTTTTCTTTAAAAATTTCTTTACTTTTTTTTTTTTTTTTTTAAGTAAAGCAGTCTTATAGAGAAGTTAAAAATCTCTAGAAATCGATCATCAAATAAAAACCCAAAATTTTTTGTGGTTGGTTGCTAATTCCTGGGATTTTCTGGACCACAAACAACTCTGACCATCTCCCGTGGGAAAAAAAATCTGCTTTAATTTCCGATTTTTAGAGTACTATGTAATAAAACACACAATTATTCTTTTTAGAGGGGATTTTTTTTTTCTGGTTTTAGATAAAGTATTTTTTAAATCATTAAAAAAAAATCTAAAATGATTCCAGATAATGGGTCTTATACTTCATTCACTATTTTTGTTCTTTTTATTTTACTCTAGGTGTGCTCCAGAATGCATCAATTACCTACGTTTTACTTCTGCAAGTGATGTTTGGGCATATGGAGTAACACTTTGGGAGATGTTTAGTTATGGCTTCCAGCCCTGGCCAGCTTTAACAGGACAACAGGTGATTCATCATTTTACAAAATCCTCAAATGCAAAATATTGCTTACCTTTTTTTTTAAATAGCTGTTTTGATTTTCTAACATTAATCATTTAACATCTTTTTATTATTTCAGATCCTTGAAGCTATTGATGAGCCAAATTTTCAACGACTAGAACAGCCAGAGTGTTGCCCTAAAGAATATTATACTCTCATGTTAAAATGTTGGCAACATGATGCTAATAAAAGACCTAAGTTTGCTGATATTTACACAATGTTACCTGAGGTAAGTAAAATTTTAGAATTAGTAGTATAATTTTACTGTATTTATATGTATATATTTATGTAATGAATTGGGTTGCAGTCATATTCTATTTAATGACAAGGCAGTATTCTCGTAATTAAGTCTTTATTCAGGTTTGATAATCTCAATCCATGGCATCAGTTATTTGTTTCCCTTCCCTTGCCATCTGCAGCTAGTGATGATCAAGAAATATCTATTTACTTAGTGTTATTATCTAGTTACAATAAATAGGTATTACATATATAGGATAAAAACCAAATTTGTTTTAAAGTATATCAATAAATTATTATGAGTGATTCTAGCAATTTTGCAATTCTGATTCTTTATGCAGACGTTAATATAATAACAAAGCTTTGAGTTATGTTGCATAAAACTCAATGCTTGAATAATTCATAATTATTTTTATTAAAAAAAAAAAAAAAAAAAGTCATAATTTATTTATGATTTAAAAAAATAAATAACAAAACTAACTTATTTGTGTAGTACATAAATCATTTTTGAGTGTATAACATATAAAATATTTTTTTAATCTGGACTTAAATTTACATCAGTTAAGTCCGACCTATCAGACTACTTACTGACAAGTACACTAAACTACTGATTTTTTTTTTTTTTTTTTGTCTACTATTGAAAATTGTCCTACAAGGATGGCATCTCTGCTTTATTAGTAACTAGCTGGCTTTGCCTACTTCATTAGTCTCAATAAATCAATTTTATAATTATAAATCTCAATCAGTTCCTATATTTATTAAAAAGCAATGAAAATATGTAAATTTCTTATAAAAAGTGTTCTAAGAAAGTAATATTTAAAAGCCTTCTGGTATTATAACTTGGAATTAAGATTCCTATTTCATACTACTTATTTTATCATTAATAAATGAAATCCCCGCACAGTCATAGTGAAGCATAGCAGTTTTTTTCTCTGAAAATGCACATTTCTCATAGAATAATTTCTAATAAATGATCTAATTTTTGAAGCCAATAGTACTTCATTTGAGAGATTTTCTGAAAGTGTCGTCATTCTAAACATGTCATAAAAATTATTTTGATTTCAACTATATTAAGACTCTACGTCATATTGTCATACTCACAGTAAAATGTTTAAATTGCGTGCATGAAAATTTGATGAAAGTGTAATTTTAGAATGTATTTTAATCATTTACACGCTTTTAAATTTTGAATTTAAAAAAACCTCCGTTTATAAAAATTGTATATATTAAAAGTTAACTACATATCAAATTTGAAGTTTCTAGATGCATTATTATTATAGAAATCATATTAAAAAATTATTTTTGAGAGGGTTTTTCCTCACTCCATTCAATTGTGCATGTGTTAAAGCTGTCAAACTTCCACAGTACTTCAACCCTTGTGATAAGCAATAACTATGTCAAGTTTGGTTAAAATCAGTTCAGTGTTTGTCAGGAGATGTAAGACGCACCCGCATACACAATGTCTTTTATTTATATGAATATTAATAATTCTGGCAAAAGTGCTGTGCTAACAATGTATGGTGGTTTTCTATATAAATAAAAATAAGTATCTGTGTGTCTGTCTGCACTTTGGTGCTCACACTACTGATCACAGAGCTACAGAACTTTGCAGATGGGTAGTTGAGACCTTGCAAGTGTGCACCTCATCAAAATGTTTTCGAATTAATTTTTTTTTCAATTTTAAACATTGGCTTCTCTGTTTCATTTTTCTAAAATGTGTTCTTACATTTCAATTGTCTGCATATCTTAGCAACAGCAATTACACTATTTATTTTTCATTTATTTAATTCATTTATTTGAAGGCAAAATCTTTTTTTTTTTTTTTTTCCCCTTTATTATATTTATTGAAAATCAAATGATAATGAAATAGAAAAAAATAAATATATTAAATTTTAAACTTAAAAACATAATAAAGATTTTAGTAAAAATTACTTTACAAAACATCTTTTTACTTTGAGCATATATATTTCGAGCCACCATCAGGTTCATATGAGCACTGATGATAAACCCGATGGTGGTTCAAAATATATATATGCTCAAAGTGAAAGGATGTTTTGTTAGGTAATTTTTACCAAAATCTTTATAAAAGTTTAGTCCTTTATAAATTGTGTCTTAAAAACATATTTCTAATAGTTATGTTTATAAATAATGCATAATTTTTATAGTATGATAACTTTTAATTTTTAATTTTTGTAATTGATTCCTTTCAAAAGAAATTTTATTATTTTTTATTTATTTATTTATTTATTTATAGTATTTATCGGAAAAAATTATAGTATATAGTAGAAAAGATTAAGCTTATTAAAATTTAAGTTTAATTAAAATCTATTTGATTTTATTTAATTTCTTTTAAAAGAAAATCTACTTTTTCTTTTATTTATTATATTGGTCCGAATGATATGGTAATAAAGTGTAAAGAACGAAGGCTATAATACATGCTTCAAAAATAAAATATTTAATAGATGCTGAGATACAGTCATCTTTAAAATCGTTTTTAAATAATATCAGATCCACCTGTCGTCAATAAATACTCGGATTGAAGTGCCCGGGAAAGACATTTCTGCAAGCAGTGGGAACCTAGACTCAAAGCAATGCAGGTGGAAAAGCAGCTGCTGTATACTACAATGGGTACCCGAAGCGATGTTTAGAGCAATTTCAATGTAATTTTTTTCTAGTTTTTATTTATAATGTGATATAAAAATAAATAGTGATTCAATTCTTTTGAAAATTCATTTAAATATAGTGACCAGTGAAGCGGGCGTAGCCTGCTAGTATATGAATATTTTGTAAATTGGGGCTGGAGGTAAATAATAGCTTTACTGGGGATTATTAATTTCTATTGTTGATTTTGATTCATAACTGTGCTGAGTTAAAGAATTGCTTGGATTTTAATTTTATGCAATTAGTGACCAGAAGAAACTGAAATATACACTTGAATTAGCATTTTTTTAAGTTTCCATCTTTTACTGGTTCTTGTATTATAAAATGATTTACTGTAAAAATTAGATGAGAAGGACAAATTGAGGGGATACTTCACCTACTTTGACTGGTAATCTAACCCCATGTTGTTCTATGGAGAAATTTGTTTTGTAAATTACTCATTATCTAAGTGTTTCTTTTTAATTCCATTTTCATATTTAGAAAATTCACAATTTTAAAAATATTTTTTGTTTTTCAAAAATTATTCATTTATTTATTTTTTCTTTTAATATTTCATTTTTCTGTAGTGTACAAAAAAATAACTAAGAGCGTTTTTTGCACTTTATAGCTTCAAGATAAAATATTAAAAATTAAAAAAATCAATTTTTGGAAAATGAGAAGCATTTTAACAATTGTAAATTTTCCAAATATGAAAACAGAATTTAAAAAATACATTTGGTAATGAGTAATTTACAAAAAAAAAAAAAAAAAAAAAAAAAAAAATCGCCATAGAATAACGTGGGTTAGACTGCCAGTCAAAGTAGGTGAAGTATCCCCTTAAAAATTAATCTTGATGTATACATTTTGAATAAGGATTTTATTTAGTTCTATTTAAAATATTAATTACTATTATGCCATGTCAGATATAAGCAAAAATTAAATAAGAAATATCAACATAATTTTATTATATTTATTAATAAAATTTGCAAGGTTTGCTTAATACCATTCATATCCATAAATTAGTTTCTTTTTCTGTACTACAATTCATAAAAACATTATTTTTTTAAACTAATAAAATAATCTTACTTAAGGCCTCATCTTAAGTCTCTTTCACCAGGAGCCCCAGCATTCTCAAATGTGACTTTCTGTGGTAGTGTTCTGAGTAAGCTAGTACTGTTGTTGTTGGCTCTTGCTAGCTGATCCTCTATTAGGTGGTGCCAGATTTGGTCTATGTCAGCATGGGGCTTGTTGCTAATGCAGCATTCAAAATTACTTGACACTTTTTTGGGGAAAATATTAAAAATTTATTGTTTTGCTGAAATGGATATTAATGTTTTTATTATACACGGCTTTTGCTGAGGTGATAGTATTTACTTACCTGCTTTAGCAAAAAAACGTGCAAAATGAAAACATTAATATCCATTTCAGCAAAACAAAAAACTTGCCAATTAAGAAAAATCCAAATGTCTTTTTCGGTTAAGTATTGAAATTTTAAGTAATTTTAAATCCTGCAATGGCAATGAGCCTCGCGCTTACATAAACCAAATCTGACACTACCTAATGGAGGATCAGCCAGTAAGAGCCCACAACAACAAACACTAGCTCACTCAAAATTTTATCACAGAAGGTCGTCCTTGAAAATACCAGGGAGCTTCGATGAAAGTGACTTAGGATGAAGCCCTAAGTAAAGTCATTTTATTAGTTTAAATTTTGTATGTAGGCTTCATAATTAGATATTTTTCAAGTATTTTTTTTTTATTTCAGTGTAAACCTGAACAAGTTAAAGCAGTTCAGGATTCCATTGAAGTTGTTAATGGACCTAAGCCTAAAAAAGATTGGCTTCACTATCAGACAGGAGAAGTTATAACTGTCCTCGATAAACGGTAATGTTATTAATTATTACATTATTTGATTATCTGAACAAAGTGAAGATTAATATATTGTGCTTTTACCTTAGCTTCATCTGTTGCTATGATAGATATTAAGCTCTTTCGTCCATGATGACTCAAAAAATATTTGTTGGATTTCGTTAAAAATTTTACAAGAGTTGCATATATATATATATTAAAGAATAAAGAGAACCATATTGAACATTAATCTTGCCAAAACTCTTTAATAAAAGAGCAAATGAAAAATCGCTCTGCGACCAAAATCACCGAAATACATTGCCGTAGTATGAGAAATTTCCTGATGACTCAAGTTGAATGCAATGCTTATATTGACTTATGCTGGGAGAGTACAGTATCATCTTCAAAGACAGTGAAAATGTCATGCGAAGAATGCAGGGTGACCCTACTGGCGAAGTTAGTGGACAGTTCCTGTTTTGATAAAAGAAAAGTGCATTCCAAGAATGGTTTCCACCCTCCTTCCTACTCTGCTTCCTTGCAATTCTGAAGAAGTCTTTTCTTTAGTCCATCCTGAACTGCCTCCACACCCGTTTTAAAACAAAAAATGGATTTTATGTTAAAAATATAACAAATTATCATTTTAAATACAAAGTAACAATATTTAATATCAATACAATTAAAATTCAGAATTTACCTTTATTTTACTTTATTTATTGATATTTATTTATTTTTATCCTTTAAAAAAAAAATGTTTGTAAGCAGCCTTGAAAAAATTTCTAATGTAGATTGCGAAAATATACCATAAATCATGTAAAATTAAAAAAATTAGCATTATGAAATTGTTCTGTTGTGAAACAAAACTTAAAGGGCATTTACAAATTATCATCAATTTATAGTTTTAAATAGTGATTTCTAAGTTTTTGAAATGGGTTTTTAATTAAATTTATCTATTTTTATCCTTTCACATACATCATAAAGTTTTATTTCTGAGGAATAATTTCAAACTGTTCAGAAATTTAAAAAAAAAACCTCAATAAAATGTTCAAATTAACCTTTCTTTTTTACTTTCTTCTATATTAAATAGAAGAAAGATTGGATTCATAAAAATTTTCGACTTCCAATTTTTGATGTATTTACACATTTTGAGAAGTCGAGAACACGATTTGACCATTTTTAGAAAATGTCTGCCTGTGTGTGTGACAAAAATATTGTGGCGACTATATCTCAGGAGCTACTGTACAGAATTGCATATAATTTTATATGTAGATGCACCTTGACCTAAATTAGTACCTAACAACTTTTGGTTTCAACCTCCCAACAGGTGGCTCTGCTATGTGTAGTGATTTCTAGAGACCCTAACATAGGAGACTGGACATTGACCAGCCAGTCGATCCACCATGTTTGTTTAAGCTGTTATATGTGATACCATTATGATCTGAAAATTTTCAAATGGCACTCTGCAAGGCATCTTAAAAATAAATTTAAAAATTTTATCGAGATTTTAAGTAAAAGAAAAGTGTCAGACACTGGTAAAATTAAATTACATCAAACGGCAATCGACTGGTTTTTGAATGAACGTCTGCCATACTTGTTCAATTCTATCAATTATATAGTTTACAGAGAAAACAACATGTAAGTAAAGATAATTTCCCAATTTTGATAATAGTTATTGCAATTGCGTATGGGAAGATGTTGGTATTAACTATCGACAAAAAGGCAAAAAATAATAAAAGTCATCAAGGGGGTCCTATGTTAAAGATGTGTCCATGTTACAAGTAAAAAAAAAAAAAAAAAGAAAGAAAGAAAGAAATGATGTCAGTTTTATCAGAAGTTTTTTATGATACAGCTTTACGTGAAAATAAATTTATCTCCTTTTAAATTTGGTGGGGAGTGAAGGGGGGGGGGCAACAATTCTTTGAAATTTTTATTTAATATCTTTTGAACTAAAAATTGTGGAGTTAGATATATTTTTGTCTGATTAATAAGTGTACCAACTTTCGTAGCGATCGGTGGA
The DNA here is from genome assembly GCA_963930645.1 of Salticus scenicus. Classification (NCBI taxonomy): domain Eukaryota; kingdom Metazoa; phylum Arthropoda; class Arachnida; order Araneae; family Salticidae; genus Salticus; species Salticus scenicus. The sequence continues at coordinate 414,540,796 of OZ005648.1, forward strand.
AGGGGGGGGAGGTTTTTCGAAATTTTTATTTTGTGAAGAATTTATTACAAATAATAAAAATAACTTTTCAACATTTAACTTTTGATTGATAATGTAATTTCAGGATGATAAGAATCTCGAACCTCTCCCCCCTCCCCTCCCATCCACTTGAGGGTACACCAGCAATCGAATATATTTTATTATTTCTTGAAGTTTTTTGTCGATACATTATTATTGATATATGAAGCCGATAGAACGAGAGAACAGCATTTTCGGAGCCAGGAACACTTCAGCTTAGGCCTCAATTTTCAAGACAAAGTTACATTTTGGATCTTGTAATAGCATATTTTCGACTGCAATGTCAACTTATATATAGAAAGTATATACGTGAAAATATTGCGAATGTTAAATATTTTAAGCCGTAGGTGCTCCCTGAAAAGTCAATCAGTCTGGCTATTCGGAAATCATGAAGAATGTTCGTTAATCATGAAAAATGTTTCGCCCAGAAGAGACATTCTTCAACGCTTTCTTTTTTTTTTACTATTGACTAGCATATTGTCTACTAGTCACAGGAAAAATTAATATTCTCAATCAAGAAAAGGCATCTATTAAACCAGGATTGTAAAATTATCATATCTTAGCAAAAATTATCAATTCTTTAAAAACTAAACTTAAATATAAAATGTTCTATGTATTATTGAAATACAGATCTATGTAATCAGAAAATGGCCAAAACCAGAAGCAAAAACATTGCAAACATTTGATGAATATGCGTATATCTGATTGCTTTATTCCAATAAAAAAAATTATATTTATAAGGATGCGTAAGAGAAGAATAAATATTATCACTTACAGGCCTTGTATTTGTGATCATAAAGTTTTTAAAAATTTTCTCTTGTTTTCTGGTTGGGTTATCCATTTTTAACTGATAATTAACAAGTCAAGGAGTAGGTAAACATCTGAATTACCCCCCCCCCCCCCACCCCCGCTCCCTCCCAAAGGTCGGTTCCGTGGAGTTTCAGTTGTATTGGAATTACTTTATCGGATATAGACCATCTAATATATGTTTCAATAAGTTTTCTCTAGCAAACTCTGTAATACACTTTCAGAAAAGAAAATTCAAAACAAAGTTTTGTTAAATAATATGATAATGAAAAATACTTTTTATAGAAAATATTTTCTATAAAAAATTTTATAGAATCTGTATAATTTTACAGAAAAGATTTTTCAAATTCAAGTTATGTATTTGCGACAGTGTTGAAGTTCTGTTTTCAGGTATACTTTTGATGGAAATTTCCAAAATACCGCCCCCAAAATCGTGCCGCCCGGGGCAGACCACCCCCTCCGCCCCTCCCTTGCTACGCCACTGAGTGTGTTTCTTTGTGATATTGTTTATCCTCAAGCAGCGAGGGCTGTAGTCCCTTTCACACAGAAGTGTATGCCAAATACAACTGATTCTAAAACTAACCTATTCTTAAGTACATTCATATACACTTTTATATTTCACCTTAATCTGTATTTTTTTTTTTTTTTTTTTATTACATGATAATAAAAAGTATTATGAGTACCACTCCTAATTAATTTTTGTGTAATTTTATGAATAATTTTATTAATCTGTGAAATTAATTAGAATAGTTCTATAATTAATGATTTATAATTTTTCTTCTTTATAGGCCCTTACCTGATAGCATAAACATATGGAAAGGTGTGCTCAGTTCTGGGAAAACTGGCCTTTTTAACCCTGCTCACACAGTAGCATATTTTGCAAATTTTCCCACAACTAGGCCTAGCTTTTCACGGGCAGATTCAAAATGTGGCATTTATGCCAGTAAAAGAAGGTAATTCACTTTACATTGTAATAAGTTTTCTATGTGCCTTTTACTTTGTAATCATATCTTTTATTGTGTTTAAACAAAAAAGCTGTTTCTAACATGTCATCTAAAGAATATATGATAAGTTTTCACAAAAGATTATGTACAACAAATATAAATAATAAATCATTTTAATTTTATAATGAATTTATTTTAGGAGTTTTATCATGAATAGGGATCCGAACGTAATATCGTGGGACAAAATGTGACATTGACTTAAAAAAAAAAAAAATTAAAAAAAACAATTGATCTATTTCACATGTGAACTCTGGTGGAGGCCATATATATATATATATCATAAAGTGGAATTTCATTATTTTATCTATATTTAATTTTAAGTTATTTTATCGTTTGCTTTTCACTATTCAAAATACATTTTAAGAATTTCTGCTGTTGACATCAAAGCTAAACACTATTCACAAACCTGAATTAAAAATTATAAAATCAGTAAGAACGATTGAATTGATTATGACTAATCTTGACAAAAGTTAACGAACAGTCTTTAAACCAGGACTGGCTCAATTTGGCCCACCCAGCTACAAGATATTTTGGCCCACTCGCTCCAAAAGGAACTCTAGGGATCTCTCACCAGCTGGGGCAGGCCGGACTCCAAAAACCTCGAAAATTATACTGCCCAACATGCCCGGGACATGTAAAAATTTACATTGGGCATGTACTTTTTCTCTTACATGCCCAGGTAGGCATGCAAATACTGAAACAAAAATAAGTTTCTAAAAGTAATTTTAAAATATAGCATCTTGTTTGACTTTTACTTAAATTTAAATAATGTCAATATAGATATAATGTTGTTAAATTATTTTCACTAGCAGAGATGAGATTTTTCAGCTTTTCAGCTGATTTCAGCTTTTTTGTACAATTAGCTTTCCAGCTTTTTTTTAGTTTTTTCATCTGTTTTAATGTCTCTGATGTGTATTTGTTCTTATTTTATGCATTGAAGATTAAAATAAATATTTATTACTCTAATATAATAGATTTTGTCATCAAAAAACTAGTATTTAATTTCAATGTCTTGCCTTTGCGTACAGTTTCGGATTTTTTGTATTTTTGCTAAACTCATCCCTGCACTAGGTATGTGAATGTTTTTATTAATATGCAATTTAATAAGATATTTGGGCATGTAAAAATTTCATTCGGGCATGTATTGAAAAAATTTTAAGATTTTTCAAGCCCTGCCAAAAACCCAAGATATTTTTAAATTAATGAAAGATTTAAAAAGAATACATCTGCATATTTGTAACTAAGTTTATGTAAGTCTGCATGTTTAGAATTTGTTCAAATAAATTAAATACTGCAACATGAAATTTAAGTGATTGAAATAAATAGATTTAAACCAGTTCAAATGTTTAACTATAATAATCTTAAATGACTATTTTTAATTAGGATAAATAAACGACAGAGACAGAAAAATAAAAATCAAATTAGTTTTATTAAACTGTTAAAATATAACATGAACAAAGTCATTTATATTGTATATCATAAAATTTATATATGTGCAAAAACCAGTAATGAAAAATGTAGAAAAACCTTTTATATATAAAACGTTGCAGTCACAGATAAAAACTACACCCCGCGACAAAAAGATAGGTACAAAGGGTTTTGCTTTGATTTTTCATAAAATAACACTATTCCCGGACTAATTTTTGTTTTAAGACCAATTTAGAAAAAAATTAAGACTAAAATTTTTCTAATTTAAGACTACACACCACGACAAAAAGATAAGAACAAAGGGTGTTTTTTTTTTTTTTTTTTTTTTTGAATATGATTATTTTGAATATGATTCAAATATTTAATAAGTTTTTGATTGTTCTTATCTTTTTGTCGTGGAGTGTAGTCTTAAATTAGAAAAATTTTAGTCTTAATTTTTTTCTAAATTAGTGTTATTTTATGCTAATAAGCACAATTTAGATAATGTTATTTTATGAAAAATCAAAGAAAAAACCCTTTGTACCTATCTTTTTGTCGCTTGGTGTAAGTCTCATTGATACCACTCACAGCATATTGAAGATGAAACAAGTATGCTGTGATATCGAAAATCACATATTCTAAATTATGTATTACATTTCTGATAAATTTAATTCTTTCCCAATTCATTTTCTATCTGTATAAAAAGCGAGTTAATATAAGCGGTTTCATTCTTTATTCCTTCTTACAAAAAGAGCAAGCCATACTATTCCTTTCATTTAAAAGAAATAATAATAATAAAAGCAAGAGATGATCTTTCAATCGCTTAATTCTGTGGAGAACAATTCGTTTCATCTCAATTAAATAAAACAGAATAAAATGTTTCCTGATGTCATTTTTGAACATTGAACAGATCTCACATCTGTTACTTAAAAATAGAAATCGCGTATACTTTTCGACTAAAGTCTATGAATAAAAATTTAATGATAAAATTCTTGTGGTCAAGAGTTAAGGTTGGTTTGCCAGATTCTCACGAACTGATAACGGATTTTTTGGCTAAGAAATCAATCGCCAATATATTTTAAAAAGTTACACTAAATTAGCTGTAACTGAAAAAGTTGGGTGTTGCCTTGGCTTAATTTTTATGTGGTTTTGGGTAATGTATCCAGCCAACAATTTCATCACTTCTGCATCTTCTCTGCTGCTGAAAAGACGTAACTTTTGAATACTTCTCTCCCCGTGTATATCCCGTTCATTTTCATGTATTTATATATTGTATTAGAAAAAGAACATCTTGATTCTTTTCAAAAGAATATTTCTGATGTATATCATTAGTGTTGAATTCTTTAATTACAAGCAATATTGTTACGAAGTGAAGATAAATAAAATATTTTAATGTCAGCAACGAACTCTGGATTATTGTGAACAGTGCAATGTGCACGGCCAACCACCTCAATGACTTTGATCCTTTATCACTATTTTACCAGTGTATTGCTTCATAATAATACGGGAAATTTATGCATCATCAAAAGTGCTATTATCATCAAGTCGTTTATACAAAATAGTGCAACAAACTCTGTAGAATAACTCTAATAACTCTATAAAATAATTTAGATAAAAATTCACATCTCTCTTACTATATCACACAGTATTGACAAGTGAGCTAATGAGGCTCACGCTTCTTGCTGACAAGCATTTTACCGGAGTTTCAACTTAAAACATAATGCGACTTAAAAAGTTGCTAAGAATATGAAACGAAAGACAAAATAAGGCAAGGCTAATAAGCTTTGCAAATTTTCAGTACTTATAGTTGATGAAACGATTCTCCAATAAGATAACCAAAACGTAAGCCAATAGCGAGGAAATAGCCAACAGAGTGGGACATTATGGTTATAGGAATATTGCTACCTCATGGAGGTTTCACGAAACATCAGTATAGCGTGAGTTACGGTGACTGAAGGTTGCAAAGGAGTAACACAGCCAGACATTGCTCAATGTTTACGTTAACAGAAATGATAAAATCTTTTAAATAGTCCTCCATTTGATTAAACCAATTCATTAAAGTTTAGTTGTATTTTAGGGATGTTTTAAAATCTATGTATGAATTGTTATAAAAGAATGTCATATTCTAAAAATATTGTTTTCTTTTCAGGCTGAGAGCTGACATGATATCCAGACCTCAGGGAGATTTTAAGCATACTGGTCATATTGGTCTTGATGGTGCTTTCTTTGGAGACGTTGCCTTTTTAGATAAATATGATCAGCTACCTAAACAGATTGTTACACCTTGTAAGTCTTGTTCTATGTATATGTTTAACAATATGTTTTGGATGATTTTTCATTGCTTTTAAATGTTAAATTATTTTTCTAGATAAGCCTCAGGACGACAAAGAAAATGTCTCTCCAACACTAACAACACTGTCATCGGATTCATCGGACAAAATTCCTTTGCTGAAGAAATCCAGTGCATCTGATGGTAGGAGTGGATCTTCCTCTGGTATTTAATACTAATCCTTCGCTATATAAATTAAAAATCTGTAACACTAAATCTCTCTTCTTCTGTCTTTTCCCTTTTTTATAATCTTTAGTGCAAAGTTGAATGAGTATGAATATTATCATTCATACTTATATGTTTAATATTTTAAGTGTAACTCTTACAATTTATGCTTTATAATAGATTGATTGTAACAAATCATATTTGATACATTAGAAAAGAGTTGATAAATCTTTCTTTAGTACAACAGGACTATTTCTTTCAGACAGCGATTTTGCGTTGTCACACTTACTATATGCCAGAATGCCTGCCAATATCCAATTTTACCATTTAATTTTTTAAGCTATTTTAAAATATTTAGAAATTTTATTGATAAAATCATCAACCGTGAAAATTAATTTTAAGTACGCTACTTTTCCATAAATGACTGGACACTTTCGATTTCAGACGTTTTTTTAAATATTGCAAAAAGTACTAAACAGATCATTTTGAAACTCCAGGAGTGTGCAAAACATGTTATTCCTCATATATTTTAGAATTTTTGTGCCGAAAATGATAAGGAGATCTGTAAAAAATTAAAGAAAAATTAAAGTGTTTGGCCTTACCCTGCAAAAAGTTATGCTTGAAATACGATCTGGCTGTAGCATCTGATTATGGGACTCTTTCTCATTTTCTGTATAAATTTTTAAGTCTCTACCGCATGTAATCATGGAGATATAAAGGTTTCTTTAAAAAATTGCCAAAAAAAATTAACTTTTTTAGCTATAACACACAAGGTACCCAGTGCAAAGCTATTTTTGGGAAACCTGAGATACAACATTAGACACAGCATACTGCAATCAGAATGAAAAAATATTAAATATCTTATGAAATGTGAGCATTTTTACTAAATAATTTTTAACTCTCCCGTTTATTTGGAAGATATAAAGATCACAATCTAATGAAATGAGATCATTTTTACTAAATATTTAACTGCACATACGTAAGATTTATCGAAATTTCATTTACATAATTCAATAGCTAAATGCATTGAGCTACTTATATAAAAACCCCAAACGAGTATTATGTAAACTCAAAAAGTTCTATGCCATAGGATGAACTGAATTTCAGCTGTTCCCAAAAATAAGAAATTGATGAGGTGGTTTTCTCAATATTTATTTACAATCGCAGAAAACTATATTACCATTCATTGAATCAAAATAAAAATGTGAGTAAAACCCCTTATAGTTGAGCTTTTTTTCCGAGAGAAACTGAATCCCAGACAGCACATTGCTTCCCCAGGATATCTTCAAGATGTCTTCTGGATGAAAAGGCATCCCAGAAACGTCCTTAAGATGTACTGTGGATAAGTTAAGCCTAACTGTGCTGTTAGGGATAGCAGTTCATTCTATGGCATAGAACTTTTTGAGTTTACTTCACGATACTTGTTTGGAGTTTTTATTATAAGTAGCTCAATGCATTTGGCTATTAAATTATGCAAATGAAATTTTGCTAAATCTTACGTATGTGCAGTTAAATATTTAGTAAAAATGATCTCATTTCATTAGATTGTGATCTTTATATCTTCCAAATAAACGGGAGGTGTTGGGAGCATGATTTTTAATATAAGGAGGATAATTGTTAGACCATTTTCCTTTTTTAATGAGTTTTCATTTGTTTTTTCTATTAATTTCTTATTTGGGTCTTTTTTTACTATGATTGTGCCTATTTCTTGAATGGTTTCAGTCATCATTTTACCATAATCTTCTTTATTCATAATTGCTATTTTACGTGTTTTGTCCGTTAAAGTACATCTACATGTTATATTTTCATTCTTTTAAAGGTTTTTAAGTGTTTTTATGTCAGCTTTATTGTTACTTAACGTTTTTTTCAATTTCTTTTTGGGCAGTATATCTAATTTGATTTTTTTGTATGTTCCGGAGCTTTTTTTATGGAAGTTTCTATCTTCGCTATACTATTGTTAAGAGTGACTGGTTGTTCTAGAATATATTTTGGGCCAAGTTTTAAAAGTGCGTCTTCGTGGCTATTTATTTTATGGTCTGATATGTTGATATAAGGATGTTCGTTGATTTTTTGTAACTTAGTGTTATTTCTATTGATCCAAAATTTTAATTTTTTATTGTGTTTTTTACAAATTTTATGTCCAGAAAGAAAGAAGAATATCTACTTCTATTTAATCTTCATTGTAATGAAAATCCCAAGAATGCAGTCGCCAAACAGGTGCTTTTTTGAAGATATTGCAGACATGCTTTCATTTTTAATAATTTTTGCTAGCTAATCTATTGCTTGTTTTTTTCAACCACTTTCTGTGAGTAAAATTTTTTACCAAATTTAATCGCTGAAAACTTCTAAAAAAAAATTCCTATTAAAAATTTCAGGTAGCAGTAAAACACAAAATTTAGCAGCTAAATATGTATATTTAGACGATAAGAATTTTCTTGGAGAGAACAATTTCTGCTCTTTGCCCTTATGTGCTGATGCCCATGTGTGGTCAACAGTATACTAGTTTTTTTTTCTTTTGTCTTCCAGATAATTGGTCTGAAGTTGTATGTGAACAGAATGAATCCTCTTCAGTCAATAATTGTATAATGGATGGTCCTGCCAAAAGGAGTAGTAGGGACAGTGAGAAACTCATCAATAATCCAGATCATGAGTATCATGAAATCAGTGATGAAGAAGATTTTGGATTCATCGACAGTTCTAAATTTGGGGTGAGAGTTTTTACTCTGAATTTAATATTATTAATGTTACATATTTGTTTAAAAAACATAATCTTTTCATAGGCCACTTTAGCTTTTGTTAGCACCTTATTTTTATCATTTCTGTTTTTATCATTTGGTTAAATTTCAATATCTTCAATCTTATATATTAGGGGAAAAAAAGAGAGATAGGAAGCATTTTTGATCAATGAAAGTTTTTTAGAAAATTCTAGTATAACAAAGTTCATGACTTACACAAATTGTCACAAACACACTTACTTACACTATGTAAGAAAACTATAAAAATAATTACTTCATAAATGTTTGAATTTTTTAATCAATCATTTACTGTTGTTTTAGAAAGAATAATAATATTAAGTTAAAAGGGGAAAGATGGGGCAAAATATTTAAAAATTATATTGTAGGCCTTGAAAATATGTACTACTTGATTTTTTGGAGTGAGGAATCAAATGTGCATAATTTCAAAAGTGTAAAATTTGAAGTGGGGGGGGGGGGGATATTAAAAAAGAGCTACAACCTTGAAAAAATATGTTCTAAAGTTTTGCGGCAGATGAATTCATTACATCTGCCTTCAAAAGTGTAAGGACGAGGGGCAAATAATAGTGCTGCAAATGCTATGATCAGAATTTTCAAAGATAGTTTCCACAGTGAATAAAGAGACATATTCAAGTTAAAAAATAGAAAAAGAGTGCTACAGATATCACAGTGTGGAAGTTTGCACAGGGAGAAAACAGGCTGTTGTAGGCTCAGAAATGAGTAACAATGTAACACATAAATTATAACATAATTATTGCACTAATTATATAATAAATTTTTATTGAAATCTATACATTTACAGAAGTGGTAAAACAGTCCCTTCTCTCCCCCCCCCCCTCAAATCGATAGATACATACAGCATTTTTATTATTTAAATGGTAAATATGTTTACATAAATAAGATGTCTTCACTTTCATCTTTTAATATAACTCTTATTTTTTAATACATCTTTAAATATAATTCTGTATATATGCAGCAGTGTTTATGAAATGAATATATCTAAAGTGTTTTTTCTTTCAGTCTTTAGATTTTGGTCCTTCATTGATGGATGAGGTATTTAAAGCTTTGGGCTCGACAAAACCAGACATTACATTTGAGGAACAGCAGCAGAATAATACTGAGAACAACATTGTAAAAAATGAGCTTAAAGAAATATCATCAAAGCTGGGACGAGATAATTCAAAAAAGAAACATGTGTTAGTAAAACCAATATCTGCAGCTGATGAGCAAACTCTTGACTCTGCAATAGCCATTGCTAAAGAATTAGCAAGCAAAAGTTTATTAGATTTGGAGAGCAGATCTGATAATGATACACCTCTTGAAAGCCCTAAAACACCATCATCGCCCTTCAAAAGAAAATTTTCTTTTAAATTCAAAACTAGTCCTAAATCTGACAGAAGAAATTTTTCTGAAGAAGCAGAAGCAATACCTGATATTCAGGATATAATTACAGAAGAAGCAAAAGAGGCCTATAACTCGCTGGTTGAGAAAGGCAATAGTATTGAAAAAAATAGTCCGGTGACTCCTGCTGTTTCAGCAACAAAACCTATAACTGAAATTAATTTACCTCGATCGAGATTGCCTTTAACCTCTCATGCAACTGATTCTTCTGATCCAGAATCAGAAGCAATAGACAGCAATCCTCTAAGGATGCTTCGAAGTGGTCTGCCTGTCAGACCAAAAGTTAGAGGAAACAGGCATGGCATACCAAGCAGTGGGCGGGCTACTACGCCACATACAGCAACTGTTGCTAGACTTGCTGCTAACGCTGTTGCGAGTAATGGCAGTGCTTTAGTTAATGGCACAAGATCAACACTTGGTTCACCACCACCACCTCCTCAAGCTCCTAAAACATTTCCAAGGCCTAATATAAATTCTCGTTATGCCAAAGACTCTTTAAATAATAATTCTCCTAAATTTGATGATGTTTCCTCTGATGTTAAGTTGGAAGATCAGAGTGATTCTTCTAGCACTAATACTACAATCAGTTGCAGTGAAAGTTCTAATGATGCTTTCCCAAATCCTTTACCTTTGCCCCCAAGGGATCGGACTAAACCTTTACCAACTCTGAAGCATCATCAAAGAAAGCATCCATTACTCCTTCCTGGTACAAATATATCTGTGTTGGACACTGCTCGGAATAATCTCACCAAACAGATTTCATGTCCTGATGTGCCATCACATTCAACTACTTGTGAACTCGCAGAACGCAGGGCAAGCGAAGGGACTTCACCTCTAAATGATCCTTCTTTGTTAGATACTACAGCTACAACTAATGGTTCTAGTCTAAATTATGGTACTTTAATAGGATTAGACAATAATATTTCAGTACCACCTCCTAAACCAGCTCGTACTTTTACGTAAGAATTAATTTTTCTTTGTACATTTTTTTTTTCTTTCCTGTATTACCCATTATTTACTTCAGTGAAAATTTCAAATCATTATTATCAATCAATATATTCTATTATAGTACTGCATAATAACTATTATTCGTGTTTTCCTTTGTTAATAATTTTAGCAGTTGCATGAAAAGCTGTAGATGGTAGATTTAGAGTAATTAATATGCAAATATAAAAATAACTACTGAATCCCAAAAGAAAAATCTCAACAATTCTCATTAAACATCAAGTAATTACAATTAATCACCAGACTGTTATCCATCCTATTATCATTTATAAATTATTACAGTAATGAAAGATTTAACTGTGGGCCAAATTTAGTTTTATTCTTAAAATGTCTTTGCATAAGTGAACAATTTTAAAGCAGAATTAACTAACTATGTATTACACTTTATCAAATTTTAACCATATATCAACTTATTTAAAACTTAATTTTTAGTTTTCTTTGAAACATTTACAGGAAAAAATAAATCAAGTATACCTCTTTAAATTTTTTTGAAATTTTTGTTTTACATGAAATAGTGTGAAATCCTTTTTCATTCTTATTTTTCCTCCTCCTCCTTTAAACAAGGGAGAGAAACTTAATGCTTTAGTGCCATTATATAAGTTTTGCTATTTTATTATTATTATTATTATTACAGTTGAACTTTAAAAATCTGGACATCCAAAATCCGGACATTTTTCTGATTTTAATTTCAATTTTAAAATAAGACTTTGCTGTATTTTATTTCCACATTTCTTCTGGAATGCAGTTTAAAATAATTTTAATTGAATACTGAATACACAAATATGGACATAATCTGATATATTTTTATGCTGCTTGATTGTTAATTAAAGGTTTTATTTTTTACAAAAACAGGTAGGTTAAAAAACAGAATTAAAAAAAAATAATAAAAAATAATTCCTATTAGAGTGAAACTGTTTTAATTTACTGAAATAAAAAAAGGAAAGGAAAAGAAAAAATCAACATAAAAATTACTTTGTTTCCATAGTTTTATTTGAGTATATTTTAATTAATAAATAGTGTACTAAGAGTTATTTAGTAAGCATTATCAGTTATTTATTATATTTTAATGTGTTTATATTCTAAGTCAACATAAGTGTTTTATTATATTTCTATTTTATTTTTTAATTTGCCAATTTGATTTTTGTTTATTTTCACTAGCATAAAAATTGCATTTTGTATGTTATTCTAAAATAATATAAAATTATTTTTGAGTAAATCTCTAAAATCTGGAATCGCCGTGGTCCCAAGGATTCCAGATTTTCGAGGTACAGTTGTATTATTTTTTAAATTCAGATTAACATTATCCCTTTTGTGATTCTCCCCCCCAACCCAATGTAAAAATTATTTTAAAAAATGTAAATTTTTATAGCATATATTTCAAATTGCAATTTTGCTTCTAGATTTATTTATTTTATTTTTTTTTTTGGGGGGGGGGATAATATAATAACAAAATAATTAATTTTAGTTGAAAATAATTATCATCCTGGTTGCATATAATTGTTTTAAAAATCTTATGGGTTTTTTAATTAAAAGTTAGATGTTTTATAGGAGTTAATTAGTAAATAGTTTAGTAAGATTGTTTCAGACTTTATTTTTCTGTACAAATAAATATACATTTCCATCGTTTGAATTCTGGGTGATTGTATTTTAATATACATAACTCCTCGGCTTTTTGAAAAATTGCAGCATTAATTTTAAGTATGATTTAATAAACTTTTCTACTAAAATTCTATAATTAATTATTTCACTATAGGATATCAATTTTTCATTTAAACATTAAGTAGTTTGAGCTTCAAGTAAATCAGTTTTTCTAACAATAACTTCTTGGTATATATTTAAAATGAACAGATGTATTAATGAGTAGAATCCATGTTCACCATTACTCTCATAAAGAGCTATTTAAATTATTTTTACTCATTGGAAAAAAAAATCAAGCAAGGAAACTTCTCATTAAGTAGTTTGAAATAAATTTGGAACTTGTCGTATAAAAGGTAAAAGGAGAATATTATATAAATACAAATTACATAATTAATATAGTATATATTTAAATATTTATTTGTTTTTAAAAAATATGTAAATTTATTTTTGCTTAGTTTGATCATTTCATAAAAAAATAACAAAGGTGCATTATTTTATTTTTTATTTATTTTTTCTTTTTTTGGCTAACTTAACAATTTACTACTGAGTAATTAAAACCATTTTCTGTTTCTGTTATGTGTTAGTTTGTACATTATTGGTTTCTAGATATAAATAATTTTATATATCTGCTGTATTTGTTTGTGAATGGTTTTTCTCCCTGATAGGCTGGACGACTCTTTTGAGAATGAAATCCAAACTGAAATAGATAGTTTAGATAACATACCAGAAGAAAAGTCGCAAATTATGTACAAAGGTGGTGATCATGTTAGTTGTGAGGACTTGCTAGAATTTGCATTAGATAAACCAAACATACACAGGTAATTAAGGAAAATAATAATAAGTAAACATTTTCCCATTTACTGTGCAGTTTAATAAAATTTTATAAAAGTTAGTCACATTTTTGTTTTCTTTAAATCATAAGTTATTTTTCTCAGTGATAAAGATCAATTTCAATTAAAAAAAAAAAAAAAAAAATTCAAACTTTTCTTTCCTATGTACGCATGTATATATGTATCATGCCCGATTAACTTCCGATGAGGTGTGAGCCTACCTTCCCACAAAAGTGTTTTACAATAATCACAAAATCATTTTGCATGTGATCATTTACGATACTGTTTTTTTGCCGTTTTTAAGGGCAAGAAAGGCAAAATGCTATTTTCAAGACCATTTTTAGGGACCCCTGCATTAATCAGGCTATTGTATGTATATGCAGAGTTTCTCCCAGAGAATTTCAGGAAGATGCTGCACCCTGCCTGTCCTATGACTGAAAAATAACGCCCTTCTTGCCCCTCATTAAAAAAATTTTCACCCTTGCTCTTAATCTAAAAATGTTGTGCCCTTACTGCCTTTTATTGAAAATAAACTTCAAACTGAAGATATGCTATAAATATAAATAAATGTATTATTCATAACAGTCAACATTTATTCATACATCAGTGACAAGCAAAATTAAGGTGTAAAGAATGTTAAATTATAAAACTCTTTATTATATTTATACCTTAAATCGAAATTTTAAAATAAGTGTCTTGATTTTAAATGTTAAATGGGCCCTTAAAAATCCAAAACTGAAATCATAGAATCTAGAAAGTGCCCTTTTTTAAACCTGGAGAAAACTTCGATATATGCATACATATATATATATATATCCCCCCCCCCCCTCTTTTTTCTGTGTGTTTCCATGTGTGTTAAAATGGTATACAATCTTAAAATTTCATTAACAATTATTTCCATTTTTTCTGTATGTTTTATCTTTCAACAAATTTTTTTTTAATACTTGCTCTTGATTGCATTGTTATGCCCAGTCTCATAACTTTGACATTAATCTCAATTAGATTCCATCTTATAAAATATCAATTTCACATCCTCAGTTGTTCAGACAGTGTGTGTTACATATGTATGAGAAAAAATTATAACCAAAATAGTTTTTATTTATTTACTTATTGTGTTGATCTTTTATACAATTCATTGCATACATTTTTTTTAATCTTCTATTAGACATTCAATACTGAATAATTTTAAAAAATTAAATTACAAGTAATTGAGTAGAAGATTGTACAAGATTAACTTATTATATATATTCTAAAAACTTTCATTGTTACTTTTATTATTTTATTATTATTATTATTATTATTTAAAAAAAAAAAAAAAAAAAGCAAAATAATATTTTATGCATTTTTATATTGTAATTATAGGGACAATCAAGATTTGATTCATTTCTTTAACATTGTAGACATAGGCTGTTTCACTGGTCACTAATTTTTAATGGGTTACATTTAATTCCAGCCAAAAAAAAAAAAAAAAAAAAAAAAAAATTAAGCACTTAGTTAAAATAATCACTAATCTCAAATAAATAAACTCTGAAGTAAAAATTCCATTGAAATGTGGTAAACAGTTAGCTGAAGTTCTCATTGCTTTTGGCCGGGGCTTCTCCACCCAACTTTGAAAAAATTCCATTCAAATCAGTGACAATTTCAAGACAAACATGTTTTTTATAATGAACATAAAAAATAATTAAATATTTAAATTTTAAAATCTGGAACTTTTAGTTCAGAAAGTTGATTTTTCACTGCATTTGGTAAGATCATATAGTTAGACATATTTTCAATTTTTGCTGTTTAAAGCTCTCGTAATTTTAGGTCAATACTTGAAAAAAAAAAAAAAAACATATATATGTATGTCCTCCCTGTCAAAATGTCTGAGATACCATCCAAGGGATTAGTGAAATAAATGATTTTTTTTTTTAAAAAAGCAGTCAACTAGAAAAATAAATTTAAATAAATATCTAATAGTTAAAATTTCTCAATTTTTAACCAATTCTGGGGATTTTTAGACTGATAACTGATAATACTTATTAATGACCAATTTCTATTTTTTTTTTTTTTTTTTTCGTTAAAATTATTCTAAAATTTTCATATTTACAAAAGAGCAAATTTACCCTATTTAAGTATATTATCTAACTTGCAAGGAATGAAAAGAAATCTCTGATCACTCATAAGATATGTTTAGAATGGCAAAAATATCTCAAAATTAATTATTTAAATCATTAATCTGCATTATTTTAATTTAGAAATTTGATTTTTCACAGTGTTTCTAAGGTCATAAGTTAGCAACGTTCCCAAATATTTGAAGAAATGGACAATATTTAATTATTTACAGTCATCTTGATTTCAGGCCAAAGCATAAAATATAAATCTTGTTATCAGTGATCCTCACCAAATGCCACCTGTACCATGATTTTCAAAGGTCGCGGCTGTACACTGTTTCTGGAAATAGTTAAAAAACGGATGTTTACAGGTTGTGTGTTCCATTTGTTTGACAACAAATTCTTTGTTTTACTGTAAGTAGAGATATGAACCAATAAATCGCTGATCAATGTGGAAATTTGTTAGTTTCATTATCTAACCAGAGTCATTAATGTTTTAAAATTCTCTTCTTCAGGCTTTATTTAAATGCTTCAAGGAAAGAACTTATATGAATCAAAGTACAAAAACTATTTGTTTATTTGAAAGGAGGATGTCTGCAAAACTACTAAAGAAAATGTTGTTTGATTTAGAACTGATGATTCAGTTTAAAAAAAAAAGTGGAAAATCAGAGCTGAATCACCGAAATGAAAAACACTTAATCCATATTTTTTTGCACTATGAAAATGTCTGTTGCTGAAATTACTTGTAACAGAGATGAAAGTTGGTCAGTAAAGTCAGTATTTTTCGGATTAGTCAGTATTGGTCAGTATATTAGGAATTTAGTCAGTAAAGTCAGTACTTTTGGCCAAATTATTTCCAAACTCCCTTTTTAATATAAACTTTTTTACATTTCGTTTTTCATATCCAAAATTAGGCCAAATAAAACATTCATCGGTAGCATTGAATACCTAAATTTTGTCAACATGAAAAACGTTTAGAAATTTTATTCATAAATTTACCAACTGTGAAAATTCATTTTAAATAGTTTGGAGTGTAAAGTTGATTTTTTATATCAAATATACGAAAAATGCTTGAGCCATAAATCGAAACCGGGTCCTCCACTTAATGTGTGTATTTTCTTCCACTGAGCCCCCTCTGGCTCTGGCTTATAACCAGCTCTGCACCTTGCCAATGGTTATTATGTGAGAAATGCCAAGCTGGTCATCAGTCAGAGTAACTCAGTGGATAAACATCTTGCATGTTAAGCACAGGACCTGGGTATTATTTCCAACTCTAGCATTTTCTATAATTAGTATAAAAAATCAACTTTACCCTCCAAACTGTTTAAAATACAGATCATTGTTATTTCTTTAGGGCTAAGCACATGTTTTTAAATATTGCACATTTTGTCTTATTGTACTTTTTTAGTACTTACTGATACACTCTAAGAGAAAAAAAAACAACGCACCAAGAAGGGGTTATCCGAATGGGACGGAAAATTGGTAGATGTGATGTACATTGGGAGAAAAACAAATGATTACAGTATCAGAAATTTAGGAGGATTTAATTAAGAGAAATGGCCTCACAAAGTAAACAAATCAATAACGCATATGACCACTTCTGACCCTTATATAAGCAGTTATTCGGCTTGGCATTAGTTGATAGAGTTGGCAGATGTGCTCCTGTGAGATATCATGCCAAATTCTGTCCAATTGCTGCGTTAGATTGGCCAAATCCCAAGCTAGTTGTAGGACC
Organism: Salticus scenicus; assembly: GCA_963930645.1. Classification (NCBI taxonomy): domain Eukaryota; kingdom Metazoa; phylum Arthropoda; class Arachnida; order Araneae; family Salticidae; genus Salticus; species Salticus scenicus. The sequence continues at coordinate 414,558,020 of OZ005648.1, forward strand.
CTTTTCATGATGCTCTAAATGCCCTCAGTGGGAAGGAGATCCAGCAACTTAACTGGCCAAAATAATATTAGGCAAGCAATAAAACAAGCAGTAGAAACTATCTCTGTGCATGGGCGGGCATTATCATGCTGAAATATATGATCAGGATTGTGTGATATGAAGGGAAACAGAACGGGACGTAGAATGTCGTCGACGTACTGCTGTGCTGTAAAGATGCCACGGATGACAACCAAAGGGGTCCTGCTATGAAATGAAATGACATTCCAGACCATCACTCCTGGTTGTCGGGCCGTATAGCAGGCGACAGTCAGGTTGGAATCCTCCCTTTTTTCGGGGCATCTCTTGACGCGCCTTCGCTGGTCATTGGAACTCATCACTGAAGACGATTCTACTCCATTCAGTGACATTTCAGTTTGGACGATTCTGTTATCACTGCAAATGTGCTTGTCGGCATACAAAATTTAATAGTCCGCAGAAGAGACTCCCTGAGCTCAACCCCATCTCTCTGAGCCGCCTATTAGTGGTCTTTGAAGTCACTGGAGTACCAGTTGCACATAGGATCAATGATAATGATGAATTGAGGCTTTGAGTACTGCTCTGACGATTGATCAGTTCTCATGTTCTGTCCTCTCACTAAGCCAACCGCTTCCTCTCTCACGCTGTGTTCGGCCATGGTTCACCCATTCCTGTCAATATCATCTAATAGTGGCATCGCTCCTATCCAATTGTCAAACAATTCACAGATCAGACAAAACGGCTTCTTGGAGCCCAACTACACTCCCCTCTCAAATGCTGACATCTTTGCACACCTGTATGCCAGGCATAGTTAAGTTACTGTCTGAGTAGACGGAATAAAATTCTCCTCTTTAATATCCTGCCAGTTGTGCAGTTAAAATGCCCTGTAGTGTCACAGGCTCATTCATAGGCCGCCAAACTTTAAAAATTTGCATTTTCCATGAAAACCTGTATGCATGTCAATTTGTGTCCAATTTGCATTACTTCTTGGTGCATTGGTTTTTTTTTTTTTTTTTTTTTGTCCTAGAGTGTATATGCAAATCGACTTATTATTTGTGACTATATCCAGAATAATCAGTGACTCAAAAAAAAAAAAAAAAAAAAAAAAAGCCCATGCTTTGAGGAAGCAGCAAATAAAATTAAAGAAACTGCAGAATCTAAATATTAGACTGTCTAAATGTTGCAAAAATGATAAAAAAAAAAAAAAAAAAAAAGATTCCATTTCAATATGAAAATCTGAAACTGAAAATTAAAGACAGTTTTTAGTCATTTTTGGGCCCCCTCTTAAATTTTAGAGTGGAAGCTTGTGCTTCCTGATTCTTTTTGGCAGTCAGGTCCGGCAATATCTAAGCTTCTGTGATATAAAAATCTGCCAGATTTGATAGGTGATATAATATAGATATTATGAAAACTATGCTATATCAGTTGGGGTGTATATTGGATGTCAAGTGATAAAATATTCCTTTACACTCCAATTTACTTAAAATTAATATTCACGGTTGATGAATTCATGAATAAATATTTCTAAATTGAAATTTCGTGGTCTATGGAGTTGTGCTGTGATTAATATTGTCACTTGATACAGCAGCGTTTGCAGACTCGGTGACTTTGCCAACGAATATTATGTGAGAAATGCCTAGCTGGTTGTCAGCCAGGGTAGCTCAGTGGTAGAGCATCCGTGCGTTAAGTGGAGGTGCCCGGGTTCGATTCCCGGCTCTGGTATTTTTCACATAGTTGGTAAATAAAAATATCAGCCTTTACACTCCAATTTACTTAAAATCATGTTATGTTTTTCAATTAGTGCTGATTTTTCATTCATTTTGGCATATTCTGAACAATTTCAAAATAAATTTAGTAGTTGTGCCTACTAATATGAACATCAGAGAATGTCTACAAATTTTAAGTACATAGCTGTTTGCATATTATTTATTTTTAGGAAGAAGTAATAATTTTGTATTTTAGCAAAATAAAGCTTCTTGCCCCTAGAACAGCAAAAAATGGTTTGAAGAAAGAAAAATGTTTTGATGGTCATCCAGTTCCCTAGACATAAAAATTACAGAAAATTGTTGTACTTATTTGTATTAAATAATCTGGTGTGTCACTCGCACAACTTTCACTTACCTTGAAATTTAACCCCTTAACGCGCAGTGTCCTCGCTGCGAGGACGCAAAATTTAAGATCCAGCTGAAAAAATTCATCCCGGAAATTTTTTAGCAAACACACGTTTATAAGCTATCAGAAAAGGCCGGTTTTTTTAACCTTAAAATTTAAAATTTCTTTTAGTTTAATTTTGTTCATGAATTCCGGTGGCAGTATAATTTAAATAATCCGAATTGTCTTGCGCCGCAAAGGGTTAATACTATAAATACAGATAGGAAATTAGGGGTAAGATAACAAGTACTGTTATGTAAATCTATGTTAAATAATTCAAATTAGGCTTTGGAACAGCTTTATTTGACAAATAATTCTATTTCTATGTCTATTCTATAATTCTACGTGTGGAAATTGTCAATCCCCCGTTTCATTATTGTACCTACATTTATATAGAATTCAAATCTGTTATTAAATTCAAAAGTTCATTTAAAATTATTCAGACAACTTTCACACACAACATTCCTTCAAATTTATCAGTCTTGATCAAAATTTTCTAATAATAAATGTATTAACTTCAAAATACAACATTTAGATCGCCTGAAATTTGTTTTTAATTAATTCAAATATTTTCGTTAGACAAAGATCAAACGTTAAAAACTTGACTTTGGTATTCAGGAAGACTCAAAATATGCAAATGTACAAAAAACTAAGCAATGAATTTAGAAATTTTTGGAGTGGAAGGAAGATTTTTATACCAACTATGTGAAAAATACCAGAGCCGGGAATCGAACCCGGGCCTTCCGCTTGACGCGCGGATGCTCTACCACTGAGCTACCCTGGGTGATAACCAGCTAGGCATTTCTCACATATTATTCATTGGCAAGGTCACCGAGTCTGCAAACGCAGCTATATCAAGTGACATAATTATTCGTGGCACAACTCCAATAGACCACGAAATTTTAATTATTAATAGTTGGTATAAAAATCTTCCTTCCACTCCAAAAATTTCTAAATTAATTAAGGTTGATAAATAAAGACTTTCTAAAAAAAAAAAAAAAAAAATTAAAATTTCGTGGTCTATTGGAGTTGTGCCACGAATAATTATGTCACTTGATATAGCTGCGTTTGCAGACTCGGTGACCTTGCCAATGAATAATATGTGAGAAATGCCTAGCTGGTTATCACCCAGGGTAGCTCAGTGGTAGAGCATCCGCGCCTCAAGCGGAAGGCCCGGGTTCGATTCCCGGCTCTGGTATTTTTCACATAGTTGGTATAAAAATCTTCCTTCCACTCCAAAAATTTCTAAATTAATTAAGGTTGATAAATAAAGACTTTCTAAAAAAAAAAAAATAAAATAAAATTTCGTGGTCTATTGGAGTTGTGCCACGAATAATTATGTCACTTGATATAGCTGTGTTTGCAGACTCGGTGACCTTGCCAATGAATAATATGTGAGAAATGTCTAGCTGGTTATCACCCAGGGTAGCTCAGTGGTAGAGCATCCTGATATCTATCAATTGTCCTCGCACATAAAAATTGTTAATTTTATAAATATAAATGCTTATCTTTTATTATATAACTGTTAACTTACCTTTTATTTGAATTTAAAAGTTTTCTTTACTTAAACTCGGTCAGCCATCTTTTACTTACATCGCGCCATTACTAACGATGTTTTGTTTACAATTTCCTCCATAGACGTGTATTTGAATCCTTTTGGGTGTCCCTGTACACAAATCATTTGCTAGATCTCAACAAAAGTTTAGTGTAACATCCCTATATGATACACATTTAGAATACCAAGTTTGGAATTTCTGCTATTATTTGTTCTTGAAATATGCTGATAGCAGACAGCCACACACACAGACCAACTGTTAAAAACATGATTTTCGGATTCAAGGGACCTCAAAATGTAAATATAACAAAAACTCAATTTCGAAAATTTGACTCGAAAACACTACTCTCTCTACCTTATATATGGGTAAGAGAATGTAAAAAAGCTCATGCAAACAGAAGGCAGTATAAGTTATTGAATGAACTCATTGAAAGGACAGGTTAATATGGTCTGAAAATCTATCGAGTTTTTAATGCTGCATAAATGTAAGAAAATGTTAAACTTTAACTTATTTTCTTCTGATTTTTCGTTGAATTAATTTAGTTATATAGAATTTTTAATTTTATTCTTAATTTTTTTTTTATGTAAAATTGTATTAAACTTTTCAATAGCGTTATTAAAACAATCTCTGTATCATAAATATGTTTCCAACAAAGGTTTTCCATTTAAACCATTGTTATTAGCATTCATAATTAATAAGTAAAATGTTTGTTTTGATTTTATGTTTTGCACATTCTCATTTATTTTTAGAACTCAAGGTCGAGCTAGGGGTATAGATTCAGATGAAGTTCGAATCATGCAAAAGGTTTTAGCAAAAGAGGTAAGATGTGTGTGTGTAAATGTTACATAGATTTTAAAAGGACACCATGTCTATACTAACAGCCAAACCCCATATTATTCTATGCAAAAATCAATTATTAGAATATCTCATTACCTATTGCATTTTTTTTTTTTTTTTTTTGTTGTTGTTGTTGTTAATTCAATCTTCACATTCAGAAAATTCCCAATGATAAATTGTTTTAATTTTCCAAAAATTATGTATTTTTTTAATTTAACGTTTTATTTTGCTTCTGAAATATAATTCAAAAATTAATTTTACTGGGGACACCCCACCTCAAGCATAGGATTCAATCATAGTCATTCAACCATAACCCCCAACAGTAATACCACATCATCAATATGCCGCAAAAATTTTTTGTTAATGATTTTAAGACAATTATAATTTCTGCTTACCAGCCAGATTCCTTATCAAAACTCGATGATACAAAACTATTGTTTTGCAAAAATAAAGAATTTATATTAAATGTATTGATTTCTTCATTCTTGTGCAGATACATAAATAAGTACTGCAACAAAAGAAATAAAAAATCTATTTTTTGTTCTTTACTTATGTTTTACATTAGATGGTGATTCAAATTTACTTCCACATGTTATTCAAATTTACTTCCACATGTTTATTTTATTATTACTATTTGCTGTAGTTATTATTGTAGAGTATTATAATTGTTTTTTTTTTTTTTGGGGGGGGGGAGTGGGGAGGTGGGAGAGGGCACTATTTAATGTTAACTAAACAACTGTTGCCTTAAAATCTTGTTATTATTATCCACTATATAACATGTATAGAGTCACTATTGTAGTATTATAGTTATTATTTAGTTTCCAACTCAAAGTGATACAAATAGCACTACTAGTTTGCATACAAATACTAATAAAAGAATGAGAATACTAACATATTTTAATACTTTTATACTATCAAAAACATAAAACAATTAAGATGTGTTACACCCTGTTATGATTTTAATTTTTGTTTATTTATTCAATTAATTACTGATTGAAATCTTTTTATGTGTCTTGTAACAATTCTTAAGTATTTAGAAAGTCAAGCGAAGTCACACCAGCTTATTTTTTTTTTTTTTTTTTTTTCCAAGCCTATTTCAGTAATTTCTAGAAGTCTTTTATCATTTTTAGGTAGTGACTCCTGAAGAATGCCTAGCTGCTCTCAACGAGACTGACTGGGATATGCATAAAGCAATCAAATATATGCGGTTGCAATGCATCCTTAATTCTCACATGATTCCTATTAAAAACTTGAAACAAACTCTGGTCAAATGTAATTGGGATGTGAGGCAAGCTGGTAACTATCTTCTTGCAACTCATAACGTCAATGAAGACACCACTGAAGTATGACATTGATTGTCTCTCCGTAAATGCCATCTTCTTCATCGACACCATCCCAAGTGTCCATTGGACAGTGTTCATTTAGATTGATTTCTTTTGTTTCTATGAAACTAATAGTCTGGGGTAGTACGAGTATGAAACTGTCTTATGAAGTATACCTGTTGAAGAAATAATAAAGCACAAATAATCATCATTAAATTAATAGCCAGGTGTTTCAAACTTCATCCAGGCCCTTCCTTATTGAAAAATGAAAAAAAAAGGGGGGGTGTAAAAATTAAATACAGCAGCATGTATACAGACTGATTATAATTAAACTTCCTATATAAACAGCATCCTGTAGGTGAGATGAGCCAGCAGGTAGAATGGGTGGTTGAATTTCTACCAAATTTGGTTATGGGCTATAACCCAAGATGTGCTCAAGGAATTAGAAAAAGAAATGTCTACTAGGTGACATTTCACATTGAAAGCCAAAAGATTAACAAAAGAAATAACCTGTGCCATTGATAAGAAATAATGTTAATAAATCTAAACATTTATTGTGTTAGTTTTTGATCCTATGTAGATTAGTCTCTTTGATAAATTTGCTAATTTTTTTCCCACGCAAAACACCATTCAGTGAGCATTTTTGGAATAAAATTCATTTGAAACATCTTCAGCCTATTTCATCTATAGTGCATGTACCAAATTTGGTGGTGATTCGCTTTCTTATTTTATCTGCAGGATGCTTTCTATAGAAGAATTAAAACCAACCTGTATTTCTTTTTAGCGCGGATAATGGGTTAATACTCTGACAGCTACAGAAGTACATGTGCTATTACTATTTTACTCTTTTCATATTAATAAATATGTGGCCCTAGAAGTGTTGAAACAACTCTATGTTAATTTGATCATGGTTTATTCGGGTTTTACTTTATTTACTTATTCAGGTTTGATAGTTTATCATTTAACTGCGTATTGAATCCCTTACTGCTGTTTATAATCTTTGAAACAAAAAGAATAATTTTAGTTTTGTTAAACAAAAGTTTTATAAATAAAAATATATTCGGGGGTCAATCAGCTATATTATTTTTCAATAAACTTTTTTAGTGAATTTTGTAGATTTTTTAGAATTTTCTAAATTTTTGACTTTTTATAGATTTTTTGCTTTTGCTTGTGAAGCTAAACTATACCTTCCATATTTAGCAGTGATATTGTAAATTTTAAGAATGTCTTTTGATAAAATGTATGATTTTCAATGTGTGTCATTTTAATATATAAAGCAATAAGTCTCTTTCCTAGAATTTTTGCTTATAATATGTAAAAGTAAGTTCATTTTTGTTTCATTGTAGTCAGAGATATTTTTAACTCCTCCACAAGCGTATTTTACGCATTAAAATCGAAAAATACTCCTTAAAATTTTAACCATGAGTATTTTCACGCTTTGTATTTTTAGGTAAAATTTAGTGTACTTTATTAAATGTGTCCGAAAAAGTTTATATTCTTTCTACAATTCAGTGCTCTGCATACTTTTTTTTTTATTAATCAATTAATATCTTCTCTTACAATGGATAAAAACTTTTTATAATTAAAATTATTTTGAGTAAAACTGTAAACATTGCATCAATAATAGAATTTCTCAGATTCACGTATGGCCTTATCTTTCAGTGTTCATTGTAATTTATAAACTGAGTGACATTATGTTCATATTCTGATTTCTGATATTATATTGTACAAATTATGCTGAAAGAATATTATAACAATTGGCTAGTCCATATAATATAACTTGAACACATAATCGAAACTTATAACATCAGTTCATACACATATATTTTGTTTTTTAACTTATTAAGAAAGAAGTAAAATTTAGCATTTAGATCTTCCACTTTTTTTACTCCTAATAATGCCAAATTCACTCCTTCAAAAAAGATTGAGGAGTATCTTCACTCCTAGGAAAAAATACTAGCAATATCTCTGATTGTAGTTATTCCAGTGTTTCAATTTCATGATAAGCAGGGGGGGGGGGGGGATTGAATGTAGGGTGGTTGTAATTAAAATTCTGCTATGGACATCATCCTGCAACTAAAACGCATAATTTGATTGCTACCAAATTAGTTATCTGAACAATTTATTAGATGCACTTAAAGAAAAAATAAATAATGTTCCACACTATTATTTTAATTAAGTCTACATTTATCTTTATTTTGTCAAAACCTTAAGCCATCAAACAAATGATGAATATCATTCTCATGTTAATAAAATTAGTATTTGTTAAGCAAAGTCCAGTTTATTATAAATAAATAAATAAAAACATCTTAATGTGGGCATTTAAGTTGCCATAGAAAAACAGTAAACCATACAGAAGCATATTTTTAGAATCAAGTTTTTTGTAACAGTGTATTTTTACAAATTATTCCTTTAAGCTTTTTTTTTTTTTTTTTTTTTTTTAATGGAAGAAAAAAACCTCCTTGTTTTTATTTTACATTCAAAGCATACTAATTTCTATTCTATGAACTTACCAAAAAAAAAAAAAAAAATACCCTTATGAACATCTTAAAAATACAGTTAAACCTCTGAAATCTGCTAATCAGTATTCTACCATGAATTTTGGAATGTAAACAATTGAAATCATAAAAAATAATTAGAGCATAGGAAAAATTCCATGTGATGGTGATTTCAATAGTTATCAATTTTCCAAAAAATTGAATTGTATTCATAAAATTTTTCATATATTTATAAATTTTCATGTATTTCAAATATTGTATACTGTATTTTTTTAGAAGAATAATTCTAAATATTAAAAAAATATTTATGAAATGTTATTGGAAGAATTACTTTCTGAAAGAAATGCTTTAAAGAATTAATGAAGTTTTATTTTTATACACATTTTTTGCAGCATAACTCAATTAGAGTGAGTAAATTTAACTATTTAGAATTATGCAAATCGGTTTTAATATATCTTTTACTGTATACATTTAATGTGAATAGCTTAACTTTTTGGAAGAAACTTTTTCTCAAAAATTCTCCATCTGTAATCTTTTGCTCTTCCTTTCTCGCCTCCAATATACTACTACTACTTCTTCTTCTTCTTTTTTTTTCTTTCTATTTTATTCATTCCACACCATGGATAAAATTTTATTTTTCTCAATATCTTCTTAATACAGCTTTCAACAGTAACTAAATCATTCTGAAGTAAGTTTGATACTTCTTATTTTGTAATCATCTTAAGGTAATTTCATTTGAATTCTTAAGTAGACCTGAAATTGTAAGGTATTCGCCAATGGCAATTAAATCTATTTAATTTTCTCACCACATATTTGCAAATTGTTAGGCTGATTTCTAAAAAAAATTTATCATTTCAACTTTTTGAAGAAGCTTTTTAAACATGCAAAGGGTCTGTTTTTGAATGAATTTTCTCTTGATAGACTTTTTTTTTGTGTGTGTGTGTGTGTGTGTGAGAGAGAGAGAGAGAGATTCATAAAGGAATGGAAATAAATCGTAAGAGATTTCCAAAATGTGCAACTAGTTTGTCTCTCATAATAATATATTTTATTGCAGCTAATTTTTGACATAAGCAACTATTTCAACTATTAATCAAGAAATTCCTGCTTTTTTCTTATATTCAATTGCCAAAACATAAAATATTTTTTAGGTCTGTTACCATGATGTGGAATAATTTTGCCTTTTTTTTTTTTATTGGGTTTATTCACAGATAATTGCTATGTAATTTTTGTTTTCATAATTATAGCAATATACAATTATTTTATCTCTAATAGACAGAATTTGTGCTTTTTTCAAAGCATATATTAAAAGGTTGCATTATTTTGCCACAAAACTACACAAACTCTTATTTTTCTAGTATCTAATTTCCAAGATATGTCATTGTTGTCGGCTTCCAAAATACAGGATCATTTAACTGGCATTTTATATGGTGAATTGCCTAGGTATGCTATTTTCACGTGGTGCATTAATGAAATTCATTTATATGACAGTTACCAGAGGGGGGGGGGGGGAATGTGCTATTGTTTAATTTTTTGAGTCCCCGCGGTAATTAGTTTAGCGGCCATGTATATGACAAGTGAATTTTTTTCAGGTCTATTTTTCAATACCATATATCTATAATAAAGTACTCTAAGTAAAGTAAAGTTGATCTTTTTTTAAGTTTGTGTATCAATATTTAAAAGTTACTCAATAATAATAAACTAAATATAATTTTTTGTTTAGTTGTATTATATATATATATATATATATATATATATATATATAAAATACATTTCTGTTCTTGATTTTGTTCTGGCACAAATGCAGTATAAAACTTATTATCTAGAATCCTTGTGATCAAAGTTTTTCTGGATCGTCTTTTTTTCATTGATATTGTTGATTTCACTCAATTTAAAAACATAGTTACATAGTAAAAATAGATTACACACATACATATGTACATACACACACACTATATATATATATATAAACTTATCTTTTATGTTTGTCACTAGACTAAAAAACTAAAAATTCTTCTTCATTAAAAAATAAGAAAAAAATTAAAGATAAAAGCTGAAGGCCTGGGGTTCGATTCCTGGCTCTGGTATTTTTCACATAGTTGGTAAAAATCAGCCTTCTATTCCATTCTATCAAAAATTAAAAGCTGATATTTACAGAACTGAATAGTTAATATTCATGTTTATATTACCATAATAAAAGAATAATTTATTTAGAATGAATTCCATATTTCATACATAACATCTATGTAAACAAATTATTTAATTTTCATTTGTTTTAAATTACTTTGTTTCTATTTTAGAAAAATTTCCTAAATTTTGTAAGTGCCTCAATAATAATAAATAAAATAAAATCTGAAACAAATTCTGGATTTCCTGATAATAGGTCTTGTGCTGTATCTTAATTTGTAATTAGATTAATAGACAAAGTTTATTCAAATAAAAGAATAGTCAAAAGAGCATCAAACTGTGCAGATTTCTGTGCTATTATGTAAATGCTTATTTATTATTATTTATTTTTTTCTTTTTATTGTGTGTGTGTGTATGATGAGCAATATATTTTTTCATGCACAATTTTATTATTTATTGAGATTAATTTTAATATATATTGCACTAAAATTATTAAATTTTTACCAAAAAAATTATATAGACAACAATTATTTAAATTTAGAGAATCTCTTAAACCTAAATTTTTACAAAATTTTGAATTTTTTATCTTATATTTCTTGATGTGATTGATTGTTGCAATCTGGGGAAATCCTTTTCTGAAGGGTGGAAAAAAGATATTAATAATATAACTTTATTTTAACTTTTGACTGCCATGAAAAAGGAAGAAAGGTGTAGGGTGTTTTCTCTGTTCAGTTTTTTTTTTTTTTTACAAGTTCTGGAATGAAAATTATTTCAATTAAAGATTATCTTTAAATATGCATTTATATATTTAAACATAATTCCCACAAACATGAAATATTGGCACTTCATCGGTAGAAATAATGTCGGTTAGCCCAATGATGCAAGTTTTATTTGTTTGGTAGCTGTGATTGGGCCACCATAAATAATTAATAATAATTAAAAAAGAAAAAAAAGAAGAAAGAAAGAAAAAAATTAAGATTCCAACAATAATTGGTATTAAAGTTTTTATAAAGCATGCAAATTAACTTTAAAATAAAAATTAAAAAATAAATAATAAAGGCTTCATCCTTAGTGACTTTCACTTGGGACCCCATAGCATCATCAGAGGTCAGTTTTTGTGGTCAACGTTCCTGTTGAAAATATAACACTTCCTAGCAAAAGTTGCTAAGGACGTTGCCTTTAAGTACAGTTTTTCTATGTTAAAATCAACGATTGGTATGTTAAATTTGCATATAATGGCTTATTTCTAACCTTTGTGTAATTTCAAAGAGAATAATTTTATTATGCACTCTAAAATAATGTTGAGGTCATTATTTTTTGCGTGAAAATATGAAAAATAGTAAATACGAGTATGAGAATGCATTTACCAATATTAAATGCTGCATATAGACAAACAGTTTGTCAAAATTGTTGTTCAACAATAAATTCAACAAAAACAATAGTTGTTTCAATGTTGGCCTTTATATATGACCTTCAAATTAAAAAGAAAATTAATAAACAAGTTACAAATTTGTAAATATATAATTCTGAATTATAAATATATTTTGAGAAAAACAAAACTTTTTCGTTCGAGATATATCCCATGCCAATGGTCATAAGATTAAAGTATATTAAGATATCAAAAGTTAAAATAAACAATTCTATGATTATTTCTTAATGGATTCAAACAATTGATACATTCAATAGTACATTTCTATGTGCTCAATATTATTCTTATCTTTATTCTGTGTGCTCTCACTTTAAAAGGCTCAACATACAAATAATTGTGTTTATATTAATATTTTTCTACAAATATTTGTATTGATATTATACAATAGCAACATATTTTGAGAATTTTCTAGCCATGCTATTGGTAGTCTACTTTTTACATATGCTTTGCCTTACATGTTTTTAAAAAAGAAACATTAGTACAGTCTTATAGATCTGATTTTTATTTGTTGTTAAATGTATTTTTATTTTGTAAAAAGGACTTTTTTAAAAAAAAAATGTGTTGTCTCAAATAAAAGAATTTATTTGTTTGCATGTCTGTGTGTCTTTTTTTTCCCTTGCTGAAAATAGCATTTATATTTTGATAAATTAATTGAAAAACAAAATTAATTTGGTGCATTTTCCAATAACTATTACATTAATTTTGTTAATTGGGGTCAGTCCATATACTTCATGGAAGTGTGTTGCTCCACTATTTTTGTTTATTTTGATACTGTTGTCCCTTATAGGCTCATTTGAGAGATGTTTAAAACAACTTTTATTTTTTCTCTGCTATTGTCCTTTGATTTTATACAGGTCATCAAAAAATGTTCTCATGGTTAAACATAGGCATTGCTGTCAGCTTCCACTTCTGCAGTCAAAATAAAGATGAATTTCATTTTTAATGTAGATACTAAAACAATGTATAAAACTTTTTCACAACTAATTTCAAAACATCATTATAAATAGTTGAACTATTAGTGGATCTAGGTGTCAAAAAATAGTACGTGAATCCAATGGCAAAATAGTCAATTAGTTGATAGATACTGAGCTTTCGACTCAAATTCGTAGAGTCTTCATCAGAGTTTAAAAACATTTTGGTCAAAAGTATAAGATAAAAATGTATAATCGGCAAATATAATTTCATAAACATATGCAGGTCATTTAAAAAGTAGATAAGTTTATTTAACATGTTTATTTAACTTATCTACTTTTTAAATGAACTGTATATGTATATGAAATTATATTTGTCAATTATATATTTTTATCTTATACTTTTGACCAAAATTTTTTTTAACTCTGAAGACTACAAATTTGAGTCGAAAGCTCAGTCAGTATCTATCAACTAATTGACTATTTTTAATAAAGATGTTTTGAAATTAGTTGTGAAAAAGTTTTATACATTGTTTTAGTATCTACGTTAAAAATGAAATTAATATTATACAATGCAAATTATCTAAATCATTAAAATCAAGATGAGAACTAAAACTCCAGATGAAATCATACCTTCATAAAACACTGAAGGTGACGTCTAAATATAATTGAAAAAAAACTTCATTGGTAAAACAGAACGAAAAAAATAATACTGCTCGGGATGAAATGTGATGTTTTCAGAAATACAAACGAAAAGGGTGCAGATGTTAAGCCTATTCTGACACTAATTAATGAAAAAGGAAGGAGGAGGCTAAGTAAATTAAATATTATTTTATTGAATAAGAGGGGGGTGGGGGGGTTAACTACAGAGAAGCTCTAAATCAGATGATCATTATTTTAAATATGTAGATCAGAATATTAATAAACTCAGGCAGCATTCAGCTGAAAAACAGAATTCACCTTCTCTCTCTTCCATTGCTCAACTAACTCTACTGATCTGTTCAGTGGTTTTTCTCAACTTGTTGGCTGTTGCCACTTTTAGCAGAAAAATCTTGTACTGGAATGAAGCATCTAGTCCACATATACAAATCCTTGTGGTTTGAGAGTTAGATTGGCAGACATAGAAGAGTAGAGGTGACCTCAGCCGATTGACATATATATAAGGAATTTACTAGTTGCTGTCACATCGTATCTAAGTAGAAATGAGGCTTTCCACTCAATAATGAGTCTAAATAGTTTATGCAGTCGTTTTATTGAAGACACTTAGGCTTTCTATATGTTATTTTCAGTCAGTAGGTATAAGCACATTGGTAGCCCAGGGTTCCCAGCGGTTACTAAAAAGTAACTATTTGCTACTAAAATCAACCCCAGGCTACTATGGCAACTATTTTTGTGTAAAAGTGCCTTAAAAGCTACTATTTTCAGTTTAGTCAGAACTATTTTCTGGAAAATGGAGACTATTTTGAATAAGAAATTGTCCCCCACTATTTTTTCTGCACATTCACTGCATTGTTACTTCCATTATCTGACTACTGTAGGTAATGGTAATATTTATTGCATTTGGTCAAAAAATTCAATTTCGAGTTTTAATCTGATTTACATGTTTTAAGGTGCCCAAAACAGTGTTTTTTGGAAATTGTGTGTGTATGGTGGGAAAGAGAGAGAAAGATCTTCTGACTATTAGATCTCCAAAACTGATAAATATAGAACAATGAAACTTCAGAATTGAGGCGGGTCTGGTGTCTAGATAATTTTTCCAACTTTTAGTGAAAGTTGGATAACCAGAAGTGTGATATTGGAAGCCAAAAGTGGGACCATAAAACTGTAAACACACCCTCTTAGTTGTCCTTTCATATGCATTAATTGGTTAGTTCAGAAAAATTGATAGGTTTTCTGTTTCTGTATAAGTAGGTCAATTTGAGATTCTCACAAAATGTCTAAAATTTTTTTTCAAACTCTCCAAGCTAACTCTTTTTTAGATATCCTTACGTATGTAATTGTTGTTTTCCGGTCAACAATTGAATATGCCACGTTTTGATTGAAGTAACCCAAAAATGGCTCTAATAATTTTCTCAAAAATTGTTATATAAATTCCTTTTTAGATATCTTTTTTGCATCAAATTATTGTTAATTTTCTTATACAATTATCCTGATTAAGTAGGTCAGTTTTAGATCTCTGAAATTGGTGTCTCAGAAAAGGCTCT
Organism: Salticus scenicus; assembly: GCA_963930645.1. Taxonomy (NCBI): domain Eukaryota; kingdom Metazoa; phylum Arthropoda; class Arachnida; order Araneae; family Salticidae; genus Salticus; species Salticus scenicus. Next base: position 414,573,067 of record OZ005648.1, read on the forward strand.
ACAGATTTTTTTTTTTTAATCTTACTGTGTAAACTTTGTTTTATGTGCCTTTACACATGTATCTGTTTGTTTTTTTTTTTTTTTTGCCAAAAAGGTATCTAATTTCTTAGGTCAATTTTATATCTTTTGACCACATTACCTCCAAAAACTGCTTGAATATTAATAGAGACTAGTTTGGCACTTGTGAATTTGTCAATAAATTTTGCGCTGGTTCTCACGTTGACTAAAGAATACACGTGGACTGTATAAAGTAATTAACTCACTAAATAAATTGTACACATATTTATTTTGATTGAAAGCAGCTCTTGCTGCTAACTCGTGTGTGGTTACATCACAATCAACAACTGAAAAGAAGAGAAAACAAAAATACTCCCAGCTGAGGTGTGGTGCCATCTGGTTAGTAGAATACTTACTCTCTTAACCATTCCGGCTGCCTTGAAACCTTTAAGGAAGGTTTCAAATTACATGAAGATTAATCAAAATTGTAACTACAAAGAGAAAAAAATATTAATATAAACAATAAAATAAATGTTCAATATGATTTACAGTTTAAAGTTTGTGTTAATTAGAGTCTGTAGGATGAGGACAAATTTCACTATGGGATGTTTCATGTAACCATGACTAGTTTGGACAGTTACTACTCGAACTCTGCCATCTGGACCCGGATGAATGTCGCTCACTCGTCCCATTTTCCACTTTAGAGGAGGTAAATTGTCATCTTTGATAAACACTAAGTCATTGACTGACACATTTTTGTTTTCTTTATACCACTTATGTCTTTATTGAAGTTGGGTTACATATTCTCTGCTCCATCTCTTCCAAAATTGCTGCAAGATTGATTGTCGCACATGCCATCTATCTAAATAACTTGTTTTGACTTCGCTGACATCAGGCTCAGGCAAGGCTGTTAGTGATGTACCCAAAATGAAGTGTGCTGGTGAAGTCACAAGGATCTGAAGAAGTTGGGCTGAGCGGCCTTGAGTTGAGGCAGGCTTCAACTTGGGCTAGCAATGTAGCAAGCTCTGGATAAGTTAGTACGGTATCACCCACTGTTCTTTTAAGGTGGCACTTCATGGATTTTACTGTGGACTCCCAAAGACCACCAAAATGTGGGGCTGCAGGAGGGTTGAAATTCCATTTTATTTCCTCAGATGCCAAAAACTTGTGAACTTTCTCATTTTTGTTGAATTGCGAAAAACACCTTTGTAATTCCTTGTAAGCACCCTTAAAATTAGTTCCACAGTCACTGTTAATGTTAGATGGTTTTCCTCTTCTGGATATAAATCGCTTAAGGGTACTCAAGAATGCGTTGGTAGACAAATCTGCAATTTCTAAGTGAATAGCCTTTGTTGAATAGCATACAAAAATACAAACATAACATTTAAAAGATTTTTGACCACGTCCTGTTCGATGTTTGATCATGAAGGGACCTGCAAAGTCCAAACTAATGCAATTAAAAGGTCTAGATTGAGTAACTCGTTTTTCTGGCAAGTCAGCCATAATTTGTGTTGCAGCTTGAGCTGGATATCTGCAACATGTTACACATTTTTTCACTAGAGATCTGATTACTGATCTACCTGCTATTATCCAATAATTTTGTCGTATTAAAGAAAGTAAGAGTTCAGGAGCAGCATGTAAATACTTAATGTGAAAATGTTTAATTATAATTTCAGTCAAATGATGTTTTTTCATAAGCAAAATTGGGTGTTTCTCATTTACCGGTAACTCTGTGTGCTTTAATCGTCCACTTACTCTCAACAAATTTGTGTTGTCTAAAAATGGACATAGACTAGCAATTTTGCTAGTAAGACGCAAAGCCTTTCCTGATTTCAAACAGTGAATTTCATTCTGAAAGGTAGAAACTTGAACAAGTTTAATTATGCAATTTGTTGCATTTGTGATTTCGCTACTAGTTAGATGTGTTAATGTTCTTTCTGGTGATTTTACTCTTGCATTTGAAATAAATCGTAAACACCATGCAATTACACATGGCAGTTTTGTAAAAGAAGATATATTTGATATGATAGGTAAAGGTTCTTGAATTTGCGAAATTGTGCATGATATGCCTTTCCTTTCTTCCTTCAATGCTTCTCTGTCGATTGTAATTGAAACAGAATTGGGAATGCCAAATCTGGATAACCAATGAGGTCCAGACCACCATAGATTATGTGAAATTAATTCTGTAGGTGGTAGTCCACGCAAAGCACAGTCAGCGGGATTTTCTGCACTTTTTACATGATTCCAATGTACACCAGGTAATGTTTGAATTTCTGCTACCCTGTTCGCAACAAATGTTTGCCATTTAAAAGGTTCAGCATTAAGCCAAGAAAGAACTATAGTTGAGTCAGTCCAAGCATAAATTGCATCAATGTTTATGTGTAATGCGGGTAAAACAGCCTTAACTAAACGAGCTAAAAGTAAAGCTGCACATAACTCTAAACGCAGAAGTGAAATTGATTTCAGAGGAACCGCACGTGTTTTTGCGGTTAGATTTTGTACTTTTATTTTATTATTTTCAGATATGGACCTAACAAAAATAACAGCTGTGTAAGCTTTTTCAGAAACGTCACAAAATGCATGCAATTCAATCTTACTTGGATCTGTTACTAATATTTTCCTAGGGATGCGAATGTGTTTCAAAGAGGGTAAATTCTCACAAATTTGTAACCACTTTTCATTGACGCTATCAGGAGTATGCTCATCCCATGATAGTTGTAATTTCCAAAGTTCTTGTAAAAAAATCTTAGCAGATATTACGAAAGGAGCAATCCAACCTAATGGATCAAAAATGCTCGAAATTACTGACAATATTTTCCTTCAGGGCCCGCTTTACCATTAGGCGAACCTAAGCGGTCACCTAGGGCCGCCGAAAAAGGGGGGCCGCCAAAAAAATTGAAACACCGCCCAAAATTTAAAGGGAAAAAAAAAAAAATCGGTGAAAGAAAAGCGAAAATCATAAATCAATTTTTCATTTTTTTTTCTCTTTTAAGGAATATGTGCATATTCAATTGTAAATTAAAAGTAAATTTCTTTAAGGATTTTAAGCAGGCCCGGACTGGCCAGGTCGGCTGGTCGGCGATCGCCGAGGGCCCCCGCTTCAAGGGGGCCCCAGAAAACCCCTAAAAATATATACTATTTTATAATTAGTTACATTAGAGTAATTTGTCAATTTATTTTCCAATAATCCTTGCATTTATAATCAATTTTGACTCATCTCATGTTGTGTAGTTCAAGTTTAAGACAAGTTCCCACACAGTTCGCGATCAAAGAGCTTAAATGTAAGCAAGTATTGAGGCTTTGAGAATCTCTCCTTTTTTGATTGATTTCATCTAAAATGCTCGCCGGTCAAGTCGACAATGTTTCATTCGCTACTTCATGCTTCATTCTCTATCTTTGCTCTCTCCTATCTTAAGCTGTTATCAGATGAAAGAACATATATCCTGAAGTATAATTTATTTCATCTCAAAGCTACCAAACGACTTTCTTGAGCTCAGTCAAGGGTTATTTTTAAGCATAAACGAAATCCACAAATGTAAAGAACGAGCGCAATATTTGGCGATAATTCCTCTCTTAGAGATTTGAAAGGAATGAAGATAGAGGAAACTCTGAAATCTCGATTCTCTGATTGGAAGACTTCATGCTAAAAACTAACCGTACGTGATTCTCAGTGGAAAGTGCGTGAATGAGGAATATACGTGAGGCAAAAGTATCAAACGGTAGTATTTCACCGGTTTCCCCCATGAGAAATCTGTTTATGAGATAGTATGTCTTTCATATGGAACTTCGTCTGATAGCAACTTACGAAATTAGCCAGCCATGAACTTTTAAAGAACTAAATTTTTAAGAATTTTAATTTGTCTCTTCGGAGCTGCAATTCTTGTTCTTATCAGCTGATTAAAATCAGGATTAAAATAGTATTTAAATCCGTGTTCTTATCTAATATAACTAAGTTCTTTGTTTTGGCTCGCTCTCTAATTAATCTCGTAGTAGGGTTGTTGTTAGTGCAGTCTCAAAAGTGTGTCAACATAAAACGTGTCTATTAAAATAGTGCTTCGAAAAGAAAAGAAAATCTCTAGATGTTGAAAAAATTTCCAAACGTTTAAATACATGATTATTTAGTTTCTGTAAGTCATGAAATCGGCCTTTAAGGGACAATAATCATACATTTAACCCTCTGACTGCCTTTGAAAAGGGCAAAATTGTAATGTTGTTTTTACTGAACAGTTTTTTTAATATACTAAAATAAAGCTTATTTCAACATAAGCTTAAAAATGAAAATGTACACACTAGGGCTGTGCCGATTAATCGATTCGGTTAATCGATCAATGCTTAGTCCCGATCGATTTTTTTAATCGAGTTAATCGGATCGATCAATTCGATTAAAATTTTTCAAAATCCGATTAAAATTTTCAAACTACGAATTAAAGTAAAAATGCTGTTCTGCCTACAAAATGTTTTTTCGCAGATTTTGCTAACAAACATTCTAAGAAACATCCATCAAATAATGAAAAAGCAAATAATAATAATAATAATAATAATAATAATAATAATAATAATAATAATAAATAAATAAATAAAAAAAAAAAATAAAAATAAATAAAAAAATAAATTTAATTAAATAAAACCTCTCAAAAGAAGTTGTTTCACTTTTGTGGATAGAGAAAAGGGAGAGGACAGTTACTAAACAAAATGCCGCTCCATGTGCATGCTGGAGCAACACCACCTGTCTGTAGCCTTCTACAGAAAGTGTTGGTTAGTGTAATAGTATTCTCAGAAACAAGAAACTTTCAAAAAATAGAAATGCTAAAAAGAAAAGAAAAGAAGGAATTGAGATTTCCACTATCACTCTGATGGGGGAAATGTCAACAAAGTTTCACAATATCTTCAAGCGTTTATTGTCTGTTCAGAATTGCTGATAGTAACTATTGAAGTAGAAACAGAAAATAACATTCTGTGTTCTAGTCCGAAGTGACAAAGAAGTACTAAAATATAAGAATTTGAGATTTTTATGATAATGATATGGAATTTTGAGAATTCATTTAAAAATAGTGACAAGCGAGATGGACAAGGCCTGCAAATATAAAACTAAAATATGTGTAAATTCATTTAATGTTACTTTCAAAATCAATTGAAAAATTAATTAATTAAATAAATAAATAAATAAATGAATAAGTGAAAATATTTATATAAAATTAACACTTAAAGCCACTATCAAACTATTACGCTGAAAATTGATTTAAATTTCAGCTATGAAACAGATATAATTGATTAGACAAAAATTTTTGAAAAAGAAAAAAAAAAAATTCTCAGTCAAACTTATGAATAATATGTATATATATATATATATATATATATATATATATATATATATATATTTACAAACACACAATATGAGAGTTTTATTCATCATTCAAAGAAAATTATATAAAGAAAAATGAAAACCGATTAAAAATCCGATTAATCGACCAATTAATCGATTAATGAACTACGATTAACCCAGTTAAAACTCTTAATCGATTCCCACCCCTAGTACACACGATTACGATCCTCATAATTATTATGTAAAACATTCAAACTAAAAAACAGAGCTAAAATTTCGTAATTATATTATTTTGAATTATAAGTGTCATGTGAAAAAAAAAAACAGCCCAGTAACCAAATATATCCGTCAGCGATGGTCAAACAGATAACTCGAATTACATTATTAGCTTATAAATTCAAGCAAAACAATTCTATTATTTAATTTTATGAAATTCATTTTTTAAATTAGAGGTTCTTAATTCTATATGAACATTTTTGAGACAAGCCTTTGTTTTAGTTTTTTCTGTGTTTTGTTTTTCCCCAAAAATAAAAGTCCAAATCAAGTGACTGTTATCAACGCTTCGCTTTTCATATGCCTGGAGTCCATTTTTAATCTTTTTTTTTTTTTTTTTTTTCGAATAAAACTGCATTAAATAGTGGAATTTTGTTTTTGCTATTCTTTTAGAATATAATGTAGGAAGTCAAGGTATTACATTCATTAAGTTTTCATTTATCTACCAGAAAAGAAAAAAAAAACAGTAGCAAAGTAATTGTATTATTTAATTTTCTAAAATTATTTTTTTAAATTGAGAGGTTCTTAATTTCGGGTGAAATTTAGACATTTCATATAAAAACTAATTGAACCTCGTCAGGCGTTTTGTGATTTTAGTTAGCTTTGCCCGCTTCACTATTAGTTTGTCATTACATTTAAATGACTTTTTAAAATTCTGTATCAGTTATCTAAAAAAAAAAAAAAATCTATCAAAGGACAGAATTTAGTTTAGTACGGAGGACTACTAATGGTCGTGTCGAAAAACTGTTTGCACTCCTGGCTTCAGAAAAATCACCCTTTTCATTTGGTATCGAATTTGTAAAAATAGTACAACACGATTTTTTTAAATCTATTTTCTCATATAAAAGCATACAGGAACTGATTTATTCCTTAGCAACGATTATTATATTCCTTTCTGAAAATTTCTTCCGTACAGTTTTAGTATGAAAACCCCCTTGGCGGCTTTTAAACTTTAGATGTCATTAGATGCAATTGCATACGTAAAGATCTTGACGAGAGTTATTTAGTTCACTATATATGTACCAAGGTATAATAGGTATGTTTTTGTTTTTGTTGTAAATTTTTTTTTACAATTAAATCACAATTAAAAGGGACTTTTTTTCCGATATGCTTAGAATTTTATTAATATTGTGTCCCTTTTTAATATTTATTTAGGTATTAAAGTCGGTTGGTTGGGTTTTACGTCGCACTAGTGCTGCACAATGGGCAGTTGGCGACGGTATTATAGTAGGTTGCTTGGTTGGTTGGAGAATTTAATCAGTGGCGTCGCGTGAGTGACATTTTTGGTCATCTCTATGCGAGTGGCTGGAAACAGTGCATTGTAATGGAATATGTATTTATCTTATTGGTTGATTCGCCTTTTTTTAAGAGCAACGTAGGTATGACGGCATTCCAACAGTCAATCAGATGAATGAACTTTAAATGATAACGGATTGTTTCTAACCACATATATGGAGATGACCGAAACGTCACTGGATTTAATGCCGATTAATTCTGTAAGTGTCCTAGGCCTATAGGGAAATACCCTATGTGGGGGGTCTTTCTAAGGGGCCCTAGCACGTATTTACACGAGTTTCTGAGGAAACCACGGAAAACTCCGAAAGGCTAGGTCGATGAGCTCGACCTGGGATCGAACCCGACACCTCCCATGTACCAGCTTTGAGCGCAGAATCGCTCCACCGCTGGTGGGTGGTATTATAGTAGGAATTAGATTATTATGGCTTCAACAGTGTGATTGGTTTGCCTGAATCTAAAAATAACTCACAATCTTATTTTTAAATAATGAATCATTTTTAGTTAATTAGTAAACATATTTTATCTAAAATGGAACTAGTTTATCTGTGGTGTAAAAAAATATATATAAATATTTATTGTGAAAGTAAGTAAGCCACATCAGAAAAAGCTTACATTTTTACTCAACTATTTTCCATGGTCGGGTTTTACGTCACACTAGTGCTGCACAATGGGCAACTAGCGACGGTCTGCGACTCACCCCAAGAGGTGGTCCGGAAACATGCCATCACAATTTTCATCCTCCACGGAAGGAATATTTTTCAAGTTGGAAAAAAGCTGAATGTGATTTTTAGTCATCTAAGCCTAATTTAAAAAATTACGTATTTTAATATCCTATTCACTCTAAATTTTTCGGTAAGGGGCCCCTTTTAGATTTTTAGCCGAGGGCCTCCAAAGGAGCCAGTCCGGGCCTGATTTTAAGTTTGTATAAAAACACCTTAACCCTTTCAGGGGCGAGGAACTTTCGCACATTTAAAATAAACTACCACCAGAATTTGCGAACAAGTTTAAAATAGAAGAAATAAATGAAGAATTTTCTTTACGTTATTAAAGTAAAACTTTGCAAAAATTTCTAAGATGAATTTTAGCAGTTGGGAATAAAAATTAGATACTCTGGTTAAGGTACTAAAATGTTGATTTTTAATAAATATATTCTTTGATTTGTATTGTGATAATGAATGAAAGCTAGATCTTTTCAAATTAGATGGAAAAAATGATGATGAGGGGCTGAATGGTTTGCAGTTTCAACCCAAACAATTTGGTTTTATAGACCTAAACATTCCACCACCTATCAGAATAACAGAATTTATTCACGATAGTTTTATTAAATCTGAAAAATTTGAAGCCCTTTTATTTGACATCACTAACGCGTTTGACACTTTAGCATGGCGGCCTCATTTTTAAGTTCATTCAGCTGAAAATTCCAACTCCTTATATCAAATTCATCCATAATCAACTAAATAATAGAACTAAGAATAAGAAAATAGAAAAAAACACTATTAAAATTATAAATATCTAAATAAAAAAATTCATGAAAATTTTATACATTTGCGAAAAAATAACTTCGTAAACAAGTCAGAAAATAGTTCAGATTTCAGAAAGATCTTTAGAATAGATTTAAAATACGTAAAATATATAAATTAAGATTAAAAAATAAATAAGAGTAAATTTAAATTACATAAGGGCGATCTTTTCTCGTCTATGATGTCTAGAAAACAGTGTTACCCTGGCGGATTTTTTTATTCAATAGTCACCAATAATTGTTTATTGTAATGTTTACCTAATCACTTCGAAGATTGATAGTCTGTTATGCATATCAAATATCACTTCTCAAAATTTTTGTGATTATTGAATAAAAAATCCGCAGATCTGGCAACACTGCTAGAAAATATGTTTCATGCGTTGATTTTAGATAGTCTTTTCTGCAAAAGGCTTTACCTTCATACAAAAAAATTAAACACTACTTTGGTTTGCATCACAGGGCCACCAATGGTCGAGCAGTTCTGCGCTCAAAGCTGGTAGATGGGAAGTGCCCGGTTCGATCCTAGGTCGCGCCGTTAGGAATTTTCCGTGTTTTTCTCCGAAACTCGCGTAAATACAGGCTAAGACTCCTTAGAGCGATTTTTCGCCCCTCAGAGGGCATTCTACGTATAGGCCTCGGACCCTAGCGTAGTCAATCGGTTTTAAACCCTAGCAATCGATTCGTATCACCATATCTAAATAAGAATATCTAATATTATGCGTCGCGTTTATGAATGAAAAGGTTCGTAATTGTGTTTGAAAGTGATTAGTTTGCAATTAATAGCAGCCAACACAAAATTTCATCTCATAAATCAATCCAATAAGAAATGAATTAATAAAAATTTTATTTCCCATATACATTAAGGAAAAGGTTCAAGCGAAAGTGAAGGGGAAAGCTTTAACACTTTTCAATAAAGGTTAAAAATGCTGACGACTTCAGTTTATTAGCACGGCCGTAGCTATTAAAAATGGTAGAAATAGGATAACTAGCTTGTGTACAGGGACGCCCAAAAGAATGACAGTTAATTGCTTTCTATTAGATGCATTTTTATAAATCAAAAATCACATTTAAAAACTTTGTACTGCGAAAGTCGTATTAAATTTTAGATTTATTATGTATATGATTTAAAAAAAAAAAAAAAAAAAATCTATAGAATAGGGTATGTTTAGCATTAAAATTTACAGAATCTCACCAAAATATTCAAACACATTATAAGAGCTACAATTGGAAATTGTTAGAACTGCATTTCCGTTTACGTTAAGGTTTTTTAACACTTTTCAACAATGTTTTGGAGTGATTATGAATTCAGTTAGTTTGTCTGTCTGTATTTTTTTCCGTTGTGTGATAATGTAAGCAAAATACATAAAAGGTTAAACGAGGCAACAAGTACATACATTTGGAAAATATTAATAGTCTATGCAAACCAAATGATTTTTCGTTCTTGTTTAAAAAATTAAACGAATTCTTGTTATCATCTGGTTTAATGTAAAATGTAAAATTATCATTTATTATGGAAGGATTAAAATTATAATAAAAATAAGAACTAATTAAAAAAAAAAGTTATTTAAATTTATATTAACTTATAATATTAGAATAAGTTGAATCTTAATACAGTAGTTTTCTCTTTTGTAAAGGAGGAGCGGGGGAGGGATCACAGTGAGAAAATTTACCTGGGGTCACATGAAATCTATAAGCTGCCCTGGCGTAATATCAATTAGAGGGGGCCGCCAAAAATCTATTGCTTAGGGCCGCCAAAATTGTAAAGCGGCCCCTGTTTTCCTTTTAGTAACAGGAGTAATTATTTGCGGCACAAACTACACTGCAACTAAATGATTCTTCATTAGGATGCCATTCTATTCCCAATGCCTTAATTGACTTATTGGGTATCAATTCTGGCTCTTTTTCTTGAATTATTACCCCTGTATCCCTTAGCATTTGCTCATTATTGGAAAACCATTTGTGTAATTCAAATCCTCCCTTGGACAGTAATTCAGATAGGAGTGTTATCAGTAATTTGCCTTCTTCAGTATTTGATGCACCTGTCAAAACGTCATCAACGTAAAAGTCCTCTAATAGTATGTTAGTCACATTTGGATAATTTTCACCTTCGTCTATTGCTAACTGTTTTAGTGCTCTAGTGGCCAAGTAAGGGGCTGATGCGGTTCTGTAAGTGACTGTACACAAACAAAATGTCTCTAGTGGTTTGTTTACGCTATCTCTCCAAACAATACGTTGAAATTCTCTATCATTTTCGTGCATCCTCACTTGTTGATACATTTTCTTTAAATCTGCGGTAATTGCGATGTTGTGGCAATGAAATCTCAAAATAATTACGAATAAATCATCTTGAATTTTTGGACCTACCATAAGCGTATCATTAAGCGAAATTCCTGATGATGATTTAGCACTTGCATCAAAAACAACACGAAGGCGTGTGGATAAACTAGATTCTCTAAGAACGAAATAATGCGGCATGTAGTAATATTTGTTTTCAACCCCAACAGTGTCTGTAATGGGCTCCATGTGTCCAAGAGGCTATACTCTTTCATGAAATCAATGTACTGTTCGTAAATGTGAGACATTTTTAAAAGTCTTTTTTCCAAATTAAAAAATCTCTGCGTAGCCATTTCTTTTGAATTTGCTAAAATTTCTCGATTAAATTTTAAAGGTAAACTAACCGAATAGTGACCCTCATGATTTCTTTTATGTTCCCTTTCAAACTGTAACTTGCACATTTTTTCTTCATTTGACATTATATTTTTGTTAGGAACTTGCTCTAACTCCCAAAACCTCTGAATTAAGTCAGTAGTGTTTATACAATTTACTGCGATAGGATTTGATTCACTAACTTCTAAAAAAAAGTTCCTGCAATTACCCACCCTAATTTTGAACTTACAGCAAACTGTAAATTAGTATTTCTTTTAACAATATTGCCATTTAATAGTGTGAGGAAAACATTAACTCCAAGTAAAATGTCAGTTGAATTTGACTTGTCAAATTGCGGGTTGGCCAAATTTAAATCTCTAAAATGATTTTTAATGTCACTGGGTAATGAAACATTTGGAGTTTTTCTTGTTATCTCGTTGATTACAAACGCAGAAGTAGAAAAACGTAAGTCACTCTGAAAATGGGGTGAAAATAATAAGTCGGCTTGCCCACTTGTTTGTGTATTGTAGGAACCCAAACATGAAATTGAACTATTAATTTGTAATTTGTTTGCAAATTCTCGTGTAATAAAATTAGCCTGGGATCCTGTATCCAGAATACACCTCCTATAGACATAATTGTTAGTTGAATCCTTCACCTTAATTAAAGCAGTACAAAGAAGTATTTGCTTGTTTAACTGGTTCTAAATTACCTGAAGAAGTGTAACTCCCAAAAAGAGAAGCACAAATCAAAGGGGATTCATTCTTATCAGTATGTGATTCTGAGGGATTGAAAGTTTGTGCTTGAACGTTCAATGGCATACTACTATTCACAAATTGTTTTGGGTTTTGTTTGTAATTCTCAAAATTTAAAAGCGAATAGTGTGATTTGGCACAATGTCTACATTTATTAATACTCTTACACAATTTAAGTTTATATAAATGTGATAAGTAGTTAAAACGCAAATTGTTACTTTTAACAAAATCTACGCATTTCTGAACATTTAAATTAAAAAATTTTGAACATTTTTGCAAAGCTCTTCGTGACAAAAAATACAATTGCTATTTGCATTATTGTTCTTAAAGAACTATACAGTTGTCTTTGATGGAATGTTTTTCTTAAACTGAAGCTTGTTATTGGCTACAGTTCGCGCATGATGCTGCAAAAACTCAAGGAGCTCCCTTAACTTGGGGATATTTTCTTTTTTCAATTCATGCTCGAACCACATTTTAGTAGCGGTATCTAATTTTTGCAGTATTAGGTATAAAATTAAAGTGTCACTGAGGTCATCAATTTTTTGCTCCAAAATCTCAAATGAGCGAATAATTTCATTTACATTGTCTACTAATTATAAAATTGCAGTTGACGATTCATTCTGAATACTTGGAAGCGATATTAATCTTCTAATCTGAGCAAATAATTGCTCTCTTTTGTTGGAATGCCATCTTTCAATAAATTTAGGGTAATTTCATAATTTGTGTCTGAGATAGAAATCGACTGAATTACCTTGAAAGCGTCACCTTTTAACAATGATTTCAGATATTGCAATCGTTGTGCATTTGACAAATTGGTATTAGTATGGACACTAGTGGTAAACAAGTCATAAAAAGTCAACCAGTCAGCATAGCCAGATTATGGCACGGGACACTGGCCCAGGGCCTCCAAATTTAGGGACCTCACTTCCAAAAGCTAGGGTATATGAGTATAAATTTTTAGTCGTCTAGTCAAAACAAAAATTGATTGAAACTCTCTTTCTAGAATACATTAAAGAGCTTAAACATGTGTTTAATTCTGCCTTTAATTTCTGAAACTAGTAAGATAGCTTTTATATTGGCTGACCAGTATGCTTTATTCATTTTTCGTTTGTCTTGATCTTAAAACTAATGATTTTCTTATGGGATGATAATAAACTATAGTAATCGAAGGTACAGCCAAATGAGAAATTTAAAGAACCCACTACACAGCATAAATTGTTTAAAATAGATTTTTTAAAAATATACTGTAAAATCCCAATTATAAGCCCCCCGTTTTTCAAATGCATAACCAGTAAAAAGTAGGGAGGGGCTTATAATCAGGATTATTAGAAATTTCTTTTTTAAAAAGTTGTGGTCGTGCCATCTACCACCAGAGAAAAATGTTAAATTATTAGTTTAAAATTATTTTATTATTAATTTAAATTAATAATTTTAATTAGTTTTTTGATATGGTTAATATGAAAGACTAATTAAAAAAAAATTAGACTGATTTTGGTAAAGTAAAGGCAAGGTAAATCTTGAAAGGTTATCAGACATTAATTAATTTAGTGTTTATAAATTAATAAGAGTATATATTTAGGTGAATATTAAACGCATAAAACTCATTTTATATATTATTGTTAAACATAACATTTTACAAAAATGAGACATCAATCTTTTTCATTGAAATAATTAAAAGAAAAACTAATAATGTTTTGTAAATGTAAGCTTTATTAAATAAGTAAATAAAAGAACTCTATTTATTCTTTAGTATATGAAAGCTAAATAAAGAGAGGTTTACTTATAGATTCAATTATTATTATTACTATTTTTTAACCCCTTCCGATACGATTTAATAATAAAAAGTGTGCATGAAATAACCATTTAATTTTTATTTAAAAAAACTTGTTTCATTTTATAATTCTTACATATTCTTAATTAATATTCATTTTTACATATTGTTCAATGACATTAAAAACGGTAAAATTAAGAAAAAATCAGAGCAAAACTTTAATAAGGTATATAGTTAATAATCTTCAAGCGTGTGGTACTTTTCAAAACACTCTGGTAAGTGCAAAGGAATCCTGCATTGTTTACACTGCCGCTAGGGAGTCTCACTTCTAATTTTATTCTTGTAACACACACGGTTAGTAGGTTTTCTTTTATTCTGAGTTGAAAGAATGTATTCTGGAAAATGTCCCCATCTTTTAGCCTGCAACCTAGCCGGGGTGTCACTACATGAAGGATGTCCATGGGTTTTATAATCCGGTAGTGTAACTTTTTGTATGATTTGTTCTGCTATGTCCAGTCGAAAGCTCCCAATTCCGATTTTGTTGGCATTATTGATTTTGTTATATAAAACATATGAATTGTAGAGTGCAATGTCAAACATGTAAAAAAATATTTTCTTATATCCTTTCATATATTCTTATGATTCTTCATAATCGCTCCAATCACCTTGACCTTCATAGTCTGCAAAACTCTTATCCATTATGGTATTTACTATGCAACACGTTTTTCCTTTACAGAAATATATATTGACTGATGCTCACACTAAATTTTTACAAGAATGAAATCTTACAGACTAACAACAATTCGGCCGTGACTTGTACCAAGAACTTCTAATGATAAACAATATGTGATAGGGATCTGTGATATTTCCACAAGTAAAAAAGGTGTTGCCAAATCCAGTACACTAGAAACTTTAAACTAAATTAATTATCATATTCAACAGTAAGCATGACGAGTGTAGCTCGTCATTGTGCGATATGGCATGAAAAACCAATGACGAGCTAGACTCGTCATTTTACCGGAAGGGGTTAATGAATATTGAGGAAACCTGTAAGAACATTTTCTGGAATTAAGACTGGTGCTGCCATCTATCGGGAAATAGGTTTACAATTTCAATACAGATCTATACTTATTTCATAGTTCTTATTCCCACCTCATTGTTATTTTGTTGAAACAGAAGGAGAAGAAGGGAGTTAATAAATTTTGCGTTAAAAAATATTTTAAAAGAATGCATTTATTTAAAATCATTAAATATACATAAGATTTCATTTTACTCAAAAAGAAAAAATGGAGAGGGGAACTTATTTTTTGGATTATGCAAAAAATCCAAAATTGCCTAAAAGTGGGGAGGGGGCTTATAATCTGGATTTTACGGTATATATAAATAAAGTTTTTTTTTTTTGTGGGGAGGCATTTTGACAAGCTCTGTAAAGCAGAAGAGGGGCCTCCAAATAGGGGCATCAGTGCCCCAGGTCTTCAAAAAGCATAGTCGGGCCCTGCCAGTCAGTAATATTTCCCCTAAAAGTAGGTAATAAAAGTTTTGGAGAGCGCACGCTCTCGACTTTTTGTTCTGTTTTTAAAATTGAAACTTCCTCATTGTTTATTTTTATTGTTGAAATCTTTCTGTTTAGTAACAATAACAATTTGTCACGACTATTTTGAATGTTGTCCTGTTCATCAATTAGTTCATCTAATTCCTTTTCATCTGAAACTTCATACAACTGGTTAAAAATTTCACCTAATTCAGAACAGTATTTATTGCATTTATTTTTTAATAATTCTAACTGATAAATATCGTAATCTGACGTTTCAAGATTGCATCTATCTTTAAATTTAGTGATCTGTCCCTTAAGAACTCTTTTCCGCATTATTATTGCCTTTTGTGAAGACATGATCAATTTTACTTTTATTTTTTAAGAATTTATTTTGGCTAAGCTTTACTATAAGGCACCCCTTGGCGATTTGTGACACTGTGATGCGATTCAGTGTATCGACACTTTTTAATGTATCAGAACTTTGATTAACCGTCTCGGAACTTTGTTTTTCTTTTTGCACTTTTTGATATTTAAATAGAATGTTTAAAAGTCACTTACTGGCTTATTCCGACGTTGAGTCACTCAGAACATCGAGAGTGGCGAAAATGAAAATCAAACCGAAATTTTCTCCGGCGATTCCAACCAATAGTTTGGCACTTGTGAATTTGTCAATAAATTTTGCCTTGGTTTTCACGTTGACTAAAGAATACACATGGGCTGTATAAAGTAATTAACTCTCTAAATAAATTGTACACATATTTATTTTGGTTGAGAGCAGCTCTTGCTGCTAACTCGTACATGGTTACATCACAATCAACAACTGAAAAGAAGAGAAAACAAAAATACTCACAGCTAGAAACCCTGGATAATCTCAGAGATACGACAGGTACTTAGTACGCATGCTCAGTGGACAAACGCTTGTCCAGATTCCCTCTTGCTACGGTAACCTTTTACAATGCTTGGCGCTGATCACGCATTTTGGTGATTTGTCGGTGTAAGTTTTTAAAGATATTCTCTAAAGTAAAGCAAAAAAATTTTTCTTTGCAATCAAACTAAGATACATTATGCTTTACGTTACATTCGTTTTATTATTATTATAATTATTATTTAAATTTAGATTACATTTCTATATTCATAGAAATAATTTACACCATCTTATCATACTGCATATCAAAAATTCTGTATTTTAATACTCTTTAGTTTTTAATAATATACTATGCAACTGTAGTCTAAAAATATATATTTATACAAACTGATAATAAAAATAATAATAATAAAATTATTTTTATTTATTTAAAAAATAATTTATTTTATCAAATTTGTCCTTGTAGTTACTGGTAAGAAAGTTCATCAATATTAAGATTAATTTGTAAAAATTTGATGATTTAACAGTTAACTTGATTTGATATATTCATTTGAGAGATGACCGTTTAGCTTTATGATTAATTTTATTTATTGCAGTAACTTACAAATATATACATTCTCAGCACATTAAATGTTTAAAAATTGTTGTAGTTGGTTTATAAAAGGTTTTTCAGGGGGTAAAATGTTTTTGAGACTGTAAAATTAACTTTGCTCTCAAAGCTGGTAGACGGGAGATATCAGGTTCGATACCAGGTAGCGCTCATCGGGCTAACTTTTAGAAATTATCTGCAGTTTTCTCCGAAACAAGCGTAAATATGGGCTGGATAACCTTAAAAAGACCACCCCTTACTTAAGTTATTCAACCCATACCACGGCCTTTCTTTTGTAGGCAACTGGCACATTAACACCGGCATGTTTTTCTTAAAATAATTCAGTTTAGGAAAATTGAATTAGTTTAATGCTTAAAAACATACCAATATTTTATAGTTAAATGTATAATCATTGATAATATTAATATTTGTAAAAATATTTATTAACTTTAAAAGTTTTATACATCCTTATTGTTCATGTCAAAAGTTTATTTTTCTTCAAATGTAATACAAATATATATATATATATATGTATATATATATATATATATTCGTATTTTGTACCTTTAAATAAAGTATGATAAAAAAAAAAAGAGAGAGAGAGAGAGAGAGAGAAAATAACGTATGTGATAAAAAGAAATATGACACTAAAAATTAAATAAATAAATTAATTAATTAATTAATTAATTAATAAACAAATAAAGAAAATAAAGAAATTAGCACTTATAATTTTACAACATAAAATTCTAACATATGTTGATCTCATAAAGAATGGTTGATTGCTTGTATGGCTTAAGACTGATTGACTACTCCTAGGGCCTAGGCCTACAGGAGAAATGCCCTCCGTGGGGGGGGGGGGGGTTCTAAGTGAATCTAGTTCGTATTTACGCGAGTTTTAGAGAGAACTACGGAAAACACCGAACGGCTAGATCGATGAACGCGTTTTTTGATCGAACCCGGCACTTCCCATCAACCAACTTTGACCGCAGTTCCGCTTGGCCACCATAGAGGTATTTACTTCTATTAATGCCTTGATTTCTCCATAAAAAATAAATAAATAAAATAAAATAGATAAACAAATAAAAAAAAATTATGTTTTTAAATTAATAAATAAGAGAACAATAAGCATTTTAATACTTTTAACCTTATTCTTTTCCCCCTCATATTCCGCATTTTTGAATAAATATAAGAAAAATATAAGGCACCTATTGAGTTTAAGCTTTATGCATTAAATGAATGTACTAGCCTTTATTAACTCCTGAAGAAATTAAAGAAAAAAAAACTTAATAATGAAAAGGTCTTTTTATTTATTAGTTATGTATTTTTAACACTAAAATTTCCAAAAATATGCTTTACTCTATTAATTGTATTTATATCTAAATGTCTGTTATATTAATCAATATAATTTTTAATAAGATCAGGTAAAACAAAAATAAATAGATAAATAAATAAAATAAGAATAAGTGTATATTAGTTAATGTTAACTTACATAATTTATTTTCAAAATTGTTCTAAAAAGAAGGGGGGGAAAAACGGAACGCCGCACGTTAAAAGTGCGATTTTTTCCGAAAGAAGTTGGCTGTGTAATTATTGAAGTTATCGCCAAATACAAGACTGTTTTAAGAAAAGTATTTATTTAAAAAAGAATTGACGAAAATCAATGAAAATTTTTATTTCTATTAATAGAAAAAACATTTAGGAACATGAAAATTTGCTTCAAAAATTTTTAATTACATTTAATTAATATGAATTATAAGCATTTTTGAAAGTCACAATTTCTCCCTGCCTTATGTCTATGGTAGCGATGCGCGAAATCGCCTCGGGCGGTCAAAGGGAGCTTTCCACCAATCAAAAATTATGAACACCTTGTCGTATCTCTCAGTAAAGGGTCGCTACTCACAGCTGAGGTGTGGCGCCATCTGGTTAGTAGAATACTTACTCTCTTAACCAGAGACCTTTAGGTCAATCTTTTAAAAAATCTTATCTAAGCAGAAAACAGTAAAAGCTATATTTAAATTTAAGGGTCTAAGTAAAGATGATTTGGCTAGTGTAAATAGAAGTATATTAAACTCAGTAAGTACAAAAATTTATCATTAACAAATAAATTTTATTTATAGAAAAGAAATATGTATAACAATGAACAATGTATAACAATAACAAATAGGTAAATTACCTTCTTAAGTGCAGAACAGACAAGCAACATCTTTAGATGTATTTCAACATACACTCATGTCCATAAATTAAGGATAATGCTAGTTGAGGCAAATAAAGGTTCAGAAGCAAAACAAACATGACTTATTCATAAAGTCCATTTATTAAACAAAAGATCAAGAACAAAAAAAGGTGGTTTATGTCGGATACCATTTATAAAAACTACGATTTTTGCTCCCTGAAGCGCAATTACATAAAATATCTCCCTTACAAAAACTTAACATTAAGTTGTTGGTATGATGGTTAATACATTGTATGTCTCTCAGATGATGAAATACAGTCCTTACAACGCCTAGGAATGCTGAGTATTAATTTATTGATCTGATCTTTGGGGAATATTACTGTACTCAGTAAGCAATACTCTCCGAAGTTCCGGTACACATGTAGGAGGGGGTTGACGGACTACAACTCGTCGGAAAAGCATGTCCTACACATGCTCTATCTGATTCTAGTCAGGTGAGAATGCTGGCCATTCCATGCGGGTGATAGCTTCAGATTGTAGGTATCTGTGTACAACTTTTGCACGGTGAGGACGCGCATTGTCATCCATAAACACAAATTCTGGACTCATGGCACCCCTAAACAAACGTACATGTTGTTTCCGAATGATGTCCCGATAAATTTGGCCTACCATTCTTCCAATTTGAACATGCAGATCTGCTATGGTGCCCAATATAATCCCCCCCTCCCCCCCAAAAAAAAAAAAAACGCGCCATCCTGCCCCACAGTAACGGTGTCATTCAATGATGATGTTTTGGTGGTAACGGGTACCTGACGTTCTACATAGGAAAGTCTGGCGTGAATCATACTGTAAACTAAACCTGGACTCGTCAGAAAACATCACAAAAGCACACTGTGCCGATGTCCACATTGCATGTTCTCTACTCCAAGTTAACCGCTGGCACAGTGCATTGCCGTGAGTGGAACACATCTAACAGACCTGCGAGCATATAGACCAATATCTCCCAAATACACGGTTTGTCTTGAAACTGTGGTACTCGTGACTGCAGACAGCTGACGAGACAGATCTGGTGCTGTGCTTTATCTGCTTATTTTGGCAGTTACTGCCAAATACCGGTAGTCATTCGGCTTTGTAACTCTGGGCCGACCAGTACTGTCACGTCGACTGGCATTTCCATCATTTTGGAATCGTTGCTAAAGCTTAGAGATGACACTTTGGGTGATTCTAAGTTCCCCCGATACTTCTATCTGAGTACGTCCCAATTCTAATCGGTCGATAATTCTACCACGTAAAAAAATATCTGCATGCGTCCTCTGTGTCATAACCATTCGGTTGTGGCACTGAGCAGCACACAGAACGCTTGTGAACAATTTTCCTTCTTTGCTCTCATTCCTTATCTACCCCCTTCTTACACTTTCGTCATTGTAACATCATATTGACGTCATCTGATGGCTTCCTATAAGTTGCGTATTATTCTTAAAGATGTGTATGGTATTTCTACAGGTGAAATTTTTGCATTAACGTTCGATTTCAGTGTGAATCTGAATTATCCTTAATTTATGGACATGAGTGTATTTGATGATACTTGATAAACAATCTTGTACATCCAGATAAACAGATCATTATATTTTACATAAAACACAAAAAAAAACTTTTAACGGTAACACTGAAGATAATTATAAATTATAGATGACACAACTAAATCACAATAACGTTGATATACGATGTCTCGTGGTCGCCACGTTGACCAGCGAGGGAAAGAAGAACCACAGACACTACATCTCGTGGTCGCCGTGTTGACCAGCAAGAAAACGAACGAAGATTTGAAAAAAAAAAAACGAGTTTATTCACGGCCATACTAGATCACTCCTCGGCGCCAACACCCAACGTCGTGAAAGCGGCCATACGTTGGCGCCTTTGGCGTAGAGTGATCTAGTAGGGCCGTGGTTTATTTGAAGACCATCAAAGCAAACTGCACTAAGTGTAAGTCAGGTATGGATCTGCCACTATTTAAACTGTATAAAAATTTAACTCATTTAATTTTAATTTCGAAACTTAACATAGTTTAGCGCTAAAGTATAAACAATTTTAACATCATTAAACTTCAAACTTAACAACATATTTCAAAAAAAAAAAAAAAAAAACAACATCGTTTTCAAATTATTTTGAAGTTTTAACATCGCGAGATGAAAAACAATTAATGAGATTAAACTCATCTCAACTATAAAACGTAACATCCTGAAGCTGCAACAAAAACAAAGGCAGCTATCAAAGCTAAAATTATACTGCCATACTGGAACTGATAAAACTGCCAAGTGTGAAGTTGTTCAATTCGTCGCGTTTTTTTATGCTACACAAAGTCAATAAATTTGCATATCAACAAACATCGATAACGCTACCTAACGGTCAAAGCCAAAACATAATTTATAATAACTATTTCTAAAGTAATGGCAACAGTAAAAATAGAATAGTTACATAGGCCGAAAATGGCAACGATAGAAAGGTAAATAGACATCGATGTATTGACACGCCAAATATTTGAGCAAACGAAATGAACTTTAACAAAAGAAAAATAAGTAAATGTCTAATAAATTCAAAAGAAAAGGTAAATTAAAGCTTTTTCCAAGAAATGAGTAGATTTTTATATATAAGAAATTAACAATTTTTATATGTGAGGACATTGATAGTTATCAATGCCTCCCACCGCAGCATATAAAAAATATCACAAAAAAAATTATAGCAGCAACAAGAGTTAGACATACACCAAACACCATCATGTAATTTCCAAGAGTCCATGACAAAAAAAAAAAAAAAAAAAAATGTATCGCTATACGATACAAAAGACAATTTGATGAAGTAGAGAATGCCATTAACAAAACTAATGTAAAAATAATTGTGAACAAGATTATACTAAGTGCACTTAATATATCAAGTATATCTAAAAACCAAAACTGCTAAAATTTCTTTAATATGAAACAAAATTAATGAAAAATAATGTAAAATATTTTTTTCTCCACGTTTTTAGATGTTCATAATTATCCGCGTTTGTAATGATCGATAGACGGCGCTTTGTGAACACTGCAGTTGTTAGTAAACATTATAGCCACGTGTGTTCCATTAGTGTTCTTTTTGTTTCGTACTATAATTTCTCCGCCATTACATTATGGAAAATTGATTGCTTTTGGAAAAAATACTTCAGTTTATTCAAAGTTCGATCGGAAGTAGATTTTTAACTGAAGTTGAACAAATATTAATTTCAAATCATCTGATTAATTCTTTACTTCCATTAGCCGAAGCAACTGAAATTTTAAATTTGTCATTTGGAAATAAATGGAAGCTCAATTCTGGATTTCTTGATCCTTTGGAGTTACACTGTGGCACACAAAAGTATGCGTTATCTTTTTTACCGTATTTATTCATTTTTATTCAATAAATATATGTGAAACTAAATATCGGCAAGCAATGGCGGCTGTATGGAATTCGAATTAAACCATGTTTATTGTAATTTCACCTTAGCCCACCAGAAGGCGAGCATTTCATTACAATCGCGGATAGGGAAAATCAAGATTTTTTCGTTTTTAACTTACTAGCGGATAAATTACAGTTGACATGCGAATTTGTTAACTACTGGACTAGATTAATTCATATATAAGCCTTTAATTTTTCTTGGACGGACATTACTGATAATTCTTAGAAAAAAAAGAACTTTCATGTAGTGAAGTATGATAAATGTGTTTTTTAAGTGGAAGTATAATTTCAATCCGCCAAATTGCTAATGAAATTCGAAGATCTAAAATTGCTGAAGGAAATGTGATCAAATGTTGAACTACTGGTTCGATAGGAGAGAGATCTGATGCAAAATCAGAGTTGTTTTACAGAGATCGAAGACTCATAATTCCTCTTACTGTTCTACTCATAATGACTGCTGCTGAATTTGCTCGTAATTTTTAACGAAAGGTTGGGGTCCACATTTATGCATGTTTAAAATAATTAATATGTTAAAATGAATAAAAAACCTGTAATAATCAATAAGCATTCAATGGGGGAAAGAACGTCTGTGTTAGAGTTGAATAAAGACAATATTAAATGGCAAAATGTTGCATTTTCGGAGGAAAACATTTTAAGTTTCTGCCAAGCGCCGTTGAATTCCGTCCAGCCGTTCTCGAGTGATGCCCGGACAAACGTGTTTTAGTATTTTACCCCCTAAGGGGGAACGGGGGGGGGAATTTCTGAAAAGTTGATAGATATAATTTTAAGTTGGGCGAAGACCTAAATTCCTGCCAAGCGCCGTTGAATTCCGTCCAGCCGTTCTCAAGTGATGCCCGGACAAAAAAATTTTCTGAAGTCATTTTCGGCTTTCATGGGGTGTAAAACGTGAAGATATCGCAAAAATTTTCGATTCCGACAAATTTACAGACAAAAGTCTGATTTTATTAATATAGATATATATACCAGAGAGAACGTCTGACTGTTTCACCCTAAAAAGAGACCCCATAAAATATTAACTTAAAGAATAACTGAAAAAAAATTACTAAGATTCGAGCTGTCCTTATAATTGTGAACACCTGAAAAATCATCTTTTTGTCCGTATTTAAAGATTTTTATGATAGAAAACGATAAAACATTTTAAATATAGTCTATTAATGAAATTCAAATTAATAAAAAATACATTTGTTTAAATAATAGTGTTCAGTGTTTAGTTATGTCCTTATAATTATGAGAACCAGTGTATATACAATATAGACAATATGTAAATGAAAAAATAATGAAAATGTATATATACAAATACATGTACACAAGGCGCCTTGCGAATTTTTTTCTCATTCAAACCATGAAAAAAAAAAAAATGAAACACATCTGCAAAGTGAAGAAAATAGCATGAACACTAGAATTTTAAAGAAAGATTACTTTTATAAATTTTAATAGATCATTTTTTGTTAATCGCTTGGTAAACGGGTCGGCAAGATTTAATTTAGAAGAAATATATTCAATAGTAAATTTACCCTCATCAAACCAGTCCCTAATAAAGAAAAGTTTTATATTAATATAACGTGTGTGAAAGTTTTCTATCCTGGACTTAGTCAAACGTATGGCAGCTTGATTATCAGCATATAAAGTAGGTATATCAAAATTATCTATAATCTTTAAACTAGAACATTCACATAAAATATTATAGAACCAGTCCTGCTCACGAATACAATCACACTTAGACACAAATTCTGTCTCCATAGTAGAAATTGTAATTATTTTTGTTTATTAGTGCGCTATGAAACAGCAGCACAATCCAAAAGAACTAACTGACCTCCCATAGAAACGCAATCATCTCTGTTAGCGGCAAAGTCAGCGTTAGAATATGAAATTAATTTAATCTGTGTGCATTTAAAATGCAGTTTACATTGACTGGAAAATTTGATATATCCTAAAAGTTTAAGTAAACCTTGCCAATGTTTAATGCCTGGATTCTGTTAGAACTGTGAGAAAATGTTAGTGGCATAAGCAATGTCAAGTCTTGTACGATTTGCAATAAAAGAAATACAACCAAACAGATTTCTATAAGGTAAATGAGATGCTTTATCGATGTCTGTTTGAATAACAGGACAATCACTCTTTGAAAACTGTATTCCTTTAACAATAGGCAAGGAAGAGATAGGTACCCGGTGATTTTGAAACCTTTTACTAACTTCGTCAATATATTGACTTTAATGGATCAAAACCCCTGTATCTGTGTACTCAAACTCCACACCTAACAGCTTACGAGTGATACCCAAAATTTTAGGTCAAACTTAGACTTTAAAAGATTTAAAATATCATTTGCCTGGGATTCTGTCCCACCAAAAACAACGATATCATCCACATAAGCCAATAAAACAGAAATCATAATACGAATATGCACAGTTACAATTTTCAAGTTTATTAAAACCAAGTTCCAACAATACCTTATTTAATTCATAAAACCATAATCTGCCTGACTGATGTAACCCGTACAAAGCTCTATCTAACTTGCAAACCCAATCTTCTTTACCTTTTTCAGTTGTAATGTATTGGATGTTGTATAAGTTAAAGAATACTCACAACTTATTATGTAATTAATAGCTTCTGTATTAAAAGACATCACAAGACAATACTACATTGAACATAAACAAAACATACCGGCTTACTGCTGACAGATAGTTGCCAGATTCAGACATTAAGAGCAAAGTACATGGAGGATAGAAAGTTTGTAAGTCCCCAATAAGTAAATACCAAATTCCTCCCCCCTTAAAGATTTAATCTTTTAGGTGGACGTATATGCCGTCGAGGACGAGTGACAGCTAAAGATTGATCAGAAGGAACTTGTACAGGCAGAGTGCGACTCCGATTATTGGGCTTAGGAAGCAGAGCACGCAAATAATAATTCATATTGATGAGTCCATATTAAAACGAAACACTTTTAATTAGACGAACACTCACATCACATAGTTACATATAGAGAAACAAATATTCAAAAAAAATGTACAGGTAAAAGATGCGCCGTACGAACAGTCCAAGTGGTGGCGCGCCAGTCGTTATTGGAATGATCTATTATACAGTGAAGGAGGGTAAATACAAGAGGCATTGGTAATGGAAAATAAATGTAACCTAACCCCCCCCCCCCCCCCACACACACACAATGTCGACGTATTTACCCAAATAACAATGTTACATCTTCCAATCCCATAATTTTACAACAGTTGTAATGTTTTGATGATGTTAATTTGTAAGAATGTCAGCCCCCATATTTTCAGTAGACACAAAATTTAAATCAATAATTCCATTTTTCAGTGCATCCCTTATGAAATGATGCCTAATATCTATATGTTTAGTGCGCTTATGAAAGATCGGATTTTCAGCTAATTTAATAGATCCTAAGTTATCTGTAAATATACTCACTTTTTCAATTTTTCCATCAGATAACTCATTTAGTAATTTACATAAATATATCCCTTCCTTAGTGGCATCGGATAAAGCCATATATTCGGCTTCCGTTGATGAGAGAGCTACGGTACACTGTTTACGGCTTTCCCATGTAATTGCACTCCCGCAAAATATGAAACAGTAACCTGTATATGATCTACGGTCATCGAGGCAGTTCCCCCAATCCGCGTCAGTGTAGCCGATTAACGGCTCATTACTTTTTCTAAATACAAGTCCAAAATTTATTGTTTTCTTTAAGTATCATAAAACTCGTTTAGCGGCAGTCCAATGAGTTTTATCAAAACAAGTTAGAAATTGACTTAATTGACTGACGGAATTTGCAATGTCCGGCCTGGTGGAAGTTGCAAGATACATCAAACTTCCAACTAATTCACGGTAGGGATATTCGTTTTCACAACATTTTTCGGCCTTTTTTAATCGAATGCTTGTATCCATAGGACAAGCTACGGGCTTGGCTTCTGTCATGCCAAAACGCTCTAACAGCTCTCTAATATAACTATGTTGACTCATTGTTATAAGGCCATTTTCTAACTGAAAATTTATCCCTAGACAATATTTAACTATGCCTGAATATTTAACATCTAGTTTTTCGTTAAGATGAATTTTGAAGTTTTCTAACATATCAGGGTCCTGTGACATAAACAATATGTCATCAACGTAAATCATTATAAGAGTCAACCCTTTATCACTTTTAATATAATATAAACATGGATCTGCATTTGTTCGTTTTGCTCCGAAATCATTCAAAATTTTATTTAACTCAGTGTTCCAACACCTCCCGGCCTGCTTGAGCCCATACAGCGATTTTTTTAACAAAAGAACTTTATTCCTTACATTTAGATATTTAAGAATCTCGGCTGCTATATCAGATATGTCCCTATCGCAATTTTCATTTATAATTATTTGAAATATTTCTTTAAAGTAATCGGGAACTTCCATAAAAATTTCCTCATCTAATTTTCCATTCAAATATGCTGACGTTATGTCAAATTGATGTATTTTTATTCCTAATTTAGCAGCATAACCTGCCAAGACTCTAATAGATCCCATTCTTGCTACCGGAGTAAAAGTTTCACGAAAATCTATACCTAATTTTTGACTAAAACCGCGAGCTACTAATCTCGCTTTATATTTCAAAAGAGAACCATTTTGATCATATTTATTTGTAAGGACAAATCTACCTTTAATGCATTGTTTCTCGGGCCTGTCTGTCACTACGAATGTATCATTTTTTAATATTACTTTTACTTCCTCAGTCATTGCTTTATACCACTTAGAAGCCTCCGAACCCTTCAAAGCATTATTTATTTCTATTTCCGAATTAAAACTATAAACAGCATTTGCAATTGATTCCGGCTCCCTAATTATTTCGCGATTACGCAATGATAATATATTTTTCTCTTCTGAAGCTTCGAAAGGCGCAGTTACAAGGTCACGTGACAGTTCATCTTTTTCATTTTTTATTTCAAGAAGAGGAGAAATTTTTTCTTCTGACTGCTGCATGTGTAACTCATTTTGCGGTTCGCTTAATTGTATTTCTCTTTGAAAAACATCTGGATACAATTGACCTACTTTTGAAAAATCCTTAGATTTCGCTTCAAAAAATTTTACACTACGGGATATAATTACTGTATTTGATTCAGGAAGATAAATACGAAATGCTTTTGAATTTTCTGAAAAACCGACAAATAATCCTTTTTTAGACCTTGGGTAAAATTTATGTTTAGGGTGGTTATTGAAATAATAAGAAGTGCAGTCAAAAGTCTTGAAATAACTAACGTTTGGTATTATATTATTCCATAATTCATATGGGGTTTTTCCATTTAAAGCTTTTGTTGGGCATCTATTTCTTATATAATTAGAAGTGTTAATAGCTTCTGCCCATAAATTTAAGGGTAATTTTGATTGTGATAATAGACAACGGGCCTTTTCGACGAGAGTTCTATTTTTCCTTTCAGCGACACCTGATTGCTCCGGGCAATAAGGGGTTGTTAATCTATGCTGAATACCATTTTCTTTCAAGAAATTTTCAAATTCAGTCCCAATAAATTCGCCCCCATTATCACTCATGAATTTTTTAATTTTTTATAGATTTTTCATTTTCCCAAAGAAGTTTGATTTCTTTAAAAGCATTCAATGCCTCATCTTTAGTTTTTAAGAATTTTACTGCACAATAACGAGAATAGTCATCAATAAATGTAATAAAATAAAGGGACTTACCTATGGAGGGTATCCTAATGGGCCCACAAAAATCCGAATGAACTATTTCTAACATTTTTGTAACACGATCTGAGTGCTTAGGGAAAGGAGGACGGGTCATTTTATTTAACGCGCAAACTTCACAATTGAAGTCGGATACCTTTTTAATATTTAACCCCCTAATGTGACCCTTTAAATTTGAATCAATCAAATCTTTTACATTTAGATGACCCATTCTACAATGCCCCTTTTCCACATCGGCAAAAATATTTTTAGAACTATCGATTGATTCACTAGAAAAATTAGCTGCATTATTTATATTTGCATTATTATCCCGCAAATAATAAAGTTCATTTTTTCTGTCCGCAATTAGAGTCACATTTTTCTTTTTGTTATTTACAATAGCACATTTGTCTTTAAAAGTTACAGTGAAACCTTCGTCGCACATTTGTGACACGGACAATAAGTTCGTTTTCAATTCTGGAACCAATAGAGCATCATTGATCTCTACATTTTGAAGTTTTGAGTTGACTTCTGCTTTAATTAATATTTTACCAACACCGGACACATCAGTTGTTTCATTATTCGCTAAATTTACAGATTTTATATCCGTATCCTTTAAATCGTGAAATTTGGAGTCATTTTTCCCCATATGTCGAGTACAGCCGCTGTCAACACACCAAAGATTCTCGGATTGTTCTTTGGATAATATGTACGTATTCGTTGAATTTGTGCTGGCCAGTAGTCCTAAACTGTTTTGTCGATATTTAAATGATTTGTCTTTTTCACACTGATTAGCACGGTGACCGATACGTTTACATTTCCAGCAGGTAATTTTTGAATTATCTCTTTCGTTCTGAGTGTACTGTTCAGTAATCTTAGGATTCCTTTTATTTTTATTCCACGGAGCAGGTTTCTTTCGGAAATTCCCAGTCATGAACGCTCCATCGCTCGGTCTGTCATCATGGCGTCTGGCGTCGTTTTCTTCTACTATTTTTATTCGGAGTACTTCTGGTTTAGGTAGCTCATCCCTGGATTCTATTGCGCACCGGAAATTTTCATAACTGGATGGTAGGCTGTATAACAACATCACAGTTAACAAGTCATCATCTATTTTAATATCCATTTCAGATAGTTTATCGACTATGTCAAAAAACTTTCGAAGATGATCTCGAATGCTCACAGAAGAGGAATCTGCCATTTTATGTTGAATAAGCGATTTTAACAGTGACGCTTTTCTAGCGGGGCCTTTAGATTGATATATTTCTTATAATTTTTTCAATATATCCAGGGATGTTTCACAGTTTTTTATTTGTTTCAGTTCAGAAGGCGATATACACAAAATTATGTCGGCTTTGGCCTTTTCATCCATATCAATCCATTTATCGAACGTTTCCTTTGATTTCGCATCACTTGCCACGAGCTCTGGCTTTGGTTTAGAGCCAGATACATAAATCCAGGATTCATTTTTTTATCAAGAGTGCCTTCATTTGTATTTTCCAGGTTTCGTAATTATCTTTGTTTAGCGTTTCAATACGTAGTGTTCCATAAGACGCCATTTTCAAACGTGGTCGTCTATCTAACAGATAAAAGTCTATTTATCGTAAATAAAAGTTAATTTGCTCTGGGCCCATAACCTACTGGGCTTAGAAAGCAGAGCACGCAAATAATAATTCATATTGATGAGTCCATATTCAGGGCCGGCTCGACCATATAGGCAAACTAGGCGATGGCCTAGGGCGCTCAAATCTAGAGGGCGGCACAATCCAGACAACAAGATCTATTTTATTTATTACTATCTAACGACACTATAGAATAGATAAAATGTAGTCTTGGAAACACAGCACTCATGTTATGTGAAAATTTTAAACACTTACAATCTTTGTCTAGAAAGGACTAAAAGATACAAGTCTGCTGCTATGACTTGGAAACATTTACTGAGTTTTCTCTGGCGTGTTTTCAATTGGACGAGTAAAAATGAAGTAAATGGATAATCCTCGAATTGACTTTTCAGGGCATCAAAGCACATCAAAGTCAATCTAATTTATCTAATGAGAAGCGCTGGAGAAAGAGTCACAAACAACTGGCTTGATTTTACCATAATAACGATCTATTTATTTCGAAAACTTACAACGTCGAATTGAGTTTTGAAAACCGTGCATCATTAAATCTGTCCATCTAATTGTTAACAGCTTTACACTATATCTAAAAGTGACCGAGTCATTATTTAATGGGGCTGTACGTTATTGGAACTATAAAGTTTTGACTTTCGATTCAAGGGTCTAAATTGTACATCATGTTTTTTATAATTTTGAACTGACATAAAAAGAAAATAATAATAATAAGATTTGAAGGAAGGTAAATCTAACTAGAAAGAAGTTTTAGCTCTTTAGACTAGGTGACTTTGTAGGGGGCTATGTGTGGGGGCTTTTTGGAATTTTACAAAGTGATTCTGTTATAGTTTCTTTTTCTAGTAGTTCAACTTAGTAATAAAATGTGAAATTTCGTCTTCAGTACAGTTGATACTTGAGACTAGCTGTTAACAGAAAAAAAAATTTTGGAGTACAATTTTGTAAGAGAAAATCATGGAAAAAGTATCATTAGCAAAGCAAATTAGGCTCCTTTGAAAAGTTATTTTCGTCCGAATCCTAAAGAAACACTATCAGGATAATAATTTGAAAAAACAAAAGATTTTTCCATCTGAATCTGAATAAGCAAAAATCTTGCTTCATCTTCCAAAATAATTAGTATTGAGGCTTTGATAAACAGAACATGAAAATGCTTCCGGTTTCACTTTGAGTTTATGTATCCTTGCAATGTGAGAAAATTCTGTGGGTAATCTGCAGCGAATAGACGACATGACTCTCTGACGTCATGAAAAGTCCTGACGATTTTTTTTTATTTAACCTGTAGGAGTCTTCTTTTAACCCACAAACAGTGGAATGCAGCCTATCACAGCATAGCTTTTTCCCACAAACATTGAAAGCTCCGCCTCGTTCTAGTTGTCCATTCTCAACGAACACAAGCTAGATCATGTATAAAAAATGTTAATTTCCTATTAGAAAATAAGTGAAGAAAGTTTTCGTCAGTACATAACAAAAGACGACGCACCAATGGTGAAAATGTGACCCAAACTCCACTACTAATGCACTGCTAAAAACAAAATTTTTTTCTTGGAAACTGTAAAAGTGATTTCGGATTTGATAAACAGGAGGCATTTTCAGAAAAAATTAATATTGCGGTATCATTCCCATCGGAGTCAGAGCCAGCCTGATTACGAAAAATGAAAAAGAAGTTTAGTTATGCAGTCAGCTGATAAATCAACAAGTGAGGCTAAACATCATTTTAAGATTAATTTTTATATTTCTCTTCTTGATACAAAAAGAAATTCGAATTATGAGAAGTTCAAACAGACCAAAAAGATAAATCATGTTTTCTGATGCCTTTCTAACGATTGTGAGTCGTAAAAAAAGAACTTTCAAAGTGATTTTGAAATTATGTAGAAGATTAGGAGTTTATCTGACTCAAGGAGACTCTAAGGATGTTGATGAAAGTACACTACAGGAAGTTTTGAATAATTTTTGTGAAAACGAACCAGTACATTGTGTATTGAATTTAGTAACGGCAATAAAATTGTTGCTGACACTTCCTGTGTCTGTGGCCAGTGGTGAACTCAGCTTCATATAATTAAAATTAATAAAAACTTACTAGCGTTCTATAGTGACGTGAGAACGATTTGTAGGACTATCACCATTATTAACAGCTCAAGATGAAGCTAAAACAACTCATTTGAAGGATATTGTTTCTACTACCACTAAAAGTAGCGCCGAAAAAACAATAATATGCAATATGTAATAAAAATAATTAGTTGATTATTTATTACAGTATTTGTATGTGTATAATTGTCTGCGTGCCTTACATTTTTAAAAAATTTGTTTTAATGGGGCGCCACGAAAATTTTTCGCCTAGGGCGCCAAATTTGTTCGGGCCGGCACTGTCCATATTAAAACGAAACACTTTTAATTAGACGAACACTCACATCACATAGTTACATATAGAGAAACAAATATTCAAAAAAAGGTACAGGTAAAAGATGCGCCGTATGAACAGTCCAAGTGGTGGCGCGCCAGTCGTTATTGGAATGATCTATTATACAGTGAAGGAGGGTAAATACAAGAGGCATTGGTAATGGAAAATAAATGTAACCTAACAAATTTCACTCAAACAAGGTCTAGCTGGGCTTTCCGCTAGAGGAACTGCAGGTGTATTCTGGTTGTTTGAAGCAGGCAGGCCCCGACTTACGGCAGGGCATACGGGGCAAATGCCCTGGGCCCCCCTTCTGGAAGGGGCCCCCTACAGGCGAATACAGAAATTCTGCAACCTAAAGACCTCTTATGCCACTGCAAGGGGGCCCCCCAGAATAGGCTTGCCCCGGGGCTGCAGGTAGTCTAAGTCGGGCCCTGGAAGCAGGGGGAGTAGGAGTTTCATTTGGCACTACTGAAGTTTGCTGATCAGTACTTGTAGGTAAACGAGCTTGAATAACAGTAGTATCCACAGGAATCTTCTGACTGACAGGACGTATCTGGTTACTATGTCTTCTCCATAGTTGATTTTGTACAGCGACTGTATATTGTAATTCCCCATTTTGAGAAACGATGGTACCAAAAACCCATTTGTTATAAGGCGATGAATAATTTCGTACAGCAACTCTTTGGCCCACATCATAAACATGATCAAAGAATGCAATTCTTTTTCGCTGTTTTGCTTCGACTTCACTAACAATATCTGGTCTGGATAAGTTTAACTGGGTTCTAATCTCTCGATTCAGAAAAAGAAATGTTGGGCTGTAGCCTGTAGTGATATGAGGAGCCTTTCTGTATGATGCCAGGAAAATGTTGAGAGCTTCCTGTTCTAGTATATTGCATGTTTTTAAACATCGCATAGCTTGTTTAAGATTAAACACATGTCTCTCAGCCTGACCATTTGAAGCGGCATGATAAGGAGGAGAAGTTAGATGACGAATGCCTCTTCCCTTGAAGAATTGTTGTACTGATTCTGAGATGAATGTTTTTTGATTGTCAGACACCACTGTAACTGGAAATCCATATCTAGCAAATAGCGAATCCAATATACTAATTAGTGTTGTAGCATTCATATTAGGAACAATAAATATTTCTGGCCACTTTGAATGAGAATCTATAATTAGTAGATAAATCTTACTTCCATAAACAGCATAATCCATATGTATTCTTTCCCATGGCTTCGCAGGATATTCCCAATAATGTGTTTCATTTTTACGTGAAGATCCCTTATGTTTTGCACACTCAATACAATCTTTGCATGATTTTCAATGTCATCATCAATTTTTGGCCAGTAAATATAGGATCGTGCAAGGGCTTTCATCTTGACAATACCTAGATGTCCTCTGTGTAACTCCTGTAACATAGCTTCCCTAAATTGTTTCGGAATATAAACACGTAATCCATATAGAATGCAGCCACTTTGTAATGTGAAATTTCGATCATTTGCACCTTTAAAAAAGCCTGTTCGTAATTTTTCAAGAATTGGCTGTAATTCTGGATCTTTTGCAGTAGCATGAGCAATTTGTCTTCAATTTATAGGTAATCTTGACATGTGATCTACCTGAAAGGCTTCTACACTATCAATAGACATCAACTGTTCACTAGAAATTGGCAAACGTGATAGGCAATCTGCATTTCCTGTTCTTCGGATCGCCTGTAACAGATGTCGAATTGGAAGTTTTGTAAAAATAATACATAGTGTAAAAGGCGTGTTGCACACAGTCCTGGAAGTTTCGATTTCTTTCCGAAAATGTGGAGTAAAGGTTGATGATCCGTATACAATGTGAATTTACGACCGATCAAATAAAAATGAAATTTTTCAACCCATTTAATTGCCAATGCTTCTTTATCAATTTGGCTATAGTTATTTTCACTGGAATTTAATGTACGTGAAGCAAAAGCAATTGGTCGTTCTAAACCATTTTCAAAGCTATGTGAGATTACAGCTCCCAGTCCTAAAGGTCCAGCATCCACTGCTAAGATTACTGGTTTTTCAGGATCATAGTGTGTAAGGATTCTGTCTGATACAATTTCTGCCTTAATTTCAGTAAAACTTCTTTCATTTTCTTCTGACCATTTAAATCTTGAAGTCTTTCTTGTTAGATTGCAAAGGGGTGCTGCAACAGAAGCTAGATGTGGAAAAAATTTAGCATAAAATGTAACCATGCCTAAAAAGGATTTAAGTTCTTTAATATTACGAGGCGTTGGAACATCAGAAATTGCTTTCACCTTCGACTGAGACTTTTTGATTCCCTGTACTGAAACTATATAACCTAGGTAATCAACTTCTTTAACCAAAAATTTGCACTTGCTAAGGTTTAAATGTAACCCATTTTCTTGTAATAGTTGAAAAACCTTTCTTAGTTTTTTTAGTAATTATTCTTCACTTTCTTCTGGTATGAGAATGTCATCAAAAAATATACAGATATCATCTTCTTGAACTACCGTATGTAAAACTTTATCAATGTACTTTTACCAAATTGCTGGTGCAGCACTAATACCATACATAAGCCTAAGAGGCTGAAATAAAACCCTTATGTGTATTTAACGTTAGCAACTTAGATGTGGACTCCGTTACTGGTATATTTAAATATGCAGTTCTTATGTCCAGTTTTGCAAATATCTTCCCTTTAGATAATTTTGAAAATAAATTTTCAATTCTGGGAACAGGATACTGGGGTACTTGAATCTGTGGGTTTAAGGTTTGGGAATAATCAGCACAAATTCGCATTTTTCCATCTGATTTTCGAACTGGTACTATCGGTGTAGCATAATCTGAATAATCAATTCTTTTAAGAATACCTTCTTTTTCTAAACGTTCAAGCTCTTTTTCCACTAGTGGTTGCAAAGCATAGGGTACTGGAAGGGCTTTTTTAAATATAGCAGTTGCATTATCTAGAAGTGTAATTTCAGCAGTAAAACGTGCAGCTTTTCCAGATTTTTCTGAGAATATGTCTTTAAATTCATTTATAATTTTGAGTAATTTTGAATTAGGAGCTTCAGTTACAATTTGTAATTCCTTTATATCATTCCATTTAATTTCAAGAGATTTAATCCAATCTCGACCTAATATAGGCGATAGGTTGTTATTTACTATAGACAATGGAAGTGTAACTTCTTTCGTGCCGTACACAACTGTTACATCAACTACCCCTAAAGGTGTCAAAACTGATTTATCATAAGTGCGGAATTTTACACTTGTGTTATTTAATTTCTTATTTGAAATATTACGAAATGTATTGTAATTTAGAACTGATTTTGCACTTCCAGTATCAATTTCCATTTTAACTTGCTTCCCTTCAATTTGAATTAGATCTGTAAATGGTTCATCATTATGTGCAATTGTATTTAAAGGAAACGTATTATCAACTACAATAGAATGTATTTTTGGCTTAGCTTTGCATACTTTCTTAACATGGCCACTTTTTTTACAATTCGAACAATATAAATTTGTTCTTTTGCATTCTGGAGCTTTATGTTTATATTCACCACAACGGTAGCATTGTACTTTTGATTTGCTCTGTTGTGGCAATTTACCTTTATCAATATTAATTTTCTTTCCTGTAACATTTTTACCCACTTTAATTTCGTTTATGTTGTTAGTAACTTTATTATGCAAAATTTCTTGAGTACTGTTTTGAGCTTTTTCAATAGCTAGAGCAATTTGATAGACTTTATCTAAATCTGCATCATCCTCTTCAAAGAGGCGATCTAGCATAGTTTTATCATGTAAACCACTAACGAAAACAACACGCAGCATAATTTTTAATTGCTCTTCAGGATAATTGCAAGGAATTGCTAAATTACGCAATGCTGATATAAAATTCGGGATAGTTTCGTTTTCCCGTTGCTTCCGATTAAGAAATGTATGTCTACTCGGAATTACAAGTGGTTTTGATTTCAAATGTTTAATAAGAACATTTTTAATTTCATCGTATGTACTGGTATTAAAAGTTTTAGGATGAAACAAATTCTTAAGTAAAGTAAATATATTAGAAGGTAATAATGTCACCAAAGTTGCAATTTTCTTTTGGTTTGAAAAATTATGTATTTCAACTAAAACATCGTATTTATCAATAAAATCTTCAATGTCCTCACCTTCTATGTATTTTTTGAAATGAGGTGTAGAATTATTGGTGGGTCTTCCAAGTACTTGTAAAAGTTGTTGCTGTAGTTCTACATTTTGCCGTAAAAGCTCTTGTACGTCTGCCATTGTTTAGAACGTAGTTGTTCTCGTATTGAAAATGAACGTAAAACTTGAAGCAATCTCGCTGGTTCGTTTAACTACCGACTACGCCATTTGTAATGTATTGGATGTTGTATAAGTTAAAGAATACTCACAACTTATTATGTAATTAATAGCTTCTGTATTAAGAGACATCACAAGACAATACTACATTGAACATAAACAAAACATACCGGCTTACTGCTGACAGATAGTTGCCAGATTTAGACATTAAAAGTAAAGTACATGGAGGATAGAAAGTTTGTAAGTCCCCAATAAGTAAATACCAAATCAGTAAAACCAACTTGCTGCATCATGTAAATTTCATCCTTTAAAGGAGCGTACAGATAGGCACATTTGACATCGCATTGTACGTTAAACCAACCGCAGTATGAGACTAAAAGAGAAACGAAAAACCTGACTACAGAAAAATTTATGACAGGTGAAAAAGTCTCATCATAGGATTCACCCTGGACCTGATTGAAACCTTGCGCAACCAATCTAGCCTTATACCTAACAATGGTACCAGACTTGTCACACTTAACTGTGTAAACCCAGCGGTTTCCTAACGCAATTTTATTCACAAGGAGCTTCACAAGATGCCAGACTCCTCTAGTAGCCATGCATTCCAATTCTTCCAATATAGTCTCATGCCACTTTTCAGATTGTGCAGATTTTAAAACCTGTTGATACGTTCTCGGGATCACCACCTCTAGTCAACTAGTAGTGCTGGACGCGGAAGGTATAATACTAGGATTAACAACTCCAGGAAAACTATTAAACTTAGAAAAATCAAAATCGGCAGGGTTAAAATTAATGCCATTTGTAGTACAAAATTTCTCAACGTCATTAGGTGACCTTTGACA
The DNA here is from genome assembly GCA_963930645.1 of Salticus scenicus. Taxonomy (NCBI): domain Eukaryota; kingdom Metazoa; phylum Arthropoda; class Arachnida; order Araneae; family Salticidae; genus Salticus; species Salticus scenicus. The sequence continues at coordinate 414,610,134 of OZ005648.1, forward strand.
ACACTTCTTGCCTGCTCCATCAGGATAATAGTAAATATCCACCATTTTTCCCTTAGGTCGAGGCGCTACCTTCCTGTACCATATGGGGTTAGTCATCCAGTCAGTAGACGTAGTTTGAGAAGGGGCAGGAGTAACAGGAGAGACGGCTGGAACGACACCTTCAGTTTCGCTGGGCGTGACCCCAGAAGTACCAGGCTCCGGACCAGGATAATGGTATTGGTCAACGGGCCGTGGCTGTTCCTCTGGGACAAGCACCAACTCAAAAGAAGAGTTGCCCATTACCGCTCCACTGCGTGAAACATCACTGCTCTCAACAAATGAAACATTTATTGTTTCAATAACCTTCCTCTCATCTTCCAACCAGATTCGATAACCACGGGTACGCAAAGCATATCCCACAAGGACACCACGTTTAGCTTTGGAATCTAACTTGTGCTTGCGCCTGACCTTCGGGACACCGACATATGTTAAATTACCAAATGGCCTTTATTGCCGCATCTCCAACAAGTAAAAACAGGCCTCTTTTTAAACTTTACATCTTGAGCCTCGATAGAGCACTCAATTTTGCTCTTATCCAAACTTCTAAGTTGGAGACGTGTCTCCTCAGCACAAAGTTCAACAATTATGTTTTTGAAATCAAACTCTTTATCAGGCCAACGAAGAATCTGTTGAACAACTTGATCGAATTTATCGGGTAAGTACCTTAAAACTTGAAAACAGAGATACTCATCACTAATAGGCTTACCAATAGATTTTAATTGATCAGCAATTTTTTTAATTCTAGCTGCAAAAACCCCAATAGATTCTCCAGGTTCTAAAAAACAAGTCATTAACTCAGAAAATAATTTCATATGATGGCTTCTACTATCTGGTTGGAAGTTAACTTTAAGAATTTTCCACGCTACATTCGCTTATTAAACTTCTAAATTCTGTTTCAATATTCAAATATAAAATTGACATGGCAGCATTCTACCTTCTCTTAAAGTCATTTACTGCCTTCTCATGCACGGTTTCGCTAATTTTAGGATTTACTTCAACACCAGTAACGATGTCGTAAGCATTTTTTTCCATAAGTAAAAATTTAATGTCACACTTCCAACCAGCATAGTTGGTGAAATTTAATTTAGCTATTTGAGGGACAATACTATAAGCCATTTTAAATCTTAAACATTTACTGAGTCAACAAACAAGGAAAAAAACAACTAGTCAAATCTAAAAAATACAATACCTTTTTAAACTTTTGCCCATAACCTTTAATAGAGAACTTTAGGTCAATCTTTTAAAAAATCTTATCTAAGTAGAAAACAGTAAAAGCTATATTTAAATTTAAGGGTCTAAGTAAAGATGATTTGACTTGTGTAAATAGAAGTATATTGAACTCAGTAAGTACAAATATTTAACACTAACAAATAAGTTTTATTTATGGAAAAGAAATATGTATAACAATAACAAATCCATAAATTACCTTCTTAAGTGCAGCACAGACAAACAACATCTTTAGATGTATTTCAACATATTTGATGATACTTGATAAATAATCTTGTACATCCAGATAAACAGATCATTATGTTTTTCATAAAACACAAAAAAACTTTTGACGGTAACACTGAAGATAATCATAAATTATAGATGACACAACTAAATCACAATAACGTTTATATACGATGTCTCGCGGTCGCCACGTTGACCAGCGAAGGAAAAAAGAACCACAGACACTACATCTCGCGGTCGCCTTGTTGACCAGCAAGAAAACGAACGAAGATTTGCAAAAAAAAACAAGAGTTTATTTGAAGACCATCAAAGCAAACTGCACTAAGTCAGGTATGGACCTGCCACTATTTAAACTGTATAAAAATTTAACTCATTTAAATAAAGAGCTATCAAAGCTATAATTATACTGCCATACTGGAGCTGATAAAGCTGCCAAGTGCGAAGTTTTTCAATTCGTCGCGATCTTTTATACTACACAAAGTCAATAAATTTGTATATCAACAAACATCTGTAGCCATCTGGCATCCTTATATAATTCATTAGAAAATCGGTATGATAACGAGTGATTAATTATTGATATTCATGTACAAAATGTTCTAAATTTTGAGGAAATTCAAACTGAAAATCCTAAAGAAATCAGAAACATGACTGGTTGTAGTATTCAGAAAAATTTGCGTGCCTTGAAAGTTCTTAAATGTGAACAAAATAAACTATCATATATTATAAATATTATAAATATTCTCATAGCAAAATTAGGCAAAGAATCTAGAAAGAATTTTGAGTTATCCCATAAATCCAAAAATGTTCCCATCTTCGAAGAATTTATTAAATTTCTGGAGCAACGCGAATCAGTTTTACTATCGATTAATAGAACGAATCTGTCTAGCGGAAATAAAAATACAAACAAAAACTTTCCCGCTATTAACAAATTTAAAATTCTCTATGCATGAAAAAACAAAACAAAAATTGTGTCGTTTGTAAAAATGCTTATCACCCTATTTATAAATGTGATGCATTTTTTAAATTAAACATTGTTGAAAGATTAAGAATAATACGCCTTCACAAGCTTTGTGATAGTTGTTTTAGGCAAAACCATAAAAAAAAAACAGTTGCACTTCGGGAGTGCCGACAGAAGTGAAAACGTGAACAATTACGTGTGTATTTGTTGAATCGTCAGGAAATATTTTATTGTGTAGGAAATACTGTTAAATGAAGTGTTTGTTTATTCATTAACATAAACTACAACTACAAAAATTATATTACAATTTTATTTAATGCGCTAATTGCAATAGAGACAGTGTCCGGAGATGAGAGAAGTCGTGTAGAGCCGCACCAGATTGTAAAAACGTGAGAAAAATGGCGGCTTTGGCCTTTCTCACGGTTTTGTGAGGTCTAACTGCAACGTTTCCGGCTGCAATCTGCCGGAGATGAGAGAACTCGTGTAAAGCCGCAACAGATTGTAAAAACGTAAGAAAAATGGTGGCTTTGGCCTTTCTCACGGTTTTGTGAGGTCTAACTGCAATAGAGATAGTGTCCGGAGATGAGAGAATTCGTGTAGAGCCGCACCAGATTGTAAAAACGTGAGAAAAATGTCGGCCGGCTTTTGCCTTTCTCACGATTTTGTGAGGTCTATCTGCAACGTTTCCGGCTGCAATCTTTAAGAGACAGTGTCCGGAGATGAGAGAAGTCGTGTAGAGCCGCACCAGATTGTAAAAACGTGAGAAAAATGGCGGCTTTGGGCTTTCTCACGGTTTTGTGAGGTCTAACTGGAACGTTTCCGGCTGCAATCTTTAAGAGACAGTGTCCGGAGATGAGAGAAGTCGTGTAGAGCCGCACCAGATTGTAAAAACGTGAGAAAAATGGCGGTTTTGGCCTTTCTCACGGTTTTGTGAGGTCTAACTGGAATAGAGACACTGTCCGGAGATGAGCGAAGTCGTGTACAGCCGCACCATATTGTAAAAACATGAGCAAAATGGAGGCTTTGGCCTTTATCACGGTTCTGTGAGGTCTAACTGCAACGTTTTTGGCTGCAATCTTTAAGCGACATTGTCCGGAGATGAGAGAAGTCGTGTAGAGCCGCACCAGATTTTAAAAACGTGAGAAAAACGGCGGCTTTGGTCTTTCTCATGGTTCTGTGAAGTCTAACTGCAACGTTTCCGGCTGCAATCTTTAAGAGACAGTGTCCGGAGATGAGTGAAGTCGTGTAGAGTCGCACCAAATTGTAAAAACATGAGAAAAATGGCAGCTTTGGGCTTTCTCACGGTTTTGTGAGGTCTAACTGCAATAGAGACAGTGCCCGGAGATGAGAAAAGTCATGTGGAGCCGCACCAGATTTTAAAACAATATACAGTATATAATTGTTAACACTTCACATTAGCAAGTTAATTGTATGATACATTATTTGTATCATACAAGGATGGAAAGCGTTTGCTGACGATGACGCGAATTCAGTGATTTTTGTTCACCCAAAAGTTTTCACTTCAAATGGAAAGCGTTAGCTGACGATGACGGGAGTTCAATGATTTTTGTTCACCCAAAAGTGCTCAACGCGCCTAAAGAAGTTTTCACTTAAAAAAAAAAATTATTGCTTATCGAAATTCAAATGCACCTGTGGAATGAAGTACAACGGATTATTATGCTTGTCTTCTGGCGCCAAAGCCCCTGTTCCAGACACAGATGAAATAAATTCATCCAAATTACCAGATGTAGACAAAGGGGTTACACAATTAAATGCTTCTGTTTTGAGTAATAGCAGCAGAAATTTAAAAGCAAAGAGAAAAAGTACTCTGTTTTCCACAGCTTATATTTATGTTCAGTGTGAAAATAAAAAATAAAAGAATAAAAGTACGAAGTTTTGTGAATTCTGCTTCAAATGCGTGCGTATTAACTGAACAGATGAGCAAATGTTTAGGAATTAAAAAATAACACCAGGGTCAGGTTTGAATGTATTGACCCCAAAATATTAAGTGGAAATTAAATTCCTTTATTTCTGTTTTATCATCGACAAACACCATAAAAACGTTGAAAATACTTTAATGAGCGCGCATCATGTTGTTTACAAAATCGGAACTCGTAACACGAACCCAACGAGATATATAAAGTAGAGTGATAAATGGTAACCCCTGAGAAGGTCCAAGATGAGTCATGTGACATGCTTTCCTTGCACATGCGTATTCGGTGGTTTCCTTGGTAACAGCTCATTTTCAGTACATTTCTATGGCAACGGTTTCAATGTTTTTGTTTACTTTACGTAGTTTAATATTCTTTTGTTCTAAACCATTTTGATTTTGATTTTACTTCTTTTTTATTTCGTGTAGTTGAACTTTAACCGACAAAATGCTTAAAAATAGTTGAAAAATTATTATTTATTGTTAAATTTAGCTCTTTAAAAGTTTAAATTTTCTTTTATAAACACTTTTAAAGTTTGTTGAGAAACGACGAAAAGAAAGGTATTTTATTATTTATTAAAATGTGAAATATGTGTAAAATTATTTTAAAAGCAATTTTATTTAACAGAGAGCAGCCCCCGCTCACCGCTCGAGGAGCGGTGTTGAGCGCTTCTAGGATAATCCACGTGAGCTGCTCCGACATTTATTGAGAAAAAAAAAAAAATACATCATGCATCGCCTGGCTTAGCCAACCAGCGACAGAGGGCGATGAGTATTTACAGATATTTATGTACATAAAGTATTTGGTCGGCCTGCCGGGCCCAGCCGGCCCCACGCGACAAATGGCATGCTGACGATAGTTGTTATTGTAGAGTCGAAACCAGTTGATAATTGATGACGCAGATTCTGAGGTTGAGAATGGCAATTCCTTTAGTAGAAACAGTTCATGCGTATGCATGGATTTAATCAGCATTAATTGCTGAACATCATGGGAAGAATCTGTAAGTAGATAGATTCACGTTGAGGCTCAAGTCGGTCCTTGATTGCTAGTGACGTTAGGATGGTTAGCGGGGTACTGGTGAAGTTTCTGAGTAATCTGCAACTTCAGGACGTTTGGAATCTAGAACTGATATTACATGAGGATATCTTCAGCAGCAACTCTTTAAAAGCAATTTATTTCGGTCATAGGACTGTCATGTTACCTAATAATAATGATAATTTGTTGAACTGATATTTTAAATGCCAAAATAGCGATAAAGGGCCAAACACAGCAACCTATTCAAGCATGTCACGTGATTCATCTTGAACCACGGAAAGCTAATCCTTCATCCATTGAATCAGCACTCTAATTTATATATCTCGTTGCACGAACCCGAACATCAACTCTTGTGTTGCCATACACAAAACATAAACTATTTACAAAAATATCGATAGTTAATCGATTACATCACATCTCCCCTCTTTTAAAAGTCATTAGTCCAAAAATCTCTTAGGAATTTTTACCACTCGACCACTGCGAGTTTTACGAAGGTTGAGTTCTGGTGGAGGAGCACTATTAGTAGTCATTACAGGTGGATCAGTCATGACTAGATATGCAAGGCTTTCAAAACACCCGGTTTTTTCCCGGAAAAAAAACCGTTTTTTCCCCTGGGAATTTAAGACAAAATTGGGAATTTTTAAATTTCCCCATAACTGGGAATTTTGAAATTATGAATATTTTTATAACTTTTGTTAATTATTTAGCCTCCTATCTTTAAATTAACTTCAACTTTTATTCCTGCGTAGATTTCCTTTTCGTTTCCATTTCCCGCTAATTCGAGCATCTTCGATGTTTATTCCGAAAACGAAGAAAATAATTACTTATAATTAATGCGGTGCTAACACTAAGTTTCTGTCATTATTCATTAATATCATTTTGTTATGTTCTTGAGATATGCTTTCCATTCTTAATGAGAATCAATAACATTTAATTTTTTTATTCATAATTCGTTTATGAATGTACTATGAAACAATTAGAGAGTTGGACTTAAGATTTTAGGAAACAAACTCAACTAAATTTATATTTCATTAACCCGGTGGAAGGCGCGCGCTAACCCTCGAACTGTTGGAATTCAGTTGGAGCTGCCTGATGCCATAAGTGTGCTAATTCGCCAAAAATACAACCTCTGACAATAAAGTTCGGTGACTGAAGTCAGAACGGCCGATCTGGCAACACTGGCGAAACAAAACGCTGCACCTGTGTAGTGGCAGGTGTTGACCATCTGCCCCCACCGTTGTTCAGTTGAGCGTTGTTTGTGTTCCGTGTAAGACTTGTTTTACAAAGTGCTTGTTTAGTGCGTTGGTTCTTAAATGAGAACAGGGAAATGAAAAGATCAATTTAAAGTTTTGTTTTAAGCTTGGCAAGACACCGAAAGTAACTCATGCAATGCTGGTAAATGTTTATGAAGATCAAGCACTGTCCATGAAGTGTGTATACGAATTGTTTACCCGTTTTCGAGAGGCCGGGAAAGTGTTTCTGAGAACTCCCGTAGCAGAAGACCGGCGACCTCTGTCAGTCACAAAAACATTGAGAAAGTGAGGAAATTAATCACGAAAGATCACCGATTAACTGTGCGCATGATAGCTGATGAACTGCAGATAACCGTAAATCCGTGCGACAAATCGTTACCCAGAATTTAGGGATGAGAAAAACGTGTTGTCATCTTGTGCCACATCACTTGACTGACGATCAGAAGCAGACACGTTTAGAGGGTGGTGCAAATTGAACATCCACCATATTTGCCAGATCTCAATCCTCCAGACTTCTTCCTATTCCCACGACTCAAACTCTCTTTGAAAGGAAAAAGATTTGACGATATTCCTGACATCCAACGACACGTGACGAGGCTTTTGAACACCATCCCAAAAGAAGACTTCTTGCAAAGTTTCCAGGACATGTATAGCAGATCTCAGCAGTGCATAGTTATGGGAGGTGACTATTTCGAAGGACAGTAAGGTAACTTTCGTTAATATTTCATCTACGTTAATGTTACAGGACTATTCACCGAACTTTATTGTCAGAGGTTGTAGTAAACTCTCATTTTGTTCCTTCTGCTCAGTTTGTGTCAGCGTTTTCTCATCATTGACACAATCATTACATTATTGTTAGCAATACATGGAGCAAACAGATTTAGCGAAAGCTTCATATTTGTGCAAACAATAATGAAAGTGTAAATTGAAATGAAGATCTGCCATACGAAATTTGTATACGAAGGTTTACATAGCTCGAATAGTTTTGCTTTTTAAAGTAAGATATTAAATGGAATATTAAACGGTTTGTTGGTTGGGTTTTACGTCACATTAGTGTTGCGCTTTGGGCAATTGGCAAATAGTCTGGGACTGACCCATAAGGATGGTCCTGGGGAAGTAAATGGAATTGATGCTTTGAGAAAAATGCTATGAATAGAATTACAAGTCTTAATAAAGTTTCAAGTTGTATCGGAGTTATGGCTTTTGATAAATTTTTAATATTGTAGGTGCATTGGAAAATATTTTTGATGAAGTTCTGTTATGATTATCATTCAAAATGATTCTCCGATTTAATCTATCTTCACCATGAAGGCTCCATTCCCTCCATGGAGGACCAAAATTTTGATGATATGTCTTCCAGTGGCGGCTCGTATGGGGGTACTTCATCGAAACGTCTAGAAAAAGTACAAAGAATGGAACTTTTATTCACCTAATTGTCTGATTCGCTTATTTCGACAATCTAAGTAAATATGTTAACACTTCAAGAACCAATTAAAAGAAAACGTTTTCGTTGTTAACATACTGTTTTCAGTCATTAGCCTGCAGCCCTCCCAAAACATCACTCACGAGCCGCCACTAATGTCTTCTGGCCACGTTTCGGGGCGTATCCTAGACAGTTGCCATTTGTCAATAGTGTAGCACTAGTGCTACCTAAAACCTATATAATCTCAACCATAATATCGGTAAATATAAGATGTCACCGAAGGAAAGGAGCCATCTACTCCGTAGAGGATCGAAATTGTGATGGTATGTCTCTGGACCATCCTTAGGAGTGAGTCCTTCCTTGTACGTCGCCATTTAAAGTAATACCGAGGCGTCACTGGAATTTTGATATCATTCCTTTTAAAACCTTTGTTTTGAATTTGAAATGCGAATGAAAAAGCATCAGTGAGTATATTTTATACATCTGTCAATGTTGAAATTGAAAATATTATGTTTGCATTGTAAATATACATAAAAGAAAGAAAGCAAATGAGAAAATCTATGTACATTTTAACTAACAGCAAATCGTCACTTAAATTTTTAATATCATTATTTTTAAGATCCCTATTTAAAATTCTTATAGCCATAAAGTGGCTGCGTCATAAACTTTTAACCCGTTAAGGGTTTTTGTATATTTGCAGTTGAAGATTTTCTCTACTTTTTGCTATACATTAAATATATATAATGAATGTCTTATTTTACATTACTTACCACTAGAATTTTTGCATTATTTCGTTAAAGCTATGTGTTCCTTTAATAGTTTTGAGAAGTGTATATACATGCAAACAATTTATTAGTACTTTTATGTACAGTCTTTAACAAAATTATCCGAACACTAACAAAAATTCCTATATAAAAAAAGTAGAGTTAATACTGTTTTGTTAAATAAATCCTTGTCTAAACATGTTCTTAGACTGACCAAAAACATGGCTCGACAAGGATTTATTTAAAACAGTATTAACTCTACTTTTTTTATATAGGAATTTTTGCTAGTGTTCGGATACTTTTGTTACCGACTGTAGATATACATATATATTTATTTATTTAAATGCAGTTGTAGTCTACGTAAGTTTCTTTATTAATCTTTAAAAAAAATTAATTAATTAAAAATCTTATTTTAGTTTTATAAAAATTCAGTTTATATGATATATATGCCACCGAAATCCTCAATAACAAAAATGAATTAACTTATAGCTAAATTGAATTATCTTTGGTTGTTAGAGTTATGTGTTTTCAGAATAATATAAAATAGTTCATAAGGATCATTTATTTAAATAATCCATTGAGAGGCGAACTTTGCAATTAACCTGTTAAAATGCGGTTTTTAAAATTATGTTAAGAAAATAATTAAGCTAATGAGATCAAAACAGAATTATTTTACGATAAGACATCCTTTTTCATTCAATTAAATATAAGTGTAATTTTTAATGAAATATTTTAAAATCACTTAATAGGACAAAATTAAAAACAGAAATCTTGTTTTAGTAATTATTTTCTCTAGTTATAAAACTAAGTAATAAACTATCTATAAATAATCAGATAGCAAGAAAGATTTTTGTATAATAACTATATATTATTTTAATATATGCATTACATAGCAGGGTAAAATTTTCAACTTATTTATACGGATTGAAGTAATAAAAATTACTCATTTACATAACTGCTAAATTTTATAAGTTGGATATATGATTTAAAAAGAAAATACTAAACAATAATCCTTATGAGAGAATTTGGGTGACACTATCACAGAAAGAAATTATCCTTTACAATAAGATTTGATCAGAATATCTAAGTGAAAATAACTTACCGTGAATCATACTAGAATCATGCAGCTGTATTGAAATTCATTGTTTTTAGTTAATGAAACTTCTAATGAGACAATTATTTTTACTACCACATAAATGTAAATTTTTATATTATTCCTGTATAGATAAAATTTTGAATAATTCATTAAGTGTTAAACTTTGCATTTAATCGATTAAATAAAGTTTCACTAAAATATAAGTGTAATTTTTTAATGAAAGGTTTTGAAATCACTTTAACTTTATAAGAAAAAACTAAAAAGAGGTTCTAAAATCACTTAATAGGATAAAATTAGAAATTAAAAATCTTATTGTTTTTAGCAATTATATTATCTAGTTATAAACTAAGTAATAATTTTTTTAAAACTATTTATAAATGTTCGGATAGTAAGAGATTTTTATATAATAACTATATGTTACTTTAATATACGCCTTATAGTTATGTTAGTTTTAGAGAAAACCTAGAAAAAATCCCAACGGGTAGGTTGATGAGTTGGAATATTCTATTATACTTAAAGAATCCAGGTACGGAATAACCGAAATACAATACGCGGAAAAACAGGTGGGATTTTCGGCTAGAACTCCAAAGCAGTGGGCGGTAAACTTAACACACGGTAAAACAACCTACTCACACGACTGCCAAACTAAGAATGAAGGGAAACGTTGAGTTGTAACCCCTTATCTACTAGAGATAAGGGGGAATTCCCGGAAAAGGTGAGTCACCCCTGTGGATCTTACGAGAAAGTTCGTGAAGGATGAGCCATCGGTGACGAGTTTGAATAATTTGCATAACCGCTAAATTGTATAAGTGAGAATCTTTTAATTTGAGTATTATAGTAATGATAAATTTATTTCATAATCGATAACTCATTTATACATAATCAGGTTCACACCTTATATAAAACAATACTATATTTAAAAGTTTTACTATACAATAAACATTCACATATGGATATTCATAAGGTTTAAGACCGATTAAATAAACAAGGATCCTATAAGCGAAATACATGTGTGTCTTTCTAAGGAATCCTATTGCATATTTAAGCAGGTTTTAGAGAAAACCAAGAAAAAACCATTCGATTAAGTCGATAAGTTGGATTCATACCCAAAACTTTCCCGCTTTAATCATAGAATCGTTAACTAATCGCAAGGTTAATGAGTCATGCAGTTGTATTGAAACTTACTGTTTTCAGTTAATGAAACTTCTAATGAGACAATTATTTTTACTAGCGCATAAAATGTAAATTTATATATTATTCCTGTGTGGATAAAACTTTAATTTATTACAATCTTATAAGTAATCAGTTTCACTTAATTGAAATGCAAGGAAATCCAAAAACGTGTAAATACATCAAAAAACGGAAATCGAAATTTATTTCGTATCTTCCTTCTTCTTAAGTACGCAGAAACTAGTAATAAATCCACTTTTTAAAAATGAGTAGAGAATTTCAGTTAATTAAAACGCAAAGAAATCTCAAAACATGTAAAGTCATCGAAAACCGGAAATCGAAATTTTTCCGTGTCTTCTACTTTCTTCTTAAGCATGCAGAAGCCAGTAATAAATCCACATTTTAAATTTTAAGTAATCAGTTTCAGTTAATTGAAAGCAAGGAAATCTCAAAACGTGTAAATTCATCGAAAACCAGAAAAATGGTCATCCAAATCTTATATTTTCTTCGTACATGTACAGAAATAATAAATCCAATTTTCAAAAAATAAGTAATCAATTTTAGTTAATTCTTTGATTTTTTTTTTTTTTTTTAAATACCACTTGATGATATTTCGAACAATCGATGCAATTCCGAACATTACTTGAAATGTCCCAATGAAGACTCTCTATATAATACTATTTCTATAGGGAGTCTTTATCCCTCCCAAAATCAACGAACCGATAGCAAAAAGAACTGAATGTGAGATATTGTTTTCACGTGCTAGCGATGATCTTTGATATTATTGGTGTGGGGATATCATCGAATGTGAGAAGCTGCGAAATAATATACTACTGCGATAACTAAATGCGAGATATTGTTTTCACCTGCTAACGATGAGTTTCGATATTATTGGTGTGGGGATATCATCGAATATGAGAAGCTGGAAAACTACTGCGATAATTTGATGAATGAAACATTTTATGTTATCGTTCAGCTTCATACTTTTTAAGTAGTGGTTTCGACTTGAGAGATCGCACACATGAAGCAAAGGCACTGATCGCAGGAAGGAAGAGAAAGTATATGTATCTTGTTTGGATCGTTTGCGGTTGGGGTTGTTTCGAGTTTAGTCAGTGAGTTAATAGGAGGAAGAGAAGGTGTAGTTGTATAAGATATTCGGCGGTCTTTTTTTTTGGATGTTTGTGCGGTGGCACGGTGAGGCGGGGAAGCAGAATTTGAAGATATGGTGATTGATGTTCAACGTTATTTATCGGCATATGGATCGATCGCGCTGTGCGCACTAGGAAATATCGTTAGAGGGATATGTCGGTAGAGCAAGAACTTAAATACTGTTATCGCGATATTAAAAAAATATCGATACTTGGGGATATATTGATAAATAATCCAGCCCTAGTTACAACGTCTACCGCATGAAATTCAAACTATTCTTTCGGTAAGCTCCGAAACATTGGATAACTTGGCCAAATTAGCCGACAAAATCGTTGCGATACGATCCGACCCGTTAGGTATAAGCGCTGTGAATCGCGGAGTAGGTACGAGATCATTACCGATGACGGAGCATCAAGAAACGCCGATCAAACCGTCGAACGAAATAGCCGCGCTTCGGGTCGAAATAAATGCATTAAGTAAAACAAATCGAACGACTTTCCCGCCTAAATGATAAAAATTCTTCTCACAAGCGAAAAAGTAGTAAATCGCCGTTTCGTAATTCTTATAACAATTGCCGCGATTTTGCAAACAAGCAACCAAATGAAGATTTTTGTTTTTATCATCGCAGATTTGGCAAAAATGCACGTAACTGCAAACCCCCCTGTAGTTTTAACGATCCATTACTAAGATCTCAGGAAAACTAAAAACGGCTATCGAGCCTAATATTTTTGCGACACATGCTCCGGTAGCCACAACTTCTTGTCGCCTGTATGTACATGATAGACACTCTCATACAAAATTGCTTATTGACTCTGGCTCGGATGTTTCTTGTATCCCAGTACCTAATACTTAAAAAAAAATAGCACCAGATCCTTTACAATTATTTGCAGCAAATAATTCGAAAATTTATACATATGGTTCTAAATTACATAGTGTAGATCTAGGACTACGACGCAGTTATAAATGGAAGTTTTTAATCGCTTCAGTCCCAACTCCTATCATAGGAGCAGATTTTCTGCAACATTTCAGAATCTTGATAGATCTTAAGCATCGCCGGCTTATTGATAATTTAACAAAGCTCTCATGCCTGGGAATTGCTGCACTTTCTTCTGATTATTCATCAATTAAAGTTATTTCGGGCAATACAAAATATCATAAAATTCTTTTAGAATTCTTAAATTTGACTAAGTTATCAACCAAAATCACACCCATCAAACACAACACTGTACATTACATAGAGACAAATGGACCTCCTGTACATTGTAAACCTAGGCGCTTACACCCTAAAATTTATGAAGAGGTAAAAAATGAATTTCAATTCATGATTGACCAAGGCATTTGTCGACCCTCCAAATCGCCCTGGTCCTCGCCACTCCATGTCGTTTCTAAAAGTTCTGGCTCCATCCGACCTGTTGGTGACTATCAGTGGCGCACCCAGAATTTCTGCCTGGAGGGGGCTGACGAATAATTGGGACATGTAGTACAGTTACAGTAGTAGTATAGAAATCAAGCACTTAAGGATCACCCTGGAAGGATCCTCACACTTAAGAGTCACCCGGAAGTGAATGTCCTCTCTTTGTTTATTTACATGTCAATAACCTATGTATAACCCCCCCTACACCCCCCGGCTCGTCACTTGATTGACCTTGGGGGTTCATTGGGCCCAAATATCAACAATGTACTTATGTGTGTTGTGAAATTTGCGTAAATATGTAGTATAATTGTATTAAAAGCATGCCTTATTTTGTTTATTTACCTTCGCGAGGACATCGTCATGCATCCCGCGACCACGTGCTCATGTTTCATTTTACTTTGTATTACAAGGTTGGGTGATTCTTCCTGAATTTCACTCTTTGATTATTTACATTTGCGGAAGCATCGTTATGCTTCACGCATCTGCACGTCCATGTTTCATTTTTACTTTGTACTACAAGGTTGAGTGGTTATTCTTGAATTTCACTTTCATCTGTTGATGTTTTTTAAAACACGGAAGCATATGTCACAGAGAAAGTACTTTTTGCATTAGTGACCTACATTTAAAAGTAATGTTTTGTTATAGCCTTGAAAGATTGATACATTTGATCGACTGTTATGTAAGTAAAAACATTTAAGTTGTGACAAAAAATAACTTTTAATGTTTTCAATATTGTATCAACAATTTAGATAAAATATTTTATCTTTTTTATTATCAAAAACATGTATGACGTAATCAAATATAGTTGTTTTTTTTAATATGGAAAAAAAATTTTAGACTTAAAATATAATGTCATATAATACTAAATTGTAAATATATCATTTGTATAAAAAAAGTTACAAAATATTGTTTAAAAATTGCAAAAAAAAAAAAAAAAAAATTATTTGTAATTTTTTATTTGTATTATATTGTAAATAATTTATTATGAAATATTGTAAATTAGTTGTTAAAAATGGGATCAGACAAGATTTGTTTTATTTACTAGAAGAAAAGTAAAGAGTTAAATTTTTATCTGCAAAAAGAGATAACAATTTTTTAATATACGTTTTTAAAACTTAATTTTTTTTTTTTTAACGGTAAAAATAAAACATGACAAAAATAAAGACATACACATATTTGCACATTAAAAAAGGATTTATTACATATTAATTACATAATATTTTGAAAAAATAGATAATTTTCACACACATTGTGAATTTAAAAGAAAAATTATTTATTACATATTAATTTTTTTTTCACAATGTGAAAAAAAAAATATTATAAATGCTTTGATTTATATAAAAGATGAAAACATACACATGCATGTCAGTTTTTAAAAATTGTAGACAGCGAGCATTGTATAGTTTACAATTTATTTTTCCTTGATGACATTTTTTTTTGTCCAAGTTGATGAACTTCTAATACCCACGAAAAATCATAGTCGATGAACCTTGTACAGTTCACAATTTATTTTTCTTTGATGTCATTTTTGTAATGCAGTTGACGAACTGAGGATATATACACCAAAAAGTTACAGATGATAAAACACAAGAAGTTGCACAACAGCGAGCACTGTATAGTTTACAATTTATTTTTCCTTTATGACATTTTATTGCCCAAGATGATGAACTTCTAAAGCACACGAAAAATCATAGTCGATGAACCTTGTACAGTTCATGATTTATTTTTCTTTGATGTCATTTTTGTAATGCAGTTGATGAACACAGGATATATACACCAAAAAGTCACAGCTGATAAAACACAAGAAGTTGCATGAAACACAGGGTTTTTTTTTTTTAATCTTGCAAAACAGATACGAAAGAAATAAAAAAGAAATGCATATATAACATGGAAAAGAAAAAACTAATGTCATTGTTTTTGCGTTTATATAATATTTTATTCATCACATTGCTCAACATTTTTATAGTGACCATAACTATTTGTTGTTATGGCATCAATTAAATATTTTTTATCATAAAATGCCGAAAGACTCACTTTATTTTCTACCATTGTATTGATATCATGTTTTTTAGCTAATATCGAATATTGTTGCTGTTTTATATATGTTTCCGAGAATAAAACATTTTTATATGACTCAAATGTTAATGATTGAATGCTAGTTTTTTTTACGCCCTTAGCTTTTTTTTTGCACTCGTCATCTGTAATAAAACAATACATTTTTGCCTTTAAACCGATAAAAGCTTTTATTGGTTTAATAAACTCGCTTTTGAGCAAACCGAGTTTACCTTTGTTTGAATCATTATACATAGGATGATTTTTCGGATAATTACTACAATCCAATATATTTGCAAAGTGATTTTTTAAATCCTGATAGATATCATTTGTTCGGACGTCGAGATAAATTGAATCTGTATCAGTATATAAGAGTTGGACGTTGCTCTTATAAAAATTTTTAAAATGGTCATAGTAAAGAGAATACATTCGAAGCTTGCTCAGCTCCAAAACGGCAAAACCTACAAAAATTGGCTTATCGAGAATTAATTTTTTTTTTTTCATTTTAAATAAAGTGAAATCTTTGTTGATAATTTCGAAATAATCGAGCATTGGATTTGACAACAACTTTTTACACTCATCGATGTTTAACGCCCCTTTCACGTTTAACTTTTTTCGCACATTCTCGCAACATTTACCATAAAATGCGTTGTTTAACTTTTTAAAAAATGTTTTGTCAAAATTGTTGTCTGCTTCGTTTCTTTTGTTATTATTAAATTCTATATAATCTTTTAAGAACGGCGTTTGGGTGAATGCTAATATTCTATGAATTTTTGTAATAATTAATCCGTGTTCGACATAGAATTTTAGATTTAAGTAATGCGTGATGTAATTGTTTTTGTCAAAAAAATTTGTAATTAATTTTTTACACGGAAAAATAGATTTTAAATTGAATTGCTCACCCATTTGTTTTGCATAGGGTGATAACATTTCCCAATTCAGAGTTAAATGCTCTGGTGCTAAAGGAAAATCATTGTGTGCATCGTGTAACGAAGGCGGATAATGCAAATCCACTTCTAGGAAATAACCAACATTTGAATTGGCGCTTGTTTGTAGAATGTTAAAATTTGCTATTTCGTCTGCAGTTAGCCAAGAAAAGTTATTTTTTGGAAGGGGGAGACATTGAATAAATCCGTACAAATTCGTTGCGTCGAATGCCATGATATAATTTTTAGGTAATTTGGGCTTATACGAATTTTCCAACAATGGATTGTTGGCTTTCATATAACGCGTGCCCAAAAAACAGATTCCGCCTCTCATCTGCGATTCGAACCATATATAATCAGTCGTATTGTTTAATAGTTCTAATTCGGTCTTTGTATATTTTAATCCACTCGAAAATGTAAATTGTGAAATGGAAAAAAAATGAACCGGATCTAGCGAATAATATTTAAATGCTGTGTGCCTAAATGATAGAAATACCTCTGCTAACATAATTACATCTGTATTTTGATATAATTCAAGATAGTCTGAAAAAGATTTACAATTAAACGCGTTAAACACATGTAATGCGTGTTTATATTCTTCCTCGTCTATATTTTTATTTTCTAGCACGTTATAAAATGCTTCTTTCGGGGGTAACGTTTTTTCTTTTAACACATCGAGCGATTTAAAATATGCATATGGAAATATTCCTTTACGTTTTAATAAATGCGTGTGTTCGGAACCATAAAAAAAAGAAGTCAAAATATTAAAATCATGACCCGAATCGCTTAAGTTTTTTACCAACGTGTGTAAACTCGCGTCTAAGAATTGATAAGAATCGATGAATCTGATGTAATCCAAGGAAAAGCTTAAAAATTTTTGCATGTTTGTGGGAATTATTTTTATTTTATTGGCATATTGTTTTGGTATATGTTTCAATATTAAATGCGCGTCATAATTTTTAAAATTGTGAATGATAATTGGAATGAAATATGTACTTCTGTAATTCAAGTTACATGTATTATGTGCAAATCCTCTAAATTCGCCGGTGCCGTAATGGGAATGATCGCGCACTCTCGTTTCGTTTAACCCAAACGGTTTTTTACATATGTGACAATTATTTGCGTTTGTTACGTTGCTTCTTACATCGAGAGGTATTATTTCCTTCATTTTTTCAATGAGTTTATTTACCAAATCTCTAAGCGTATTTAAAAAATGCTCCACCGCTTGTTCGCCGCAAAAATATTCATGGAATATCGGCTTATCATTTATATCCGTAGCCAATAATGCATAACTGACTGGAATATGGTTTTCTATGGGGGTCGAATAACTCTGCGAGCTAGAAGGCAAAACAGTGCTAACTTTTGAAGTTATGCACTCGAAATCTGCAAAGATAACATAAGGATGTTTAACCATTTTTGACAAGTCCGTAAATTTAAGAATAAGATTTTTAGGTATGCTTGTTTTTTGTGCCTTATATAGTCCGCATAAACTAACATGATTATTCAAACCGCTTCTCTGACTAAAACCGTTCATACATAATTTGCAAAAGTATTGACGACGTTGTTTCGAACTTACCAAGCGTTGAAAATTTGTTATTAAAAAGAAATGATTTTTATATAGTAATAAATCGACGTCTTTGATGATAATAACATTGGAGGATATATATAAAGGATAAATTTCCTTTTCCTGATAACCGTATATATTAATACGCAAATTATTTGTTCGTTCAAATGATGGTATTTGGTTAAGCGCTACGGGAAATGTCAATTTATTTGTATTGAAATATTTTATGTAACTTTTGTATGGTCTGTTTTTGTTATTATGCCGAGGATGTAATTTAGCAGCCAAACAATGTAGAAAACATTTGTTGTCGTCGCATTTAATATTTAATAGAGCACGTTTTGCAGAAAGTTTACGCGGTAGTTTAATATTTTTACATCCGCCCCTGAGTTCTCTATAATTTCCGATACTAACGTCAATGAAAAGAATGTGCTTTATTATCCAACCGCTGCCGTTGCGAATGAAATTATCAACCGAATTAAGAATTTTTTGGAAACATCTGTGAATCGCCTCGTCGATCATGTAATTTGATAATAATCGTTCGACGTTAGAACAAAAGTAAAAAGTTTGAGTCATTTCATTTTCGAATTCGTCATATTTTACAAACAAAATATTAATACAAATTAGAAACCTCAATCGTAAAATAACATTTCTGTTTAGAAGAGATTTAATAAGCGGTGTAGATTCAAATATCGTTTGATAGAGATCCGTATAATTTTCATCCAAAACAGCGCGATAACTTTCTACATAGCCTCTGTGTGCAAAATCTCTTAGAATAAAATTAATCATTTTCTCACTTAAAAAAAAATTAAAGTATGTATGAAATAAATAAACAATTAATAAATAAATTAAAAATAAAGTATATATTTGAATGAACAAAATTTTAAACACAAAAACAATGACTTTTATATTTTTTTTTTAATCCACTGTTTTTTTAATGCTTTTCTTAATTTCGATTATGGCCTTTTCCAAATTAGGTAGTTGTTTCAGACCGATGTTAAATCGATTTTTTATCTCTTTCGTGTTTTTATCTGTTTTGTAAAACCCTAAATATAGCTGTTTGCGAAATTCCTTGAGTTCTACGTACACATTTTCACCGAGATACACTTCAACGGGGTCGAATTTTTTTTTCTTTCCCTCATATATGTCTTCGTCGGGAGCTAGATTAATTAAGCGAGGTTTTTTTGATGGCCCGGCTTCGTCTATAGGCGACGGACAGCGCGGGGGAACTTCAGAATTATCTTCATCCTCGTCAGTAAATAATTTATTTATTTTTCTTTTTTTAATATGCGTGGATGTTCTTTCTAGCAGAAAAAAAAACTTTTTTTAATTATTCAATATATTGAAAAATTTTGAAAAAAAAAAAAAAAAAATATTACTAAATATTAATGTATAATAAATATTTACCTGCAATTGAAGAATCCATCTTTTTACAGCCGATATTATCCAAGCGGTTACTGTCAGAAAAAGTGAATATCTTAAAACTCGGACGCGTATTTATATGGTCGAAGAATAAGGATAATTTTTTGCTTCAATGAGTCGAAAAGCAAATCTAAATATGGGTTAATGTCACGATTGCAAAATATTCACTGTCATGAATAGACAGGAAGAAATGTCATGATGGAACAGGAAAAAAGTGATATAGTTCTTAATATATAAGTAAAATTGTACAAATTATACATAAATGAGAATTAGAAGTATTTTTAATGACTTATCAGAGAGCGGAAGTTATGGCGGAACAGGAAAAGATTTATAGTTTTTTAATATTTAAGTAAAAAATTGTGCAAATGAAGCATAAATTAAGATTAGAAGGATTTTTAAAGGTTAATCAGAGAGCGGAAGTATTATTCTTCGATCAAGATTATGTTAGCATTATGATCGATAAAATTAATAATATGATTTTTTCCCCCCTTTTCATTCAACTGTTAATATCCGGGGGGTTTAAAATTAGCATAATTGATATAATAGAACCATTCCAGAAACAACTTCGTGAACAAATAGTGTGCTTTTATGTTTCTCGCGACGGATTGCGGGTTATTTCCTGTTGAACTTGTATAAAAACGGTTCGCCTGGAATATTTTACCATTCACTCGGCACCTAATAACTTTTTATGCACATGTGAATGCTACAACATGGAAGTTGAATCTTCTCCAACCTCTGGATATTATTTTAATGTGTCAAAATATTTTAAACACTTCGAGTGTGAAAAAGGCATCTTCGGTGCATACGTGAATGGAAAAATATATTATTATACCATATCCATTGCTCGGATAGTTCGAAGGAATAAAAAGGAGCAATGGGCGAATAAAATCGAACAACATTCGCTCAAAGACATTATTCCCAAAACATATTGGCCGAATTACGGTATGATTGAGCACTACAACTTGCTAGAAAAATTAGACAGTTTGGGTGCATTTTATGCAAAAGAACTAAGCGATTTTTTAAAACATGGTTGCATAAAAATATGCACTGTGCAACAAGATCCTAGAATACTCTATTTGACAGAATGTTCTGAAAATACCGCTCATTCATACGTTGAATTTATACGTTTTTATTTGGCCGAACAATATAAGATACACTTCCACAAAAATGAACATTTATTAAAAATATTTTAAAAATAATTCGTATTCTTAAAATGAAAAAAAAATTGGTTATATTTTATACGTTTCAATTATTTTGAATATCTTGCTTTGAATTGTGTTTTTTTATTGTAATTATTGTTTTAAAATATTAAAAATATTTTGTAATTTTTTATTTGTATTATGTTGCAAATAATCTATTGTAAAAATTAATGTTAAATAAATGATGAAAATGAATCAAGCAATGCATTTTTATTTAGTAAAAGAAAAGTAAAGAGATAAGACTACACCTGCAAAAATGAGATCACAATTTTTATACTATAAGTTTTTAAAAACTTTTTAAATGATTTCTCTTTTTTTTAAATATTTATGTTTAAAATGAAAATGCTAAAATGAAATACACATAACAAAATAAAGACAAACACATATTTGCACAATAAAAAAGGATTTATTGTATATTAATTACATAATATTTTGAAAAAAATAGATAATTTTCACATACATTGTGAAAAAAAAAAATATTTATAACATATTAATTACATTCGAGAATGATAGAGTTTGGAGATCTTTTACTATTTTTGAAATATACAATTGTCGCACACGCACACATAACTCAGTTCAGTTCCATACATATGAATTACATCCAAGAACGGTGCAATTCGGAAATAATTTCCTCGTCTTTTAATATTTTGAAATATGCAATTTTCACATGCATGCTGCATTCAAGTTCTTCAGAAAATTTCTTTTCTTTGTTGTTGTCAGTAATGCACTCCATTAAATCATCGAACAGTGCATATGAATGCGACAATAAGGATATGGGATCTCCAGGCTTGGCGGTCAGATATAGGTAGCCATATTGAGTGTCTTTCTTCGAAGCATGCAGTAATCGAACCATGTCCGAACTTTTTAAAATCTTGAAATAGCTGCACGTTTCATTAGGTTGTTGTCCATAACTTATAGATAATTGCATGCAATCTTTCAAATTTTTGAAAAAATTGTTTTGAACGTGTAAAACCTGACCTTTTTCTTTATTCACATCGTCACAACTTTGTTCAGGCTTATACACGCGGAGAATTCCGAACCGTTCCATCCTCGTCGTTCGAAAGCAAACTGATTAATGTGAACTATTCAAAGAGGAGTGCATCTTTATCCAGGCTTTACACTT
The DNA here is from genome assembly GCA_963930645.1 of Salticus scenicus. Classification (NCBI taxonomy): domain Eukaryota; kingdom Metazoa; phylum Arthropoda; class Arachnida; order Araneae; family Salticidae; genus Salticus; species Salticus scenicus. The sequence goes on from OZ005648.1 coordinate 414,632,101, forward strand.
TTGTTGCTTGGCGTGGGACAAATGACAACATCTCACGGGTTTAAAACGTTGTAACACAAATTGTTTAATAAACTGATCATTTCTTCTTTTTTTGTTTATAATAATATCTTTAAGTTTCAAATGTCTTGCGCGACAGTACAAGAAGTATAAGCAATAATGACCGCAGGTTGTGCTCAATTTGTTTTGAAAACATTCTGTGTTATACATTATTGTGTCGGCATTTCTCTTCAAAAAATTCAAAATATTTTGATTTGTAGGAGCAAGACCGTAACTGTCGAAATAATAAACACTCTTGTTATGAAAATGAATGGCCACCCAATGACTTCCGGGCAACGAGATTGGATCTAAATTTGCAATATACATTGAATAACTAGGATTTCTTTTTCGGGGTAAAATATTCGAAGGGTATATACCTCCGAACGTCGGTCGAATCTTACCATCGCCGCATGCGAGGCGACACAATGTGATAGTGTTCATGTTTTAAAAAGACAAATTTTCAGTGATACTTCTAAAAACTGCTTCACATATTTCATTTTTTTTTTTTCAGGATGTCGTTGAATTAATTTTTCTGCGAATACATAAAAGTGAGCAATGCGAGAAAGTGTTATGCCGTCGGAAAATAATTCGCCACCAATTTCGGCTATAGCTTCGTCTTTCCATTGAAACTGTTCGACCAATTCTTCAATTTGTTTTCCAGAAAATTGTCGCACTTCATCCATTTTTAAACTTTGAAACTGTTCGATCAGGCTGACAATTTCCTCGTTCATTCTTAAAAATCGGTTGTAATTCCCCGAGATTTGTCTATCTCAACTATGTTTCTGTATTCAGCATACACTACAAGCGTTACCGTCTCTGGCAATGCTGCGTTGAATTTTATGTCAAAAGCGATATTTCCAGTTTTATTTATACTTCCGTGATTCTCACCGGCTGCAAGATCTGGCGTTAAATCAAAAGCATACAAAGTATAACCGTCTTTATATTCCGCATAATTTATGTTAATGTTGGGAGAATTGTGATATCTGTTTAAATCGGTGAAAAGGCTTAAATAACTTCGCGCATAGGCATCATTTTCGAAGTTGGGCTGATATGGTTTTGAGGGTATCATCTGTCCGCCATTCAACACGCAAAGATAATTTAGACCGTAATGATGAAATTTAAAAGGATTTTTACCAAAATTTCCGTTATATGCTTCGTTAGAAACAAACCCCAATATCAAACGCGTAGGTAGTTGACCTATGAAAGCATTTGCTATAGTAGATGATTGCAAACCGGTTGAAAGAGCAAAGGTTTTAACTTCTACTCTGCGAATGGGTAATTTTGCAACGCCTTTCTCCAATGCTTTCTCGTGTGCTATCATCACAGAAGGCGCGACATTGATTTTTCGGATGTACAGACTTGCCGCTTCAATTTTAATCGAATGGGTATCTGTTGTCGACATCAGCGCGAATGCATCCTTGTTCCGTTCTAATTTTATGCGAACGTTAACACCGTTGATTAATAATTTTGGTTGACTAGACAAGTCAAAATGAAGCGGGCCTATGAGATCTATTGCTTTACTTAGTTTACAAGCTTTTTCTCGAGTGTTATAACCTGCATTTGTTAAACTTTTTGTTTTTACATCGTGATGGCCTGCAGTATCTTTGTAGAAGAGGGCGGCGGTCAGCAGACTTTCCTGGGCAGACTTAGAATAGAGAAGCAAGCTCTCCATAAACGCGCGATAAGAATAATTGGCTTGAGACGAAACCTGCTTTTCATTTAAAAATATCGAACATTCCGAAAATAACGTATTTAGAATATAATTTACAGGGGCTACATCATCGGTTGCTTTTAAATCCGTGCCATCGGAATTCATTACTTTAAGTCTTAAATGTAGAATTGCATGAGCCAAATCTACATAGTGTTCCCCGTTTCCGCTAATATAAAATTCGATCGGTGTTTTTTCTGCCAAAGAAGACACAGGATGTATTTCGACAAAGTTGGAATTATCAATTGCAAGCTGCGTCGGATTTAACTGAAACAAGTCTAGCTCACTCTTCAAACAGATTTGCCCGGCCATTATTGCTGCTAATCGAATATGTCTCGTGTTGTCTTGCGACGTTTTGTCTTCGAATGACGCGTTTTATTTCTACGTTTTCTTTTTATACCTTGACCCTGTTGCTGCAATTTTTCAAATATGTCTTTTTGTATATTCTTTGATGTTTCGCCGAAGCGGTTTCGAGCCGAATCTTTAAATGACGTACCACTTGCAACATCCGAAATGACATTTTTTCCAGTTTGAAATAAATTTTTTGCCAAATATCGTCCCGCTCTCATTGCCAGCGGACTGATATAACGTCTCAAATCACCAAAAAACCCATAGCCTCGTTGGTGAGCTATCCCTTGAAAATAAGGACCGCCACCGACTTGCGCGCAATAGTATGCCTCGCAATCTTTTGCATGTAGATGCATTTTCCCTATTGCGACAACTAATGAAACAATTTACGAAATGTGCTTTCTATTTATAGATTTTTACGCCGAAAGGATAAACCGACTATTGTTTTCCCGCCAGTAAATATGATGTTTTTACCCGAAGATGATCGCAATTCTATCTCTATAGTGTCTATAAATTGTTTTCTCAAAGGGAAATAAATTGGTTTGTCATAATGTTTTACAATTTGATCTCCTTTTTCATTCTGAGTTGCTATTACTCTCAGAAGAGGTACATAAGAATCACCGCAAAAATGAGACTCAACAATGTCAGAATAAATAAATATCTCCGAAACGCCGGCGTCCAATTCTAGAGGATATGTGCCAACGTGTTGCCCGCTTTTATAGTGCGTGTCGACAAATCCTAACATGTCTGCGAGACCGCGTCCGAAAGTTATCTCATGATTTTCGGGTACGCGCAATTCTACTTTAAAATCAGGCAGTTGTCGCAATCGAATTTTATTAAATTGTCTAAACAAATCTCCTGCGGTTTTATATATGCCTGGGTTCACTCGTAAATTCTCATGAACCTTTCTATATCTTTTCACTCTCGGATATTCATTCACAATTAACTTTAGGGTTTCGCCTGCTTCGACATTCAATGAGGAATTAATTTTAAATGATTGTTTGTTTTTAATAAGTTGATCATCGTCTTTACCAAGAACATGCAAGAAAGTTTGAGCGACCTCTTTGGAGATTTGCATTTCTGCATAGTCAGATACTTTAATTTCTAACTCGTCTGAATCCGCATCATAATTAAAAGTTACATAATTTTGAAGATTTAGGTGTTCGATGTTTTTGTTAATGTGTAGAAAAACTAGTCCTTCGTATGCGAAATAATCGACTTCGCTTTTTTTAATAGGATTGATGGGAATGATATGAGTTGTTGAATTTAATGGATTTTTATCGATAACAGCAAATTTTTGACTTTTTTTTTCGTTCGAGCGACGAAACTTTGTAGTAAAAGTTTTTGCTATGATGGTGTCCTCGTTAGGTAAATAAAGCATATATAATAGTTTCGATGTATCAGATTTTTTCAACTCTATTTCAAATCCTTCTTGAATATCGACTGTAACATTTACTCTATCGTGATCGGGTATAAATTTCACGCTCTCCCGATCGGACACGTGTGTTTCAATTTTTTTATTTAGTTCAATAAATAATTCATCGATGTTTTTTCCGGGGTCATATTCGAATCCTATATCGTAAACTCTCTTTTCCAATACACTTTCCGTTTCCTCTTCATATCGCAAAGAATAGTCGTTGTTATGATCGCTAATGTTAAACCAGTTTCGAGGTATAATAATTTCGGATAGACCGACTTCCCATGAATCATTTAATAACAACGGCGATGACAGTTTCGTACGATAGGATGATTGCGTGTTTTGAGGAAAATAGATTGCACTCGCATTGCTAGGAAGCGTAACATAAAAATCATTTATTGCCGCATCCATGACGCTTTTATCCACGAATTATGCGTTTGATCGAAACCCGCCCACTTGACAAAATATTCTTTGTTTCTGCCTTTTCCTCTTGTCTTTAAAATCTTCTCTATCTTCCAAAAGTCGCGAGAAGTTTTTGTCACTTTCTGAAGTTCTGGTTCGTAAAATCTGCCTTTTATACTCGTTTCTTTAAGATCTTTCAAAAGATAGGTGGGTGGATTCGACGGATAGCGCTTATCTATTATAAAAACTTCGTTCGTCCAACTGGGCAAGTAACCTTTGTGAAACGCGCGTTTTGCTTTCGATATTCTAACGCGATCATTAACCTCGAATTTATAACTAGTATTTGATCTGTAGCCGTAAAGTTTTTCGAAAATTTCAGATTCTAAATCCGGTGTCACATTAATCGGAGCATAACCGATGCTGCGGTGTTTGCTCGCGTTGTAACTTTTCATAACATGTTTCAACACGTCTATATATCTGTAAGACCCGGTGTGAGTAAATATACGATAAAGTTTTTCTTTAAGTGTTCTGATAAATCTCTCTGCGACTGCGCATTTGTTTTCGCTAAGCGTAGAATAGTGATTTATATTGTGATGTTTAAATAAAGATTGGACTTTTTTATTATAAAATTCTTTCCCTTCGTCTGTTTGTATGTTTGGAACGTGCTTTACCTGCTTCAGTAATTTTTTTAACGCGTCAGCCACGGAATCAGCGTCTTTTTTCTTAAGGGGTATTGCATATGCATATTTAGAGAAAACATCAATTGCCACGAGTATATATTTAAAACCCTTATTATATTTTGAAAGTTTTGAAATGTCAATTAAATCACATTGCATTAATTCTCCGATACCGAAAGCTAACACTCTGCGTCGTTTGAACTTATAGCGCACTGGTTTGTGAAGGGTATAAGCGTCTTGTTTTGTCAGCCATTCGCGAACAGTTTTCAAAGGTAATTGAGCAGACTTTGCCAATCGTGATACGCCTCCGTATGAGCCGGGATTTTCTGCATCATAATAGATTTTTTCTAAAATTTTATCTTTTAAATTGATTGCCATTTTGCCATCTTTTGCGGAGTTTTCATCGAGGATCGAATGCGCTGTTGTGTTTTAAAACGATCTTCTCTTCTTTGCAGGTTGATGGCACGTTTTGTAGACTTACGAAACACGTTCTCTTCGGAATCTTCGCTATCTGACACTATTTGAGAGCGCGGCATTGCTTTCATGTGCGATACTAAATTTTGATTCGCTATCCAGGAAAGAGGAACGTTAATTTCTTTTATGGCTTTCAAGAAATGAAAAAAATGACGCGGTGGTGATGCAGTTTTGGAACTTGTCATGAGATAATGAAAATAATCTATCACACTTGATCCGACTATTGGTTGTTTTTTTTGCAGAAACTCTCCTTTTTCGTTCCAAGAGTATTCTCTAGTTTTCAATTTTTCTGCAATTAGAGATACATATTTCGCAGAACGCTTTGGAATTGTGGACATAATACCTTTCAATATCGGATCCTCAACGATTTGTTCACTTGGCTTGGTGATATTCTCCGGTTCATCTGTTGTCATACTAACGCGAACAGGGTCTGGAGGTGCGTGCACAACCTTGTGGTATCGCATGATAAGTTGGCTCAACAGTTTTACTTTCAAATCATCTGGAATATTTGCTCTCTCTAGTAATGAGTCAATGTCATCTTCCAGACGCAACTCCGGTTTTTGAAGTTGATATGAAGATACCAATTCTTCGGGAATGAGAGCAACTCTTTTGGCCATGATCACACGTCTTAATTACTTCATCAATTTTTTTTAAATTATCGGTCCTAATATACTACCCAATGCGGATATTATAGCCGGTGCTATAATTGGTAAGAATCCACCTGATTGGTTGATTAACATTTTCTTTTTCTTTTGCGTTGAACAAGTTTTGCTAGAGAGCATTCTAATCAAATTTTTATATTTTTTCATTTTTCTTACGCTGACGGGTATATTTCCATTCAATATGTTCAAACATATTTCGCAGACAGAATCAATTTGTGCCTTATTCGCCGTTTTTAGCAATGCACGTTTTTGCTGCGGACGAGAACGAGACAATATCCGTAAAAAATGATATTGTCTTTGAATGTTCTTTTTCGTCATTTTGGTTGAAATATCCAACAAAATCCGTCCTGAGAGGGAAAAAGACTTTCTCGCATGCGCAACTCCTCTGTTGTTTTTGGATGCAAATCAATGACTAAATAACCAAAAGGTTTGTTAGTCGCTTTTATAGATGCATCCATGAAAAATTGACAATTGTGCGGATATATCTGTCTTCCTAAACAATTCACTTGGGAGGCGTCTCTCGCATTTTTAAACAGTATGATATAGTGCGCATTCAGACTAATGTCTCTCATTACTTTCAATCTCGGAAACATGTTTTGTAAAATTAGTATAACACTGGTTCCGCAATGGTGGGATGCTGCAGTAAAAAGATCCGCTATTTTGTCGTTCAGATGATGCATTAAATCATCAATAACAATCAAATCGCCTTCTTCATAAGTCGTTGGAAGCCCTTCTATAAATTCGATGCAGGGTTCGTTTACAAACCAAGGTGCAACATATGAATAACACCATTTTACTTTCTTAATTTTTGATCCGTAAATGTTATTATGAATCATTTCCCGAACCAAGGATGTTTTACCGGATTGACTGGGACCGACTATGAGACATGAACTTGGGTGTCTTAAACGTAGCATATTTTTCCGTAATTATTATTATTTTTTAGCTTCAAATCCGAAAAACGCATCGTCGCATGCGAAAACAAAAAACTTAATGTTATACCATTCTGTTTTTATGCTAATTTTATATATTTGACGGACAATATTTGCAGACTTTAAAAAATTCTTTTTCATTCATTTGAACGCCGGTTCTATTGGCTTTCAAAACATTATTTTCATTCTTCCAAAAATAGCGTATGTCATATACATTATTATTATTTTTTCTGCAAATATGGAAAAAGATTCTTCGACCTATATAATCCGAATGCGAACAATTAGAATTTTTTAGATCTACTTGATAATTATCCTTTACACAATAATTCCAATGGTTCAATATATAATATAAAGAAAATGAAAAACTAAGTATATTCAATGCGCACAAAACTAAATAAAACGAGACATGCTTTTTAACGTTCATATATTTTTTTTCTTCGAAAATAAATCACGTCAGATACGATTAAAGACTTTCACCGTTTATGAGAACTTGCTTTTCATGCGCGACTGATTTATATTAGCATTAAGAAACACAACATTCGACCTTGCGGTGAAAGTAGAAAAATAAGATCTGTCACATGGATGCATGAACCGTAACGATGTAAATAAACAAAGAGCGAATCTTCTTTTCATGCACGACTTATTTATATTAGCATTAAAAGTCATCATTCGACCTTGCGCCGAAAGTAGAAAAATAAGATCTATCGCGTGGTTGTACAGACCATGACGAGGTAAATAAACAGCGTAAGACATGCTTTTAATACATTTTGTACTACATATTTAGCAACACACATAAGTACATTGTTGATATTTGGGCCCAATGAACCCCCAAGGTCAATCAAGTGACGAGCCGGGGGGTGTAGGGGGGGTTATACATAGGTTATTGACATGTAAATAAACAAAGAGAGGACATTCACTTCCGGGTGACTCTTAAGTGTGAGGATCCTTCCAGGGTGATCCTTAAGTGCTTGATTTCTATACTACTTACAGTAAATAGGTTTATGGGCATATACGCACACATACATATTGTAAAGAATCTGCTTTAAATTTTCTTTTGAAATAAGTAAACGAATGAATGAAATTGAATTTAAGTTCAATAGCGCAATCGAGAAATCTATATCAGTATATAACAAACTAAGTTACAGCACTGAGCTTGTAAACATAAAGTTGTCTGTTCATCTATGATAAAAAAAATATATGTGTACAGTATGATAGGCTAGTGAACACAAAATGCATACGAAATGAAATGCCCTCCCCCCATATTTCTATTTAAAATAAAATTTGATTAAATGTAACACTCTTTTGCACTGCTTTACATGCATATGCAGTAATACGTAAGTAATTAAGAAATTATAATAATTATAGCCAATTAAAAGCTACAGTTGTGATACGTAGGAATTATAACAGAATTTCAGTGTAAATTTTTACATGGCTATTTTTATTTAACTATCTGGAGTATTGGTGTGATGCTTTTAGCTTCGGTTAAAAGCAACAAGTTGGACGCGTACTCTTCGTGGGTGTTAGTCAACACAGTAAGCAGGGGGCAGAACCTCTTAATATCCTAAAACATTAATTCTATTCTAATATATAATATAATACTTAGAATTTTAATTTGTTCAGTTAGCAAATATTTCACGCGTTACCTATCTGAGTTCATTACAGGATATTGTATTCCTGTATAATATTCATATATATTCTGAAATTTGAATTTTTATAACAGGAAAAAATTGCATTATCCAAAAATGGAGCTTAGATCTCAGTGGCATAAGAGGCAAAAATGAAAACTGTGCATGTACCCTACTGTATGTTCTACTAATCGTGATAAAACAGAAGCATCTGTAAAATATCTTAACATATTGTTATCGGGGTATTTTTCTATTTTTAACACTGGCATTCCTCTAAATCGTTATATTTTTAGAGAAATAATTTTGCGTATTTGAAATTAAATCAATTCAATTTTATCTTCAATTGATGTGAAATTTCCCTAGCATGTATACTAAGCCAATAAGCCAAAAAAAAAAAAAAAAAAAAGCCGCACTGCAGAAAACTTGACTTACGCCTTTCTCATTTGTAATAACTTCAAAACTAATGGTTGAAACAGATAAAACTGTCATGTTTTCATAATATCAAAGAGATGAAATGATACATATGGACATTTTTGATTTAATAATTCACTTTATTACACTCTACGAAGTAATTACTAAAAATCTACATAAAACATTCTTTTTAAACATAATATAATAAACATATACTTATACTGTATTATGATTTATTATATGATATAAACAAGTTATATTTTAATACATGAAATAAAACTATTTGTTTGTTAGATCTAAGCAATTTTTAATAAAAATATGTATTCTACATTGAGTTATTCCACCTTTATATGGAATTACTGCTTTAATGCGCAATGACATAGTATTATGCAGTGTTTTAATATAAATATAAAAAATTTCTCTATGCCAAATATCATAAATAATTTTTTCTAGTCCTTGCAGAGTTGTAGGCTGCAATTTTTTAATCCTCACCCCTTTTCCGTGCTTTTTTAGACTAAACATTTTCGAGCGGATTGAGATTAGGGCTATTTCCAAGTCTGATGAAAAAGAAATTCTATGATATTTTTTGTGGGATTTAACTTAAAGTTAAAAAAGATATGATTGCTTACAAAATTATATGTGCTCATGGAATAGGATAGGTAGTTTTAACAATTTGAATCGAATAAACGCACCACAGATGCCCTTTAGTATGGTGCAATATAATCTTGAAATTCAATTTGCAGGAAAGTCTGAGATACCTTCAAAATAGTCGGTCAGGCGCCGTTTTTATAATGGCCGCGTTTTATTTCGAGTTCATTGATCCCTTGAGCATAAAAATTTGCCCGACTCATTGAAAATTTATGCACCTCCGTACCATAATGTACGGAGAATGTGTCATTGTTTTGTGAATGCAATTTTCAATAATTCGGTCACATTTTTATCATCTTACTAGTTTTTTTTTTTTTATCAGCCCGAAATAAAATACACTTGACTCATCAGAGAAAACCAGTTCGGCCTAATAATTAACCGATAATTTTTTTAAATTTTTGATCAACTGAAGTCTTGTTTTTTTTAATTCATTTCCTTAGTGATAACATTTTGCAGATCTTCTGGTTTTTAACATACTTTATTTAATTGTTCCCGCACTGTTTTTTAAGAAATTACTTTGCTATGCACTTTTTAAAAAATCTTTTTTAAGTTATGAGCATGTATAAATTGATTTTTTAAAACTTTTGTTTCTTAACTTGCCATCATCTCGCTTGGATGGGCAACATGGACGCCTAAAGACACATTTTCCGTTTAAACAGCCAAAAAATTTTATATGTTCTTAAAAATCATCTCAGGAATATTTCATTAACATTTAATTAATTTGCCATCTCACGTATTAAAATATTTTTTGACTTTCATTCAAAAATTAATACTTTTTGTGGCATCGTTAAATGCCTTATACTTGCCATTTTTAAAATACTTTTTAGAATTATAATTTTCCTGACAGTTGCGTTTTACTTTTAACACTGGGCTCAATCCTAAAGTGTACGTGGAGGGTGATGTAATGAAATCTGTTCAAAAATTTACTTTTTAAATGATACAATTGGCGGTTGCAAAAAGGAAAAAAGAAAATATCCAAGTGCGGCTTTTTTTTTTTTTTTTTTGCTTAGTGTATATGTACTACTGTGCTAGTGGCATATAAAAGGTAAAACGAATATGCAAATTTCATTTTTTAATTTTAAATATTGTTTTAGAGGAACGACTACGAGCAGGGCTGATCTTTATTTTATATCAAACAAGAATTTTCCTTTGCCGATGCGAATGTGTTAATTTTGCCCAAGGGCAAAACAAACTTTCACAAAGATGCTGTAAATACTCATGAATTAAAATATAAAATTGTATGAACCTGGTATCCCATTTTTCTGACAAATACATCCCTGCTTACTTCCCTCCACATTAGATTGCTTCTCCTGCCTGACTTTTTAGATACTCCCTCGATTTTATAACAACAGTATATGCTTTAGGGCCTTAGAAGCAGATTGCTAAAAATTGCAATGGAATGTCTAGTGTACCTTTCAACTAAAAAACAAAGAACTAGTTCATTGTTTTTATGTTTGAATGTAAGAATTGAAAAAAATTCCTAATATTTAATGTATAACTTATAAAGTTTATTTTTGCTTACAATATCTATGCTTGAATAATATTTTTTTCATGTATATCTTAAGTTTTTTACCATGTCAGCTGGTTCTGAAAGGGGCTTGAGCCCCCTAAGCCCCCTCCGTAGGTGCGCCACTGGTGACTATAGGAAATTAAATTTTATGACGATACCAGACCGATATCCAATCCCACATATCCAAGACTTTTCTAACGCACTTTTTGGAAAAAATATATTTTCTAAAATTGACATTGTTCATTGTTTCATATCCCAGTTCATCCCGAACACATACCAAAAACAGCAGTATGCACACCTTTTGGATTGTTTGAATTTCCCTATCTCAATTTTGATCTCTGTAATGCAGCACAGACCTTCCAACGCTTTATGAACGAAGTCTTAGGTGATCTTAAATTTTGTTATACATATCTAGACGATATTTTAATCTTTAGTGAATCTGAAGCTGAGCACGATATTCATATCCGCACTGTTTTTGAACGATTGCAATCTTACGGCCTCACAATTAATGTCTCAATGTGTATATTTGGTGTACCAGAAATTTCATTTTTGGGTCATTCGATTTCGAAGAATGGTACTAAACCATTACAATCTAAAGTTGAGCCCATTCTTAATTACCCTCGTCCCAAAACTATTAAAGAGCTTAGACGTTTTCTCGGACTTTTGAATTTTTTTCGTCGTTTCCTTCCAAACTTGGCACACTCACAGACAGTGCTAAATGAATATCTGAAGGGTACAAAAAAAATGACAACCGCGAAATTTTGTGGACAGAGCAAGCTGAAACTGAATTTATAAATTGTAAAACACTGTTGTCGACTGCAACACTTTTGGCTCACCCTAAACCAGATGCGCAGTTAGTTCTCTAAGTTGATGCGTCCGATTTTGCTTTCGGCGGGGCCTTATTCCAGTTAAACAGCAAGAAACTGGAACCTCTAGCATTTTATTCACGTAAACTTTCGGCTGCACTATAGCTAACTAACTATAGCGTAACTATAGCGCCTACGATAGAGAGTTACTCGCAGCTTACGCATCAATTAAGCAATTCCGATATATACTAGAAGCACGTAATTTCACGTTATTCACCGATCATAAACCATTAACATTTGCTTTTCGACAGAAACCCGACAAATTTTCTCCTCGACAGATTAGGCAATTGGATTTCATTTCACAGTTTACAATAGATATCAGACACATTACAGGTTCTCAACACATTACTGCAGATGCACTTTCTCGTATAGTATCAATAACAATGCCAAATCCTATAGATTATAATGACATTGCCAATTCGCAAGAATCTGATACCGAATTATTGTCCTTACTTGAAACACCTCAAAGTTTACAGCTACAGAAAATTATCCTCCCAAATTCCACAGTTTCTTTATACTGCGATATTTCTACTGACAATGCTCGCCCTTATACTCCAAAAAGCTATCGACGACAAGTTTTCGAGACGATGCATAATAATTCTCATCCAGGTATTAAAGCTACCACTAAACTAATAAGTTCGCGTTTTATCTGGCCTTCAATATATAAAGATTGCAACTATTGGACAAAACATTGCATTCCATGCCAAAAAGCAAAGCTCGTTCGGCATATTAAAACTCCAGTTGGCAAATTTCCTGACCAGACATTAAGGTTTGATCACATCCACCTAGACCTAATTGGGCCACTTCCTCCATCACGTGGTAAACAATACTGCCTCACTATGATTGATCGTTATACCAGGTGGCCAGAGGCCATTCCAATAGCAGACATTTCAGCTGACACAGTAGCCCGAGCTTTTTACGATGGTTGGATTTCCAGGTTCGGTGTGCCATCCCGAATCACGACGGACCAAGGACGGCAGTTTAAAAGTTCTCTATTTAAATCTCTTTCCACACTTTTGGGAATTAAACGTATTCGCAGCTCTCCATACCACCCTCAGGCTAATGGACTTATCAAGGAGTTCTACCGTCCTTTAAAAGCAGCTATAAAGGTTCACGACACTGAACGGTGATCCGAAATACTTTCTACTGTACTCGTGGGTCTACGCTCTTCATACAAGCCAGACATCCAAGCTACCACTGCTGAACTGGTGTTTGGTAGCCCCTTCGTCTTCCTGGAGAATTTTTTAATCCTTCACCTCCCGAGACATCCCCAAAGCAGCTAGTTAAGGAGTTAAAAGAACATTTTTCCTCTATTCGTCCTGCATTAACCTCCAGCCATGGATAGCGGTCCATCTTCGTACACCCTTATTTAAAGGACTGCACCCACGTGTTTGTGCGGAATGACGTGGTTCGAAAACCATTACAACCGCCGTATGATGGACCGTTCTTAATCCTTAAATGTGGTAAAAAAAACTTTCGATATATTAATGCGGGGACAAAAGTCCACGATTTCCCTCGACAGGCTAAAACCTGCTTTTATAGAACAACACTCAGATTCCTGTATGGATCCTCCAGGTGGATATACCATCGAGCTTTAATTTAGGTAGAGAGCGAAATGGCAACCCCTTTGTGTGGCCAACATCATCGAGAATTGTCACGTGACAATAACTTTGAAATTTCTCGTTTCTCCTGTGCGCGTGAACTACTACGGTATTGTGTTAGCCGAAAGCCGAATCATAGAGGTATTGCGCCCGCGTGGTTTGTGATCTTTCCTCGTTGTGCGCAAGCGCATCGCGTCAAGTCACAGTGTGCGCCAAGCGTGAATTCTCGCCAAACTCACTTAGCTCCGTAAGCTCCGTAGAGGTCTGCCGCTACAAAGAGACGCTAGTAATATCGAAATATAGTCTTGCTCTTCAATTCTCATAGGAATTATGTATTAAAATAATATTTTTAATTTTCATTATTGACGATACTGGCATTAAAAAAAAAAAAAAAAAAAAAATCCCATTGGCATAAAAAAAAATAAACCCATTAAAAATCGGAGCAAAAATTTATAGGAATATAATACTTTCATCTTATAACTGTAAAAGAAATTACATTATAATAATATAAAAAAGAATAGGACAGATTCTATTTTTTAATGTCTTCATAATATTTTTATTAATAATCTAGATGCATCATTATTTAAGATATTTGTTTTATTTATTATTCTCTTCTTTATATTTAAGAAGAAAGTATTCGATTAATGGAAAGTTTTAGTCACTGATTTCCAATGAATTTATACGTTGTGAGATATCCTGTACACGATTGCACTATTTTAAGTGTCTTCGTGTGTGCCTAAACTTTTGTGGATGCTCTATCTCATAAATAAGTGGACGAAATTTAACCAAACTTGATATTTAGTTCTAACATTGAAAATTAGTGCTTATAAGCTGTTACTGAAAATCGCCCACCAGCGATCGAGCGGTTCCGCGCTCAAAGCTGGTAGACGTGGGGTGCCGGATTCGATCGCTCGCGCTCGTTGGCTTAGTCGTTTGGAGTTTTCCGTGGTTTTCTCCGAAACTTGCGTAAATACGGACTAGGACCCCTTAGAAAGAACTCCCCCACGGAGGGCACTCTTCTTTATGCCTAGGATCCTAGGGTAGTCAATCAGCCTTACTTCCAAAACACCAAACGCCCAATAGGTAGCGCTGTCATCCCGTATATATTTATTTTATTGTATTTATTTATTTATTTCAACTAAGTACGAAACTCCGCATAAATATGCACAGTGAGAATTGTTTTTTAAAGAATTTTTGTGGATTAAAAAGAATTGTTTAAAATAGTAACAACCAATTATTGGGGGGGGGGGGATTTGTAAATGTAAACGCATCACTTTTCACTGGGAAGGGGGGGGAGATGCAAATTTTTAATATTAGTGTTTCTGAAAAGAACCCGTCAATACTTTTAAAACGAATGATTGAACCATAAGTCTAGAATAATTAAAAGCAAATTTATCTTTTTTTTTTTTTCGTTTTTTTAATAAATAAAAAACTTAGGAAGAAAAATGCAGTTTTTAAAATATGAATGTGGTCTATAACAGGCCTGTCCAACCCAAAACACTTGGTGGGCCGCATCAAAAATTTATTTTATTCATTCGGGCCGCATCGTACGTACAGTCATAAAAAAATGCCCCCCTCCCTTTACCGACTAATTCCGCGGTAAATTAGTGTAAAGACATGCGGCTGGTGCCGATCGATTAGTAATAAGGCCTAGTTTAGACGGTTTAGTTAGATTTTGCTTAAGAGACGTATACATATTAAAACTGACATCAACCTGCAATTTCGACAAGCTTTTTGGATTATTTGGATCAAATCAGCCCAGAAAATGGTATAGTTTATATATTTGTTAAAATTTTTCACTGGGTTATAATTTGTTAAAATATGGAGATGCTAATGCTAAATAAATGTAATAAACGTTAATTCATATCCTCCCCCCCCCAATATATATATATATATATATATTAAAATTTATTCTTTTTATTTATTTATTTATTTATTTCTTCTTTTTTTTTTTTTAATGTTAGAATGAAGTAACCTAAATACATTCCTTTTGCATATTTTTGATTGTAAAATATTTTTTAAATTATGAAAATTATTATTAAATTCATATTTCAAAAAATAAAAAATTATGACCTACATTGATTTTTGCACGAATAGAATGGGCATCATCAAAAATATGCGTTTCTAAATTTACCGTTCGTTCCTATCATTGTTTTTCGAATTATAGTGATATTTCAAATTTATTGCTCTTAGGTGGCTGTTGTTATTTAAGCGTACAAAAAGAAAGTTATTTTAACTCTCTAGCTTACTATATATATAATTGCGGACGCCAAATAAACTTAAAGCATACAAAAGAAGTTATTTTAAACTCCTAAGCTTTCTAAAAAACTAAATAATAATTTCTAACAACAAAATCTACTTGCTGCTTTTATTCCATTGAAAAATTTGAATACTGAGAAAAAGAAACTAGATGCACGCTCACGAGCATCATCTCAATAATCTTTTTTTTTTTTTTTTTTTTTTTTTTTTTTACAATAACAAAAATACATCACGTGAGTTAAAATATAAAAATGAGAGAATAAAATAAAACATGGACAATATCTAACATCCTCCCACCTTTTGATTATATCTTATAATCAAAACTCTTCATTTTGATATCTCTAGAAGATTTCTTCTTCATAAAATCAGTCTGTCTGGCATTTTAATTAGTCTTCCAGATCTAGTCTTTCTAATTTCCCTGCAGGACTTATCCTCCAAAGGCTTTTTAATTTGTGCTTCCTTCACAGCTGGATTAGGAAACGTATTTTCAGCACCGTCACTAGATGATACTTCTAGAGGATAGATTCTTTGTATTGGTCGAAGTATCTCTGAATGAGATGTTTGTAACTTTACGAGACGCACTTTTCCATCTTTGCCATGAATAAGCTCTATGATGCGTCCTAATGGCCAGTGCATCCTTTTTTTATTGTCCGCTCCCACCAATACAATGTCTCCTACAGAAACTGTCTGTTGGCTTCTTCTCACATTCGGTCGCTGAATAAGTAAACCCAAATACTCTGATCTAAATCGATTTCTTAAACTTTTCTGCAATGCTTGTCTGTATTTAAGCCTTCGTTTGAAAGAGTTTCCCTCGACTGCATCAATGTCTGGTACAATATATTCATGAATATCTTTCAAAAACATGGCAGGAGAAATTGGCTTAATAGATTCTTGCTCTGACATGTAAGTCAAAGGTCGAGAATTGATAATGCTTTCGCAATCAGCCAATACAGTAATCATTTCTTCATAATTCAAGCACGCTCGCCCAAGGACTCTTTTTAATAGATCTTTCATTAGTCTGATGAGCCTCTCCCACCATCCGCCCCACCACGCCGCAGTTGGCGGATTGAATTTCCATTCAATTGAATTGGTTGCTGCATCCTTTTGTATATGATTCCAGTTCAGTCGTTTCAAATAGTTGGCTGCACCAACAAAATTAGAGCCATTATCGCAATATATAATGGAACATCTTCCTCTACGAGATATAAATCTTCTTAAAGCCATCAAAAAAACCTCGGTAGATGCTGATGTAACAAGTTCAAAATGTACTGCCCGATAGATAGCACATGTGAACAAGATAACCCAACTCTTTTGATTGTCTTTCAGAAACAAAGGACCAGCTATATCAATACCAATGATCTGAAACACAGCTGCATCTTTTACTCGATTTTCTGGTAGAGAAATAGGCGAAGATTCCACGTTCTTAGAGTTGAATCTTTTACAAGTAGTACATTTAAATAAAACAGATGACACAGTTCTTCTTCCATTCAAAATCCAATATTTTTCTCTAATCAAATTTAAAAGAATCTGAGGACCTGCGTGACAATTTTTCCGATGAAAATATGAAATTAGTCGCTTAACAACTTCATGGTTAGATGGTAGAACGATAGGTGTGAGAAAATCCTTCTTGTCTTGTCTATACAAAATTTTAGTTTTCACGCGGATTATATCTTCCTCATCTTTGAAAGTCTCAAGAGTTTTCAATTTCTCATAATCTTTAGAGGAAAAAGCTTCCTTCTGAATCATCCAAGCTATTTTCATTTCTGCTTTGTGAAATTCCTGACTTGTCAATTCTCCTTTCACTTTATCCTTTGGATTACAAGTATTATGTTTAAAACGGAAAATCCATCCAACAAGGCGCACGATTTTCTCATAACATGAAAAATATTGATAGTACCAAGTATTCTGTGAATTTTCATCTACATTTATCAGTAATTTTGCTGATTTTAACTTTTCTCTTTCAACGTCTTCTTCATTTATATTCTGGCGGAGGAAATTCATATGTTTATTATACTCATATGGATTCTTAAGCCACGATGGACCCTCCCACCATTTGAGAGAGACAAGTTGTTTGGCTTTACAACCTCTAGAGGGTAGATCCGATGGGTTCATTTCACTGGGTATATATTTCCATAAAGAAGGATCAGTCAAACTCCTGATTTCTTGAACTCGGTTCCTGACGAAAACTGACCAGTTCTCTTCTCTGATTATCCATGCAAGAACTGTCGTGGAATCACTCCAAAAATATCTTTCCACATTTTCCCAACTGAATGCATCTGCTACTGATTTCGATAATCTAGCACCAATCAAAGCCGCTAAAAGCTCCATTCGAGGTATAGTTGGGCACTTTAAAGGACTGATGCGGGATTTGGCAGCCAGAAGGAATAATTTCACTTGATCAGCTTTTTCTATTCTCAAAAATACAACAGCAGCATAAGCCTGATTACTAGCATCACAAAATGTATGAAGAGTACATTTTTTTAAATTATCTGGAGTGACTTGAATGTATCGCGGAATCTCGATTTCTTCCAATATATTTAATTCACGAAACCATCCGATAAACTCGTTTTTTAGATCCCCGGTAATTTCTTCATCCCAGGTTAAACCAATTTTCCAGGTTTTCTGTAACATCATCTTGGGGCAAATCATGACTGGTGAAATAAAACCAATTGGATCAAAAACTTTATGTGCCACTGATAACATAGTACGTTTTGTTATTTTCTCCAGATTTACATCTTTCGTCCAGGATACATTGACCTTTAAAATATCCGAAAATCTGTTCCAGTGTAATCCAAGTACAACAGCTTCTTTACCGTGTTCCGTGTCCTTTCTCTCTTCTGTATGTTCCCATCCTCTTAGGTCGAATCCGCCTTTAGACATTAGGTTTCTAGAGCAAGTAATAAATCTCTTTAACTCTTCCTCTGTACGGACACTCGTAACAACATTGTCAACATAGAAGCTTCTCAACAATCTTTGCTTAAGTTCTGGGTCATATTCTTCATCATTTTTAATATGGTATTCTATTACTGAAGCTAGCAAAAAAGGTGAACTCTTGACTCCAAAAACGACTCTAGCATGACGAAATATTCTAAGCTCACTTTGTTCTGGATTGCTCCACCAGAGGAAACGTAAAAAATCCCGATCTTCTTTCCGGATGCTTATTTGCAAAAACGCTTTCTTGATATCAGCTAAGACACCGAATTTATTTTCTCTAAATCGCAAAAGTATGTCAGGAATTAATTCAATGAGATTTGGACCGCAGTGTAGACATTGATTCAAAGATGGATGGTTTTGGATTCTTGCTGATGCGTCAAATACTGGACGAATTGGAGTAGTGCTATTCTCCTTTATAACTGGTCGATGAGGTAAGTAGTGTCCATAAAAGGACCTTTCACATTCAGGGACCTCTTCAATAATTTTGTCGCCAAGCCATCCTAAAAGTACTTCCTCATATTTTTCATAAATATTACTCGCAAGTAGTTTTTGTGTGACATTGGTTAACCTTTTCTTGGCTAAACACAAATTATCAGGTAAAGGTGGTTTATCTTCAGCCCATGGCAAGGATATTTCATAACGACCGTCTTTATTCCGTGTTACTGTCTGTA
The DNA here is from genome assembly GCA_963930645.1 of Salticus scenicus. Lineage (NCBI taxonomy): Eukaryota > Metazoa > Arthropoda > Arachnida > Araneae > Salticidae > Salticus > Salticus scenicus. The sequence goes on from OZ005648.1 coordinate 414,651,279, forward strand.
GAAAGTGTTCTTTCACTTGACGATCTATTTCCATCTTAGATAGCTTTTCGATTGGATCACTTATTCCAAGTAAATCTAATCTCCATAAGTCAGAAATTTCTGCTTCTTTTACAAACATGGAAGTAACTGATAGAGCTAAATTTTCTTTAGATGAACTTTCTTGAGGAACTTTTCCCATTAATGTCCAGCCAAAAAGTGTTTCCATTGCAACTAGCCCAGAAGACAACACTTCTCTTCGACCTGTCAATAGTTTACCGATTATATCGGCTCCAATCAGTACTTGAATAGACTCATCTGTATCGCCAACATCTGTCAAAACAATGCCTTTCTCGGCCAATTCTTTCAGCCAAGAACCTTTTCCCACAGGCTTAACATTTTCACATATAATATTTTGATCCAAAACTTCAAAATTGCATCTGAATTTCCCTGTCAAATCTCTTAATCTTATTTTATAAAAGCTATGTTCATATTCTTTGGTTGAGACTCCGCCAAAAAGTGAATGTACAACCTTTTCTTTTTTAATGGCTGCATATTTCATTTCTTCTGCTAATTTCTTCTAAATATACGATCTTTGTGAACCAGTATCTAAAATTAGACGAATATCCTTTTCTTTATTATCAGAGACGACTTTTGCTTTGAGAGTTTGAAGAAATACCCTTGGATTTTTATTGAAATTTGCCATATTTACTTCACTTTCATTTGACTTTTCTTTCTCTTCTCGTTCATTTGTTTTGCCTTTATCAAGACTTTGGCACATCACGGTGGAATGTTTTCTATCACAGATAAAACACTTCAGGACAGCTTTACACTGTTTGGTAGTGTGACCTGACCCCAAACAGAGGAAACAGCACTTCTTATCCTTTAGAACATTCTGTTTCTCATTAAAACTCATCTTTCGTGCCGTAAAACAGTCTGAACTCATATGCTTTCCATTACAAAACACGCACAATTTTTCTTTAGATCCTGTTTAAAAGAAGTCGTTAATAAAGTAGAGGCAGTGGGTATAGGCTTAACAACATCAGTATAAGTCCTTCTTTTTCTATAATTTCGGTCATCATTTTTCTTCGCCAGACCAAAACCTGCTACCGCCAAATTTATTCTTTCATCTCCTTCAACTTCACATTTGAGAAATTGCATCAAATTGTCCAACCGTTCTTTCGCATCAGAACTAGTAGAAACAATGTTACTTCTATTCCAAGCTTTCAAAAATTCAGCTGGAAAACAGGATTCTACCATAGGATATAATATAGAAGCGCATTTATCAGTAGTGACACCCAACGTTTCAAGAGCCCTTAAATATGATTCAAGTTTATCGTACAATGAAGTAAGAGAAAAGTTTTCTTTTGTATGAGCAACTATAATTAATTTTAATAATTCTCTAACGTACACTTCAACTAGAAGATCATCTCTTCCATAACGAGCTTTTAGGCTCTCTATAACTTTGGCATAGTTGGCGCCAGTTGGCGGAAAACTGTCTACGACTTCTCGTGCTCTGGAACCAGCGACCGTTGCTTGAATGAGGTACTGGAATTTGTTTTCTGGAGGAATATCGTTATCTTTATCTATCTGCTCAAACTGACTCCAGAATGGTAGCCATTCTTTTAAATCCCCATCAAATTGTCGGAATTGTAACTTGGGTAAGGAAATTTTTCTTCTAGATGAATTATTTTCATTAACAGTTAAAATTGACTCCCCTTGAATGTAGGCCTGTGACTGTATTCTAGCCAATTCCAACTGTTGGTCTAATTCCATCTTCTTTATCTCTAATTCTTGATTAAGCTTTTCTAATTCAATTTTTTCTTCTTGTTCAAGTTTAAGTTTTTGTTGCTGAAGATCTTTTTCTTGCTCGACTTTCAATTTTTCTTTTTCTTGCCTCTCAACAACAGCCGTTGATAGAATTTCTTGCACAAAATTGGGATCATTTTTATATTCGTTGCTATTCAAAATAATTTCCTTCAAGGTAGCAATAGTACATTCAGGAGGAATTATTTCGCCAAGCTCTTCCGCTACAAACTTCAGATCGGCTTTTCTAAAACCTTTAATTGCTTGAAACATTGTTTTACTTCGTCCTGTCGCGGACGCCACAAAATGTTATTTAAGCGTACAAAAAGAAAGTTATTTTAACTCTCTAGCTTACTATATATATAATTGCGGACGCCAAATAAACTTAAAGCATACAAAAGAAGTTATTTTTAACTCCTAAGCTTTCTAAAAAACTAAATAATAATTTCTAACAACAAAATCTACTTGCTGCTTTTATTCCATTGAAAAATTTGAATACTGAGAAAAAGAAACTAGATGCACGCTCACGAGCATCATCTCAATAATCTTTTTTTTTTTTTTTACAATAACAAAAATACATCACGTGAGTTAAAATATAAAAATGAGAGAATAAAATAAAACATGGACAATATCTAACAGCTGTCACTTGTTATCATTTGTGTCTACTACTTTGCATGCGCATGATTTAAAATAGTTATTCAAGTAAGTTTAGACGTACATACCATTCTTAATCAGCATTAGTTTACTTTATTTTATATTTAAAATTGTTATACTTCTTTTCCGATTATTACCTGAATGAATATAATACTTTTCTGTGGGATTTAATTTAATTTTTTTAAGTATAGAGATTTACCCCCGACCAATTTTTGCTTGTAAATCCATGAAGACATGATATAAAGAATATAAACTCCCCCTTTATCTGAACCGCTTTGACCTCAGAAATTTGAATATGTAGTGAAAAATGGGTGTTACTATTTCGAAAAAAAAAAAAAAAAAAAGGTAGAAGAAGAAGTTTGTGAAAGTTTTAATATGTAGATGACACCGTAAACAAAATTTACCAATTGCATTAAAAACTAGATGTTATTACTAATCGTTAGGCATCAGCTGCTAGTTTCTACGATAATTTACGGCGAAATTAGTCAGGGAAGGAAATTATTATTATTATTTTATTACTGTACATATATGTTTGTGAGTATATGATTCATGTATGTATATACTTTTTTCGCAGAAGAACAGGATGAACATTCGGAGCAGAATACATTAATTTAAATTATTTTCATTCATGAATTAACAATAGAATTGTGAAAAAATTTACGACTATATATTAAAGCTATAATAAAAAGAATGAATAATGGATCTAATAACATTTCATTACAACATTCTTTTAGCTACCATAATCGCTGAAAGGTATTTTCACTTCGAAAAGTCAGAACGTATTTATTAATTTTTGATTCGTTAACCAAAGTCGTCAAACTTTAAATATCGTTAGTCTCCTCGCGGGCCGCAAGAAACTACACGGTGGGCCGCATGCGGCCCGCGGGCCGCGGGTTGGCCACCCCTGGTCTATAAGACACAAAATAAACTTTCTTTAGATTATATATATCTTTGAAATGAAAATCATTTGCATTCATCATGAAACGAAATTTTAATAAAAAAAATTTTAGTTAATATCGAATTTACATTGTGTGTATTTGTATAGGATAATATAAAAGAAAGTTTTGTGATGGCCACAACATACTATATATTTGAAATGTTTTAATTTCTATATTTTATTCAAAAGATTTTTTTTTTTTAATCTTTTTTTAAAATTGTAATTTATTTGAATAAAAATCGCTTGGCTGAGTTTTCATTGGAAAAAGAAATAATAATAATAAATACATAACTCTTATAATATATTTGTCAAAGAATGTCTAATGATGTAAATATTCTTTGGTATTTACAACCTAAAAAAATGTTTTTTATGGGTTAGCTCAACGAAATAACACGTGATACATGTTGGACACGTTTTCTTCCGTAGAAAAGAACAGGGATTCTCCCTCTTCTAGTATATCTGCTCGATGGGATATACTGCTCTTCCAGAACTCTCTTCCAGTCAAGAGAAACAAACTGTCACACGATCGGAAAGGACTGTACGTTTCCCGGCCTATTTAAAATTATATGAATGACATTGCGGGGGGAGTGTGCAGTACATCGCCATTTAGGCGTTAAAGATGTGTCTAGCAAACCCACTTGGCGAGATGCGAGCGAACCCTCTCCTGCCGGCAACCCTTTTCTCTTTTTCCGGTTCAAGAAAACTTTATCACTCTCTCTCTGTAGCCTTAGCCCAGCTCACAGATTATTATCCAGACAGGACACTCCCGTACATTCTTCGGCAACCAAAATTTGACTGCAACGACCCTATTGTCAACGGCTGTAAGTTTCTGGAGCTCTCCAGCTTACGCAATCGCTCGTTTTATTTTTATTGTATCTATGTTCATATCGTAATATTAGTGCAACGTTAAACCCAACATCCAACCAACTAACCATTGTATTGATGTTTACATTGTTATAGTTTACGAACTTGATTGTCGAAAGCAATTTATTTTAAGAAGCAAGTACTAAATATTAAGCAAATAAACTTATAAAATATACATAAACCAGAAATATTTTTTTTTCATTTTAAAGCATTTTGTATTATTTAAACCAAGCAACGTTAAATATTTAATGATTTCATACTGCTATTTCAGAATTACAGTTTGTAATTTTAACATGTACTTGAATATGAATATGTTTGACAAAGCATATTTTTAAACATTGCAAAAATTAATTTTTATTTCTTAGAAGAATAGCTGTGAATGTTTTGAGGATAATTTTGTGAATTCAAAAACAATAGAAAGTGAAGAGGAAACTTCCCATACTAACCTGCTACTAACTACTCGCGAAATAGAAAAACAATTTTCAATCAAAGATGCTATTCATGTAGACTTAGCACATGTAGTTCCCATCTGTTGACACTAGTGGTGCTACTATATTTCCGGTTCGCGTTTTAGCTTCACTGTCCTATCTGTATGATAATTTGTGGCCCAGCTTACCGTCGTTTGCAGTGCTCTATGTGCATCGCACAATGTTTTACTTTCACATGTGGCACTGGGACCTACTGACACTTATTATTACAAAGATTAACTGTTTGATTATGTTTAAAATGTGTTATAATTAATGTGTAAAATTTAAGTTGCATTAAAGTGACTTTAGGCCTTTATGTTACTGATGCAAAACCAGTTGCTGAGAAGCGGTCAGTTAAATTTGCCGCAAACACTAAAACTGAAAGGGGAATCGATAAATTAGATTTATGGCATCGTAGATACGGACATATAGGTCCGAGTTCAATTGAACGTATAAAGCGAAAAAATCTGGTGTGTAACAGCCACACAACTTCCATTACCCAGTACTACACACATTATAAACATTTTATATACATTTTTGATTTAAATAAGTAACAAAGATGCTCTATCCGTCAAATAAGTTATTTAAAATAATAATTAGAAAAATAATAATATATATATTAATCATTTTCCAGATATGTTACGAAATTCTGAGGAGATATTGTTAGAAAATAGTTTGCATTAATTTTATTATTTGAGTAAAATTTTTTAGAAACTTAATTTTATTTTCAGTAATTTTTAAAATGTTAATTATAAATATTTACAGATAATTTTTTTTTATTGACAGGAAAACAATAATTACATACAAAAGCATATTTAAAAGTGAGTTAAAATGGCGAGTTTGAAAAAAATCCGCACAACCGTTTTTAAAGGAACGCCTTTGCAAGGCCTGAAATTGAGCTATTTATACAGGACGCCTATCAATTTTCCTGAACTAACTAACTATATCATTCGAATGGACATCTAATAGAGTGTTTATATAGCAAGTTTGAAGAAAATCGTTAGAGCCGTTTTTGAGATACGGACTTACGGTTCCACTTCCGGTTTCCGATGACCCACTTCCGGTTTTTCAATTTTTACCAAAATTTGGAAATTTCATCTGTACACCAGACGTGTTTCAAGTCTAAAGTTTCGTAGCTCTATCTTTATTAGTTTCTGAGCTATAATAGCCAGAAGATTCTCCACATACATACACACACACATACATACACACTGACCAATTTCCAAAAACCACTTTTTTGGACTCAGGGGACCTTAAAACGTGTAAATCAGGGGAAAACCCGATATCGAATTTTCAGACCGAATACAATACTTCCATTACCTACGGTAGTAGGGTAATGGAAGTAAAAATGTAGTAAAAGGTCTTCCTCACCGGTATTTTGAATAAGTTTAGAAGAGTTACATTTAAGAGGGAACATGAAATTAGATTCTTATGTAAAATGAACCCCTGAATGCGAATCTGGCCCCCATTTTGCCCCATCACTCACCGTTCTCTTGTTACGCACCCTCTCCCATTTTAATCATTGTTTGATAATTTTATACGCATCAGTTTGATTTGGAGAGGAACGATGATTATTTTAACCGTTAAATGCTTTCTAACCTGAGGAGCTACAGAGGTAGAAAGTTCTAAAACGCACGAACATTTGTAGTAAGGAGGATATTTGAGGGGATTTGTGCACAGAAAAAAAAAAAAAAAACGTTAACACTGTTAACGTGAATTATTTTTAACATGAACTGTTACCACAATCCCCGTCAAAATGAAGATTACTTTAGTTCTATGACGATCAGTTACTGATAGCATGAACTACTGATAACATGAACAGATTTTTGATCCCCCTTGAGATTCATGTTAACGAGGTTCGACTGCATATCTTTTCATGTCTGCACAAAAATGATTTTTTTCAGCATTTATTATTATACTACTTTAAGAAAAAATCGTCTGCGTTCAACATGGAAAATATCTTTAATAAATTATAACTTGATAAATAATTTGTATTGCGTAAATTTGCATAGGATTATATATAGACATAGGATATATTTGCATAGGATTATATATAGTAACCCTCGTATATAGAAGAAAGTCTTGTGGTAATACTAGTTATAATATATTAAATCAAGCGGGCTTTACCTCTGCCGCTGCTAACTACATTTAAAAGAATTTTGAAAATATAAAACTAATATAAAAACTTAAAAAATATTAAAAAAAAAAAAAGTATTCTATTAAAAATCAAAACAGTATTTAAACCATAATAATAAAAAATCATATTTTTCACAAATTAGTTAAATTTAACTTACTTATGAAAACTTATTATTCCACTTCCTTTCATAAATGTATTTGTACAATTAAAAACCGCGCAGTATTTCGACATTTTCTATATATATCAACATTCTATTCCATTATTGTTTCAGAGTTTTATACTCTCTCATGGCTGATGCCAAAAAACTCTTTCGGCATCAAAAATCTTTGCACGTTAACATGGGGATGATAGATCTATATATATTACTATATCTATGGGGCGTTCACTTTCTCCCATGAAGGTAGAGTCCCTCTAATAGGGCAGTTCCTTGTTTGTAAACAAACATCTCAACTTTTATGAGTGGTTGGCAAAAAGGCTTGGGAAAAGCATAGCGATGGCGGATCACCAATATAGTATCAATGGTGGGCGGGGCGCGGGAAAGTCGAGCGCGCTTTTTTGCCAACCACCAGACGTCACGAGGAAATGCTCTATACCTAAGACTACTATATATTATATAGTAGTCTTATCTATACCATGCTTTCTTCCAATAAGTTTCAAAGATACTACACCAGGCGGCGATCGAATCGCTCTCCTACACTCGTCTGAATTAATGCGGAAAAGAAAGCTCCAGGCGGGTTCAGGCTCTCGACCGATCCAGGATCGATCCAATTGGTTGTGGAACAATGCGTCCAGTCTCATCGACTGGTCTGGATCAAAGTCGTCCAGTGTAATGTGTTCCATGGACCGGTCGTGGATCAAATCGCCCAAGAACTTTTTCCGAGTCATTTGTTCCATTTACAAATCCATTGCTCTGATTGGCCGTTGGTTATTGCTCTGGTTCCGCCATCTATCGGTCCTTACAAACGCGAATATGCATACATTTTTTTTTTTTTTTTTGGTAAAGAACTGTATAATTGTTTTAGAATTATAAATATATTCATGCAATGAATTTAAATATAATACAATAATGCAAAAAAAAAAAAATATATCGAATATTATTTAAATTTAATAAAATAAAATTTTAAGATGCTCCCTGCTAACAATTTTTAAATTTTCAGTTTAACAAAATATTTTAAATATGTTTTGTACTGCTTTGTTAATATATTTGCATTAAATTTTAGCATTCAAACATAAAAGTAATTAACAATATTTAAAAATCAATATTTAATTTGTATTTAAATTTAAAAAAAAATCATAAATACATTAAACATTTAAAATATTATTGATTGAAATCATAATTAATTGAATTTGCAAACCAATCAATGAAGTGATAATTTAAAAAACTGTTTCTTTTTTTTTTTCAATCATTGATTTAAATCAAAATTTAAATTTTATATTTTTTTGGCAATGTGTGTATTAATGTTAAAACGAGTTTTCAGTTGTACGTTTTTTTCAGTTATACGTTTTTTAGGAACGGTCCCTTGAAAAACGTATAAACGGTGTTCCACTGTAGTTTCATATTTCTTACCTTAAATCATAATAATAAAACTTGAACCTACTTCTTATTTACATCAAATATTTGAATGCTAAATATTTGCTTTAACATTCCAACTTAAAAATATTTAACAAAAATTAGCTTGATAATAAATCCATAAAATATTACTTAAAATTGTTTACAATATATCGTTAAAATACAAAAATGCATAATTGAGGGAAATAATTAAAAAAAATTTCCTGGAGAATTTTCTAAAATTAAAATTTTATTGTTATTATTTTTTTAAAATAATTTTCGAAAAAGAATTATATAATTAATATTATTGTATCTCATTGCATATGTACCCAGCTATGCAGAATAGAAAAAATAGATATGCATCTATCTTTTTTTATTCATAGTTAAATTATATTTTTAATTAATGAATTAAATTTTTCTTTAACGAATTTAATTCTAATATTTTAGAGCTAATTTCAAACTAAGCCTACAGATGGCAGCACTGATTTTGATCCAATAGAGGGATCGGAATCGTCTAGCCTCTTCCTGTCGACCGGTCGTGGATCAAATGTCTCAGGGCCCAGTCAAGGTTCTTCTATCATAAGGTTGGGCCATTTGAAGAGTAGCCAATCAGAAGCAAGCAGAAGTGAAACGTCACGTGGCGAAAGATAGAAACAAACTACGATACAAGATATACGGCTGTTCGCCCAGAGCTAGCTATTACTTACTAAAAAATATATCCTATAATCTGATATAAATATTACCCAAAAACGAAAATCAAGAACAGTATTACATGAATAAAAGTACATTCGTTAAAATATTTATTTTAAATACATATAAGTTCATAAAAAATTATAAAGCTTTCGCGTTTTCGGCAACATTGCTATGCATTTGTTTACATTTATAATACTTCAATAAAACGATGAATTTCAATTATATTAAAATTAAATTAAATAAAAATGCAGTTATTTAATTGTTTTACTCAAAAGAAAGCACACATATTTTTTTAAAAGAATGTAAAATATATACATTTTACTGTACGATCGCGATATGTTTGTTTACAAGGGCGTATCCAGAAAAAAATTTCGGAGGGGGCCCAACTTTCACTAAGATGTTGGTCGTGCACCCGCAAATGTACACACCAAGAGCGTGTACGCTAAAGTTTGTCCTCTCCCCCCCCCCAATCACCTTAACTTTAAGAAAAATATAAGTTGTTACCTTAAGCTTCATATCTAGGCATATTAAAATGGTTATGCGCTATAAATAAGATCAGTTACAACGCCGTATGTCGGTAAACAATGGAATTAATGTTCCTAAAATCGGAAATGGCAAGAAAAGGTTTAATGATAATAATTCTGAAAAGTGCCTTGGACCTAAAACTGATGGAACTAGTCCTTTAAAATACATAAGTCTCAGCTAGAGAGTTTTTTAATCCGTGATGTTGTAAACCACTGACAAACGGAGAAAATCACCAAAAACTGGACTCACGGTAGTCCGGTTAATAAGGAGTCGAGTTCGTAATTGAAGGATTGAATGATCGATACTGGAGCCATCCAAATACGGTCATGTAGATTAATGATATCAGTTGCACGTAAAATCCGTTGTGTCCTCCATGTTTTGTAAATGCAATAGCTCGGGTATACTGAAATTGGGGAAGCATCTTCTCCGTGAAGGTTTTAAATTGTGATGGCACGATTCCGGATTACCCTAGAAATGGATTCCGGACTGTTGCTTTGTTGTCTGTCTAGCATTAGTGCAATGTTAAGTCCATTCAAATTTAACATGCCAAAAACTGGCCGACGTCGTAATTCAGTGGTACGGAGCATGTTTTATGTGCCATGCACAACCATGTTTCAAATACTTTTCGTTTTTTTTTTAGATATAGCTTCTTTTTAATACAGCCGAGATATATCTTTTCCATAAAAAGAGAAATCTAGTGCAGCTACGCTATCTGCTAGGCGATATACCCAAAAATCTTATCAAAATATTTATATCTAAGTTTCTAAAAAATAGTCTTATGGTGATCAATGCACCTAAAAACATGTAAATACATTGAAAACGGGAAGTCTAAAAGTTTCCGAATCCAATGCATTTTTCTCTTGTTTTGTGAGTAGAAGAAAATAATATAAATATATGGTTTTCTAATTAGATAATATTGCTTACTTTAGATCATATTATTGGAAACATGAGGACCTGTGTGCTGGCGTCCACTAAACCTAGATATATTACATGTCTATGTTGGGCGAACACATTGAGGTCTTCTTATATGGCTTACCGTTTATCGTGTCTTCTACAGACCCTGGGGCCATGGTTATACGCATTGTAGTTGTTGAAAATCTTCTGGCATGGCGTACGTATCGAACTATCTAGCGTTTCTCTATGTACCCAGGGTGTGTATCAACCAGATGTCTCATGTGACACAGCGTATCTTCAACTGTGGCTGCACGTCATTATTTGTTATCGTTTGGAAAGTTACCGGTGAAGCGATGGCCCATCATCCCGTTCTACATCAGACTGAGATATGTCTGCTTTATGACGATCGTAACAAAGATGTTTACATAACGTGTTGGATTTTTAAGGCCTACCTTTCATCACATGTCTTTCTGTGAAGTAGATTTGATATTGGCTGTTTTATGTTAGAAAGGAATGAAGGAAGGAAGGTATGGAAGGTATACTACGTGCATAACTGACAAAAACAGAAGTTCCATTTGCAACTGTGATCTTTGTTAATGACGAATCTTTTGTCTCACAAGGAATTAAAACGCTATTTCTGGCAAGAGAAAGGAGACACATTACACGGCTCAACAATAAGTATCATAAAGTTCTCTTTTTAGTGTTTTTTACAAAAAGCTAATATGCATTTCGGCAATTTGGACTTTACAAGACAGAAAATTGCTGATAAATAAGGTTTCACAAGCAAACAAATTAACAACAACAAAAAAAGATATTGTGGAGAAAAAATTCATTTTTTTACATTTTTTTTTCTGGTCAGTAGAACATGGAAAAAGTTATCTCAGAAAATTTCGGGGGGGGCTCGAGCCCCCAAAGCCCCCCCTCTGGATACGTCCCTGTTTGTTTACATTTCAGATATTTCAGTAAAATTATGAATTTTAATTTTATGCGTAAAAATGAAACATAAGCACATTTTTTTAAATATTTGTTCAAAATAAAACACTTATATTTTTCAATTTAAAAAGAAATACACAATATATGAGGTTATCTGTAATATTATATGTTTGTTTACCTTTTAAATACTTCAACATTGTCATGAATTACTTCAATAAGACGATTAATTTCAATTATATTAAAATGAAATGAAAGAAAAATGTAGTTATTTAAATGTTTTGCTCAAAAGAAAGAGCACGTATTTGTTTAAAAAAATCTAAAATATATAAATTTTGCTGTACTAGTAATTTTGCTGTATTTGTTTGTTTACATTTCAGATATTTCAGTAAAATTATGAATTTTAATTTTATAAGTAAAAATGAAATAAAAATACATTCTTTAAAATAGTTTGTTCAAAATAAAACACTTATAATTTTCAATTTAAAAAGAAATACATAATATATTCAGTTATCTGTAATATTATGATATGTTTGTCTACCTTTTAAATACTTCAATATGCTGAGTGATTGGTGATTCACAAGCACAAATTAATAATTGATTTATCTCCTAATACAGCTGAATTTTTGCGATTCACTAATCAACAAATCAGTTATGACAGTGTTTGTTTACATTACAAATGATATGCAGATTTCAGAGAATTGTGCATTTTTGAGAGATGATTATACTTCACTTTACATGAAATTTTCTACTGCAGCAATCAATAATATGCATGTATGTATCATATGCATATATGTAATCAGCAATATGCCTTCAGTACCTGATAAAAAAAAGATCATTTTACACAGCTAACTTGTCTTGCAGTACTATAGCGGTAAGCAATATGGATGTACATAAAAGCTTCATATGAGAATGGATTGATAATTACTTTTTTTTCTTTCTTTTAGTCAAAAAAGAGGGAAGTGCAGTTGTTAAAACACAATCCAGAAAAAAATTATATGTGTGGTGGTTCTAACATTATGACAGCACAGTTTAAAAACAAAGAGTCACAAAAGATGTCTGAGTTCAAAGTTTTGTACTTATTACTTTTAAACCTCAGTTCTGTTTTTTTTTTTTTTTTTTTTTTTTTTTTAATATATATATATAATACTCCAAAATGTTTAAGCAATGATCAAGAATTTTTTACAAAAGAAAAATTATATTCATTGTTTAAATATGGTATGACAGAAATAGTTTCAAAACATTTTGTTCATGTTGGCTTGTTGGTATTTTTAAAACTATTTTCATTGGAAAACATGTGCTACCACTGACACTTTTAACATGTTATTAAAAAAGTTACATTGAAATGTGTTACTACATAAAAACAATTTCATAAAATTTTCAATTATCCAGATACTTTCTACAGAGGATTAAAGAAAAAGAAAAAAAAAAAAATTAAAATTAAAAAAAGTACCTAAGATTTTTTTTTTTTTTACACACAAGTTTATTTTATTTTAAGTGTATTAACTGCAAATTTAATTTTGAAGTGCAGAAATATTTTTGTGTGTACTCATTTTTATCCACTACATAACTTAAACATTTTGTTTATTATGAGATACCACAATTTGTTTCATAAAGATAATAAATTTTAACGAAATCTTAATTATGTCCCTATTTGAATTAAAAAAAAAAAAAAAAAAAAGTCACTTTTGACAGCAGACAACAGGCATTGGCTACTGTCTGCTTTCAAAAGAGTATACTTGAAAATCGAAGGGAAGTAGCATAAACATTTAACAAACATACTTATTACATGATTATTGCTAATTTAATATCCCTTTGATTTATTATTTCTGAACTTGAAAATGTATGATATAATATACACGATGATATATTACTTACATGATTTGATTTTATGAGCAATCTATCTACTGCTATTATACATCACAGTTTTTCATGAATGTTCTATCACTTTCAATAATCTATTCTTTAAAAAATTTTTGTTCTCGAATACGGAGCATGTCAAAGAATCAACAAAAGACGTAAATTAAGAGTTATCATACGGTACATTTAAACAAATTCGATTAAAAGAAAAGAAAAAAATTAAATCACAAAAACGCAATTTAAATACAGTTATTTCAGATGTAAACAAGATTTCAACCTCACGCCATATGACGTAGTGCGCGAGGAATCTCAAATAGCTAAAAATTCGCGCATCTATGAAATTGCACCCCCCTGGGCCCAGTTGGATCGGTCGAAGTGTTCCAGAGGCTGGACTCACCCTCCGGTTCTCGCGCTCGCTGCCCTATCTCGTTTATTCCACTGAGCTGAAGAACAACTGGAGGAAATGCTAGACCAGTTTTCGCGTGCCGTTTTTTGAAGGTTTGTCTTCCGAGCGTTGCATGGCAAAAAGCATTTGATATATTTATATTTAAAAGTAAAATTGTGTAAAGGTTGTCTGTTCGAACAACCGCATGCTAAACATGACATTACAATTTTAAATTTTAATTCTTTAAGAATTATAATAGTAATAGACGATCCGAAAAATGTTGCTTGCCATGCAAAGCAGGCGAACGATTGCAGAAAAACTGGCACGCACTTACACAGTGTAAAAGTATTGGAAGCATTTGCTGCAGTTGTTCTTCAGCTCAGTGGTTTATAGGGCAGTTCCTTGTTTGTAAACAAACATCTCAACTTTTATGAGTGGTTGGCAAAAAGGCTTGGGAAAAGCATAGCGATGGCGGATCACCAATATAGTATCAATGGTGGGCGGGGCGCGGGAAAGTCGAGCGCGCTTTTTTGCCAACCACCAGACGTCACGAGGAAATGCTCTATTCCTATAGAGCAGGCGCATGTTTATAAACAAGCGACGCTATTCTGCAACTTTTGCGCATGTAGGCAAAGTATCTGCCTTTCCATTGGTGCTTTATCCCACCTTTTGCCTACAATCTACAGTACGTGCGGTATAATCTGTCACAGTGACGTCCCGTGCGCTTGCTCTATCCGAGAGTAAACAACACACACTGTTGCCAAAACAGTCATGTAATATAGAGGTTGCTAAAATGAGGTATTTAACTGGTACTCACCCCCTAGAGGTACTCAGGAGATAACCATCACAATTTTTATCCTCCATGGAGGGGATGGCTCCCCCGTTCCGGTGACCCCCCCCCACCTCCCCAGAGGTATAATTTTGACGGGAATATGGAGGACACTGCGGCCACGAAAGATTTTACGTGTACCAGTTCCCAATGGTGTACATGACGCTCTTTGGTTGGTTCGAGTACCAGACCCGCAATCTTCCAATCACTAGCTCGGCGCTCTACCGACTGATCTACCGCTCATGTTGCCTAACCAATTAATTAGGAAAAAAATTTAAGCAATTAATATGAGTTATAAAATTAAAAAATAATTAATTTGACTCGTCAAAAGATTTTTGAGACATTCATTGATTTGTGTATCCTCGAATTTCGAGCTATGTCCTCAGCAATTTGAAAATCATTTGAGGACAAATGTCGAATTTACAAATTTGTCCTCAAATTAAAGCATAATTTAGCTAGCTCTGTACTCAAATGACCCTCACTCTGTACTCAAGGACACTGCGGCCACGACAGATTTTACGTGTACCAGTTCCCAATGGTGTACATGACGCTCTTTGGTTGGTTCGAGTACCAGACCCGCAATCTTCCAATCACTAGCTCGGCGCTCTACCGACTGATCTACCGCTCATGTTGCCTAACCAATTAATTAGGAAAAAAATTTAAGCAATTAATATGAGTTATAAAATTAAAAAATAATTAATTTGACTCGTCAAAAGATTTTTGAGACATTCATTGATTTGTGTATCCTCGAATTTCGAGCTATGTCCTCAGCAATTTGAAAATCATTTGAGGACAAATGTCGAATTTACAAATTTGTCCTCAAATTAAAGCATAATTTAGCTAGCTCTGTACTCAAATGACCCTTCAATTTCAGGAAAGAATTGTGTATTTGCCACAGAATAATAATCAAGGTACTATTATATATCAAGGTATTTGCTCCAACCAATATTTTGAAATGAAAAAAGAAGTACGAATAATGAAAGTACACATTCCGCAGACGATGTGAAACAGGCCATTGCGCATGCGTTGTAGTAAAATTCAGCATGGTTCTTCGTGAAATGAATGTACTGTAATGTAATCAAAAAATTTGATGTCTGCTAAGATGTCTAAAGAATGTTTTGGATGAGAGTTTTTCTAAACAATTGTACAGTTATGTGATTCATTCTATAGAAATGTTATGAATTCAGCTTGAAAAACTATTCGTAGTTCTCAAATTACGTTTTTATTTCATTTTGACTATTTTGTGTAACAGGGTAGAATTGTGGTAAGTCTTCCACTAGTTTAAAGTGCTTTTTATTTATCTGGAAGCCGTATAAAAGTGCAGCAAACTCAACATTATACGTGATGTACTTTTATGTAATCGGGCAGCCATATAATTGTTGAGAATTGCAAATGCCGCTTTTTTTAAGCGGCGAGATTTAAATTCTTTATCGCTTAACGGGCCCTCTTGTTTACCGTGGGATTTCTTTAAAAGGAAATGTCTTAAAGTGTTTGAGTCAATAACATCATATTAAAATGCTAATCTTCATAAGAACCTGGAAGCGTTTAAATGAATTTTTCCTTTTTTTTTCTTCAATAAATAAAGATCATGCTAGTCATATAAATGTTTTCAATGTATACTTAATTTTCATTAAAAACTTGTAATTTGTGTAGTGTTTTTATAATTAAAAAATTACATCACATAAATTATCGAAGTATTTTATTTCCCATGACATTTTCCCGATAAATAAAAAAATACCTGAAAAATACTTCATAACAATCTTAGCTATTTTTTTTTTTTTTTTCCCAAGACGTAAAGTAGGTACTACTATGCATAACACGAAGTGCAGATAACGAAGGATCGTTTTGGGTTAAATTATTATACAAAACTCTTATTTGATCCATAACTATTCGAACAATTAAATTCTTCTCATCCAATTTTTTTTCACTCTGTACGTTAATTTTTATTTATAAATTTTCGTATGAAAACAGACTTACTGATATGTTTCGGCTAACTATACCTGATGCATAAAATACTGCCATTGAAAAAAGTAGTGTATACATGTTCTTAAATGAAAGTAGTGTTGAATAAACATGAGAATTTTTAATGCTGTGTATTATACTTCATGCACTAAATACAGTGTACACTTAATCTACTTTTCATGTTTAATAACATAAAGTACTTTATGACCGTTAAGACAGGGAGCATTATTAAGCTTAATTGAACTCCTTTTATTATGTTTTGCTGTATATTTGAATCATTCCAAAAGTAATAACAATAAAAAAAAAAATTAACATCTGTAACAAGGAAAGGTGAAAGATTTCTATGTTTGAAAGTCAAATTGTGTTGGTGCTGAATAATTTGACTAATGGCTAATTTGGCAGAGTGCTGCCCCCTACTACCCTTTTTAAACACATATTAGCACCCCGCGGCCCCCTTTCAACCCTTTTTAGCACCCTGCAGCCCTTTTAAAAACATTTTGGTATCAAGTAGCCTTTTCTAATGTTTTAAATGTTCAGAAGCATTTAGATACTTTTCTTCCTGACTTTTCAACCTTCTAGCAATATTTCTACAGCATTCCTGGAAGAACAAATGCATATAGCCTATGTATAGATACACGTAAAATTAGTAATTTACTTTTGTCCTGTACAAAAATCACAACATAAAAGACTGCAAATAATGCCCTTTTTGAAAATAGTTGCCCTTTTTATTGAATTCCCTCCCCAGAGACCCTTTTATTCTAGAGTCAGCACTATGTACTTCTTTCATTTCAATTATATATATATATATGAAGTTTGATTTTCCTCCACTGTTTTTTATATTATTGTTTATCTGATCCTAGTTTAATTATATAAAGTTAGTGAAACACACTTAGTTATCATATATACTTACATATAAATCAAAAAGTTTATTGTAAGAAAAAGTTGAAAAGTTTTGCCCATTAAGAAAAACTCCATAGCAGAATAATCAGGCAGTCGTGAACATCAGAATCATGCAGATATTAAATTAAATATATTTTGTTTTTATGGTTTGTTTTGTGTGTAAGGGATTTTAAAAATTTTTTGAGATATTTGATCAGTAATCAAGGCTGATTACCAATTTCTGTTAAAATTAGTTTAAAATTAGCGACATTCAAAGACCGCATTTTTTATCACCGCTATAAAACCACCAGACTGAGAAACAGAAAAGTAATTTTCTGGATCAATTGCCTCAAAATTGTACTATTTGCCCAACATGTGTTTAAAAAATAAACCTATTCAAATTGCAAAATAATGTCTTTAAAATTAACATTATAATTAATATCTGAAAAGCTAATTAAAAACCTTATTTATTTTTTTAATAGCAAATCTGTGGCTTATTATTCTACCTGTATGCTAAATTCTAAACTTATCCAATGTGTAATCACTAAATCTATATATATATATATGTATATATATATATACACACACAAACATTTTTATTATTATAAGCTTTAGTTTTCAGTCCTATTTTGATGAAGCTTATTTTAGTAATCAAATATTGCTTCCGACTCTTCAAACAAACCCTATCTGAGGAGAATACTATTTGATAAAGCTTACTGTTGTAGTATTTATATTCATATTTTCCTTAATTCAAAGAAAAGCTATTGCACTAGATTGCATAGTCAAGTATTGATTGAAACGAGACTGAGTACATAAAATTCTGTCTGTGAAATAGACAAAATATTTCAGGGGAAAAATAAATTAGTTATATATTTGTTGAAATGAAATTAAGTCACTTTTAAGAAATGTAGATATATGTATTTCTTTAAATTGCTAGGTATTATGATTATATATCTCTCTATATATATTACATTAAACTATAATACTATTTCACAAAATTAAATAATTTCTTCATGGTATGGTATATTTAGCATTTGGTGTTCACTTTTTTTGCATGTAAAAACTTTTTTCTTCCCTTTGATGCTCCTTTTAGCATATCCCCCTATCCCAATTTTCTATTTGTTATTTTTTAGATTCACTCTTACAAATATTTTTAAATAAGAAATAATTAATGGATGCAATTTTTAGAATCAACAATGAAATAAAATTTCATGTTGAAGAGAAATTTCCTGCAAAATTAAGCATATCAGTTTAGTTTTTTTTTTTTTAATATTTTTGTATATTTGAGTCAGTAAAAATCTATAAGAAACAGTAAAAAAAAATGCATTTTTTTTTAATTACAGACCTGTGTAATTTGTGTCATAGTCATAATATGAATTACTATTTATATATTTTGTGTGTTTGTGTGCCCACCCCTCTAAAAAAAACTACAAGCAGAGGTTAATCCAGAACTAATTTAGTGCCGCACTGAGGCACTTTCACAAAGTCAATTTTTAGCAATGAGGTACCTTCACAAATTCAACTTTCAGCAAAGAGGTACCTTCACAAAGTCAATTCTCAGCAATATAACTGCACACTAAAATATTTTATAAGCTTCACTGTATCGAACACAGAAAAATACCCTCAATTTGAATATTTACTGGAGACAATGATAAATATCTAAGTAAACACCTACTTATCTTACATATAAGAAACAACTTAACTCGCCCATATAGATATTTATTTTTACAACTGTCTCATTTTATTTTTTAAATGTATTAAAAAAAAAAAAAAAATGCTTTACGTATTTTAGTTAATTGTTCTGAAGTATCATTAATTTTCACAAACTTACTTGATGTTTTCACAAATTATTTTATAAATTCACAAATGGGGTACCATTTTTATAAAACTGGATTAATCCCTGACAAGTTCTATAATCTCGAAAAATCTATAAATTTGGTGTAATGGTGACCTAAAAAAAAAATGGCAGTTACAAAATGTTCAGAAAGTCGAATGCATTGTCGAGATTTCTTGTAAATATTGACATCAATTTATGTATTTTAAAATTTTGCAGTGAGTATTTTTATTTTTATTTTTTATTTTTTTGCACAATGAAGGGAAAGAAATCTGGAATGGCATCATTCAACTTTCTAAACATTTAATAGACTTTCATTGCAGGGCTTGAGAAATATCAAAATTGGGCACGTCATCGTCAGCTAAAGAATACATGCCCAAATATCTTGTGCAAATGCACATTAATAAGAAAACATTCATATATTTAGTATCTACAGATCTATTGAAAAAATTTTAACAATATTTTCCTTATATTGACATTTAGTTCATTTTAATTTAAATAAATGTCAAATACAAGGCACTATCATTTTAGAAAGGTTATATTTGATTAAACATTTTCATGCATGGCTGTGCATGTAAGGAGAAAAGATACATGCCCAATTTGAATTTTTACATGGCCTGGTTGTCGGGCACCGGGCTGTAGAATATAGACGCACACCGTGCATGGAAAATTTTCCTATCTTGTGGAAAGTTAGGTTTTTTTTTTTTTTTGTAAGAGGGTAAAACATTTTTAGGGAATGAGGAGAGAGAGATTACCTGTCTGTAAAGAGATTTAGAGAAATTTAATAAACTCCCGATTATTCGCGGAATTAAATTGCGCAGCAACCCATAGATAATCAGAGCCTGCGGATAACTCTCAAAATTTATTTATTTTTTTTCTCGCTTTCTATAAAGTCCTCATTGACCGGTGTACGCTGTTTAGGAAGTTTACTATTTCCAATCTCCAAACAGTGCAGCGACCGTTTCAGCGTAAAAGATATAACGCAAAGAACTTTTTGAGATGTTTACAATTCTGACCTAGTGCAGTGCCGAATGACGCTTTTTTCCAGCTTTTTCTAGCTTGCAGAAAATTTATAGCTTTTAGGTCATGTGCACAGAAAGTTTTTTATTTTATACAGGTCTGTCAGGCACTATAATTTTCGAACCTTGTTTCATAGAGTGGAGATTTTTATTTTATTTTTTTTTTATTTAAGAAAGCTCCCCTAACTTTCTAAACATCTATAATTAAATAGCTATTAGTCTTTTAAACAAATCTATATAAATAAATATTTCAGTAAATGCAGTACATTCCTGATTATCTGCGAAATTGAATAGTTCAGATTCCATGGAAAATATAATGCAAATTGCAGATAAACCTTATAAAAGCTAGAAATGAAAGAAGGATAAGTAAGATAAAATATTCTAGCTGAAAAATGTGATTGTATCATATACTAGACTTCGCTTGCTTAGTCACTTTATAAATAGAAAAAGACTTTATAAAATAGAAATAGACTTTATAAAAAAAAAAAGCCATTGAAATCAGTTAAAATCTCGCTTCAGGTTCCAGCTGACTTTGCCTGCAGCTTTTCTGCCTACTCTATATATCGACTCCTGTTCTCTGTTGCTTGCATTTATATCTTAACCATTTTAGGCGCTAACTGGATGATAAGTGGTATTGCTATTATTCAAGATCTACGTTTTTCAGGCATGTTTCTTAAATATTATAGTTTTCACTTTATGACAAGAGATGGCAGCACCAGACAATCTCTTCAGCTGCAAAAATTTTAGTATAAAAAAAAAAAAAAAAATACTAATGAAAAATTTACACCAGTAGAGGTCAAAACGGACCTCCATGCAGAATTCTGTAGCTCTGTGATGAGCCATTTCCCCCACAAAGCAACCAACACATGTCTAATTTTAACTTTGTTTTTTGTTACTTTCTCATCATTCATACAGCTTAGGATGCTGTGAAGACACTGAAAAATTTTCTTTTATCATTTGATACCTTTACTATTAATTATTTGCAAAAAGTAATATATTGACCCTTGGAGGATTAAACCTATGACCTTTGTGTTATTTGCATGATTGCTCTAACCAGCTGAGCTAATGGACCATCATTTGAGAAATTTATATATTTCAAATTAATTTTGAAAAAACTAATGAAAAATTCGAAAATTGGGCTTTGTGGTGCATCAGAAGAGGTTAAAATTGGTTTCTATTCAAAATGTTGTAGCTGTGTGAACAGCAACAGCTATTTGCCTACAAAGCGACAGCCGTACCCAAGAACTTCTTTCATTATATAAAGAGGAGCTAAAACATAATACAAATAATGAAAATAATCATAATATTGTAAAGATATTTGTAGTTTACATACTGTTAAGATATAAAAACAATAAACAAAAAATGATCTACGGTGTAGCCAAGATACAATCAGTTAGCTAAGCTGATTTATATGCTAAATTAAACAGTATTGTATATATGCCAACATTTTAATTTATTCCAGAGCATTCCAAATATCCACATTTTTTACACGCCATATTATAGTGAAATTTTCTCCAGTGTGTAATTATGATTAAATATATTGAAAAATATCCTTATCAAAAAAGTGGTGGTGATGAGGGGTGGGGGGAAGATGTGTACTAACAATGCTGTAGAAAAGGGTGCGAAATTTCCGAATTTTTACTGTGGCGAGTAAAAATTTGGTCTACTTATAGATAGAATTCTTACATGATACAGTGACAGAAAACATTCTTTTTATAGATTTAAATATGACAAAATCTTGCCATCTTATAACTTCATATTTAAGCTCTCCTTTTTAGATTCTTGGGGAGCCGAGTCTGTGTATGCATGGCCCAAAATAGCCTCGGCCTGGGAAAGAAAAAAATATGTAATGCATACATAAAAGTTTTGATCTCTTTGGTTATTTCGTTTCTCCTACTGTTATTTCTCCAAGCAGAGAGCCTCTTTGCCCGTCACCCACTATCCCGGAGAAGAGATATGCGAAAGTTTGCTTATGCAATATTGTCATGAGCCCAAGCCGTTTTAAAGATACTGCCTATGTTCATTTTGTTGAATAATGATCAAAAAACAGTTCATATTTTCCAGTTTTTTACTGAAACACCAATGATTTGCACTTGTAATGATTTTTAAGCAACGATTTTATCAAAAAAGTTATTCCGAAATGGCTATTTAAATGACAACAATGAACAAGTTATACACATCGTCATTCCGTCTGATTACAAAAATAAAATGGACGAAAAAGACATTTCAGATGTAAAAGGTTAAACAAATAAATAGGTAAATAAGGAAGCTTAATCTTTCAGAACAAAGATTTTCACAGGATATTGTTTGAAAGAGTTTTTTTTTTTTTTTCTTCTTTTTTTCTTTAATGACTCTTTGCATTTATGTTATTAGATATTTTAATCTTTTTCAAATCTCAAATACATTATAAGTATTTTTAATTAGAGATGATTATGAGACATGATGATATACAATACACTTTTAATATATATAATTTTAGGCATATTTGTAAAAGCCTTCCAAATAGTTAGGAAAAATAAAAAAAAACCCAAAATGCATGGAAAAAAAAAAAGACAACCCTATTTTGTGGCGAGTAAAACTTTTGTTTTGGCGAGTATAATCCGAGTTGAAATTTCGGGCCCTGCTCTAGAATAAATAAATATATTGGCATGTCTAGTAATATACTGTGCTACACACACAAAAAAAAAAAGCAACTTAGTTCTTTATATTTGCATGTTTCCCTGTAAAAAACAGGATTGGCTGGGTTGGACCCAAGTGGATCAGACCCAATTTTTTTTTTTTTTTTTTTTTTAACCCATTTGAAAAAACCAACAATTTTGGCCACTTTTTGTTTGTTTTTTTAATTTTGAAAGTTTATTTCTTTTTGATAAAATATATTAAGCAAAATATTAAATAATTGAAACTTATTTCTTATTCATTTATTTATTTATTTAAAAAACACACTGTTTATATATATATATATAAATTATTTTGAGCAAAATTGTTTTAATAAATTTTACAAATAAAAAACTTAATATTATAATCAGATGCTTACTAATATAATACTACTACCGAAAGCTACAGGGCTCGAAATTAACAGTGGTCCATTGGTCTGGGATTACAAAAAATATTCAGTGGACCAGCAAAATATAAGTTCTGGTAGTCCATCAGACCAGTGAAGCTTTTCAATTTTTTTGTATTTTTTACTTATCTCTAAAATTGCCTGTAAATCTGTCACAAAGTAGTATATTATAACAATAGTAAGTGTACTTCTTTATAGTTGTCAAATAGCACCTATTCTCTGTAATTTTTCATTTAATTTCACGTTCATAACCTTTTTTTACTTTTAATTCTTAATTGTAAATACGTGACATTAAGATTGTTTATTAAAGCATAAATTTTTGATTTATACAAGACTTCATTTGTATTTTTTAATTAATATGACTAGATTTTACCCGGCCTGAAAAAATCTGGGTGGGTTTTTTCAATAAAACCCACTTGAAAAAGCCCCCACCCCCTTTTTTTTTCAAAATCTTTGTTTAAAATTGTACTTTTGTCTAACTTAAAATAAACATACAAATATAAAATAAATATTATGTACATTATTAGAACATGAACAAAAAATTTTCAGAAATATTGGAGATGCTCAAACTGATCTATAGAAAAAAAATCCTGAAAAATTCCCAATGAAAAAGTGTATAATTATCTTATTAAAAACAGAATAAAAAAATTGTATAATATATATATATATATAATAAATAAATAAATAAAGGCAAGGGGAAAAAAAAAAGAAAGTTTGTCAATATAAAGAAAACTGTAGGACTTGAGGAATGTAAAATGTAAATAAATAAAAATCCAAAAAAAAAAAAAAAAAAAAAAAAAAATCTGAAAACTTTCAGTGCAACACTGTTATGTAATGTACAGGGACAATAATTAAAAATATTTTATGAAAATCTATTGACTATGAGAAGTTTAATAAAGCAACCTGAAATAATTATTAAAATCCAATTTTTTGTTGTAAAAAGCAGATAAAAAGAATTTTAGAATAGTTAAAGTACAGTTATTTAATTTTTGAAATTTCTTTATAACTTAATCATAAAGAGACTTTATAAATTTTAAAATTAAATTTTTTAAATTTTGATTTTAATGAATAAATAATAATCTAGTGTTTTAAATTATTTTATTTTGAATGATATACTTAATGTTAAAAAAAAAGGAAGAAAGAAAATATTCCCGAAAACCCTGATAAAACCCGAAAATACTCTGAAAAAAAAAAAAAAAAAAAATTCACTCTGCTGGGTTTTTCTGAAAAAAAAAAAACAGTTTTTTTCAACCCTGGCTAAATGCCCTGTAATTTACAAAAAATTATCATATTTTACTTATAAATTTATAAACAAACAAAGCCTTAGTAAAACAAAATTTTTAAATATTTTTGCTAGTTGGCATAGGTAGAATCTGCTGTTTCTATAGATATTTGTTCTCATGAAAATTTAATATATTGGGTTGTTCGATAAATAATGTCGTTTTTTAAAACCTCAGCTTCTAAAAACCAAGGCTTCTTCGAACGCGGAATTTTTCAACTTACCGAAAGATGGCAAAAGGTCATCCAATAAATTGGTCAATATATCATTGATTAATGTTTGTTGTTAATATAAATAAATTCACTTTGAAAAACAGGAAAAAAGAAACGACATTATTTATCGAACAACCCAATAGAACAAACTTTATGCTCATCAAAATTTGTACTGAAATACAGGTTATGTGATGGTAACCTATTGCATACTTGGAAACTTTTAGCTCAATCAGGTAACTTGTTAACATGCTATAGCAGACCCGCCAACTTGCCAGATTAAGCCTTCCTTAGCCACTCAAACACTTGTGCACACGCATATCAATGTATAAATAGCAAAAATGAATTCTAGAAACCTCTAAACATATATATTTACCAAAATAAAAATATTACAGTTGAATTATTTTATGTATAAATTATATAACTATGTTCAGTAAATAAAAATGCTATTATGTAAAATATTACGTTTTTTACTTTATAACACATTAAACCATACTTGAAGGTTTTAACCTTATTTACTTTTGCCGAGGGTCCCTGGTATTCTGAGAGATAACTTTCACAGTTGGCGTTTCTAGAACATTTATGTCTTCTGCTGCTTTTGGTTCATCTTTGAGTAGGTAGTGCCACATTCAATCAATATTAGCCTTGGGCAAGTTGCTATTACAGGAATCTGAATTTCTAATAATTTCAGTAGTTTCACGAAGAAAATTCCATGGGATTTGAATCATCCGGTAGTCCAGATCATCCGAATTTACTATTGCTTTTCTCATTTTGAGTGGTTGTAGCAGTAGTGGCACCAGAAACTCCCCGACGGGGGGACATCATCTCCCCGATAGGGGGGCACTATATAGAGAGAGTTTATTATATAAATATTTATCAAAAACTGCAATCTTGTTAATAATATCACTGTTGATATTTGTACCATTCCATTTGTTAGTACTCCTCGTGGTTTTGGAGATCATCGTGCCATTCTCTGAGCGTATACTCTTTTCTTTCCGCAAAAAAAGAAGAAAAAGTGTGTACAGGGTGCCTGAAGGAATATTCTTAAGAAAAAATTAATCTTCGTATCCGTTGATCACAGTGGAATTTCCCTAAGGGAGCCTCCCATCGTGCCATGGAAAATTGGTTCTCCAGAGAGGTGGCCTTTCAATAGAAGTTTTCTTCTTATTCACGGAGTAAATTACAGAACATCAGCGCCACCTATCAACTCCTATGCACCTAAATTGAATCAGTATATTGTTTTAAAATGGCCCTCTCATATACCAAGTTTTATGTAATTATATATGATAGAATCTTATATATAGCCTTCCCGATCACGGGAAAAATTGGAGCATAGGAACGTCATCTATCTGGCTATATGTACTGAAACTGATTCCACATAATGTTTCATAATGGCTCTGTTCTATACAAAGTTATATATATACAGTGGAATTTCCCTAAGGGTGGGGGGCACCCATTGTGCCATAGAAAATTGCCTCTCCAGAGAGATAGCCTTTCAATAGAAATTGTCTTCCTATTCATGGAGTAAATTACAGAGCATCAGTGCCACATATCAGCTCATATGCACCTAAACTGAATCAGTATAATGTTTTAAAGTGTCTCTGTCATGTACCAAGTTTTATGTAATTATATACGATAGAATCTGATATATAGCCTTCCCGATCACGGGAAAAATTGGAGCACAGGAACGTCATCTATCTGGCTATATGTACTGAAACTGATTCCACATAATGTTTCATAATGGCTCTGTTCTATACAAAGTTATATATATACAGTGGAATTTCCCTTGTGTCATAGAAAATTGCCTCTCCAGAGACATAGCCTTTCAATAGAAATTGTCTTCCTATTCATGGAGTAAATTACAGAGCATCAGTGCCACATATCAGCTCATATGCACCTAAACTGAATCAGTATAATGTTTTAAAATGTCTCTGTCATGTACCAAGTTTTATGTAATTATATACGATAGAATCTGATATATAGCCTTCCCTTTCATGAGAAAAATTGAAGCACAGGAGCGTCACCTATCTGACTATATGCGCTGAAACTGATTCCACATAATGTTTCATTAAGGCCCTGTCCCCTTATATGAAATAATGTACAATAGAATCTGAGAGATAGCTTCCTCTTCTCGGGGAAAATAGCAGCAGAGCTGTGCAACTTATAGGCCTCCTAAATTAAATCAACCTGATGTTTCCTAATGGCCCTCTCACATATCAAGTTTTGTTCGATTATATAAAATAGAACTTGAGATATAGCCTTCCGTTAAATGAAAGAAATTGCAATACAGCAGCGCCACCTATAGGGTGATTTGGACAAAAAGTTTACAGACACTGATTTATGTCATGGTGCAACTACATACAAACTTATATGTAATTCTGTGCAGTAGTTTTTGAGGTACGGTTAGAAAATTCTTTTGTCACACATAGACAGACAGACATTTTCTAAAAATATCATGGTCAAAATGTGTTCTGGAACTCTCAAAACGTGTACAATCGTGGAAACCTCGAAGCTGAAAATTTTTACGAATTCAATACTTTCTTCTATTGAATATAGAATGCAAAAACTGGAATTCTCCAAATTTGTAAAGGAAAGAAAAATGCTTCTAAAAGGAGAAAAACTAATTTTTTTGTTTTTTCCCCGACAGATTTTAGGAATATGCCCCGATGGGGGGGCCTGTGCTCCCCCGGCCCCCTAGCTGGCGCCACCCCTGGGTTGTAGCTAAAGTGCTAGTATTTTCATCACATTTTTTTATCCAAAAAATGCTCATGAATTCTATTAATTTCTTGAACATAAAATTCAATAAAAATATTACTGTGTTAATAAATTAATAATAATGATCAATAAAAATATTACTGTACTAAAACTGCACAAAACGAGAAAATCGATATTAAGTTCAAAGATGTTACAAAACTTGCAGAATAGGAAAATCCCACTTATACATTTTTCTGTGAAACTATTGAAATAATTAGAAATTCAGATTCCTGTAATGGCAGCGAATCCAAGGCTAATATTGACTGAATGTGGCACTACCTATACATAGATGGAAAAAAAGCAGCAGAAGGCATCACTTGCTCTCTAAATACTGACTGTGAAGGTTGCCTGTGACCCAGTAGCAGAATTTTTTCTGTCAATCTGCGACAGCTATTTAGGCATTAGAAAATAATCTGCAGAATAATTTCACAATAAGTTAAGGCACAAAATAGTATGTGAGTGATAGATATTAAATAATTCTGTTTCTTTATAGGTTCTAGAATCTTATGAAGCATGTTTAAAATTAATAGTGACATTTATACTGTCAAAGGAGAAAGGTTAAAAATCGCTATCTTTCCAAGACTCCAAAATCGTCTTGGAGTGTCTGCATAATACTGTTTTGGAAATAATCTGCAGACTAAAAGAAAATCTGTGATGTACGTCTCACATTTTCTGCTATGGGGGCCTGTGAGGATTCTGGGGATCCCCGGCTAAAGTAACTGAGGTTAAAGCCTTAAAGATAAGGAGCCAAATAAAGTAGTTTATAAGCTTTTTATAAAGAAGTTCAATTAAGTTTTTTCTCCAAGTTTTATGTTTTCTTAATAGGTATCATGGCACCATCAACAACGATAGAGACTGTTACAGTTGTACGGCCTCTCAAAGTGAGTCTTTTTTTCTTTATGTAATCTTTGTTATCTAATTTGCTGGTTTTCATGTATCTGAAGCTTACGAAAACTTTATTTACAAAAAAAAAAAAGTAAACTATTCTTTAAAAAGAAATGTCAGAGACAAAATTCATTAACTGCAATTATGCTTAGTAAAAGTTGAAAAAATAATTTGCTACCATAAGAGTTTCACAGCTTGTTTTTTAAGTTGGGGTTCCAACCATCTTCAGAAGCTTTACAGCGAAAAGGAAAGATGAAGAAAGCTGCTAATTATTCTGGAATGTGGGGTGAGATTCCACAAATACATGAACAATTCATAACTCTGCCCAGTTAATTGCTTCTGTAAACTGCATCAATTGAGGGGGAAAAATGCAAAATGGAACAATTTTGTATATATCTATGTATAAATGATTCTTCATTCTCTTTAGTATTGTGTAACTTAAAAAATCTCAACATGATAAATTTGTTCATTGAAACAGTATATAGCACACTTTTGTTCCAAAAGATAGTAAACTTATACTTTTGCTTTATCGATCATGAGAAAAGTTCCTATTAATCCTCTGGAATAGCATGTCTTAAACTGTGGCTTGATTAGGGTCCACTGATTGACTATCTTGGAGGTCCATAAAAGTCTCTCATTCAATAATGTTAAACCTTTCCTTTTGTACAGACTCTGAAAGGGCTCGTGAGAAAATTAAAAGCTGCATCATCCTGTGCTAGATTACTAGATTCATAGGCGTAGCCAGCTTTTCATGCTGGGGGGGGGGGGTGCCCAAATTTTAATTTGAAAATTTTAGCATAGATATACATACATAGTACGCATATGTTTATACATAACGTGCATATGAGTATTTTAATATACGTGTATTCAAATTCATATATATGTCTGTAAATGTACATAATAAATGAATTATGTTATTGCGTGCACAGACATATAATATATATATATATATATATAATGATATAATTCAACTAGCAGAACTATCTGACGATTCTTGGGTTGAAGTAGTGTTTAAAGAATCTAAGAGAAATTTACAAAGATTCTGATTGTTCAGAAGTTTGAGGTAAATGAAATTTTCCATTGTAACAAAACATTGCAGGTGAGGCTCTGAGACAATTTTTAGCACTACAATTTCCACAAACATTTACCAGTTTTCCTGTGCTGACGCTGACAATACTTTGAGACGCATAATCAAAAGTAGAATCATAGTTAAATGTACACTGAAAACTAATTAGCAGCATCCAATACTTGATAAATTGTATCATTTATGACGTTTTGGCATCAGCTTGAATTCAAATATGCTGTTGCTTATCAGTTTCTTCTTGTTTTCTCACCTCTGTCTGTTGAGCATCTGCACGATACCTGTCTAGTCGAAATACAATAATACTTTCTAGTCTCTTACATCTTTCCTTTTTCCTAAAACGTGATTTCACAAAATCCATCATATCTCAAACAAAAAAAGATATCCATAAAACTTTTGCTTTAAAATATAGCTAATACAAATGTCTAAAAATCGATTTCAGGAATTTTAGAAATTCGGTCCCCAAGAGGGGGGAGGGGGAGATGGCGAAACGTGTTTTCACATGCGTTAAACGTGATTTCACATAATCTTATATATCTCAAACAAAAAAACAGATATACATGAATTTTTTGCTCTAAAATATAGCTAATGAAATTATCTAAAAATCAATTTCTGGAATTTTAGAAATTCAGCCCCCAGGTGGGGCAGCAAGGGGGTGGGGCTATGGGGCAAAAACAAATAGAAATACAGTTAGGCCGTTCAAAATTGGTACAGATAGGTTTTAAAGGCCTGCAAGTCGAATGGGGATATTTTTGAAAGTGTAAAGTTATTAGGAGGGGAGAGTGGGGGAGCAAAAAAATAAAAATAGAGTTAGATCGTTCAAAATTGGCATATAGAGGTTTTCGATACTTACAAATCGATTGCAGATATTTTCGAATTTGTAAAATTATTAGGAGGGGCGGGAAGGGGGGGGGTATGGGCAAAAACAAATAGAAATACAGTTAGGCCATTCAGAATTGGTACAGATAGGTTTTAGAGGCTTGCAAGTCGAATGGGGATATTTTCAAAAGTGTAAAATTATTAGGAGGACCGGGAAGGGGGGGGCAGAGGGGCAAAAAAATAAAATAGTTAGATCATTCAAAATTGGTACATAGAGGTTTTCGATACCTACAAATCGATTGCAGATATTTTCGAATTTGTAAAATTATTGGGAGGGGCAAAAAAAATAGAGATAGCTCATTCAAAACTGGTGCATAGATGTTTTTGATATCTACAAATCGATTGCAGTTTTTTTCGAATTTGTAAAATTATTATGATAGACGGGAGGGGGGGGGGCGGGCAAAGAGAGAAAATAATAGAAATAAGAGTTAGAGCATTTTCGGAATTTTCTCCGAAGGCAGTGGGAACCTGGTGCGACATTTTTCCTAATCAGATTTTTTTTTTTTTTTTTTTTTTTTTTTTTTTTTTTCATGTGATAAAAATTAATGCAATTTTGAGTATTCAGTAATTATAGTGATTCATTTAAAAGTAGAAACCAGCGAAGTAGGCGTAGTCTGCCAGTCACTAATAAATAAATAAATAAATGTTGATGGTCATACACAATGTTTTACTTATTATATATATATATATATATATCATTTTTCTTCAGTTTGTAAGTAATTTTCTGCTCTAATACAAAGAGGCAATAAGGGTGCAATTCTTTTTAGATAAGGGGCAAGGCCGTATCCAGAAAAAAAAAATTTTTTTTGGGGGGGGGGGGCAACTTTCATTCAGATGTTGGTCGTGCATCTGCATATATATGCACACCAAAAGCATGTGCACTAAAGTTTTTCCCCTCCATCTCCAATCACCTTTAAAACAAATATAAGTTATTGCCTTAAACTTTGTATCTAGGCATGGTAAAATGGTTATGTGCTATAAATAAGATCGAATGCCCCGCCGCATCGCGGCAAAGAACAGAATTAATGTTCCTAAAATCGGAAATGGCAAGAAAATATTTAATAATAATTCTAAAATGTGCCTTGGATCTAAAAATGATGGAACTAATCCAATAAAAAGCAGAATTCTCTGCTAGAGAGTTCTTTAGTTCGTTATGTTATAAACCGCTGACAAATAGGGAAAAAAATTCACCAAAAACTGGACTTACGTTAGTCTAGTAAATAAAGCATAGAGCTTGTAATTGAAAGCTTGAGCGATCAGTACTGGAGCCATCCAAAGACTATTATGTAGATTAATGGTATTTGGGCACATAAAATCCGTTGTGTCCTCCATGTTTTGTAAATATAATACATCTGGGTATACTGAATTTGGGGAAACATCTCCCCTCTGTGAAGGTTTTAAATTGTGATGATTCGATTCCGGATTATCCGAGAAATGAATTCTAAACCATTGCTATGCTGTCTGTCTAGCTTTAGTGCAATGTTCAGCCCATTCAAATTCAACTTACCAAAAATTGGCTGACACGTTAACTCAGTGCCACGGTGCATGATTCATGTTCGAATCATTCTTTGAGATATAGCTTCTTTTTAATACAGCCAAGATATATCTTTCCCATAAAAAGGAAAATCTAGTGCAGTTACACTACCTGATGGGCGATATACCCAAAAATCTAATCAACAAAAAATTTATATCTAAGTTTCCAAAAATATTCTAATGGTGTTCAATGCATCTAAAAACATGTAAATACATTAAAAACTGGAAATCTAAAAGTTTCCGAATCTAATATTTTTTCTTTTGTTATGTGTGCAGAAGAAAGTAATATATATATACATATGGTTTTCTAATTATGTAATATTACTTGCTTTAGATCATGTTACCGGAAACATGAGAACTTGTGTGCTGGTGTCCACTCAACCTAGACATATTACATGTCTAGGTTTAGCGAACTCATTGAGGTCTTCTCATATGACTTACTGTTTAGCATGGGTAGGTGTGTCTTCTTCAGACCCTGGGGCCGTGCTTATACATATTGTAGTTGCTGAAAATCTTCTGGCATGACATACGTGTCGAACTATCTACCGTTTTTATATGTACTCAGGGTGTGTATATCATCCAGGTGTCTCATGTGACACAGGGTAACTTCAACTGTGGCTGCACGGCATCATTGATTATCGTTTGGAAAGTGAACATTGGAGCGATGACCCATCATCACGCTCTACATTAGACTCATATGTCTGCTTTGTGAAGATTTTAACAAAGATGTTTACATAATGTGTCAGTGTGGGTTTTTTGTTTTCCCTCTTCCCTTGCACTTGGCCTAGGGTGTGAGCTGCGGTTCATACCATTGTAGGTACAATACCTTACTTCTTTCAAATGCAAGGAGCTACAGTTATCTTTCTGACTTTGTGTTGACCTATAACTGTTGTATTGCTTGGGGCTATACAATTGCATGCGATTGTTTTTTTCCCATGAGATTCATTGTGGTAATCCTTCTGATTCCTTATGCGAATGCTATTTAGCTATAGGTGTATGGACCATACACCTATAGCTAAATAACATTCGCCCATGGTGATGGATGACAGTAGAGGTGTGATAGTTTGAACGATGCTGGTGACGCATAGTTACAGATAGTGTCTTTTTCCGCAAGTGGGATTAACACTTCGGTTTCCTTTTGGAAAACAAGGAAAACTGAAACCAAAATTCTTTGACGATACCTGTGGACAGCATATACCCACTAGAGCCTGGTCCAGTCAAAGCTCAGTCTGGTTTGGGAATCTGGATATTCGTCTGAAATTCTGGCTCTCTGCAAATGTGCATGTTAAATGCTGTAATCTGTGATGTGATTACTGGCATTTTTGCTTTCAGTAGGATTAAATTCATCACATGTCTTTCTGTAAAGTCAATTTTATATTGGCTGTTTTTTTGTTAGAATTTATACTCTATGGAATGTATACTAAGTGCATAACTAACAAAACTAGAAGTTCCATATGCAACTTTGATCTTTGTTAATGACGAATCTTTTATCTTACAAGGAATTAAAACTCTATTTCTAGCAAGAGAAGTGTTTAAAAGAACGGAGATACATTACAGTGTTCAACAATAAGTACATAAAGTTCTCTTAGTGTTTTTTACAAAAAGCTGATATGCATTTTAGTAATTTGGACTTTACATGACAGAAAATTGATAATAAAATAAGGTTTCACATGCAAACAAACTAACAACAAGAAAAAAAAGATGTTGTGGGGAAAAAATCCATTTTTTTTTTTTTTTTTTTTTTCTGGTCAGTGGAACATGAAAAAAATTGTTTCAGAAAATTTGAGGGGGGGGGGGACTCAAGCCCCTAGAGCCTCCTTTCTGGATATGTCCCTGATAAATATCAAGAAGGGTGCTTTTTTTAAACAAAGGCAGAGTGCAGCACTTTCCTGAAACTGTCTTACACATCAAACAACTTCGCATGGAAACTAACTGACATCCAAAATGCAATCCTTTTATATAGCCTCATAGATTTCCAGGATGAATATTCATGGTATCTTACATTATGTTCAATTTACAGTTTGGATAATCAATTTATCGATAATATGGATTTTCTCGACAAAGTTGCCAAAGAGTAATAAGGTCATCAGATTTGTCACCAAGGCCTTTACTTGTCCTGGTGAAACTTTTTTAACGAGTTTTTAAAGGAAAATGAGTTATTTTTTGTGTGTGGTTTCGTTGTTTGCACAATGAAAACTGATAACTGAACTAATGCATATCATTTAAATGAGACTCAAAACACTGTGGAATGATGTTTTTCCTCTTTCTTCTTCTCTCCCTCTCACTGATGGCTAAAGTAAATGAACACATCATTTCTCCCAGCCTCCTGTCATTAAGTGTTTATTTATGTGGTGTGGGTAATGATTCTTGTAGGATTCTAGTTAGATTGAAAAAAAAAGTTAAAGATTTGATATGTTTTCTAGCTTGTATTAATTACCAAATATTTATCATCAAACTTCAAATATTTAAATTTTTAAATCAGAGCATATTTAATTATATTTAAAAAAATAAATACGTTTTATAAAGCGCTGTATATTTGTTTGTAGTACTTTCAGAGCAGATCCGCCCTTTCCTCAGCAACCATTTCGGGGTCTGCTGTAGTTGAAACTGAATCCAGATCTCCTGTTTGTTGACTCTTCATGAGGTGGTGCCATGATCGATTCAAATCTGCACGCGATTCGTGCCCGTTGCAGATTAATTATTTCAATGGTTTTGCAGTAGAAAGCATAATCAGGGTTATTGTAATTAGCGATTTTTCTTGTTTCGTTAAAATTAATATTGATATTATTTTCTTTGTTAACTTTAGTAAGGGCTGTAGTTAATTTTCCATATTTAATATCGTTACGTTCTTTAATTCTAGTTGATATTTTTCTTTTAGTGACCCCAATGTAGTAACCTGTTTTTTTATCTGGATAATTAAAAGGGATTTGATATATTCCTGTGGTTTCAAGAGGGGGAATTGAGTCTGTCCTTTCGGATTAGCTGATAAATATTGGGATTTGATTTTATGGAGATGTTTACATTATATTTTTTAGTGGTATTCTTAATTTTAATTGACTCCTTGATCAAATGGAATAAAATATGTAAATTTTAAAGTTTTTTTTTTTTTTATGATTTGGAATATTATTGAGTCATTAATTCTTAAAGAACATAACAATGATATTAAATATGGAAAATTAACTACAGTCCTTACTAAAGTTAACAAAGAAAATAATATCAATATTAATTTTAATGAAACAAGAAAAATCACTAATTACAATAACCCTAATTATGCTTTCTTCCGCGAAACCATTGAAATAATTAATAACCAATCAGCTTGCAACGGGTACGAGTCGCACACAGATTTGGATCAATCATGGCACCACCTCATGAAGAGTTAACAAAGAGGAGATCTGGATTCAGTTTCGACTACAGCAGACCACACGAAATGGTTGCTGAGGAAAGGGCAGATCCATCCTGAAAGTACTACAACCAGAAATACAGAACAGCTTTACAAAAGGAATTTTTTAAAAAATATAATTAAACTTCAAATATTTAATACTATTTTGGGGGTGGGGGGGGGGAGGAGGAGTTATGTAATAGGTACTTAAAAGAAATACATGGTGTAACTGAAGAATACAGCTGTTAGTTTGTTATTTAATATTAGAAAGTTTGTTTTTTCAGTAGATTTTTTTTATTTCTGTTTTTATTTTTACTTCATTCTAAGAAAATAAATATTCAAAACTAGCAGGCTACGTCTGCTTCACTGGTCACTATATTTAAATGGATTTTCAAAAGAATTGCATCAGTATTTATTTTTTACATCACATTATAAATGAAAACAAAAAAAAATAATTACATTGAAATCGCTGTAGATTTCGCTTTGGATACCCACTGCCTACGGCAGCTCTTTTTTTCACCCGTACCTCATCGGGTCCAGGTTCCCACTGTCTGCGGAAAGGGCTTTACCAGGCACTTCACTCTGGGTATTTATCGACGACATGTGGATCTTCTGTTATTTACGAACCACAATTTTAAAGGTAACTGTATCTCAGCATCTATTATATATTTTAGTTTTTGAACCATGTTTTTTATAGAACCATTATTTACACTATATTACGATTTGATTCCGACCAGTATAACAAAATGAAATAAAAAGTAGATTTTCTTTTAAAAGGAATTAAATACATAAAAAACAAATAATTTTTAATCAGTTTAATCGTTTCTACTATTTACTACCATTCTCCCCCCCCACCCCCCCAATAAATATTATAAATTAAAATAAAGAAGAAAAAAAAGGATTTTTATTTTAAAGGAATTAATTTGAAATGAAAAATAAAAAGTTGTTATACTATAAAAATTATACATAAACATAACAATTCATTTCTATTGCATTAACATTTGATTTTCAATAAATATAATAATAATAATAAAATAAGATTTCACCTTCAAATGAATGTATCAAATAAAAAATGAATTGTGTAATTGTAACAGCCATTGCTAAGATATGCAGATGATTACAATAGAAGAATAAATTCATGATAATTGAAACATAAAAGCCAATATTTAAAATTGAAAAAAAAAATTAATTTAAAAAATTCAAATTCGAAAAAATCTCAATGAGGTGCACACCTACAGGGTCTCAGACCAAATTTGTCGCTCTGCGATCAGTAGTATGAGCATCAGAGTGCAGACAGACACACACTTCTCTTTATTTATATAGATTTCCCCTGAACATTGTTCACATGTTTGGACATATTCTGCACCCCTGTTAGCAGCCACATTCCAGGTCAGTCCGGAGCAGAAATCTTCTGCATAGAGATGATGGAAATGTTCTATAACCTTAAGAATGGTGAGTAGTCCTTTGCTGTGGTGGTACAGTAGTTTAACTCTGATTTAGACAGACATTTATTCCAGTAGGCAAAAACTCGTTCTTGTTCTTGCCCATCTACTTCCTGCGACAGAACAGCACTGACACTTTCATGGATTGTCTTGCATCAGTGTTTAATATAAATTGTTTGTCGGGCTGTGGATACGTCAAAATAGGCAAAGATGCTAAAGCCTCTTTAAGTCTTGAATGCTATTTTACATTCGTCTGTCAGTAGAAACTTTTGTTTAGCTTCTGTCAACTTGTGGAGAGGCCTAGCAATACTTGAAAAACCCTTCACTAACTTCCTGTAGTATGTACATAACCCAAAGAAACTTCGTAATTGATGGATATTTTCAGGGAGGCTCCAGTTTTCGACTGCAGAGATTTTTCGTGAGCAGTTCCCACAACTTCAGCAGAGATTATATGTCCGAGATAACTTACTTCATAACAGAACAAGTTGCACTTGTTAGAATTCAATTTGAGGTTGGCCATTCTGAATTTTTCCAGCACCCTATAGTTGTTTATTAAATGACCTTCAAAATTGTGCACCACAATGGTAATATATTCAAGGTACACAAGACGGGCTTCATAGGAAAGTCATTTTAACACTCTCCATCAGGCACTCAAAGGTTGCAGGTGCATTACATAATCCAAATGGTATACCTTTGAATTACAAACAATCCTTGTCCTGTAGTGAATGCAGTCTTCTCACGTTCATCAGAATGTAACTCTGCTTGCCAATAGCAGTTATTCAGATCCAACGTCGAGAATCAGTGATTGCTAGAAAGTGTGCCCAATGTGTTGTCAGTTCTAGAAAGAGGGTAACTAACTTCGTGATGTCATTCAAACGGCAATAATCCATGCAGAATCTTATTAAACCGTCCTCCTTCCGCACTGATGAAACTATGGGAGAGGTTGAAGAACTTATAGATGGTACAATGACATTATTGTGCTGAGATCTTGTTTAGTAGCTGAGCCACCTCTTCCTGCTTAGCAAAGGAAAGACTTCTTGGATGTTGTTTGATTGGAGGATGATTTCCTATATCAATTCTGTGCTAGGTAATATTTGTCCTCCCAACGTCTTCATGTGTTTGAGAAAACGAGTCTCTATATTCATTAGATTAGCTTCTCTACAGCATCTCTCTGTTCAATTCCTAACTGTGTATTCTTGTGCAATTCCACTGTTAAAATCTCAGAAGGTTTAGCCTTGGTAGATTTAGTCTGCCAGTTAATGCATGTCACTGCAGTACAGGTTGATAACCTCATCTTTCTTCACTATCCTTGCTTTATCGCGTATGTTTGCGACTCTCTTAGGAATAATGCTTTTTGAAAGACCAACTAGAGATAAAGCTACCAGAACTCCTTTATGCTGTTGTCCAAATTCAGGTATTCATTCATTCAGTCTGTAGCAGAAATATTGTTCTTTAGGAAGTGTTCAGGAAACTATTGTCTCTGTATCTGGAGGGATGGAAATTTCAGATTTCGCTGTTATCTGACATATTGATTAAATGTCTGAATTTTCAATGTTAAACACAGCTTTGTCTTCTGAATTGGAATACAATTCATTATTCTTAAAATCCTATTCAAAATTATATTTTCTCAGGAAGTCAAGTCCAAGAATTGAAGGATCTCGTATATCTGCTGCATATGTCAAATGTTGGTAAATGGCATTTCCAAATGTGATGATCAAGTTCAGGGCTCGTACAGTCTCCTGGTTGCCATTGGCAAGCAATATATTTTAACTGGCGACTGTGTTTTCAATTTTAAGGAAACTTAACATCTTTTTTTTTTAAATTTTAATATTTTTGTGACAAGATTGGTTCCCAATTTGGGCTTCAATTCCATTCTCGATGTAGGCTAACTCCGGCAGTTTTGATTTTCGCTTCTCTCACCTTATTTTGAGACACTATGTGGAATCAATACACTATTAGGGGATTTACAGCACTTTTCTTCATGCATGTTTCACTAAATTATAGTGCACTGTTTTAGGGAGTTGGTTTACACTGCTCCTGCTTGCGCATGCTTTGCGGCCTGATGCTGAATCGTTGTGGAGTATAATATGTGTCAATATTGATGGTATGTTGGTTTTTTGAAATTAATAAATCCTGTTTCATGATGTTAAACTTAAATAAGTGTTTCCTGATGTATCATTCTAGCCTAGTTAATATTTAGTTTTTATGCATAGAATATTTATTTCTATATTCAAGTAAATCTCAGAATTGAAAAAAAAAAAAAAAAAAAAAAAAGTTGGGGTTATCTTACTGTATACCAGAAATTTTCAATGGCGGCCAGTTCTTTTCAAATTCCTGGAGCCCTGGTCAAGTTAATCTCTTCATGAATTTTGATTTCGTCTCACTGGTCGCAGTCTGGAGTTCAATGCAGAGTGGTATCCAGTTAACCTTCCCTTTAAGTTCTTGAGCAACATCTGTTTTAACAATGCTCACGTTGGCGCCATTGTTAAGGATCATGCAGCAGGAAGTGTTATTAACTTGTTCATATAAACATAGTCCTTTATTGCCACCACTCATCAAAGAAACATGATACACTGTAAAATGAGCTCTTCAGACTAAACATGTGAAATTAGCATACATTTTTTTTATGAGCACAAAAGCATGTTTTATTTAGAATATAGAAGGAGAAGCATTCACCATTCGTTTTCAGGGCCACCCAAGATAATTCGAATGTGTTAAGGCTATTGGAAACAGGGTTAAAAATTGGAATGTAAATGTCAGGTGTCAGTGACAACCAACTTTTTTTTTTTTTTTTTTCTTACTTGCCTAAATAATCTACTTACACGTAATTTATTTTATTTTGTTTTTTTTAAATTGTTTATTGGGATCATAACAGGATAAAGCTTAAAAGTTTTTTTTTTTTTTTTTTTTTTTTTTTTTAAGGACTGAGGATTATTAGTCTCAATCTGGGATTTTTGCGGTGCATTTTTCGATAGTTGGACATTTATCGAAATCTAAAATTTATCGAAAATATAATTAAATAATTTGAAAGCAATGTTATAATTTGGGAAAAAAAAAACTAATAGTCCTGATTTTGCCAGAATTTCATCAAAATCTTTTTTTTTTTTTTTGGAAAATAAATAAATAAATAAAAGAAAATTAATGAAAATCAGTATCAAAACAAACACTATCGAAAAAGTTTTTTTAAATAATTTTGAATTAGGAAATAAAAAGTGCGCGTGTAAACTGAAATAAAAATAAGTAAAAAAATGAATTTAATGATTTAATTTTTATATAAAACATGATCGCGTGCTATCTTAAAAAGTAGATGTAAAATTTAGAGTTTATGTGGTGCGTGTGGCATCTATAAAAATTGTTTTAAGAAATAGAATAATAAAATTAAGAAAGCAACGATGTTTTTTTTTTTTTTTTTTTTTTATTTAATTTGCTTTTTTAAATAATAAATACAAACGTGAAAGTTAAAAAATAAATAAATAAAAATTAAGTAAATTAAAAACTTACTTAAAACGGAATAAACAGTAAGTAGAAAGAAGTTTTTAATTTGCTGGCCAGCTGATTTTTAAAATAAGTCCAATACCATGTATTACATCTTCAAGAAAAATTAGAGCTACCAGAAAATATCCATTTAAATTATTTAAAAACTAGCAAACTCTTGCGAAATTTTTGCAGTTTTTTTCCCTCCTCCCTCCCCCCCCTCTTTTTTTAAGCCTGTAAAATTTGAAACTTTTAAGTCTTATACCATTTTCACCACCCAATATAAATTTTGATCATCAGAAGCCAAATTAATATATATATATATTGGGGGGGGGGGATAACTAGTGATAGTTAACCCAAAATCATTCAAGGAAAAATTTCAAAATAAAATTCATGTTTGACGATCCAGTTTTCATACTTCCGCAGGAAAGACAGTGTTAGTATAGGACCCTATGACAACTTTTAAATTTTTACCGCCATGTTGGCGATGCCTTTTAATTTATTCATTTTGGCATAATTTTTTCTAAAAAAAAAAAAAAAAAAAAAAACTTAGTACCTATTTTGATTATACTTCTTATTGTTGCGTTTTTTAGTCAATTTATGACACAAAGCTCATATTTTGTTTATATCTTTAAGTATTGCTAGATTTAAAACGACGCTTGCAAACATTGTAAAGATGCAAATTTTAAAAATAGTTTTTTTTAAATAGAATTATCTCATCTGACAAATGTCATTTTTTTTTTAGATCACTGAACTGAGTCCGCGTGCTTAAATATTGCGTGTGTGTTTTTATTTTATTTAATATAATCCTCGCGTATTTTATTGTCACTATCGTATCGTTTCTACAAAATATAATCGAAATTGGTCCACGTTAGAGAAATATTATATAGATTATTTATTTATACTTTCAAGTTTAATAAGCAAAAATTTGGTTCAAATTAATTCAGTATTTCAGAAATGATCATGATGGGAAATTTCTAATAGTGTATAAATTAAGTGATACCAATGAATAAATAATAATAATAATAATAAAGTATTTTATGAATTTAGAAAATTTTTCTGTTTCTGCAAATAACATTTATGTATTATTGTACTAGCTTTTTTTTTTTTTGGGAGGGGGGGGGGACTTATGTATGTATCTGTGTTAAAACTGACAATGTAAGAATTTTTTTAAGATGTTAGAAAACAAACATTTTGTAAATCATAATGAAAAAAATGTATCATGACAAAATTGATTTTTTAAAAATCTGATCAAAAGTTTAGCATTGAAAATGACGACGGAGAGATATTTTATGGTCGCTAAACTTAAATTTGTAGGTGCAAAATACGCCTAACGACTGCAAATTTCGAAACCTGGTAGGAAATAGTTCCAAGTGCATTTCAAGTTATGCTTTTCCCTTACTGTGCTAAATTTAAGTGTTATGTGGTGCGTGTACAATTGACAGACAATATACAGGGATACCGAAAATCGAACGAATTCATTCTTTTCTATTCGACATTATTCATGGAAGTGCTTTACTAAATTTTACTATATGTTTAAAAAATTGCTCAGGAGTGATAATTACTTTCTCCTACTTCTATCATAGAAAAAGGTGCTGTTTTCGAATTAAATTTTCGAAGCTGCGTTTTTGTCTTACAGGCCCGCTTCACTCGCCGGAAGCCGAAGCTAATGTTATTCTATGGGATTTTTCTTCACAAATAATTTATTAACTAATACATATTTTTAAATTATGTTTTCACATTCTGAAAATTCCCGACTGTTAAATTGAAGGATCTTTTTAAAAAAGTATTTTTTGTATTTTATTTTGAAGCTGCAAAATACGAATTTTCAATATGTGGAATTTTTCAGTTTACAATTTAAAAATATGTAGAATATTAAAAATTAAAAAAAAAAAAAAAAATACATTTTTTAAAAAGGTCCGCCAGTTTAACAGTTGGGAATTTTCTGAAAACAGAATTTTTAAATATGTATTAGTTAATAAGTTATTTGTAAAGAAAATTTCTCGTAGAATAACATTGACTCGGGCTTCCGGCGACGGTAAGTGAAGAGGGCCGTTAAGTACGAATTTTGAGGTCTATCGAATACAAAAATAAAGTTTTTAATGTTTAGTCTGTGTGCCTGTCTGTTATCAGCTTAACAAATAATTGCTTTGAATTCAAATTTTGTATTTCAAAAATCATAGAGATGCCACTGATATATATTATTATTATTATTATTATTAAGATAGGTAAATTTTTAAGTTTGGTTTAAGTAAAAATTTTCTGAATAAACTGAAATAAATTTTTAAATATAATAACAGCCTTAAATGTTTTAATGTAGATACAATATTCAAATTGAGGGTAGAGGATAGGGATGTCACACTGAAATAGATGCCAAATAACTGTTTCTTAAACCAGCAAGTTATTAGAAAGTACTGTGAGTGGCACACTAAATTATTTTAAATGATCATGGCCATGGGCGTTGGCGGGCCCATCCAGTGGCTGAATGGTTAGATTTTCATTTTACAGATGCTCTGGTTCGACTCCTGGTTCAGGCATCGATGTTGGTAGCGGTTCGGTATCCATTATAAGCTCAAGCTGTAGATTATTAAGTACACACTAGAACCTAGTCCGGGTCTTATTATTTGGTCCTAGTGTGTAAAAAGAATTAGAACGTCAAACAAAATTCAATGCAGGCAAAAATTGGGCCATTCACCTGTCCCTTAACAAAATTCATAAATGATTCTTTTGCAAAGCTTCGGCTTATACCAATGATCGATTCCTTTATAATTTTTTTCTACGCCGAACTTCCGTTTTTAATATTACACCAAATCTTTGCCTATGCCTATATTTAATTCAACAAAAACACTATTAGCTCGATATGAAACGTAACATACAGTGACTGCTGAAATGGAAGGCTTCTTTTCTCAAAAATATTTTGATCTCCAAAAAATGGGCCTCAAAAATTAAAACCTGGATCTTAGCTGTGATTTGATTTTATTCTGTTAGATGAACAAAAAACATGATATATATAATGGGATTAGGGGCAGGTGTAGCCAAAAATAGGCTGGTAAGCGACTACTTCGCAAAATTTCACTTCAATAACCCCTTGACGCTCTTTGGTTTCGCACTGAAATCTAAAATTTTATGCATTAATTTTCATTTCCCTTGTTTTAATCGATTTCTAATCTTTTGATGGTTCTCTTTTCGGTAGACAGCAGCACTTATTCGAAATTAAACAAATGGGGTGGTTTCAGAGGAAGACAAATGCAGAAGTTACTTTAATATTGTTGATAGATGCGCGAATGCATAGTTGCTTCTTTGATGCGTAGTTTTTTCGCCCGAAGAAGTGCCGTGATATCATTTCGACCCGAAACAACTGTTGCGTGTTTTTCTTTTCTTTCTTTCTCCCCCCCCCCTTT
Source organism: Salticus scenicus (assembly GCA_963930645.1). NCBI lineage: Eukaryota > Metazoa > Arthropoda > Arachnida > Araneae > Salticidae > Salticus > Salticus scenicus. The sequence goes on from OZ005648.1 coordinate 414,694,856, forward strand.
TTTTTTTTTTTTTTTTGTAATTTATATTGTGTACTTGCAAATATATTTATTAAGTTATTTAAATTAGTAAGGATTATATATGGAAAACAAAAAATCTCTCGAAAATTAAAAATGTTATTTATTTTTTTCTTTTTACATAATGATGCAAGATCAGCAAAATGTCTAATAAACATTTTTGAAAATAATTTAACAATTTTCAAAAGAAAATATTGAGTGGATGTTAAAGGGTTAAAACGAACTTTTTTTATAAAAATGAACTGCATTTTCAGCATTCTGTCAAATGATTGCCTGCCTGTGCCTACACTAGTTTCAGTGAAACATTATTTTGATATGTATCTTGAAATCATATATAAAATGTAATATCTGCGGAAATTGAAGGTTTTATACTATATGTATATAAAATATATATATTTTTTTTCCCCCACTAAAGTGAATGAAAATTTTCACGATGATATTTTGGTTTTCACAAAAATGGCCCCCAAAATATTAAAGCCCTGATGATACTTTCTAAACGATCCTCTCCTCTGTTTTAAACTGTTGTGTGTGTGAGCATCATCTTTTATCTGCCAGAAGCGTGCATATCTAGCTTATTCACATGTGGCCTACCTGGCACGTTGCCTGTTTAAAACTGTTAACAGTAGAGATGGTCTTTTCTGTTTTTTCGAGGACGCCGGAGTAGCTCTCTCTCTCTGGAAGAGAGAGATGAGGATGGAAAAAAAGCGTCAAAAGAGAAAGAAATAAAAAGGAAACAAAGGATGTTCATCCTGAACTGTAATGTGTTTGCTTTCCGTTACCTTTATCTGTCTTAGCCTTGACGGTACTCGCAGAAACGTTTAAACAGCATACTTCTATTACTATTATTGTTTCTTTCTTTTGCATGTGTTAATGAACTTGGTGATTAGGAAGTAATGACTGGCAGCACGGAGGGATGTAGTTCGCCCGAAATTATTTTACCGCTTTTTCTATATACATTTTATTTATTTTAATAATCAAAACAGGCTTTATAAATTTTGAATGAAGGTATAACTTATTAAAAAATAAATTTTGAATTATAAAATACCTATAATGGAGAAGGAAAAAAAGTTTATAAATACCCGAGTTATCTTAGGACAAATGTCCGATATGTTATCTTTTTATTATCGCTTACACATGAAAGATCATTGTTTTGGAGTCAAATTTTCAGAGCTTGCGTATTCTAGTAAGGCACTGCCACAAGCAGTGAGAAGTCAGAGTCAACATTGTAAGTACAGGCAAGCTGCTTCTGAAAGTATCTGGAACTCAAATGGAAGTTTTCACAAATATTAATGAATGTATATATATATTGATATTTTAAATATTATGGAATTTTGAGAATTCATTTAAATATAATGATCAGCAAAGCAGGCAACGCCTGCTAATTTTTGTATGTAATTATGTAATAATGCTTTTGTGAATAAATTTTTGCAACTTAAAATTAATTAAACTAGTTGGCATAGGTGAACTCTGCTCAGTTCCCCATCATATTTATGACCTCATAAATTTCTAGTGCGAGACCTATTATAATCATGTTAAAAGAAATGAATTTGACCAAAGCTTGATACAGTAACAAAATGAAATCCCCCGCCTAATGGGCTATCCACCGTTCACTTCGATATACATATCTTATTCTAATCTATTAATTTATTTTATCAGGGTCAGTTCCGTTGTTTAGTTTTCATGCTACTATTTCCAATGCAATAATCTTCAAAATTCCTATTTATATGAAAAATCTACAATTTCGCTGTGTTGATAAAATCGTAAATTACGAATAATTTACGAAATTTTCCTACTAGAATATTTGTATTCAATCATGTTCAAACAAATATCTTAAATGTAATTTTGAAGTTGTCTAATGTATTTAGGATCCTCAAAATGGAAGTTTATGCTCAATTTTGCCTTATTCTGACGTGTTAAGTAAATCGTAAATTCCAAATAACTTACGAATTTTTTAAATTGGAAAAACCATACTCTATGATATTCATGCCAGTATCCTAAATAATATTTAGAAAGTGATTTGACATCTTTGCGATGAAAATATCCCTCAAGATTGACGTTTATGTGAAATTTTGCTCTATTCTGCAATGTTAAGAAATTCGTAAATTTCCAATAACTTACGAAATCTTTATATTGGAAAGTTCATAGTCATTAATATTCATGCCAGTGTCCTAAATAATATTTCAAAAGTAGTCTGACATCTTTACGATGAAAATATATCTCAAAATTGACGTTTATGTGAAATTTTGCCCTATACTGCCATGTTAAGAAATTCGTAAATTTCCAGTAACTTGCGAAATTTTCAAAGTAGCATATTTATAGTTACTGATGTTCAGGCATCAAAACAGATATTTTAAAACTGGTCTGACATTTTTACAGTAAAACGTTTCCATTTAATGCACGTTTAAGTGAATTTTTGTCCTATTCTCCCATGTTAAGAAAATCGTAAATTTCTAATAACTTACGAAGTTTTTAAATTCGAATGTTGCAAATGAATAGGGTTCTTGCCAGTGTAGAAAGTAATATTTTAAAACTGATCTGACCTCTCTGCGACAATTTGTTCTTGAAATATTGTGTACACAGATTAACACACTAACAGACACCCTACAGACAGACACCATAGAAATTTTGTCATTTTCGGATTCCTCGCACCTGAAAACGTGTAAAAAAGTCAAAAAACCGAGGTCAAAAATTTTCACGATTACCTAAGTTCCCCATACCTATAGTATGATGGGGAACTAAAAATTGAAGTTATTAAATTTAATGTCGAGGAGCATTTTCGAAATACAAGTGTGAGAGAATATATACATAAAAATCGACGTCATTCAACATATGATTTATTTCTTAATCTATATCGTGTTATAAGATTCATCTTCTTGAATTCTGTTGAACGAATATATGCTTGAGCATGTGAAAGCTTAATTTAATATCGATTACGTTAGCACTAATGATGCTGCTCGCTGTAGGCTCCGATTTAATTTTCGAGTAATTTTTTTGTTTTGTGTGCTTCACGTTTTACTTCACTTATCGCTGACCTTTACAACTTTTTAATTTGAACTTAAAAATTATTTTCACTTAACATAAAATTTATATGAAACTTAATGAGACCTTAAATACATAGTTTAAAGTACAGAAATAAATAAACATAATAAAAAAAAGGGGGGGGGGATTGAAAGACCAGTTTCATTAGAATTTCACTGCGAAATTAAGCGAAGATTTTCAATTCCGCATCCTATTATAGGTGTGGAGGAACTTATTTACTTAACAAAAATTGTGCAGTGGTTCCGAGGACTAGGCACCAAAATGTTAATCATAATTACAGAATTATATTTACTTGAGCAAATTTTATGAATTTTTAAGCATGCGTTCCCAAGCTAAATCTAAATCGGCGAAAGAACGCATATATTCCCGTATTTTTCATTATCAAAAATCATTATACATCATCTAATTTCGGGGAAAATAGAGGAGGAAAGGGTAACTGCAAAACTGCATTAAAACACTGGGCCTCACATTGAACGTCAAGTGTTGAACAGCCTCGAAAGTATGTGCAGTCGATTTCTCACTTCCCAAAACATAGTAACACTGTGGCCCCCTTAGCTTCATTTAAAAATAAAGTAAAAAATAACTATCTGCCAGGATAGTATAAACACTGAAGATTGAAAAACTTTTAGAGATATTTGGTGTGTCCGTCCAGTTTTTAATTACGTGAAAAATTTTGCCTCACGACAGTGATTTTTATTTTTTCCAAAATAAAGAAAGGGGCAGAAAGTCTAAAAGTGCCATAAATTTTTTCATCGGGTGAGCATAATTTTTTTTCGCTGGGTAAGTTAAAACACGTGTTTATGATCGTATCTAAAAAAAAAAAAAAAAAAAAAAGAGAGAGAAAGAAAATGTTTAATTTTTAGACCCTTGGGTTTAATTTTTTTTTTTTTTTTTTTGAGGAGTGCTTTTTAGTGCTATAGGCCTATTTCAGTCGGTACAGTTGTCGAATTTTTATAATACACTCTTAATAGTGCTAAGGGCCTATTTCAGTCGGTTTATTGAATGAAGTCCCCCCAAGGCACAACTTTGACATGAGTCCCCCCCAAGGTACCCCTATTTCAGTCGGTACAGCGTTGTCGAATTTTTATAATACACTCTTAATAGTGCTAAGGGCCTATTTCAGTCGGTTTATTGAATGGGGATCTATTGAATGAAGTCCCCCCAAGCCACAACTTTGACATGAGTCCCCCCCCCCAGGCACAACTTTGACATGAGTCCCCCCCAAGGTACCCCTATTTCAGTCGGTTTATTAAATGGGGATTTATTGAATGAAGTCCCCCCAAGGCACAACTTTGACATGAGTCCCCCCCCCAGACCCAACTTTCACATGACATGAGTCCCTCCAAGGTACAACTTTGACATGAGCCCCCCCCAAGGCCCAACTTTGACATGAGTCCCCCCAAGGTACCCCTATTTCAGTCGGTACAGCGTTGTCGAATTTTTATAATACACTCTTAATAGTGCTAAGGGCCTATTTCAGTCGGTTTATTGAATGGGGATCTATTGAATGAAGTCCCCCCAAGCCACAACTTTGACATGAATCCCCCCCCCCCAGGCACAACTTTGACATGAGTCCCCCCCAAGGTACCCCTTTTTCAGTCGGTTTATTGAATGGGGATTTATTGAATGAAGTCCCCCCAAGGCACAACTTTGACATGAGTCCCCCCCCCCCCAGACCCAACTTTCACATGACATGAGTCCCTCCAAGGTACAACTTTGACATGAGTCCCCCCCAAGGCCCAACTTTGACATGAGTCCCCCCCAAGGCCCAACTTTGACATGAGTCCCCCCCCCCAAGGTACAACTTTGACATGAGTTCCCCCCCCCCCAAGGTACAACTTTGACATGAGTCCCCCACCAAGGCACACCTTTGACATGAGTCCCCCCCCCAAGGCACGCCTTCCCCTCATTGGGAAAAAGAGAAAAAACGTTGTTTTGCGGCTATAAGACAGTTTGGACTTCCAACGTTATTTGTTACAATATCTGCAGCTGAAACACATTGGTTTGATTTAATGAAAACTTTATCATGGAATTTAGATCGTCATGAATTAACTAAAGAAGAATTTGTCGATATTAACAAGTTTAGCAGTAGGCCTCTGGCACTAAATTAAAATCTGTCAATGTCAGATTTTCATGTTTTAAATAATGAAATAATGTCGTGTCTGTATAATTTTTTTTTTTTTTTTTAAGAACTTAATATATAAACAAAATATTTTACAATACCTTTTTTTTTTCTGAAATTCTTTTGCAGTATTAACATTTTATACAAAATTTTTCAACAAGATTATAGTAGGGGAGAGTCGGGTGGGATGGGACACCTAAATTTATGCTTAAAATAAACATTGTTTTTAATTTTTGACACTTCCACCAGGTGAAGTAACTACAGTCCTATGTTTGTTGCTGTGTATCATTTTAGTTGGAGAACTCTAAGTTTATGTAACAAAAAAACTATTTTATAACTCCAAAAGTAAACAATTGCTTAATTTTCAAGGCAAGTTTTTAACGTCACTCACTGATGTTAACATAATTAATTTTCATATTTTATATACCTAATAATATATATTTTATGAACTAGCGGAAGAAAAAAATGTCCGAAACAAATTCAAAATCATGGAAAATAATTGGTGTGGCACTCACACGACTTTTCTTTACCCTTTTAAGTTTTAGAAATATTTTATTTACCATATATGTATGAGGAATTAATTTTCATTCCTGAGCAATTTTTTTGGACATGGTAAAATATACAAAAGAAATAACACTCACCAATTACAATTAGGATTTCTTGGTAATATTTGTTCTTGAGATATGCTGATAACACATACAGACTAGCCACTAAAAATCTTATTAATACTCAGGGAACCACAAAACATGTAAATATAACAAAAACTTAATTTTGAATATTTGAACTAAAAAACCTTATCTCTGCTAGAAGTTAAGAAAAAAAGATGAACTGATTGAGCATTTGAAATTTTTTATTTAAGTGGTACATTATACGCTAATGTTGGACAAAATGGATGTTATTAGTTATTAATTAACCTTACATACACCGTGTCCCTCTGTTTTTGTCATTTATCATAGTGAGTGTATATTATGTATTTATTTTAACTTTATAAATATGTCCCATCCCTCCCTCATATAAAGGAGGGATGGGAAATTTTTATGGCTATGTTAATTGGCTTGTAAAATTATTTTATTAATTAGCATCAAATTTATATTTTAAAAAGATGTTAAAATGTTTCAATTAGTTTCTCTGAAACTTACAGTGAAAGCCCGTATTTATACAGGTTTTGAAGACTCGCCCGTTAAAGAAAACCAGTAAAAGTAAATTTGTATAAAATATTTTTGTCAAAACTGTCCCATCCGTCTCTGCTACTCTCCCCTACTAGTTAAAGAGAAAATTTTTTAATTAAAACAGGAGCAGCTTATCCTGAGTACTAATGCTTCTGAATTAATAGACGATACTAAATCATTAAATTTCGAAAGGCTACAAAATCAAAACTTTTTTTCTTTTGATAGAGATTAAGAGGATGCTGTTCCTTGAAAATTGTAAAAATTGAAGGAAATATCGAATTTTCGTTTTTATTATATAAATTTTCTATGACTAATTCTGAATAATATGCAACCAACTGCAACTTTCTGAGTTAATATTTTCAAAAGGTTTGAACAAATTAAAGGGTTGATTAAATGCCGTCCAAAATGTAAACAAACAAGCAGCAAAGTCGGCGGAGATTGGTCATTCATATTTTTAACTTTTGAAATATTTTAAATTTTGATTAAAACAGTGTTAAAAACAGACAGTTTAAAAAGTATAAACTCCTAAAATGTTTGACTGATAAATATTAATGATAACTGGCAAAGTTCACTTTAAATGCCATTTTCTCTTTTGCCATGTACTTTTTAACGATTTCTCACTTTTCAAATGTCTCTCGCGTCACAATTTTGGCTTAAAATTAATAAAATCTGCTATAAACTGTTGAATGTTACATTTCAATGAAATCTGGATATCCCTTTTGAGTTTCGCCTAAATTTAGATTTTTAAAACTGTGTTTTATTATACGATAGTTTAAAATTTTCACAAGTAATCATTATATTCCACAAAAATATTTCTTAAAAATAAACTTATGAACGAAACTATAAAGTTATACCCAAATTTGTTTAATGTATCTGTATGAATAATAATCAAGCAAAATTATTAAAAAGAAAGAAAGATAGAAAAAAATTAACGCTAGGAGCATTTAAATTTTTTTTTTTAAGATTTTAATTTAAAAAAAATAATAATGATAACAATAAAATAGTTTTTCTATTTATGCACTTAATATTGTAATACTTCAGTGCATATGTATATAAAAATTTAAAACTTATGGTCAAAAATTAAAAATATTCATTTATAATGCCCACCATTCCCTTAAAAAAAAGTTTCATAAAAATCTACTATGGGTGGGTTTTAAAATTCTATTTTTGTGTTTCACATGGAATTAGCCGTTGTTGACATTGAAAATTATAAAATTTCCATGTTCTAAAATATTACACTTTGATAAATTTAAAGATTATTTTTCAATTGGATAGAGTACATTTTATTTCTTTTGCAATAAATTGGCCATGACTCATGAACAGTTCGTCGTTTCTTTCCTCGCTGTGCGATTGTGGGGCAGGGGTGGAAAATACGTCTGCTTATAGAGAAATTTCCAATTCCCAGGATTTCGGATTTCACTTATATCCATTTCCGATATTTAGGGAGCAAGAATTTCTCCAACATCACTATTTCTATCAATAACTGGATGTTCTATCCCTAGAAAAATGATTTTTTACTTTTGAAGTACTGTTGACTTTACGAAGTAACTATTCAGGATTTTAAAATTAATTAATCGAAAAACAAATCATATTAACTTTCGATTAAGTGTGTAATAAAATTAAAGAACACACCCTGCCAAAAAAAGGGACACAAATGAGAAAAAAAAAAAAAAAAAGAAAAAAAAAAAAGTTTTGAATTTCATTAAATATTATTTACCTATAAAATCTTTAATTTTCAGTTGGAAGAACGTTAGCTTACGAATTATAAAATGTGAACTGAGGGCTGGTCTTGAAAATGTTATTTTCCTTTAAAATTTCCAAATTTTAACTTAATTTAAAGATATTTTGGACTGTGAATTCATAATCACTATTTTCAAAAAATCGGGTAAAAATACGTGATTTATTTATTAATTTTTATTTTTTAAGCTTTTTTTAAATCCCCCCCCCCCCTTCTCGAAGAAGAAGAAGGGGGGAAAAGTCATCTAACATGAGTTGGAAGATTGACAGATAGCAAATTTTAAAACGTCAATGGAAAGTGGCCTAAAAAGATAATTTTAATTTATAAAATTTTTCATTTTCAATCGAATCTAGAGATTTTCTGGTTTGTGATGTCGCCGTTTTTAACTTTTGTCAAAATCGGTAGAAAGTTCGCGATTAAAAAAAAAAAAAAAAAAAAGTGTCGTCAGTTTATCATCTAATATGAGTTGCAAGATTGCCAGCCACAAATTTTAAGAATTACAGTGTAAAAATAGCCTTAAAAAAAAAAAAAAAAAAAAAAAAAAAAAACTATGAAACAGATTTTTATCAAACATAGCTAAAAACCATCCCGATTATAGTTAAAAAATCTGGTGCGAAACAACCACACGACTTTCATTACTTACTATTACATGTATTATATGCATTTTTTGGTGAAATAAATAAGTAAATCCGAGATTAACCTTTAACCTTTGTTGCATTTATTTATCTATATGACCTTAACAAAAGTGTAATAGTAATCGTAGCTATTAAATAATTAATCATATAATCAATATGTTAACAATTATTTAATAACTTAATCATATTTAACCCTTTGTCTCCCCTAACGCTCTAAACAGTGTTGCCAAATTTAGGGACTCTTATTCAACTACCACCAATAATTTGATATACATAATGGACGAACAACCTTCGAAGTGATTAGGCAACCGTTACGGGTAAAATTTAGTGGTGGATATTGAATAAAAGAAAGTCCTTACATTTGGCAACACTGACCAGAGGAGTGAAATTAAATAGGGTTTAACAGTATGTACATGCACAATTATTAAAAAAATCAAGAATAGATGATCTTACACACACTGAAAATTCCTTATTATGCATTAATTTACAAAGGCTTTGAAAATTTTAAGTGGCTTTTTAAAACCTGCATCTGAACTCAAAAATTAGATATTATAAAAATACATCGTTTTTGAAGTTTCTTAAATGAGCAAAAATTTTTAATGATTTTAGAGATGCATCTTATCTGTAACTGAAATTTTGCTGACAACTCTCGAGCAATTTTTTAATACGTCGTAGTATCGGATGAGTTAATCAAAATTTAGGTGAAATTAAAATAGACAAATGATCGACTGATGATAGATTATTGTAAAAGGAATTAAAACCGGATTCATGATAAACTGAAAAGAAAATGGGGGGGGGGGGATTGTATTAAAAAAATGCCATAAATGGAGCCAAAAGATTGAAAAGTAACTAGAAATTATGTTATTTTTACAAGATGGCGATCACAAAACGTAGTGAGGATAAACTTATTTCAAAATAAAAATGCACACACACACAAAAAAAAAAAAAAAAAAAAAGAAACGAAATCCTAATTAAACGAAAAAGATAATGATTTTAATACAAACAAAGGAATTTTAATGAAAACATATTTTATAGATTTAATTGATGTAATCGTTTACTTTTATTTATTATATTTTAATTTCATTGTTAAAAATTTAGTAGAAGTAAATAAACTGAAGGAATATTACGACTTCTGGCATAATAAATGACTTCATGTGCTTGTTCATTGATTGAACTTTCATGTCAAAAACTGTTTGCAGACCTGTAGTAAAGTTTCTTGCGCGAATGCTTTTTTATTCCCTTTTAGTCATATACTGAAAACCAATATTTAATGTTTTTTGAAGTGTGTCGTTATATGTGTGGAAAAGGCTTTGTCAGCATTAGTCTAATCTCCCTTGAAGAAAATTTTTGCCTTCTCCGCAGTTCTCACTTTCATGGATTTCCTACCACATTTTCTTTCATTGGGAATATACAGCATGTTCGGAAAACCTTGATCTCATAATCTCGTAAATATTGATTTCAGAAAAATATCATGAATGGCAAAGTTGCGCAAATAAAGGTGCAGAAGTTTATAAAATCAATTACAATTTTCAAGAACTACAATATTTAAACTTTTATGCACTCTCCTCATTTAAAAAGTGTTTTAAATACCGATTAAGTGTTTGTACAAAATTCCTGCATTAAGACAAAAATAATAATAATAATAATAAAATAAAATAAAATAAAACAAAACTTAAATCACTTTAAAATGTATCGACATAAATTCTCCGATGGAAGTGAGTCGCGTGAATAGTGGCTAGAGCTACCTTAGAAAAACCCGCATGGGTATATCTTCTAGCTCTAAATCTTTCGTATGCACATTCAGCCTTAATAAAAGCACCATCGCAAAGTGTGTAGCAACTTAGACAATTTATTGTTAAGAAATTTGATTGAAATGTGTAAAAATCAGGAAATTTTAATTTAATCTTGGTGTGTGTGTGTTGGGGGGGGGGGGGTATCATGAAACTTCTACCCAGGTAATTCCTGACCACCGAAAGAAATAAGCATATCAGCTGGTCACAACTCATTTACAGATTAATTTGCGCTCAATCTATGAACAACTTTGCTTAAACATATCACTGGGACTTATAAGATGAGGGTAAAATTTTATACATGACCTTATTTGGATAGGAATCAGTTGGTATTACTCATTGAAATTTTATTTATTTTGTATGGGGGCCTTATTAAAAAAAGGTTTAAATTTCGCAACTCTTTGTATCGAATCCCTTGAAATTTTTAATCGATTTTATAAATTTCTGTATGTTTTTTAAGCGACTTTGAAATTTATAGTGTATGTCTGAAAATAATATCGAAAGAATTAAATTAATATTTTGATTCTTTTGAACACCCTGTATATTTATAATGAGGTGTAATTGTGAACCTTTTTCTTTCCTATCACAATGCTTTTAGTTAAAAAAAAAAAAAAAAAAAAAAAAAAAAAAAATTTTTTGTATTAATCTGTTCAATATATCGATCCCCTCCATCCCGCTTTGATAAGTGTGAATCAGTTTTTCCGTTGTTATAATCCTCTTTGGAGACAGCTTTCGATGTTGAATAACGCATACCTTTCAGGATTTCAGGTCCCCCCCCCACCCCATTTTTAAAGAACTAGCTTTACATATACCTTATATTATATACATTGAAGTTTCAACTTTTAAGTATTTGAGGCACGGTGGTATATATTGCATACGACGTAGTTTTTATTCTCAACTGCTAATATTCGTCCCTGAATTTTTTAAAAAAGAATTTTCTTTTTAAAGTTTAGCGGGGTGAAAAATCACCCCACCCCCCCTCAACCTTTGATTGTAATTTCTGGTAGCTGTGAATATTATATGAGCGTAATTATATTGTTCCTCAAAGGGTTAAAATACAATCGGCAAATTTTCAGAAAATTCCATTTAAAGTTTACTCGTTTGTTTTTCTGCAAAGTAAATTTGTGCACTGAAAAAATAGTTATTTAAAAAGTTCTGGCATTTAAACATGCAGTTGATTCAAATGTTTTTCGGAGATCAGATAGTGCGCTTTTTCCGAGAAAAAGTTTAAATAGTAGGCTTTGGCTAAATTTGGTGTAGAGAAATTTTGAAAACGAATTTGAGTTATAGTCTGGCCCCTATGAACTTAGTTTATAATTCGGCAATACAGGATCCCTATTTTATTTAAAACGTATTAGAACTTAAAAAAAAAAAAAAAAAAGTGATTATTATAATTTTACCATGTTTATATCGTGCAGAAGAGGGTTCTGTATGTTTTGCATTTGTAAAATCATTAACTCAGCGATCAGTGTTTCAATTGTACTTTGAAATCTTTATAAGAAATAAGTCTTTGTTTTAGTTATTCTTCAATCTAATAAAGCCTAAAAAATAGAAAAAATAAATAAACAAACTTAAGTGGTTCTATTCGACTTTCTAAACATTTAATAGTCATCAGAAGTTTACAAATTTTCACCATTGAATAATTAACAAAATCATCAAAAGTAATATTTTTGTATATATATATAACAGAATATTTGGATATTTATACTTCAGTTCGAATCTTTGAACAATGGTTAATGGGCGGTTATATGTCCAAATTCTTTTGTAAAAAAGAACCCTGTAAAAAAGAATTCCTGTAAAAAAGAATACATTTTAAGGAAGCAATTTCCAATAATGACTATATTGCAATAAAGTTCTAAAACAGGCATCAGTTTGGTCTCTTTTAAATCACTTGATAAATTTCGTACAATAGTACCTATAAGACTTAATGTGTAAATTTTTTCACACTGTCCTGTAAAATAACTAAATAATATGCACATCGTTTTCCCTAATGATCATGATCATATATTAGCAAAACAATGTAACATATATTATCATTTCTTCCTTTTCCTTTTTTTATGTTTTAAACAATTTATAAAAAACGAACTTCATTTAATTTGCATTCATAATAAACCATAATGTATAAAAGTTCTATTTTGTATCCCTGTTAAAAAGAAGAGAGAGTCCTGTACTCTCTCTTTTTTTTTCCTTTTTGATCTTTAACCATAAGCTATAATATGTCTAACAAATTCGATCTTAGGCGAATAGGCCATGATGATGTATGTGTCTCTGTAAAATAAATAAAATGCCTACATTCATGAAAAGGTATACAGGTCGTTCGACAGGGACCTATAACACATCTACCAATTCGTAACTCAATCGGAGAAAGTGTTTAAAAGTTATCATATTCATTCACATACATGCATACATCACGGTAAAAATAGCAAGAATGAATTCACATGACCGCAGACTGTATAGATGTACCAAGATCTCATACTCTGATTAGAGTCGTAAACAAAGACAATCCCATTCCCGGAGTAAAATTGTGTTTGCTTTTACGATCTTAAAAGTCCTTATGAGTTACTTTTTGTCGATAGTCTTTAGAAAGAGCTTATTGACTTAACATACATGATGGAAATTCAAAAAGAATTATTAAAATACCTATAAAGCCCTCTCTTTTCTTAATTTAATATATATACACCCCTTCTCATATTTATAAGGACACTTTATATTTTGAAATAACTAACGTAAAAATAATTGTGAACAAGATTATACTAAGTGCATTTAATATATCTAGTATTCTAAAAACCAAAATTGCTATAATTTTTTTTATATTAAACAAAATTAATAAAAAATAATGCAAAATGTGTTTTTCTCCACGTTTTTAGATGTTCATAATTATAGGGACAATCCCGATTTTTTCGTTTTATTTAACTTACTAGCGGATAAATTACAGTTGACATGCGAATTTGTTAACTACTGGGCTAGATTAATTCATATATAAGCCTTCAATTTTTCTTGGACGGACATTACTGATAATTCTTCGAAAAAAAAGAGCGTTCAAGTAGGGAAGTATGATAAATGTGTTTTTTAAGTGGAAAGATAATTTCAATCCGCCGAATTTCTAATGAAATTTGAAGGTCTAAAATTGCTGAAGGAAATGCGATCAAACGTTGAACTGCTGGTTCGATAGGAGAAAGATCTGATGCAAAATCAGAGTTGTTTTTACAGAGATCGAAGACTCATAATTCCTCTTACTGTTTTACTCATAATGACTGCTGCTGAATTTGCTCGTAATTTTTAACGAAAGGTTAGGGTCCACATTTATGCATGTTTAAAATAATTAATAATATGTTAAAATGAATAAAAAATCTGTAATAATCAATCAGCATTTAATGGGTGAAAGAACGTCTGTGTTAAAGTTGAATAAAGACAATATTAAATGGTAAAATGTTGCATTTTCGGATGAAAAACATTTTATTCTTGATTAACCAAATGGTTTTAACAGTTACTGGAACAATCTGAAGATAGCGAAAGACAGAGCAGAATTTTTAAAGGCAGATATGAATCGGACATTTTAAAGGGGGATCTATGGTGCTCTGGGGAGCTGCTTCGACTGAAGGCAGAATGAATTTAGTAATTTTTTCTATTATTATGAACATCAAGAGAATATCCGCAAATTTTAAACGTGGAATTATCAGATTTTTGTTAGATTTTGGGGGGTAATAATATTTTTTTCAACAAGACTTATTTTTGCTCTACTTTTAGAGCAATAGGAAATAGTTTGAAAAAAGAAACTTCTGTATTATTGCCTTTCCCATGGCCTAAAAGTTGAAAAAACCTTAACTTGTGATATTAGAAAAGTGCATGCAAGCGGAAAGCAATTTTAAATAGTTTAAATGTATTAAGAATATCATATATGCTATACGAAATGATATTGAAACTGAATATTAAAAAAAAAAAATGTATATATATATATATCCCAGAGAGAATGTCTGACTGTTTAGCCCTAAAAAAGAGATCCCATAAAGTATTAATTTAAAGAATAACTGAAAAAAATTACTAAAATTCGAGCTGTCCTTATAATTGTGAACACCTGAAAAATCATCTTTTTACCATATTTAAAGTTTTTTAAGATAGAAAAACGATAAAACTTTTTAAATATAGTCTATTAATGAAATTCAAATTAATTAAAAATATATTTGTTTAAATAATAGTGTTCAGTGTTTAGTTAATATAGAAAAACGGATGTCCTTATAATTATGAGAAGGAGTGTATATATATATATCTTTTATTACAGTCAAAATTATATTATTAGTTCAGTTGTTAGGATTTTAACTGCACTTTCTATTATTTTTTTTCCTTGCATATAATTTGGAGATGTGTATATATATATTTTAATAAATACTTTTTAAGAAGCTTTCGAAACCTCAAAAATTGTGGTAAGTTTATTTATTTTTTACTCATTGTTTCCATTCTATAATTTGTTTATATATTAGTGATATGTGTATAGTAAATACTCGTATATTAATTGTAATCTATCTATCTATAATAATAAAAGAAGATGTCTGTCTGTCTGAGCATCTATATACATTCAGCCCCTACTAAACGTAGAGAAGTACAAAATTTGACATATGGGTGCTCAGAAGCCTTCCCGAGGGGATAGTGAAAAAAGAATTTAAAAATTTTAATTAGTTGTGAAGATATTAATTAAAATGTCGACCTATGTCTAATCAAAAAGCGATCTCAATGACTGAGAATTCCCCGTGATTGCATAAAAATAGATATTTTAAAAGAGTTAAAAGTAGAAAAAGTGGAAAATAAATTAGAAATATTAATCCGATCGTTACAAATTCGGTACCAAATGAAAGGGGCGATTTTTCTGAAACAGTGCAAATGGCTTATCGATACAACAATTAGATTTTTTAAAATTAATTAAAGTATGAATTTTAGGTGACAACATCATTTCAACTGCCAGACGACTGTCTGTAATGAAAAAGGAAATGACTGTAATCAATTAAGATGTCACATGTTTTATAATGGGGGGGGGGGGAGATTGCAATTTTCAAATTTTCATTCACGTTACATTTAAATTAGTATTCGGCCTAGACAGCATATTATGAAGCTGCAGTTATATTTTCATAAAAATATGTGAATAAACAAAAATATTACATTTGTATTGGGAATTATATTTATCACGACACATCTGACTAAAAGACAATGTAAGATTAAGTTTTCTTTTATATTTTGCAGTATTTTAAATTGAGATATGTCGTTGAAATTTCGCAGTTTTTGGTTTTAATACCCGATAATTCGATTGTGAATGCTTTTGAACGTGTAGAATTATTATGGACTTGAGGAAGGGAGGAAAATAAAACAGTTACAGCATTTGACATTAGTATTATTAGGTTTTAAGGCAAGGAACACCTTCATTATTTTATACTAGTCGCTTTTGGCGACCAGCTGGTTCGCGATCCTTGAAAAATTCGACTTTACGAAACTCTCGCTCGGTGGCACCTGCGGCGCATTTTTCACGTTTCAGGTGATACAACAGCTTATTGACATATAGCAGTGGCGGATTTAAGCCCCCCCCCCCCCAAAAAAAAAAAAAAAAAAAAAAAAAAAAGTACTGACATTCACAATTGACTATTACAATTGTAAACTTTTCTTTGATCTGAAATAACACCTTGAAAAATCTTAGCCCCTCCCCCCTCAAAAGGTAAGTTCTGGATCCGCCACTGACATATAGTGAAAATAGCTTTATTGAAATATTTAACCACAGTAAATTTCTGCTCGATAACGCCTGCTGCGCCCTCTTCCCGTTTCGCCGTTTCAATATATGAAACAACCTGTTCGTTCACCGTGTTATGATCTTTCAAAATTCTGACTTTAGCAAAGTCCCATACGGTGGAGCTTGCGGCGCCTTATCCCTGTTTCAAGACATACAACAGCTTGATCGCTCATAGCGCAAATTGCTTTGAAAATTTTAACTTTAGCAAATTTCCGCTGTGTAGCGACGTAAGGCGCCGCTTTACGTTTCATGATTTGACTCACCATGTAAAAAGGACCTTTGAAAATTCTGATTGTGGCAAATATCCAACCCGATGGGGCCTATGGTCTCCCAATGTTCTATCTGTAAGTAATTTAATCGTAATCAGAATTGGACATATTGAGTTATTTAAATATTAAAGCGCCCTCTGGCGACAGAGATTTGCAATATGTACTCTTCAATTTCAATTTAAATGACTTTTAAAATTATATTATACGTATGAAATTATGTGTAGAAGCTGTAATACAAAGATAATATAAATATTGTTATTAAAAAAAAAAAAAAAAATGTGTCTGGTTTTTTTTTTTTTTTTTTTTTTTGTGTGTGTGTGTGTGTGTGGTTTTTCTCAGAAACTTCCGTAATTGCGGGCTAAATAGTGTGAAAAATCCTTAATACGAAATGTGATCGGAATTCGAAAGCCTGCATCATAATTAGAATTGGAGATATTGTAATAAAGGTGTTCTGGCTTTTCTGTGGTTTTCTCTGAAACTCCCGTAAGAAATTTAACAAGGCTTATATCAGTTTAAACGTCCGCAGTATTTCAAATGATGTGTTATAAGTAATTTAATCATAATTAAAATTCTTGATATTGAATTATTAAAATATCAAAGCTACCTCTGGCGACAGATTTGCAACATATACTCTTCAATTCCAATTCAGATAACTTTTTAAATGATGTATTACTTATGAAATTATGTTAATTAGAAGCTGAGATACAAAGGTAATATAAACATTTTTATAAAACGATTTGTGTCTGACTGATCCATGATTTTCTTCGAAACTTGCGTAATTCCGAGCTATATAACGTTAAAAATCCTTAGTACGAAATGTGAGCGGAAATTGGAATTCGAAACTCTGCAAAATATAAAATAATAAAGGCGTTCTGGGTTTTCCGTTGTTTTCTCCGAAATTCGGGCATTAAAACCAAAGAGTACGAAATTTCAATGACATATCTCAATTTGAAATACTGCAAAATATAAAAGAAAACTTAATCTTACATTGTCTTTTAGTCACGTGAGTCGTAATAAATATAATTCCCAATAAAAATGTAATTTTTTTTGTTTATTCACATATTTTCGTGAAAATTGAACTGTAGCTTTATAATATGCTGTCTAGGCCGAATATTAATTTAAATATGTAACGTGAATGAAAATTTGAAAAAGTTTGAAAATTGCAGTCCTCCCCCCCCCCCCCACTATAAAACATGTGACATCTTAATTGGTTACAGTCATTTCCTTTTTCATCTCGGACAGTCGTCTGGCTGTTGAAATGATGTTGCCAAGTAAAATTCATACTTTAGTTAATTTTAAGAAAATCTAATTGTTGTATCGATAAGCTGTTTGCACTCTTAGATTCAGAAAAATCGCCCCTTTCATTTGGTACCGAATTTGTAACGGTCCAACTAATATTTCTAATTTATTTTCCACTTTTTCTGCTTTTAACTCTTTTAAAATATCTATTTTTATGCAAACGCGGTGAATTCTCAGTCATTGAGATCGCTTTTAGATTAGACATGAGTGGACATTTTAATTAATATCTCCACAACTAATAAAATTTTTTAAATTCTTTATTCACTATCTCCTCGGGAAGGATTCTAAGCACACATATGTTAAATTTTATACTTCTATGTTCAGTAGGGGCTGAACGTATAGATTCTCAGACAGACAAACATCTTCTTTTATTATTATAGACTAGCTGCCTTCGGCGACCAGCTGGTTCGCGATCCTTGAAAAGTCCGAGTTTACGAAACTCCCGCTCGCTGGCGCCTGCGGCACCTTTTCCCGTTTCAGGTCTTCCAACAGCTTATTGACATATAGTAAAAATAGCTTTATTGAAAAAATTAATCGCAGTAAATTCCCGCTCGGTAGCGCCTGCGGCGCCATCTTCCAGTTTCAATATCTGAAACAGCCTGTTCGCTCACCATGTTATGATCTTTCAAATTTCTGACTTTAGCAAATTCCCGCTAGGTTCCGCCGTCGGCGCCTTATCCCTGTTTTAGAACTTACAAACACCTTCCTCGCTCATTAGAATTTAAAATATTGAAATTTAAAAATATAACAGCGCCATCTGGCGGTAGAAATTTCTGTAATCTGCTGTTCGATTCTAAATAAACAAAGCTTTCAAATGATGTATTACTTATGAAATTATTTAAATTAGTAGCTGAGATACAGTCGGTAACAAAATTGTCCGAACACTAGCAAAAATTCCTATGTAAGAAAAGTACACATCATACGGCTTTGTTAAATAAATCCTTATCAAATCATGTTCTTACACTGACTAAGAACAGAATTCGACAAGGATTTATTTAACAAAACCGCATGAAGTGCACTTTTTTTACATAGGAATTTTTGCTAGTGTTCGGACATTTTTGTTACCGACTGTACAAAAAAAAACCTAATCAGGAGACCTCAAAACATGTAAATGAGGTGAAATCTCGAATTCCACTTTCGATAATATAAAAGAGCTTTAAAATAACTATTGAATGATGTATTAATTAAAAGTAATTTAATCATAATTAGAATTTGAAATACGCGTATTAGAATAGAATTTAATTTGTAATTAAAATGTAAATTTTTTGCTTATTCTCCGAAATTAATGAAATTTGAACTACAATTTTGTTTTGTGATGAAAACCTTGTATAGTAAGTTTCGTGTGCGACAAAGGAAAATTGAGGAATTTTCAAATTTGCAATTTTTAATCGCAGTCCAAAAACACGTGACCTCAATCAGAAAAAGATCTTTCTCTTTCGCTCTATCGTCTGTGAACTTAAAGGAGAGTTTCCATGGTAACCAAAATAGTAACTGTTGTTCGAACGCAAACGTGGATTCAGAATGTCATCAAAAACTGCAGAAATGCAGAAAATTTATAACGGATTCAGTTTTTGGAAAAATCTCTCGATCTTTTGAAATATGATTCGTCTAATCAAAGTCTATGTTAAAAAAAAAAAAAAAAAATCTAAAATATTTTGAGTTATAAAATAAATGTTTTGTGAAAAAATCGATGGTTCGAAAAAGGATTAAATGACCTTTCCAAATTTACCAATTGTTAAGAAATGGGACAGTTGGTCTTTCGTAGAGGGCGATTCAAAAAAGACAATCGAGAAAAAAAAAAGAAATTTTGGAACCTTTTTAAAACTTTTTTTTTTTTTTTTTTTTTTTTTTTTAAATATAAAAAATCCGTATTTTTCAAAAAACTTTGTACCGTAAGAGTCGGTAATAAATGCTCTTTCTCGTGGTGCAGGTGTATTTTCAATATCTCCAACAGTTGAGCAGCAATCACTTTACAAAAACCCGCGAAGTTTTCTCTCTTTGCTTTATCTTTTGAGGAACGCGGTTCATAGGGAAAATTATGATCGCCTGGCTTTTTGAATCGTTTTTTCATTAGACATAGGACGACGTTTTAATTAATATCTCCGGATCTAATTAAATTTTTTTAATTCTTTTTGCACTATTCCCTCGGGAAGGCTTCTAAGCACCCGCATGTCAAATTTTGTACCTCTGCGTTCCGTAGGGGCTAAACGTATAGATGCACAGACAGACAGACATCTTCCTTTATTATTATTTCTAGCCGCCTTCAGCGACCAGCTGGTTCGCGATCCTTGAAAAGAGCTCCCGCTTGATGGCGCTTTTTTCCCGTTTCCGGTCCTTCAACAGTTCATTGACTTATAGTGAAAATAACTTTATTGAAAAATTTAATCGCAGTAAATGCCCACTCGGTCGCGCCTGCGGCGCCTTCTTCCCGTTTCAAAATCTGAAACAACATGTTCGCTCACCGTGTTACGATCTTTCAAAATTATGACTTCAGCAAAGCCAGCTCGGTGGCGCCTGCGGCGCCTTATCCCTGTTTTAGAACCCGTTTTAGAACAACAGCTTCTACGCTCATAACTTTTGGAGTTATGATGGTTTGGGATAAAGCAAAGTGCTAAAAATCTCATTTTGAGAAAAAGCAGAAAACAGATTTAAAAACAAGATTTTACCAATTAAACAAAAAATAATTTTAATAAGTTCCTGATTTATTTCAAAGCTTTTTATTTTCTTTTTAAAATTCATTTTATATTCAGTAACAGATTTTGATGCTTATATTGAGTAAAACATTTATGTAAACAAACATTTACGGGTCACTTCCGGTTTCAAAAGCTGGCGAGTGACTAATATTAAAATGCCTGTAACTCAGGTTCTAAGCAAGATAGAAACAAAATTCAAACTTATTTAGAAAGCTAAAATGTCAGGCTTTAATACTAACCAAAAATAGAAAATCGAAGTTTTGACCGAAAATTGCATTTTAAAGGTAGGCAGACACCTTAACTATTTGTAACTTGATAGGAAGGAGTCATTATGTCATACTTATGTAAGCATTTTTTTTTTTTTTTGTGTTGGATACAAAAATAAAATATATGTATTGATATATAATCACAAGAAACATAATTAGAAGTAATTATACTATTTTATAAATACAAATTACAATAAATGCATCATACCGCAAATAGATTTGAAACTTTTAACTGTAGCAAATTTTCGCTGTGTGGCGACTAAGGCGCCGCTTTACGTTTCATGATTTGAAATAGCCTGTTCGCTCACCATATAAAGGACCTTGAAAATTCTGATCATGGCAAATCCGCAACCCGGTGGGGCCTACGGTCTCCTAATCTTCTCCATATGTACTCCTCAATTTCAGTTTAAAACATATTTAAATGATATTTTACCTATGAAATTATGTTAATTAGAAGCTGAGATTCAAAGGTAATATAAAGATTGTTATAACAAAATTTGTGTCTGATTTTTTCGTGGTTTTTCTTTGAAACTTGCGTGTTAAAAATCCTTAATACGAAATGTGAACGGAGTATCGGAATGCGAAAGACTGCATCATATTTAGAATTGGAGATATTGTAATAAAGGTGTTCTGGCTTTTCTGTGGTTTTCTCTGAAATTCCCGTACGGAATTTAACGACTTATTTCAGTTTAAAAGTCCGTAATATTTCAAATGATGTGTTAAAAGTAATTTAAGCATAATTAGAATTCTAGATATTGAATTATTAAAATATCAAAGCGCCCTCTATCGACAGAGATTTGCAACGTATACTCATTAATTCTAATTCAAATAACTTTTTAAATGATATATTACTTATGAAGTTATGTTAATTAGAAGCTGCGATACAAAGTTAATATAAACATTTTTATAAAAAGATTTGTCTGACTTTTCCATGGTTTTCTCCAAAATTTGCGTAATTCCGAGCTATATAACGTTAAAAACTCTTAGTCCGTCGCTAAAATCCCTTTCCGTCGCTAATAATAATTTTACACTCGAAAATATCCGCAATCGATTCACCTTGCCTTAAAATCTAAATTATACAAATTTCAAACGCTGTAACTTCTTCTTCTTTTTTTTTTTTTTCCCTTTCCTTTTACATTTTTTGCCCCTTTCACCCCTCCCTCAAGCCTTCCCTAATAATTCTACTCTTTCAAAAATATTCACAATCGAATTATCGGGCATTAAAACCAAATACTACGAAATTTCAACGGCATATCTCAATCTATCTATCTATAATAATAAAAGATGTCTCTCTGTCTGGCTGTACATCTATACGTTCAGTCCCTACTGAACGCAGAAGTACAAAATTTGACATACGGTGCTCCGAGGCCTTCCCGAGTGGCTCCTGAAAACAGAATTTAAAAATTTTAATTAGTTCCGGAGATATTAATTAAAATGTAGACCTATGTCTAATCAAAAAGATTCTAATTATGATTATATTATTTTTAATGCATCATTCGAAAGATATTTTAAAGTACATTTATATTATCGAAGGTGGAATTCGAGATTTCACCTGATTTACACGTTTTGAGGTCTCCTGAATCGGTTTTCTTTTGTATCTCAGCTACTAATTAAAATAATTTCATAAGTAATACATCATTTGAAAGCTTTCTTCATTTGGAATTAACGGTAGATTACAGAACTTTGTACCTTCAGATGGTGCTGTAATATTTTAAAATTTCAATATTTCTAATTCTAATTAAATTATTTTTAATGCATCATTCGAAAGATATTTTAAAGTACTTTTATATTATCGAAAGTGGAATTCGAGATTTCACCCGATTTACACGTTTTGAGGTGTCCTGATTAGGTTTTCTTTTGTATCTCAGCTACTAATTAAAATAATTTCATAAGTAATACATCATTTGAAAGCTTTGTTGATCTGGAATGGAACAGTAGATTACAGAAATTTCTACCGCCAGATGGCGGTGTAATATTTTAAAATTTCAATATTTCAAATTTCAATTATGATTAAATTATTTTTAATACATCATTCGGAAGATATTTTGAAGTTATTTTCTATTATCGAAAGTGGAATTCGAGATTTCACCTGATTTACACGTTTTAAGGTCTCCTGATTAGGTTTTCTTTTGCAACACAGCTAATTGAGTTAGACTGGCAGAGGGGACCCGGTGTGAGTTTTTACCCGATAAGAAAAGATTTTTTTTTAAATTCCTTTTCTTAAGAAAAAAAGTTTGAGTAATAACATGGAATTTTGAGAAATCATAATGGTGGTGAAGGAATACACGCGCGCAGCGCTCATATATATACGTTCGTTCGCGCGCATCGCGCACGGGTCTACGCTGCCGAAGGCAGTGGGGACCCGGTGCGACATTTTTCCCGATCAGATTTTTTTTCCCCTCTTTTTTTATCACGTGAAAAAAATTAATGCAATTTTGAGAATTTATTAATTATTGTGATTCATTTAAAAAGTAGTGACCTGCGAAGCAGGCGGAGCCTGCTAGTTTAAAATACTGCAAAATATAAAAGAAAACTTAATCTTTTTCCAATAAATATGTAATTTTTTTGTTTATTCTTATATTTTCATGAAAATTGAACTGTAGCTTTATAATATTCATTTAAATGTAAGGTAAATGAAAATTTGAAAAAGTTTGAAAATTGCAATCCCCCCCCCCCTCTATAAAACACGTGATATCTTAATTGATTACAATCGGTGTCGTGCCCTTAGCGACCGTGCCCTTAGCGGAATGGGGTGAAAGGGAAGAAATAGGAATAGAAGAAGCAGTGCCCTTAGCGGAAATAAGGTGTGCATGTGACAGATTGAAATATGTTATTCAAATGCACAAAAGAGAATAGAATTCTATAGAATGTAGTATGATTAGCTTTAAATTTACAGAGTCACGCAAAAATATTCAGTTACACTGAGGGTTATTATTGGAAATTTGCTGAATTGCATTTACATTAAGCATTTATTCTACCATTTTTTAAAATGTGAATATGATTTGAATTAGTATTTGTATTTGTCTATTCTATTGTCCGTTTGTCCGCCTCCAGCGTCCGTAAGTATTTTAAGAATTTTTTATTTTTACTTTCTTCTATTATATTCAATAGAAGAAAGTATTGGATTCGGAAAAATGTTCGACCTCTGGTTTTTGATGGATTTACACGTTTTGAGAGGGCTATAACACGATTTGACTATTTTTAGAAAATGTCTGTCTGTCCGCCTGTCTCTCTCTCTCTCTCTCTGTGTGTGTGTGGCAAAAAATTTGTAGCAACAGTATCTCCGAAACTACTGCTCAGAATTGTATATAAATTTACATGTTGATGCATTTTGAGCTAAATTAGTGCCTGTCAACTTTTGGTGCCAACCGCTCAACAGGTGGCGCTGCTATACAGCGATTTCCACAATTTAAGGGGAAGCTATATCTCAGGTTTTATTGCGTATAATAAATCAAAATTTGGTATAAGAGAAGGCCATTATGAGATTATACTGATTCAATTTGAATGCTTATGGACCATTAGGTGGCGCTGCTATACAACGATTTCTGCAATTTAAGGGAAAGCTATATCTCAGGAACTGCACAATACTGCACAGTATATTCTCAGAATACTGCACAGAATTGCATATAAATTTATATGTTGATGCACCTTAACCTAAATGAGTGTCTGCCAGCTTTTGGTGTCAAGCAGCAGCGATTTCCACAATTTAAGGGGAGGATATATCTCATGTTCTATTGCATATCATCAAACAAAACGTGATATATGTGAAGCCAATTATGAGACAGTATGCTGATTCAATTTGGATGCTTATCGGCCAATAGGTGGCGCTGCTATACTGCGAATTTCCTCGATAATGGGAAAGCTATATATCAACTTCTATGGCATATAACTGTACGAAACTTGATATGTGAGATAACTATTATATAATGCATTTTTTAAGGTGTCATTTATAGACAGTAAAATTGTCTTTCTTTAGATATTTAGTGTTAGTTTTCTGTAAGATGAAAATTAATTATTTGCACTTAGTGAATTTGTATAGGAAAATATAGAAGAGAGTCTTGTGGTGGCCCCCAACATACTAGTTTTTATTTTATTTTTTTAATGATATGTGTTATTCAAATTCATTATTGAGTATTCCCTACTTAAAATGGCTCTAATGGAACCTGTGACACTGGTTTGTGTACAAACATCCAAAAAATGCCAATGCATTGCACTTTAGGGGAGACATTTTTATAAATCACATTTAAATAACTTCATCAAAAAATCATGAAGAAATTCGCATTTATTGTCCACATGTTAAGAAGATGTTTTGTATAAACTATAATATGCTTAATCTCCAGGTTTACAGGGCTACGCAAAAACGTTTCGATACATTAAGGGGTACAAATAGGAAAATAAGAGCAGCATTTCTGTTTGTGTTAAGCATTTTTAACACTTTTCCAACAATGTTTCAGAGTGATTATGAATTCAATTTGTCTATATGTCTGTCTTCCTGTCTGTCCATTGTGTAATAATAAAGACAAAGAACATAGAATGTTATACGACACAACGAGTTCGTGCAGTTGGAAAGTGTTGATAATCACTCGTGATTTTTCGTTTCTCTTTTAGCTTTAAAAAGTGTAATGCTTAATTATATTTTCAAAAACTTAAATAAAATCATAAAATAGCAATAATGTATGTTTTTGTATCCCGTACTTTGATTCATTAAGCTTTATATGGTTATAGATCACCGTTCTCTCAAATAACGGATATTCTACAGTACGCATACCTATTTTTGCGAGAGGTTACTTCTGAAGCAAAATATAGTCAGTGCTAAATGTGGATAAAGTGTGTAGGAAAATTGAAGAGTTCATTTTTTTATTTTTAAATTTATTATACATTTCCGCTAAAGGCACGTATGCTAAAAGCACGCCACCGAGAGGGTGTAACATTTCCGCTAAGGACACGGGTTTATAGATTTCCGCTAAGGGCACGGTCGCTAAGGGCCCCTTACAATCAGGGGGTCGTGTCCTTAGCGGAAATGTTATCCCCCCGCGGTGGCATGCTTTGAGCATACGTGCCTTTAGCGGAAATGTATAATAAATTTAAAAATAAATTAATAAATAAAAAAATGAACTCTTCAATTTTCCTCTACATTTTATCCACATTTAGCACTGGCTATATTTTGCTTCAGAAGTAACCTCTCGCAAAAATAAGTATGCTTACTGTAGAGTATCCGTTATTTGAGGGAACGGTGATCTGTAACAATATAAAGTTTGATGAATCACAGTACTCCATACGAAAACGTACATTGTCATTTTATGATTTTATTTAAGTTTTTGAAAATCTAATTAAGCTTTTCACTTTTTAAAACGAAAACAAAAACGAAAAATCATGAGGTAGATTTTGATTATCAACACTTTCCAACTGTACGTACTCGTTGTATCATATAACATTCTATTTTCTATGTCTAACTATATTATTACAGAATGGACAGACAGAAAGACAGACATATAGACTAACTGAATTCATAATCACTCTGAAACATTGTTGGAAAGTGGTAAAAATGCTAATACAAACAGAAATGCTGCTCTTAATTTCCTATTTGCTTTCCCTTAAATTGCAGAAATCGCTGTATAGAAGCGCCACCTGTCGGTCCATAAACATTCAAATTGAAATCAGCATAATGTCTCACAATGGCCTTCTCTTATATCAAGTTTTGATATATTATACGCAATAGAACCTGAAATATAGCTTCCCCTTAAATCGTGGAAATCGCTGTACAGCAGTATCACCTGTTGAGCGCTTGGCACCAAAAGTTGATAGGAACTAATTTAGCTCAAAGTACATCTACATGTAAATTTATATGCAGTTCTGAGCAGTAGTTCCGGAGATACAGTTACCACAAAATTTTGTCACTCTCACACACAGAGACAGACAGACAAAGACATTTTCAAAAAGCAGTGAAATCGTGTTCTGGAACTCTCAAAACGTTTAAATCCGTCGAAAACCGGAAGTCGATATTTTTACAAATTCAATACTTTCTTCTATTGAGTATAGAAGAAAGTAAAAATAAAAAATTCTTAAAATGTTTACGGTTGCCGGAGGCGGACAAACGGACAGTAGAGTGGGCAAATACACTAATTTAAATCATATAATTTTTTTAAAAAATGGTAGAATTATTCTAGCATATTTTTACTTTCTTCTATATGTAATATAGAGAAAGTATTGGATTCGCGAAAATTTTCGACCTCCGTTTTTTGACGGATCTACACGTTTTGGGATGTCCTGAACACGAATTGATAGTTTTTAAAAAATGTCTGTCTGTCTGTGGTTTCGTGTTTTCACCGTATCTCACGAACCAATGAATGAAATTCAACCAAACTTGGTACTATATAGATGCACCCTGGCGGGGCATTGTGCTGATTAGATTTGGGGATCAATAGCCCAGCAGGTGGCGCTGTGATCGCAAAATTTCGTATTTTTCATCGTATCTCACGAACCAATGAATGAAATTGAACCAAACTTGGTATATAGTTGGACCCTGACATGGAATGGTGCTGATTAGATTTTGGGATCAATCGCCCAGCAGATGGCGCTGTGATCGCATTTTATGTAAATTTTTAACATGGCAGTATAGGACAAAATTTCGTATAAATGTACATAATGAGCGCTATTTTAAACTTGTGATTGTAAAATTAATATGAATTATTGATAATAGTAGTGGTTAACTACGAAAAAAAATTTGTGCATATGGGGGCACCATGGGGGGAAGTACCCCCCCGGGGAGGATAAATTTTCAAGATGGGTATCTTTCGAAAGATCTCGTCAATACCTTTAAAACGAATGGTTGAACTAATCTGTGATAATTAAAACAAAGTTATCGATTTTTTTTTACTTTTAACAAAAAAAAAAAAAAAAAAAAAAAAAACTTTGGGGGGGGGGGATCTTTTTTTTTTTTCATTGTTACTGATTGAATATTTATCTAGGAAAATATAGAAGAAAGTCTTGTGGTGGCTACAACATACTAGTTAAATGTGAATATGATTCACGTTAATGAATACGCTTATGCAAACGAAAATGCAATTCAGCAAATTTCCAATAATAACCCTCATTGTAACTGAATATTTTTGCGTGACTCTGTAAATCTAATGCTAATCATACTACATTGTATAGAAAGCATTCTTTTGTGCATCTGAATAACATATTTCAATCTGCTACTCGCACACCTTATTTCCGCTAAGGGCACGGCTTCTTCCATTTCTCTTTCTTCCCTTTCATTCCATTCCGCTAAGGGCACGTCACCACAATCATTTCCTTTTTCATCGCAGACAGTCGTCTGCCTGTTGCCAACTAAGTTTCATACTTTAGTTAATTTTAAAAAATCTAATTGTTGTATCGATAAGCCGCTTGCACTCTTAGATTCGGAAAAATTTCCCCTTTCATTTGGTACCAAATTCGTAACGATCGACTAATATTTCTAATTTATTTTCCACTTTTTCTGCTTTTAACTCCGTTAAAATATCTACTTTTATGCAATCGCGGTGAATTCTCAGTCATTTAGATCGCTTTTTGATTAGACATAGGTCTACATTTTAATTAATATCTCTGGAACTAATTAAAAATTTTAAATTGTGTTTTCAGGAGCCCCTCTGGAAGGCTTCGGGGCACCCGTATGTCAAATTTTGTACTTCTCCGTTCAGTAGGAGCTGAACGTATAGATGCACAGACAGACATCTTTTATTATTATAAGACAGATTATAGATTTTGCAGTTTCGAATTCCAGTTTCCGCTCACGTTTCGTGCTAAGGATTTTTAACATTTTATAGCTCGGAATTACGCAAGTTTTGGAGAAAACCATGGATAAGTCAGACACAAATCTTTTTTATAAAAATGTTTGTATTACCTTTGTATCTCAGCTTCTAATTCACATAATTTCATAAGTAATACATCATTTTAAAAGTTACTTGAATTGCAATTGAAGAGTATATGTTGCAAATATCTGTCGCCAGAGGGCGCTTTGATATTTTAATAATTCATTACAATATCTCCAATTCTAATTGTGGTGCAGGCTTTCGAATTCCGGTACTCCGCTCACATTTCGTATTAAGGATTTTTAACACTAGCCTGAAGTTACTCAAGTTTCAGAGAAAAACCACGAAAATATCAGACACAACAATGCTTGTATTTACCTTTGTATCTCAGCTTCTAATTAACATAATTTCGTAAGTAATACATCATTTTAAAAGTTACTTGAATTGCAATTGAAGAGTATATGTCGCAAATCTTTGTCGCCAGAGGCCGCTTTGATATTTTAATAATTCATTACAATATCTCCAATTCTAATTATGATGCAGGCTTTCGAATTCCGATACTCCGCTCACATTTCGTATTAAGGATTTTTAACACTAGCCCGCAGTTACGCAAGTTTCAAAGAAAAACCACGAAAATATCAGACACAACAATGCTTATATTTACCTTTGTATCTCAGCTTCTACTTAACATAATTTTATACGTAAAATATCATTTTAAAGGTCATTGAAATTGAAGAGCGCATATCTTTTTAGCACTTTGATATTTTAATAATTCAATATCTCCAATTCTGATTATGAGTAAATTACTTATAGGGAAAAGACTGGGAGACGGTAGGCCCCACCGGGTTGCGGATTTGCCACGATCAGAATTTTCAAAGGTCTTTTACATGGTGAGCGAACAGGCTGTTTCAAATCATGAAACGTAAAACGGCACCTTAGTCGCCACAGAACGGAAATTTGCTACAGTTAAAATTTTCAAATCTATTTGCGCTACAAGCAGCCAAGCTGTTGTATGTTCTAAAACGGCGGGCGGGTTAAGGCCATGCAGGCGCCACCAAACGGGACTTTACTAAAATCAGAATTTTGAAAGATCATAACACGGTGAGCGAACAGGCTATTTCAGATATTGAAACGGGAAGAGGGGTGCCGCAGGCGCTACCTAGCGGAAATTTACTGTGGTTAAATTTTTCAATAAAGCTATTTTCACTATATGTCAATAAGCTGTTATAGGACCTGAAACGTAGAAAAGACGCCACCGAGCAGGAGTTTCGTAAAGTTGGACTTTTCAAGGATCGCGAACCAGCTGGTCGCCGAAAGCGGCTAGTCTTTTATAAAAAACTAGTATGTTGTGGCCACCACAAGACTTTCTTCTATATTTTCCTATACAAATTCACGCAGTAAGAATATTAAGAAAAAAAAAAAAAAAGATTTTTTTCAAAGTTTTTTTTTTTTTTTTTCGTTAAAAGTAAAAAAAAATCGATAACTTTGTTTTAAATTACCACATATTTATAGTTCAACCATTCGTTTTAAAGGTATTGACGAGACCTTTCGAAAGATACCGATCTTGAAAATTTACACCCCCCCCCCCCCACTGCCAGACATAGATAATATACACGAACGCGCGAACGCCGTTCGCGGAAAGATTTTCTTCCTTGCAGAAAATTTTTCAGCATTCATAAAAAAAAAAAAAAAAAAATTTTTTTTTTTTTTTTTTTTTTTTTTTTTTTTTATGTTTTTTTTTCCCCCCCTAATTCGTTGAATTCTATGAATTAATTTCTTCTGCTTTCAAAAAAGTCGCGGATATCGTTCGTTAAAAAAAAAAATAAAATAAAAAAAGAAGAAAGAAAGAAAAAAAAAACCCGTTAACGATCGGCAAAGCCTCCAGATTCCCAATCTTTCTACATCTACAACATAAATGTCAATATTCTTTTTAACCTTGCATTATGACGTTCTAGAACCTATAAAGAAATAAAATTGTTAAATATATCTTGTTCATGGAATTATTTTTTGCCCTTTCCCCCTTTTCTTATCTATAACTAGCGATCAGCAGTCAAGTGTTCTGCAGAAGTCGTTTGTATCCCAATCTTACTCCATGACAGTATTAATTTTAAATTCGCTTTTTGGATTCTAGAATTAGAAACGAAAGAGTTTAATATTTCTTATTATGTAATTAATTTTTTTTACTTAACCTCCCCCCCAACCTTTCCCATCTTCAAACAGTGACCAATGACCAATTCTGGAAACAGTAAAGCGATAGAAGTAATCGATATTTCTCACATACGTAATTATTTTTAGATTTTATTACTAAACTTGATGAATCTATTTTTTCTCAATTAAATTAAAAATTTATGTTTCATATCTATACCAAACTTGTAAACAAAATAATAAAGAAAAGATTTTCTTTTTTTTTTGTAGGAATTTTTTTTTCTAAATCAATTTATGAAAATGCTTTATTTTGAATTTTTTTTTTTTTTCCTTAGTTATATATTTGTTGTTTTATGACTTTATTTGAATCTTTTTTTTTTTTTTTTTGGGGGGGGGGGGTTGCAGAAAATTTTTCATTGCGATTTATGTGTTTGCAGAAAGTGTTTCATTTTATCTAAGTATGCCCACTGCCATGTTAAAAGTTTAGAAAAAATACGATCACAGCGCCACCTGTTGAGCGATTGATCCCCAAATCTAATCAGCCTCAGTTTATGTCAGGGGCCAACTAAATACCAAGTCTGGTTAAATTTCGTTAAAAAAATATAAAAAAATTAAAAGTAAAAAAAATCGATAACTTTGTTTTAAATTATCACAGATTTATAGTTCAACCATTCGTTTTAAAGGTATTGACGAGACCTTTCGAAAGATACCGATCTTGAAAATTTACTCCCCTCGAGGGGGGACTGCCCCCCCAGGGGGGGGTGGCGAGGTTCCTACGCATACAATTTTTTTTTCCCAGTTGACTATCTCTATTATAAATAATTCTTGTAAATTTCATAATGATTACTAAAAAACTAGTATGTTGTGGCCACCACAAGACTTTCTTCTATATTTACCTATACATATTCAATCAGTAACAATATTTAAAAAAAAAAAAAAAAAAAAAAAAAAAGTACGATTTTTTTTTTTTTTTTTTTTTTTTTTTGTTAAAAGTGAAAAAAATCGATAACTTTGTTTTAAATTATCACAGATTTATAGTTCAACCATTCGTTTTAAAGGTATTGACGAGATCTTTCGAAAGATACCCATCTTGAAACTTTGCCCCCCCCGGGTGGGAACTTCCCCCCC
This sequence comes from Salticus scenicus, assembly GCA_963930645.1. Taxonomy (NCBI): domain Eukaryota; kingdom Metazoa; phylum Arthropoda; class Arachnida; order Araneae; family Salticidae; genus Salticus; species Salticus scenicus. The sequence goes on from OZ005648.1 coordinate 414,726,727, forward strand.
CCCCCCCGGTGGGGGGGGGAACCGATGCCCCCACATGCACAAAAATTTTTTCCTAGTTAACTACTACTATTATCAACCTGATCTTTCGAAAGATACCCAATGTGAAAATTTACCCCCCCTGGGGGGTATTTTTTCCCTAGGGGGGGGAAGCGATGCCCCCCCCCCCCATGCAGAAATTTTTTTTCGTAGTTACATACTTCTATTATCAATAATTCATATTAATTTTACAATCACAAGTTTAAAACAACTCTATGCACATTTATACGAATTTTTGTCCTATGCTGCCATGTTAAAAATTTAGATAAAATGCTATCACAGCGTCACCTGTTGAGCTATTGATCCCGAAACATAATCAGCACCAGTTTATGTCGGGGACCAACTAAATACCAAGTTTGGTTAAATTTCGTTTAAAAAAAAAAAAAAAAAAATTGCGATATTTTTCTAAGTTTTTTTTTGTTAAAAGTAAAAAAAATCGATAACTTTGGTTTAAATTATCACAGATTTATCGTTCAACCATTCGTTTTAAAGGTATTGACGAGATCTTTCGAAAGATACCCATCTTGAAACTTTGCCCCCCCGGGTGGGAACTCCCCCCCCCCCCCCGGTGGGGGGGGGCAACCGATGCCCCCACATGCACAAAAATTTTTTCCAAGTTAACTATTACTATTATCAACGAGACCTTTCGAAAGATACCCATCTTGAAAATTTACTTCCCCGGGGGGGGAACCGATGCCCCCCCATGCACAAAATTTTTTTCCTAGCTAACTACTACTATTATCAATAATTCATATTAATTTTACAATCACAAGTGTAAAATAACTCTCTTTATGCCCATTTACACGGAATTTTGTCCTATGCTGCCATGTTAAAAATTTACATAAAATGCGATCACAGCGCCACCTATTGAGCGATTGATCCCAAAATCTAATCAGCACCGGTTTATGTCAGGGTGCAACTAAATACCAAGTTTGGTTAAATTTCATTCATTGGTTCGTGAGATACAGCGTCCACAAAAAAATGATACAGACAGACAGACAGACAGACATTTTCTAAAAACTATTAATTCGTGTTCTCCATATCCCAAAACATGTAAATCCATCAAAAAGTGGACTTCGAAAATTTTCGCGAATCCAATACTTTCTCTATATTACATATAGAAGAAAGTAATAATTCTCTTTATGCACATTTATACAAAATTTTGTCCTATATCACCATGTTAAAAATTTAGAAAAAGCGGGATGGCAACGCAACCTGTAAGACAATTTTTACCAAAAGTTGATAGGCACTAATTTATGTCAAGGTGCAACTACATACCAATTTGTATGAAATTCTGTGCAGTAGTTCTTGAGATACAGTTGCCACAAAATTTTGTCACACACACACACACAGACAGACAGACATTTTCTAAAAATGGTCAAATCGTGTTCTACAGCTCTCAAAACGAGTAAATTCATCAAAAACCCGAGGTCGAAAATTTTTACGAATCCAATACTTTCTCTATATTACATATAGAAGAAAGTAATAAATTTGGCCTATTTTGAAAAATATTGTAAAACAATATCACATACCAGTTGTGTTTAGAACAAGTCATGCTTACTCACGCGCCTACATCCCCGTAAAAATAGTAGTGGTGAATTCTGGATCTTTCCAGTCATTTCAAAGATCTCTTTTTAACACTTTCCAACAAGGTTGAAAAGTGTTAATGACTTCGGTTTGTCTGTTTGACCGTCCGTCTGTCTGTCAGCGCTCTATCTCCAGTAAATATTCATAGAATTTCTTAAAACTGATGCATGTTATTAAAGTTCACTATCAGACGTTCCCTAATGAAAACGGAGTGAATTCCTTTACTGGTTTTTGTACAGGGACACCCGAAAGTATTCCAAAGAGTTGTGTTATATTTTTATGAACCATATATTAATGCCGTTACTTTACACAAATCTTAATGAAATTGAAATACTTTATTAAGTCCACTGTCGGATGTTCTCCATTTAAAATGGAATAAATATCATCACTGGTTTGATACAGGGACACCTGAATGTATTCCAAAGCATTGCGTTCTATGAGAGTTATTTCTGTAAACCAAATTTTAAGAACTTTACTTTGCACAAATCTTAATAAAATTAAAACATATTATTAATATGCACATTAGATTTACAGGGCCATACAAAAATATTCAGTTACATTAATAGGTATTATTTGAAACTTACTGGAATTGCATTTTCGTTTATATTAAACGTTTTTATCATTTTTTAAATGTTTTTAACCTTCGGTTTTTCTGTCTGTCTATCTGCGCTCTAACTCCCATAAATATTCATGGAATTTCTTGAAATTGATACATGATATTCAAGTTCACTGTCGGATGTTCCTTATTGGAAATGGAGTGAATACCTCTACTGGCTTGCGTACAGGGACACTCAAAAGTATTCCAAAGCATTGTGTTCTATGAGATGTATTTTTATAAACTATATTTTAATTCCTTTATTTTACACAAATTTCAATGAAATTGGAATATGTTATTAAAGTTCATTATCGGATGTTTACTGTAGAAAATGGAGTAAATACCACCACTGATTTGTGTACATGGACACCCGAAAGTATTCTAAAGCATTCGTTCTATGAGATGTGTTTCTATAAACCAAATTTTAAATAAATTTACTTTGAACAAATCTTAATAAAAAGGAAATATGTTATTCATGTGCACAAAAGAATGCTTCAGTATGATTAGCATTAGATTTACAGGGCTACACAAAAATATTTTGTTACATTGATTGCTTTTAATGGAAATTTGCTGGAATTGCATTTTCGTCTACATTAAGTGATTGAACACTTTTTAACATTTTTTAAGTGTGAATATGATTTCTATTTGTGTATCTATCTGTCTGACTGTCCGTCTGCCAGCCCCCAGCGTCCGTAAATATTTACGAAATTTTAAAAATATTATGTTATTCACTATGGATTGTTCCCTATTTTAAATGGCGTTATAGGTCCTGTGTTTATAGGTTTATGTACAGGGACACCCAAAAGACTGCCAATGCATTGCATTTTAAGTCAGACATTTTTATAGATTACATTTAAAGAACTTTGTATTGTAAAAATCATAAAGAAATTGACAATTACTGTTAATATGCTAAAATAATATTTTATATAGAAAATGATTGTGTTAACCTTCAGATTTACAGTGCTACACTGAAATATACAGATACATTAATAGCTGCGTTGAGAATAAAAGGGCTACGTTTTCTTTTGTGTTAAGCATTTTTAACACTTTCTAACAATGTTTAAAAATTATTAGAAATTCAATTACTCTATCTGTATGCCTTTCAGAACTGTCTGTCCGTTGTGTGATTACGTAGGCAAAGAGCATTGAAAGTTATAACGATACAGCAATTACGTACATTTGGAAAGTGTTAATAATCAATGCGTGCCGCATGATTTTTCGTTTTTTTTTTTTTTTTTTTTTTTTTTTTTGGGGGGGGGGGGAGGATTACAATACTTTATTTACATAGTTATGTGTTTGGAAGGTAAAAATAAAATACAAAATTTGAGAACAACGGTATGAAACTTTAAAAGTATTGCATAGAAGAATTTGTCTCCTTCCCCACCTGATTCTTTATATCTGTATATTTAGCTTTCAATTTTTTAAGAAATGTAAATGGAGCTGCTTTCTAAAGCACTCAAAATTCGATACTTTGCTGAACTGTATTTAAATTTTTTTATTATTATTGCACTAACTACTAATATGCAACTAACAACTAACATTTGTTGTATGTATTATTTTCTAATCGCTACTAGTAAATTTCAGTATCTTACCTATTGGGAATGTGCAATTTTTTCCCGCTCCCTATAAAGGTAAGCGGCGTCTTTCATTCAATAAAATGGATGTAATGGAGGTTACCTAATCTAATGGAAAAGATAATGGGATTTAGGTGGTGACGTTTAGTGCGTCGTGATGCGTGTGCGCGGATGACCCACCCTTACAGTTAAAGGGGGAAGGGTAGGGGAGAAATCTCTGGTTAATTCCTTCCTCAAAAATTGTTCTTTACCAAAAGTTTTGCTGTGGTGTCGGTGTGAGAAAATCATTTAAGAAAGTGTTGCATTTTTTTTTTTTTTTTTTTCGTAACATTCCATGGGATAATGCACCGAATTTTACTACTTTTTAAGTGAATAAGATTTGGAGCAAGCGTATTTCACATTCCCTTTTTAAGAGTCTTTTCTGGATATCTTTATAAACTTTGTTTATTCATATAGAAATGGACTTATTCTTTAATTTTATAAATTTTAATTAAGAAATAACTATCTTTTCTGCCAGTAAGTTTTGTTGTGGCATCCATAATCAGTAATTTAAGGAGTTTCTTTTCCCTCCTTTATGATCCATTTTAAATGTGGCATTATTTTACTATCCTGATTAAAGTTTTAAGTAATATTTGGATGCGTTTTAGCAAGTAGGTGCTTTAGATTCCACTATTACTCTCTTTCTTTCAGAGTATTCTTATAATTATCTTTATAAATAAATGTGCAGTATTTCTTTAATATAAATTTTAAAGGGAGGGAAAAAAAAACTGGAATTAAGCACATTTGTTTTATTGTTTGAATGTAATAAATGTTCTTTTATTTTTGAATTAAATCTTAATTTATTTTAGAATAACAATCCTCATATATATATATATATATATATATAGCACTCCACTTTTAAATTTATTGCTGTTATAATCAAGAAAGTCTATTTCCATCAAAAAATACTTATTATTTTGTGTCCAATATTTGTTCTAATATCTGCAATGAATCTGACATTCATCTATTTTTGTTTGTTGCTACTTTGTATTGAAAATCACATATTCTCTCATTAACTTCAAATGTTGCGTTATTAAGTTATTTAGATGTGGCGTATCTGTATATCTTTTTAAAATAAGACACGTTCTGAAATATTTTTAATTTTATCTCTTATTTTGGGAGGCACATTTATTTACACAATATTTGAATCTGTTTTCGAGTAGATTTTGTGAAAGTGGATATTTTTCTTTTGTTCGTCATGAATGTAGTGGATTGCTATATTTTGAAACAGTGTTCATTCTGTAATTCGTGTTTTCTTCGGTTAAGGATAAAATATTTTTTGCCATTATGAATATATTTCTAAATCTATCTATTTATAAAATTATTCATGAGGCGTTATGACTAAGGTTTGTTTTAGTTTGAGGTATAGTTTTTCATTTAGAATTAAAGCTATATATATATATCTTTTAATTTCATGCAATTCTTTTTATAGATTTTGTAACATTTGCAATAGTATTAATTTGTGTGAGGTTGTCTTAAAAATTTTATGAACAATTTAAACTGGTATTTTCTGATAAGTATTGTGAAATATTTGAGAACACTGGAATATAATTATCATATTATCATCATGAACACTCATCTCCATAATATAAATTACCGCACTGATCGAAGACAGCTGTCATCGAATAGAAGCATTTCCAATTTTTACGATTATGACGACTATATGAGTGAGGAGTCCGAGTACGAAGATTGCTGCTGCATTTCAAGTCTAATAAGAAATTTTAATTTGATTCAGGTAACTAGTTTACAAAATTGTTATGTTCTGTGTATATGCATGAACTTTATTGCCGAAATGTTAGAGAGCAACCCCCCCCCCACACTTCCCCCTTGTTGAGACCCCCAAAAATCTTTCTCAATAGTGGAGGATCTATCTGTATGTCAGTCTGAATGTACCACCATAGGTGTCACAAAAATCAAATTAGAATAGAATTAAGGTACAGATATTAATCAGTTACCTGGAAAGTAGTTATAAATCTGAAAATTTAAATTTTAAGTAGGGATGTAACGAATATTCTGCCACTATTAGGCATTCGGCCCTTTTGCCGAATATTCGGCCTGTCAGAATACCGTCAGATGTTTGGCCGAATACCGCCAGTCACCTTAATAAAAAAAAAATATTTTAAAATTTGTTTTTAAATATATTTAATGAAAAATATTGAAAATTACATTCCACTGTATTATTTTTTTAGAAAATCTGCTAACATTTACTCATTTAAAATTACATAATACATAACTGTATTTAATAATTTTACATAATATAAGAATGTTTTCTTGTCACAAATTTATTTTTAACCCTATCACTGTAACCTGGTATCCACGCAGACAGACACCATGCAGGTAGTCATTTTGTATTACAAAACGACACAGTGACAAGGATTAGAACCAAGGATTAGAACCTTTAATAATAAAACGCAAAATATATATCACTTTTCATGTTTAAATCATGAGAGAAGTCAATAACATAAAAATTAACAATTCTTAGTTTACCTGTATATATATATATATATATATATATATATATATATATATATATATATATATATATATATATATATATATATATTCCCCATTTTTTTTAAATTATAAAATGAATAAATTATTGTTTTCTGTCATGCAAAAATAGCTTAATCTTCTGCAGAAGAATATATTATGGTTTCTTTACTTTGCTGCTATATAAATTAAGTTTGACTTATAAAGTATGTGCCACCATTAATACAGTTAGTAGGAGTGCCATTATAGTGTGAGGAGGGAATGATAGCTATTACCAGGGACAACAATGAAAAGTGTTCTAATTTCTTTCATTGCATAATATATAAATATATTATAATGAATATATATTTATTAAAGTATGTTTCGTAATTTTTCAGTTCAAATAATCTAAATATACATGCTTTAATACCATAGAAACCATTTTATTTACTTACATGTGGGAATGGTGACACAGTGAGGGAATGATATTTTGCATTAAAAAAAATATTTAAAATTATATTTGAATTCTAATAACCAAAGAATAACAGTTTATATGTAAAACTAATTAATACTGGTGATAGTTTGGACAGCTTTTTGTTTTTGTGCTTTTAAAAATATGCCCTCAAGACTACTGGGACATGAAATGACCACTTTTCAGAGAATTACTCATTTACAATATTAAAAACAACATCAAGTTATAGTTTTTTTTTTTTTTTCCTATATAAATAAAGAGAAGTGTCTGTGTGTGTATCTGTGTGCGCTCTGGTGCTCACACTATTGATAGCAGAGCTTCCAAATTTGGCATATAGGTACCTGGGACCCTGCAGGTGTGCACCTCATCAAGATTTTTTCGAATTTCGAATTTTTTAAATTAATGTTTTTTCGATTTTAAATATTGCCTTTAATGCTTCATTTTTCATAAATTTAATTCTTTGATTGTAATCGTCTGCGTATCTTAGCATAGTATAACAACTTTTTATTTTTCATTTTAAATTAATTCCTTTAAAATAAAAATCCTTTTTTTTTTTTTTTTTTTTTTTTTTTTAATTTATAATATTTATTAAGGGTAAAATAGTAGTATATAGTGGAAAAGGATTAAACTGGTTGAAATTTATTTGCTTTTCATGTATTTAATTCCTTTTAAAAGAAAATCTACTTTTTATTTTATTTTGTTATACTGGTCGGAACCAAATCGTAATACAGTGTAAATAACGGGGGCTATAAAACACATGGTTCAAAAATAAAAACATATAATAGATGCTGAGATACAGTCATCTTTAAAATCGTAGTTCTTAAATAACAGAAGATCCACATGTCGTCGATAAATACCCAGATTGAAGTGCCCGGGAAAGACCTTTTTGCAGACAGTGGGAACCTGGACCCCCCCCCCCCCCCCCGATGCAGTACGGGCGGAAAAACGATCTGCCGTAGGCAGCGAGTACTCGAAGCAAGGTCTAGAAATTAATTCCTTTAAATTAATTAAAGGATATAGTGGTAGTTTTTTTATTACAACGTTTATTTATTTATGTATAAATTATTATTATTTTATTATTATTAAGTTTTTATTTATAATGTGATGTAAAAAATAAATACTGATCGAATTCTTTTGAAAATTCATTTAAATATAGTGACCAGCGAAGCGGGCGTAGCCTGCTAGTTTTTTAATATATAAAGATTAAAAAGCAATTTTTTAAATATTTATTTTAGATTCAGTTTAAAATTGAAAAAATATTTTAATTACAAACAAAAGCGAAACTTGTTTTAAAAGCTAACTATATAGTTCAACTTTCACGAGATGGCACTTCGCCCTCCTCTTTTTAGAAGAGTTTACTTTAAAGAAGGGGTGCACTAAGTGAAAAGAATGAATGGGTGGTGAAAAAGGAAGGCTGCAATGAGAATAGCGTCAAGCCAAAAATGTTTACTTCTCGCCATCTGAAATCGCTTTTGCCTGTCAAAAAGAACATGCGTTAAAATTTAAAAATCGATACACTAACAATAATAATAATAATAAAATGCTTGTAAATCGCGCCTGATAATAAAATAAATAATGCTTTTATGCTTATTTTAAGTACTTTTTTAAGATAAGCATTTTAAACAATCATATTTTAAACAGGCATACAAAATGCATTTATCAAATGCTTGATTAAATGAATTTTACTGATCTAATTAAGTCACTAGTGCCTTATTTAAATAAGGAAGTTCCAACAATGCATTTAATCAAGAAAGAAAAATCGTGCTGTTTGTATAGTTTATAAATTACTGTCCATGCATTTTATTTTGTTCTTTAGAGAAGGAGAGAAAGGAATTAATAGTTTTACTTTTAAACATGAAGTATAAATTAGGCTGCGTTTCTGTGGTCCTGTATAGTGTCTAAAAAAAAAAAAACATATGCATCAAGTATAGCGTATTAAAAATATAATAATAATAAAAAAATACAGCTGAAAACGTTTCGAACAATTTTCACTTACCTCGCATAATGTGTTTGAATTTACTGGCTAAACCAAGTCATTAACACTTTTTAATTTTGTCTAAAGAGATTTTAAAACGAAAATTTTTTATTTATTTATTTATTTACTTTTTTTTTTTTTTTTTTTGTAAGAACACATACTGAATAAACAAATGGGAAATTTTATTGAAATAAATTGAGCCATACACATAATTTACAGTATTATGCAAACGGATGTTCTCTGATGTGTATGCTCTCAATAATATTTGCATCCACATCAATTACAAATAAATGAGATAATTTCTCATATTTTTATTATAATGGCTTTAAATTTCTATGTATTAAGTAACTATTTATTAAAAAAAAAAAAAAAAAAAATACTGGAATTCAGTTCGTTATTCAATTTTTAAAAAAAAATCTATTTTATTTTATTTATTTACCTATTTATTTTTTATCCTTTTTTATGATTTAAAAAAAAAAAAAAAAAAAAAAATCCGAAAATTTTAAATATTATTTAGACAATATAAAATAATTTTCATGTCATTGCTCATCGTATTAATAATTTATTATAATGTAACATATATATATATATATTATAGTATAACATACTGGGCAAATCCCAAAACTTCTCCTAATTTTGAAATAAGTAAATAGACAGTAATATATATATATATATATATATATATATATATTCGCCAAAATGTCGCAAAACTCATCACGATAGCAATCGGCCTTTGTTTTCGCCCTCAACCGATTTCGAAGTAATAGAATCGTCTCTGCTTACGTCACGCGTGATTGACAGGTGCCAACTCGTGAAAGCAGCACTATTTGGCCGCCGAATATTGGGTATTCAGCCTAACATTTTGCCGAATATTCGGCTATATCACTATTCGTTACATCTCTAATTTTAAGTTATTCGCGAGTGGCCGTTGTATCCTTTTAAGTTAACATGTTGAGTGTCGTGTCACACGAATTTGTAACGAAATTTTTAAGTGTGTCAGTCACACAACGGACCTGAACGGAACGAAATGTTCAACATATTTATCGCCACCTTTTCGCAGTTTTTTCAGCTGAATGTCAAATTAAATAATTTTATAGATTTTTATTTTTATAAAAGAACAAATAGTAGCAGTAAGTCCAAACTCGGTATTCTATGTATGCTGATAGTGATGTTACACTGAACTTTTCTTTGAGATCAAACAATTGGTTCGTGTACAGGGCCATCCAAGAGAATTCAAATGCATTACATCTGCGAGGGAAATGGGTAAATACAATGTAAAATTTATAGGCTTCCCTAAACAAAATGAAATGAATATATATTTTGCTATGCTCATAAAAACATGTTATGTGTATATTATGGTATGAATGGCACTCATCATTCGTTTACAGGGTAACCCGAAGTACCTTAGATATATTGTGGCTACACTTGGAAATTACTAGAAGTGTATTTTATTTTGTATTAGGTGTTTTTCATATAAGTGTATATTTATTTACACAATTTGATGTGCATACAGTTTATAGAAAGTATGCAGGGCTTCCTAAAATTAAGCAAAACATCCTTTTCTATTGACTGTAATTGATGAAAGTGCCTTTGATACATTTTACTATAATCTAGAAATTTTATTCATCAACCTTGAAAATTCTTCTGATAGCCTTCCACTCCAATCTAGACATTTTACTATGTCGAAGGTCACAGCTTAGGCAGGAAAATTAATTGTTCATACCCATATTGTAAACAAAGTATTTTTTGAAGTTCTATTTTCAACTTTGTTTTTTTGTATAAAAACACGTTTTGAGTCCCTTGAATATGAAAGTCCAATTTTTAGCATTTGATCTGTATGTATATCAATGCAAAAAACCCTTAACCGGTTAAAAGTTTGTGACGCAGCACTGTACTTTATGGCTATAAGAATTAGAAATACGGGTCTTAAAACTAATGATATAAAATTTTCAGTGACGCTTTGATATTAATTAAATTATACATAGATTTTCTTATTTGAATTTGCTTTTTTCTTTTATTTATATTTACAGTGTAAACGTTATTTTCAAGATGATAATATAGCATTTACTCATTGATACCTTTCCATTCACATCTCTTATACTATGAAAGCATGTGTTTTAAAAGAAATTATATGAAATTCCAGTAACGCAGTGGTGTTACATTAAATGATTTGTTTTTAAATTCCACTGCAATTATTTTGTTTTGCATATTAAAGTATGTGTGCACATTGAAATATTGCTTTAAATTTTCAAATACGCTGTCAAATATATCACTTTCATTAAGCTTATATTATGTACTGAAATATATTTATTTCATTGAATTATTCTATCTTTTGCGTCACGCCATCCAAAACTGTAAGTAAAATATATGGAAATGTTTACTTTGTGTCATTTCATCCAAATAAATTGAAAATGCATGCAAATAGATATTGTGCTGCAAAGAAAAAAATTGTGAAAATTTTTTCAGTTTTGGATGGCGTGACGCAAAAGATAGAATAATTCATTGAAATATATATATTTCAGTACATAATATAAGCTTAATGAAAGTGATATATTTGACAGCGTATTTGAAAATTAAAAGCAATATTTCAATGTGCACACATACTTTAATATGCAAAACAAAATAATTGCAGTGGAATTTAAAAACAAATCATTTAATGTAACACCACTGCGTTACTTCGGTCTTCTATGTTATATTGTCTATAATTCGATTCGTATCTTTATAGTCCTCTGTAACTTTTGCCTAGCCATTGGAAAAAAAAAAAAATCTTTTAAAACACATGCTTTCATAGTATAAGAGATGTGAATGGAAAGGTATCAATGAGTAAATGCTATATATTACTTTATCTTGAAAATAACGTTTACACTGTAAATTTAAATAAAAGAAAAAAGCAAATTCAAATAAGAAAATCTATGTATAATTTAATTAATATCAAAGCGTCACTGAAAATTTGATATCATTATTTTTAAGACCCGTATTTCTAATTCTTATAGCCATAAAGTACAGTGCTGCGTCACAAACTTTTAACCCGTTAAGGGTTTTTTGCATTGATATCATTACTTTTTAGGGGTTAATGATCAAAACGTAAAATTAAAGGAGCATGGTAATGAGTTATAACACTGTATAAAAATTGTTGTTTTATAGGTCATACTCGAACAAAATAACAAACTAAATAAAATTTCAAAATTTTATAAAAAGTGATTAAAAAAAAAAAAAACTTTAAGAAAGAATATTTTTTGAGGGATGGAAACATGCAACATTACAAAGGCATAATATAGTACATTTTAAAAATGACAAAAATTTCTACAAATAAAAAAATAAATAAAAAAGATTTTTTATTTTATTCAATATTCAATTTCTTATATAGCTCATTGGTTCAACTATTTCTTAGATAGTCCAACAGAAAATTCAAAATAAATGTTTAAAAAAATAATTTGTGTACGAAAGTTTTTGTAAAAAAGTGTTACGAATAAGTTTCTAAAGAGTTTTCACCACATCGATTTCAGTTAGATAAAAACTTAACAAAAATTTTTAGTTCCCCATCATACTATAGGTATGGGGAACTTAGGTAATCGTGAAAATTTTCGACCTCGTTTTTTGACTTTTCTACACGTTTTCAGGTATGAGGAATACGAAAATGACAAAATTTCTATGGTGTCTGTCTGTAGGGTGTCTGTTAGTGTGTCAGTGTGTCAGTCCGTTAGTGTGTTAGTCCGTTAGTTTGTTAGTCTGTTAACACGATATCTCACGAACAAATGATCGCAGAGAGGTCAGATCAGTTTTAAAATATTACTTTCGACACTGGCAAAAACCTTATTCATTTGCAACATTCGAATTTAAAAACTTCGTAAGTTATTAGAAATTTACGATTTTCTTAACATGGGAGAATAGGACAAAAATTCACTTAAACGTGCATTTAATGGAAACTTTTTACTGTAAAAATGTCAGACCAGTTTTAAAATATCAGTTTTGATGCCGGAATGAACATCAGTAACTATAAATATGCTACTTTGGAAATTTCGCAAGTTATTGGAAATTTACGAATTTTTTAACATGGCAGTATAGAGCAAAATTTCACATAAACGTCAATTTTGAGAGATATTTTCATCGTAAAGATGTCAGAATACTTTTGAAATATTATTTAGGACACTGGCATGATTATTAATGACTATGAATTTTCCAATATAAAGATTTCGTAAGTTATTGGAAATTTACGAATTTCTTAACATGGCTGAATAGAGCAAAATTTCACATAAACGTCAATCTTGAGGGATATTTTCATCGTAAAGATATCAAACCACTTTCGAAATATTATTTAGGATACTGGCATGAATATCATAGACCACGATTTTTCCAATTTAAAAATTTCGTAAGTTATTTGGAATTTACGATTTACTTAACATGTCAGAATAAGGCAAAATTGAGCATAAATTTCCATTTTGAGGATCGTAAATATATTAGACAACTTCAAAATTACATTTATGATATTTGTTTGAACATGATTGAATACAAATATTCTAATAGGAAAATTTCGTAAATCATTCGTAATTTACGATTTTATCAACATAGCGAAATTGTAAATTTTTCATATAAATATGAATTTTGAGGATTATTGCATTGGAAATAGTAGGATTAAAACTAAACAACGGAATTGACCCTGATAAAATAAATTAATAGATTAGAATAAGATATATATATCGAAGTGAACGGTGGATAGCCTATTAGGCGGGGATTTCATTCTGTCACTGTATCAAGCTTTGGTCAAATTCATTTCTTTTAACATGATTATAATATGTCTCGCACTAGAAAGCGGGGGAAAGCGATTTCGTTGGAGCAAGTGAGTGTACTTTTTCTTTATTTGATCGAAAGGAAAATGAAATAGATTCTTTTTTTTTCAAATATGTGCAATTTTTCAGAAGAAGAAAAATTCGATGTCAGTTATATTTTAGATAAGTCGTTAAAAGAGAGATTAAGCGAGTTAATAAAAAATTATAAGCCAGTTAAAACAAAAAGTACTGATTTAAAAATGTCCATTATTTTATCTGATGATACACCAGTATGTTTACGCTCTCGCAGATTATCATTTGTAGAGAAATCAGAGGTGGATAGACAAATTGACCAGTGGTTGAAAGATGGTATAATTAGAGAAAGTACGTCAAATTATGCTTCGCCAATAGTGGTGTGTAGGAAAAAAGATGGAGGAATAAGGTTATGCTGTGATTATCGTGCGTTAAATAAGAAAATTATTAAAGATAAATACCCGTTGCCAAATATTGAGGATTTATTTGATAGATTAGGGGAGGGTAAAGTTTTTTCGACACTAGATTTAAAGAATGCGTTTTTACAAGTTGATGTAGAGGAAAAAAGTAGGAAATATACAGCTTTTGTGACCGATAATGCCCAGTATGAGTGTCTAAAAGTTCCGTATGGATTATGTAATAGTCCCTTAGTATTTCAAAGATATGTAAATTATGTGTTTAAAGACCTATTAAAAGATGGTACTGTAATTATTTATTTAGATGATATAATTATTCCATCTAAAGATGAGAATGAAGGGTTAGATAAATTAAAACGTGTGTTAGAAACGGCATCCAAATTTGGTCTAGAGTTAAATTTAAAGAAATGTCAGTTTTTGAAACGAAAGATCGATTTCTTAGGTCACATAATTGAGAATGGCACGATTAAATCCTCAGTAGAAAAAACTCTTGCAGTCCAAAATTTCCCAGAACCCCGTAATGCTAGGGAAGTGCAGAGTTTCTTAGGTTTAACGGGTTACTTTAGAAAATTTATTCGTTCATATGCCAACATAGCAAGACCACTCAGTGACTTATTACGTGCTTCCACTCCATTTAAATTCGAGCAAGAGCAGAAATTGGCTTTTCAAAAGCTGAAAGACATTTTATCTAATGCGCCTGTCTTACACCTTTTTAAACAAGGCTATAAGTTAGAAGTTCATACAGATGCATCTAAATTAAGATTCGGTGCAATCCTATTACAACAAGATGACGATGGACAGTACTATCCAATCCATTATATGAGTAAAAAGACCTCTGTACAAGAAGAAAAATACTGTAGTTATGAATTAGAAGTATTAGCGATAGAAGCCCTTAAAAAATTTAGGAACTATTTATTAGGTAGTAAATTTAAAATTTATACTGACTGTCAAGCGTTCACTAAAACTTTAGATAAACGTGAATTGACACCTAAGGTAGCCAGGTGGTCTTTCCTGCTACAGGAATTCGACTACGAAGTAGAACACCGTCCTGGTAAACAAATGCAGCATGTTGACGCGCTTAGCAGACACCCTGTAATGACTGTAACAACTGATACTCTCACTCATCGTATTGCTACTGCTCAAGAAAATGACGAGTTTATCAATACTATGAAATCTCTTTTACAACAGAACCAAAATGACGAATATGTGTTAAAAAATAATATTTTATATAAAGTGTTAAATGATAGGGATGTACTAATTGTCCCAGAGACCATGCAACTTGAGGTCGTAAAGAAATGTCATGCCTTAGGACATTTTTCGGTTAATAAAACTGAAGAGTTAGTTAAACGCGACTATTACTTTTCTAATATGAAAAAATGCGTAGATAATGTTGTAAAAAGTTGTGTAGAATGTATACTTGTAAATAAGAAACAGGGAAAAGGAGAAGGTTTTTTGAACCCTATCCCTAAAGGAGATATACCATTATCTACGTATCATATCGATTTTGTGGGTCCATTACCGACCACTAATAAAAAGTATAATCACATTTTTACTGTCATCGATGGATTTAGTAAATTTTCGTGGCTATATCCGGTGAAATCAACTTCTTCAGCAGACGCCTTGCAAAAATTAAAACAGCAAGCTGCTATTTTTGGTAACCCCGCAAGAATAATATCTGATCGTGGACCTGCGTTCATATCTAAGGAATTTGCAGATTACTGTAAATCAGAGGGAATTGAACATGACACCATCACAACTGGAATCCCAAGAGGGAATGGTCAAATTGAGAGACTTCATCGAACAATCATTCCTGTATTATCCAAGTTATGTATAAATGACCCTAACAAGCGGTACAAGTTTGTTGAGGCTGTTCAGAGAACTATTAATTCCACCATATCAAGAAGTACCAAAAGAACTCCTTTTGAATTACTCACTGGAGTAACAATGAGAAGGAAAGAAGATAAGAGAATACTTGAACTCCTCGAAGAGGAAAGGGTAAATTCCATGCTTGATAATCTTAACACCATTCGTGAAGAAGCAAGAAAAAACATTCTTAAGATTCAAGAAGAAAATCGACGATGTTACAACAAGAAGAGAAAGAAAGCCCATGTATATAAAATTAATGATTTAGTTGCCATCCAGCGAACTCAGTTTGGAACCGGCATGAAACTAAGACCAAAATTCTTAGGTCCTTATAAAGTTGTGCGAGTAAAGACCAAAGACAGATATGAAGTCGAGAAGATAGGTGATCACGAAGGACCTATACATACTAGTACTTCTGCAGACCATATGGTCCACAAACTAAACTAAAATCCAATAATATGGACTGATAAACTTTAAAGAAAAAGTTAACTGTGAATTTTTATGTACATAATTTTTTTTTAATGTCTGTTTCTCTTTTTTGTTTTTTTTTTTCTTTTAATTGTATTTTGCAGATATCCTTTAGTATCCCAGGCTGGTTTACGGTGAGGTCACCGCACATCACAATGGCAGAGCGTTGTGGGGAGTTCCTTGCACAGCCAGCAGATGGCGCTGTCTCTGATGCTTATCTTTGAACGAGATGACGAACGGGAGTCAGTTGAGATCTGGCTGCAGTGGAGATCGGTTGAGACCGTCAGCGCGAAGGCTGACATGCTCATTTTCTCCTAATTAGAGCTTGTTGTGCTCTTAATAAGTGTGTAGAGCCATGGAGGGCTCATTACTTCATTTTCACTATTTGATAGCACGCGTAGGCGTTTTTGTGTATATAAGTACTACGAGTAGGTGCTTAAATGTTGTTTTGTTACGGTTATACTGATCAAGAGAGTTTATTATGTGCTAAGCCTCGAAACCAGCTGTTGCTTAATTATACAAATTCTGCTATTATAATTTTTTCTTTGTGTATCTTGTGTTGTATGTGTGTTACGTAATAAATGTTTAGTCATCTAAGTCGCAACTCATCATTGCCCCACCCCTAGACACCCAGCCAAGATTCTACATATATATATATATATATATATATATATTATATGAAATTGAATTTGTCATCGCGTTTTCTGTCACGCTAAAAGGGAAAAAAAAAAAAAAAAAAGGTAAGTAATTTATTGATTTATTGTATTTCTTAATGGCTCAGTTAGTTAGAACGTCATGTTAATTTTTGCAAATAATTAATAGAAAAGATGTCAGTTGATAAAAGGAAATATTTCGTTGTGTACACAGTATCCTAATAATTTTTGAAGAATTTTAATCTAGTTACTAAAAAGCACAAAATAAAAATTTAAGTAAAAATAAATAAATAAATTTTTTAGAAGTTTTTTTATTGAAATTGGATTTCGTTATCGCGTCTTCGTGTCACGTTAATAAATAAGGCACCTCAACTTTAAAGTAAATATCAGCAGGCCTTATCATCGCTCATTGACTCAGTTGGTTAGAGCGTCAAGTTGCTAATGGGATGGTGGTGAGTTCCATCCCCCGAAGGATCATATGTTAAATTAAATTTTGCAGATAATTAATAGAAAATGTGGCAATTGATAAAAGAAAATTTTTCATTGTTTACACAATATTCTAAGAATTTTGAAGAGTTTTTTTTTTTTTTTTTTTTTTGGGGGGGGGGGGGGAAGCTTTTTTTTTTAGATACTAAAAGGCACAAAAGTTAAGTAAAATAAATAAATAATTATTCTTTTAAAAGCTTTTTATTGAAAATAGATTTATCATCGTGTCTTTGTGTCATTCTGAAAAAGAATGCGCCTCCACTTTCATGTAGATTTAAACAACCTTTTTACGTCACTCGTTAGCGCATTTGGTTAGAGCGTCATGGTGATAACGCGATGCTCGTGGGTTCGATCCTCGCGAGCCGATGTGTTGCTTTTTTGCAGATATTTAATAGAAACGAAGTCAACTGATAAAGGAAAATCTTTCATTGTCTACACAGTATCCCAAGGAATTTTGATAGTTTTTTAAGAAGCTTTTTTTGAGTTACTAAAACGCACAAAATAAAAATAAATTAATAAAATAAATAAATAAATTGAAAGTTTTTTATTATTGTGGAGTCTTAAAAAGCCTAAAATGAAAATTTATTCTAGCAGAGAGATGCTATAAAATCATAAAAGTTTCAACAACAAGAAAATTTTAAAGAAACGTATAGATATTTCACTTTTGCAAAAGATAAAAAAATTTAAATATTCCAAATATTTTAAAAAGCTTTCGAGAACAATATTCCTTTTGTATAAGTATTTGTTAGATTTTTCTAGAATGTTCTATAATTTTTCTTGACAATTGTTAGACTTCTGGTTAGAGCGTCATGCTGATAACGCGATGGTCCCGGATTCGGTCCTCGAAAGACGATATAGTACTTTTTTGCAGATAAATAATAGAAAAAAAATGTCAATTGATAAAAGAAAATCTTTCGTTGTCTACACAATATCCTAAAAAATTTTAATTAGTTTTTTTTTTTTTTTTTTTTCCTTTTTTGTAACTAAAAAACACAAAATAAAATTTAAGTAAAAAATCATTTTTTAAAGTTAGAAGCTTTTTATTGTGAAGCCCTAAAAAGCATAAAATAAAATTCATTCTGGCAAAGACATGGTACAAAGAAATGGAAGTTTCAACACTAAGAAAATTTTAGAGAAAAATATAGGTACTTTCCTTTTGCAAGAGATGAAAATTTTTTAATGTTCAAAATATTTTTAAAAGCTTTAGAGACATTTGAAATTTGTGGTCTAACGAATGGTTATACAAAAACTAATAACTAAGAATATTGGTCTCGAAAGCTTTTTAAAATATTTTGAACATTAAAAAATTTTCATCTCTTGCAAAAGATAAGTACCTATATTTTTCTCTAAAATTTTCTGAGTATTGAAACTTTCATTTCTTTGTAGCATGTCTTTGCCAGAATAAATTTTATTTTATGCTTTTTAGGGCTTTACAATAAAAAGCTTCTAACTTAAAAAAATAATTTTTTACTTGAATTTTTTGAAATAAATAAAAAACTGCTTCTGTTAATGAAGAGAATACATACATGTATAACGTACTACGTTATAAATACCTTTTAAAAAATCCAAACGTCGAGGATGGTTTTTAAAGATTTAAAATTGATCATATTAAGGGACCGCTTCACTCACCGTCGCCGGAAGCCGAAGCTAATGTTATTCTATGGGAAATTTTCTTTACTTGTAACTCATTGACTAATACATATTTTTAAATTCTGTTTTCGTATTCAGAAAATTACCAGCTGTTAAACTGACGCACCTTTTTTAAAAACGTATTTTTTTTATTTTTAATCTTTTATTTTGAAGCTGTAAAATACGAATTTTCAATATGTGAAAATTTTCATTTTGTAATTTCAAAAAACAATATTTAAAAAATAAATAAATAAATACGTTTTTTAAAAAGGTCCGTCAATTTTAACAGTTGGGAATTTTCTGAATGGGAAAACAGAATTAAGAAATATGTATTAGTTAATTAGTTACAAGTAAAGAAAATTTCCCGTAGAAAAACATTGGCTCGGGCTTCCGGCGACGGTAAGTAAAAGTTGGCCATTAAGCCTTTAACTCAGTATTAACAATTAAATAATTATAAATGAAAATATATGAGTCGTTTGGATAGATTAATTGGAGGTCTGCACCGGCCGCGTTTATGGCACGAGCCGAATTTTTTAGTTTGTTCTCGGGCCGGGCCGGGTTTAAAATTATTTTCTCGGGCTCACTTTTTTTGTGTATACTCGGGCCGGGCCTGAATGCTTTTTTTTTTTTTTTTTTTTTTTTTTTGGACCGTATCGGCCCGAATCTTTTTCTAGTTTCCTCGTTAATCAACGAAAAAGGAAAATGATAAAATATTTCTTCAGTCATTTATTTTACATAATTTCACAGGCTGGTACGTCACATAAAATATTATTTTGTTAAAAAATGTCTAACTTCAATTTGTATATCAGTCTGTCTGTTAGCGATCTGATTCTCCACAAATATTTTTAGCATGTCTCGAAATTAATACATTTTATTTAAAAATATTAGATGGTTTCCTATTCAAAATAGTATGCATGTCAATATCAGTTTGCACACATTTACAAAGAAAAGAAATTAGATACGTTATTGTGTATAAGACCTAGTTTCCTATGGTCTGTAGAGTTTAGGTGGTATGAAGGTTATAAAAATTCTTCCGCAGTAACTTTTTCTCTAAGGCTCCCTTTTCTTTTCTCCAGTGCACTGGATGAAAGTAGCCTCATTTTTAGCATGTGCAAAAGCATCTTTTCTATTGAATATAGTTGGATTAGCATTAAAGTTTTGTTTACCGGATCACATAAAAGATTCGGATACCTTACGGTATATAACAGGAAATGGTTGAAAGTGCATTTTTGGTATTATTAACCATTTTAAATACCTTCCTGTATTGTTTGGTGAATGCTAATATTTTCGATTTGACTTTCTGTCTGTCTTTGTGCCTTGTCTGTAACAATGATTTTCTGCTTACATATAATTATCTTGTAAGAGTTCAGCAGTTTTGTTAAAGAACATTCTATTGCTTGGCTTTATAAAGCCTCTGCAAAACACACACTGAAATTTCACAGAAAGGCATGCATTTTTTTTTTTTTTTTTTTTTTTTTTTTTTTTTTTAACATATTTTTGATTCGGGCCTGATATTATTGTTTCTTGTCCGGCCCGGCCCATACACCGGTAAAAAATAAAGCCCAGACCGAATTTTTCGATCTCATACCGGGCCCGGGCCTCAAAATTTCAGCGTGTGCAGGCCTCTAAGATGAATATTTCATGGTCAAAATGGAAAACAACGTGATACACACAAATATTTCGTTTTAATTGGAAAATATTACACAAAGTTTAAATTAATATGTAGGAAAAATAACCTTAAGCGTACAAAATACAAATTTATGCAATTGCAATCTTTCAGAATACCTGTAGAATTAGCAATTTTTCTTTAAACATCGTTTTCAGAAAGAGATAGTTTATGGGTAATTTCTACATCCAGAATTAAAATCTTATTTTGAAGCGTCATCAGCCACGGAGGTGAAATACATGGAAGGTTGAACGATGTAACGGATAAGTACAGTTGGAAAGCGTGTTTATAATCTTTATGAACCGCGTAATTTTTATTTATTTATAGGTATCATGAAATTCTCTCCTTTTTCCATTAAATTTTCTTAGCTAGTAATAAAACACGTTTGGCGGAACCATAATGTTTTCGCTCTGAGCTTTATTAAAAATCGTATTTTTCTGGTTCTACGATGACGAGGTGTGTGTGTGTGGGGGGGGGGGGGGGGGGGGTGAAGTAAAATGCTCTGTCTTGTCTTCTGTCAATAGTGCAGTCTCTTGGACGCCACTTCTCAAAAAGTTTTAGACCATAGTTTGGAAAACTTCATAAAAGGACCTGTTTTATTTCCGCTTTTGCTTTATTTCATGTTGAAGATTTTTTTTTTATTATGCTCTGCGCCGTTTAATGCATCTCTTAGCTCACTAGCGAAGGATGATTAAAATTTGAATTGCTTCTTATTTTAACATTAACAATTTTATATCGATTTCGTTTATTGGATGAAATTTATCTAGAAGCTAAAGTATTTCACATGTGTACAATACTAAAAGTGTTAGTTAAGTAAAATAATAGAAGTTACAATACAAAATAGAAAAATAATACAATGATAGAAGTCTGGGAGAAACTCATGTTATTAGATTCAGAGTTGTAGTTTAAATCAATTGGGAAAAAAAAAAAAAAATCACTGATTTAAATTATTTTTTAAAAATATCAAAGTTATTGACTTTAATGGAATGAAATTGTTTATCAAACTTTAAAAGAATGTTTTATTAATATTTTTTATGTAAATTTAAAAATATAATTTTTAAACTATAACAAAATATTTCATTAAATGAACTATTTTCCAAATCTTAAATTTAGATTCATGTGTAGTAACATTAAACACAAAAATACATTATATGTATAATTTATTTTTCATTGTTCCTACATTTTTAAAGAAAGCACAACTTGATGATTAGTGTATGAATTGTACATATTTAGTTAATGTATGATTCATTTCTCTCTCTCTCTCTCTCTATATATATATACATATATACCAGGGTTGGCAGGGTTTCAGACACTATGGTAAAAACCGCGGTATAAACCATGGTTTTTACCGTACTGTCCAAAACCCTAGCAGTGTCGTAAACTGACCCAAACTATACTTTTTAGAAAAATTCTGCAAATATTTGAAAAAAAGAAAAAATACAAAATTATTATAATTACTAGCGAGCTTCGCCCGCTAGCGGGTCAGTATTTTTAAATGAATCACTAATGAATGAATTCTCAAAATTGCATCTTATCACGCATTAACATTACTCCTAAGAAAAAAAAAAAAAAAAAAAAAAAAAAATCAGTTGTGATCGGGTAAAAACTCACACCGGGTCCCCACTGCCTTCGGCAGCGTAGACCCGTGCGCTGCGCGCGCGTATTCCTTCTCCATCCTTATGATTTCTCAAAATTCCATGTTATTACTCATAAACTTTCATTTTTAAGAAAAGGAATTTAAGAAAAAAAAAATCATTTAGCATCGGGTAAAAACACAATGGGTCCCCATTGTCTTCGGCAGCGCAGACCCATGCGCGCTGCGCGCGCACACATTCCTTCTCAAGTCAAACTTTTATTCTTAAGAAAAGAAAATTAAATAATATTATAATCTTAAAAAATTAAAGAACACGCTTTTATAGAAATGTGAACTAAGAAAGCACAAAATATCTATCTTAGTATTAAAATGCAGGGTAAGAGAAAATCGTGTGAGTGACACTCCGTAATATTTACATACATTTAAATCTTTAATTAAAATAACTTAGAATTAAACGAAAACCTTTTTTAAAAAATCTCCCCTGACTGGGATCGAACGCTGGACCTTTAGGTTCGTGGCGCGGAGCCTTACACCTCAACGCTACATCGTTCACGTAGGGAAAGTATTTTTTTACAATATAAATTTTTTGTTTGCTTCCAGAGCAGTTACAAACAAACATACATACAGGTGAAGCTAATAAAAGCGTGTTAAAAAATCATTTCTCATCGGGTAAAAAGTCGAACCGGGTCCCCACTCCCTTCGGCAGCGCAGTCCCGTGCGTCTGTTCCTCCCCCACCCTTCCAGTCCCTCCTAATTAACCTACATATACCAATTTTGAACGGTCTAACTCAATTAGCTGAGATGCAAAAGAAAACCTAATCAGGACACCTCAAAATGTGTAAATCAGGTGAAATCTCGAATTCCACTTTCGATAATGTAAAAGAACTTTTAAAATATCTTTCGAATAATGTATTAAAAATAGTTTAATCATAATTAGAATTTGAAATACGCGTATTAGAATAAAATTTAATTTCCAATTAAAATGTAAATTTTTTGTTTATTCTTCGAAATCCATGAAATTTGAACGGCGGCTTCGTCTTGTGATGAAAACTCTGCATAGTAAGTCTTTTGTGCGAGAAAGAAAAATTCAAGGATATTAAAATTTGCAAATTTTATTCCCAGTACAAAAAAACATGTGACCTGAATCAGGAATCTATAGCAAGAAGTAAACTCTTTCGCCCTGATTTCGAGATATCGGGAGTTGCCATTTTAACCAACAAACGGCAAAGGAATGCTTGATCCAGAATTTCATTCAAGTCTATGACATAAAGCGTAAAATGATGGAAGAAGCCGGAATCTCATTGAAAAACTACAGGGATGCAGAAAATTAAAAAAATTACAACTGACTCAGTTTTTGAAAAAATGTCTCAATCTTTTGAGATCTAATTCGTCTAACCGAGGTCTATATACCAAAAAAAAAAAAAAAAGGATTTATTTCTGAAAGATTTTGAGATATAAAATGTTTTGTGAAAAAAACGATGTTTCGTAAAATCTACAATTATGGATCGCTATAAGAAATGGTTCTGTTATTCTTTCGTACAGGGCGTTTCAAATAAGACGATCGAGAAAAAGAGAAATTTTGGACCCTTTTTAAAACTTTTTTTTAAAAATATAAAAAATCCCTTAAAAAAATGTACCGTAAGAATCGGTAATAAATGCTCTTTCTCGTGATACAGGTGTATTTTCAATATCTCCAACAGTTGAGCAGCGATGGGTTTACAAAAACCCACGAAATTTTCTCTCTCTGCTTTTTTTTTTTTTTTTTTGAGGAACGCGGTTCAGGATCAAAATTACGATCGCCTGGCTTTTTGAATCGTTTTTTAATTAGACATAGTTGGAGGTTTTAATTAATATCTCTGCTAATTAGGGTCGCATTGATTAACAAATGGTCAATACGTCGAAATGAAGAAATTCCACATCTTCTGGTACCGGTTTCGAGCCGCTGCGACCATTTGCGCCGGAGCTTTAGTTGCCGTATCACAGACAGATGCACAGATGCGCACAGATTTTAATAATATAAGGAGACTAGCGGACGAAGCCCGCTAGCGGGTCAGTATTTTCAAATGAATCACTATAATTAATGAATCACTAACTAACTTTTACTCTTAAGAAAAGAAAAAAAAAACATTTCTGATCGGGTAAAAAGTAGTCCCGGGTCCCCACTGCCTTCGGCAGCGCAGTCCCGTACGCGCTGCGCGCGCAAAAGTTAACGGTTACACGCGCTGCGCGCGCGTATTCCTTCCCTGCCAGTTCGTGCCCCCTAAAAAAAAAATTCTGTTCGGGTAAAAACTCACACCAGTTCCCCACTGCCTTCGGCAGCGCAGACCCATGCGCGCGCACGAGTGAAGGTATACGTGCGCTGCGCGCACATATTCCTTCTCAAGTCAAATTTTTATTTTTAAGAAAAGAAAATTTAAAAAATTATTCCTCATCGGGTACAAAGTCGGACCGGGTCCCAACTGCCTTCGGCAGCGCAGTCACGTGCATGCTGCGCGCGCACAAGTTAACGGATACACGCGCTGCGCCCGCGTATTCCTTCCCTGACCCTTCGTGCCCCTAAAAAAATCATTTCTGATCGGGTAAAAACTATTGTGAAAAAAAACAATTTCCACATATATCAAGTTAGCAGAGTTAGCAGTGCAGTGAAATGATAGTTGCTCAGCTCTAAAAGCTATAAAGAAGATAAATATATGTGGCATTCATTGAAGACAAAAGTTCAATTAACACAGTTTATTAAAGTTGAAACAAAATGATGAATAACATTAAATCAGCTGAAACAATTTTAAAAAGGTTGCTGACGAATGGTTAAATACCCTTAAAAAATACTGCCATACTGAGTTCAAATAGAAAGCTACTTTTCACTAAACGAACAAGTCACAAAAACGTAATTTACAATCATAATAAAACTAAACAGTTTATAATTATATCGAAATACCGGCTCATGACTTTGAGCTAAACTGAAAAAACATAAAAGCTTAAAAGATTAAGGGCTTCAGAGCTTAAGAGACCGATTACATATTTCCTACCTCCTTTTTATAGTCACGAAACGGATTCAAAGTAACAGCTACTAGATGCTGTAGAATAGGAACGCCTCCCATAACTATAGCAACACGACGCTGCGAGTCAGCCGCCATCTATGGGCTTAGCAAAGAGACTCTGCAGTTGAAAAAATATTACATCTCCTCGCTAAATAGCGAAAAGAACAATCCGTAAAAGGATTTAAACATATTTTTCTTTAAGTTAATTTTAATAAAATATGCTTTTAAATATGAGGTAAGTAATTAAAGTTATTTCAAAAGACTTAAACATAAATATATTAATAAGGAATATAATTTTTAACTAAAAGTAATTATCATTAAGTTTTTTAATTTTAATATATCTTTAACTCAAATGGCAGCATCAAAAGAGAAAATAGCACTAAACGCTATAATTCATTTAATTAATAACTTAAAATTTAAAGGTTATAACGTGAATTTAAATTATATTTAAGTAGTAAATGAATTTAAATTTAAATTTGAGAATCAACACGGAAAGGGTATAAATTTTACAACAAGGCCCCCCACCGTGTTGATTCGACAAACACAAACGTCAGCAGTTACAATATAAACTTTATTAGAAAAGAAATAAAAAAATTCCTTGAATATTTAGTGACTTGATGAGAAATTCACATATGTCCTCTACAGAATATACTTCACACAAAGCTAGAAGGTTTGTCAATCTCGTAAATCATAAGATCAAGAGTCCACAAGTCCAACTCACACTTTCAAAAAAAAAATAGCACTATCAATATTCTATACATATCTACTAAAAGAAAGAACAAGATATTAATACAGAGCAAATATGCACAGCATTTCAAGGAAACTTTTTTTTCCCCCATTCCCCATTGTCAAAATAAGAAAACGATGATATTCACAAATATATGAAACATTTATATAACATACACATAACCAATTACACGTAGCGCTACGAATTTCTCTCATACAAAAGTTAAACTAAACCATACATCACTACACAATGGAAAACGTAGGAAAAACCCACCAAGAAAATGCATACATATCCCTCTAAAAAAACATTTTTCAGTTTCAAAAAAAATTCAAATATATATTATACGTTCAAAAAAATTTAAATTTACTCTATATACATTTACTTAATAAATACCTTATTTACAAACTTAGACATATCACCTTTAGTAAGGGGCTTTGTGAAGGGATCGGCAAAGTTATTTTTAGTATTTACATATTTTAAATCAAACCGTTCCTCAAATAGCCATTCACGGATGAAAAATAATTTTACATTAATATGCTTAGATTTGTTATTCTCTATAGGAGACCTCGTAAAATTAATAGCTGCTTGGTTATCAGCAAAAAGTATTGGTGGTTCATATGAAATAGCAATTAATTTAAAATCAATACAATCTCGTAATATATTATCAAACCACATTAATTCTTTAACCCCGTCACACATGGATACAAATTCACTTTCCATGGTTGAAAGGCAAACACTTTTTTGCTTAAAGGTTTTCCAAGAAATAGGGCTATTATCCAAAAATAAAATTTGTCCCCCCATTGATACGAAGTCATCTCTATTCATCGCGAAATCAGCGTCAGAGAAAGCAGTTAAACATGGATTAAAACAATTCAAATTTAATTTCAAATCTCGAGTACACGAAACATA
Source organism: Salticus scenicus (assembly GCA_963930645.1). NCBI lineage: Eukaryota > Metazoa > Arthropoda > Arachnida > Araneae > Salticidae > Salticus > Salticus scenicus. Next base: position 414,753,722 of record OZ005648.1, read on the forward strand.
CCCAAGCAATTTAATTAACCCATTCCAATGATTAAACCCCGGTGAATTTTGAAATTGACTGAATATATTAACTGCGTAGGCAATATCAGGTCGTGTCCTGTTTGCAATGAAAGATAAACATCCTAAGATATTCCGATATGGAAATTTAGACATTTCATCAATTTCATTTTGATTAGTAGGACAATCTTTTTTCGAATACTTAATGCCTTTTACAATAGGTAATGAGCAGAAAGGGATGTTAAACGACTTAAACCTGTCATACACTTCATTAATATATAATTCCTGAAAAATTTGTACTGAATCATTTTCATAATTAAATTCTACACCAAGTAATTTCTTGGTTTTACCTAAAATTTTTATATCAAATTTACATTTTAATAAATTAAGAATTTTGTCTATTTGAAATTGATTTTTACCAAACAAAACTAAATCATCTACATAAACTAATAAAACAATATAATTTTCAAAATAATATGAACAATTACACCAGTTAAATTTATTAAACCCTAAATCTAATAGTACTTTATTTAACTCATAATACCAGAGCCGACCACTTTGATGAAGGCCATATAACGCTTTGTCTAGTTTACAAACAAGATTTTCCCCTCCCTTTACAACATATCCTTTTGGCTGAGACATATAAATTTCTTCTTTTAAAGGTGCATAAAGATAAGCACATTTTATATCGCATTGAACATTATGCCATTTATAACATGAGACCAATAATGAAAAAAAGAAACGTATTACTGAGAAATTAACGACGGGTGAAAACGTCTCGTCATAAGTGTCCCCCTTTATCTGATGAAAGCCCTGGGCCACGAGCCTCGCTTTAAAGCGGGCAACGTTTCCTAGCTCATCTCTTTTAACGGCGTATACCCATCTATTTCCCAAAACTTTTTTCCCCTCCGGTAAATTAACCAGATGCCAAACTTTACGAGTTTTCATATTATTTATCTCATCATCCATGGCATTTTTCCATTCAATACATTCTGAAGATTTAACGGCCTGATTATATGTTTTAGGTATAGGGATAACTAGTCATGATTTTTTATGAGTTAAACTTGAAGTTGGGTTATCTGAGTTTTGCTGATCAACCACCCCCTCGAACTTATTACTACTAGAGAAATCAAAAAAATTAGAGTCAAAAATTAAATTATTTTTATCACAATATTGCTTGACATCGTTCATTGATCTCAATCTAGTTTTAGTGTTGTCCGGGTAATAGAAGATGTCAACTCTGTCACCCATTTTTCTGGGTACGGGTTTTCTATTCCAAGTAATTGAAGAAAGAGGTTTAAGAGAAGATTTATCTACAGGAGTTTCATCGACGGGCTCGTCACTAGAATCATCGGGCTCACCTCCGAAAACAATGTCAACAGGATCGGAAACTTGACAATCAACTGGACTTTCCGGAAGTAAGTCCAATTCCTCCAGTGAGGTGCCCATCACCGCTCCACTGCATTTACTAAATAGCTGATCTGAGAACGTTACGTTTATGGTTTCAACTATTTTATCCTCATCCTCCAACCAAATTTTATACCCCTTAGTCTTTAATGAATAACCTATTAGTACTCCCTTTTTAGCCTTAGGTTCAAGCTTATGGTCTCTATGCTGTTTTGGGATCCCAACATACGAAATTAATCCAAACGGCTTCAGGTGTCTTACGGATGGTTTAAACCCAGTATATAACTCAAAAGGAGTCTTAGTTTGTCCCCTATGGATTAAACGGTTCCAAGTGTACGCGAAATACAACATTGCATCGGGCCAGAAAGAAAAAGGCAAACCACTATCCGTGATAATAGCTCTAACACAATTTAAAGAAGTTTGATTAAACCGCTCACTTAACCCATTTTGCTCAGGTGTGAACGTGTTAGTTAACTCATGAACAACTCCATTTTTACTACAAAATGATTTGAAATTGTCATTTACAAATTCGGAACCATTATCCGTACGAATAGCTTTCAATTTTTTATTCAAACTACGTTCTGCCCGTGCAATGTGTCTCTCGAATACACCAAAAACCTGAGACTTATCCTTTAAAGGATAAACAGCAACCCTTTTAGAAAATCCATCAATAATGGACAAAAAGAACCTTTCCCCATTTTTACCAGTTACCTTAATTGGGCCCCAGACGTCCATAAATACTTTCTCTAACGGTGATTTAACGCCATGAACATCGGATGATTTAAAAGACACACGGTTTTGTTTACTAATCCTACAAGGTTCGCAAAAAAATTTCTTAAACTTAAGTTTAGGAAGGCCCCTTACCCCGTTCTTCTTGCTAGTATTTACTATAGTATCAGGACTTACATGCCCAAAACGAGCATGCCAATACCCAATTTCATTAACTTTTGCAAGAGAAGCTGAAGGTTTTTCTGAGTGCCCCCCATTCACTTTACTCCCCTTTTTAACTTTAGAAACATTAGGATATAAATAGTAAACACCGTCTTTAATTTTAGCAGTAAAAATATGTCTTTTATCTTTACCGAACACCGACACTCGACCCTTACCGCCAGTGTATGTGGCACCGTTCACATCTAATTTAGGACCTGATATTAAATTTTTCCGTAACTTTGGGGAATATAACACATCTTTTAAATACAATACATTTTTACCAAAATCCAACTTAACAGTTCCTTTAGCAGTAATAGGAAAACTAATACCATCGATCGCGACAAAAAGCTCCTCTCCCTCCACAGGAGTATAATGCTCAAAAAGATCTAAATTTCTTAGAAAATGATTTGAAGCAGCAGTATGAAAAATAAAGCTGTCCTCATCACTTAAATTACTAAAGTTAGCTTGAGCTATGTAGTAGGAGGGGGGAGATTTGCATTTGTCACGACCGTTGGAGTTATACTTTAAATTTCTAGGTTTAAATTTAACATTACTATTCAAAAAACAGTTTTTCTTAAAGTGGCCAATACGGCCACACTTAAAACAAGTTAAAGGCTTTTTACCTTTTTGCTGGATGTTCTGTATCTGAACACTGTTATTGGCATCTTTCTTAATATCACCCTCACGAAGCTGTAGACGCGATTCCTCCGCTGTTAACTCGGACACAATATTCTGGAACTTGAACTGGTCGTTCTTCCAACGCAACAAATATTGCACTGCAGATTCAAACTTCGATGGTAGGTGTTGCAAGAGCTGGAAACAGCAGTACACGTCCTCCATAGCATGACCAATTTCACGCAGCTGGTCCAGTATTCTTGATAACCGGGTTACAAAAGAATTCACCGTTTCATTCTCAGACATTCTACAATTAATGAACTCTGTAAACAGTCCCATATGATGAGCTCTTGAGTCTGATATAAAGGTCTTCTTCAAAATCTCCCAGGCATCAATAGCACAATCACAATTTTCAATAATGCTTCTGACTTCAGGCGATGTATTCAAATATATTGTTGATAATGCAACTCGACTACGAGATTTAAAATCCTCCACTTGTTTTGAAGTTATTCCGGCCTCAGCATCTTCAACAGGCAGTTTTTCTTTTTTACATATTATATTCCAGCAGTTTCTTTCAATTAAAATAAATTTAATGTCCTTGACCCAGGTAGTATAATTATTCATCCGTAATTTTTCAATCGTGGGGTTTAAACTTACTGCCATTTCAATTTCTTATCTTCAAACACTTAGAATGCCATAAAAACTATTATCAAAATTTTAATGCTATGAGCTGACAACGAGCCAAATGGCCCATAACCGCTTATTGTGAAAAAAAACAATTTCCACATATATCAAGTTAGCAGAGTTAGCAGTGCAGTGAAATGATAGTTGCTCAGCTCTAAAAGCTATAAAGAAGATAAATATATGTGGCATTCATTGAAGACAAAAGTTCAATTAACACAGTTTATTAAAGTTGAAACAAAATGATGAATAACATTAAATCAGCTGAAACAATTTTAAAAAGGTTGCTGACGAATGGTTAAATACCCTTAAAAAATACTGCCATACTGAGTTCAAATAGAAAGCTACTTTTCACTAAACGAACAAGTCACAAAAACGTAATTTACAATCATAATAAAACTAAACAGTTTATAATTATATCGAAATACCGGCTCATGACTTTGAGCTAAACTGAAAAAACATAAAAGCTTAAAAGATTAAGGGCTTCAGAGCTTAAGAGACCGATTACATATTTCCTACCTCCTTTTTATAGTCACGAAACGGATTCAAAGTAACAGCTACTAGATGCTGTAGAATAGGAACGCCTCCCATAACTATAGCAACACGACGCTGCGAGTCAGCCGCCATCTATGGGCTTAGCAAAGAGACTCTGCAGTTGAAAAAATATTACATCTCCTCGCTAAATAGCGAAAAGAACAATCCGTAAAAGGATTTAAACATATTTTTCTTTAAGTTAATTTTAATAAAATATGCTTTTAAATATGAGGTAAGTAATTAAAGTTATTTCAAAAGACTTAAACATAAATATATTAATAAGGAATATAATTTTTAACTAAAAGTAATTATCATTAAGTTTTTTAATTTTAATATATCTTTAACTCAAATGGCAGCATCAAAAGAGAAAATAGCACTAAACGCTATAATTCATTTAATTAATAACTTAAAATTTAAAGGTTATAACGTGAATTTAAATTATATTTAAGTAGTAAATGAATTTAAATTTAAATTTGAGAATCAACACGGAAAGGGTATAAATTTTACAACAAAAACTCACACCGGGTCCCCTCTGTCTTCGGCAGCGCAAACACATGCGCGCTGCGCTGACATATTCCTTCTCAAATCAAATTTTTATTCTTAAGAAAAAAAAAAATTAAAAACATCATTTCTCATCGGTTAAAAAGTCGGACTTGGTCCCCACTGCCTTCGGCCGCGCAGTCCCGTGCGCGCAGCGCGCACAATTTAGGGAATGCGCGCACGGTGCACGCCTATTTCTTCCCCATCCTTTCAGCCCCTCCTAATTAACCTACGTATACCAATTTTGAACGGTCTAACTCAATTATCTGAGATGCAAAAGAAAACCTAATCAGGAAACCTCAAAACGTGTAAGTCTGGTTAAAACTTTCGATAATATAAAAGAACTTTAAAATATCTTTCGAATGATGTATTAAAAATAATTTAATCATAATTAGAAATTGAAATTTGAAAATATTACAGTGCCATCTGGCGGAAGAAATTTCTGTAATGTACTGTTCGATTCCAAATCAACAAAGCTTTCTAATGATGTATTACTTATGAAATTATTTTAATTAGTAGCTGAGATACAAATGAAAACTGATTCAGGAGACCTCAAAACGTGTAAATCTGGTGAAAACTTTCGATAATATAAAAGAACTTTAAAATATCTTTCGAACGATGTATTAAAAATAATTTAATCATAATTAGAATTTAAAATACGCGTATTAGAATAAAATTTAATTTCCAATTAAAATGTAAATTTTTTGCAAAATCGATGAAATTTGAACTGCAAGGCTGTCTTGTGATGTTAGGTTTGTATACCAAGTTTAGTGTGCGACATTGAAAAATTGAAGCCTTTCAAATTTGCAATTTTTAATCGCAGTACCAAAACACGTGACCTCATTAAATACCAGATGTTTCCCTTTCCGTTCAAGACTGTAGACTATCGTCTGCAAAGCTAAGATTCTTGTGATTTGTTGCCAACATTTTTTTATAGTTTAGTTAAATTTAAAAAATTGTCCGATCGATAAGCCGTTTAAACCATCGGATTAAGAAAAAAAAGCCCTTTCCAATGGTATCTTGTTTGTAACAATACGACTGATATTTCTAATTTATTTTTCACTTTTTCCGTAAAAATGTCACTTTTTAAGCATTTAATCATGAATTCTGGGTCATTTTTCGGTAGACATGGGTCGACGTTTTAATTAATATCGCCGCTAATTATTGTCGCATCGCTTACCGAATTATTGCGATGTCGAGATGAAGAAATTCTGCGTCTGTCGACACCGGTTTCGAGGCGCTGCGACCATTAGCGCCGGAGCTTTAGCGGTCACAAGGCATTTCTCACAGACAGACAGACAGACGCGCACAGATTTTAATAATATAAGGAGACTAGCGAGCTTCGCCCGCTAGCGGGTCAGTATTTTCAAATAAATCACTAAAATTAATGAATCACCGACAGTAACTTTTAGTGTTAAGGCTGTACATCAGTCAGATAGCTCCCTTTCTCCATTCCCATGTTATCCAATGGGATTTTCGTTGCTTGATTTTCTAAAAATATCTCATTCAAAAATGAAGTTTTTTGAATTCTGTTGTTTTAATATTACTCTTTGAACAGATAGTATTTTAGCTTAGTGAGCGATTTTTCGAAAAAATACATTTAAATATTCCATTTAGATATTCAAACTTAGAGTCCTAAATTTACTTATTGAAATAAAATATTTAAATTGATTTTTTTGAAAAATCGCTCACTAAGCTAAAAGACGACCTCTTCAAAGACTAATATTCAAAAAACAGAATTTGAAAAACTTCATTTTTGAATAAGATATTTTTAGAAAACGAAGCAACGAAAATCCCATTGGATAACATGGGGATGGAGAAAGGGAGCTATCTGACTGATGTACAGCCTTAAGAAAAGAAAAAAAAAATCATTTCTGATTGGGTAAAATGTCGGCCCGGGTCCTCACTGCCTTCGGCAGCGCTGCCCCGTGCGCGCTGCGCGCGCGTATTCATTCCCTGACGCTTCGTGCCCCCCCCCCCTCAAAAAAAAAATTCTGATTGGGTAAAAACTCACACCGGGTCCCCACTGCCTTCGGGAGCGCAGACCCATGCGCGATGCGCGCGCACGTGTGAGGCTATACGTGCGTTGCGCGCACATATTCCTTCTCAAATCAAATTTTTATTCTTAAGAAAAGAAAATTAAAAAAAATCATTTCTCATCGGGTACAAAGTCGGACCGGGTCCTCACTGCCTACGGCAGCGCAGTCCCGTGCGCGCGTTTAAGTTGAGGAATACACGCGCTGCGCGCGCGTATTTCTTCCCTGACCCTTCGTGCGCCCTAAAAAAATCATTTCTGATCATGTAAAAACTCACACCATGTCCCCACTGCCTTCGGCAGCGCAGACCCATGACGCGCACGTGTGAAGGTATACGCACGCTACGCGCACATATTCTTTCTCAAAACAAATTTTTTTCTTAAGAAAAGAAAATGAAAAAAAAAATCATTTCTCAACGGTTAAAAAGTCGGACCGGGTCCCCACTGCCTTCGGCAGCGCTGTCCCGTGCGCGCGGTGCACGCTAGAGATGAGACGGGCTCAGCCCGAGCCCGTAAGCCCGAGCCCGAGCCCGATCGGGCTCAAATCTTACGCAAGTCTTCGGGCTCCGGGCGGGCTCGGATTCAAGCTAAAAGTTCCGTTTATTTTATTCTTCACTAACTGAAAAATGTAAAAAAAAAAAAAAAAAAAAACTGGCCATCGCATCTCCTATCTACGCCTTGTCCCGTCTCCCACGGTGGTCAATGTTAGTAAAATGGACACACCGCGGGGTATATCTGCCTAGTTGTTTCTCTACTTCTTTGCTTGTTATTTGGGGTAGAGTCCTGCATCGAGTCGGGTCGACTAAATATTTTTCTTGCGGGTCCGGTTGACTGATTTCTTTTTACGTCGGGTTCGAGTTTAGTTTTCAGCTAGTCGGGTCTACTTGAGAACATCTTTCAAAAAACTTTTACCTTATTAAGTAGAAATGTGTTTGCGATATATACCATAGTGAATACAGGCTTACCCAAATTATTAGAGTAAAATAAACATCCGTATCGCACTGAAACAATTAACAAATACATCAAATATATCATTATTATCTTTTAGAATAGAAGCTGTGAAAAACAGACTCCTTCTTGTAGGATAATCAGATGTGTGATTCATCTGTTGTCGCTAAAATTCTTAACGACTTTATAAAAATCATCATTCAAACACATGTCGCTACTTTGGCGACTCATTTCAGATATATCTTTTCATATATAGTTATTAATAAACATTTTCAGAATATTAAATTTAAATAAGGTAAATATCTTACCTTATCGGTCCAGATTCGTGGGGACTGCCGGCCACTGTAGGTTCCTTTCTATTCATTGGAGTCGATTCAAGACATAAAGCCAAAATAATAGGAGATCAATTACGGCTACACACATTTATTACATACTACAAAAAACGAACACGAAGAACACACTGAGGAGAAAAGAAGAAACAGAACATTAATATTGGCGCGCAGCGCCATCTACAGGTTTTAGATTTGACCAATAATTAATACATTGGCCCCCGAATGAACATTAATTATATGTTCATTTCTAATTGTAATTATATCAATGATAATTTAAAGTTCACCCAAAAGTCATAGTTTGTAAATAGTTTTTAAAGTTTATTTAGTCCTTTTCAAAAATTTCAACTGGATAAATCAACTGGAAAGGACGTCTCAATGTACCTGTAGAGGTTTTTATCTCACAAGATCGAACCTTTCCATCTCTACCGGGAAACACTTGTGTTATTACTCCCAATTTCCACAAGTGCCGTGGCAATTTGGAATCGTGGATTAAAACAACATCATTTGGAGTATATTCACGAATACTGGAGTGTCGACTTGTCATGGCGTTTTTGAGCTGAAGAAGGTATTCCTTCTTCCATCTTGACCAGAACTGGTCCAATATTCTTTCCTTTTGATTAAAACGTTTGATATATGTTGCTGAAGTTCCAGGAAGCACATGTGGTTTCATATGCTCGATAGGTAGAGTAGTAAGTCGCTGACCTACCAAGAAGTGTGCTGGCGTAATTGGGGAAGGTTCTCCTGAGTCTGCATATGTGTATGTAATGGGTCGCGAATTTATTGACCCTTCAATTTCACATATAACTGTTGTAGTTGTGTGTGTGTTAAAGTGGTTTTGCCAACCACCTTTCTTAAGGCAGATTTTACAGATCGCACAAGTCGTTCATAGAAGCCTCCCCACCATGGCGACATTTCCATGATAAACTTCCATTTTATTTTATTACTACTATAGTAATCTTTAACGTCGGGATGGGTAATTATTTTCCAGATGTGCCTTAACTCAATATCAGCTCGATGAAAGGTTCGTGCGTTGTCGGAGTAAACCGTATGGCAAAGACCCCGCCTTGCTACTATTCTTCTGAAGGCCAATAAAAATGTTTCTGTAGATAGGTTCTCTACCAATTCTAGGTGCACTGCTCTTGTGATTGCGCATGTGCACAACAATATATATATTTTGCTATCCGTATTTCGGATGTATAAAGGGCCTGCAAAATCAAGGCCTATCACTGCAAATGGCGTTTGTTCATTGATATGATCTGCAGGTAACGGAGCTGATATCTGGGCTCCAGCTCTAGAATTAAATTTTATGCAAATTCTGCATCTTCTTAATACGCTTTTTACTGCCTGTCTGCCCTTGATTACCCAAAATTCCTCCCGTAATTGTACTAATGTATCATTAATGCCAAAATGAAAAACTTTTTCATGCGCATTTTTTATTAACAAATCAATTAATTTACCCTTTGAAGGCAACAGGATCGGGTGTTTTTCGTTAAAGGAATAATTTGATTTCTGAAGCCTTCCTCCGATGCGCATTATTCCTACGGAATCCAAAAATGGTGAGAACTCAATTAAATTTGAATTTTTAGAAATAGGTTCCCCATTTACCAAACAGTTTAATTCATTCGGAAAACTAATTTTCTGTGTATATTTAACCCACATTGTTTGCGCACTACCAATTTCTTCTGCCGATAATGGACCGCTAACTTTCTCGTTTTTAGGATTCGCGTTGTTAAGAAATCTCTTTATCCATGCCGTAATTCTGAGGACTCTTAAAATGTTACTATATTTTTCTAGATCCAATATTGGTTCAACTGTTTCTATACAGATTTTAAACTGAATTATTTTTTCAGGTGTTTTCCTTTTTTCCTCGGTAATATATTGCGTGTCTACCTTTTCCCCAATGTCATTACCTTTACCATTTAGCTCAGATAACCATTTTGGACCTTTAAACCAAAAATCATTATTAACTAACGCATTTGCGCTAATACCACGAGTAACTAAATCTGCGGGATTATCCTTTGTGTTACAATATGACCAATTTTCGGGTACTGACAATTCCTGAATTTCAACTACTCTATTTTTAACAAAGGGTTTCCATTGTTTCGCCGATCCCTTCACCCAGTGTAAAACAATAGTAGAATCTGTCCAATAAAATTTCTCGATGTTAATTTCCTTAAATATATCACAAATATATTTCGCTACTCTAGCTGCTATCACCGCTCCCATTAACTCCAATCTTGGTAACGTTAGTTTCTTTAGCGGCGCAACTCTAGCCTTTGACATAATCATACTTACATACATAACATTTTTTATCATTACTGATACCCCTAAAATATGCAACACAACCATATGCAAGTGGTGAAGCATCTGAAAAAATGTGTAGTTCTACACGCGAATTTTTCAAATCAACATACGTGAAATAGCATCTATCTATTCGAATTTCTAATAAATCCTTAATTTCGTTACACCACTTTATCCAAATTCCCTTAAGATCATCCGGTAATTCGTGATCCCAATCCATACCTCTTTCCCACATTCTTTGAAGAAAACACTTTATCCTAATTAAAAAGGGAGATATAATCCCAATAGGATCAAAAAATTTTGCAGCTGTATGTAATACATATCTCTTCGTACATACCGATATATCCAAATTTTCAACTATAGATTTCAAAGCTAATCCTAATTTATCACTATCTTTATCCCACACCAATCCAAGAATATTTATTACACTATCATTATTTACCTCCGAAAAAGAATCATTTTTATCCCACATGTTCTTTAATTTCTGTGAATTCGTACTAAACTTTCTTATTTCATTCCAGCCTTTGCTAAAATATTTACCGCAGTAGAAGTTAATTCATAGGCACCGTTTACGGTATCTGAGCCATAAAGCAAATCGTATACAAACAGAGCTGAATTTAACATTTCATAACTTATCCGGATAAATTTCCTTATATTCCTTAATGTGTTTCTTAATTGTTGCCGTTAAAAAGAAAGGAGAAGTTGTACAACCAAATGTAGCTCTGGTCATTCGCATTATTTTACAATTCTCGGTATCCTCGTCAAACCATAAAAACTTTAGAAAATTTCTATCGGGTTCCGCGATTTCTATCATTAAAAACGCCTTTTCAATATCTGCGCAAAACGCAATCTTAAACATTCGAAATCTATTAATTACATCCAAAATTGGTGGTGTAAGACATGGCCCTTTTACGAGACAATCATTTAAAGATTTACACCCCGATACTCTACTGGAACAATTAAAAACAATTCGTACCTTTGATGTTTGTTTTTCCCGTCTTACAATTTCTCTATGTGGAGCGAAATACTCTTTTTTTGAACGACCGCATTCTTCCACGATACCTAGTTGTTTTTGTTCTGTGATTATCTGCCTATATTGCTCGAAAATCCATTTATCCGCTTTTAATCTCTTTCTCAAATAATTGAATTATCGTCTTGCATTTTCAAAATTATTCTCAAATTTATCCATACCATGATCATTCCATAATAAATGAGTAACATAATGACCCTGTTTATATTCTAACTGTTTATCAAATTTATTTATTATTTCCTGATCGGAAGCAGAAATCAATTTATCATCATTTATTCCCAAAAAATCCAAAGACCATAACCTTTGCAAATCATTACCCGTAGAATCGGATGATTCATTTTTTTTCATGCATGGATGGTTTTCATGTAAACAAAAAGAGTTACCACATTCGATCTTTAACACGGTGGCGCCAGTAATTAAGTTGTCTGGGTTGTTTCCTGAATTATTATTGCCTGATAATGTCCATCCGAATAATGTATTTACAGCAAACAACGAACGATTAATTTTCTTTTTATTTTTTTGCAGTTTCCAAAATAAACCTGCGCCGATTAATATCTCTGGAGCCTTCGAATGGAATTGCGCAAATTTATTTTCTTCCCCCTCTCTCGAAACCAAAAATTTTCGAAATGATGCGTCATCCAGAATCTGTAACTTCGTAAAAGAGATTTGATTTACGACCAATGCCTCTACATAACATTTCTGTTTGTGGTTTTTTAAATGAGACAATTCGAAATTTACGACTGAATATTCGTTCGATTGGGGCTGTTTACACGAAAACGGATATATTATGACAGTTTCTTTTCTAATCACCGGCAATTTTAATTCACGGGCGAGTGATATGTTTATGAAATTTCTTTGGGATGCATTATCGAATAATACGGCACACTTTAGAGAGTTTAAATTAGAACTATTTGTTATTCTTGCGAAGCAAGTTTGTAAATATATTTCATTATTCTCAAGCGGATTTTGTACAGGACACTTATAGGACAATACAGAATTATCATTTTCGCAAGCACTGTTCTCAGAATTATTTGTTTGGGTATGTTCGATGTGATTTTTATCTTTCATATGAGCCGTTGGAGTTTCCGATTTTTGCTTATAGCAAATTAATGTATTGTGTTTTCCTGTACATGTGTCACATTTGAGACCCGATAAACAGAATTTTGCGGTATGTTTACCTCTTTTGAAACATAAATAACAGATTCCCTGTTTGCGTAAAGACAATTTTTTATCCTCTAAATTTAATTTACACATTTTACTGTCATGATCGTTTATTGCATCAACACAAAATATACATTTACTAACAGTTAATTTAAAGGCTGATGCCCTTTGCATTGTGTTAGAATTTTTATATCCCGAACCAGATTTCCGGTAGTAAGCATTATTATTATTATTATTTTCCGATGATTTTGAATCAAATCTGGAATTTGAGTTTTTATATCCGCTATTGTGAGTTTCTGCTTCGCGTTTTAAAAATAAAAAGGTTTTTTCCCTAGTCTGAACTTCTAATTTTAAATGTTTTAACAAATCTTGTACATCCCATTCCTCGGATTCTGTTTTCATTTTATTATAGTCTATCATAATACTGGTGGGTATTAATTTTGTAACAATTGGAAATAACAAATTTCCGTAAGATTTTAAATCCACGCCTAAATTTTCGAGAGATTTAATATTAACATCAAGGGCGTCGTGCAGTAAGCGTAATTCTTTAATTTGATTTGGAGATTTAACAGGGTTCAAATTTAATAACGCGTCAATTTTATATCTTATTATAATATCTTTTTTTCCGAATCTAGATTTTAATAAATCAATTGCAGTATTGTAATTTTGATCTGAGAGTGCTAAACCCTGAATAGCTGTTAAAGCTTGGGCTTTTAAAAAGCTGCGTAAATACACAAATTTCTGCACATTAGAAATGTTGTTGTTGTTATGTATTGTGATTTCATACTGGCTCCAAAATTCAATCCAGTTTTCTGGAGAACCGTCATAAACAGGAATTGATAACTTGGGTAATCTCACAGAACTAGCATTAATTCTTTCTAAATGCAGATTGGGTGTTTGCTCATTTCTTGGCTGCGATAAGATCGGAGTAACGTTTAAATTTTTAATTTTCTCTATCTTATTCATAATTTGAGCTTTTACATCAATAATTGAATCTCTATACTCTTGTCTCGTTTCTATTTCAGATTGTAGCTCGTTGAGATCCGTGATTTTGGCCTCAATTTGATCTTCAACTTCTATAATTTCGTTATTCTTTACTTGCAGTTTTTCTAACTGTGATTCTAATTCGAAAACATTTAACCCTTCGTCGGGTTCATTTAATTTTATATTTATCGTATTAATCAATTTCGTACATAATCCCTTTAGGGTGGAACGCTTTCGTTTTAACTTTTCTACTTCGCTTGCCATATTGTTAATTTATAAATTTGAACTATAGTATAAGTAACAACTTTAAATCATTTTTAAGGGCCTGGCAGTCCCTGTTCGGGCGCCAATAATTATGTCGCTAAAATTCTTAACGACTTTATAAAAATCATCATTCAAACACATGTCGCTACTTTGGCGACTCATTTCAGATATATATCTTTTCATATATAGTTATTAATAAACATTTTCAGAATATTAAATTTAAATAAGGTAAATATCTTACCTTATCGGTCCAGATTCGTGGGGACTGCCGGCCACTGTAGGTTCCTTTCTGTTCATTGGAGTCGATTCAAGACATAAAGCCAAAATAATAGGAGATCAATTACGGCTACACACATTTATTACATACTACAAAAAACGAACACGAAGAACACACTGAGGAGAAAAGAAGAAACAGAACATTAATATTGGCGCGCAGCGCCATCTACAGGTTTTAGATTTGACCAATAATTAATATCTGTTTTGATTACTCACATCCTTTTGAAAGAGACTGTGAATGTAAACTAATAATAAATAATATTTTTTTCTCTTGCAGATGTTTTTGAGAAGTTATTGAAATGTAATGTACGTAGATTTATATGAGAACGGATGTTTAGTAGGTGTCTGCAGAGCTGTATTATTTTATATTATTTTTTGTGTGTGATAAGCATTAAAGAAGAAACTATACAAACGCTAAACTTGAAACTCTTTGGGCACTTGAAATCACATTACACATACAGTCCGCTTTAAATTTTTTAAGCGCCAGCAGTCATTCATGTTTAAAAAATATACATCTAATATGTCATGTATACAAAGACACAGACATTATAAATTGTTATAACATTTATAGTTATTTAAATTGAGGTTTAGTAATAAGAAAATTAATTTGAAAATGAAAACGGTATTTATTTTTACTATTGTGTATGCGTTGCATAGCGTACCACTTTCAATATCGGGCTCGGGCTCTGATCACACAAAATTCTTCGGGCTCGGGCGAGCTCAGTTCAAAAATGTTTCGGGCCCGGGCGGGCTCGGATTGCCAAAATAGAGCCCGAACTCACCTCTAGTGCACGCCTATATCTTCCCCACCATTTCAGCCCTTCCTAATTAACCTACATATATCAATTTTGAACGGTCTAACTGAATTAGCTGAGATGCAAAAGAAAACCTAATCAGGAGACCTTAAAACGTGCAAATCTGGTTAAAACTTTCGATAATATAAAAGAACTTTAAAATATCTTTCGAATGATGTATTAAAAATATTTTAATCATAATTAGAAATTGAAATATTGAAATTTTAAAATATTACAGCGCCATCTGGCGGTAGAAATTTCTGTAATCTACTGTTCGATTCCAAATCAACAAAGCTATCTAATGATGTATTACTTATGAAATTATTTTTATTAGTAGCTGAGGTACAAAAGAAAACCGATTCAGGTGACCTCAAAACGTGTAAATGAAGCGAAATCTTGAATCCCACTTTCGATAATATAAAAGTACTTTAAAATATCTTTCGAATGATGTATTAAAAATAATTTAATCATAGTTAGAATTTGAAATACGCGTATTAGAATAAAATTTAATTTGCAATTAAATTATACATTTTTTATTTATTCTCGAAACCCGATGAAATTTGAACTGCAACTTCGTCTTGTGATGTTAAAAGTGTGTAGCAAGTTTGAAATAATTTCGAAGAAAATTGAAGCATTTTGAAATTTGCAATTTTTATTTCCAGTACAAAATCAGTAAAGCAGGAAGTAAAATCTATTTATTCTTTCGCCCGGCGCCATGGTAACCGAAATTGCGAAATTAATAAAACTCTTGTGATTTGTTGCCTCCTTTTTTTCATACTTTAGTTAATTTAAAAAAAATCTAATTGTCCGATCGATAAGCCGTTTAAACCATCGGATTAAAAAAAAAAAAAGCCCTTTCCAATGGTATCTTATTTGTAACGATACGACTGATATTTCTAATTTATTTTCCACTTTTTCCGTAAAAATGTCACTTTTTAAGCATTTAATCATGAATTCTGGGTCATTTTTCGGTAGATATGGGTCGACGTTTTAATTAATATCTCTGCTAATTAGGGTCGCATCGCTTAGCGAATTATCGCGATGTCGAGATGAAGAAATTCTGCGTCTGTCGACACCGGTTTCGAGGCGCTTCGACCATTAGCGCCGGAGCTTTAGCGGTCACAAGGCATTTCTCACAGACAGACAGACGCGCAGAGATTTTAATAATGCTAGCGAGCTTCGCCCGCTAGCGGGTCAGTATTTTCAAATGAATCACTATAATGAATGAATCACTAACAGTAACTTTTAGTCCTAAGAAAAGAAAAAAAAAAAAAAAAAAAAAAAAAAATCATTTCTGATAGAGTAAAATGTCGTCCCGGGTCCCCACTGCCTTCGGCAGCGCAGTCCCATGCGCGCCGCGCGTGCACAAGTTAAGGGATACACGCGCTGCGCGCGCGTATTCCTTCCCTGACCCTTCGTGCCCCCCCCCCAAAAAAATCATTTCTGATCGGGTAAAAACTCACACCGGGTCCCCACTGCCTTCGGCAGCGCAGACCCATGCGCGCTGCGCGCGCACGTGTGAAGGTATACGTGCGCGGCGCGCAAATGTTCCTTCTCAAATCAAATTTTTATTCTTAAGAAAAGAAATGAAAAAAAAAAATCATTTCTCATGGGGTACAAAGTCAGCCCGGGTCCCCACTGCCTTCGGCAGCGCAGTCCCGTGCGCGCTGCGCGCGCACAAGTTAAAGAATACACGCGCTGCACGCCCGCATTCCTTCCCTGACACTCGTGCCCCCTAAAAAAAATCATTTCTGATCGGGTAAAGAATCACACCGGGTCCCCACTGTCTTTGGCAGCGCAGACCCATGCGCGCTGCGTGCGCACGTGTGAAGGTATACGCACGCTACGCGCACGTATTCCTTCTCAAATAAAATTTTTATTCTTAAGAAAAGAAAATTAAAAAAATTATTTCTCATCGGTTAAAAAGTCGGACCGGGTCCCCACTGCCTTCGGCAGCGCAGTCCCGTGCGCGCTGCGCGCGCGCAAGTTAGGGGATACGCGCGCGGTGCACGCCTATTTCTTCCCCACCCTTTCAGCCCCTTCTAATTAACGTACGTATACCAATTTTGAACGGTCTTACTCAATTAGCTGAGATGCAAAAGAACACCTAATCAGGACGCCTCAAAACGGGTAAATCTGCTGAAAACTTTCGATAATATAAAAGAACTTTAAAATATCTTTCGAATGATGTATTAAAAATAATTTAATCATGATTAGAAATTGAAATATTGAAATTTGAAAATATTACAGCGCCATCTGGCGGTAGAAATTTCTGCATTCCACTGTTCGATCCCAAATCAACAAAGCTTTCTAATGATATATTACTTATGAAATTATTTTAATTAGTAGTTGAGATACAAATGAAAACTGATTCAGGAGACCTCAAAACGTGTAAATCTGGTGAAATCTCAAATTCCATTTTCGATAATGTAAAAGTACTTTAAAATGTGTATCAAATGACGCATTAAAAAAAATTTAATCATGATTAGAAATAGAAATATTGTAATTTAAAAATATTACAGCGCCATCTGGCGGTAGAAATTTCTGTAATCTACTGTTCGATTCCAACTCAACAAAGCTTTCAAATGATGTATTACTTATGAAATTTTTTTAATTAGTAACTGAGACAAAAGAGAAACCCATTCAGGACACCTCAAAACGTGTAAGTCAGGTGAAATTTCGAATTCCATTATCTACGGTAGTCGGTTAATGGAAGTAAATAGAAAAAGAAATATTTTTACCTTAAGTGTATTTGTGTCGTTTTGAAACTTTCGTCCTCTTTCGGCAGATAAAATGTCAGGCGTGTAAAGATAAAATTTAATTTGCAATTAAAATGTAAATCTTTTGTTTATTGACCAAAATGGATGAAATTTTAACTGCAAGTTTGTTTTGTGGTGTTAAGATTGTATACTAATTGAAATGTGCGAATTTTGAAAAATTGAAGAAAATAGAATATTGCAATTTTTAATCAAAGTACAAAAACACTTGACCTCATTAAATAGCAGATGTTTTTTCTTTCCGTTCAAGATCGTCTGCCAAGTTAAAATGCTTGTGATTTGTTGCCACCATTTTTTTTTAGTTTAGTTAATTTAAAAAAATCTAATTGTCCGATCGATAAGCCGTTTAAACCATCGGATTGAGAAAAAAAAGCCCTTTCCAATGGTATCTTGTTTGTAACAATACGACTTATATTTCTAATTTATTTTCCACTTTTTCCGTAAAAATGTCGCATTTTAAGCATTTAATCATGAATTCTGGGTCATTTTTTGGTAGACATGGGTGGACATTTTAATTAATATCTCCGCTAATTAGTGTCGCATCGCTTAGCGAATTATCGCGATGTCGAGATGAAGAAATTCTGCGTCTGTCGACACCGGTTTCGAGGCGATGCGACCATTAGCGCCGGAGCTTTAGCGGTCACAAAGCATTTCTCACAGACAGACAGACAGACAGAAAGACAGACAGACAGACAGAAAGACAGACGCGTACAGATTTTAATAATATAAGGAGATAAGGAGACTAGCGAGCTCTGCCCGCTAGCGGGTCAGAATTTTTAAATGAATCACTATAATGAATGAATTCTCAATATTGCATCTTATATTTCATTAACATTACTCTAAAGAAAAGAAATTTGAAAAAAAAAAAAAAAAAATCGTGATCGGGTAAAAACTCACACCGGGTACCCACTGCCTTTGGCAGCGTAGACCCGTGCGCGCACATATTCCTTCTCAAGTCATACTTGTATTCTTAAGAAAAGAAATTTTAAAAAATCATTTCTGATCGGGTAAAAAGTCGCACCGGGTCCCCACTGCTTTCGGCAGCGCAGTCCCGTGCGCGCACAAGTTAAGGGATACACGCGCTGCGAGTGCCGTGCGCGCCGCGCACAGGCTATGGGATACTCGAGCTGCGTGCGCCTATTTCTTCCCCACCCTTCCAGCCCCTCCTAATTAACCAATATATACCAATTTTGAACGGTCTAACTCAATTAGCTGAGATGCAAAAGAAAACCTAATCAGGAGACCTCAAAACGTATAAATCAGGTGAAATCTTTCGATAATATAAAAGAACTTTAATATATCTTTCATATGATGCATTAAAAGTAATTTAATCATAATTAGAAATTGAAATTTTAAAATATTACAGCGCCATCTGGTGGTAGAAGTTTCTGTAATCTACTGTTTCATTCCAAAACAACAAAACTTTCAAATGATGTATTACTTATAAAATTATTTTAATTAGTAGCTGAAATACAAAAGTAAACCTAATCAGGACACCTCAAAACGTGTAAATCGGGTGAAATCTCTAATTCCACATTCGATAATATAAAATTACTTTAAAATATTTTTCGAATGAAGTATTAACAATAATTTAATCATAAATAGAATTTGAAATACGTGTATTAGGCTAAAATTTAATTTGCAATTAAAATGTAAATTTTTTTCCAAAATCGATGAAATTTGAACTGCAACAATCCCTTGTGATGTTAACGGTGCACAGTAAGTTTGAAAGAATTTTGGAGAAAATTGAAGCATTTTGAAATTTGCAATTTTTATTCCCAGTACAAAAACCACGTGAACTCAATTGGTAAAAGATTTCGTTCTTTCGGCCAGATATCGTTTTCTCTGTCAATGTCAGTTGCCATTGGGCGTGTTCAGTAGAGCGCCCGATCCACGACCGGTCGAAAGATTCCGAGCCAAAGCGTTCAGTGGTGTCGACCGATCCAGAGTTACATCGTTCAGTGGAATGGACCGATCTCGACCGGTCATGGATCAGAAAGCCCAGAAAAATTTCTTGATCCATTGAGTCACGTGATGGATCAAATGCGCAATAGGTTGAAAATCAGGCTCTGATTGACATTACGCAGTGAAAACCTGAACAATGAACATCTGTTTTTGACAATGATTGTTTATTTGTTTGATTAGCTGAGGATTAATACAGATGTACCTATTTATATGCATTGTTTGTGCTGTAGAAAATAAGGTAAGTAATTCCATAAAATGCTAAACTATATTATGTTTATTTATTTATTGTGTAAAAAAGATTTTTTACGTAATAACGATTTTCGATACGTAATTTTTTTTTATTGATGAACGTAACATTCAAACATAAAATTAAAACAAAAATTTACACAATTTTAATTGAAACAAAAAAATATATATATTTTTAATTCGGACGCTATCATATTTTGTTAATTTAATATATAAAAATAAGCTGGGAAAAATTATATTTCTTTTTTTTTTCAGACAAAGCTTTTCATTCATGCGATTGTTTTTTGTTTACAAATAGAAAAGTTTGTAAACGATTGTATTTTTTACCTTTAAAACAATAAGTTAACTATAAGTAAATAAATTAAAATCCTTCCACATATTTTTAATTTAGGTAAAAATAAGTTTAAGGTGCCAATTATTAAATTTAATAAACAAAACAGACTGTAAAAAAAGTAGCTATAAAATTATGCAGTGTTGTTTACAGTGCTAGTTTATTTTAATATTCAGTCGGTAATAAGAGAAAAAGCTCTTTATATTGATTCATAAATCGTAGAAGAAAATAAGATTATTTTTTATATAAATCCATTATATTAACTGAACAGCATATTTCATATTATATATATATATATATATATATATATATATATATTTTTTTTTTTTTTTTATTTATTTATTTTTTTTTTTTTAAAAAAACGTTTTTGTTGTACATTTCTGTTCATAATAAAATTCGAAGAGAAAGAAAGGTGTTTTAAGTGCTCATTTAAGATAAATCTACTCTGCTCCTTTAAAAATAAATGTAACGTAACATTCTTAACATTTTCATGATTAAAATTTATACGTGAATTTAGAAAAATCATAACCAAAGTAATGTATTAAAACAGGAATAAACTACTACGTCAGAAACGCCAAAGAAAAATTATTGAGGTGCATACAGCTGTTTCGGTAGCCTAAAGCGTACCGTCATCAGTGCAAAAAGAATTCTGAATCTTGAGAAGTGCTCGTATATATAGGAGAGGGACCGGATTTAGTTCAACCAATAGGAATACGGAAGAGGTGGGGAGTGTGGCCAATAGGAATTAAGGAATGTGTAGCTGTGTAAACAGTAGAAAAAATTAAGGAAATGTGGACTGAATGTAAAATTTCCAACAATCAGACAAATAGGGAACAGCGGAATCACAATTTACAAGGTTTTTAAAATTTTTATAAATATGAAAAGCTTCAAAGAAATCGAGTTCATGAATGGATTTAGGCCTGCAAATTATTTTAGCTGAATTAAATTTAAAATTATGATTTTCCTCCCAGCAATGTTTAGAAATAGCCGATTTATTGGTTTCTTGTTTGCGGACGTAATTCATATGTTCTTTTAGACGAAATTTAAGACTGCGTTTAGTTTGGCCAATCGACAGTAATATCCAGTTTACATATGGAATAGAAGATAATGGCTCCCTTCCATTTCTTGATACCCTCGTCTCTCGCACTGTAAATGGATTTTCAACCACTGTCTATCGTAAAAATTTTGCAGTCTCCCTTCCTCCCCATGCGCGTTCATGTCACCCACCTAACCAAAAAATGGCTGCTTTCTATACTTTTGTAAACCGTGCCCTTAATATTTGTTCAAATCCTATTTTATTGAAATCTGAAATTAAATACCTGAAAGCCATCGCAATTGACAGAGGTTATGACCCTTCCATTATAGACAAAGCTATCCAAAAATTACAACTCCCTCGTATTTCGTCTACTAAATCAGTCACATCTAATATCAGTATTGTTTTACCCTATTTTTCTAAAACCAGTCAAACCATAGCTAAAATTCTCAAACAATATGATTTTAAAATAATATTTTCGCCTTCCAATAAACTGACCTTTTCTCAGTTAAAAGATCCTATTGATATGCATAATTCTTGGGGCATTTATAGTATTTCCTGTCAGTGTGGTTTATCATATATTGGCCAAACTAAACGCAGTCTTAAATTTCGTCTAAAAGAACATATGAATTACGTCCGCAAACAAGAAACCAATAAATCGGCTATTTCTAAACATTGCTGGGAGGAAAATCATAATTTTAAATTTAATTCAGCTAAAATAATTTGCAGGCCTAAATCCATTCATGAACTCGATTTCTTTGAAGCTTTTCATATTTATAAAAATTTTAAAAACCTTGTAAATTGTGATTCCGCTGTTCCCTATTTGTCTGATTGTTGGAAATTTTACATTCAGTCCACATTTCCTTAATTTTTTCTACTGTTTACACAGCTACACATTCCTTAATTCCTATTGGCCACACTCCCCACCTCTTCCGTATTCCTATTGGTTGAACTAAATCCGGTCCCTCTCCTATATATACGAGCACTTCTCAAGATTCAGAATTCTTTTTGCACTGATGACGGTACGCTTTAGGCTACCGAAACAGCTGTATGCACCTCAATAATTTTTCTTTGGCGTTTCTGACGTAGTAGTTTATTCCTGTTTTAATATTCCAACGCCAAGTCTCCTGCTATTATCAAAGTAATGTATATTAGTAATTTGTCAGTACAACCAATTAATAGCTTCTTATTTTTTGTTAGCAGAGTACAGAATTCTACATTAATAAGAAAGAAGTAAAACTGTTATTACATAAAAGATCTTTCTTTCTTTTCTTTCTTTCTTTCTTTTTTTTTTTTTAAGAAAAAACGTAATATAGTTTAGCATTTTATGGAATTACGAATTAAAAGTCCAGACAAAATAAACAACAGAAATTCAACAAATAACTTGCTAATCTAATACAGGTCAAATTAGATAAATGGCGCTGCTCCTATCACGTCAAAATTGTTCCAAAGCGTTCAGTAGATTCCTGGCCCGGTCCGGGATCAGTGACGTCATCGCCCGGTCGAATTGATCCATCTCGGGCGCTCTACTGAACACGCTCATTGTAACCCACCACATGAAGTCGAATGGATCAAGATCGCGGTATTCAATGGTTTTATGCCTAAAATTAAAAAAATTATAACTCATTCAGTTTTTGAAAAAAACCTTCAATCTTTTGAGAAGTGAATTGTCGAACCGAGATCTATCTATATATATATATAAAGATTTATCTTTAAAAGGTTTTGAGTTATAAAATATTTTGTGAAAAAATCGATGTTTCGCAAAATCTAAAAATATGGATCGCTAAACCGTAAATTTAAAATGTTAATATGGTTCGAAAGAGGATTAAATGACCTTTCCAAATATACCAATTGTTAAGAAATAGGTCTGTTATTCTTCCGTTCTGGGCGTTCAAAAACGACGATCGAGAAAAAGAGAAATTTTGGACCCTTTTTAAAACTTAAAAAAATAAAAAATCCCTTAAAAAAAAAAAAAAAAAAAAGATACCGTAAGAATTGGTAATAAATGCTTCTCTCGTGATACAGATGTTCAATATCTCCAACAGTTGAGCAGCGATGGGTTTACAAAAACCTACGAAATTTTCTCTCTCTGCTTTTTCTTTGAGGAAAGCGGTTCAGGCGGAAAATTACGGTCGCCTGGCTTTTTGAATCGTTTCTTGATTAGACATAGTTGGACGTTTTAATTAATATCTCCGCTAATTAGGGTCGCATCGGTTAGCGAATTGTTGCGATATCGAGATGAAGAAATTCCACGTCTTCTGGTACCAGTTTCGAGCCGCTGCGACCAATAGCGCCGGAGCTTTAGCAGCCATAAGCCATTTCACACACACACAGACATATGCGCACAGATTTTAATAATATAAGGAGACTAGAGGGCTTCGCCCGCTAGCGGGTCAGTATTTTTAAATGAATCACGACAATTAATGAATCACTAACAGTAACTTTTATTTAAGAAAAGGAAAAAAAAAAAAAAAAACATTTCTGATCGGGTAAAAAGTTGCACCGGGTCCCCACTGCCTTCAGCAGCGCAGTCTCGTGCGCGCGCGTATTTCTTCCCTGATCCTTCGTGCCCCCTAAAAAAAAAATAATTTCTGATCGGGTAAAAACTCACACCGGGTCCCCACTGCCTTCGGCAGCGCAGATCTCTGCACGCGCACATATTCTTTTTTAAGTGAAACCTTTATTCTTAAGAAAAGAAAATTAAAAAAAATCATTTCTCAATGGACTAAGTCGCACCGAGTCCTCTCTGCCTTCGGCATCGCTGCTCCGGCCTATTCCTTCCCCGCCCTTCCAGCCTCTCCTAATTAACCTACATATACCAATTTTGAACGGTCTAACTCAACTAGCTGAGATGCAAAAGAAAACCTAATCAGGAAACCTCAAAACGTGTAAATCGGATGAAATCTCGAATTTCACTGTTGTTTATTAAACACTAGCCGCCTTCGGCGACCAGCTGGTTCGCGATCCTTGAAAATTTCCACTTTACAAAACTCCCGCTCGATGGCGCCTGCGGGGCTTTTTCCCGTTTCAGGTTCTACAACAGCTTATTGACATATAGTGAAAACAGCTTTATTGAAAAATTTTACCGCAGTAAATTCCCGCTCGGTAGCGCCTGCGGCGCCCTCTTCCAGTAACAGCCTGTTCGCTCACCATGTAAAAGACCTTTGAAAATTCTGATCGTGGCAAATCCGCAACCCGGTGGGGCCTACGGTCTCCCAATCTTCTTCCTATAAGTAATTTACTCATGATCTGAATTGCAGAAAATTGGATTATTAAAATAACAAAGCGCCCTCTGGCAACAGAGATTTGCAATATTTACTCCTCAATTTCAATTTAAATGACTTTTAAAATGATATTTTACATATGAAATTATGTTAATAAGAAGCTGAGATACAAAGGTTATAACATTGTTATAAAAAAAAAAAAATTGTCTGATTTTTTCGTGGTTTTTCTCTAAAACTTGCGTAACTGTGGGCTAAATAGTGTTAAAAATCTTTAATACGAAATGTGAACGGTGTATCAGAATTTGAAACTCTGCAAAATATAAAAGAATAAAGGCATTCTAGGTTTTCCAATGTTTTCTCCGAAACTCCCGTTCCTTTTCTATATCCCCCCCCCCCCCTAATAATTTTACACTCGAAAATTTCCGCAATCGATTTATCTTGCCTTAAAACCTAATGATACCAATTTCAAACGCTGTAACTCTTTTATTTTTTCCCCTTTACTCCCCCCCCCCTCCCCGTCAAGACCTTCCTAGTAATTCTACACTTTCAGAAATATTCACAATAGAATTATTGAGCGTTAAAACCAAATACTACGAAATTGCAACGGCATATCTCAATTTAAAATACTGTAAAATATAAAAGAAAACCTAATCTTGCATTGTCTTTTGGTCACGTGAATCGTGATAAATATAATTCCCAATAAAAATGTAATTTTTTTTTTTGTTTATTCACATATTTTCTTGAAAATTTAACTGTATTTAACTGTAAGGTGATTCAAAATTTGAAAATTGCATTTTTTCTTCATGGTCATAAAATTACCGAACAGTGATAAAAATTGAGGGAGGGGGTGGTGTCTCTAGAAAACGGTGGGTAACTGGGCAAAATGGGAGTCATATTCGGATTCAGGAGGTCATTTTACATAAGAATAAACAAGAATAGTATCAGGGGTCGATTTTTTTTTTTTTTTTTTTTTTTCTTTTTAGCAGTGCAGTGTTATCTATTGATTTTAATAACACTTGAAAAATTTTAGACCCTTCCAAAAATTAAATTCTGTGTCCGACAATGAATAAGGCCAAAATTTCTAGCGAAATGGCTTAAACTGGAATTGTGTTTGGTATGAAATTAAGTCTATTCTTGCTGTGAAGATATTACACTGAATAAAATATCCTAAATGCATTTTTTCTAAAGAAATATTACTTATATTCCATGTTACCATATTTTTATTAACTTCTATTCTTGTTTGTTTGTGTGTGTGTGTTTATCCGGTACAAATCTTGCAGTCTATTTTTAACTAACTTCCCTACTAACTAGACATTTGAAACTTTCACAGTAGCTCAGTACCCTGTGACAACACAATACTTCGAAGTCAGATTTTCGAATAGTTTCTTTTAATTAATTAAAATATGAAAATAATAAGCTCCTAATAGCAATAATAATTATAAGATAAAATACTTTTTATAAACCATGTTTTTAAATTTTCTGTTGAATCATAGCTGTAGAACTAACTACATTAGCACTTTATCAATGCGTATTGTTTCGAAATTGTAAATAATTGTATTTATTTTTGTATTATAAATTCTTTCAAGAGGCTTAATAAGTTGATAAAATGTCAATTTTCTGCATTTTTAACTCTTTTTCGCGTTAAAATAGCTTAATTTCCCCTTTAAAACGCATTAAAAAGCTCCAATAGGCAGGTAATGGATTTGGCGACAAATTTGGCGACTTTTGGCGAGAAAATCCTTATCGATATTCCAAAAATGAACGTTCTAATGTGATTTGTTTAGCGTTACGGGAAATTTGAATAAAAAAAAAAAAAATCTGGTGTGAAACAACCACACGACTTCCATTACGCACTATTACACATATTATATGCATTTTTGAGAGATAATGCGATCAGAAAACGTAAAAGTGAACTAAAGAGAAAATCGTTAGAGCCGTTTTTGAGATACCAACTTTTACAAAAAATCAATTATTGACCGGAAAACAATAATTACATACAAAAGGATATTTAAAAGTGAGTTAATATGGCGAGTTTGAAAAAAAATCCGTACAGCTGTTTTTAAAGGAATGCCCTTGAGAGACCTGAAATTGAGCTATTTATACAGGACGCCTATCAATTTTCCTGAACTAACCAACTATATCATTCGAAAGGACATCTAATAGAGTGTTTATATAGCAAATTTGAAGAAAATCGTTAGAGCCGTTTTTGAGATACGGACTTACGGTCCCACTTCCGGTTTCCGATGTCCTACTTCCGGTTTTTCAATTTTCACCAAAATTTGGAAATTTCATCTGTACACCAGACGTATTTCAATTCTAAAGTTTCGTAGCTCTATCTTTATTAGTTTCTGAGCTATAATAGCCAGAAGATTCTCCACATACATACACACACACACATACATACACACTGACCGATTGCCAAAAACCACTTTTTTGGACTCAGGGCACCTTAAAACGTGTAAATCAGGTGAAAACCCGATATCGAATTTTCAGACCGAATACAATACTTCCATTACCTACGGTAAGTAGGGTAATGGAAGTAAAAAAGTTGGTTTTAAAAATAAAATATTAATCCTTTCAGAACAACATATATTTGCATCATGAACTACATTAGCACTTTATCAATGTGTAGAAAATCTTTAATGTGATAATGACGTCAATTTTTGCCAGATGCATAATTTAACTTTTTACAATTTTTTAACGCTCACGTTTAATTGTATTTATTTTTATGTCGAAAGAAAATGAACTCGTAAACTTTTTTGGCAACAATTAAATTTATAGCTAATATTTTAATGACTATTTTTATTGCTATTAGGAGCTTATTATTTTCATATTTTAATTAATTAAAAGAAAGAAAACTATTCGAAAATCTGACTTCGAAGTATTGTATTGTCACCGGGTTCTGAACTACTGTGAAAGTTTCAAATGTAAGCTAGCAGGGGAGTTAGTTAAAAATAGACTGCAAGATTTGTAAAACTCATATGAATTAATGGTAATAGTAGTAGTTAACTAGGAAAAAAATTTGTGCTTGTGAGAGTAAATTTTCAATATGTGGGTCTTTCGAAAGATCTCGCCATACCTTTAAAACGAATGGTTGAACTATAGATCTGTGATAATTTAAAACAAAGTTATCGATTTTTTTTTTTTTTTTTAATCTTTTAACGAAAAAAAAAAAAAAAAAAAAACTTGGGGGGGGGGGGATTTATTTCTTCTGATTTGCAAAAATTTGACATCTTTCGACATTTAATGATAATATAATTCTGTCAGATAAAAATCGTTTGCATTTATAATGGAAAATAATTTGTTAATTTAATAAATAATTTGTATTGAATAAATTTCGTGTAAAATTATATAGAAGAAAGTCACGTGGTGGCCACGTCATACTAGTTTGGAGATATGATCAGAAGACATAAAATTGACCTAACGAAGTATAAACCTAAACTATTTCCAGTAAGTTAACTGTATCTCACATTCTATAGTGAATAAATCCATTAAACTTCATTCATGAGGTGGCCATTATGGAAATTAATGTTAGCTTAATTTGGGGGCTTTTCACTCGTGCTTACTGTGCTTTTCAGCTGACTGGTGCTACTTTTAATTGCATTCTACGATTTTCCATACGATTGTCTCATCTATAATTAAAATTAAACCGAAATGCAAAATGCATATGCAAAATGCTTATTGTGAGAAGCTATGTTGATTAAATTTTTATTCCAGTTAACATGCATATTAACTGGTAGGTGGCGCTGTTATGTAAAAAACCATAGAAGAAAATTACTGTAGTGACTGCAACATGCCAATTTAGATTTTCAATTGGAAATTAATTATTTTTTGTACATAAGTCGTGAATATTTAATTGTATTATATTTAGATGTGATTAAAAGTTGAGAGACATGTATGGATAAAGTTTGATTAAATCGAAAAATGTAAACACCCCTGTAAGGTGGATACCTCTTTAAGTTGGTGGACATTTTTTCTGGAACCGTACGTTACGTGTCGAACTTCGCTGTAATATTAATGCCCTTTTTTATATTCCTGACTCATACTTATGCTGAACATAGTTTATCAAGAAGAAATATGGACATTAAGTACGACCACAACAGGAAATGTTTGAATTTTCACTGAAGGTGGTTGTTACTTGATTCCTGATTCTCGAATAAACAAAGAGCGTTGTATATTTTGCGTGCAAGGTAATTGGATCGCGATTGTTCAGGCCGGACGTGGGTGGACAAGTATCTTGCGATTTCGCTTTGTAGAACTCTTTTTTTTTTTGGGTCATACAAACTTTGGAAAACTATTTACGTCGTCAACTGATGCGTGAAGTGTTGATGTATCGCATGTGCATGGCTTCATTGTTAAATTGATTTATTTTATGTTATTGAGGATATGTTGCGTCAGCCAAATGTTTGCTCATTCAAAAAATAATCTTGATAAATATTTGATCATCGATTTAATTATTTTATTACGCTTTTCAATTAAGTTGAAAAGTTTTTATGGTTTTTACAGATCGTCTGTCTGCTCTCTTATCTCTATAAATATTTTTAGAATACCCTGAAACTTAAATATGCTAATTAAGTTCGCTATCGCGTGATTCCTGTAGAGAATGGTATAGCTAGTACTATCAGTTTGTGTACAAGAAGCCCCGCCCCCCCCCCCAAAAAAAAAAAAAAAAATAAATAAATAAATAAATAATAAATGCATGACATTCATGATTCACAAGGGACGTTCAAGTTAATTGTTTTTGTTTTACAATCTATCGTATCTTAAATCATGTACTGCCATGGAATCTATTACTTTTATGGGGACAATCCCGCGGACAGCCGTGACCAATGTTATTCTATGGGAAAATTTGTTGCGACAATTACACATTACCTAATATATATTTTTAAATTCTGTTTTCGCAGTCAGAAAATTCATAACCGTTAAATGAGTACTTATTTTTGAAAAAATCATTTTTTTTTTTTTTTTTTTTGAGTTCAAAAATGCGATTTTTCACAAAATGCATTTTTCTCATTTTCTAGTCGCAAAATGAAATACTAAAATTTTAAAAAATCAATTTTTGGAAAACAAGTACTAATTTAACGCTTATGAATTTTCTAAATGTGAAAACAGAATTGAAAAATATTCATTAGGTAATGAGTAATTATGTAAACAAATTTTCCCATTGAATAACATGGGCCAAGGCTGCCGGCGAGATTAGGTATTGTCCGCTCTTCTAGAGATGGAAATACCGCTTATGCAGAAAAATAATACAAAATAATGTCCAATTTTAAAATGCTAAGTGATTTAAATCTTTTTTTTTTCCCTACCATGCATTCTTGCATGTTACTGGACACATCTGTGTATTCAGTGTTTTATATCCCAATAC
Organism: Salticus scenicus; assembly: GCA_963930645.1. NCBI lineage: Eukaryota > Metazoa > Arthropoda > Arachnida > Araneae > Salticidae > Salticus > Salticus scenicus. Next base: position 414,783,495 of record OZ005648.1, read on the forward strand.
AGAATCAGTTAAAAAAAAAAAAAAAAGTATAAAATACAAATTATTTTTTTATCTTGCGATTTAATTTGGGAATTCGGGATGAAAGTAATAAATTTCTTGATTTCAAAATGAATACCCAGTTTTGTGACACACTGATTAACATTCATACAAATTTCTACAAGGTTCGAATGAAAACAAATTCGCATGAAGTAACATTAAGTGGTTATTCCCGAAATTTGCAACCCAAGAAAAGTAAATTTACAATTTTGTAAAAGCTTTTAAATAATAAGAGCGATATTGTTATTGTTTTATAAAAGTATTATATAGCTTCATGCATTTTATAAATATGTACTGTCTGGATATTTTTAATCGCATTGATTTTGACAATTTTCATCGTTCTTTGTTTCTTTAAATATATTTTTAGCATGTCTCCTTTTTATAAAAATATATACCCTAATGTATATTTTGTTTTGTGTTAAAAATAGCACAAAGCAAGATACACTTTAGGGAATATGAGAAAATTGCCCGAAATGCATATTCAAGTTCTAAGTCCTCTCCTCATCTCTAAACTACACTAAAATTTTTGTTATACTATACGATGAGTATGCAGTATACAGGCCTATAGATATACATTCAATTTTATGCTTTCTCTTTGAAAGTTTAGCTATAAAGATGTGATTATGTGTGATTTTTTCCCTAGAAGCAAAATATTTAACCCGATCAGGTTATCATGGGTCTTCTATTCATAACTTTTGAACAAACTGAGATAATTGAAAAATTCAGATTGCATAATAAAATTTAAAAATGGTATTTTTACGGAAAAAATCATGGACACGATGGATAGGATATATGGATTCTAAGATTTGAGACAAAAGAAAAATGGCTTGGGTCTCCAACGACCCACGATAACTTGATCGGGTTAAGGTGTTGTCACGCATCTAATAAATATAAATATATATATACTAGCAGGCTTTGCCCGCTTCGCTGGTCATTATATTGAAATGAATCCCCAAAACAGCATATCATTAATAATAATAAAATATCTTAAAAAAAAAAAAAAAAAAAAAAAAAAAAAAAATCATTAAAATCCGTCAAAATCTAATTTTAAGTTCCTGCTACTTTCTGTCGCGGTATTTCCGCTCGTCACAGTCGAGTCTGGAGCCCCAATGCCTTCGGCAGTCCCTTACCTGCTTTTTACTCCCCCTCCCTCGCGGTTACAGTTGAAAGTTTTACAAAATCTCATCAAAGTGCATACTTCGCACACTTAATTAACACCCACACACCAAAATTCGCCATTCTTAGGTAATTTGGACGGATTTAAGCTTCAAAATGTGGTTTTTGCCCCGCCCGCCCCAAGAGGAAGGGGGGGGGGGAGGGTAAATTTCCAAAATTACTTTATATTGCATGTTGCATACACATACCTAACCGACACATAAAAAAATTGAGATCCTGAAATTATTTAAAGCTGAGCTATGCTTTAAAACTTTTTTTTTTTTTAATCTCTCCCCCCGTTCTTAAAGGAGGGAAGGAGGAGGGAATTTCGCAAAATCTCTTCATACTATGAGTTAGATACATATAATCGTCCCTTACATAAAAAATTTCCAACCTTAGGTAATTTAGTGCAGCGTTACGTATGAATACATGTTTTTGCCCCCCATTCTCCAAAGGGCGGTAGGGTGGAATTTCATAAAATCCCTTTGTAGTGTGTGTTCAGTTCGATTTCCTCGTGTGTTGAGTACCCTTCTTCTAAAACCTTTTCCCTTCCCTCCCCCCTTAAAAATCCAAAATTCCAAAATCGCAGAAAATAATTTTTTTGTACTCAAGTCTGGTCTTTCCATCTGCAATTTCTTCACCGTTAAGTAATTTGGAGCCGAGTTAAGCCTTCTGCCCCCCAAGGGGGACAGGGGGGGGGGTATTTCGCAAAGTTTCATCTTAGTTGGGGGCCAGGCTCCGAAAACCAACCTGGTCACTAAAATTTGTGACCCTCTTTCCCACAGAATCGTCATGGTAGTGTTGAGTCAGTGAATCAGTGAGTTTACTCTTTTATATGTACAGATTTGTTTATATTTTTATGGACTACTTGGCTTAAGGTTGCTGTCACAAAAATAGAGTCCTTGGCGTAAAATGTCCTATCTACTTCAGTATTAAAATTAAAAATATACCCAGGATTATCAACTAATAAAGCTCTTTAATACAGATCTGAATTAGCTTTCATTTTCTTATTATTTAATTTTGATAATAACGTTATGTTGCCATGTGCCTAAGCAAATTTAATATTTATTATTTTTTTTATTATTATTCGCGTGAAATATTCTTTGGCAACAATTAAAAATTAAAATAAATTATTTTAAAGTTTTATTTTAGAAGAAATAACTATATTATATATTAATTAAAAATTTACATTTTTTTTTTCGGTATAAATAGTAGCCTATGTCTTATTCCAGACTATTATCTATCTCTGTACAAAATTTCATCCAGATCCGTTTAGCCGTTGGGGCGTGATTGAGTAACAAACATCCATCCAAACTTTCGCATTTATAATATTAGTATAGATTAGTTATCATGTGCATGTGTTAGATTGAGTTATTTTGCTGTCAAATTGACAAAATTTTAATTTTGAATTTCAAAACTCTGTCGTTCTTGGCGCTTATTGTATTTGGTGATCAAAAACGTAATACGAAAATATGCATGCCAGATGTGTATTTTCGTAATATACATTGTACGAAATATTGTTTCATATTATTCATCACTCTCTTAATATAAGTTGTTAAATAACCATGATTTTTGAAAGGAATTAAATTATGTTCGCCAAATAATTTGGCGATATTTTTTTTTTTTTTTCTGCTAAGGATGACCGATATCAAATCTATTCCGCTGCAACATATTAGTATCTTATATCAGATACTTTATTTAGACATTTGAAAACAAATTTGACTTCAAATTATGATAGAATATTTATCATTTTCCTTTTAATTAGTATATTAGTTGGATATTTATTGTGTAAATATCATCTTTTGAAATGAAATGCTTGTGTTTTCAATCAAATATGGAAATTTGCCATTTTTTTTCCCTAGATTTTTTAAATTAAAAATTCAAATTTTGTCAATTTTACAACAAAAATAACTTAATCTAACGCATGGACATGATAATTAATACATACCTATACCTAAATATGGGGATTAAAATCGCAAAATAATTTTCCGCGATTTTTAATAATTTTTTACAAAAAATCCAATGACGTTTAACATAGGAAATATTTTTCTTGCATCCACGAACGGCCAGTGACGTCATCACTTCGCTTGCGTATTAGCACTTTATCAATGTGTAAAAGAAATTTTTAATTAAAAATGACGTCAATTTTTGTGAGATGCATAATTTTTTTTATATAATTTTTATCGTTCACGTTTAGATAAATGTATTTATTTTCCTGTTGAAAAAAAATAAATAAATTCGTTTTTTTTTTTTTTTTTTTTTTTTTTTTTTTTTTGGCAACAATTAAATTATGGATAAATATAAATGGCTAATTTTTTGCTATTATTAGCTTACAAAATTGCTATTTTATGCATAAAAATCGCAAAAACAAATTTTTTTTCGGAATAAAAGGTAGCCAACTTTTTAAGTTAGGGTATAAGCTATCTCCATTACAAATTTCATCGAAATCCGTCGAGCAGTTTTGGCGTGAAACTCAGTCAAATAAACGGACATTCACATTTATAATATATATAAGATATATATATTGAAGATTAAACGATGTAATGGCCAAGCAGGGTTTAACCTGGCAAAAAAGATTCTTTAGCATTTTAGCTAAAACGTATAAGCAATATTTTAGCTTTTTCGAAAATTAATTCTTTGAATAGAATTGTTTTCTTTTTCTTAACTTGGTTATCCCCAATTTTGTTTTCTGTTTGTTTTGTTCACTGACGATTTTAACCAAGCATATATTGTGATTTAAGATTTAAGAAAAATGAATCAGCAAAATTTTGTTTCGATTTCAACAAACAGAATACTGGCATTGAGAATACATCTATGAAGCAAATTCTTAATTATGTTTTTAAATATTTTTGCATTTAAATTCAACCATTCAAAGTCGAAATTAAATCCGAATATACTAAATAGATAATAATTCCCAATATTTTTAGTGATTTTGTAATTTCCGTCCACGAATATTTGTATAAAAACTAGAGGTAGTTATATAAAGATATTTTATGAAGTAATCTAGTTTTAGCTTTTTAGCGAAATTCTTACTGACATAGTTTAGCAAAATACAATATCTTTTAGCAAAATGCTAAAAAAACTAATGGCAGTTTAAACCCTGTGGCCAAGTACCAATCTCTGCTAATTGCATTACTTGTCTGTTTTGTTTCTAATTTGTTTATTCTTTTTTCGTCGCAAGAAAATCTTTAATTTTGGAAAAAATAATTTTATTCTTTTGGACAAGCTAGTTTGTTTAAAAAACAACACTTTATTTGGAAAAATGAAATTGGAAATACATTGTAATATAATTTTCTAAAATATGAATCAGTAGAATTCTTTTGTATGAGATCCTAATTATCTTAGTTTAAAAATTTTATTAAAAGGGGGGGGGGGGGGGGTCAAATTCAGGGTGGCTAGCATTCAGGGAAGGGTTATGAAATTTAGAAAATCTGGAAAAGTCGGGAGCAATCAGGGAATTTTGTGAAAATAAAGTTATATTAATTATTAAATTATTAATGCTATTTTAAATCACTAAATTTCTTGGTAATGTCATAAAATTCTCATGGGAAATAAACAGTAAGAGTCAGGGAAAAGTAGAGGAAAACATCTCGAAAAATAGTCAAGGAATTTAGAAAAGTTTAAATGCTAGCTTTAATTGAATTATGAGAAAATTTATTATGGGTGTTATATATGGAGTTTGAAAATTTGATATCTTATTACATGCAGATGGTGATTAAATTGAAAATAGCACACCATAAGTAATGGAAATATTTTATTCTGTCAAATTTCGACACCGAATTTTCTCCTGATTTACACGTTTTAAGGTTTACTGAGTCCAACCCAGGTTTTTTTTTTTTTTTTTTTTAATTAAACCTAGAGTAACACTATTGGGTTTGAAATTTATTTCAAAAGAGAGCAGTTTTAGACTGAAAGAAAACACTTATTAAAAAATAATAGTAATTAATTATAATGAATTAAAAATTAAATGACCTTCATAAATGTTTGATTTAAATTGAGGAATAAAAGTAAAATGAATTCTTATTTCATTCTATTCAGTATTTTATCACAATTTTGAATTTAACTAATTTTTTATTAAGTTATTTTATGTAAAATTAAAATTGGTAACAGAAGCAGAAGCAAAATGTTTTAACCTTTCAATGTATCATTTTCATGTTACAAATAAATACAAAATTTCGTTTAAGTAAAGTAAAAAGAGTTCACAAAAAATCTATTTTTAAATTTTTGTTATTATAATATTGATACTGGCATATTTCATTCATATTTGAAAATTTTTTATTTTGGAATACAGAACAAAATTATCACTGCGCGCAATTTACACTCACATGTCAGGAGTCGATCTAGATTTTAATTTTAGGAGCCCATTATTGTGAAATTTTTATTTAGGTCAATTTTTATAGGTCAATTCCAAATGTTAACTTTTGGAGCTGCATTTCTGATCCACCACACAATATGACCAGTCCAAGATACACTAATTGTACTGGGGTCAAGGTACACCACTTTGTTACTGAAAACGAAATTGCTAATCATGATGTTCAGGCAGGGTTGGCACGGTTTAAACCAACTGGTTTTTTCCCCATAAAAACCAATTTTTTTTTTTTTTTTTTTTTGGTTTTTTTCCTTTTCAAAAAATTTAAAATTTTTATTCCATTGTTCCTTTTTTAATTGAAATTTATAAATTATTTTTATGTAAAAGACTTTTACTTTTAATTCAATTTATTTCACTTTTAATCTAGCAGCAGAGAAGGTTTTAGTTATGTGTTTTATGTGTGACTGGCTGGCTGTATTAAAAATTATTATATATGGACAAAGAAAAAATAAATCTAGAAATCATAGAAGAAAAATGTCTATATTAATTATCTTAAGAATTTATAAATAAAAGGGTCGAAGGCTAAATACAGTAAAGTAAAATAAAATAAATAGTAATGGAAATCACATTTATTTTGTATAAGATATAAGGTGAAAATTGTATAATTAAAAAAAATTGCTCTCATCTTTGTTTTATTCAAAACTGAACAAAGTGGTCTTTAACCCTTTAAGCGTGTAGCGTTTGCTCCCGCGCGTGCACTGCAGTGGGGAGTGTTTCTCGCGATAGTAAGAAGGAGTAAGCGGGCGCGCTGCATTGGAGATATATTCTCTCGCATGCTACAATAAATAAAATCTAAAAAAGGAAAGTAATAACTAAGTAAAGACATAAATATATAATTAAATATATGTACATTATCTAGTAGTTTCTTTTGGTGTGATAAATTTTAAAGCATGGAATGTTACAAAGAGCAACCCCACAGTCTGGACTGGACACCATATCATTGTCTCATTTCTAATCTTCTTACCGTTTTTATTAGACGCACTAGCGAGCTTCGCCCGCTAGCGGGTCAGTCTTTTCAAATGAATCACTAAAATTAATGAATCACTAACAGTAACTTTTAGTGTTAAGAAAAGAAATTAAAAAAAAAAATTAAATTATTTCTGATTAGGTAAAAAGTCGGCCCGTGTCCCCACTGCCTTCCGCAGCGCTGCCCCGTGCGCGCTGCGCGCGCGTATTCCTTCCTTGACCCTTCGTGCCCCCCCCCCCTCAAAAAAAAAAAAATTCTGATCGGGTAAAAACTCACACCGGGTCCCCACTGCCTTCGGGAGCGCAGACCCATGCGCGATGCGCGCGCACGTGTGAGGGTATACGTGCGCTGCTCGCACATATTCCTTCTCAAATCAAATTTTTATTCTTAAGAAAAGAAAATTAAAAAAATCATTTCTCATCGGGTACAAAGTCGGACCGGGTCCTCACTGCCTACGGCAGCGCAGTCCCGTGCGCGCTGCGCGCGCGTATTCCTTCCCTGACCCTAAAAAAGTCATTTCTGATCGTGAAAAAACTCACACCGTGTCCCCACTGCCTTCGGCAGCGCAGACCCATGCGCGCGCACGTGTGAAGGTATACGCGCGCTACGCGCACACATTTCTTGTCAAATCAATTTTTTTTCTTAAGAAAAGAAAAAGAAAAAAAAAATCATTTCTCATCGGTTAAAAAGTCGGACCGGGTCACCACTGCCTTCGGCAGCGCTGTCCCGTGCGCGCGGTGCACGCCTATATCTTCCCCACCCTTTCAGCCCTTCCTAATTAACCTACATATATCAATTTTGAACGGTCTAACTGAATTAGCTGAGATGCAAAAAAAAACCTAATCAGGGCACCTCAAAACATGCAAATCTGGTTAAAACTTTCGATAATATAAAAGAACTTTAAAATATCTTTCGAATGATGTATTAAAAATAATTTAATCATAATTAGAAATTGAAATATTGAAATTTGAAAATATTACAGCGCCATCTGGCGGTAGAAATTTCTGTAATCTACTGTTCGATTCCAAATCAACAAAGCTATCTAATGATGTATTACTTATGAAATTATTTTAATTAGTAGCTGAGATACAAAAGAAAACCGATTCAGGAGACCTCAAAACGTGTAAATGAAGCGAAATCTTGAATCCCACTTTCGATAATATAAAAGTACTTTAAAATATCTTTCGAATGATGTATTAAAAATAATTTAATCATAGTTAGAATTTGAAATACGCGTATGAGAATAAAATTTAATTTGCAATTAAATTGTACATTTTTTATTTATTTTGGAAACCCGCTGAAATTTGAACTGCTACTTCGTCTTGTGATGTTAAAAGTGTGTAGCAAGTTTCAAATAATTTTGAATAAAATTGAAGCATTTTGAAATTTGCAATTTTTATTTCCAGTACAAAATCAGTAAAGCACGAAGTAAAATCTATTTATTCTTTCGCCCGGCGCCATGGTAACCGAAATACGTCTATTGTGAAATTAATAAAAGTCTTGTGATTTGTTGCCACCTTTTTTTTCATACTTTAGTTAATTAAAAAAAATCTAATTGCCCTATCGATAAGCTGTTTAAACCGTCGGATTCAGAAAAATCGGACCTTTCATTTGATACCTTATTTGTAACGATACGACTGATATTTCTAATTTATTTTCCACTTTTTCCGTAAAAATGTCGCTTTTTAAGCATTTAATCATGAATTCTGGGTCATTTTTCGGTAGACAAGGGTGGACGTTTTAATTAATATCTCCGCTAATTAGGGTCGCATCGCTTAGCGAATTATCGCGATGTTGAGATGAAGAAATTCTGCGTCTGTCGACACCGGTTTCGAGGCGATGCGACCATTAGCGCCGGAGCTTTTGCGGTCACAAGGCATTTCTCACAGACAGACAGACAGAAAGACAGACAGACAGACAGAAAGAAAGACAGATGCGCACAGATTTTAATAATATAAGGAGATAGCAAATAACACATCGTCCTGTGTCTTGTTGGTTCTCGTTTGCAGGGTGTGGCAGGTATATAGTCTGCAAAGTGTCTTCATGTAAGACGCAATGGATTATCTGCCTCACTTTTTCTTCCCGTATTTCCTGGCATGGCTGTAGACACTTGATATTTACGTAATATTTCTTCAATGACTGCAATTGGAAAATACAACAGTTTTATATTTTTGTTAGTTACCTTGCTCTGTAGAATAGATGCATTGAAAAGACATTGATCAAGCCTATGCCTGAAATTTTTTTTGTAGTATACTTTCATTCTTTTCCATACTGTCTCATAATAGGATAAATTTTGGTCCGCTCTGTCCACACCTCCCATTGATAAATTGTAATCTATTACAACCTTTGGCTTTTCAACCTCTTTTCCATTACAAGAAACTTTACTCATTTCAATATTGTGGATTCTACTCAATAAATGAACATCTTTTTTATCTTTCCATTTCATTGCAATTAGTTTTCCGTGTTGAAAAGCAATAATGTCACCCTTTCTAAGTTTTGATGATTACATTTCTTTTGGAACATCTTTGCGGTTCACTCGAACTGTCCCGTACGAGTTAGTTTTGAATGATATAAGTTTATCACAAAGATCTCGTTACATATAAAAATGATCGGCTGTAAGGCAGTATCCTTGTAGAGCAAAGGTTGGATCAAACTTAGCACAATTTGCGATGTAAAGCTTTCCTTGTTGAAGTCTGGGCTTAGAATCATCCCCTTTCCTGTATATAAAATATAATTCTATATGTAACCTGTGTCTGATTCACAGGGCATATAGAATTTCAATCCAAATCTAGCTCTCTTCAAGGGTATGTATTGTTTCCAAGAAAACCTCCCTTTATGTAACATCAAGCTTTCATCGATGCTAATGTCACGCTCAGGAGTATACAGACAGAGATCGAAATTTTCCCAAAAGGAAACTGTAAATGGGCCATATTTTTCGAAGTTTCCAGCAAGGATGAGTTTCTTCATCCATAGTTTCATTATTTGAAAAATGTAGAAACTTGCTTGTCAAAGAAAATCTTTGCTATGGCATAACTTCAGCAAAAAAAGGAGTGTTCAACATTTTCTACTTTGACCAATAATACCAGGCTGTCACGGGCTTCAAAACAATACCCTGGAGTAAAAGAAGAGCTAAATAAATCCATATTTCAGATGCAGTTACCGGTTTCCACTCAATCACTCGAGATCTAACTTTCAGTACACTTATGTTCTTTCACAAAAATTGTTCTGCATATATATTTGTTTCCTCTACTATAGTTTTCACCAATTCCTTAGTTATGAATAGTTGGAAAAAATCTAAGGAATTATCAATATCTTTTTCCTGAAAATTTATTCCAGGCTTTCCATGAAATTTAAAATGTGGTGGAGCTGGAGTTGCACTTGAAACTTTACACCCTTCTCGCACAGAATCCAAATTATTTATTTCCTCATCTAACTCATAACTATAAATATTTGTATCAGAATCAGATCTACTTTCAAAGTCAGAATGATCCAAAATGTCATCTTCTGAATCACTGGAATCGTTCGATAATAACGGTCTTTTCTCACAAAAGTGTCTAGCTCTAGAAACACTGCTACAGCTCGCCATTTTCACCAGAATGCGAAAATCAAACACACCAGTTTTCCCAAGAAATTGTATTTCACTTTACGAAACTACTAATGCCATCTAGTGGCAAATTTTGAAAACATAAAGTGTTTTCCTATAAGGATATGACGAGATATTTCCGTCAAACACGTTGAAATGCTGTCGTTAAAATTAGATGACGAGTAGGACTCGTCAAACCCGAGTATAGCGTAACATTCCGATGACGAGGTGAGTTCGTCAAAGACGCTTAAAGGGTTAACTGGGTATTTGTTATAATATGACAATCAATAGCAGTCCATTTTCTTATCTCCTTATATTATTAAAATCTGTGCGCATCTGTCTGTCTGTCTGTGAGAAATGCTTTGTGACCGCTAAAGCTCCGGCGCTAATGGTCGCAGCGCCACGAAACCGGTATCGACAGATGCAGAATTTCTTCATCTCGACATCGCGATAATTCGCTAAGCGATGCGACCCTAATTAACGGGGATATTAATTAAAACGTCGACCCATGTCTACCGGAAAATGACCCAGAATTTATGATTAAATGCTTAAAAAGCGACATTTTTACGGAAAAAGTGGAAAATAAATTAGAAATATCAGTCGTATCGTTACAAATAAGGTATCAAATGAAAGGTCTGATTTTTTCTGAATCCGACGGTTTAAATAAATAGCTCATCGATAGGACAATTAGATTTTTTTAAAATTAACTAAAGTATGAAAAAAAAGGTGGCAACAAATCACAAGAGTTTTATTAATTTCGCAGACTAGCGAGCTTCTAGACGTATTTCGGTTACCATGGCGCAGGGCGAAAGAATAAATAGATTTTACTTCCTGCTTTACTGATTTTGTACTGAAAATAAAAATTGCAAGTTTCAAAATGCTTCAATTTTCTTCAAAGTTATTTCAAACTTGCTACACACTTTTAACATCACAAGATGAAGTTGCAGTTCAAATTTCATCGGGTTTCGAGAATAAATAAAAAATGTACAATTTAATTGCAAATTAAATTTTATTCTGATACGCGTATTTCAAATTCTAACTATGATTAAATTATTTTTAATACATCTTTCGAAAGATATTTTAAAGTACTTTTACATTATCGAAAGTGGGATTCAAGATTTTGCTTCATTTACACGTTTTGAGGTCTCCTGAATCGGTTTTCTTTTATATCTCAGCTACTAATTAAAATAATTTCACAAGTAATACATCATTAGATAGCTTTGTTGATTTGGAATCGAACAGTACATTACAGAAATTTTTACCGCCAGATGGCGCTGTAATATTTTAAAATTTCAATATTTCAAATTCTAATTATGATTAAATTATTTTTAATACATCATTTGAAAGATATTTTTAAGTTCTTTTATATTATCGAAAGTTTTAACCAGATTTGCACGTTTTGAGGTCTCCTGATTAGGTTTTCTTTTGCATCTCAGCTAATTCAGTTAGACCGTTCAAAATTGGTATATGTAGGTTAATTAGGAAGGGCTGAAAGGGTGGGAAAGATATAGGCGTGCACCGCGCGCACGGGACAGCGCTGCCGAAGGCAGTGGGGACCCGGTCCGACTTTTTAACCGATGAGAAATGATTTTTTTTCATTTTCTTTTCTTATGAATAAAAATTTGATTTGAGAAGGAATATGTGCGCGTAGCGCGCGTATACCTTCACACGTGCGCGCGGAATCGCGCATGGGTGTGCGCTGCCGAAGGCAGTGGGGACACGGTGTGAGTTTTTACAAGATCAGAAGTGATTTTTTTAGGGGGCACGAAGGGTCAGGGAAGGAATACGCGCACGGGACTCCGCTGCCGTAGGCAGTGAGGACCCGGTCCGACTTTGTACCCGATGGCGATGAGAAATGATTTTTTAAATTTTCTTTTCTTAAGAATAAAAATTTGATTTGAGAAGGAATATGTACGCGCATCGCACGTATACCCTCACACGTGCGCGCGCAGCACGCATGGGTCTGCGCTGCCGAAGGCAGTGGGGACCCGGTGTGAGTTTTTACCCGATCAGATTTTTATTTATTTTTTTTTTTTTTAGGAGGAGGGGGCACGAAGGGTCAGGGAAGGAATACGCGCACGGGGCAGCGCTGCCGAAGGCATTGGGGACCCGGACCGACTTTTTACCCAATCACCCAATCAGAAATGATTTTTTTTCTTTCTTTTCTTAACACTATAAGTTACCGTTAGGGGTTCATTAATTTTTGTGATTCATTTGAAAATACTGACCCGCTAGCGAACGAAGTCCGCTAGTCTCCTTATATTATTAAAATCTGTGCGCATCTGTCTGTCTGTCTGTCTGTCTGTGAGAAATGACTTGTCATAGCTAAAGCTCCGGCGCTAATGGTCGCAGCGCTTCGAAACCGGTGTCGACAGACGCAGAATTTCTTCATCTCGACATCGCGATAATTCGCTAAGCGATGCGACCCTAATTAGCGGAGATAATAATTAAACCGTCGACCCATATCTACCGAAAAATGACCCAGAATTCATGATTAAATGCTTAAAAAGCGACATTTTTACGGAAAAAGTGGAAAATAAATTAGAAATATCAGTCGTATCGTTACAAATAAGATATCAAATGAAAGGTCCGATTTTTCTGAATCCGACGGTTTAAATAGCTTATCTATAGGGCAATTAGATTTTTTAAAATTAACTAAAGTATGAAAAAAAAGGGGGCAACAAATCAAAACAGTTCTATTAATTTCGCAATAGACGTATTTCGGTTACCATGGCGCCGGGCGAAAGAATAAATAGATTTTACTTCCAGCTTTACTGATTTTGTACTGGAAATAAAAATTGCAAATTTCAAAATGCTTCAATTTTCTTCAAAATTAATTCAAACTTGCTACAAACTTTTAACATCACAAGACGAAGTTCCAGTTCAAATATCATCGGGTTTCGAGAATAAATAAAAAATGTACAATTTAATTGCAAATTAAATATTTCAAATTCTAACTATGATTAAATTATTTTTAGTACATCATTCGAAAGATATTTTAAACTACTTTTATATTATCGAAAGCGGGATTCAAGATTTCGCTTCATTTACATGTTTTGAGGTCTCCTGAATCGGTTTTCTTTTGTATCTGAGCTACTAATTAAAATAATTCCATATGTAATACATCATAAGATAGCTTTGTTCGTTTGAAATCGAACAGTAGATTACAGAAATTTCTACCGCCAGATGGCGCTGTAATATTTTAAAATTTCAAAATTTCAATTTCTAATTATGATTAAATTGTTTTTAATACATCATTCGAAAGATATATTAAAGTTCTTTTATATTATCGAAAGTTTTAAACAGATTTGCACGTTTTGAGGTGTCCTGATTAGGTTTTCTTTGCATGTCAGCTAATTCAGTTAGACCGTTCAAAATTGGTATATGTAGGTTAATTAAGAAGGGCTGAAAGGGTGGTGAAGATATAGGCGTGCACCGCGCGCACGGGGCAGCGCTGCCGAAGGCAGTGGGGCCCCGGTCCGACTTTTTTACCGATAAGAAATGATTTTTTTTTTTTTCATTTTCTTTTCTTAAGAATAAAAATTTGATTTGAGAAGGAATATGTGCGCGTATACCTTCACACGTGCGTGCGCAGCGCACATGGGTCTGCGCTGCCTAAGGCAGTGGGGACCGATCAGAAATTTTTTTTTGAGGGGGGGGGGACACGGAGGGTCAGGGAAGGAATACGCGCATGCAGCGTGCACGGGGCAGCGCTGCTTAAGGCAGTGGGGACCCGGGCCGACTTTTTTACCCGATCAGAAATGATTTTTTTTTTTTAATTTCTTTTCTTAACACTAAAAGTTGCTGTTAGTGATTCATTAATTTTAGTGATTCATTTGAAAATACTGACCCGCTAGCGGGCGAAGCTCGCTAGTCTCCTTATATTATTAAAATCTGTGCGCATCTGTCTGTCTGTGAGAAATGCCTTGTGACCGCTAAAGCTCCGGCGCTAATGGTCACAGCGCCTCGAAACCGGCGTCGACAGACGCAGAATTTCTTCATCTCGACATCGCAATAATTCGCTAAGCGATGCAACCCTAATTAGCGGAGATATTAATTAAAACGTCGACCCATGTCTACCGAAAAATGACCCAGAATTCATGATTAAATGCTTAAAAAGTGACATTTTTACGGAAAAAGTGGAAAATAAATTAGAAATATCTCTCGTATTGTTACAAACAAGATACCATTGGAAAGGGCTTTTTTTTCTTAATCCGATGGTTTAAACGGCTTATCGATCGGACAATTAGATTTTTTTAAATTAACTAAAGTATGAAAAAAAGGTGGCAACAAATCACGAGTTTTATTAATTTCGCAGATGACTGTCTAGACGTATTTCGGTTACCATGGCGCCGGGCAAAAGAATAAATAGATTTTACTTGCTGCTTTACTGATTTTGTACTGGAAATAAAAATTGCAAATTTCAAAATGCTTCAATTTTCTTCAAAATTATTTCAAACTTGCTACACGCTTTTAACATCACAAGACGAAGTTGCAGTTCAAATTTCATTGGGTTTCGAGAATAAATAAAAAATGTACAATTTAATTGGAATTTTTTTTTTTTTTTTTTTTTTTTTTTTTGTAATACGCGTATTTTAAATTCTAACTATGATTAAATTATTTTTAATGCATCATTCGAAAGATATTTTGAAGTACTTTTATATTATCGGAAGTGGGATTCAAGATTTCGCTTCATTTACACGTTTTGAGGTCTCCTGAATCTGTTTTCTTTTGTATCTCAGCTACTAATTAAAATAATTTCATAAGTTATACATCATTAGATAGCTTTGTTGAATTGGAATCGAACAGTAGATTACAGAAATTTCTACCGCCAGATGGCGCTGTTATACTTTCAAATTTCAATTTCTAATTATGATTAAATTATTTTTAATACATCATTCGAAAGATATTTTAAAGTCCTTTTATATTATCGAAAGTTTTAACCAGATTTGCACGTTTTGAGGTGTCCTGATTAGGTTTTCTTTTGCATCTCAGCTAATTCAGTTAGACCGTTCGAAATTGGTATATGTAAGTTAACTAGGAAGGGCTAAAAGGGTGGGGAAGATATAGGCGTGCACCACGCCCACGAGACAGCGCTGCCGAAGTCAGTGGGGACCCGATCCCACTTTTTAACCGATGAGAAATGATCTTTTTTTTTTCATTTTCTTTTCTTAAGAATAAAAATTTGATTTGAGAAGGAATATGTGCGCGTAGCGCGCGTATACCTTCACACATGCGCGAGCAGCGTTCATGGGTGTGCGCTGCCGAAGGCAGTGGGGCACGGTGTGAGTTTTTACCCGATCAGAAATGATTTTTTTAGGGGGCACGAAGGGTCAGGGAAGGAATACACGCGCGCAGCGCGTGTATTGCCTAACTTGAGCGCGCGCAACGCGCACGGGACTGCGCTGCCGTAGACAGTGAGGACCCGGTCCGACTGTGCACCCGATGAGAAATGATTTTTTGAATTTTCTTTTCTTAAGAATAAAAATTTGATCTCAGAAAGAATATCTGCCCGCAGCGCACGTATGCCCTCACACGTGCGCACGCAGCGCGCATGGGTCTGCGCTGCGGAAGGCAGTGGGGACCCGGTGTGAGTTTTTATCCGATCAGAATTTTTTTTTTTTGAGGGGGGGGGCACGAAGGGTCAGGGAAGGAATACGCACGGGGCAGCGCTGCCGAAGGCAGTGGTGTCCCGGGCCGACTTTTTACCCAATCAGAAATGTTTTTTTTTTTTTTTTTAAATTTCTTTTCTTAACAATAAAAGTTACTGTTAGTGATTCATTAATTTTAGTGATTCATTTAAAAATACTGACCCGCTAGCGGGCGAAGCTCGCTAGTCTCCTTGTATTATTAAAATCTGTGTGCATCTGTCTGGCTGTCTGTCCGTGAGAAATGCCTTGTGTCCTCCAAAGCTCCGGCGCTAATGGTCGCAGCGCCTCGAAACCGGTGTCGACATCGCGATAATTCGCTAAGCAATGAGACCCTAATTAGCGGAGATATTAATTAAAACGTTCAGCTATGTCGATCGAAAAATGACTGAGAATTCACGGCTATGTGCTTAAAAAAGAGACATTCTTAAGGAAAAAGTGGAAAATAAATTCGAAATATCAGTCGCATCGTTACAAATATGGTATCAAATGAAAGGGCCGACTTTTCTCAATCCGATGGTTTAAACGTCTTATCGATCGGACAATTAGATTTTTTAAAATTAACTAAACTAAAAAAAAATGGTGGCAACAAATTAAAACAATTTTAATATCGCCGACGATCGTCTACAGTCTTGAACGGAAAGAGAAACATCTGGTATTTAATGAGGTCAAGTGTTTTGGTACTGCGATTAAAAATTGCAATTTTGAAAAGGCTTCAGTTTCTCAATGTCGCACACTAAACTTGGTATACAGACCTAACATCACAAGACAGCCTTGCAGTTCAAATTTCATCGATTTTGCAAAAAATTTACATTTTAATTGGAAATTAAATTTTATTCTAATACGCGTATTTTAAATTCAAATTATGATTAAATTATTTTTAATACATCATTCGAAAGATATTTTAAAGTTCTTTTATATTATCGAAAGTTTTCACCAGATTTACACGTTTTGAGGTGTCCTGAATCAGTTTTAATTTGTATCTCAGCTACTAATTAAAATAATTTCATAAGTAATACATCATTAGAAAGCTTTGTTGATTTGGAATCGAACAGTACATTACAGAAATTTCTACCGCCAGATGGCACTGTAATATTTTCAAATTTCAATTTCTAATTATGATTAAATTATTTTTAATACATCATTCGAAAGATATTTTAAAGTTCTTTTATATTATCGAAAGTTTTCACCGGATTTACAATTTTTGAGGTCTCCTGATTAGGTTTTCTTTTGCATCTCAGCTAATTGAGTTAGACCGTTCAAAATTGGTATACGTATGTTAATTAGGAGGGGCTGAAAGGGTGGGGAAGAAGCGCATCCCCTAACTTGTGCGCGCGCAGCGCACACGGGACTGCGCTGCCGAAGGCTGTGGAGTCCCGGGGCGACTTTTTACCCGATCAGAAATGATTTTTTTTTTTTTTTTTTTTTTTTCTTAAGAGTAAAAGTTACTGTTACTGTCATTCCATGTCACATCATCCAGGCCATGACACCCTCCGACACAGATTTGGATGAAATTTGGTACAATTATAGAGCATTTCATACTGATTCTAGGAATGTCAATTATTTTGAGATCAGTGAAGTAGTTTTCAAGCTATCAGCATTGATGTACATGGAAAAATGGCCGATTAGCTGCCATTTTGAATGTTATATGTAAATATATAAATGCTTGTTACTCTTATTTTTAACATATAGAACCTTAAAAAAATTTTTTGGTTTATTTAGAATATAACATGCTTTTATTTACCAAAATTTTGTTTTCTTAAATCTTTACAATTATTTATAATAGTGACTTTTTGTTGTTTTTCTTCATATGTAATTTGAGTAACTTTAGCAGGCAATTTCTTCCATTGCCCCTTCTTCAATTTTCACCAAATTTTGTATACAGGTAGCCCAAACTATGTTTTTATGACTGATAAAAAAATTTTGATGGGCACTTAACAGGATTTTCATTTAAACAATTTAATCTTAACCTCCTCGACATTACCCCTTCCACAAAAAGATGGTTTCGTATTTCATTCTGATTTTAATATAAAACCCATGTTTTCCTATGAGATTTTCTTGTTTTATAACAGAATTTAATTACACAGCTTATTAAATACTTGAAAACTAAGAAAAAAAAAACTTAACTAGATTTTTTTTCTCTGCACTTCCTTTTTTTCATAATATTCTGTATGCAAAACTGCATTTAATTATAAATCATTAAATATCTAATTAACTATGATAAAATTGAAGTATCTTATACTATTAAGTGAGCAATATTTGTATATTTCACTGTTCTCGAAAACGGTAGCTCGGACAGTCACGAGATTTAACACAAAGGTGCCCCCCGAAGGATCATTGTGCACATCGAAGTCAGAATTTCGAATTTCTGTTTAGTTTTCTTTTAATTAATAAAAATATGAAAATAATAAGCTAATAATAGCAAAAATTAGCCATTTAAATTTAATCCAAAATTTAATTGTTGCCAAAAAAAAAAAAAACGAGTTTATATTTTTTTTCAGCAGGAAAATAAATACATTTATCTAAACATGAACAATACTACACCTCGCAGAGCTTCCAAATTTGGCATCTCCGTGTTTGGCATATAGGTACCTGGGACCCTGCAGATGTGCACCTCATCGAGGTTATTTCGAATTTGAAATTTTTAAATTAATGTTTTTTCGATTTTAAACATTGGCTTTTATGTTTCATTTTTCATGAATTTATTCTTCGATTGTAATCGTCTGCGTATCTTAAGAACGGCTATATTATGCAATTTATTTTTTATTTAATACATTTATTTGAGGGTGAATCATTTTTCTCTTTTTAATTTATTATATTTATTGAAAATAAAATGGTAATGCAGTAGAAAAAATTAAATATATTAAATTTAAAATTTAAAAACGTATTTATAACAGTTATGTTTATGTATAATTTTTGTAGTATAACAACAATTATTTTTCATTTGTTAATTTAATTTCTTTAAAAGTTTTTTTTTTTTTTTCTAATTTATAGTATTTGTCAGGAAATAATGGTAGTATATAGTAGAAAGGATTAAACTGATTGGAATTTATTTGTTTTTTATGTATTTAATTCCTTCTAAAAGAAAATCTACTTTTTATTTTATTTCATTATATTGGTCGGAATCAAATTGTAATACAGTGTAAATAGCATGAGCAATAAAATACTTGGTTCAAAAACTAAAATATTTAATAGACGCTAAGATACAGTTATCTTTAAAATTGTAGTTCTTAAATAATGGCAGATCCACCTATCGTCAATAAATACCCATATTGAAATACATAGGAAAGAGATTTCTGCAGGCAGTGGGGACCTGCTCCCGATACAGTGCGGCCAGAGAAAGAGCTGTCGTAGTCAACGAGTACCCGATGCGAGGTCTAGAGCAATTCCAATGTAATTATTTTAGTTTTAGTTCCCCATCATACTATAGGTATGGGGAACTTAGGTAATCGTGAAAATTTTCAACCTCGGTTTTTTGACTTTTCTACACGTTTTCAGGTGTGAGGAATCCGAAAATGACAAAATTTCTATGGTGTCTGTTAGTGGGTTAGTCTGTTAGTGGGTCAGTCCGTTAGTTTGTTAGTCTGTGTACACGATATCTCAAGAACAAATTGTCGCAGAGAGGTCAGATCAGTTTTAAAATATTACTTTCGACACTGGCAAGAACCCTATTGATTTGCAACATTCGAATTAAAAAACTTCCTAAGTTATTAGAAATTTACGATTTTCTTAACACTGGAGAATAGGACAAAAATTCACTTAAACGTGCATTAAATGGAAACTTTTTACTGTAAAAGTGTCAGACCAGTTTTAAAATATCAGTTTGGATGCCGGAATGAACATCAGTAACTATAAATATGCTACTTTGAAAATTTCGCAAGTTATTGGAAATTTACGATATAGATATTTAGAGATATTTTCATCGTAAAGATGTCAGATTACTTTTGAAATATTATTTAGGACACTGGCATGAATATTAATGACTATGAATTTTTCAATATAAAGATTTCGTAAGTTATTGGAAATTTACGAATTTCTTAACATGTCAGAATAGAGCAAAATTTCACATAAACGTCAATCTTGAGGGATATTTTCATCGTAAAGATGTCAAACCACTTTCGAAATATTATTTAGGATACTGGCATGAATATCATAGACTATGATTTTTCCAATTAAAAATTCGTAAGTTATTTAGAATTTACGATTTACTTAACATGTCAGAATAAGGCAAAATTGAGCATAAATTTCCATTTTGAGGATCCTAAATACATTAGACAACTTCAAAATTAAGTTTATGATATTTGTTTGAACATGATTGAATACAAATATTCTACTAGGAAATTTTCGTAAATTATTCGTAATTTACGATTTTATCAACATAACGAAATTGTAAATATTTCATATAAATATGAATTTTGAGGTTTATTGCATTGGAAATAGTAGCATGAAAACTAAACAACAGAAATGACCCTGATAAAATAAATTAATAAATTAGAATAAGATAATTATATCGAAGTGAACGGTGGATAGCCTGTTAGGCGGGGATTTCATTCTGTCACTGTATCAAGCTTTGGTCAAATTCATTTCTTTTAACATGATTATAATATGTCTCGCACTAGAAATTTCTGAGAACATAAATATGATGGGGAACTGAGCAGAGTCCACCTATGCCAACTAGTTTATTTATTATGTGATATGAAAAATAAATGATCCAATTCTTTTAGAGATTCATTTAAATATAGTGGCTAGCGAAGCGGGCATAGCCTGCTAGTATAAAATAAAAGCATAATATTATAAAAATTGAATGCATTATAATACAGTTAGTTTTCACTATTAATAAGAAAAATTGTTTTAACAAATAATATTTCATACATAAACCAAAACACGATATCTATCAATGGAAATAAAAAATAACGTAAGTATAATAAAGAATATAACTTACAGTCAGAAAAAGGCAAATAACCATATAAACTTAGTGATGAATCCACTGCTTTAGTGAATTCAAAATGGACAAAATATAATAATAAACAGGGAAGACTTTAACTTAATAACATATTAGTTATTTGCATTTTTCTGACTGTAAGTTATATTGTTTAATATACTTATGTTATTTTTAATTTCCATTGATAGATATCGTGTTTTGGTTTATGTATGAAATATTTTTTGTTAAAATAATTTTTCTTATTAATAGTGAAAACTAACTGTATTATAATGCTTTCAATTTTTTTACTATTATACTTTTATTTTACATACTTCAATTTTATCATAGTTAATTTGATATTTAATCATGTATAATTAAATGTGGTTTTGCATACAGAATATTATGCCCCCCCCCCCCCCCCCCAAAAAAAAAAAAAAAAAAAAAAAAAAAAAAAAAGTGCAGAGAAAAAAAATTTAGTTAAGTTTTATTTTCTTAGTTTTCAAGTATTTAATAAGCTGTGTAATTAAATTCTGTTGTAAAACAAAAAATTCTCATAGTAAAGTATGCATTTATTTTAAAATCAGAATGAAATAGGAAACCATCTTTTTGTGGAAGGGGTAATGTCGGGGAGGTTAAGTTTAAATTGTTTAAATGAAAATCCTGTTAACTGCCCATCAAAATTTTTTTCAGTCATAAAAACATAGTTTAGGCTACTTGTATACAAAATTTGGTGAAATTTGAAGAAAGGGCAATTGAAGAAATTGCCTGCTAAAGTTACCCAAATTACATATGAAGAAAAACAACAAAAAGTCACTATTATAAATAATTGTAAAGATTTAAGAAAACAAAACTTTGGTGAATAAAAGCTTGTTATATTCTAAATAAACCAAAAAAAATTTTGAAGGTTCTATGTTAAAAATAAGAGGGGTTACAAGCATTTATATATTTACATGTACCATTCAAAATGGTGGCTAATCGGCCATTTTTCCATGTACATGAATGCTGATAGCTCGAAAACTACTTCACTGATCTCAAAATAATTCACATTTCTAGAATCAGCATGAAAAGTTCTATAACTGCAAAAAATTTCATCCAAATCGGAGTTGGTGGGTGACATTTTTTAAAAATTCTGGATGACTTGACATGGAATGACCCGTTAGTGATTCGTTAATTATAGTGATTCATTTGAAAATACTGACCCGCTAGTTTATATACTAAATCCTGATATGCTGCAAGATATGTTGATTTTGAATTATCAAACCAACATATTAACCAACGAGATGGCCTGTGCCCTCGATCCCAAAGATGGCAACACCCTTGAAAGTATGCGGGTGGCATCTTTAGATGAGGAATACGAAAAAGCGCCAAATGTCGGGTCTCTCCCCCCCAAATCAAATTTTCACGCTACAACACTGCATTGTACACTTAACAGTAGATCTTAGCGTTCGAATCCAACTCTTTAGGCAGTTGGTTCGGAAGCCGAAGCTCCCTGCTATACTGAATGCTACATCTATTTGAATTATATCTGTTGTGAATCTGCCAATCTGGCAATAGTTTGAAATATATATTATATATATATATACTCCTGTTGTTGGGCAAATGATTAAACAACATTAAAAATCAAAATGTACTCACTTCTATTTCAAAAAGACAAATACTTAAAAAACATTAGAATTTAAAAGTAAATAGGGAAACATAAATCTAGAAGATAAGCAAAATCACAAACCATTGTATTGCATTAAAAAAAAAAAAAAAAAAAAAAAAAAAAAAAAATCCCATGCAGATTTAACAACTTTTTTCAATAAGAATTTTAAATACGAAAGATTACATGTATAAAATGAAAAAGTGTTAGTTATAATAAATTATTGCTTTTGCAAAAGTCATTGTCTTTTATTGTTTGCTATAAATGTGTATATTTCTTTTTCATATTTTATTATTTTAGTACTGATATAATGCAATTTTATTTTTTAGGTCATTGCCTTTATCTGTGGTTTAATTGTTATTCTTTTGATGATTCTATGTCTTGCATCATCGAATTGGTTAACTGCAGAAAAATTCCGGCAAGGCTTGTGGGAACAGTGTGTAGATGAAGGTGCAAAGCAGCCTTTACCATTTGAGCTTAAAGTTAAACCAGGTTGTTATCCCGCAAGAAGAGTTGGTAAGGAGAAAAAACATGCTTACTCTTGATCAAAAAAATTACAAGCCCAGTAGCAGAAATTTCTCTATCTACAGCAAAACAAAACTTATTTGTGATCCAGAAATGCTTTATGATATCAGATTTTTTATATCTGAAAAAGAAAGAAAATTAAGAATATGCAACAAGTACAGTAATCTAGAGACATAATGCAAATTATATTTAAGTATTTTTAAACTTAACATTGCTTTTTGAGTTGTTAAATTAATTTACAGAGCTTTAAAAAATCTGCAGCGCTCGCTGCCATGCTGCACTCTTTGTGCTACTGGGATTACTAGTATATGCATATTTAATAAGAGTTGGCTCTTTTGTCTTTTGTGTCAGTGCTGTTGATCATATTATTTTGTAGTAGTAGTAAATAGGTCAACATTATATATGTAGATATGAAAATTATTAGAATAATTGAAAATAATTAACAAAATGTTTTCTTTTATCAATGAAATATGAAGTTATTTTAAAAATGCTTTATATCATTCTATATAACAGTGCCACTTGCCATTTAACATACATTAATGTTAAACAATAATTTCTCACAATAAAGATTTTTAGCTTCAATTTCAATCAAGAAATGCTGAGATGTAGCCATGTGGGAAAAAATCACAGGAGGTGAAAAATAGCATGGCCAACTGTTGGCTGATGTACACCCAAATTAAATCAGCATAAATTTTCTTCATGATTTTCTTTCATATCAAGTTTGGTGTATTTATATACCATAGAAGACTATAGTTCCTGTTCACAGAATAAATCATTTCCTATTCACAGAATAAATCTTAATTCAGCAGTGCCTTCTCTTGGCCAATATGCACTGGAACTGAATCAGTATTTCATAATGGTCTTCTCATATGCCAAGTGCCAAGTTTTGTGCCATTATATACAATAGAATCTGAGATATAACCTTCCTGTACATGAAGAAACTTGCACCATAGCAGTACCACCTATCAGCCAATATGCACTCGAATTGGCATAATATTTCATAATAATGACCTTCTCACATAAAAAATTTTGTTCAGTTATACACAATAAAACATAAGGTACAGTCTTAACTTGAATGGGAAAAATTGCAGTATAGTAGTGCCAACTGTTAGGCGATTTGCACCAAAAATTCATGGGCATTAATTTTTATAAAGATGCAATTACATATAAATTTATATGAAATTCTGTGCAGTAGTTCTTAAGATATAGTTGCTATAAAATTTTGTTGCACACTCATACAGACATTTTCAAAAAATGGCTATCATGTTCTAGACCCTCGAAATGTGTTATTCCATGAAAATCAGAAGTAAAAAATTTTTACAAATTCAATATTTTTATTGAATATAGAAGAAAGTAATAACATCACATTTATGTTTGCTGTGTCCCCTTTGTTACTTACTTTTTCTTACCCATATGGTATATACAGTAGAGGTGCACAACCTGCAGCCCGGGAGCCACATGCGGCCCAGTAGGCATCAGTTTGCGGCCCGCCAAAGGACTGACATTTTAGGTCGCATAAATCATTAGCAGGAGAAAAAACATAAAAGAGAGAAAGAAAAGTATTTATTTGTTGCATCCGCAAAACTGGCATTTACAAAAACTTTTTTTTTTTTTTTTTTTTTTTGGGGGGGGGGGGGATGAAAATGTTGGTTTTTATTACACATTTCTGTTTGAGAGCTAAGTTTTCCATTCTATTTCTCAATAATGTAACCAACAGTATGTTCCTTAATTTTTTTTATTTTTTTTTTTGGAAAAATCATGGAATAATCTATTGGTAAGTGGTTATTTTGGTACACTCTATCAGGCTTTACATTTGTGCTTATTGTTTTTGTGACTCCCAATGTAACTTTTTTTTTTCTTTCTCTGCAAACCATACTTTTTATTTGTTAATTTTATTTATCATTTTGTATTTTATATGATACATTTGTTTCATTCTTTTGCTTACTATTCAATAACTTTATGATTTCGATAACTTCAAGATTCACTTAACTCGCTAATTAAAAAATTTCTATAATTTTTTTTTTTTTTTTCATGCAACATATAATACAAACTGTAGATTTGCACACAGGCATTTGGCAATGATAGTGCACCTTTCTATACATGCACGTGTATATGTGTGTGTGTGTGTGTGTATGTATATATTACACGGCAAATATATCTGTACAGTTTAATTCTTTTATATTATCTCGTCTGTGGCCCTTTGTATCCTACTGAACAGCGAGAGTGGCCCTCTAGCCAAAAAGGTTGTGCATCCCTAATATACAGGGATGAAAATTGGTCAGTAAAAGTCAGTATTTTTCAGAATAGTCAGTATTTTAGGAATTTAGTCAGTAAAGTCAGTATTTTTGGCCAAATTATTTCTAAACTCCTTTTTTAATATAATTTTTTTATATTTCTTTATCCGTAACATTGCAATTCTAAATTTTGCCAACATGAAAAACATTTAGAAATTTTATTCATAAATTTACCAACCGTGAAAATTCATTTTAAATAATTTGGAGTGTAAACTTGATTTTTTATATCAACTACGGGAAAAATGCCTGAGCCAGAAATCGATCCCAGGTCCTCCATTTATGTGCATATGTTCTTCCACTGAGTCCCCCCTGACTCTGGCTGATAACCAGCTCTGCACCTTGCTAATGGTTATTATGTGAGAAATGCCGAGCTGGTTATCAGTCAGGGTAACTCAGTGGAAAAACATCTTGCATGTTAAGCACAGGACCTGGGTTCGATTTCTAGCTGTAGCATTTTTTATAGATGTATAAAAAATCAGCTTTACCCTCCAAACTATTTAAAATACAGAACATTGTTATTTCTTTAGGGCTAAGCACATGTTCTTAAATATTGCACATTTTGTCTTATAGTGCTTTTTTGCTACTTTGTGATACACTCTAAGACCAAAAAAAAAAAAAGACGCACCTAGGAAGAGTTATCTGAATGGAACAAAAATTGGTAGATGTGATGTACATGAGGAGAAAAACAAATGATTACAGTTTCAGAAATTTAGTAGGATTTAATCAAGAGAAAAAGCCTCACGAAGTGAACAAGTCAATAATGTGTTGGCCCTCTTCTGGTCCTTATGTAAGCAGTTATTCGGCTTGGCATTATTTGATAGAGTTGGCAGATGTCCTCCAGGGAGATATCGTGCCAAATTCTGTCCAACTGGTGTGTTAGATTGGCAAAATCCTGAGCTGGTTGTAGGACCCTTTTCATGATGCTCCAAACGTCCTCAGTGGTAGAGAGATCCAACGACTTTGCTGGCCGAAATAATGTTGGTCAAGGAAGAAAACAAGCAGTAGAAACTATCTTCATACATGGGCGGGCATTATCATGTTGAAATATACGCTCAAAATTTCATGTAGGACAACAGAATGGGACACAGAATTTCGTCGATGTACCACTCTTAAAGATGTCGTGGATGGCAACCAAAGGGATCCTGCTATGAAATGAAATGGCACTCAAGACCACCACTCTTGGTTGTCGGGCCAAATGGCTGGTAACAGTCATGTTAGAATCCCCCCTTTTTTTGGGGCGTCTCCAGACACGTCTTCGCTGGTCATCAGGGATTGGAATGTGACTCATCACTGAAGACAATTCTACTCCATTCAGTAACATTCTAGGTCGAACATGCTCGATATCACTGCAAACGAGCTCAACCCCATTTCTCTGAGCCACCTATTACTGGAATTTGAAGTCACTGAAGTACCAGTTGCACTTAAGATCGATAATAACGACGAATTTGGGGCTTTGAGTACCGCTCTAACGGTTGATCGGTTCTTACATTCTGCCCT
The DNA here is from genome assembly GCA_963930645.1 of Salticus scenicus. NCBI lineage: Eukaryota > Metazoa > Arthropoda > Arachnida > Araneae > Salticidae > Salticus > Salticus scenicus. The sequence goes on from OZ005648.1 coordinate 414,810,132, forward strand.
ATTTCTAGACCAACTGCTTCTTTCTTAACACTATGTTTGGCCCTGGTCATCCATTCCTGCCAACATCATCTACTAGTGGCATTGCTGCTGTCCAAATGTCAAAGAATTCGCAGATTAGATGCACCGGCTTCTTTGAGTCCAACTACACTCCTCTCTCAAATGCTGACATCTGTGCATATTGTTTACGCACCTGTATTCCAGGCATAGTTACTGTCCATCTGAGTAGACTGAATGAGATTCTCAAAGAATTTATGACCTGGAATCAAAATTTCTCTTGTTTAATATTCTGCCAGTTGTGCAGTTAAAATGTGCTGTAGCATCACATGTTCATTCATTGGTCGCCAAACTTTAAAATTTTGCATTTTCCATCGAAACCTGTAAGTAAGTCAATTTGTGTCCAATTTGCATTAATCCTTCTTTGTGTGTCTTTTTTTTTTTTTTGTCCTAGAGTGTATATTCAAACTGACCAATTATTTGTGACTATATCCAGAATAATCAGTGACTCCAAAAAAAATAGCCCATGCTTTGAGGAAGCAGCAATAAAATTAAAGAAACTGCAGAATCTAAATATTAGACCATCTAAACGTTGTAAAAAATATGTTAAAAGAAAAGATCCCACCCCGTTTAATGAACTAAAAAGTTCCAATTTAGCAGTATATTAAAAAATAATTGTAAGATTTGATATAGGAAGACATTTTTTTTTTTTTCCCCCCCTGAAAACTCCCACTGATAAGATAAATACTCCATACTGTATTGTCATTGACTATGAAGTAATGTCTAAAATATGTGTGAAATCCGTTTGACAGAAGTGCATTAAATATGGAAGCAAAATTTGACACAGGCAGAGAGATTTATGCCCTAAAAGTTGCGCCTGATCAGATTAGATTCCTGCAAGTAATGTAATGTATTATGATCGACTATAGACTCATATGCAAAATTTGAGTAAAATCATTTCAGCAAAAAGAATTAAATATTAACCACAGGATATGGCACAGCTAGACAAATTTTTTGCTTCTGGTAAAAAATAGATTCTGAATATGCTTGCATATCGTATTGTCTTTGACTATTCATTTATGTCTAAAATTTGAGTAAAATCAGTTCTGCAGAAATGCATTAAGAAATAATTGCTAGATTGTACAAGTTGACTGATCTGGGACTCCTCTGGAACCTGCTCTTGGTGAGATAAATCCATGAAAGTATTTGCATATTACTATATAGTAATTGACTGTGAATATATGACACTTTGGGCAAAATATGTTCGACGGTTGGCAGATTAAAAATTGACGAAAGCATCTGATTCAGACAGATAGAAAAATGACCAACCTAGTTATATAAAGTTTTTTTTTTTTTAATCACTTCTTTTCTTTAGAAATGGAAATAATAATTTTTAGTTTCTATATTAGATGAAAGTATTTGATTTCTAAACATTTTTCATCTCCTCCTTTTTTTTACACATCAATTTAAACATTTTAAAGATGTGTTTGACATAATTTGACCATTATTAGAAAATGTACGTCAGTCTGTTTCAGTATCTATGGTTACCAAAATTTTGTGAAGTTTGCTTTTTCATGAACCAATAGAATAGAGAAAATTCAACAAAATTTTATATTTGGTTGCATCTTGATTTGTATTGGTACTGATTACATTTTTGGATATGCTGATACAGCAGGTTTTGTTACTTTATACTGCAATTTGCCCTGTTTACAAGAAGATATATATACACAGGTTCTATAGTGCATAACTCCATAAAACTTTATATGTATGATGGCTATGAAGAAAAATTATGTTAATTCAATTTGAGCACATATATACTGAAAGGTCACATTGTTATGTAATTTATCCATGTTTAATGCAATATCTAGGGCCTGATTAAGCTTTTAAATTAGGGGGAACTCAGTGTCATTTCGAAGCTCCCTTTCATTTCAAAAAATCTTGTTTCCCTGTTACACATTATAATATAGACCAAAAATCAATGTGTGTTTATAGTTTTTTTTTTTTTTTTTTTTTTTTTTTTTCTTCTTCTTTTTTATTCATATGTCTGGCAGTTTCTACCCACAACATTAAAATCATATATCTTATTGATTAAGAAAATTGAATTTTTATGGTTAAGTAATGGAATTTTCTCAAAATAGTTAGTACTTTATCTAACTTTAGGCAAGTTTTCTCAGAAGAAATTTCAATTTCAGTATGAAAATCTGAAACTGAAATTCAAGACAGTTTTTAGTCATTTTGGGGGGTCCTCTTAAATTTTAGAGTGGAAGATTGTGCTTCCTGATTCTTTTTTGGCAATCAGGTCCGGCAATATCTCAGCTTCTGTGATATAAAAATCTGCCAGATTTGATAGGTGATATGATATAGATATTATGAAAACTATGCTATATCAGACTGGGGTGTATATTGGATGTCAAGTCATAAAATATTTCCTGTTTATAGGTAGGTTGTATCTCAACTTCTAAAGAATAGAAAATACACCAAACTTAATGTGTTAGATTTTATTAAAAATTTTGCTGACTCAATTTGGGCATATACCAGATGGCAGGTGATACTGCAGTTATTAACTGCCTGCGATTTTTCAAATGGCTATATTATGGCTTTTGGTTACAACTGCATCAAACAACTTACACAAAACCTTTATTGTAAGAAGCTACATAAAATACACCATACATATATGTATATATTTTTTTTAACTTTGTGAATTAACAAAATAATTTTATCTTTAAAACTTTTAAAACTCTCTTTAAAAAAGAGACTTTAAAGTTATCTGATTTTTGTGGAGAGTCCTTTTTTCAATTCAAATTTATTTGAGATAGTCCCCTGACAGTATTATTTCTCCATAGCCAGTTAATGAAAATTGTGCTTTTTTGTGTCTGATTGATGAGAAAAAAAAAAAAAAATAATAATAATAATAAAAGCAACGATTTTTGTATACTGAGGCAAAAGATCAGAAATATTCCAGCACTTATTAAGACAAAATTATATTTAATCACAACTAATTGCTAAAATTTGGGATTTTTAAAAAATTATTTTTTAACCAAAAATTGCTGACATAGGGAAGTATTTTAATTACTAATCAAAAACATTATTTAGTTTTCAAAACCTATTCATAAGTATTTCCTCACAAATTAACAAAACTCTTGCTTTTTTTTTTATGCTCAATTGTTAAAATACACGATACTATTGTGGCCTGTTCTGGAATCATTTTGGCACTGTTTGACATAATCTAAGTTTGATCTTAGGTAATAGCAAAATTATGTTTTTACTGCCAATTGCAGAAATACAAATATTTTGCCACTAATAGATAGAATTTGAACTGCATTATTATTTTATTTATTATTACTTTTTTCCAGTGCTAATTTCTGAAATATACAATGACTCATTGCATATCAACTGCTGTTTTAGCGTTTATTTTCTGAAATGCATTTATCACTTCTCTCTTAACTTATTTTAAAAATAAATGGAAAGTGCATTTTCTGATTTACATTCTATCTAATTGGAATATGCTCCAGCCAGTTAATGAAACTCATAAATTCAAAATTTTGCTAATATAAAATTGTAAATGTCTATCAAGTTTTTTGTATGTAAAGTAATTCAGTCCTAAGTATTTGGTATTAATCTAAACATTAACTTAAAATTTTATTACTTATTCTCATTAAAAATCTCAGTTTTTAACTCACTGAATAGTTTGTTATATTTTTCACATAGTTTATTAGCTAATAAACTTAAATTTTTTTTCAAAATATACTTGCATTACAGAATTAGCAACAAAAAGTTTTGTTATATGACTCTTAATTTTTATTCTCTTTTCTAAAGTAGGTCAGTATTTTTTAAAGTTTAGTCAGTATTTGTTCAGTATTTTTCCAATTTTGGTCAGTAAAATCAGTATTTTTAGCCATCTGACTCGCTTTCATCCCTGTATATATGGTACAGAAAGTATTAATTTTGGGTCAAACTTTCAAAATTGAGATTTTGCTATATTTATACATTTTGAGGTCGTAAAATTATGTTTCTAGTCTTTGCTCCATGTGTCTTATCAGTATAATTCAAGAACAGATTTTAATTAAAAAAAAAAAAAAAAAAATCCAAATTCAATGTATTCTTAAAAAATAAATAAATAAAGTAAAAAATAATATCACAAGCGATACAAGACATTATTTGAAATGAAATTGAGGTTGAGTGGGGTTTACGTTGTACAATGGTTTATCTAAATGGACTTGCAAAAATATTTAAATACATTATGATCAACAAGTGAAATTATTTTTCACAACTTATTGCATACAGTTAAAATAAATAAATAGAAATATAAAAATTTACAATTATTCTAAGAATTTTCATATATCAGTATTCTGTAATGAGATTTCAGTTTTGATTAATATAAAGAAAACTGTGTGAGCTCTTTTTAATCACTCATCTAACAAATTTCCAATTGAATAGAAATAATTAACATATCATGATGATTAATTACTAGTAGATTAACATCAACTGTGTAGGTGGCATTTTTATTGCTAAAACATCAATTGAGGACTCCCTATTGATACTCAAAAACTTTTTGAGTTTTAAAATCGTTTTTATGTAAATTTTTGGTCTGGCATTGTCAGAGATCACCTTATTAGACCTTAATCCTTTACCTTCTTCGTCTATGTCTGGGTGGTATCTTTATCCCCCTACAGCAAGTTCTGAAAGGTTCGAAGAGGCAGGTGTTCCTCGAATATTGCCCTATTTAATGAAAAGACCTCCCTCTATTCACCAATAAGTCTGTGGAAACACTTAAATGCTAATTACATAAAAACACCAAAATATTGGTGTTCAGTGAAGATGAAGCACCCTAAATGCAAAAACATGCAATAATTGTTTCATATTGAAGGAATTTAACATGATCTATCATCAGGAAAAAATATATAGACATGATTGAGTCAGCATGAAAACAGCAACCCACTTAAATAAACCAAGGCTTCTAGGAAAGGAGGCAATCTGGTTAACACAATTGTTATATATCTTCCCAAATTATGGTTTTTGCTTACTTTCTTTATCATTAGCAATTTTTCAGTGCATTTTAAGTAGCTTCAAGTTGTTAAAATCCTGCCTAGTATATGTTAATAGTTTGAATCAATTATTAAATATAAACATTTCTAATTTTGTGAGAATTAATAAAACAGAAATACATGAAAATTTTGTGTTTAAAATTATGGGTGATGGGGGGGGCGGACATATAATTAAATTCCAATCATATATTATGTATGAGAAATATTGTTATCATGGAAAAATTCAAATTTGACATTTTAGTGTTTCTGTGAGTTTTGAGGTCTCTTGAATTCATTTTGCATTTTTTATAGTTATGAAGGATGCATTTATGTGTATGAGTGAATACAATAAAGTCTAAATGCTACATTTCATTCAGCTCAAATTAGAGAGGCATGCTAGAGGTAACACACAACCACATTGATTTTAATGCTGTAGAACTTACTTTTTTTTTTTTCCTTTACAGGGGTACAAAGTAGAATTCTTAAACATAACTATATATGCAGAAATTTAATTCATCAACCTGGAAATTTATTTTTGATAGAATGGAGTAGAAGGCTGATTTTTACCAACTATGTGAAAAATACTAGAGCCGGGAATCGAACCCCAGGCCTTCTGCTTAACGTGCAGATGCTCTAACCACTGAGCTACCCTGGCTGATAACCAGCTCGGCACTTCTCACATAATTTACGTTGGCAAGGTCACCGCACGTTAAGCGGAAGGCCCGGGGTTTGATTCCCGGCTCTGGTATTTTTCACATAGTTGGTAAAAATCAGCCTTCTACTCCATTCTATCAAAAATAAATTTCCAGGTTGATGAATTAAATTTGTGAATTGAAATTTTGTGGCTGTTTGGAGTTATGCCATATTCAAATTTGTCACTTGATATAGCTGCTTTTGCAGACTTGGTGACCTTGCCAATGTAAATTATGTGAGAAGTGCCGAGCTGGTTATCAGCCAGGGTAGCTCAGTGGTTAGAGCATCCACGCGTTAAGCGGAAGGCCCGGGGTTTGATTCCTGGCTCTGGTATTTTTCACATATTTGGTAAAAATCAGCCTTCTACTCCATTCTATCGAAAATAACTATATATGAATGTTTTGTAATTCTTAAGAAGGACGAATAAACTTTAAAAAAATTTAAAATACCTTTGACAATCCTTCTACTTGAGCAGCTTTGATTATATGATATATTTCGATCTGCATTCGCAGTCATTCTCAGATGTTTTCTTTGCTGCATTACTGATTCACGTCTTCATCCTCTTCCACATCACTCTCCTCTTTTCCTACGTCACTTTGTCGTCGATAAGTCTTTATTACATGTTGCCAATCTTTAGCTATAATGCTGTGCTCTCTCTCATTTACTGCAGAATTAGTGGTTAATATTTCCAAAGCTTCGCGTTTCAGGACGTAGTTATGTGAATTGTAAGGCGCTATTTTGATGGTTTTTAGGGTATCAGTTATTATAGGGTTAGTTTTATGCATACGAGATAAAGCGGTGGAGCATCTAGTGTATTTGAGATCGCTGATGTGCTCTATTTCCCTGTCCTTAATTTTTCTTTGCTCCACCGCTTTATCTCGTACGCATAAAACTAACCCTATAATAACTGATACCCTAAAAACCATCAAAATAGCGCCTTACAATTCACATAACTACGCCCTGAAACGCGAAGCTTTGGAAATATTAACCACTAATTCTGCAGTAAATGAGAGAGAGCACAGCATTATAGCTAAAGATTGGCAACATGTAATAAAGACTTATCGACGACAAAGTGACGTAGGAAAAGAGGAGAGTGATGTGGAAGAGGATGAAGACGTGAATCAGTAATGCAGCAAAGAAAACATCTGAGGATGACTGCGAATGCAGATCGAAATATATCATATAATCAAAGCTGCTCAAGTAGAAGGATTGTCAAAGGTATTTAAAATTTTTTATAAAATAACTATATATGTTATTTCATTTAAAATATACCTTATATAGGCTTTTCAATTTTGGCTGATCAATTTCAATCACAATCGTGATCATCTTCAGAGCCACTTGTTACGCCTTCGTCCTTCGTTTTATAGTTTCGCGGTTTGTTGTCAGAGTTCCTTCGCTTCACTTCGGATTCTTGTAAGAGGTGTTGCCATGCAGCTGGGATAATGGAATGTTCTCTATTGTTTACTGTGTTGGGGTTAGTGATAATTTCAAGGGCCTCCCGTTTTAGAGCGTAGTTATGGTTATTGTAGGGAGCTATTTTTTGGATGTTAATAGAGTTAATGCTTATTGGGTTATTATTATGGGTAGTGGAGAAAGCGGTAGAGGTTTTTCCTAGTTTAAGATCTGCACGGTGTTCTTTTTCACGATCGGCTATTTTTCGTTTAGTCATCCCGATGTAGCAGGCTTTTTTACTATTGATATGTTCGAAGTTATAGTTTCGCGGTTTGTTGTCAGAGTTCCTTCGCTTCACTTCGGATTCTTGTAAGAGGTGTTGCCATGCAGCTGGGATAATGGAATGTTCTCTATTGTTTACTGTGTTGGGGTTAGTGATAATTTCAAGGGCCTCCCGTTTTAGAGCGTAGTTATGGTTATTGTAGGGAGCTATTTTTTGGATGTTAATAGAGTTAATGCTTATTGGGTTATTATTATGGGTAGTGGAGAAAGCGGTAGAGGTTTTTCCTAGTTTAAGATCTGCACGGTGTTCTTTTTCACGATCGGCTATTTTTCGTTTAGTCATCCCGATGTAGCAGGCTTTTTTACTATTGATATGTTCGAAGTAGTATCGAACATATCAGTAGCTTCGAACATATCAATAGTAAAAAAGCCTGCTACATCGGGATGACTAAACGAAAAATAGCCGATCGTGAAAAAGAACACCGTGCAGATCTTAAACTAGGAAAAACCTCTACCGCTTTCTCCACTACCCATAATAATAACCCAATAAGCATTAACTCTATTAACATCCAAAAAATAGCTCCCTACAATAACCATAACTACGCTCTAAAACGGGAGGCCCTTGAAATTATCACTAACCCCAACACAGTAAACAATAGAGAACATTCCATTATCCCAGCTGCATGGCAACACCTCTTACAAGAATCCGAAGTGAAGCGAAGGAACTCTGACAACAAACCGCGAAACTATAAAATGAAGGACGAAGGCGTAACAAGTGGCTCTGAAGATGATCACGATTGTGATCGAAATTGATCAGCCAAAATTGAAAAGCCTATATAAGGTATATTTTAAATGAAATAAAATTAGTTTGCTTTTCATTAAATTTATATGAAATTAACTATATATGGTTTGAAATTGCTTGAAGTTTAAAGGGTGTTCTGAATTCAATTTTGCTTTTTTTTTTTTTTTTTTTTTTAATGGTGTTGTCTGCATTTATATGTGTCTTTATGTATGTAAATGAATGCAATAACGTCTAAATACTAAATTCAATTGCATTCAAATATGCTATATGTATTATAGGTCACCATCACATGAAATAGCTTAATGAGTATAGGACTAATGTGTATATGCATGGGAGTGAATGAGCACAATAGCATCTGAATGCTGCATTCCATCAGTGGCGCAGCGACGGGGGGGGTCCAGCGGGTCCGGACCCCCCCTATGAGCTAAGATTTTTTATTCGGAAATTTATGCATTATGCAGGGCCTGATTATAGCAGTGGCATGTGGGGCCCGGGCCCCTGACCCTGAATAGTAGGGGGCCCCAAAACTAATTTCTTTTTTGATTATTTGATCACTATTTGTTCTGTGTACAAAAATTTTGGTCACTTTTTCAACTATTTTCACATCGTCAAGTACTGGCTTGGGTCTAAGAAAGCATGTGTGCCTCAGGCCTTACATGAAGTCGTGCAGGCCCTGGCATTACGTATAAAAATTTGACCAGAAATTTGTAGAAAAATCGACATATTTTTACTTTCCAAACATACGTATGTAAAGAAAGTATTGTAATTATGCCAAATAATCCGACTGCAACAATTTGAAGTTTGAATTTTCTACACGATTTGAGGTTCCCTAAGTTCATTTTTGCTATATTTACGGTGATGTATGTATGTAAGTATGTATGTGTGTGCCTGCGAGTGAACACGATAGCATCTAAAAGCATTGTTTCAATAAGCTGAAAGTGTGTACGTATGTTATAAATCACTTTAGCAAGAACCCTATTGATTTTGATGAATTTAGTCCTTATAGTTTTTTTTTTTCTTACAGAGATACAAAGAAAAATTTCTTATCATTATGTCCTATGGCCCCAACTTTTTTTAAAGTCAACTTCAACGTGAGTGCTTTATTCCACGCGTGAGCAGAGATTTTTCAGAGTGAAGCACCAGGAGTTAAAAAAATAAATAAAATAAAATAAAATTTTTAACTCCTTGAAAAATCCAAAGTGCAACAGAGAAAGCTATTGTCTGCGTTGACGAGACAAGTCCGGACTGCGGAAAGGAAGCAGGGCGTCCCCCAAAACACGGTAAACCGTTCAGAGTCTCGCAATTAGTAAAAAAAGAAGGGGTGGAGGCATAAATTTAAATAGTTATAACAAAATTCAGAAAAAATCTTTAGTGAATTAAAATATAGAACTTATAGCATCTATATGTCTTATTCAATAGAGGTGAAAATTTATACGCAAGTTATGGGTCTCCATTGCACAAACAGTGTAGATTTTGGTGAATCTAGCACGTACAGCTTTACTAAAATGACACAAAAAAAAATTCTTTATCATTATGGCCTATGGGCCCGAATTTTTTATGTGCGATAACGGCTTTGTAATGTGAGTCGATATATGTGAGTGAACACGATAGGGACTAAGTTCAAATGAGCTGAAAGTTGATACGTATGTTATAGGTCACCGTAGCACGAACCCAAATGAATTTGGTAAATTTAGCCCTTTTTTTTTACGGAGACAAAGAAAAATTCTAATTATAGCCTATGGGTATAAATTACTTATGTACGATAGCGTTTAAATGCCTTATTGGACTGAATTGAAAATTTATATACATATTATAGATCACCGTCACACGACGGGTAGGAATTTTGTAGAATCTAGCACTTGTAGTTTTTTTCCAGGGACACCACAACGAAAAATTCTTTATCAGTATATGGCTTATGAGCTCAAATTATTTAAAGTGTGATGGTGCCTAAACGCCTTATTCGATTGAGCTGAAAATTTGTACACATATTATAGATCACAGTCGCACGAACTGTATTGATTTTGTGAGTGAAACCCTTATTGATTTTTACAGGGACACAACAAAAAATTCTTTATCATTATGATCTATGGGCTCAAATTATTTGAAGAGAAATAGTGTAAAATTAAACAGTATACTCAAACATCGTATTATAATTTTCATTTTTGTTTATTTAACGACTTTTCTTTCTTTAATTTATTTATACAGTCATTAATTACTTAAAGTTCGGAAAATCGAGTGGAGTCACTCTAGATTTTTTCTTTTACAAAAGCCTTATTGTCTTATTACATTCTCTCTTCTCTTTAAACATATTAAATTAACATGGTATATATTTCATAAATCCACTCTAACCCTATATATGAGTATGCTAGCAAAATTGTTTCACAATACATATATTCTTGATTTCCACTTAAATTTCTTCAGAAAGTATCCTAGGGGCGAATTACATTATCCTTTTTTGAAAGAATGTTTTTCGGCAAGCTCGGGTCTAACAGTTTTCAGAAAACATCTGATTCTAGCGTCAAAGCACTAAATTACCTTTTCACGGAAGGTGACAAATTATTTTGAAACTGGAAACATGGGAACAATGATCTCTTAAAATTGGAGTTGAAATCCCTGTTTTTGATCTCTCGCGTTATGTCGGCTTTGCGGCAACATGTGTTGTGCGCTATTATTCATTCTTCAGACCAGACGACACCCCACACAGGTCGCCCGTGGCAAGTATTCCTGAAATTTTTCTTTGTTTACATACATCTGGAATTTCTAAGAAAAAGGGATTATAGACGAGGGTCAGTTTGGGAGAAGACTTCTCGTTTCTCAGCCAGTTACAGATTTTGATTTGTTTTTTTAGACAAAAAAGGTAAGCACTTTTCTGTTCATGTTTTAAATGGTTTAATATATAAATCCAATTTACAAAATGTTCAGAAAAATTGTATTGGAGTAGGGTTAAGTCGGATTATCTTCTATAGGGATCTAGGTCTGAGTGGAATGCCCTCCGGTCTTTCTGAATGGTTCTAGTCCGTATTCACGTGAGTTTCGGAGAAAATAACGACAAACACTGTACGGCTAGACAAAGGAGTGCGACCTGGGCTCATTCAAAAGGACGATAAGTCTAGTTTTAAATGTTGTAAATCAATAGTTAAATACATAGATCTAAATCAACAGAAAGTGGAGAAACTCAAACAAAATTAATCTTGAATTTTAATAAATTAATCATTAATTAAAAAAAGTTAAATTTATTTACAAATATAAGATTTAAAGTTCTTTTTTTATTTGGTATTTCTTAAAAAATAGTTTATTTATGCACTTATTTATTTAATATTTTTTCAAATATATAATTGTAAGGAATTATACTCGTATTATGCATTTTTCATCTTCAATCAGTTCAACCCATGTACAAATTTAGAAGTTTAAAACTGACTCTTGAGTTAAATGTTTCTTGGTTGGATCTAAAAAAAGAAAAAAAGAAAAAAAAAAGAAAGAAAGAAATATATGCTTCACAATCTAAAGGTTTTTTTTTTTTTTTTTTTTTTTTTTTTAATTAAAATAATGTTTAGCGAATTTTCCTATTTAAGATTTATGTACAATTTTAATTTAATGAAAATCCTGAAAGGGGTATAGGTAGTAAAACACTTAATTTTAAAAGAAACTCTTACTGTTTTGGATAAACTTTTGATTTGAACCAAAATTTGTGGATGAAAGTAAATATCTTTAAAGTGATTTAATTACTTTTTTTTGCCATTTCCATTGTGAGGAAAACTTAAACTAACTGTATTGTTGCATGGGATTTTAAAATTATCCTTGAGAAAAATGATATGTACAGTCGGCAGCAAAAGTATCCGAGCTCTAGCCAATAATTCCGATATAAAAAAAGTACACTTAATACTGTTATATTAAATAAATCCTTGTCGAATCATGTTCTTAGACTGACTAAGAACATGAATCGACAAGAATTTATTTAACAAAACAGTATTAAGTGTACTTTTTTAAAACAGGGATTATTGTTAGTGCTCGGATACTTTTGCTGCCGACTGTAGTTTACAGTTTTTCAGTTTGGGATTTGAATTGAATATTAAACTATTATGATATGAAGGGGGTCATTACAAATTTTTCATTTATATCTTTCAAACATAATGAATAAAGTACTTTCTGGTACATCCTTCGCCAAAAAAGAAAAAAAAAAAAAAAAAAAAAAAAACAGTTACTTTTATAAAACTACTGGCATAGTTATTTTTGTTCAATTACATCTTATAGATTCTGAGAGATAGTTTTAAAAAATTTGTAGCATTGCAACAACACTTCTTAAGCTATATACACAAAAGTTAGACCAACAGTTGATATCATTGTTGTTGTTATTATTATTATTATTATAACGTAAGTATCACTGATATAAAATTCGGCAAATTCCACGTGATAGATTCTGTGATAGATCTTTCAAAAAATATGGTAGAAAACTTATTATTTCATAATGTTATTTGCTCCAAATTATCACAATGTAACTAAATGAGACATTTTGTGAAATTATATGCAATTGATCATGCGTTACTGGGGAAACGAAATTCTTGCACATCATTCAATAAAAAAGAAGGAAGAAAATAATAATAATAATAATAATAAAAATTATAACAAAGGAACTCGCTAAACAAAGAGGGATAAATGGTGTTGGTGTTGGAGTACCCTCCATTTAGTCGTTTCAAAGGATTCTAGCCCGTGTTCACGCGAGTTTTGGAGAAAGCCACTGAAGACTCCGAAACGCGAAGCCGAAGAGCGTGACCTGGATTTGAACGAGGGCTTTTAGATATTTGAGAAAGCCCTGGTTCGAAACCGGCATTTTCTGTCGGCCAAGTTTGCGGGAAAATTGTCAAAATATTCAAATAAAACAAAATCTCGCAAAAAATTAACTGAAAGCTGAAAAAAAGAAAATTAAATTTAAAAAAATAGAAGAACAAGGCAGAAACTGGGGGTAGTTATTAAGTCTTTCAACAACTGTTCAAGTCTTTAGAAACACAACTAGATACATCAGAATGATATGGAAGAAAGTTTTATGATGGCCAAGCAATACAAGATTTTGTTGGTTTCTTGTTAAGCTTTTCCTAATTATATACACAATGTAAATTTTTCATATTTTATTTATGTAACTGCCGTATGGAAAAAAAAAAAAAAAAACTAGCATGTTGCGGCCATTGCATGACTTTCTTATATATTTTTTTATACAAATTCACCAGCAAAAGTAATTTATTAAAATTAGCTTCGACGATGATTGCAGACGATTTACATCCTAAATATATAATAAATAATAGTATAACATTAAATATCCTATGAAAGTCAATTTTATTCTCTATATGACATCTTTAAAAAAAAGTTTTTTTTTTTTTTTTTTAATTAAAAAAATCGATAACTTTATTTTAAATTATCGCAAGTCGATGGTTCAACCATTCGTTTTAAAGGTATTGTATGGACGAGCTTCTTTGAAAGGTACACTCCCCCTCACTCGGGGGGACTTCCCTCCAGAGGCGAAAGCATTGCTCCTACATGTACAATTCCCCCCCCCCCCCCAGTTAACTATCATTATTTATTACAATTATTATTATTGTTTTTAATTTCAGAATGATTATTAAAAAATAATTATCTTTACGTATTTATACGTAATTTTGTCCGATACCATCATGTTAAAATTTTAGAAAAGTGGGATGACAACGCCACCTGTTGGACAATTTCCCCCAAAATTTGATAGGCACTAATTTATGTCAAAGTGCATCTATATATCTGTTGCCTGTATCAGTCCCATAGACTAAAACTATAAAGAGCTGTCAAATATATCCAATTTCTGGATAAACTTCGTATCAGATTTTTATAATAGTGGGCCTCATTAAATAAAATCGGACGAAAACACGATCAATGATTTCTATAAAAAATGATTGTAATTTTAAAACTTTAAATCATGACAGCTATAAAAAAAACTCACATATACGGCCCGATTTAGACTACCTGGAGCCCCGGGGCAAGCTTTTTCTAGGGGCCACGCTTGCAGTGGCATAAAAGGTCTTTACGTTGCAGACTACCTGCATACAATTCTGAGTGGGCCCCTTAAAGGAGAGGGGCCCACATGCCTAAGAGTTAGTCAGGGCATATACATAAAATAGGTTTCAAATGGCCCTGCATGCTTTATAGTTTTTCTTTTTGGACCCCCCCTACCGAAATTTTCTGGCTGCGCTACTGCATTCCATTGAACTCAGTTTTAGTATGTAGTTTTTGACCAGTGTCCGTCTACTTTTAAAAAATATATATATTGTGCAAATGTATATCTTTTCACTTTTCTGCATTTCCATACATTAAAATTATAAATAATTGAATACTTTTACTTGTCTGTCAAAAATATGAAGATTGATAAGTGTAAACATGGTAAAGAATTTTAATTGACATTTCCTATTAAACAAAGACAGAGTTTTAAAAAATTGTAAAGAAGTGTCCGTCTACTTTTTTTATGCAGTGTATATGCCAGATTGAAATTATGTAATTATTTTTCAACTTTATTATAAAAATTCCTTTCATTTCAACCATTTATCTGGAATATCTCTATTGAACGGAACAGTTTTGAAAAAAGAAAGTGAGAATAAGTGAACAAAATTGCATGCTATTTTTGTAAGTCATGATGTAAAAATATGGGTGGGTTTGTGAAATTAATTAAAAAAAAAAAAAAAAAAAAAAAAAGTAGAAGGCTTGTTGCATTTGCTTTGTATTACTATGCAAACTTTCATTTTCCATTAAAATTTCAGTTTTTTCCTTTTTGAGTTGTCAACTATATTTAATGTTCTAATTATACTGTTAAACACAATGTGATCAATCGGTGAATTTCATTGTGGCTTCGTGGTTTCATTGTTGTTCATCTGCTTTGAAATTTGCATTTTTAAATCCATATGGTTCCTGTTCTGGTTGTGGCAGGCTGGGGGAGTGTTGCCGGCATAAAACTAGTGTAACCCCACAGGCAAGTCACAAGTCTTGCCGCCTGCCTTCTTCTTCCTACCTTGTGTTTCTTAGGTTGTTTTTTCATTAATTTTGATAAGTTTATGGTTTTAAGTTGGGATTTGTTGTTTTACTTTATTGATTCGTTTGATTTGCAGGCTGTTAATCAATAGATCTGGTTTCTTTACATTAGTGTATTTCATCCACTGATGATTTTTTGTTTTTTTATCTTATTGGTCATTGGTGTTTCAGTGATCTTGTATCTGTTGCTTGGCTTCTACTATGCTTAATAGATCATCTTTATTATATATATATATATATATATATATATATATATATATATATATATATATATATATATATATATATATATATATATATAAGGTTATAAGTAGTTGGCCTAAAATTTTAAGGATTTAACAACAAATATTAAACATAGAACAAATATAATATATTGACCTTGTCGTGAACAGATGCCCCTCTCTGTTATTAACCAGATGCTTGACTCATGAAAACTCTTCTGTGAACTTTTTGATGATTAATCCTCTTTTCTTATTTTGTAGATATGCTGTTGCTAGGTTTTTTTAGTCAGAATGAATCTGGTAATTGAAAAGAATGGACGTAAGTGTGAACTGTCCGTGAAAATGTAGATCTTAAGATATGTGAGCTAATTGTAATTAAAATCTAAAAAGACAAAAGAAATGTGTGATCGCTCGTCAACTGAGAATGTCTTTTATTTACCTGATAATAATAGTTCAACTTAGTGTTCACATTTTTTTTTTTTTTTTTTTTTTTTTTTTAAGGGCAGGGTGGATTGATCGAAAAGGGCAATTTTTTGTGAGTAAAAGGGTGCATATTAATAGACGAAAGGGCACTTTCTTCACCACTTGTTAAATGGTTTATTAAATGTACAGTCCACAAAATAAATTAATAAATAGAAATAGAACACTCCATCTGTCTCATCACCTAACTAACGAATGCCATCCTTTTTGGATATATGTCTATTTTAATTTAATTATTTACATATATAAACATGCAACAATGTTAAAATTTCCATTTCCAACAAATACACAATTTTAACTTTATAGATTCTACAGAAAATTTTACCATTGGATACTAAATCTGAAGTTGCTTGGACAATAAGTTTAGTAATTATACTTATTAGGACTTAAATTGGGATTTTAAACTGGGATTTTAAACTGGGTCTTCTGGTAGCAATAGCTTATTAGGTGTAGCTCAAAATCTACTTGACTAAGAGAGCTGAAATTTCATAAAAGTATAAATAAAATAATTAGAAGCTGATTTGCGGTAAAATATTTGTAATTTACAATTAAAGATTTTTTATATTAAAAAATTTCAAAATACTTATTTTTTACATAAACTTTATTTAAAAATATTTTAATTGTAATCTACAAATATTTTTAAATTATTGTTAGCTTTAACATACAAATAGATGCTTTAAGTATTTTTCCCCTATAAATTATATAAATTACACATAATTCTATGAGGAATAGTAAGTGTCTATTGTGCCCCTCTCAGTTATTTATGTAATATGATAGATAGAATATTTTTTATTTTTTAGGTCTATGCATTATTATTTATACAAAAAGAAACTAAAAGAATGCCCCTTGTTATTTAGAAACTTTTAGAGGGAGGGGGAAGAAAAAGAAAAAAATTACACAGCATAAGCAAAATGAATGTAAAGTAACAAAATTTACATATACAGTCTCAACAACTTGTTAAAATATGCTGTAATTTCACCACTATTCAATAAAATTCCAGTCTTTTTTCAAAACTGATACCCAAAATGCATGATATTTTTACGATTGATTACAGAAATACATAATTTTTTTTTTTCATCGTTAATCAATAAAAATTCCTCTATTTTTGAAGTAAATTCCCAAATATTCAATTATTTCGCCAATAATAAAGAAATTTGTGCTTTTTTTCTCAAAGCTGAATACCGAAATATGCAATAATTTTGCAACTGAATTCGGAAATACGGGATTATTCTTACCACTAACTGCCAATGTTTTGTAGTCAAAATTTACATTTAGTCACAACTATTTCCTAAATTCCGCTATTATTTTGCTGCTAATTAATAAAATTCATGTTTTTTTCCCCATTTCCCCAAAGCTCTTCCTGAAATTCACGATATTTTTGTGGCCGATTGTTATTATTTCGTCCCTAGTCTATGAAATTTGTATTCTTTACAAAGTTGAATCTCAAATTCTCAATTATTTTGCCGCTATTCGATGAAATTTGTGCTCTTTTCAAAGCTGAATCCCGAAGTACAAAATAACTTTGCAGCCTAATTTGGAAATTTTGTGGCCTAACTGTTAAAAAGTTATGTTTAAACGTAGCTAATTGCTAAAATATGATGTTATTTTGGTATTAATTAACAAAATTTGCTCTTTTTTCAAAGGTGATTTCTGAAAATCGTGATGTTTTGTGGCTGATTATTGAAACATGCTATTACATACCGTCAATTGTTAAGTTTTGTATATTTTTCAAAAATGAATACCAAAATAGGCAATAGTTTCACAAAAAATAGTAGAATTGCCAAAATACAAGATACGAAAGTCTATCGAAATACAGGATCATATTGCTGATAAAATTTATATTTAATCCTTTAAATTATATGCTGAAATAAGCCATTAATTCACTGCAAAACAACATTATATTCTTGCGGTGGGTTGTCGAAATATATCGCTTTACGGCTTATTAACAAAATTTACCTTTATCATGGCTAATTTCTCAAATAAGTGATTGTTTCTCCACTTTACTAAATATAGGCAACTATTTTCGCTGCTATAATCGACAAAATTTGTGCTATTTCAGAAAATTGATACCACAAATGTTAAATACATGTATTGAGTCAAAAATCAGCGAGACTTCTGCTTTTTTGGTGAATGTTTGCAGAAATATGCATAATTTTTGCATCTTATTTCTAAAATATATGCAATTTTCTTGCCCAAATATTTTGAAAAAACTTTTGTCAAAGATCTGTTTTATGTTCACTGATTTCTTTTTAAAAAAAATTAGTTTTATTGCAAATTTAAAAAAATAATAATAGCGAGCAAAAACCATCAGAGAAACTGCAGCTAACGATAGAATTGGCCACACAATGAAACAGACTGACTATTCATAGATCATGCCCATAAGTGACTTCTTATGGAATTTTCGGATAACGTTTGTGCAGGGCCGTGCCTACACATTTAACCGCCCTGGGCGAAAGATTTTAACCGCCCTCCTAGGCGAAAGATTTTAACCGCCCTCCTAGGCAAAAGATTTTAGCCACCATACTAGGCACAAAAATTATTTCCCTCCTTCTGCTTCTGAAAACTATCCTTTAAAGCCAAAAACTGCCAGGTTGCCACAGATGAAAAGTCATCAAGTTTTTTTTCTCTTGTTTTAAAAATAAGCCTCCAGCAGCCGAGTGGTTATGTGCTCAAAGCTGGTAGACATGAGGTGCCGGGTTCAATCCCAAGTCGCGCTTGTTGGCCTAGCCAATCGGAGTTTTCCATGGTTTTCTCCAAAACTTGTGTAATTACGGGCTAGGACCCCTTAGAAAGACCCCCATGGAGGGTACTGCCCCTCAGGTCTAGGACCTACAGCAGTCAATCGGCCTTATTCCCAAATCCAATCCAATCCTGTTTTTTAAAAAATCTAACAATTTTAGTAAACCTAATTTTTAGTTGAAATTTTGTCATTTTTAGCTGCCCCTAGCTGTTAGCCGCCCTGGGCGATCGCTCCCCCCCCCCCTTCCCCTAAGCACGGCCCTGCGTTTGTGCAAAAGATGCAAAGTGAAGTCCTATGTCTCATCATATAAAACTTATTATAAAAGTATGTTCAACAGCGAAAACGGCAAAATATCTTTACAAAATAACAATATAGCAGATGGGAATGGACAGGGCATATTTTAATTTGAAAAAAGTGAAGGGTGCATTTTCACTTGGGGGAAAAAAGGGGGGGGGGAAGGGTGCATCACCCTCTGAAAAATGCATAAAATGAACATTAGTTCAACTCTGAAGATTACATTTTGGATTTGGATATCACAATGATCGGCTGCATCCATCTCTCGACGAATCCAGATAGGCCCTTTTGAAAAATTCTAACGATATTGTAGAATTCAGAAGATTTTATGATAAAATTTTAACCAAATTAAGGAGTATAGAAGCCTTGGGCTCAGAAACGAATAATCTCTCTCCAGTTTTATGTATAACAATTTTGAAAGTGCTACCCCATGACTTATTTATTGAATTAAGAAAGCTGGAATTTGAAAAGGGTTATTATGAAATTAAACATCGTGTACTATATAGAGAAAAATACTGAAACACCCTATTATAATTTTCTTTCTTTTGTTTATTTAACTTAACAACTTCTCTTACTTTACTTTATCTACAAAACCGATAATTACTCAATGTTCGGAAAGTCGAGTGGAGTCACTCCAGATTTTTTTTACTACTAACTAGCATATTGTCTGTTACTCACAAGAAAAATTAATATTCTCGATCAAGAAAAGGCATCTATTTAATCAGGATTGTAAAATTACATGTTAGCAAGAATTACCAATTCTTTAAAAACTAAATTTAAATAAATGTTCCATGTATTATTAAAATACAGATCTGTGTAATCAGAAAACGGCCAAAACCAGAAGAAAACACATTGCAAACGTTCGATGAATATGCATCGCATATGTATATCTGATCGCATTTTTATTCCAATCAAAAGTTTATTTTTGTAAAGCTACATGAGAGAAGAACATTTATTAACACTTACAGACCTTATATTTGTGATTATAAAGTTTTAAAAAATTGTCCTTTTTTTAATATAATTAACAAGTTAAGGAGCAGGTAAATGTCTGAATTACTCCCCTGCTCTCCCTCCTTATATTTATATTCACTATGTGATGTATACATAACTTTCAGAATATATACAGGGCTGCCAATATTTAAGCATAACATTAATTTTATTTGTTAGTGGAAGTGCTTTTACTACAGTATACTATATCGAATAATATTTTACCATGTCCAGGAAAGCTGCTCAGGAATTGAAATTAAATCCTCATAGCCATATGATAAATAATGTTTTTTTTTTTTAAATAAATATTCATCACCTGGTTTTTTGTATATTTACTTGTTTTGAGACTTCCTGAATAATGAAGTCAAGTTTTATAGTTTGATCTTTGACTGTGTCTGTTAGAGTAAATTAAAAACAAATAATTTCAGGCGATCCAAATGACATATTTTGAAGTTAATGCGTTTGTTACTAGAAAAGTTTGTTCAAGATTGATAAGTTTCAAGGAATGAAAATTGTCTGAAAAATTTAAAATAAATTTTTGAACTTAGTAACAGATTTGAATTCTATATAAATGTAGATACAATAAAGAAACGGAGGGGTTAAGGGGGCGGTAGCCCCCCTCACATAGAATTATTTGCCAAATAACACTGTTCCGAAGCCTAATTTCAATTGTTTTAACATAGGTTTACATAACAATACTCGTTGTATTAACCCTTATTATCCAATCTGTACTTTTAGTGTTAAATTTCAGGGTAAGAGAAAGTCGTGTGAGTGACACACCAGATTATTTCATTTGAGTTGAAAATTTACACACAAGCTACAGGTCATTGTTGCATGAAGTGCATAAATTTTGGTGAATCTAGTATGTACAGTTTTTTTTACTGGGGACACAACGAAAATTTCTTTATCATTATTGTCTATGGGCTGAAATTATTCAAAGTGCGATAGCGCTTTGAATAAGCTTCTGATGAGGCAATGGGTATATTGATAATAAAGGTTTTTTCACCAAGGTCGCCAAAATAGTTGTCAAGGAGCGATAAAGTAACCAAATTCATCCATTACGTGCCCTGATGAAGTGGGTTTTAAGGAAAAACAAGCTTTTCTAACGTGAAAACAAGCTAGAAATGCAGAAAATTAACATTTTATAATCTTACTCAGCCTCTTAGAAAGAAATTACTTAAAAATAGCTAATATTACTTACAAATTCGTAACAATATATTTACATATATGCATGACATGCATGAATTTTGTAGATGTATTACACAAATATACCCACTGTGCATATATGTTATATCTTTATTAAAGCACATACATAGCCTGCAAAAAGAAGTGATATCTCATAAAAACAATACTATTGTATTGTAAAAGTCACCCCACCCAGCAAGAATTCTTACCTTTCTCAGGCAGCCAAAAAGAGGATTGATATCAAAATTCTCAGCCGCTATTAATTCCCAGGAACTCAATGCCTTACTTAATGAAGATCTCATCTGCCAATAACTTTGCATATATCTTTTTAATAAATCCTATGGCTGCATTATAAAGCTATAATTTAAAGTGTTTTTATGACGGAGTGTGTCCCCTATGTAGAAGTTTTAATTAATAAAATTTTAGTTAGTAAAGAGTAAAATATTATTTAGGCACCCTGCCGTAAAAATACTATAAATTATAGCTTTATAATGCAGCCAAAAAACTAACACAGCTAAGAAGGAATGTTGAAAGCGATTAGGATTTATTAGAAAGATATATGCAGAGTTATTGGTAGATCTTTATTAAACAAGGCATTGAGTTCCCAGGAATTAATAGTGTTGAAGAATTTTGATATCGATCCTTTTTTTTTTTTTTTTTTGCTGCCTAAGAAAGTTAAGAGTTTTTGCTGGGCGGAGTGACTTTTGCAGTAGTATTGTTTTTTTTATGAGATAATATCTATGCAGACTAATAAACTGTCTATGTGTAGACTATTCAGTCTACACTTAGACACCACATTGATTTACTCAGCCATTTCATCCTATTTAAATTTCATTTCTGTCTTTTTACAGTGAACTTTTATCAGTAAGTTTTTTCCCCATTAATTATTAAACAATTTTGTATTTTTGTAGGTTATATACAAGGAGCAGCTGCGTTATGTGTAATTACATTATTATTGGATATTGCGGCAACTATAATGACTGGAATGGGATTATGTAGTAAAGACCCTACTCGCAAATATGCATTATACAGATTTGCATTGTATGTCATGGTTGGTGCATGTAAGTTAATTTTTCTTAATAATAAATTATCAAAAAACACATTGTTCAAAAAAAAAAAAAAAAAAAAAAAAGAATTAAACATTGAATTACACACGCTGTTAATAAAAAGGCAGAATTATACACAGAGTTAATAAGAAGGCAGAGTTACACACATACTTTTAATTGCATACAGGGTTACACACACACTGTTAGTTACACATAAGTATAATTACACACACTATTTGCAAAAAATCAGCGATACACACAGTGTTACACACACAATGTTCAAAAAAGAGGAGTTACACACACTTAATAAAAAGCAGAGTTACACACACTGTTAATAAAAAAGAAGATATACACACACACACACTTTTATGCATACAGGGTTACACACACAGTGTCAGTTTCACATAGCGTTACATACACTGTTAGAAAAGTTCAGCAATATACACAGAATTACACACACACACACACTGTTAAAAAAAAAAAAAAAAAAAAAAAAAAAAAAAAAAAGATGAGTTACACACTTTTAACAAACAGCAGAGTTACAAAGTTCCACACACTGTTAATAAAAAGGAAGAGTTTCACACACTATTAAAGGCAGTTACACAAGATTTTATCTTCAAATAGTTATGTGGTATTAAATGTTTTATAAACTATAAAAAAAGACGAAAAATCATGCATTACGCAATGATTATTAACACTTTCCAACTGCACGTAATTGTTGTATCTTATAACTTTCAAAGTTCTGTACCTACGTTATCACACAACAAACAGACAGTAGTTCTGAAAGGCATACAGACAGACTAATTGAATTCCTAATCATTCTTAAGCATTGTTTTAAAGTGTTAAAAATGCTTAACAGAAAAGGAAACGTAGCCCCTAGATTGTAATTCCAGGCCTTAATCTATCTGAAAATTTCAGTGTAGCCCTGTAAATCTTAACGTTAACAAAATCATATTTTATACAAAACGTTATTTTAGCAAATTAACAATAAATATCAATTTCTTTATGATTTTACAGTAGAAAGTTCCTTAAATGTAAATTATAAAAATGTATCTCCTAAAATGCGATGCATTGGCATTTTTTTGCGTGTCCGTGTACATAAAAAAGTTGTATAGGACCTATTAATGCCCTTTTAATTTAGGAATATTCAATAGTGAATATGAACAACATATATAATATTTTAAAAATTCAGAAAACATTTACGGACAATGAGTGCGGTAGACGAACAGATAGACAAATGGAGAGTCGGGCAGATAGATACAAAAATTGAAAACACTTTCAGACTTAAAAAATGTTAAAAACTGTTAAATCGCTTAATGTAAACGAAAATACAATTCCAGCAAATTTTCAATAAAAGCTCTCAATGTAGCTGAATATTTTTGTGTGGCCCTGTAAATCTAATGCTAATCATACTACATTCTGTAGATAGCATTCTTTTATGCATATGAATAACATATTTCAATTTCATTAAAATTTGGGTAAAATAAAGGAATAAAAATTTAGTTCATAGTAATACCTCTCATCGAACGCAATGTTTTGAAGTACTTTCGGGTG
Source organism: Salticus scenicus (assembly GCA_963930645.1). Taxonomy (NCBI): domain Eukaryota; kingdom Metazoa; phylum Arthropoda; class Arachnida; order Araneae; family Salticidae; genus Salticus; species Salticus scenicus. Next base: position 414,833,867 of record OZ005648.1, read on the forward strand.
TCCCTGTATACAAACCAGTGAAGGTATTTACCCTATTTTCAATGAGAAACATCCGATAGTGAACTTGAATAACATTTCAATTTTATTAAGGTATGTGTAAAGTAACAGTAATGAAATACGGTTTATAAAAATACCTCACAGAACACAATGCTTTGGAATATTTTCGGGTGCCCCTGTGAACTAACTAGTAGAGGTACACACTTCATTTTCAATATGGAACATCCTATACCAGGGGTCGATCCAGGCAAAATTTGGGTCCCTTGTGCGGCCCCTTCACAAAAATCCACATAGTAAAAAGGGACCCTTCACAAAATTCAAATTCATAAAAAGGGACCCTTCACAAAATTCAAATTCATAAAAAGGGACCCTTCACAAAATTCAAATTTATAAAATGAGTCCTTTCACAAGATTTTGTTTTATAAAAATGATCCTTTTATTAAATGTTTTCATATTTTCAGTATTATTTTTAATTAATGCCTTAATTTGGCTCAACGAAACTCTATTAACTTGATATTAAACATCACATAAAGTGATTGTAAAAACGGAAGATTTTACACAATATTTTACTTTTTCACAAAAATATTTTATATTTCACAAAAATAAATAAAAATTTCACAAAAATGTTTTGTTTTTCACAAAAAAGGGACCCAAAAATTAAAACCTGGATCGACCCCTGTATACTAAACTTTAATAATATGTATCAGTTTCAAGAAATTCCATAAGTAATAATGCTAATTAAAGCGCAGACAGACAAACGCACAGACAGCCGATAAACAGACAGACAGACAAACCGAAGTTATTAAAACCTTTCAACTTCGTTGGAAAGTGTTAAAAACATTTAGAAAGTAATAAAAACGTTTAATGTAAACAAAACTGCATTTCCAACAAATTTGCAATAGCCCTTAGTATAACTGAATATTTTTGTTTGGCCCTGTAAATCTAACGCTAATCATACTTTATTCTATGGAAAGCATTCTTTAGTGCATATGACTAACATATTTTAATTTCATTAAGATTTGTGCGAAGTAAAGTTTTTAAAGTTTGGTTTATAGAAATACCTCTATTAGAACACAATGCTTTAGGGAATACTTTCGAGTTTCCCTGTATTCAAACTAACGATGGTATTTACTCCATTTTCAATGGGGAACATCCTATAGTAATGTTGAATAACATATTTCAATTTCATCAAGATATGTGTAAAGTAACGGTAATAAAATATGGTTTATGAAAATATCTTCCATAGAACATAATGCTTTGGAATACTTTCGGGTGTTCCTGTGTACAGATCAGTAGAGGTACACATTCCATTTTCAATAGGAAACATGTTATAAGGAACTTGAATAATATATATCAGTTTCAACAAGTTCCATGAATATTTACGGGAGTTAGTGCACGGACGTACAGACAGACGGACAGACCCAAACCAAAGTCAATAACACTTTTCAACCTTTTTTGGAAAGTGTTAATAACATTCAAGCAACACCCATACATTAAATGCATTATCGCAATTAGGGAGTTTGAACATCGCATTTAGGATATAGTACCTTAAATGCGACAAAAATTTCCTAAATGCGACGCTGGTATATTTTTTCATAAATTACAGACATTTTTTTTATTTCTTAAAAAGAAATGACACAAAACACAAGTTTAGAACTACAAGTGTAATGTTCAACCATTTTCTCTTTCTTTTCATACTTATTTGTTTACTAAAATGTCATAAGTTTCCTAAATGCGATAAACTTACCAAAAATCACGTTGCATTTAGGCACAATTACCTTAATTGATTTTCCATAAAAAAAATTCTAGTATTGCATTTCAACGTCTTGCCTTTGCGTACATTTTCAGCTTTTTTGTATTTTTGTTAATCTCTACATAATATAAAGTCCCGTGGATCTCTAACATTATTAAGAAACACAAATATATTTCTAGAATAATAAGTACGGATAATGTTCATTTTTTCTATATGAAATACGAAGGCTGTCTGAAAAGTTTCCGACCTAACAAAGAAAAGAGATATTTTTTTAACATAATTAGTGTTATTTTTCAACATAGTCTCCTTGTAAGTCTATACACTTTTCCCAGCGATGCTCCCATCTTTTTAACCCATCTAAATAATAGGTGGAATCTTTCTCTTGAAAATAACTGTTCACAAAGTTTATCACCTCTTCATTTGACAAAAAATTTTGTCCTCCGAGTGCTTCCTTTAGTTTAGGAAACAAAAAAATGTCACTTGGGGCCAGGTCTGGTGAGTAAGGGGGATGGTCAACCAGTTCAAACCGCAACTCATAAATTTTCGCCATTGCAACAGCTGAGGTGTGAGATGTAGCATTGTCTTGGTGAAACAAAATTTTCTTTTTTTGCAAATGTGGTCGCTTTTCCACAATTTGTGTCTTTAGCTTCTCAAGCAAGGTTGAATAATATGCTCCAGTAATTGTTTTTCCTTTTTCAAGGTAATCTATCAGTACAATTCCATGGCTATCCCAGAAAACTGCTGCTATCACTTTTCCAGCAGAAGGAACAGTTTTTGCTTTTTTTTGGAGTCAATTCTCCCTTTGCAGTCCACTGTTTTGATTGCGTTTTTGTCTCTGGGGTGTAATGATGAAGGCAAGTTTCATCTACAGTAATTAAACGGCGAAAAAACTCCGATTTATTGCGTCTGAATTGCGCTAATAGAGCAGTGCAAATGTTCATTCTGACACGTTTTTGGTCCAAAGTGAGCAAACGCGGCACCCAACGTGCAAACAGCTTACGCATTCCTAAATCTTGGTTCAGTATGTGGTAAACACGTTCTTTGGATATGTTCATAGCTTCTGCAATCTCTCTTACCTTGATTCGGCAATCGTCCAGCACCATTTGGTGAATTTTTGCAATGTTTTCGTCAGTCGTTGCAGTTTTTGGTTGTCCTGAACGTTCATCATCACCCAAGCTGGTACGGCCACGTTTAAATTCAGCTGCCCAAAATTTTACATCTGTGTAGGAGTATTACCCTTCAAAAACAGGTACCTAATGACCGCTCGATACTCGATTTTATCCATTCTTTCAAATAAAATCACATCAACTCAGAACAATAACTGTCAAAAGCAAAATTCACATTCAAAATGGCTGAAATTTCAGTTCAGATCTATCAAAGGATGCCGAAAGAAGTTCCCCCACTTTCGTTGATTAGTGCTGCCATCTTCATGCAGAGGCCGGAAACTTTTCAGACCCCTCGTATGCCTTGTGATGTATCGAATGCTGGAAATCATGAAGACTAGCTTTTTTCTTTCGAGAAATTTATTTACTTCTCGATTTACACACACGATACAATACAGTCACATTTAACACAAATAAACACGTAAACATTTCACATAATTTAAAATTGAACTGTAAATTTCCGGTTCACTATTACAAAATGAGTGGGACTCAAGTCTGGCATTCGCTGTCGGCGTTACATCACTCACTTCTTAAAACAAACTATATTCTCTCTTTAATTCGAAAGTCTTTTTCATCTGCGCTGGATAGACAGCGCCCTCTAGTCAGTCTAAAAGTCATTACAGCCTATTTAATATAAAACAGTACATATGCTTATTTTATTCCAAGAAAAGTGTAAATCCTTATTTAATGATGAGAACGATGATTAAATGTTGTTTCATTTTAATAAATTTATTATAGGGGAAGAACATGTACATATTTTTATTGCTTCCTTGTTATTTCTATCTGTATATAACTATATTAACTAAATATAGTCATCTGTATACTGTATTATTAGATTATTACAAATCTTATGAAAAATTATATATTTCGCTTACATTATGTAGATCAAAAATTCAAAGCAATAACTATGTATGAAAGATTATTTCATGTATAAGGTCTCTTTATCCAGGAAATTCTAAGTTTAATGTTGTGAAATAGAGGCATTCTAGAAATTTTATCTATTGAAATTTATTTTTCCGACTGAGTTAAAATAATGCCTGGACCAGGAGTCGAACCCCAGAACTTTGACTTACAAGGTCAAGGCTCTACCAATTGAGCTATCCAGGCTGACAACCGGTGGACATTACTTACTCAGACAACCTTTAGGCAAAAACATCTGGTCTATCATGTAGATTGCTCAACAGAAAATAAGCCGCAGGTAAAGGAAAACACCATTAAACAATGGGAGAAAGAAATACAATATATTAAAATCACACAATCACTTCTCGGCCTGGATAGCTCAATTGGTAGAGCCTTGACCTTGTAAGTCAAAGTTCTGGGGTTCGACTCCCAGTCCAGGCATTATTTTCACTCAGTCAGAAAAATAAATTTCAATAAATATTGATTTTCTTCCCAATCAGTTGATTGTGTGATTTTAATATATTGTATTTCATTCTAGAAATTATTATGTTCAAATTAACATTAGAATAACCTCTAATAAAACATTAAAAAATGCAAATAATGTCAAGATTTCTTCTGCAGACCACCAAAATTTTGTCATTGACTACAAGTAGTTCATGGACCACTGATCTATAGGTTTGATTGAAAATCTTGTTTTCTAACTGCATTGTGTAAAGATTTCAATCCTTGTATAAAGAAGATGCAGTAAAGGTATTTGAAATCCTGAAACACACACATATATTATTATGTGTCATGTGTATAAAATCATGTGCGGGAGAACTAAAATTACCCTAGATTTATTAATTTTTTTTTATGTTGTGGGAGGAATAAATTTTTAATACCATTTTGTTTATCTATTATTTATTTTGGCATTAACATATTTATTCTGCGTTTTCAGGGCTAAACAGTATTTGTACAATTTAAGAAGAGTTATTAACATTTCTAGCAATTCAGAAATTTCAGACAATACTAGATACCTTGTCACTGTTCCGCCATTTTTTGTCTTCTATTAGATCTTTTTTGAGAATCAGCAAAGTAAAAAATAAATTAAAATTTTTATCAGAATAATAATAATAATATACATAAAAAAAAAGTGAATGCGAGGTAGAAAAATATACAGCTACAAACGGATATGAAATAATTTATGACCAAAAGTTTGAATTATTAAAATGTTATATAAAATAAGTAATGTTTAAAAATTATAAAACAAATAAAACTATATCATAGCGGTTCAAAAATTAAATTAATGACAAAACATTTGTTGAAAATGACTTATTCAAACATCCTGTTTTAAAATTCATAAATGTTAAAAGTATGTGATAGAATCTGGCCTATCAAACCCAAAAGACCTCAAGGACCGCATTACAAGTGCATTTCATTTAGGTAGGTCGCATTCTGTATGTATAATGTGTATAGATATATACATTATACTGTATGTATATATACATACACATACTAGGTTACCGATGCCCTTAATTTTGCATTAACTAATTTTAAATAGATATTGCGTCATAAAATAACCATATGTTTGTAAGAAGTATATTTTAAAAAAGAGTAGTGAAATATTTCTTGAAAGAAGTGGGTTCGTGGAAACCCTAATATATATATATATAGCTGATCTTACATACTACAAGAAATAAATATATCCCACAAGTATCATATCATCTAATATAATTTTCATATAGAAGAGCAAGAACGAGTTTTCTTAGCATTTTCACTGTTAACAGAAGATAGCATTGCATAAAATTCTGAATTCCATCGTGAATCACGAAACTTTGTTGGGCTGGCCAGTTTTGTCCCAGTGAGCGTGAGATGGATACCACTGCGATAGATGAAGCTCTACTATTAAGAACATTGCGAAAAATGCATGATTATTAAAAAGCAAATAAAGCCACAAAGGGGAAAAAATGCAGCAGTAAAATTATTTCCCTCTTTCTGTTTCTGGAAACTATCCTTTAAAGCCAAAAACTGCTGAGTTGCCACAGATGAAAAGTTATCCAGTTTGTTTTTTCTCTCTTTTTTTATCTGTTAAAAAAAAAAAAAAAAAAAAATCTAACAATTTTAGTAGACCAAATTTTCAGCTGAAATTTTGTAATTTTTACTGCCCCCCCCCCCCCCTCTTCCCCAAGCACGGCCCTGAGGTTTACATGACAGTACTCATTATCTTACCTCTTAATCTCCAACCTGTATTTATAGTATTAAATTTCACGGCAAGAGAAAGTCGTGTGAGTGGCACACCAGATTATTTTTTCTTAGTTGTCATAATTTTTTTCTCAGGCGTAATTTTTAAATTTTTTATTGGGATCACAACAGGATAAAACTTATTATTATTTTTTATTTGTTTATTTAAATAATAAATACAAACACAAAGGTTAAACATGAATACATTTATATTTTAAAAAAATTAAAAATTAATTAAAACGGAACAAACAGCTGTATATAAAAAGTTTATTATGATAAAATTGATTTTTAGTTCCCCATCATACTATAGGTATGGGGAACTTAGGTAATTGTGAAAAATTTCGATCTTGGTTTTTTGACTTTTCTACACGTTTTCAGGTGTGAGGAATCCGAAAATGACAAAATTTCTATGGTGTCTGTCTGTAGGGTGTCTGTTAGTGTGTTAGTCTGTTAGTGGGTCAGTCCATTAGTTTGTTAGTCTGTGTACACGATATCTCAAGAACAAATTGTCGCAGAGAGGTCAGATCAGTTTTAAAATATTACTTTCGACACTGGCAAGAACCCTATTCATTTGCAACATTCGATTTTAAAAACTTCGTAAGTTATTCGAAATTTACGATTTTCTTAACATGGGAGAATAGGACAAAAAATCACTTAAACGTGCATTAAATGAAAACTTTTTATTGTAAAAATGTCAGACCAGTTTTAAAATATCAGTTTTGATGCCGGAATGAACATCAGTAACTATAAATATGCTACTTTGAAAATTTTGCAAGTTACTGGAAATTTACAAATTTCTTAACATGGCAGTATAGGGGAAAATTTCACATAAACGTCAATTTTGAGAGATATTTTCATCGTAAAGATGTCAGACTACTTTTGAAACATTATTTAGGACACTGGCATGAATATTAATGACTATGAATTTTCCAATATAAAGATTTCGTAAGTTATTGGAAATTTACGAATTTCTTAACATGGCTGAATAAGAGCAAAATTTCACATAAACGTCAATCTTGAGGGATATTTTCATCGTAAAGATGTCAAACCACTTTCGAAATAATATTTAGGATACTGGCATGGATATCATAGACTATGATTTTTCCAATTTAAAAAATTCGTAAGTTATTTGGAATTTACGATTTATTTAACATGTCAGAATAAAGCAAAATTGAGCATAAACTTCCATTTTGAGGATCCTAAATACGTTAGACAACTTCAAAACTCCGTTTATGATATTTGTTTGAACATGATTGAATACAAATATTCTAATAGGAAAATTTCGTAAATTATTCGTAATTTACGATTTTATCAACATAGCGAAATTGTAAATTTTTCATATAAATATGAATTTGAGGATTATTGCATTGGAAATAGTAGCATGAAAACTAAACAACGAAATTGACCCTGATAAAATAAATTAATAGATTAGAATAAGATAAATATATCGAAATGAACGGTGGATAGCCTATTAGGCGGGGATTTCATTCTGTCACTGTATCAAGCTTTGGTCAAATTGATTTCTTTTAACATTATTGCCGAAACTTCAGTGGAGGCCCTCTGTTGAGACTCAAAACGGTTTTGGGCTGTGTCTGTCTGTCTGTCGCGCGATAGCGGCCGCCAAAAAAGCGCTATTTACTTGAAATTTGGTACACATGTTCATGAGCCCCACGAAATCAGCTGTATAGTTTTTGGTATGTATTCCATTTGTAGTTCGTATACAGGGACACGCCAAAGTTTTTCTTATCATTACGGCCTGTGGGAGAAATTTATATGTATCACGATAGCGGCCACAAAAATCACGCTATTGACTTGCAATTTGGTACATGTGTTCATGTGCCCCGCGAAATCTGCTGTATAGTTTTGGGTGTGTATTCCATTTGTAATTTGTGTACAGGGACACGCCAAAGTTTTTCTTATCATTACGGCCTATGGGAGGAATTTGTATGTACCGCGATAGCGGCCACAAAAATCACGCTATTGACTTGCAATTTGGTACACGTGTTCATGAGCCCAACGGAATCAGCTGTATAGTTTTAGGTGTGTATTCCATTTGTAGTTCGTGTACAGGGACATGCCAAAGATTTTTTATGATTAGGGCCTATGGGAAGAATCTGTATGTACCGCGATAGCCACCGCAAAAATCAAGCTATTGACTTCCAATTTTTGCCGAAATGTGAATGGAGGCCCTCTGTTGAGACTCAAAAGGATTTTGGATTCCGTCTATCTGTCTGTCTGTCATGCGATAGCGGCCGCAAAAAACACGCTATTGACTTGAAATTTTGTACACATGTTCATGATGCCCACGAAATTAGCTGTATAGTTTTCGGTGTGCATTCCATTTGTAAGTTCGTGTACAGGGACACGCCAAAGTTTTTTTTACCATTATGGCCTATGGGAAGAATTTGTATGTACTGCGATAGCGGCCCCCAAAATAACGCTATTGACTTGCAATTTAATACACATATTCATGAGCCCATTGAGCAAGCATTTGACGAAACTGATATAGATCTGAGACTGACCGCCTTGGCGAAAATAATGCTCCTTTTATACTTTTCTATCGAAAACAGACTGTTCTGGAAAATTCTCGTATCACATCAGCCAATGAGATTAGAGCTTCCATATTTGGTATATCCCTAATAAGGATTTTCTCGCCAAGATCGCCAAAAAAATCGCCAAGGAGGGAAATAGTTGCCAAATTTGGTGCCAAATTTATTTCTTCCCTTATAGGAGCTTTTTAATGCGTTTTTAAAGGAAAATTTGGCAATTTTAACGCTAAAACGACTATAAAGGCACAAAATTAGCATTTTATCAACTTACTAAACCTCTTTGAAAGAATTTATACAAAAATAAATGCAATTATTTACAATTTCATAACACTTTATATCATATACAAATAGGTATACAAAGAGAGATACAGCGGGGGGTTGAGGGGGGCTGCCACCCCCCTCAGGAATGTATTTGATTTTGTTAATAAGTCGATCGAATCAATATATACTATTATATAATAAGGAATAAATAAAAATGACCTATTGAATAATGTCTGATGCAAATAGGACGTTGAGGCTCCTGATCTGCAGATCCACTAGTAATATGTCTCGCACTAGAAATTTCTGAGAACATAAATATGATGGGGAACTGAGCAGAGTCCACCTATGCCAACTAGTTTAAAAATCTGGTCAAAAGTTAGGCTTAAAAATAACAACTAGGTGGGATTTTTATGGTTGCCCAACTTAAATTTCTAAGTGCAAAACATACCTAAGAACTGCTAATTTCGAACCCTCATTGACAGGTTTGTGTATATGGACATCACAGGGTTAGAAATTGGAATGTAAAAGTTGGGTGTCAATGGCACCTAACTATATTTTCTTACTTGCCAATATGGTCTACTCAGGCATAATATATATATATATATATATACATGGCGCGAAATTTCCGCTCGCCAGCTCGCCATTGGCGAGTGGAATTTTTAATGTGGCGAGTAAAATTTGGTCTAGTTATAGATAGAATTCTTACACGATAAGGTGACAGAAAACATTCTTTTTATAGATTTAAATATGGCAAAATCTTGCCATCTAATAACCTTATATTTAACCTCTCCTTTTTGGATTCTCGGAAAACCGAGTCTGTGTATGCACTGCCCGAAATCACCCAAGGCCTTCTAGATATTTAAGAAAGCCCTGGATCACTCCAGCCTGGGAAAGGAAAAATGCTTAGTGCATAAATAAAAGTTTTGATCTGTTCGGCAGTTTCGTTTTTCCCACTATTATTTCTCCAAGCAGAGTGAGAACCCACTATCCGAGAGAAGAGACATGTGAAAGTTTGCCTATGCGATTTTGTCACATGAAAATGAGCCCGAGCTCTTTCAAAGATACTGCCTATGTTTATTTTGTTGAATGATCAAAAAACAGTTAACATTTTTCAGTTTTTTACTAAAACGCCAATGATTTGTAAGCAACGATTTTAGCTAAAGAGTTATTCCAAAATAGCTATTTCAAATGACAACAATGAACAAGTTATACACATCGACATTCCGTCTGACAACAAAAATAAAATGGATGAAAAAGACATTTCGAATGTGAAAAGTTAAGTAAATAAATAGATAAATAAGGAAGCTTAATCTTTTATAATTAAAAGATTTTCACAGAATATAGTATGACAAACATTTTTCTTTTCTTCTTTTTTTCTTTAATGACTCTTTGCACTGATGTTATAAGATATTTTAATCTTTTTCAAATCACAAATACAATACATTACAATGATTTTTAATTATAGATGATTATGAAACGTGCTGATATATGACACACATTAAATTTATATAATTTTAGACATATTTGTAAAAGCCTTTCAAATAGTTAAGAAAAATAAAAAACCCAAAATGGATAAAAAAGTAAGAAAAATGACAACCCTATTTTGTGGCGAGTAAAAAAAAATTTTCGGCGAGTGTAATCTGAGTTGAAATTTCGGGCACTGTATATATATATATATTTATTTATTTATTTACTTTTTCTTACCCATAAGGTAAGTATTGTTTTTGGGTCAAATTTTCGAAAGTGAGTTTTTGTTATATTTACATGTTTTGTGGTGCCCTGAATTCAAAAATCATGTTTTTAGCAGTTGGTCTGTGTGTCTGTAATTAGCATACCTCAAAAACAAATTATAGTAGAAAGTCCAAACGTGGTATTCTAAATGTGTATGTTATAGGGATGCTACACTAAACTTTTCGTTAAGATCAAGAAAATGGTTCGTGTAAGAGAACAAGAGAATTCAAATACATTACATCTATGGGGGAAATTGCATGTAAGTAGAGTTTAACGTCTATAGACTGCACTAAACCAAATGAAAAGAATATATATTTTTTGTATGCATAAAAACATGTCTCATGCAGAATATGGTAGGAATATCATTCACTGTTCGTTTACAGGACTACACAAAAGAACTAGATTATAGTGCAACAATTGTTGAAAATTGGTGGAAGTGTATTTCAGGTTGTGCCGTGTATTATTACTATAGGATTATGTTTATGGGCACCATGTGGTTTGTACATAATCTTCTAAATATATACAGGACTGCAAATATTTAAGTGATAACATTCTTTTTCATTGTTAAGGGAAGTGCTTTACTGTAATATTTTACCATGTCCAAGAAAGCTGCTCAGGAATTGAAATGAATTCCTCATAGACATATTATTATAAATAATGTATGTTTTTAAGCTAAATATTCATTGCTTGTTTATTGCATATTTACATGTTTTAAGGCTTCCTAATTACCAAAGTCAAGATTTTTAACATTTGATCTGTGTCTGTGTGTCTTAGAGTAACTTAAAAACAAATAATTTCAGGAGATCCAAAAGTTGTATTTTCAAATTAATATAAATTTGTTACTGGAAAAGTTTGATCAAGACTAATATGTTCCAAGAAATGTTGCGTACAAAAGTTGTCTGAATAATTTTAAGTTAACTTTTTAATTTAATAACAGATTTAAATGTAGGTGCAGTAATGAAACGGGGGATTGAGGAAGGTGGTAGCCCCCCTCACACAGAACTAATTGTCATATAAAACTCTTTCAAAGCCTAATTTGAATTGTTTTAACATAGGTTTACATAACAGGATTCGTTATCTTATCCCTTAATCTCCAACCTGTATTTATAGTATTAAATATCAGGGTAAGAGAAAGTCGTGTGAGTGACGCACCAGATTATTGTTTATTGGGATCACAGCAGGATAAAGCTACCACAGTAAAAGTTAAAAAAGAATACATTTATACTTAAAAAAATTAATTATTTAAAAATTAAAAACTTACTTAAAACAGAACAAACAGTTGAAGAAAATTTTTAATTATATGCTGGGCAACTGATTTTTAAAATAAGTGAAATACCATGTATTACATCTTCAAGATCATCCCTGGAAATTATGAAGTATGCTCATTTGCAGATGATATCACTGTTTTGAAGAAATTAGAAGTGATATTAATAGTACCCTTGACGAATTATGGAGATTTGCTGAAAACCACAAATTGAGCTTTAATTCTTCTAAATCTACAATTGGGTTCTTTACCAAAAATGAAAACTATATAGATATAAGCCTGACATCCTAATGCATGATTAGCCTCTCACCATGGATAAACACCCAAAATACTTGGATTTTGTTTTGGATCTTGAGATATTGAGAAATAAACATATAGATCATCTTGTGTTGAAAGCAAAAAGATGACCTTTTCTTAAATATATCTCAGGACAAGATTGGGGAGCTGATGCTAGTACTCTTAGAAACACTTATATTGCTCTTATTCGGCCTATTTTGGAGTATAGATATCCTATATATTGTTGTGCTTCTGAACTAGTGACTATTAAAACTGTATTCCAACTTAAGGCATCGACATGCTTTATTTCATTTCCTGATCTGTATATAATCTCATAATCGAATTTTTCTAAGAATAAAGCCCATCTGGCTATTTTAGACGTTACATCTTTTTTTACTTAATGTTTTCTGAAATGCCGAACAGTCTGTTATAATTTTAAACTTAGTGTCCAGTAAATAATGCCTAAACTTCTTCACAGCTTCCACAACTGCCAAAGCTTCCAGTTCATAGCTGCTATATTTCTCTTGTTGTGGAGAGGTTTTTTTTAATGTAGTAGTGTATTGGATGAAATCTTTTTATCAGACCCTTTTTGAAATAAAATTGCGCCAAAACCCTAATTCATCTAATAAAGTTAAAAGGTCATTTTTTCTATATTTAGAAAGGCCATTTTAACCCTCTAAGTGTGTGGGGAGTGCGTCTGAGGAGGAAAATGGTATTGTTGTATATATGCAATGCACAAAAGGACGAATTAACATTTTAAAACTTTAAAATACCTTGCAAATCCTTTCACTTGAGCAGCTTTGGATATATTTCGACTCGCATAAAATTCGCGGTCATCTTCAGCTGTTTGTTATGCTGCTCTGCTGATCTTCGTCTTCATCCTCTTCCACATCATCCTCTTCACCTCCTACGTCATTCTTTCGTCGATGTTTATTTATTATGTGTTGCCAATCCTCAGGTATAATGCTATGCTCTCTTTCATTTACGGCCGTGTTAGATGTTAAAATTTCCAAAGCTTCTCTTTTTAGTGCATAGTTATGTGAGTTATACGGAGCTATTTTGATGGTTTTTAAGGTATCAGGTATTATTGGGTTAGTTTTGTGCGTGCGTGATAAAGCGGTGGAACATCTATTGTATTTAAGGTCGCTGATGTGTTCTATTTCGCGGTCTTTTATTTTTCTTTTCGTCATTCCGATATATGAAGCAGGTTTTTTACTATTTTCCAAATCAAATGTAATTTTATATATCCCTGGGGTTTCTTTAGGGTCAATTATGTCTTTTTCAAACCTAAATTCACCACTTCCATACCATTCTGTAACGGCATAGCGAACAAAATTAAAAACGAAGGTTCTAAACATAATATACATATCCCCATCAAACCCCATAGAAACATTATACAACGAATTCGGAATGAAAAAGACATAATTGACCCTAAAGAAACCCCAGGGATATATAAAATTACATTTGATTTGGAAAATAGTAAAAAACCTGCTTCATATATCGGAATGACGAAAAGAAAAATAAAAGACCGCGAAATAGAACACATCAGCGACCTTAAATACAATAGATGTTCCACCGCTTTATCACGCACGCACAAAACTAACCCAATAATACCTGATACCTTAAAAACCATCAAAATAGCTCCGTATAACTCACATAACTATGCACTAAAAAGAGAAGCTTTGGAAATTTTAACATCTAACACGGCCGTAAATGAAAGAGAGCATAGCATTATACCTGAGGATTGGCAACACATAATAAATAAACATCGACGAAAGAATGACGTAGGAGGTGAAGAGGATGATGTGGAAGAGGATGAAGACGAAGATCAGCAGAGCAGCATAACAAACAGCTGAAGATGACCGCGAATTTTATGCGAGTCGAAATATATCCAAAGCTGCTCAAGTGAAAGGATTTGCAAGGTATTTTAAAGTTTTAAAATGGTATTGTTGTTTTCACTGTAAATTCTTTAATATAATAAAACAATGGATTTTTCACTATGCATTTAAAGATGAACCTCATGACTATTATATAATCTTTCATACTTAATGAAACAAGCTTAAAATCTATAATCATGCACATTTAATTTTTTTTTTTTTTTTAGGGGACAAGCAATTACAAAAACACGTTCATGACCATTATAGGGTTAATATCTGAATAAACCACAACACAGTTATTTCCCCAGAAGGGATGTTTCAATTAAAGTATTTCATATTTCATAGTATACAATATATATAGTCTCACTAATATATATTTTTTCATTCACAAATGGTATATTATATATTATTTTATTTAAGATATTTCTTTATTCTTCCTAAGCAATACTTCAAATTAAAATATTTCATATTTAAAAACTTTTATTTATTTTATTCCATAAAAATCATTACCGTATATTTCCGTGTATAAGCCAAGAATTTTTGAAAAATTTTCGGAAGCTGAAGTACGAAGGTCAGCTTATATATGAGTTCACAAATTCTAGCAAAAAACGTACATTAGAAACAATGATTGAATGCATATATTTTAAGCTTAAAAACTATATATAAAGTAAAATAGTGATATTAAACCTTATTTTTAAATAATTATCACATATCTCTTAAATTAGCAATTTTAAATTTATTTCTAGAGCAGCTCGATGTAGTCACGTGTGTTTACATTTCTTTTTTTTTTTTTTTTTTTTTTTTTTTACCTGCCGATAGCTCATGTCATCGGCAGATTGCACGAATGGAGTAACTTCTCTGTCTGATTCGGAAATAGTATAAGAGAAACTTGGATTCGGAAATAGTATAAGAGAAACTTGAAAAACTGGACTCCCGATCATATTTTTAATTTATATAATTAAATCATCTCTGTTTAGAATGTTTCTAGGCTTACACTATCAAAAGAAGTGGCAAATCTTCATTTTTTTAATAGAAGTTTTTTTTTTTTTTTTTTTTTGAAGATTGCTTTGAGGCATGGATAAAAATACTCAAAAGTAGAGATATACAAAATAATTTAGATACGTCATTTAAAAAAATCGATGCAATCGGTCTTTAAATGGCTTATTAATACAAATATCCAGCGGCTGCAGCATCGACGTTAGGCCTCCTGGTGTTACGGTGACTATCGTTTTCAGCTGCCGGCATTTGTTCATCACTGCGTGTGCGAGGATGTCTGTTCGATGCCTGTGCTAGCCTCCCTTCTGATAGGGTTGCCAGAGTTAAAACTATTGCCGTTGGCGAACACACGGGGATCATTTTACATCACAGCTAAGCAAGATAAGGAATTCTACTGGATAAGCAAGCATTTCGCGCAATTTCATTGGACAGATTATCCTGAATGTTTTATAGATTGGCAATATTTTCTCCATTTTGGCGATATACTTGGAACTTTAAAAGAGTGTTTTTTTCAATTCGGCTTATACACGGGTTTGCAATTTTGGGCAAATTTTTGAAGGTAAAAACATACTATCGGCTTATATTTGGAAATATATGGTATTTTTTTTTTATTCCATAAAAATCAGAACCAAAAAAAAAACTTTTTACTCACCTATCATCAGTGAAGATTCAAGGAAATACATTCCATTTGACTTCGATGGGTTCTTGACTTTTAAAATCAAAATTATCACATGCATTTATCTTGAAAATAAAAGTTCACATCCCGAACTAGAGCCCCCATAAATTGTAGGAAATATACACACAGAATTTCTCATAATTAAGACTCAACTGGTCTACCCATTCAATCAATTAATGAAATTTGAGGACAAATCGCTATGGCACGAAAATAATTACTCTGGAATACCAAACGCAGGTACATTTAATATGAAGACTTATTTATAGTTAAATATTTACAGGGTTTTAGGATTATTATAAAAGTGTTACAAGTGAGCACTGTCTGTGCTAATTTAAAATAAAAAGAAAGCCGAAGCTGTAAAAAAGAAGATGAACACTTCTGTTCACATAGCCAAATCAAGGGAGTCTCATCTGACTCCACCTCATAGTTTTCTATCACGAACTGCTCATTTTTTCTCGGAACTCCTTCCACCAGTAAACCCGTTGCCATTCTGCAGAGACTAATAACGGTGGAGAAAAGTTGTATTATTTTCTGGAAGTGCAGAAAAGTTGAAGTACTTACACCTCACATCTCTTCGGTCATAGTTGAAGTATTTATACCTCACATATATATTATATATATACATTTTTTTTTCCCCCTCACGAAAATAAATTAAATTTCCTGGAGCATATTCTGTTTTTCCCTCTAATAATTAAAACATTATTCAACTCAGTATATGTCTTTATTTTCAATTATTTTATGCTTTATTTATATATTTGTTGTTTTGTGATTTATTTAATCTTTTACTTGTGCCTTTTTACTTTTTTGTAGAAGTTGTTTTATGTTCATAGAAAGTTTTTTACTTTATCTAAGCATATTATTCAGGTTGATGAATATTTTTTTATTGATAAATATTTCTTTAAAGTATAATATTCAAATTTTTATGCTTCACAAAACAATGAAATGATCATACATTATTCAGATGTACAAAAGCAGTTTTCCTATAAAGTAGGGTATGGTAAGCATTAATGATTGGCTTTTACACTACCACACCAAAATATTCAGATAGATTATGAGATATATATATATATAAATGTAAATTTCTTGAAAGACATTTACGTTTGTATTACAAAATTTTTCCAAACTAGTTGATTCAGCAATGTCAATAAGTAAAATACAGTTGGTATTTGTTTATCTTGTTATAATTTTTCCTTTGCCTGTTTATCTGAATTTGATGTTCTGTTTCAGTGTTGTCTGTATTAATTGCTCTGGTGATCTATCCTGCATGTTTTGCTGCAGAAATTGAACGCAGTAATAGGTCTGTGTGGGAATTTGGCTGGGCCTACGGTGTTGCTTGGGGATCTGCAATCTTTCTCTTTGGTGCCATTCTTCTTTTACTGTGTGACAAAGAAACAGAAGAAATCTATTACAAAGAGCGGACCATTACTCATGAAAATGGTGATTCTAAAGCATAGAAATGGCTGTAATAAATTATATTGTACATAAAAGCAACAGGGAATGCCTTTGGAACGTAATTTTAGGTTACGATTTGGAATGACTTCTCTCATATCTACCTACACAAAGCCTGTTAATTTGTGCTTCAAATAATTATACAGATAGGGTTATTTACTTGTTCCTACTATTATGGTACTTCTAATCAAATTAATTTGAACACCTAATATATATCAATGTTATGCACCAAAGACCCAAGTCAGAAAGCACTTAATAGTTGAGAGGAAGTATTTCTGTAATCTTATTCCTAAAATGAATGTTCCAGTTTTGGCGTCCTTGCTCTCTAAATAGATCGTTTGTCATCCATCCAATGCAGCCAGTCCAATTCACCTCTGGTTACATGTTTTAACATTACTTGACGAATCTCTCAGCGCTCTTTTATATCATTCTTTTGATTATCCCTACATTCTTCACTTTTTGAAGCATCCAGATTTTTTTACGTCCACTCAATCTAGCAACTGATTGCTCTCCTTCAAACATGTATTTCTGTCATGTTGACTAAAACTTTCTTTGTGACATTTTTGCTTACAGCTGCTTTGGAAGAATGTTTGATTGTACAAATAGAAACTATGAAAAGTTAAAATACAGAGTGCCATCTTTATGACTGTCAAGGGAAGTAGAAATCTGTAAAATTACTATTAAAACCAAACCAAGTTTAAATTAATGAGCGTGGTTGAATACATAGAATGGGGCATAAATTTTGAATCATTGCACTCCTTGTTCCATCCTAAATCAAGATTTGACTCAAAAAGCAATGATTACCCTTAGTAGCAAGGATATGAAGAGCTAGCTGTAAATAAGTTTTTGGCTCATGATTAGTGGGGAAAGGGTCTTGCATTCAAATCCTCGCTAGAGAAAAAAATTATTTTATTGTTTTATTTTAATTGAAATTAATGAAAAATATTAGAAAAAAAAATTATTAATTCAAAAAGTTAAAAAAAAAAAGGTCCCTTTTCTGGGTTTGAATATAAAGCCTACCAGTCACGAGTGAAACACCCTGCCTTTGCTTTATACATCTATGCTTCGATAGCCAGTTTTTGTTTCATAAAATTAGATGAAACTTTTCGGGTCATATTTGACCAAAAGGGTGCAGTTGTGTAAAAATTCATACCCAATTCTTCCCATGCTCTTTAATTTAAATTTAGTTTGATTTCAGCAGGAAATTTACCAATTCATACTTGCCTTGTCGTGCCATCTTTACCATGGAGATTGGATCTGATGTTTATTGTAAATTATACCCTCAATTGATCTCTTTTATCAACTGTTATTTTAATATATATATATTTTAATTATTGAATTTGAGTGTTATTTTATTCAAATTACATTGTGTGTGCAAAATTCCTTTCAATTCATACTCTAGATCTCTATTGTTCCATTAAAAAATATTAAGGCATTATATAAATTTGTTTTCTTTTAGTTTTTCTTTTTGTTATATTATCGAAGTGTATGCATATTTCTTTCATATATACATAAATGCATTATTTATAATTCATGTTAAAATTCAATCTAATATTTTTATAAAATTTTAATTAGCAGAAATACTATGTCATTCAAGATAGACTTTTTTAAATATTTCACTTAAAAAATGTTATTTACAAGACATCGAATTAATTATATTGTTCACTGTAATTAAAATATGGTGTAAATTGTTATGAATTACAGATATCCAGTTTCATAAATATCCATTTTATTTACTTCTATAAAAATTCAATGTCATTAAATTTAAGATTTTTTATAGAGTAGATTATTATATGATTGTATTTTTTAACTGCATTTTTTCTTCATTCATTTGCAAGTAAAACAAAAATGGTGTAAATAAATACTTTTCAGAAAATTTACTGGAGAGTTACTGATATGGTAAACTTTTAAAGTTTGTTGATTTTAACTTATGTTACATTCTGAACATTTTATTCCCCTCCGACATAAATTAGGAGGGGGGAAAAATATTCTTTTAGTTTTGTAATTTAGTATGATTTACCTGTATTGCTTCTTTTCTTTCTCTGTAAAATTCTGTGAAGAGTTGGTTGATAAATAATTTTTATGCAGTCTTTTATATTTATCTTATTTTAAAATAAAGAGTATTGAATGATACTTGTTATTTAAATAGTTGGACATTTTAATTATTCAATTGTATAAATACTGTCTTTCTTTATTATTTATATTAAAAATATTATTTTTATTTTTATTAATTACTCCAGATACTTCCTCAATAATAATGTAACTTTTTAAAAGCTCTTATAAATGTGAGATTTAATGGTATTTTTCCTTCCCCTATTGTATTGAATTATTTTACTAATCACCTATAAACCTAATTTTATAGAAACAGGTGATTCTTTTTTTTTTTTTTACTGCAAATGGTAAGTTTAATAACAGGTATGTAGGATATTTGTAAACAAACATTAACCCTAGTTATAATCTTCTGTAACCTGATCAGTTGTATGGGTAATCTTCACCCCTAAAAGATTGTGCACCTACTCTATATCTATTCTTACTTTTGGTTTATTATTATTGTTGTTTATTTATTTATTTTTAATTGACAAAGTTTTTTTTTTTTTTTTTTTTTTTTTTTTTTTTTTTTTAATCATAGTGTTAAATTCATTCTTAAATTTTTTATGAATTAAATTTCTAATATTATGAAAAATTTTAATATAATGGATTTTCATAAGCCTTACACTGTTATAACTCTTAATATTTGTATACTTAACCTAAAAAGAGTCCGAAAATCCCTTTTTTTTTTTTTTTTCCCCTCTCAAAATGCAATACTATGTGCTGGAGAATGGAGTAAAACAATAGAAACAGCACTTATGCTAGGTTTATTTTCAGTATTGATTTTTGACCCATTATAGAGGTCTATTCTAACATAAATACATGTTATTACAAGATCAGTCTTTAAGAAAGTAAAAAAATGGATATGTTGAATGCTTGTGTGTTATTGAAGAACATATATGGGCAGCGTCTACTTAGCCACAACTTTACAGTGGCTTGTGCCTTGAACTAGAAACAAATTATGCAATGGATAGACTAACTTTTAATTCTTATTAGCAAAATCGTGTTTTTATAGATTTGTGTGCTACTTTACCAAGCCCTTTCTTTCTTCTTTTTTTTAATATATGTAATTCCACATTTTATCATTAAGAATTAAATTATTGATCACTATCAATTGTGCAGGGGTCTATCCAGCATTTATTTTTTTTATTTAATTATATTTTAATATTTTATGAAACTGTTTCACCACTTTCCAAGACAATTAATAAAACATATTTTTTCTTTTCTATTGAAACTGATTAACAAACTATATACATTTTCTCAGCTGATTACTGAAATGAATGATCATTTTGTGCCTAATCTACAAATTTGATCTTTTTCCAAAACTCATTCCTAATGGACAAAATTTACATTTCATTAAAGCTAATTTTTTTTCTCCATTTCTCACTGAAATAGCCCCCCCCCCTTTCAAATTCCCCAAGACTTTTTTTCTCCTGCAGTTGTTTGTTGAAATGCATTATTATTTTGCCATAAATTGGGGGGGGGGGGGGGCATTTTATCTTATTGCTGAAATATATCCTGTTTCTTTCAACTAATTACTGAAATATGCAATTTTCTCATTTATGTATTTCGGAGTTTTTTTTTTTTTTTTTTTTTTTTTTCCCTCTGCTTTTTCTCAAGGGCCTATTCATACTGAAATTTTTTCTGGATATACCCCTGTTATGTACCATTAGACTCAATTGTGTGTTCATTATCATTGATTAAATGGAGCCTTAATTTTTGTGTATATCTCTGTGTTGTTGTGTAAAACTCTCACCATAAGCTTACATTGATTTACACTTTTATGTACGTCTGAAATTAAATGAATCCTATTTAAGCACTCAAGAAATAAATATTTGACTTATGAAGCCAAATTTACTTAGATGTCTATTATTGCTGTTTCTAATCTTTAAATGTAAAAAAAAAAAAAAAAAAAAAAAAAACACTTTATCCTAAAATAGACATTCCCTCCAGCTTAGAATAATAATATGATCTAATTTATTTTTCAAATTATCTTCTGTATATATTTTATTGTTGGCGCACCTCAGAGGTATAGTTTTTAGATGCCTTGTGTAAATGTAAATAAATCTATATATATATATATATAAAAATGTTAAAGCTTATTAATATATTATAATAAAAGGTTCTTTAAATTACACAAAAGTTAGGAGTTTTCCCCTTTTCTTAAAGGTGGCTAGCATTTGAACTTTTTGATTTTCCTTGTTTATTTCAAGTAATTTTCTCTCATTTTTCCAGGTTTATTTTCTTTTATTTTTTGCTTGTGGCATTTTACAAACTAACATTTTTGGATTGGAATTTCCTAGGTGAAGTTAAAGTTTCGTGGTTTTTCTCAGGATTTAATCACATTTCTTAACTTTTATTGATTTTAATCAAAATCCTCTCACCTCTCCAGTGCTGTAAAATTTCCAGTTTTCCTGGTTGCTAGTCACCTTGTTTTTTGCTGCTGCTCTCCCCCCCCCCCCCCTTCCCAATGCGCGAAAAATAAAAGTTTTATGTAAGTTTTTACCTTGAAAACAAATATCACAATGTGATACTGTTTTCTTTATTTTGGGGGGGATTATGAATATTGGGTGATATGTTTCTTGTTTTTATGATACATTTTGAAACTGTGCAATAAAAATAGTTGGGGTCCCTTTTTTTTTTTTTTTTAACAGTCCCATATTTGAATATTGAAATGTATAAAAGATTTTAGATTTATTATTTATTTAATGTAACCTTTTAGTGTAAAAAGGATTGTTTTAAATTTATAAAATACAGATTTCATTAAAACGGGTTAGCTATAATCTGCATGTTTTAAATTGTACAGTAAATGTTTTATTTATATTTCAAGTAGAAATCAAATTTTATTTCTGTGAAGTACTGATATTTGTGTATGTACAAATCAATATATAATGATTGAAAATATTGCAAAAAATTAAAACATAATTCAACAGTGTCTAAACTTTGTCATATGTGTACATATTAGAACTTCATTTTTGTGATCCAAAACTTGTATTTTCCTGCTAAATACACAAGTTAAAATTTCCTATATTTATATTTTCTCACTGTGTGTCCACTAAAACCACCAAATTGGAGTTCTACTGTGTATACATATATGATCATATACTGTATATTTCAAATTAAATATTTTAAGAAATACATGTACTTGCTGTATTGACTATTCAAAAGATGAATTTAAATAAATCTACTGTTCAGTTCATAAATGTTACGTAAAAAAAAAAAAAAACTAATATTTAAATTTTTACATTTATAATTGTCTATATTGTATTTCTTGTAGCAAATTTCTTCTTTACATTCTTGTGAATAAAAATTATTCTGTATAGAAATAATTTTGATTTCTGTCTGTCTTTCTCTCCCCACCCCCCACAATATAAACACATTTTTTATATTAAAACATTAAAAACCTCTTAAGATTACCTAGTACTAGTGCTTTCTGCTGCTAACCATGGCCTACTTGATGTGAAAAAATTGTCACATATATTAATTAGCAGTGAAATATGCGATAGTTGCTTAGCTCTAATAAATTATAAAATGATAAATGTGTGTGGCATTCATTGAAGACAAAAAGTTTAAAAAAAAAACTGTTTATTAAACTTGAAATAACATAATGAGTAACATTAAATAAATATAAACGATAGTTAAATAGAAAACTTGCTGACGAAAGGTTAAAGACTTTTAAAATACTGCCATGAAGATTAATATAGCTTAAAGAGAAAACGATGTTTACTTTGTGACATAACTAGATACTCAAAAAGTATCGTCGAAAACTTCAAGTCACAAAACGTAATTTACAAACATTATAAAAATAAAATACTTTATAACTTAATTAAAATAACAGCTCATGACTTTGAGCTGAACTTAAACATAACAGAAAAAGAACTGGCTAGCAAACGCTAGTCGATGCAACCATCAACTGCATTAAAACCATAAGAGCGATTACATATTCCTTACCTCCTTTTATACAAGTGAACGGATTCAAGTGACAGCCACTCCGGTCTGAACGACGGAGTCGATGCTGTACACTCGGCAATGCCTACCACACGTGACAAGTAACCTTAGCAACATGATGCTACGAGCCTGCTGCCATCTATGGCCGAAACTAGAAGACTCTGCAGTTGAAAATTATAACGTCTACGCGTTCAGTAGCGATAAAACAATAAACAATCCGTGAAAGGTTATTACATACAAACTTTGAATAAACACCATAAAATGCAATAAACTCGCAACAATTGTTTCGGGTCGAAAAAACACACGACCCTTCATCAGGCGAACAAAGTAAGCACGAGTGCTGCAGTCAAAGCGGCCGCTTACTTTGTTCGCCTGATGAAGGGTCGTGTGTTTTTTCGACCCGAAACAATTGTTGCGAGTTTATTGCATTTTATGGTGTTTATTCAAAGTTTGTATGTAATAATTTTTACAATGCCAGTTTTGTGATGCTTCTTTATTAATCCGTGAAAGGACTAAAACATATTTTCTTTAAAGTTAATTTTAACAAAACATGCTTTTAAATAAGAGGTAAGTACATTAAAGTTATTTCAAATCAATTAAATAAAATTATACTAATAAGAAATATAACTTTTAACTAAAAAAAAGTTATCATTTAGCTTTTTGTTTTTAATTTTAATTATCTTTAACTCAATGGCAGTATCAAATAGACAATAGCACTAAACGCTATATTTCATTTAATTAACCCTTTATCTACTGCATTATGATACAGACAAAAATTGTGTTTGAAACATATATTTTTAGTTACTAAAGTGCATTATTTGAAAATATATATGTTAAAAATTATGCACATCACCTCGTCATAATAATTAAGGAGAATTTTGTGAGGTCGTACTTTAGTGTACCACTGGTACATAGAGGTCGAAAAAATTATTTCGACATGAAAAATGTGTAGAGAAATATTTACTCTTTATGCTCCTCATATTTTTTCTAAGATTAGTAGGATATTCTTGAACTAATATAGGAATTAATTATAACACACATGAATATCGTGAAAAATATCAAGCAAAAATAGCAAGTGTACTCCATAAAATCCCTTATGGAACAAAAATGGCTATATGTATCGTCTAATGCTTTGTAGTGAAATTAAAGGGAGGTACGTCTGTTCCCTTCTTATAAATATATTTGAAATTTCTTCTATAAATTCGATTTTATACTCTTTTTAAAGTAATGGTACTTTAAAGTACCGTCAGTAGATAAAGGGTTAATAATTTAAACTTTAAAGATTATAAAACAAATCATTTAAATTATATTTAAGTAGTAAATGAATTTAAATTTGAGAATCAACACGGAAAGGGTACAAATTTTACAACACTACTTCAGGTACGCATTGGTGAACTTGTGCACTTGGCAGTCTTGCCATCTGTTTTCTCCTTCCACTCTCCTCCAGCATGGCGTGCCACCCGGCGTCTATTTCTATTGGATCTGTGTTGCATGAGTTGCGGTTTGACGGCTTCACGTTTTGTCGTGTAGAAATAATTATTATAATGAGCTATTTTGTTAAAGTTTTTCAAATCGATTTTAATATTTCCTTTTTGGTTTATTTTAGTTAAGGCTGTTGTTATTTTATTATATTTATATCGTTTTCGTGTTCTTTAATACATGTTTTTATTTTCCGTTTTGTCATGCCTATATAGCATCCGGTTTTTTGATTCTCGTTAGTGAAATTAATTTTATAAATACCTGTGGTTTCAGAGAAGTGGATTTTATCTTTATCATTTCTAATTCTTTGGGATATGTTGCTATTAGGTTTTATTGCTATATTTATTTTTAACTTAACAGCTTCAGTTTTTATTTTATTACTTGTACCTTTGTTACATGGGATCGGGGGATATACTTTTGTTTAGGTTTTTGTGCATTATTAATATTGTCAAGTTTTTTTTAATCTTTTTTTATAGAGTTTATTTATTTAGTTCTTCCTATACCCTGCATTTTGACATAGTTCGGTGATTTTTGAAGTTCTTGTTTTAGTAAAGTTTCGTTGGAACATATGTTTATTGTGCGATTTATACGATATTGTATAACTGCTATTTTATATCTATAAGGAGTTTTACATTTAGCATTTATAATTTCGTTACTATTGTTTTGTTTCCGATATACTGTAGTTTCAAAGTTTAAATTTGGGGGTTTTACTATAGTAACCAGGGGTCTGTCCAGGTTTTTTTCACAGGGTTCCATGTTTGTGAAAAATTTTCTTATTTTTGTGAATTTTTTTTGTTACATAGTTATTATTTTTATTTTTGTGAAAATTCATTTCACAAATTTTATCTGCACACACACACATATGTATATATGTTTCATCTAGAGCAGGCAAGAGGGCACTGTGCCCTGCCTGCCCTTTGTCTGAAAAAATGGCACCCTTCTGGCCCTTAATCTAAAAAAGTTGCACTCTTGCCTTTTATTGAAAATAACCTTCAAATTGAAGATATGTTATAAATGTAATGTATTGTGCATAACAATCAACAGTGTTCATATATCAGTAACAAGCAAAATTAAGTTGTAAAGAAAGTTAATGTTTGAAAGTTTGTCTTTTATTTGTACTTAAAATTAAAATTTTAAAATAAATGTCTGGATTTTAAATATTAAATGAGCTCTTAAGAATCCAAAACTGCCCACATGAATCTAGAAAACGCCTTTTCATTAGCTGCACATTGCCCTTCTTATAATCCCAGGGGACACTCCTAATATATATGCTTATACTTTTAATGGATGATTATGACTCATAGGTAACACCCCCCCCCCCCCCCCCCAAAAAAAAAAAAAGAAAAAAAACTAGTGTTTCAGAAAAAAAAAAAAACTGAATTTCAAATGATACTCAAATTTTTTAGACAGAAGCTGTAATCTTTCTGTACCTTGTTATCAGTCAACCAATAAAAGAGGAGGAACATAATTTTAACTTATCTTTTTAATGTAATAGTCCAAATTACGGGAATTTACTCCCGTAACTGGCTGGCCTCGCTTCATCTTTACTAAATGGAAGCGATCAAATTACTGACAAAATTATGAAAATACAAAATCACACATCTATAGCTATGGTACTGTACAAACCACATACTAAAGAATTACAAACTAAACAAAAACAAACACAACACGGCAAAAAGATGTTGCCAAAATATTTATGTAATTTTCTACAGAAAAATTTCATCACATCAAGGAAAGGTAAGCCACACCCATTATCGTGTTTGACGTCATTCCCTTACTAATCAGCGTGGACTCCGCGAGAAATGGAGGCGTGGTTTTATTGTCATGTAGTAGCGATAGTAACTAGTACGAGAACATAAGAGAAAATTGATGGGATCCAATGTTTATATATTGCTGAGCAGATGTTTTTACTCAGTATTATTTTATAAATGCTTTGTTTTTCCAAAAAATTTATGGAAAAGTTTGTTTACCTCCGAATTGAAATTTGTGAAGGGTCCGTTTTATGAGTATGGAATTTTGTGAAGGGTCTGTTTCTTTTAGCCTGGAATTTTGTGAAAGGTCCGTAAACGGACCCAGTTTTCCCCCTAAACAGACCCCTGGTAACATCCAAAAAATTCAATAGATTTTTATTTTCTATTTCAAGAGTGAATTTATTGTCTGGATCAATTTCGTTTAGTTTTTCAAGTGTATTTTTATTTTTATTTATTTTTTTTTGGGGGGGGGGGGGGGGGGGAGTACTGTTTATTATTGCAAATACGTCGTCTACATATCTGTACCAGTGTTTTATTTCTTTAAAGTTTTTTAGAATATATTCGTTTTCTATTTGTCTCAATTTCAATTCTACTATTACTCCTGAGATCGGTGATCCCATCAGGACTCTGTTTTTTTGTTGGTAGAATTTGTTGTTGAATCTAAAATAATTTTGATTTAGTATTAGGTTGTGGGCTGATATTAAATTTTGGCTTATTTCTTTATTTTATTTTTTCGTTTATAATTTCGTTGATTTCTTTTATATTAATGGATGGATATAGGTTTATAACGTCGAAGATTACCATAATATCATTAGCTTCTCATTTGTATCTTTTAAGTTTTTTTATAAATTCATTGGTTGAGTTTAAACTGGTATTTGATGGGGGGGAATTTCTTGGTAGATAGTTTTCATATAGTTTCTAAGTTATAGGATGGGCTTTCTCTTTTATTTATGATAGGTCTAAATTTAGGTGGGTTTTTGTGATCCTTGAATTTTCCAAACATTCTTGCAGTATTAGGTGCATGGTTAGTTATTTTTTGGCCATTTTCATTCATTTATAATTTTATTTATTTGTTCTGTTAGTTTTTTATTTGGATCTTTTTTGAGATTGGTAATACCTATATCTTCAATTGCCTTTTCCATTTTTTCATTGCGATTGAAAATAGCTATTTTACCTGTCTTATCGGTAAGAACGCTTACAATATCTTTATTTTGTTTAAGTTTATTTAAGGCTTTTCTGTCTTCACTATCATTTCTGTAACATTTTATTTTTCCAAGGATTCCTTTTTGTGCTATATTACGTATATTGTTATGGCTTTTCGGGATATATTGTAAAGTAGATTCAACTTTAGCTATAGTATCTTTAATGTTAATAGGTTCATCTAAAATATATTTATGTCCAAGTTTTAGTAATTGGTCTTGATGTGTGAAGAGTTTTATATTGGAGAAGTTTAGATATGGAATTTGTTTCTGTTTTTCTTTATAGTTTACTTGAGGTTTATCTTTAAGCCAAAATTTAAGTTTTTTATTTTGTTTTTTGGTGTAGGTTTCATCTATATGGTCACTAAAAATTTTAATTTTATTTTTTAGTTTATTAAATTCATCTTGCTTACATAGTTTATTCATTTGTTTTTCCATTATTTCTATATGGTTTCTTAGTTTATAGAAAGTTGCTGTTTTATTTTTAATAGCTTTGTTGAGAATATGTCTTTCAAATTTAGAAACTTCTTTCTTAAACTCATATTTTAAGGTTTTATTTTTAATTTTCATGAATTTAAGAATTGTTTGTTAACTTTGGTTAGTTTTTTTTTTTTTTTTTGATAATTTGTTCCATTTCATAAAAATTCTTTCTTTATTCATTGTTTTGAGTGATTATATATGCGATGTTTTGTTTACACTTTAAAGTTATTATTTTAGAATGTAGTGATTTAGGAAACATTTGATATTATTATGATTAAGGATCTCATTTGAGATAAATTGCTAAAAGTGTGTTGTTTTTCGACGAAAAGCATACAACTCATAGCAGACATAAAGTCCAAATCTTTGGACTTCATGTTTGCTATGAGTCGTAAGTTTTTCGACGAAAAACAACACACTTTTAGGGATTTATCTCAAATGAGATCCTTAATCATAATAATAAATCACCAAAATATGTCAAAATGCAGGGTATAGGAAGAACTTAATAAATAAACTCTATAAAAAAGATAAATAAAACTTGACAATATTAATAATGCACAAAAACCTAAACAAAAGTATATCCCCCCCCAATCCCATGTAACAAAGGTACAAGTAATAAAATAAAAACTGAAGCTGCTAAGTTAAACATAAATATACCGATAAAACCTAATAGCAACATATTCCAAAGAATTAGAAATGATAATCCACTTCTCTGAAACCGCAGGTATTTTTAAAATTAATTTCACTAACGAGAACCAAAAAACCGGATGCTATATAGGCATGACAAAACAGAAAATAAAAACACGTATAAAAGAACACGAAAATGATATAAAATATAATAAAATAACAACAGTCCTAACTAAAATAAACCAAAAAGAAAATATTAAAATCGATTTCAAAAACTTTAACAAAATAGCTCATTATAATAATCATTTCTACACAACAAAACGCAAAGCCTTTGAAATTTTAGTGAACCTCGACTCACGCAACACAGATCCAATAGAAATAGACGCTGGGTGGTGCGCCATGCTGGAGGAGAGTGGAAGGAGAAAACAGATGGCAAGACCGCCGAGTGCACAAGTTCACCAAAGCGTACCTGAAGAAGGCAGAAAGCGCTAGTACTGGGTAATCTTAAGAGGTTTTTAATGTTTTAATATATTTTTAGAGTTTTACCTTTTTAATTAACTTTTAAATTACATTTTTTTTTTTTTTTTAATATTTATTGTAACCCTTAGACTGCCAACTAATCAGATGGCTTATTGAAAATAAAATATAATACTCCATTTTTATTTTTCAAATCTAAAATACACACTTATCTCCCATGAGGGGGTAAAAGTTTCAATCAAAAGTTTACCAACAATTACTTATCAAAAGTCATGTTCTATTGTTGTTTTGTAAATGATAAATCTTAGCTGTGCCTTTGTTGTTAAAAGGACTGTTTATGTAGATTAATATTTAAACCCTATAATTTTTTTTTTTTTTTTTTATGAATTATATATGTTCCATATGATACAAGAAAGTTATTTTCGATTTATATTCAACATGTCTTATTTTTTTTATTGTTCAGAAATGATCAGCAAGAGGGGTTTGAACGACTGAGGACATAGAAATTTGGTCTAAAAATTACAGCAAAATTGAGTTATATTTTTATAAAATGCCTCCTAATTTTTCAATCATTTACATAAATTTCAGTATACTGAAACAATGGGCAGTGAAGCAGTTGCAGGGTTGCCACAGGCTACTAAAAAGCAACTATTTTCAGCCTGAGGAGACTATGGCTACTTTTCTCGCCCCCAGTGGCAGAAACACCGCAACACGGCGACATAGTCGCAGACACAGAAAAAATGCTTGCAGACAGTTTTTGTCTGCACTAATAAAACAATTAGTCCACAACTTTTGGACACTCTTTGTCTGTACTACTAAAAAAAATTGCCCGCAACTTTTGGGCAGTCTTTGTCTGCAGTCATAAAAAATTGTAATTTACGGAAATTTTTGGCCCGCGAAAATGCGCTACCGATGTATGACGTCTTAGACACTCTCTGGTAGGGACTCTACAACCCCCATATAGGTGCCGTGATAGGAACACACAAAACAGTGCTTAACAACACCTTGATAGGCAGCGTTATGCGAGTATTCTTTTCTCCTGTTACCTGTTACTGAGATTCTATGGGAACGTAGAAAAGTGTTAATTTCATTTAAAACTGCTACAAAACTTTTCCTTCATTTCAAAATTCACCTATAAAAATTTCTGTATCAAAACTAAACCTTTTATTATTTATAATTATTTATATTGTGTTGTGTCAAACATTGCTATAAATATTTAATTGAATGAGTTCAACTTATTATTTTATAATTGTTCATACTATATTGTTCTGTAGTAAAATTGTACTTGTGTATTGTTGCACAAGATCACCACTGTTGTTAAGCTCCCCCCCCCCCCTCCCCCCAAGATTGCCGCTATCTGATTTCAGGCTTTTTGAGTGTAAGCCATTTTCACCCCCAGATTACACGCAAATTTCGCAGATAGATTATGAAATTTTAAAAACCTGTCACAGACAACTACAACACTTTCTGCCACTGGGTTTTTGCCTAAAAGGCTTAAAAAAAGCAACTATTTTCACAAAAAGGCAACTATTGGGAGACTATTTTCCACCTTTTGCAAAATTCTTTTTTCAGAAAAAATTTTCAGAAAGTATTTTCTATTCATTTTATAAACAATCCCATATTTTAACCTTTTCACCTTTTTTTTTTTACCACCTTAAAGTATGGCATATCCCTGATGTTCACCTTGAAGCAGGTGAAATATCCAATGAGAATGTAGAAATTACAGGTGGAGGTAGGAGCAAATTAATGACCCACTGTTCAGCCCTGCTTCTCATACAGGATAATAGGTAAAGAATCAGCACTGTTATTTCCTGTGGTGTTACAGCACTTCTTCCATGTTTAAAAATATATATATATATATAAGTAAATAAAAATTTTGGGAGTTTATTTTTCTGAGGAAAGTAGGCTTAAAATTCTCTCCTCCCCCTTTCAATGAAAAAGTCTATCTTAACAAACTGCATATAAAGTGTTGATTATTACATGTAATTTCTACAGACCATAATTTGAGAATCTGATTTTTTACATAATGAGAAATCAATCTTAAATGAGGCCATTTTAATGAAAATTCTTTATATAATATTTTTCTATTTTTATGAATTACTTAGAAAATCTAATTTTGAATACATTTCTATTACTTAAAACTATTTTATTTTTAAGATTTTTTTTTTATGGTACACTTAATGCATGATTTTTATCCTTTAATGTTCGTTAGCATGTGATATTTAAACTAGTATTTTGGTCATTAGGCTACTATTTAGGCAACTATTTCAATGCTTCTAGGATACTAAAGCAACTATTTTTGTTCTATTTCTTTTGTGGCAACCCTGCAGATGTGACATGCAGCTATTAAGCTGGTCAATTTGCATATTGCAGTTGACTACTAGTACACTCCTCTGATCTGTTACGTCCTTCCTCACCCTGATTTCATGTAAGAAACAGTAACAAAAATATAAAAGAAAGCTCATTTAGTAAATCAGAAAAGGAAGAATACAACAAGGAAACAAGCAACAATAAGAGCAGACAATACTTAATCTTTTTGACAGCCAAAGTCCATGTTTCCACAATGACTCATTGCCTAATGTATTTTTTTAAATTCAGTTTTCACATTCAGAAAAATCATAATCGTTAAATTAGCACTCGTTTTTAAAAAATTGAATTTTCACTTTTAATAATTTATTTTCTGGCTAAAAAATGCACTATAGTCATTTTTTCGCTTTTTTAACTCATAAATAAAATTTAACAAACAAGTACTAATTTCACGATTGTGAGTTTTCTGAATGTGAAAATGGAATTAAAATTAAAAAAAAAAAAAATAGGTGGGGAGTAATTGGGGAAACAGATTTTTCTGTAAAATAACACGAGCCTTGCTGTCGACAAGATTAGGTATTGTTCGCTTTTAAAGCTAAATGTATACAGGGTATTAGATTATATCAGAGCATGTTTAAAAAGCCTTTAGCAGGGATTTTAAAAAAAAAAGCTAATGTATGAACAAAAAAAAGAAATAAAATTTTCAATAAAAGAAAACATGTTTGATATAATCAAAATCATTCATGTCCAAAAAAGCCTAAAGATAATTTTTTAAATAAATTTAATAAAATACTTTTTACAAAATTATGTGACAATTTTCTTACTAATTTAAATCTCAAAGTTTTAGACATGTTTTGAGTAAGTAATGTTTTCAATAGAAGAATACTTACTTATGGTTATTATTAATTTTTTTATACATTGAAAAAAAATTGTAACTTTTTTTTTATTACCTCTTTTAGAATGAAGTAAAAATATATGTATATCAAAAATTAGTTATTTGGCATTTCATAAATTAATTCAACTTTAATTGTCTAAGGCCGACATTTTTAATATTTTTCTATTTTTATGAATTACTTAGAAAATCTAATTTTGAATACATTTCTATTACTTAAAACTATTTTATTTTGAAGATATTTTTTCTAATGGTATACTTAAATTGAATAGCAAGAAAATGCAAATGGTTTTTATCCTTTAATGTTCATTAGCAAGTGAATATTTAAGCTAGTATTTTGGTCGTTAGGCTACTATTTTTGTTCTATTTCTTTTGTGGCAACCCTGGCGACTATTGCAACTATTTTAGAGGCAATGCGACTATGGCGACTTTTTTCA
Organism: Salticus scenicus; assembly: GCA_963930645.1. NCBI lineage: Eukaryota > Metazoa > Arthropoda > Arachnida > Araneae > Salticidae > Salticus > Salticus scenicus. The sequence continues at coordinate 414,866,661 of OZ005648.1, forward strand.
GCGAAAAGCAGCCAAAAAGCAACTATTTTTTAATTTTAGAAGACTATTTTTACTTTCCGAACACTATAATGAGGAAAATATTGTAATCATGTCAAAAATACGAATTTGAGATTTTGATGTTTCTATACGTTTCGAGGTCCAATGAGTCCGTTTCCACTATTTTTGCGATGATGTGTGTGTGTGTATGTCTGTGAGTGAACATGCTAGCAGTGTCTAAACGCTTTGTTCGAATAAGCTGAAAGTTGGTACGTATATTGCAAGTCACCATAGTACGAACCCTATAGATTTTGGTGAATCTAGCACTTGTAGTTTTTTTACAGGGACACCAGGAAAAATTCTTTATCATTATGGCCTATGGAGCCAAATTTTTAAAAGTGCGATAGCGTCTAAATGCTTTATTAATCTAAGCAAAAAATTTGTACACATATTATAGGTCACAGTTGCACAAACTGTATACATTTTGGTGAATTTAGCACTTACAGTTTTTTTTACAGGGGCACAAAGAAAAACTCTTTATCATTATGGCCTATGGGGCCAAATTTTTAAAAGTGTGATAGCATCTAAACACCTTATTAATCTGAGAAAAAAATTTGTACACATGTTAAAGGTCACACTTGCACCAACTGTATAGATTTTCGTGAATTTAGCACTTACAGTTTTTTTTACAGGGACACAAAGAAAAATTCTTTATCATTATGGCCTACGGGACCAAATTTTTAAAAGTGCGATAGCATCTAAACGCCTTATTCAATTGAGCTGAAAATTTATATGAATATTATATATCACTGTTGCACTAAATATAAGCATTTTCGTGAATCTAGCATTTATAGGTTTTTACAAAGACACAACGAAAAATTCTTTATCATTATGATCTAAGGGCTCAAAGTTTAGTAATGTTAAATAAAACTAAACATCGTGTAATATATGGAGGAAAATACTTGCACACAATATGGTTTTCTCTCTTTTGTTTGTTTAACAACTCCTCTTTCTTTACTTTTTCTGCAAAACTGTTAATGACTCAATGTTCGGAAAGTCCAGTGGAGTCACTCCAGATTTTTCCTATTAGGCAACTATTTCCCCCCCCCCCCCCACACCTTCAATTACATAGAAAAAAGAATTTATTTCCTAAAAGTCCCGACAGAGGGCAGCACCAAACAATTGAATAGTTATTTTTATCTTACATTTTCTGATTTATGTGTTACATATCTGCCATTTAATTATTTGTTTCAGTCACCTTTTTATTATTATTTTAGTTTATTATTTTTTTATATTATGACTTAGTATTTTTCTGATTTAATTACTGCTCATGTGTTTTTAATAATAATTTTTAGTTTGCACTTTTTATTTCTTAACATTCTCAGTGAAAGTTCTGCCTGATAGAGGGCGCCTGTAGTCCATAAATGAGAATTGTTTTTGGTTATGAGAGTGAGAAGAAAAATGTTCTAGATTCTAGATTAGTGGGAGGGAAGTATGAAGTGTTAAAAAAGGTGAAGTACTGAATTGAATACCAGTTAAGAGTAATTCTAATCAGAAATAAGGGCCCCAAAAATGGTCTAATAAAATGTGATCGTCAAGAAAGGACTTTTTATTAAGTTTGGACTGAGAGCATTATTTCATCTGGTTTCACATGGTTTGGTTAAGGTAAGAGTCACTTTTATTGATATTTCTTTTGTTACTGGGATAGCTCAAGAGATTTGTTTTCATTTTAAGAACAGTGATATAATTAATATAAAATCATAATTTAATATAGTGATATAATTAATGATTAATACAATAATTAATCTGTTATTTACATTATTAAAAGCCAAGATTAACATTAAAGTTAATTAATTTTTATAGAATATGCAAATGATCAAAGTGAAAAAAAAAAATGGTAACACTTCCTGTTTTTATATTTTAAGTGTTATATCACTTTATTAAATTGAGTTATGTTTTTGTGATTTTAAGAAAAAAAGTCATTGCTTTAGAATGTGTTATTGAGTTATGTTATTTTAAGAGTAGTTAAATTGTTACTGAATTTAATTTGAGTTTGTTTTTTTTACATTAATTCAGTTATGGTTTAAATTTAATTGAGTTTTGATTTAAAATCATTTAGTTATTGTTTGAGTTTTGATTTAAAAGTTGAGTTTTTGTTCTTAAATCATTTAGTTATGTTTAAATCTTAACTGAAATTTATGTAAGGGAATTATTAAAATTAATTATCCAGAATGTTTCAAAGCTCAATCTTTGTGTTTAAAGGAGAAATTGAATAAATTAAGAGAGTCATTAAGAGAGATTTCATTTATTAAAAAAATATTGGTAGCTTTAAAATCCCCAGTTTATCTTATCTACTCTAAGATTAATTTTGAATTGCAAATGCTTTATATCTGAAAATTGAATTTATTTTGTGGCTTTTGAGAGTATAATTATTTTTTCTTTTCAGATAAAAGATTAAAATGTTGAAGACTTATAGAGTTTTATCTGACGGGCTGGTCAAAACTGACAGTTTAGGAGACCAAATATCAAGGTGGTGTAAACCAATTAATGATAGTGAAGTTTATGTATAGTTTGTGAAAAAGAAATCAACTGCAAGACTAAAGGATTTTCAGCTTCGGGACAGCATGTGTCGACTAAACTTCATAAAGAGAATGCTGCAATAAAACTATCATCTAGTGAAATGATCATGAAATCAGGGTCTGCGATATTGTCTTCAAAATCAGAACACACTTCAAATTCTGATGGATCTAAGATTAGCTTGTTCTATTCAAATGAAGATGTAGTAAAATCAGAAATAATTTGAGCACTTAAATCAGTTCAATGCAATCTAGCTGCAACAGTTAATGATGATTTAAACCAAGTGTTTACTGCAATGTTTGCCAATTCAGTTGCACAAAAGTTTCAGCTCGGAAGGACAAAATTATCTTACTTAATTACAGAGGCATTAGGACCTTATTTCAGAAATGAATTGATATCTGATATCAAGCAATCAGAATCATTTTTTTCATTATTGTTTGATGAGACTACAAATAATGCAGACAAAAAAGAACTACAATTTAAACTTCGGTATTGGTCTGAAGAAGCTCAAGAGGTTGTTTGCAGACATTTGCAAACAGTCTTTCTTGGACATTCCACTGCAAATGATGTAGTGGCTAAAACAAACAATGATGTGTTTTCTCGATTTGGACTTCCAAAAAAAAAAACTTCTCATGTTAGGATCTGATGGCCCTAACGTAAATAAAGCAGTGTGGTCTTTAGTGAATGAAGAAATCATCGAAGCAAAGGGTCATGGTCTAATAGATATTGGCATGTGTAATTTACATATCATTCATAATGCTTTTTCTAAATGTTTCCTATTAAAAATGGAGTAAATACCAACACTGGTTTGTGTATAGAGACACCCAAAACTATTCCAAAGCATTGCATTTTATGAAAGGTATTTTAATACAGTTATTTTACACAAAACTTCATGAAATTAAAATATATTATTCAAGTTCACTATCAATATTTCCTATTGAAAATGAAGTAAATTTCATGAATGATTTGTATACAGGAACAGCCAAAAGCATTGCGTTCTATGAGATATATTTCTATAAACCATATTTTAATAACTTGGCACAAATCTTGATGAAATTGAAATATGTTATTTATATGCACAAAAGAATGTTTTCTATAGAATATAGTATGAATAGCAATAAGATTTACAGAGCCTAATAAAAATATTTAGTTACATTAAGAACTATTTTTGAAAATTTGCTGGAATTGCATTTTCATTTACCTTAGGCATTTTCAACACTTTCTAACAACTTTTAAGTGTGAATATAATTTGAAATAGTGTATTTGGGCTCTCTGTTTGTCTATCTATCTGTCTGACCAATTCCAGCGTCCATACATACTTTCATAATTTCTTAAAAATAGCATATGTGTTATTCAAGTTCACTATGGAATGTTACCTATTTAAAACTGCATTAATAAGTCATGTACAACTGGTTTGTGTGAAAAAACACTCTTCCCCCCCCCCCCCCCCCCGGCCAAAAAAAAAATACAATGTGTTTTAGAAGAGACATTTTTATAAATCACATTTTAATAACTTTCTACTGCAAAAATCATATTGACATTTATGTTAATATGATAATGTACTGTTTTGTACAGAATATATGTTTAATCTTCAGATTTACAGGATTACACTAAAATATTTATTTCATTAAGTACTGCAGTTGGAAACTGCTGGAACTGCAATTCCATTTGTATTAAGCATTTTTAACACTTTAACAATGTTTAAGAGTGCAATTTTTATTAAATCATATTTAATGAAATTTTATTTTTCCAACTGAGTGAAAATAATGCCTAGACCGGGAGTCAAACTCCGGATCTTTGACTTGGTTTAACAGTGGTTATGAGTTCAATTAGTCTACCTGTCAGTCTTTCTTTCTTTCCATTGTGTATATACTCAGAGAATACTGAAGGTTATACAATACAACACATACATACAATTGGAAAGTGTTAATAATCAATGCATTCTGCATGACTTTTTGGTTCTTGTTTCTTTTTATTCCATATTACAAATTTATCATTTTCTTTTTTTTTTTTACATTTCGAACAACAGTGTTTAATGAAATGCTTTAGCTAAAAAACAAAAATTTCTTGTTTAATTTTCGTATTCTGTATAAATGTTAAGTGAAAACCCTATGTCTTTGTGGAGCCACTCCTGGCCTTGATAATGACTGCACAACAATTGGGCATTGAGATAATTAATTTGCGGATAAGTTCAAGGAGTATTTCATTGTATCAAATTTCGATATGTGTTCTTTTAACTGTGTTAAATATAACAAATTTCCATTCAGATTTAAATTCGAACTATTACCAGGCTATTGCAAAGTAGAGATATAACGGTACTGCAACATTTTTCTTACCTAAATATATATATCTTTATTGATCATCAGAGTTGAATTTGTAACTGGACTCATTATTGAACTGAAAATAATCGAACTTCTGACTGAATGCATCCAGTACAACTGTAATTGTGGAAGCATTATGCAATGATGAGGGGGCAGCCAGCACAATGAGCTCTTTAACCTTAGCCTTTTCCTCCCCCATGGCCCATTTGCTGAGTTATCTATGAATATTAGTGTCCTTATTACACATCAGATTAGTGGTTGCCAAAAGTTATTTAAATTTTCTATATACAGTCGAACCTCGTTAATGTGAATCTCAAGGGGGATAAAAAATTTGTTCATGTTATCAATTGCTCAGGCAATCAGTAACTAATCTTCATCTTTGTAGTAATCAGACGTCCATGAAATACTTAGATACTTGAATGCATGACAAAGACATTTATTAACGACGATAAACATAATGAAATACACACACGAAATTATAAGTAAATTAAGTATGTATAAATTCCATACATTTTTGTTTTTCATACTACACAGGTAATGACCCCACAGGCAAGCACACACAGCTATATACTTTTTTTATCTGGTGCTCGCAGCAGAGATAGTTGGAGAGTTCTCCATCACGTGCATGCACAGTTAACAAGGCGCATCTGAAGCAAAATGGATCGTTCGCTACTTCCAACACACCCTTCCCTGCGAGTGATGCATTTTAATCTATGCACAAAGTAAAACATACAAAGAATTTAAAGAAATATTTTCCATTGAATACTGTAATTTTTCCTCATTTACAGCTTTTGTCAAAAAATATGAAAGTATATATTCAGTGAGTTTGTATATAGCACAGTTCAATAATATTGTCATTAAGCAAATCTTTAACAAAATGAAATCTGAGATTCATATGTCTTGATTTTTTTCAATGATCTTGTACATTTGATCCATTGTATGGCTGCTTGACTGTCCGAACTTAGTGGTACAGTATTATTTATAAAATTTGTACAATGTAATTCTGATAATAAGTTTACTATCCATGTTATAGCTTTACAAATTTCAGAAATAGCAAACAATTCAGCTTCACAGGTAGACTTACACTTTTTTGTTTATGACATTTCTAAGAAATCAATAAATTACCCAACTAAATTACATCACCAGAAAATGACTTGCCATTTTCTGCATTCCCTCAACTTGCATTTAAATACCCAAATTCCGTATCTTAGCACCCTTTTTGCAAGTGTATAATGCCTTTTTTCATGCTTATGATTCAGCTGTGACAAATAAGTAATTACAAAAGCTATATTTGGCTGTGTTCAATTAGATAAATATAATAATTCACCTATCAGCTCTTGATACATATTTACATCAATAGTTTCGTTAGAAAGTGGTATACTTTTATTGTCTCCTTTAACAATTGGAGTTTTTACAATTTTACATTCATTTAAATTACTATGTTTATCTAGTAATGACTCAATGTATTGAGTCTGTGATAAATAGATGCCATTATTATTTCTTAAAATTTCTATACTTAGAAATTTAGATTTGTTATTTTCATGCAATTCAAATAGTTCTTTAATTTTAGAAATTATATTTTCATACATTTCTTGATTATTACAGAATATACCCAAATCATCAACATAAATACACAAAATAAGAAATTTATCATTATCTGTTTTAATGAATATGCAATTATCTGAAGCTGTTTGTACTATTCCTAAATATTCAGATTTTATTTTCAAATACCAGTTCCTTCCCGATTGGGGTAAGCCATACAGACCTTTTTTAAATTTACATACTTTTCCCGTATCTATTGACTTTTCAAAGCTTTGCGGTAGTAACATGTATACATTTTCCTACAAATTACTGTTTAAATATGCAGTTTTAACATCAAAGAATTTTACAATTAAATTTAATTTAGTGGTAAGAGCAATTAACAAGCGGAATGTTTCCATGCATACAACAGGTGAGTAAGATTCTAAAAAATCGATGTTTTTAATTTGATTAAAACCCACTGAACATAATCTTGCTTTAAAAATGACATTGCCTGAATCATTCTCTTTTTTGGTATAAATTCATTTGCTTTTTATTAATTTTGCATCAATCGGTTTGAAATAATTTATATCCATGAAGTTAAAATTAAAAATTTTTAATAAAATATACAACCTTTTATTACTCCATGTTTAATTGCTGGACCGGTTTCTTCTGGGGCGCCCCAGCTTGTTCACCAGCATCACATTGTGCGAAGTCGCTCGAAACTGATGTTTCTTGTTTCTTCCCTCCTATATATACTCTTCGCCATTGGCGGTTGAGGACAGCCCCATCGTTGCCATTGCAGCAATTGGAATTTGTTAAAATTTCTACGGATTCTCTTACTGTAGCGTAACTGTGGTTGTGGTAGTTGGCCAACTTTTTTACTTGATCAAATTTTATGTCTATCTCTTCGTTCTTATTTACCTGTCACTATATATCATGGCTGTGTTCTTTAATTCTTGTTTTTATTTTTGTTTTACCTATATAACACATTTCGTTTTTTTGTTTATTGGTATATGGAATTTTATAAATTCCCGCAGTCTCTAAAGGATTTAATTTATCTTTATCGTTTCTGATTAGTTGGAAAATGTTGGGGTTAGGCTTGACAGGTATGTTTATATTATGTTTTGTTGCTACCTTTTTAATTTTATTGGAGATTGCGCGATCATAAGGGATTGAAGTTGTGTATTTTAGTTTAGGTTTTTGAAAGTTATTGATCTGATTTAAATTTTTTAATCTTTTTTTAAATAAGTTATCTATTAATTTATTTGAGTAACCTGCCTTTTGTGTAAATTGTTTAATATTTTTTATTTCGTTTTTTAAAATTTTAGGGTCTTTACAAACTATTATTGCGCGATTTATGTGGGCCTGTATTGCATTTATTTTATATCTAAAGGGGGTTTTATTATTTTTATGGATGATTTCATTACTACAATTAGGTTTTCTGTAAACTTGGGTGGTTATTTTATTAATATAGCGGTTGATGGTAACATCTAAAAAGTTTAATTGACTATTATTTTCTTCTTCAAGGGTAAATTTTATATCTGGATCTATTTGATTTAGGGAGTCTAAAATTTTTGTGGGGTCAGTTTTTTGGTCTATTATAGCAAAAACATCATCAACATACCGAAACCAATAAAAAATATTTTCTTTAAGTTTTTTATCTAGATTATTTTCTATTATACGTAATTTATATTCAGCAAGGAAACTCGAAATGGGAGATCCCATTGGGACTCCCTTGACCTGTTTATAATAATTTTTATTGAACATAAAATAGTTTTCATTTAACAAAAAATTAGTAGCAATATTTAATGTTTGGGCTATTGCAGGGTTTGTATATTTTTCATTTATTTTTTCATTTATTAATTCAGTAATATTTTTAATGTTTATTGAAGGATAAAGGTTAACGACATCAAAACTAACAAATTTAAAATTTTCCTGTATTTCTATTCCATAAATTTTTTGGATAAATTCTTCTGTGGAAATTAGGCTATGTGGTGAGGGGGGAAGTAAATTTTTATAGATTTCAGCCATATATTTTTCTAAAGAATAGGTTGGTCCTTCACTTTTGGAGAATAATCTTAAAGAATAGGTTGGTCCTTCACTTTTCACTAAGACCAGTTGTTAGCAAAAGTGAAGGACCAACCTATTCTTTAGAAAAATATATGGCTGAAATCTATAAAAATTTACTTCCCCCCTCACCACATAGCCTAATTTCCACAGAAGAATTTATCCAAAAAATTTATGAAATAGAAATACAGGAAAATTTTAAATTTGTTAGTTTTGATGTCGTTAACCTTTATCCTTCAATAAACATTAAAAATATTACTGAATTAATAAATGAAAAAATAAATGAAAAATATACAAACCCTGCAATAGCCCAAAGATTAAATATTGCTACTAATTTTTTGTTAAATGAAAACTATTTTATGTTCAATAAAAATTATTATAAACAGGTCAAGGGAGTCCCAATGGGATCTCCCATTTCGGGTTTCCTTGCTGAATATAAATTACGTATAATAGAAAATAATCTAGATAAAAAACTTAAAGAAAATATTTTTTATTGGTTTCGGTATGTTGATGATGTTTTTGCTATAATAGACCAAAAAACTGACCCCACAAAAATTTTAGACTCCCTAAATCAAATAGATCCAGATATAAAATTTACCCTTGAAGAAGAAAATAATAGTCAATTAAACTTTTTAGATGTTACCATCAACCGCTATATTAATAAAATAACCACCCAAGTTTACAGAAAACCTAATTGTAGTAATGAAATCATCCATAAAAATAATAAAACCCCCTTTAGATATAAAATAAATGCAATACAGGCCCACATAAATCGCGCAATAATAGTTTGTAAAGACCCTAAAATTTTAAAAAACGAAATAAAAAATATTAAACAATTTACACAAAAGGCAGGTTACTCAAATAAATTAATAGATAACTTATTGAAAAAAAGATTAAAAAATTTAAATCAGATCAATAACTTTCAAAAACCTAAACTAAAATACACAACTTCAATCCCTTATGATCGCGCAATCTCCAATAAAATTAAAAAGGTAGCAACAAAACATAATATAAACATACCTGTCAAGCCTAACCCCAACATTTTCCAACTAATCAGAAACGATAAAGATAAATTAAATCCTTTAGAGACTGCAGGAATTTATAAAATTTCATATACCAATAAACAAAAAAACGAAATGTGTTATATAGGTAAAACAAAAATAAAAATAAAAACAAGAATTAAAGAACACAGCCATGATATAGTGACAGGTAAATAAGAACGAAGAGATAGACATAAAATTTGATCAAGTAAAAAAGTTGGCCAACTACCACAACCACAGTTACGCTACAGTAAGAGAATCCGTAGAAATTTTAACAAATTCCAATTGCTGCAATGGCAACGATGGGGCTGTCCTCAACCGCCAATGGCGAAGAGTATATATAGGAGGGAAGAAACAAGAAACATCAGTTTCGAGCGACTTCGCACAATGTGATGCTGGTGAACAAGCTGGGGCGCCCCAGAAGAAACCGGTCCAGCAATTAAACATGGAGTAATAAAAGGTTGTATATTTTATTAAAAATTTTTAATCAATCGGTTTGTCAACTATTTTCCAAACATTATGTTTATCTAAAGAATCTGTTTCATTTTGCATCGCAATTTCCTAATTTTGCCAATTAATATCACTTTTTGCCTCTAAATAATTACTAGGGATACTTTCTGTAAAATTACTCAAAATCAGTTTGTTTTTTATTCTTTCACTTCTCTGCAATTCTAAATTACATCCGGTTTTGATTTCGATCTCCGTCTGCGTTTCCTCCTCTACATTTACAACCTTTTTGGCAGTAGTAGATGATTTTAGAATATTTTTTTTATATTTTATTATTATTTTTTTTTTATTATATTTTCCTTTTTCTCGTCAAAGAGTTGGAGAGAAGGCAATTTGTTTTTTGTTATTTTATTATCAGTCTGTTTTGGAGATGTGTTATAGAATGGTTGAATATCCCAGACATTATTATGTTTCTCAAAAAATGAACTGCCTTTTAATGACTCGTTGAATTTAACTGATCTTTCCTTAATTACCTTTTTACTTTCTAGATCATAAATTCTATATGCTCTATGTTCATGGCAGTATCCTAGAAAAACTCCCCTCTTACCTGGGATTTCAAATTTATTTCTTAATAATTTAGGGATATGGAAATATGCTACACAACCAAACTTTCTTAAGTAATTCAATTTAGGTTTTTTACCGGTCCATATTTCTATGGGTATTTTTTCTTTTCCTTTATGCGGTGTTACATTAGAAACTTGTGTACAGAAGTTTATATCTTCCACCTAAAAATATAATGGTAATTGACTTTCATATAATATGGTCCTTGTTCTTTCTAGTAATAGGCAGTTTCCTCTTTGCCTTTTGATTCACAATTATAAGGGATGGTTTTTTCATGTAATATACTAGAATTAGTCAGATAATTATCTAATTTTTCATTCACAAATTCTAGGCCATTATCTGAACCTAAGCCTTTTGATTCTCGTACCAGTTAAATTCTCATATTTAGTCTTAAAGTTACAGAATGTTTCATGTACTTCGCTTTTATTTTTCAAAAAATAAGTAAAGTATATGCCAGAAAAATCATCCACTATTATCATAAAATATTTAACACCCCCTAACGATACAGGATTAATAGCAGGGTTGTTGATTTTTATCAGATTTTTTTTATTTAAATCAAGATTTATTTGATTTTAATTATTTTTATTATGTATTCATACATTATTGTACAACATTTGTTTTTTATTATGTGTATGTATGTGTTTATATATATGCACAATATCCACACTATCAATCATTTTACTTAAATTATAAAAATATAAATAATATTCTATTTCTATAGAAAAAATCCATGTAGGCATTTATTACCAACATTTTTATTCAACATAGTATCTTCATAATAAGAAGTAATTTTATAACAATCATAAATGCGGTAGTATGAGCCACTCAACTTCAGACTTTGACTTTGTAGCTACAATAATGTATTGAAATAAAGCAAAATTTTACTCACAGTATTGAACACATAAAATAATTTTGGAAAACGATAATTTAATAGGAAATATGACATATAACTGAAGCAATGTATTAAGAGAAAGAAAACTTTATTTATAGTTTCTAAAAAAAAAAAATAATAATAATAATAAATAAGGAATTAGGGAAGATTAAAAAAAAAAAAATGATATCCTAAAAAATGAATCAAGAAAATTTTTTCACACTTTACCCATTAACAAAATTCATATTTTCATTACCATTTTAATACTTTTACTTATTTTTTTAATCTTTTTTTTTTTTTTTTTTTTTTTTTACATTTAGTGGGTACAATTCATTAAAACAAGCAGTGACAGCAGCCTCGAAACAGTACAATGTAAACTATGCTATTATTTTTTAAATATCATATGAGTCAATGCTAAATGACATAAACTGGTATGAGAGCTAAATAAACAAGGAAATATTTTCTTTTTGAAATATCAACTGTTAGGTGGGTAAAGGCGAACTAGAATATGTATATAATATTAATCAATGAATTATACACTAATTAAATATTTACAATTCATACACCAGCCATAAGGCTGTACTTGTATAAATAATTAACCCATTAACGCCCAGCGTCCTCATTTGAGGACAGCTAATAAAAGGGCATGTAAGTTTTTGGGGGTTTGTTGGAATGATTTCTGCTTTTTAGTGACAGTTTATAGTATCACTCCGAATGATCCCAGAGAGTTTTAAGTGTGTACTATTAATTACTATTTCGTAATTCGGATAGTTATTTTATGATTTTTCATTCGTCGCACATATATTTGCTTTTTGTGCAGATATATTAACTTAAATCAAGTTGAATAATATATATTATAATACTTTACTTTCGAGGTCTTTGTCAGCATATAATAGAAACTTAATCTGTTATCTCAAAGTTTTTTTTATCTGGAAGATTTTTTGCTAGAACACTAAATGTCCTCAAATGAGGATAGGTTGTTAATTTAAAACTATTAGACGAGTTTTTTAAATTTAAAATATTTCATTCTCAGTTGTCCATATTAGTTTAAAATTGAAATATTCATCAAAATATATTTTTCAAAATTATTTCAGGCATTAACGGGTTAAAATATAATGAGTTATTAAAATATATAATAAAATTTATAAATAATTAAGAAAGTTAAGATATAACTTATTTTTGTGTTTATTAATGTTGCTTTGTAGAGATGAATCTGAAGTCAAGAAATGAGAAATATTAACTCGTCTAATGAAATATTTTGTTATATTTTACGAATTGTATTTTTAAATTTACATAAGAAATAATTAAATATCTCATTTTTTAAAGTTAGATTATCAATTACATTTCATTAAAGCTAATAACTTTGATATTTAAAATAAATGATTTAAATCAGTGATTTTTTTTTTTTTTTTTTTTAATCAATTGATTTAAATCACTACACCCCTGATTAATAGGTCCACACAAATGTATATGAATCAATTCTAGAATTTTGGAACATTGTTCTATATTAACAGGTGGATGAGTTTTTCTAGTTACCCTACTACTTATATCACAAATTTCACAATTAAAATCATTTATGATATTAATTAGGATTTAGATGACATAATCTACTGTGCCACATTTCATAATCAGCATCATTAATTATCATGCTGCATTCTTTACTAGGAATAGGTTCTAAATGAATTTCAAGTTTATTATTATTTTCATATGCTTTAGTAACTAGCTTATTATTACTATCAAAAATTAACACAGAATTTTTAGTAGATTTAATGTGACAACCAGTGCTGCCAGATTGAGGGAAATTTTTATTCAATAGCCACCACTAAAGTTTACTTGTAACCGGTAGCTAATTACATCGAAGACTTCGTCGTGAAATCTTTCGAGATAATTAGCAAACCATTGCAATTAATTTTTAGTGGTGGGTACTAAATAAAAATTTCCCTCAATCTGGCAGCACTGGTGACAACCCCTGTTCATTAGTGAGGTAACCGACAAAAGGTTGTATCTAAGATCAGGAACATAACAAACATTTTCGATAGTTAAATAAATAGGATTTTTACTTACAGTTTTGGCTTTGACACTCCCGGTTCCATGACACACAATTTTGGAATCCTTACCTGCTAGATGTATATCTTTCGTCTCAGGTATTAAATTTTGAAACCATATCCTGTTTTTCACCATGTGATTGGGCGCTTCTGAATCTAAAATAAAAACATTATCACACACTAAATTATTAATAGATGCACTGAAAACGGAACTATTTTTTGATTCCTTCTTATCAAAGTGAGAATTATTTTCCCTGTTTTTATGTCCCTGTCTATAATTATGAGAGTTATTCTTATAATAACAGTCCTTGGCAAGGTGATTGGGTTTTCTACATATATAACATATTTTTATATTTTTGTCCTTTTTGACATAGAATACTTCAGCTTTATTGTGTTCATTACGTGGATTCGTGTTGTTTGCTTCTTTTTCTCGTAAAATTTCTAAGATCTCTTCCATCATTTTCTCCCTTTGGGTTTTGAGAACATCTCTAATTTTAACAAAACTTCCGGTTAGTCCTCGTACTGTATAATATACCAGTTCTCTTGTAGAAATTTCCTGTCCCAGAGATTGACATTTTACTGAGATTCCTTTTGAATGTGCAATATAATGATTAACTGGCTCATTTTGCTTCATCTGTAAATTTTTCAGTTCGTTGCCAGCGTCTATTCTTCGATTTGGCCAGTAAACATATTCTTTATTTTTTTCCCATGAGAGTTTTATATACGTCACTGCATCTGAGTTCTTTAAGTCCCATTCTTGAGAATCTGCTGCATTCAGACCTTCTGGTTTGACATTGGATATAAATGAGTCTAGTCTTTTTATTGCTAGAGCTGCTTTGATTTTCATAGCCCATATAAAATAATTATTTCCACTTAGTTCTTGAATGTTCATCTTATCCTTTTTTTTTATTGATAATTAAAATTTTTTTATAATTCAACAACTTTTGATTTTAAGAATTTCATTCATAACGACGCACTGCTGATTTGTAGTAATCAGAGGTCCATGAAATACTTAAAATACTTGAATGCATGACAAAGATATGCATTATTAACATGCACATTTATTAACGATGATAAACATAATGAAATTACAATACACACACACACACGCACACACACCAAAATTAAGAAAAATTATAAATTAAGTAGATATAATTTCCATACATTTTTGTTTTTCATACCACACAGGTTAGCGCACGCAGCTACATACTTATTTTATCTGGCACTCGCAGCTGGAGAGTTCTCTTTCACATGCACATACCTGCCAACATTGTACACAACTCTTCAGGAGAAATATTTGTAAATTTCAGGAGTTTTGAGACGCATATCAGGAGTAAAATGTAAAATAAAGAAAATAAAGTACTAAATTATGTTTAAAATTGAATTATTTAATAAATTCCAATTACACAATCATAACTAACAGTTAATATTACACAATAAAGTAATTTTCCAGCTATAATTAATTAAAATAAAAAATTAAAGGTAAAAATAATAATAATAATTTTCAACTATTAAAAATTGCTCTAGGATTAGACTTACCTATTGTTATAACATTTTTGGATGAATCATCTTCTGAAATTTCTTCTGCACTTGCTGTGCATGTTATTTAATTCATCTTGCTGCTCAGCACGCAACAAAGAAAATAACAGATTTCAATGTTGAAAGCTTTTTGGTTGATGTATATTATTATTTGAAAAAAAGTACTAAATGTTTACAACTTCTTATGGTATGTGCAGAAGATTGCGAAGTTGATTACCGAAATTTTTTGAAATATGGTGCTACATGATGGCTAACTGTGGGTAAAGCCATTGACAGATTTCTTAATCAATGGGAGGTTTTACAGAAGTTCTTCTGCGAAGAAGAAAAAGGTTCTTCCTCAACATTTCTACAAATAAAAGATTCCTTTAAATGTCCATTAACCAAATTATGCATGTATTTTTTGCAGTCTGTTATTCCAATATTTGAGGCTGCAAATGTGGTGATGCAGCAAGAGGCACCCATGATACATAAATATCAAAGGGAGATGTTCTCATTATATGAGAATATTTTATCAAGGTTCATAAAACCCACAACTATTCTCCGTTGCAGGTCAATTTTAGAGATTAATTTTACAAAAGTTAAAAATCAGAAAGAAAACAGTGGTTATTGGGTGTAAAACTAGACAACTTATAAAAGATGAAAACCTATCAACTAAAATTCTTTCAAAATTCTATGCTTCTATCAGAAATTTCCATTCAGAAGCCAGTTCTTATATAATTAGAAAATTACCGCTCACTGATGATGTCTATAAACACACAGAAATAGCCGATATTTTGCTTAGACATAGAATGAAGTTCTCTTCACTTGAATACTTTCTAAACCTATTTGCAGTTCCTGAAGGGGATAGAGATGACATAGAAAAAGAATTTTCTTACTATCAAGTTGATCCATTAAATGATGAAATTTTAACATTGACACGGTGCAACAGAGCATGGGTACTGATCGAAAATTTAAGAGATCACAATGAATCAAAAAAATACAATCATTTACCTTCAATTATGAAGATTATACTTCTCCTACCACATAGCAATGCTGGTGAAAGAGTATTTTCTATTGTAAAGAAAAATCTAACAGAATATAGATCCAGCATGAACATATCAACTTTAGAAGCAATTTTAGTAGAAAAATGCAAACGTACATCTGTAAATTGTTATGACGTAGTTTTTTCGGAACAAGAGTTAACAAAAGCAAAGAAAGCGACATATAATGCTTTACAAAATTAATTTTCTGTTATTGAAATAATTTATCATCCACCACAGGTAATATTTACAGCAAATCGAAACACATCGCCAGTAAAAGCGGAAGTACAAAACAAATTAATATTACGTTGCGGGCGAAAACAAAAGCACGAACAACAGAAACAATAACAATAAGAAAGAATCGAAAAGCGATACACTACGCAGTCAATTGTCACACAGAAACAGCCAGCGCCGATTGGATTCTTCCCAATAGTCTCGCAAACAGAGCGCAAACTACACCTACGAAAAAATGCCGATTGGTTTCTTCTTTTTAGCCTCGTAAACAGAGCAAATGCCATGCCCTTAAGGAACCGCTGATTGGTTTCTTTCTTCTAGTCTCGTACGCAGGGTAAGGGCTACGCCTACAGCTGAGTCTAAATCGCTGGTTTTGAGATTAGATAAGGAGATTCTGAAAAATATCCGGAGTAAAACGGCACTTTTGCGGAACACGCGGAGTTAAGCGATATTTCAGGAGAAACTCCGGAAGAAACGGAGTACTTGGCAGCTATGCATGCATGTGCAGTTAACAAGGCGCATCTAAAACAAAATGGATCGTTTGCTACTTCCAACAATTTTGAGGGGGATTGTGGAAACAATTCATGTTAAAAATAATTCACATTAACGAGGTTCAACTGTATATGATAAGGTATGTTTCTAAGCAATTTCATCGCATTCAAATGATTTTTTCTTTTTCCATATACCAAAAAATCTTACAATTTTTGATAGGGAAAAAAAAAAAAAAGGACTTACGGACCACACTAAATGCCCTGAGATAGGTACTCTGATGCATGTATTTCAATTAGTTTTTTAACCCTTTAGTTCAAAACTATTTTTATTTAATATAAAAATTAAATAACAGCTTTATATTATAGAGTGGGTAAGCCTGACACCATTATATAGATGTCAATGGGCCCTCCTGATTTTGATGGGCCCCTTTTATCTCCTGACAACCAAAATTTTTTTACCCAGTCTGCCTTTGCTGGTATACTTAGTAAATCGCTGCAAATGATCGGGCCATCCACTCAGGTAACAACCATTTGTAACCACAGGCAATAAAAACAACAGTTGTTTACTCCATGTACATATTGTTTGTAATTAAAATAAAATATTAAAAAGGCCTACATTGAAGCTACACATGAGATCTTTCATCACAGGCCCATGGCTTTTTCAAGTGTCCTCACATGGTGTTGACCAGCAATGAAACTGAAGTTTCTCCTTCCTCTTGAGTTGCAACTTGCAATGGGTGGTGCCACTTCTGACCAAAAACTTAACTTCTTAGACATCACAATCATATGAAAACAACCTGATTTAATAGAAACTACAGTATACCATAAACGTAGAGGTGCCAAGTATTACGATTTGTCCGAAATTATTACGGATTTACGGTAATAATTACGGCATTACGGACAACATATAAAAATTACGGATTATACGCTTTTTAAAAAATCACGGATTAAAAAAAAAAAAAAAACTCCACTAACGATCGACAATCAAACGCTCAACAGAAGCATTCCAATTCACAATGTTTCTCCATCCACAACATAAATGTCAATATTCATTTTAAACTTACTTTATAAGATTTTAGAAACTATAAAGAAATAGAATTATATAATATTTCTTGCTGATATAATTTTTTTTGCCCCCCCCCCCTCTCTTTTCTTATCTCCAACCAGCCATCGTTGATTAAAATTTCTGCAGAAGCCTTTAGTTATGCAATATTTGTTCATCAGCAAGATAAATGTCAATATTCATTTTAAACTTGCTTTATTAATTTCTAGAACCTATACAGAAGTAGAATTGTTTCATTTCTCATTTATCTAATTATTTATATTTTGACTGCCCCATCCGCTTCCCAGTTAGTGATCAGGGATTACTTATAGAACCAAAAAAGTGATAGAAGTGCTCAATATTTCTCACATATGTAATTATTTTTAGGCTTTATTGCTGAACTAGATGAATCTATTTGTTTTTCCTTAATAAATTTAAAATACATACTAAACTATCAAACAAAAGGTATGTTAGGTTTTATGAAAGATACATAAAGAAAAAAAATAATAAAAATGTTTTATTAAAAAATGAACAATGTTTTAGTATCTAATGAATGCCATAAAAACTGTTGTCTTTGAAAAAGTGACTATGAAATAATAAATAAAATAAATTTTTGTAACCCCCCCCCCCCAAAAAAAAAAAAAAAAAAAAAAAAGAGAGAGAGAGAGAGAGAGATCCAAATGTTTCTAACTCTTCCAAAGCAGGTAAAAAAAAAAAAAACTTCATTTTTTAAGAAGGTAAAGAAATACATATTTATTTACTTTTGTTTTAGAAATTCTTAATTTTTTAATTAATATATTATATATTTGTTTACAAAAACAGAGCAGTTCATTATTATATGTGGTCTTGTGCATAAAAATTATTCCGTGACATGGTTCACGTCTCCACGTTACATAAGTATGTAACTCTGATTACTGATAACTCTTATTGAAACTTAGCACCTCTATAAACGAAACAAAAGCGACGAGATAATAAGATAATTTTGTATTTATATGAGATCTTGCATTTATTAACGCCATCCAAACTTTTATAAACTGTGCTATTTTGATATGCTCCAACGAAATACACCTCAGAAATGAACAAAACAAAATCACCGAAATAAGTCTTAAAGTTTAGAAAAAATTTAATTCATTAGTTATACAAAAAACATATTAAAAAACTTAACCACATTGACAACGCACTAAAAGATAAAATATACTACTGCAATCCCATACAATAAAGGCACTATTAAAAAATAATAATAATTAAAAAAAAAATGTAGCCTTCAAATCTAATATTAATGTCCCTGTAAAACAAAATCCAAATATTTTCTACAGAATTCAAAATGATAAAGGCAATATAAATCCACTGCAGGTGCAGGAATCTATGAAATTAAATACAGTATAGGTCCCATTATCCAGAATTCCAAAATCCAGAAGACCCGAAATCCAGAATCATTTTAGAATTTTTTTTTTTTTTTTTAATTATTAAAATACATTTTATATCTAAAATCAGAAAATAATAATAATCGCCTTAAAATGAATTATTGTGTGTTTTATTAGGTAGTTTAGAAATCAAAGCGGATTTTTTTTTTTTTTTTTTTTTTTTTTCCAGATGATCAGAGATGTTTGTGGTCCAGGAAAATCCTGGAATTTACAGAAAGCCACATAAAAATAAAAAAAAATATTCTAATTTATTTGAAGATAGATTTCTGGTGATTTTTAACTTCTCACTAAGACCTTAAAAAAAAAAAAAAAAAAGGAAATTTTTAAAGAAAAATAATTTTTTTTTTAGCATTCTGCTCTTATGATTGAGACAGTATTCATGTTTAACAGCATTGATAAAGAAGCAACCATTCCGCTCATGGCAAGTGGCAGTAATGTACATGTTTGTATATATATACATACACATTATAGTTATTTTTTTACTTCCTGCTAAATTTAATATAAGAAAGTATCAAATTAGCAAAAATTCTTGACTTCCAGATTTTGATTTATTTGCATGTTTTAAGAGCTCTAGAATATAATTTGAATATATATTTTTTAAATGTCTGTCTGTGTGTGAAGTAGTTGCTCCTAGAAGTAAATTAGTACCTGTGAATTACTGAGTTATGTTTTATAAATAAGGGAAAGCAATAATGGGAAAAG
This sequence comes from Salticus scenicus, assembly GCA_963930645.1. Lineage (NCBI taxonomy): Eukaryota > Metazoa > Arthropoda > Arachnida > Araneae > Salticidae > Salticus > Salticus scenicus. The sequence continues at coordinate 414,886,598 of OZ005648.1, forward strand.
GACCCAAAATCCAGAAAATTCCGAAATCCGGAATGCTTCTGGTCCCGTGGGTTCCGAATAATGGGTCCTATACTGTATATAACAAAAGACAATAAAGAAGGCAGTTACATAGGTATGACCAAGAGGAAAAAATAATAATAGAATAAAAGAATACCAAGTCAACATCAAACTTGATAAAACAACCACTGTCCTAACTAAAATTTATAAAAACAAAGAAATAAAAATAGATTTTGATAACTTAAAAAAAAAATATATATATAGCAAATTACAGGAATCATATTTACACTTTAAATCAGGAAACAAAAATATTATAATCACAGTTGCAACAAAAATGATCCAATAATAAGCATTGACCAGAAGTGGCGCCACCTATTACAACTTACAGACTTCAGTTTCATTGCTGGTCAACACTATGTGAGGACGTTTGAAAACACTGTGAGCTTGTAGCGAAAGATTTCACATGAAGCTTCAAAGATTATTTTAAATTTGATTGTAATGTTTAGTACAGTATAATAGCAGAATAAACTATTGAAAGCTTCAGGCAAATGATGACAACACAATTCATGATAGTAAAAATTTTATTAAATGACACGCACAGGGAATGACATTTTAGCAATAAATTTAACATTTAAAATTGACTAGAGAAAACATGCTCACATCATAATTAATAACACATACAAATTGGTGATATATATATGTATATATATATACATATATCCCAAAATATCCATTTATATAATATATTTATATAAAATATTTTGTGCTGTATATTTTATCAGACAAAAGTAACTACTAAATTATTAAAGTGAATTCATAGGAAAAACAATGAATAACAAAATATACTTTAACAACATCATTAAAAAAAAAGTCAAATATATAAAACATCATTTTTTTTCTGTTTCATTTTTAAAGTTTTCTAAAACAAGTCAAATTATAAAATATATATTAAATAATGATTGATCAGTCTTTTTTATTTACAACTGATAACTAAAAATGGTAATCTAGAAGCACTGAAATTGTTTTATTTATATTCCATTAAAAGTTATAAAACAAGTCTTTTCACTTAAATATTACCTTAAAAACACTTATTAATCTTAACAGTTAAGCATATAGTGTCCATTCTGTAATTGCAGCCAATAAAAAATTATGAAAACTACAAAAATAATACTGAAGTTAAACACATATTCAAAAAATAATGAAAATCTAGTTATAGAAAATAAAATACAACATTCAAAAAGCAGAATAAAAAGAGGGATATAAAAAATATACATATGAAATTTAATTGAATTCAACTTAAAGAGAGTTTTGAAAACATGTAAATATATTTTAAGAATATTAGATTGCAAATTAGTGCAGCCAATAACTTTTGCCTACTATGAAAATAATAGGAAATTAATATACTTCAGCATGAAAATAAATGTTTACTGTAATGTGGAATTTCTATATATCAAAAATCTATAAATACTGAACTTTTATGAATCCCCTTATTTACAGTTGTAAAATTCTCGAGAATAATCTTTGAGAATATTTTCCTGGAAGAGAATAATCGAGAATTTTCTCACTGAAGCTATAATAGTGGGTAATTTTGAAATGTGTGCTCTGTATAAGTATTAATTTATGTGCAAGTTTATATATATATGTAATAAATCTCCTTTTTTGTAGGATGATGAATTCCAGTCACTCCATATTAAGAGAGTTCACTCAAAGAAATACTCCACAATTGATGATGCAGTCGTTTATTTGAAGACAGTCATATTACACTTTATTAACAGTCACATCATTTTGAGCACGCTGTACAGATCCGTAGCCGAGTCGGGCCGAAATCGTTCCATTAACGGCGGAACCGCGAATCAATCCCCCTCCTGGGACCGTTAACTTAAACTTGTTATTGACGTGGACTATTTAATCAAAAGATTCCATGGAAAAAGACCCCGATTTTCGGGTGCTCCCGTTTTTATATGGATATTTCGGCGGGAACCCAAACTATTTTTATGAATGCTTATTGGATAATTAGGTCAGCTAAAATCCAGCCCACATTCTTTTATTGGCTGACCCGGATATCCAGGATTTCGTATTTCGCAATGCATTGCCGCTAATTTCAACTATTGCATAATTTTGATTATGAAACTTCTTCTAATCGCGATTCCCGCGCTACGATGTGTTTTGCTGAAAAACTAACTTTACATATATATATATATAATTTAAGAAAAATAAGAATATTCTCACCTCACATCTCTACCCTTATTATCAAATAACAAAAGTTATTTTGCATGTCAAAAAATTTCTGTATATTGAAATTATTCTTTTAAGTTTCATTTTTTTTTTTTTTTTTTTTTTAAGATCATTTATGAAATTGATTAGACAGGGAAACAGGAAAGATATCTGAATATAAAAATAATCTGTTTTACAACAGCAATGCTATATTTTCATTTCTCCATCCCTGGTTACTAGTCTCTGTCTTTCACCATCTATTTTTCAAGTATAAAATTGCCTTTTGTAAATGTATATATGAGTGATTCATAAATGATTTGTGTTTCTTTTCAAGGATGTTTATATCTTCCATGTTTCCTAAATTATATGAATCTATTAATAGCATAATTTCATATTATATACTTCTGCTTCAATTTAATAAAGAAGAAATGTATGTTTTAATAAGAAAGTAACTTTCCTATATAATTAACTATCAATATACTGGTGTGTGGAAGGCTGTTTCTGTACTTGATCTTTATCTCAGAACCTTGAACTTTGATATATCAAGGTTCCATTGTATTTTATATAATCTCTTCATTCCCAAGTTGTCATTCGTTTAACCATACTACAAGAACACATCCGTATATTATTTTTCCTAGATTTGTAAACAAAAATTACTGTTTTAAAATACAACTTATTGATTGAATCACTCAAAAGCCGTTAAAATCAACTTTTCGATTTTTTTTTTTTTGTAAATTTTAATTACATACATATACATTACTTTTAGCTAGCAAACAATTTACACATTGCTTCGTTTTTACTTTATACACTTTCTTGTTTTCTTTGTTTTTTAATTTTGTGAATCTGTAAAAGCATGATGTCATATTGTGTACTTTTTATTTAATTTAATGAAGAGGGAGTGTCTTTTCCTGAATAATTCATTATCCATAGATGCAAATGTGGGCAGAAACCTGCTTCTATATAATGGTGATTCCATAATCACAAAATAAAAAATATCATCTTCATCTCCTCCACCCATCTAACAATTTTCATTGTGTATTGTTAACAAATTATTTAAAATGATGCATGTGCATTTATGTCAACTTATTTGTTTATTCTACTATCTCAAAATCAACTGTATTTAATTTATTACTTATAACAGGGTTCCCATTCTTTTTCAGAAATAAACTTTCTTGACTTTTATCAGGTTTTCCAGGTCCATTTTTACACAACATTTGATTTGCGACATAGAAGATAGCTAATGTCTTGTAATAAATGTAATTAAATTTTGAGTTCAATTAACTTATTTTGTATGGTTGATAATAAGCGCTGCAAAATTTAATGAAATATTTACTTTTTACTTAAAAAAAAAAAAAAAAGTAAATAGTATTACAGAAATAGTTTGTGCATAAGTAAAACTTCTCTAATTACAATTTCTGTCAGCTGAATCTAAATTTAAGCTAATTCCCAAGTGGTGTAATAGAAAGGGAAAAAAAAAAAAGACAAAAAGCATCCTATGGTATAATTTACAAGATCTTTCTTTTACCGTATATTTCCGAATATAAGCCGATCCGTATATAAGCCGAGTATATGTTTTTCCTTGCAGAAATTTGCCCAAAATTGAAAACCCGTGTATAAGCCGAATTGAAAAAATATTCTTTTAAAGTTCGAGTATATCGCCAAAACGGCAAAAATATTGCCAATCTATAAAACTTTCAATATAATCTAAATGTAAATAAAAAGCATTTTTGTTTTGTTACACGGAGCGCGGGCATATTTTGAACTCAAATCAGCAAAGAAATCGCCATGCTTAAAGAAATAAAATGTCTTATTACTTACCTTAGAGAGTATATTTTAAGTTAAGTTTGAGTAAAATATTGTTATATTTAGGTTAATAATATCATACAGTCTATTTACACAAATAATTTACTTTTAAAATATGTTAAGTTATTAAAAACAATATAAATTCATATTTTTGTTATAAAAATCTTTAAAACATTTCTAGTAATGTTTTTTGTTTTGATTTAGGTTTCTGTGCAATTGCAATGACATTAACTCATGTTCAGTTATAAAGTTTCTTTGTTTCAATCTTTTTATTTTATTATCTAATGCAGCAATTAAATTTTCAGTAGAAATTTTGTTGTTTTCAATAATTTCCGATTAATTTTCAAAATCACTCTCGTTTTTTTTCTGAATCGCTCAAGTAAAAATTGATTGGTACAGCCATCGGTAGAAAAGCAAAACAGAAATTATAAATAAAATATAGGAATTAGATTATATGCATTTCGATTTGGAAATGTTTCTTCATACTATTGCTAGAAATCTTATATGCTGAAACATAAAATAAAATAAGGAACTAGAAAATTTCACAAAAATCCTGTATTAAAATAAGCTTAAACAAAAAAAAAAAAAATTGAAATAATTCATGGTAGGTAGAGAAAATTGTTTGGTGCTGCCATCTATCTATCTTTAAAATAGAAAAAAAAAAAAAAATGACCGTGTATAAGCCGACCCTCATAATTCAGCTTCCGAAAATTTTCCAAAAATTCTCGGCTTATACACGGAAATATATGGTAAGTTCTGTAATTTCTTTGTATATATGGATAGTGGTCAATGGCCAATTGTTTCTATTAGAGACCTACGTCTGATAATACTCTCTCAGAGGGTCTCTTTCTAAGGTTCCTAGCCCATATTCACATAAATTTCAAAGAAAAACACAAACTGAAACCAGAGTATGTTGAAAAGGCATTTTCTAGGGTTTTTGAGTGAAAATTACAATTTTCCCAAACTTTTCCAGATTTTCTGTGACATGTGGGCATCCTGTTTGAAGCGTGGGGTAAGAGACAAAAAATGGAGACTTCATGAGAAATCAACCCTAAGTACGAGAAAAAGAAATGATTTATTTTTTGGTATATTTTTATTTTCCCTTGAGAATGACTTTCTAGATTATAATCATTTAGTTTATGAGTAAGAAAAAAAAGAAAGAATGATGAAATGCTAAGAATATTTTATTTAACTTTGAAGGTGGGGGGGGGGGGGGGGGGGGAATCATATTTAAAAAAATTATGTATAATGCATTCTTAGTTAAATGATAAAATAATAATATAAAATATTGGATATAAAAACCATCGAGTTATATAAAATGTAACAGGAAAAATATTGTTTTTATTAATAAACTCCTACTTATAAAAAAGTAGAATGGAATGAAAATTAAAACTACGAAATTATTTTTCTCAAAATATAGTATAATATAATAATTATTTAAGTACATAGTTGTATTTTCTTTTTTAAACTATTCACTATATATCAAATTTAATTAAAAGTAAAATACTTTTTAGCACCAATTTACTTTCACTCTTTTTCACAACATACACACAAAAAATTTAAACAATAAATAAAGCATATGAGACCTTAAACCAGTTTGCCTGTGATAACTGCAACTTTCATTTTATTTTCTAAAATTAAATTCACGTTATTTTGAGAACATTTTCAAAAATTGCAATTTTGTCCCACTCCGCACCCCTTGTATTACGAATACTTCACAAACTCCTAAAAGTATACATGCAGTAAAGTGCATAATTATTGAAATACTTATTACTAAGTTCTCATTAAATTTTATTTGAACTGAAGAGGGGAAAAGGGAAGCAAATTATCAATGATATTAAGATGCATACATAAAGATCCAGAAGATTAATTAACAGAGCCAAAAAGTTCTGTCTTAAATATCAGAATTATAAACAATAATTAAAACAGACAATATAAATCATTCTGTAATAATATTTTCAAGAAATTGCTTTCAACAATTATCACTTAAGGGGACAAAGGACATTGAAATTAAAATAATTATTTTTGTTTGACATTCTAATGCTTCTTAAACTTTTATGGGAAAAATAATGTCCAACATCAAAATGCTACATCTAAGTTATTTTAAATTTCCAATTTTTTTACTCTGTGTCTTTTGTATGTAGCAGAACACATCTATGCATTGAATTTTTTTATATCTCAATTACAGCATCAGTTATGAACAAAATAAATAAATTTGAAATCCTCATGAATTTTTGTCCAGTGACTTAATTCAAGAGTTCATAGTAAATATAACAATTTCTTGATTTAAAATGAATGCCAAGTTTTGTGACCAATACACCGATTAACATTTACACACATTTTTAAGAGGATTAGATGAAAACAAATTAGCAAGAAGCATTATAAATAACTAATTATTCTCAAAATGGGAAACCCAAGAAAAATAGATTTAAAGTTTTGTATAAAAAAAAAAAAAAGTAACATTTGAAGAACTGTAGAATGATATTATTTAAGTATTCCATAGCTTAGTACATTCTATAATAACTATCTAGATATTTTTAATTGCATCGATTTTCATAATCCTTTGTCCTCTTAGATTTTTATGATTTTGATCAGCTAATGCATAGCACACAAACAACATAAAGGCAGAAGGATATAGTAGTAACAAAACTTTATATCCTTTTGAATACATTGTATATTTTACACACAGTTTTATTGCCAATAACTTTAAAAAATATTATTAAACAACACTGATATCCCCATTAACTTTCACCTCATTAATACTTTATAAATATTGAGACACTATATTGTCTTTTGTGAATAAGTACAATACCGAATGCAATATTTAAACATGTTTTAATTAAAATCTGAAAATGTTAACAGGTATAAGTTGAAAAAGTATCAAACATAATAAAAATAACAAAACTCCTTATTTATAGCAATATATACAAAATTACTTGGTAAGCTTATATAATATATATATATAATTTGACAAACACTCACCGAAACACTTCACTTGGAAATAAACAAAAAAATATATATATAATAAAGGCACTCCAAGTATTTGAGTAACAACAATAAACTTTTAAGTACTTCGAAGAATCATGACTCATGGACACGAGTAATGTTTTTAATTGAATTCAATAATACAAATGACTCAGCTATAACTAAAAATAATGGAATTATTACTTTTTAATATAAAAAATTTTAACTTGATCTTTTGGTATTCCTATCTCTTACAGCTTAAAAACACAGCCAGCATCTTGTGTGTTAAAGACATGAAATGAAATTAACTACGTATTGAAAAGCTTCTTGATACACCAAAAAATTAGTAACATTAGTATGCATTTCAGAAGCACATAAACTTCCAACATTCAGGTGAAAGAAGACATTAATTGAGAGAAACTATGAATACAAGGTAATTAAAAATAAGTGTCAACATTTGAATGAAAATGGCAGAAAATTACACTAAATGTCTTTATACTTTTTAAGATATCGGATCATTGTTATTTAATATTTATTGGGAAAAAAAAAAAATCATCACCATTTGAGTAGCATTCAGACCATTACAGTTTCTTATTTCAGAAAAGTGTATTTACTGAAAAGAAATTTTACAAAAACACATGCAAATATTTTGATAAATTTTAGAAATTATTTTAAAGAAAGATAAGAGTGTGTTTAGATTACTTATTTACTTAGTATAGTTTGTGTTAAAATAGCATTGTTTAGATTGTTACATTTGGACATAACAAAATGTAAAATACTTCCTTCTGTACAAGTTCTGTTCAAAAATTATTACACCAGTATCAGTTTCTGATGAAAAAATTATCAGACAATCATCACTTTCCTGTACCTACGCATTGTTTTCTGTTAAAATCATCTGAAAATAAGTTATAACTTTTTCTGGTGTTACATTTTGAACCAGTTAATGTTTTGGATGTCCAAAATAATGAAATTTTAAGATATTTATACAAATCTTTTACAATAAAGTGTATCAATTCTTGTCTTTAAACAGAATTAGAATCACAGTGAAAAAAATTCAAGTCAATGAGAATTACATTTATATTTATTATTAAAGCTTAAACTTATGGTGTCTGTTCTGCACCCACCTTTTGAGAACTGCCCGGTAAGTGTTTTGACAGATACAGAAACACATTCATTTCTTTTTAAACAATGAAATGGGAAAATGCTTTATTATATGCTTTACTTTGTTACAACTTTGAGTGATTCTGCAGTTTTATTACAGTATAGGACCCATTATCCAGAATTCCAAAATCCAGAATCATTTTAGATTTTTTTTAAATAATGGTTGAAAGACATTTTATTATCTACAATCAGAAGAAAAAAAAAAATCATCCTAAAATGAATTATTGTGTGTTTTATTAGGTAGTATTATGAAAACTAGAAATTAAAGCAAATTTTTTTTTTTTCAGATGGTCAGAGTTCAGGGATGTTTGTGGTCCAGGAAAACCCTGGAATTCACAGTAAGCCACATAAAAAAATTCTATAATTTATTTGATGATAGATTTCCAGTGATTTTTAACTCCTTGATTAAGATCTTTAAAAAAAAAAAAAGTATGGACATTTTTAAAGAAAAATCATGTCTTTTAGCATTTTGCTCTTATGATCGAGTTAGTATTCATGTTTAGCAGCATTGATAAAATAGTAACCATGTCGCTCATTGCAAGTGGCATTGTCAGTAATGTACATGTTTATATATATATACAATAGTTATTTCTTTACTTCCTGCTAAATTTAACAGAAGAAAGCATCAGATTTGCAAAAAATCTTGACTTCCAGTTTTCGATTTATTTGCATGTTTTGAGAGGTCTTGAACATGATTCGACTATTTTTAAAAAATGTCTGTCTGTGTGTGAAATTGTTGCTCCTAAATGTAAGTACCTATCAGTTATTGAGTTATGTTTTATAATTCAGGGAAAGCAATAATTGGAAAAGGACCTAAAATCCAGAAAATTCCACAATCTGAAATACTTCTGGTCCCGTGGGTTCCGGATAATGGGTCCTATACTGCACTAACAAACATACAAAAGTGTGCGATAGGTATAAAAAAGTTGACTACCGCTGAGCTAAATAATGGTACGACACAAATTTTTCAAGCTTGAACTCCATCTCTAACGATGTGTGAAGTGTGAAGACTTATCATTGCTTCTTTTCTATACACACAAATTGGGATTAAAATCAGACATACGAAGGATAGTGGTCAATTTAAGTCAGGTAAAAATTAATTATCACAAAATGTAACTTAAGAGAGAAACACAAGTATACATGGTCCTTTAATGGAGATAAATTAGTATTAAATCTTGTTTGGGGGAGGGGGGGGATTAGAGAAAAACTGGTCCTTTTAACACAGGTGGACACACACACTTTTAAAATAGTTTCACTATATTTCTATTTTTAGGTATCTCCTGCTTGCTTACTGGCTGATGTTTGCTCACTGGCTACTACTTTCTGATTTCAATCTAGCTGTTTGGCCGTATCCTTTTCCTTTTCTTGTCAATTCCCACCTCTGCCTTGAAGTTGTTTATTGTATGTCCTCTTTCACCTGCATGATGGAAGTTTTGGTAATTTCAAATTGAACAGTCTTTCAGGGTTTTCAAGAAACTTCAAAAAAAAATTAGTGAATGCCAGTTTTACCAAGTACAATGGTAAATTAACTGTGTTTATACAAACATGCTTTTACACAAAACGTTAATTTCACTTTTATGCTTGGAGTGTACACACAATAAATTTTGTTTCTGTACAACATCTAAAGCAGTAGAAATTGACAAGATATTTTATTTTGGGAATATAATTTTTATTTACATTATAGCTAAGAGAAAGAAACAAAGGAGAATACAAACTATATCTACATTATTATATTTTATAATTTTTTTCAGAGAGAGTAAAATATGACCATGTTTATCACTATACCATGCAACATCTAAGCAATCAGAAAGAACAGATTAAGGTTACATAAAATTTTAAATAAAATCACTTGCATATAATAATTCAATACAACTGCATTATATATTTTTCTTTAAATTTTAGAAACAAAATCAAAAATTTCTCAAAGGCTGTATTTTTTCTCCACAAGGCAATTATGTGATGTGATAAAGTTGTCAGAGATAAGTGCATGAATTTTTCAGAAAAAAATAGAAACTGAATATTTTGATCCTATTTTTCATCACAATATTACAGATGGCAGATTTTTTTTCACTCATAGTATACATACAACATAAAGCCCTCATTCAGTTTAAAATCCTGAACTTAATAAAAATTTTATGAACTAAGAAGAGTATCATCATTTAGAATTTTTTTGGAATAATGTAGAAGTCTGATATATAACATGGTTTGATAAATGCAGGTGTAAGTAAAAACTAACCACACCTTCTCCTACAAACAGAATACATCAGACTTGTATCATTATTAAAACCAATAAACAATTTATTCAAGTGGAACTACACAGCAAGATATTCATTAGCACATACCCTAAAATGAAAACTATTATAATGAAACCCAGAAATACATGGTGCATTATACAAGTGCTATTCAAATTCAGCACAGAATGTAGATTCTCAAATGAATGCTTTAAGAAAACAAATTTTTATTTTGATAGATTCTTTTAAAGAAACACTTGACTGATATAACCTGGTGCTGAAGTCTGATAAGGAAGCACTGATTCCTAAAAGTTTGCAACTTATTTCCAATGTCAAAATACTATAAAATTTGATATGATAATAACAAATATTTGCCATCCAAATTTTGTATTCATATGATCATTTAAGAATTATGGGCAGAAAAAGAAAAGTTGTTCAGCTTATGGAAATCTGAGTATGCTTAAATTTGTATAATTCCGAAATTCAACAGTCAGAAAATTAACGCAGTTATCTCTGTTTAAGCTCATTTTCAATAATTAAAAGCTGACTTTACCCCGTGATTTGAAAAAGCCCAATTCGTTAGCATTGTGTAAAGCAGCTGCAATACCGACATAGCTTTCAATTATAATAGGCTGGTACAATATTTGACAATTTGGAGAAGGGGAAGCTAGAAGTGAAGTTTGTTCACCTCCAGCAGCAAGTGCACTGACGAGCTTTTTAGAAAAATCTTCAATGTTGTAATTCGTTTTCTCTGCTGTATCCATTTTAAATAAGGGATGAGATGTATACGTCACCCATGGAATCTCTCTACTCCAGGGATTCCAACGCTTAAGAACTGGAAGCTGATTTACATTATCCCAGGAGCATTGCACACCCAATTGATTTCGAGCCCTAAAAGAAATTCCATAATTATTTATGTGTCTAAATTGATAAAATATAACAAAAGGGATGTATATCTATGTATTATTAATATTTCAAGGACACAAAAATAAATTATGATAAAAAAAAAAAAAAAAAAAGCTCTTGTTCTCAACAAAAAACAAAAACTCTTTCAAACTATTGTTGTTCTTAACAAATCAGATTGCATAACCTATGCTAAATACTGGTCTATATACTAAGCTTAAAAAAAAAAAAAATCCTTTCAGTGATCATACAAATCAAGTTAAATGCTTTGTTAAATATTCAGTTATTCTCAATGTTTATACAAAACACATGATCATTCATTCTTTATGCTTGTTTTTATGCTTATCTTAAAATTTACAAGCTCTCTTTCTGCTTCTGTCTTATTGTTTCTAACATAGGCATGGCAACTTACAATCTAGCTCATTTCCTTTAAAAATCATTTTCTCGCCTAAAAAGTAACAACCATTACATAAAATTAAAAAAAAAACACTCTCATAACTTTGTGGACAAACTTAAATCACCATTATACTACGGTTTCTTTGGATGTTAAATATCTATTCAGTACTATTCCTATTCAAGGTGCTCTGATTTGTTTAGAAAGGAGATTATGTGGAGAAATTGAAGTTTTTTTTTTTTTTTTATTTAATACATTTATGTGCTAGGTAAACTGTCCTTTTTTATACATATACACTGACTCTTCTAATATTTTCAATGAAATTAATTATTTAAAATCTCTAGCACTTTCTCATAGATATAGTCCACCTACCATTATTAATAAGCTCTGTTTAAGGGGGCTCTACTTACTGTGCCTCAAAGACAAAGCCAATTTTATTTTATAAGAACTTTGCTCTATTATAACTCATTAATTAAAACACATTTTTAAATTTCATTTTCACATTCAGGAAATTCACAAATGTTTAATAAGTTTTCATTATCTAAGAATTGACTTTTTTTTTTTTTTTTAATCTTTAATATTTTGATTTGAAGCTTAAAAAAAAAGTGAATTTTCATTAAGTGAAATTTTGCATGTTACAGCTTCAAAAAATAATAATAATAATAATAATAATAATAAAATAAAAAAATAAAATAAATAATAATAATAAATAAATAAATAAATAAATAAAATCAACTTTTAGAAAATAACTAATTTAGCAGTTGCGAGTTTTCTGAATATGAAAACAGAACTTAAAAATATGCATTAGTTAATGAGTTATGATGAAGCACAATTTTCCATAGAATAACATTGGCTTTGTCTTCAGATGACAATAAGTAGAAAGTCTCCTTAAATTTAAAAAATCTAATTGTTCTGTATTTAATAAACAGATGTTTTGCCATTTTGTTCTTCCATTCTTCTAAAAACTTTAAAATTCTTTCACATTTTCAATTTAAAATCCCTTTCAAACTCATAAAAAAAATTAAGTTATCTTCTCTTAAAAATCCCATTCCTATCAAGAACAGTTTCTGGTGTTTATTTCAACCCTTGTTCTTCATCTTTGTGCAATTTAAATTATACTGGCCAAACTAAGAGGCATTGAAATGGGGTTGACAGAACCTTTGTTTTTGTAAATGCATTTGCATTTATATATATACAGTATAACACCTTTAATCCAGAGTCGTCGTGACCTCGCTGATTCCGAATTAAAGTTTTTTTTTTTTTTCTCAGAACTTGGATCTTAGATGCATTTAAGCTACTAAAATATATGAATGTTTGTTTTAAAAAAAAGCATTGGACTATTGTGTAATAAATTACTTATTCTTTTTTAGTCAAATAATATTAACAATTGTATTTATTTGAAATATTAAAAGTAAAAAACATCACAAAAAATAGCTTCCTTTGTGTAGTGGTGCCATCTTGCTTTACTTTGGAGAAACAACTTTTCTAATGAATAAATTATATAATTTTGTGATTTTAAATTATGACTATATATACATAATATAATAAAAGAATAAATAATATAAATCTCAATTTATGTTAAATATATATATATATATATATAAATAAATAATGTACATATATATATATATATATATTACCAAATATTCAAATCAAAATTTGCATAAAAAATAAGAAAATACAGAAAATTATTAAAATTAAATTAATTGATTAAAAAAAATACTGAAATAATTTTCAAATGTAAATGAAAATTACTTTAGCATGTCTAAAAAAGACAACAGTTTCATTTTTGGTTAATGAGAACAATCAAATTTTCTTAAACAGAATTATTTTTTTAGTGACGCCATCTATAGTCATTCATCAAAACAAAAAACAAAAAATTGAGGATTTTAGTTTTTTATGTCCGGATTATAGATATTTCTGAATTATAGAAGTCCGAATTAAAGGTGTTATACTGTATATATATATACATATATATTAATAATTAGTTTATTGGTTATTAATTAATGTATATCATTTATATTATACATTTAATTATATTAAAGTACTAATTAATGTTACTTTAATATTCATCTAAGTAATTTAAATTAGTTTAATTTTATAATAAAATTATGTTAATAAGTTATAAACAATCTACCAATAAGTATTTGGACACTTTTGATTTCAGACGTTTTTTCTAATATCTCAAAAAATACTTCTCTTATCATCATGAAACTTCAGGAGTATGAAGAACATGTCATACTTGATATATTTCAGCAAATGTTTTGTCCTGAAAATAAAAAGAGAACCAGTAAAAAATTAAACAAAAGTCAAAATGCTTTCGATCACCCTGTAAAAAGTAACGCATGAAATGCATTTGGGCTGTAATATGTGATTATGAAGATTTTTCTAATTATTTGAATAAATTTTTATGAGGCTACCACATATATTCATGGAGATATAACAATTTCTTTAAAAAAAATTGCCACTTTTTAAATTATAACATGTAGGGTATTAAACCCAGTACAAAGCCATTTTTAGGAAACTTGGCATACTACATCAGATACGCATACTGCAATTAGAATGCAAAAATGTTAAATAACTTAGGAAATATAAGCATTTTTATTAAATAATTTTTAACTATAAGTTAAAAATTATTTAGCAAAAATGCTCATATTTTGTAAGATATTTAAAATTTTTACATTCTGATTGCAGTATGTTGTGTCTGATGCAGTATGCTAAGTTTCCTGAAAATGACTTTGCACTGGGTTTAATACCCTATATGCTATAATTGAAAAAGCGGCAATTTTTTAACCCCTTAACACGCACTGTCCTCACAGCAAGGACGCAAAATTTAAGATCCAGCTGCAAAAATTCATCCCAGAAATTTTTTAGCAAAAATTTACATTTATAACATATCAGAAAAGGCCAGTTTTTTAACCTTGAAAATTTAAAATTTCTTTCAGTTTAATTTAGTTCATGAATTCCGGTGGCAAATGATCCAAATTGTCTTGCGCCACAAAGGGTTAAAGAAACCATTATATCTCCATGAATATATGTATATAAAAATTTATACAGATAATCAGAAGAATCATAATCACATGCCACTCCCAAAGTGCATTTCAAGCATTACTGTTTACAAGGTGATCCAAAACATTTTGACTTTTATTTAATTTTTTACTGGTCTTCTTTTCCTTTTCAGGACAAAACTTTTGCTGAAATATATGATGTATAACATGTTCTTCATATTCTTGAAGTTTCAAGCTGATTCGTTACTTATGATTCATCAGTACTTTTTGAGATATTAGTAAAACATCTGCAATCTAAAGTGTCCAAATACTTACTGGTAGATAGTGTAGAGATTTGTGGTTGTAATAATGAGATAATGGCTATGACTGGGGATAACTACATCACCAAAGTTAAATATGACAAATTGAACAAATTTTAGTAAATCTTGTTTAGCAATTAACTAAATCTTTTGTTTGGTTTTGAAGGAAGTGAAAAGTTGAAACAATTAAGAGATTAAAAAAAAAAAAAAAAAACTGGTGTTATTAGAAATAATTGTGTTTCTTTTTAAAATATAATACTAATATCCAGAAGAAAATTAAGTAGCATTCAGCTAAAATTGCTTAGGTATGTTGGCAACAATCTTGAAAAGCTACATGAAAGGGATTTGTGAACTAATAATTGATTTTTTGAAAAAATCCAGTGGGTTTTTGAAAGTAGACCCATCCAGTTTGCCAGCCCTCCTTTGAAATGCAGGATAAAACGACCACTACCATAATGAAGAAATCTCTAAATTATCTATTAATTCCTACTGCTAGTCTTAAGGTCATAATTTTGACTTTCTGAAGGCTAACATTTTCTTTTTCTCCAATTTCTTCCTTCCATTTGGATCTCCATAAAGGTTTTAACATTTTTTAAAAACTCATAAAAGCTTATTAATCTTTCCTTTTTTTCCTCTCCTTACACCTTTCATAAATCTGATGCTTGGAAATTATTTAACTTTCTCCCATTCATTGCAGTGGCGGATTTAAGGGGGGGGGGGGGCTAGGGGGCTGAAGCCCCCCCCCCCCCCCCAAAAAAAAAAAAAAAAAAAAAAAAAACACTGACATTCACCATTGAATATTGCAGATGTAAATTTTTTATTTGTCTAGAACATTTTGAAAAATCTAAGCCCCCCCCCCCCCCCCCAAAAGTCAAGTTCTGGATCCGCCACTGATTCATTGCTTTTTATTTCTTGTAATTTTCTCGTTTTATATTTGTATTAGTAATAATTCTTATTTCTCTTTACTTATTAGTATTTCTTTTTTTTTTTTTTTTTTTCTATTTGTAATTCTGTTCACACCAATAATTATTATGCATTTCTGTTTTTATTAAATAAATCCCATCACTTCTCTCAGTTTGTGCTAAACATTTGATGCTGCACCTGTGCTTATTTATTTATTTATTTATTTTTTTTTTTTCACCTGATGAACAATAAAAAAAAGTCTTACAATTATTTTAACCTGAAATAATTGTGATTATTTTCTTTTTTTTTTTTTAATTATTATTATTCAATTTATGGTGTTTACAAACATTTATTATTATTAATTATTATTTAAGTATATAGTTTAAGGAAAATAAATATCAATTTTAGTGCAATTTTTAAAATTGTACCATTTTATAATTTTTTTACACATTATTTTGCATACACCATTTTTAAATATAAACTATTATAATAGCTGTAAAATATTTGCAAATTACTCAATAGAACCATTAGTAGTAGATGTGTCTATATGGAAGTATAAAACAAATAACTATTAAATTATTTTTGATTTATAAAACCAATAAGAATCTATCAAGTTTATTTAGTAAGGATTTGAATATTTAAACAAGAAATTAGTTACGAGCATTATTTAAATAATGAAATTTTTATGACGCATATAACATTTTACTGAATACTAAAACTATATTCATAAAGTAAGCATATAATTTTTACATTCATAAAGTAAATATATAAAGTTACATCCATAAAGTAAGCATTCAATGCAAAAAAAACCACCAACAAGCAACAACATTACAGAAAGGAATCCAAAGATACAGACAGCCTTTGATTTTTGCACAAATAGCAATTTTACATATAAAAATTCAAATTTTAATTTTAAATCTTTAAAAGATTTTTGTTACTATTTCAAACACTGCTTCCAAATAATTAATGTATTGTGTGTTTTGTCAATTTAATTATGTTAAAGTATATTCCTTTATAGCCATCTTTTGCTTCCATCAGCATTCATAACATAAAGAGGTCTATATTAGGATCTATTTTGATAAACAAGAATGAAGGAATAAATTCAAAATATTTTCAAAAGACATAGCGTGGTGATGAATGAAATGGAAAGATCTTTTGTCATCATGGATTGATGATCAACAGTTGTCTTTGAATTTTCCTGTTATTTAAGCTAAGACACTGACTAGGAAAGAACCAGGACTGTAATGTCTAGATACTGTACTGTAAAAGAGCACTTGCTGTAGGAACAAAAAAAAAAAAAAAGCACTGGAACTATGAGTTGGAAAACAAGTATTCATGAAT
Source organism: Salticus scenicus (assembly GCA_963930645.1). Taxonomy (NCBI): domain Eukaryota; kingdom Metazoa; phylum Arthropoda; class Arachnida; order Araneae; family Salticidae; genus Salticus; species Salticus scenicus. Next base: position 414,903,816 of record OZ005648.1, read on the forward strand.
AATTGTAATAACAACCTAATGACCATATCTCTTACCTTCTGTAAAACCGGTAGTTTTGTTCCAAGGGACAGACATTTTTACACCGGTGTGAGAAATCCATTTATTGTTGCGCGTGCATTATGCTGAAAACATTTATGTTTCCAGCACTTCTACTTGGAAAAACAGTACCACAGTCAGGGCTGTAAAAACCACCGGAGCAGTACGCCAGGGCCCCCAAGTGAGACGACAAAATTTAAATTTTTTACATTGATGATCTTATTTTTTTTTTTAATTCAAAAATCTATTTTTGCTCACAATATTTAATTATAACAATGCATAATTTAAAAAAAGCCTGGCCTAGATCGAATTATAATTTAAAATTAACTCAAGGTATAACTCAACCACAGGCTACATTCATCCAGACCATATCAGAAAGTATGATGATTTTCTTCGCGATTAAATTTTGAAAAAATAAAAGATTTCATGAACAGTTAGAAGTCAAACATGCTTTCACTGTGAATTATGTAAAATTTAAAGTTTATACAGAGTGTTGTCGAATTCGATAGAGAAATTCGCACATTGCTGTCAAGAAGAAGAAACTTTCTCGTAAAAAAAATTTTGGTATGAGGAAATGAAAAATAAAAGCTGGTGCAAGTAAACTTCAGTTGGCATTGTAGAATTTGTGGGCATTAAACTTCATTCGGAAGCAAAATGTTACATTACACACATGTGGAATATGCCAATATGCAACATTCCGAGCAGGTGACAATAGAGGCCAAGAACAGATGATGATAAGAGCATATATTAGAGGAGGCATTGTCTGCATCATACTCACTTTACGAACATCGATCAATGGCTGAGAAAGACAAGATCCTTCCAAATACCATGTTTAATGCAGGGCAAGAGCGCAGTGTTTATCAACTTGAAACAGATAACCGAGTATTGAAACGGTTTACAGATTCTTTGTAGATAAATAGACGATCAGTTCTAGATGAACTGGGTATTCAATGCAAAAACATGTGGAATGCTCTGCATGCTGATAAGATGCATCTCTTCTTCGTGCAAAAGGTCCAACTCCTAGTCTATGCAGATTACCTCAGGTAGAGTTCTGCATTGCATTTTTTATGCCATGCCGAATTACTTACAGTTTTCCGCTAGTGTTTTATTCACATATGTAACTTAAATTACAAGAAAAGGCATGGTCAACACACATGTATGGTCATCCAAATATTTTACAGTACTGTCTTGTTGAAAGTGCTATAGAGTTTCACTATTGCACTCTGGACTATTATCTGTTGGGACCGTACCTTCTGGTCGAATTCCTCAATGGCGCAAAATATCTTTTGTTTTCCTACGGATTGTGCAGGAAATACCAAAAAACACTGTTTGCCAGAACATGTGGCTCATGCATAAGAATGCACTATCACATTCTTCAGTTGCTGTGTATAACCACCTCAATGCTATATCTTGGGAGGTGAATTGGATGTGGCAGGGCCTGTTACTTGGACACCGCGATCTCCAGACCCAAATCCCTTGGATATCTTCTTCTGGGGGTCACCTAAAATCATTTGTTTATCAGATACTTGAGCTGGTGAATATAATGTAGGATCTCCCAGCAGGAATTGTCATTGCTTCAGCAGACATTAAACACATACTGGGTATGTTAGAACATGTTTGACAATTCTCTGTCTGTCGATATCGTCTGTGCAATGACTTTAGCAGCCACAACTTTGAATAATTTTTAGAAAAAATTTTCGGCATCTCCTTTTTAACGCTGTCTGTATAGTAATGTTACTTACCGTCAAATAAATGTTTTTTCTATTTATTAATGGCCCTTTCTATTGTACTCGACATCACACTCGTCAAAACTATTATTGTGAGTTTCTCCCACTAAAGAAGGTTTGTGACTATGTTCTATGGTAATTTTTCATCGTTTCAATACTTACTATCACCCTTCTCTATTTGTCGGTCAAATTCGACAGCACCATGTATAAATGCCATAACATCATTGAAGGGCTTCCTATTGAGACACAAAGGTTTGCTGTTTGTATATCTTTCGAATAGTGTCCAAATGTTGCAGTAGATAGCCAATAATTAAAAAAAAAAAAAAAAAAAAAAAAATTATTTAACTGTATTTTCTTTAGTAAAATAATGGAATTCGAGTAATTAAATGTAATTTAAATTGAATTATTTAAGAAAACTAACTTCAGTGCAAATTCATAAAATCATAAAAATTTTATTTGTTGAAGGAATAATAACTAAATATGCCAAATTTTTTACTTTTTTTTACTCAACCTGAGTCCAGTTGTGATAACAGAAAAGTACCACATTTTCTTTCAGTTTGAATTCATTATTATGTATATTATTTTTAATATTATTAAATTATTTATCATAATCATTTTAACTATTTCTTTACATTTTCCTTTAATTTAGCTAAATGTTCTGACTATAATTTGGCAGTTTATAGTGGTGTACGAGAATAAAAACCACCACTTTGCAGCCATTACATAAAATTATATATTTTTTTAAAACTATCTTTTATTGTTAATTTATTTGTTTCAAATCTATGGTAACTTTTTTTTTTCTCAATACATTGTTGCAATTGTGATGTCATTTTTTTCTGCTAAATTACCCTTCTTCCATTATTTTATTCATTCCTACAAAGCATGGATAAAAAATTTCCTTTGTTTTAATACATTTTTGTAGCTATGGCATTAGTTTATGGCATTATTCCCAGGAAACTTGGGATTTTGTTATTAAGAAGACCATCCATCATATTGTGTAAATTGTCGTGCACAGGGCATGTGGCCGAAGTGCCTGTGTGATCAAGCTCTAGCATATAGTCACTTTACTAAAAGCTAGATACCATATTTAAGGCAATAGCTATCTCTACCCTTAAATTAGGTGTGGGAATAAGACTTTAATGGATACGCTATATTCTATTTGTACCTCTATCTACTAGGAAAGTATCAAGAGCTGGGAGACCAGCAATGCCATGTGCGCTTACGGCTCCATGACTTTTAAATACGACATTGCGCTCATCAATGCTAAGAACTCAAAGAAAGCGAATTTTTTCATTCTTTAAATTAAGTTTGCTAATTACGCTCATTTCCATTTATAGAAAAAAAAAAAATATTATGCTATAATTACACACATCATCGATACATTTTTCATTTTTTTTTTTTTTTTTTTTTTTTTTAATTATTATTGGACTAAAGTGTGTAAAGCAATTTTCATCTTAATAATAAGAGCCCAAGTTTCTCAAAACTAACGCTGAAAATGCAGTTGTAGCTAAAATAATGTACTGAAATGAAGAAAGTAAAATTTTATTCATGGTTCCCATACATGCATTTCAATTGAATAAAATAATGAAAAAAGATAATTTAGCGAGCAAACTTACCTTACAATTAAAACTATGTACTAAGATAAATTGCATGTTTTTGGAAGATTCATTCATTGAATCAGATAATAAATGAAACATACAAAATTCTAATAAATTAAATATATAAAAATAAACTATGTCACGAGAAGCTAATATAAAAAATAAATAGATACAGGGTTATAAAGTTTGAACTGAAGGTTTACAATGTCATTCTTAGTTTTTTGGTGATGTTTGGACTTCAAAACATATAAATATCATGATGACATGATGTAAAAGGTTTAAGCCATTTGTTTTAATGGCAAGATGTAATAAATTTGAAAATACATGTGTACAAATCGAGAGCTAGGCAAGCACAAGCCGACTAGCTATTGAAGAAATTATTAAACATAACCTGAATAAAAATTATTAAGTTTGGGAGAAACGATAAAGATGGGGGCCCCATTATCATTTTTTGCTCCAGAACCCCTAAGTTTCTAGTTACTGCTCTGACCAGAGTTAATGGAAGGATAACTCATTCCTATTTCATTTAATTGCACATACCTTAAATATCATATATTTCTTTATTCAGTCTTTATTTTCACTCATTTATTCATTTCTGCCAAATAACTGAAAGACATGGGTTCCTCACATACAGAAAATCAACTTCCAACAAATAATTCCAATTTATATTTAACTAAATAAATACCTTTATTTTACTTTGTGACAGAAAGCTTTTTCGCCAGAGGATCCTCCACATCGTCGGTGCCTCCTGCTTGTAGTGGACGACGACTGTTGATATGTTGGTCGTGACTTTTATCTATGAAAAGATGGCGCCACACTCTGTCGATCTCGGCCGATTCATGGTTGTTAATGACGTTTCTGTTATTGACGATCTTTGAAATGGCCAAATAGGCAAGAGTTATTAGGGGCAAAGTTATTTATAGCGGGGGAACGATTTTCGGGCCATTTTCCCTTTCTAATTAATTGTTGGTCTTTTTCAGTTAATTTTCTATTGGAGTCAGTCTTTACTTCGGTTGTATCAATTTCTGTAATGTTCTCTTGTATTTTATTATCATAATCAGTATGGTTTAGGATGGCTATTTTACAAGTTTTATCTGTTAAGGTACAGTTATTAAGTCATTTTTCTTAATTTGTTTTAAGGCTTTAAGATCAGCACGATTAATATTTTTATTTTGACTATTAATAATTTTGCTAAGTTCATTATGTGCGTTATTACGGATATAGTTTTTTTTGGGGGTAGGTGCTTTGCTAATGACTGTTTCAATTTTGGCTATACTATCATTAATGTTTATGGGTTGTTCTTGTATAAATTTCAGTCTGAGCTTTAAGAGTGCGTCCTCATGACTTAATTTTATATGCGGACGACGACGATAATTTTTACACCGACGACGCAGAGGATCCTCCGGCGAAAAAGCTTTCTGCCATGAATTAACGAAGCAAAATAAAAGTATAATATGAAAATAATATATATATGAAATATAATATAATATTAAATATGCTTTGTTTTTAAAAAAGTTTTTTGAAAATTCTAATTTAATTGGCTTTTTTTGTTCCCTATACTAAGTGCTTTCCAGTGGTACCATTCTTATTAAAAATCTAATTTACAGTCAAATAACTTTCCTAGTTAATTCTCGTGAAATTATTTCACTGAGAAATAAATAGTAATATTTACAAAATATATTTTTTTCTTTTACATTTCTCTATTTTTTAACATTCAGCATTCAGATTTGTTTTCATATGTGCAAAAAGTCAAAGGGACACCTGTATCACAAACAAGAGGAGACATGACAATGCTGACCTTGGCCTGTTAGCAACAACAGAAAGCTTCATGGAATCATGGTTTATAGGCTCATTGATATTGCGACCCTGTCTAAGTTTGGGAATAATTCTTTGTTTAACAAAATCCATTGCTCCATTTATCTTCCTGAATTTTGGCAGCATTAAAAGAAAAAAAAGTTAATAAGATGAACAGGAGAAATCCTGATGCTTTCATAAATTTGCAGATGAAAATGCTTTTTTATTTTATCAAAAATATATACATCTGTTGTGCCCGTTCTTCACACAAAAATTTAATTATTATTCACTTCATACTATTATTAAAAATATTTATCTTAGTTGAAACTTACTATGCTGACGAAGGTAGAGAATAGATTATTATATTTAATAAGTACAGTTTGTAAATTTTAACTCATATGTGTATACATAATTTAATTTGCAAAATTGTTTGTGCTCTTATTTGAACATAAATTTTCTCAATGCCCCAAAAACATAATTTCTACTGCCATTTACATTCCGAAAAACGGGTACAACAGATAGTAAATGAAAAGTCGAGGGTTCGATACTAAAGCTGAACCTTTTTTTTAATATTCAACTGCATCGAAAAGATATTAGTTTTATCTGTATTGAATTTTCGTCAAATGCTGAATCTATGGTAATATTTGAATCTGGTATCGGTAACAGGGAATCACTTAATATACATGCATTATAAAATAGAGAAAACAATTATATTTTGGCACAGCTTTAGTAGCCCCACTAGGCGAAATTTGAAATTTGGCACTGAAATAGCTTGGTTGTTTCTTGCCAAGGTCTTTTCTAACATAATTGCAATAGGTATTTTAATTCAATGCCAAAATGGGACAAAAATTTAAATTTGTACTAAAGCTGTTCCCAAGTCAATAAAAGAACACATTTCTTTCTGATAAATTAATTTCTTTATTTACAAATTACTTCAAAATTAGGAAATGTAATTATTATTATTATTTAAAGTGGGGGGGGGGGGGAATGTGGAAACTAATTATCATAACATATTAACTTTTATCCATAGACCTAACATCACAGTGGATGGAGCATTGCTTTTTTGTGGGAATATAAGAAAGAGTGTTAAAGATAAGATAAGTTAGCTGATTGCAGAGAAAATATCTTGGCAATTATCCCGTTATTAGTGATTATTTGTTTTGATTTATTATTATTTTTTTTCCTTTTTTTTTTAAGATAAAACGTGAAAAACTTGTGAAAACTTCATTTTTTTTTTTAATTATTATTTAATACAATAATCTAGACATAAGTATAATTCCTGTTAATTATTATGAAATAAATATTGCATTTCTTCTCTTTAATTAAAAAGGACTATTTCTTTCAATCTGCAATTTTGCATTGTCGCAATTTATTGTGTTCCACTTTGAATATTATATTTCTTTTTACGTTGGGGAAAAAAAAAAAATGAACGAGCAAACATATTATTACTGAAAATAAAGTTTCTAAAATAATGATGGTAATTTCTAATAAATTAAAATAAATGGAAAAGTATTTTCTTTTTATGTTGGAAAAAAAAAATGAATGTGCAAACATTTTTAAGAATTAAAATAAAATTGAGAAAAATCATTATCCGCGTTTGTAATGATCGATAGATAGCACTTTTCCAACTTTTGTTGTTAGTATATATAATAGCCACGTGTATTTATTATTGTTCTATTTGTGCTACTACTTAATATTTGTGCTATAATTTCTCCGCCATTACATCATGGAAAATCGATTGTCTTCGGAAAAAATATTTCAGTTTATTCAAAGTTCGATCGAAAGTAGATTTTTAACTGAAGTTGAACAAATATTAATTTCAAATCATCTGATTAATTCTTTACTTCCATTAGCCGAAGCAACTGAAATTTTAAATTTGTCATTTGGAAATAAATGGAAGCTTAATTCTGGATTTCTTGATATTTTGGAGTTATACTGTGGCACACAACAGTGAGTGTTATCTTTTTTACCGGATTTATTCATTTTTGTTCAATAAATATATGTGAAACTAAACATTGAATATACAGCAAGCAATGGCGTCTCGACGAAAGCTATCCGTGGTATTGTTAATTTCAAATTAGCGCATCAGAAGGCGAGCATTTCATTACAATCGCGGATAAAGAAATGGAACAGCTTTTTCAGTATAGAACCCCTTGGCGAAATTTGGCACTGAAGTAGTTCAAACTTTTCTCTCCAAGATCTTTACTAACACAACTGCAATAGGCATTTTAATTCCTCGACAAAGTGACAGCAAAAATTTAAAAGCTGCCAAGAAGTTCCTACGCTAAAGCTATATAAAATAAATTTTAAGAAATTAATGTAGTTAGTGATGCTAGGCATAGAAACACAGTTACTTTATGCCCTTTTTGATCAGGATGAAACAGGGGTGTAGGAAAGGGAGGGGCTCAAGCCCCCCCCCCCTATTAATTATTACAAAATTTCCTTTTAATGGCAATTAAAAGAATCACCAATTTAAAATTAAAATTAATGTCTTATAAATGTTCATAATTAGTGATATTTTAACATTAATACTAATAATTGGTGAATATTAACTAGCATCCAATTCTTAAGATTAGTTTTGAACCCTTTTTAAAATAAAATTTTTTGAGCCCCTCCCAAGATTTTTGAATTGCTACGCCCCTGGGATGAAATTATGCAAAATTGTAGTACACTATTAAGGTAACAACATATTAAAGCATTAGTGCACACTAGCCAAACAATCTCAAGAAAAAAAGGCCTTTAATATTTTAATAATTCTTAAGTACAAATTATTTTGACAAAATGCCAATGCTCCAACAGGGACAGATTTATACTTCTGCCACCTAGGTGCTAACGGCAACTTGCTGCTCCTCTGTCTGTCTTTCCAATGATTAATTTTCCAATTATTAATTTCATTTTGATACAGAAAACAGCAGGCTATAATGATGACACTAACAAAATGTTATTTCTCACACACAATTGATGTTTTGCAAGAATATTTACTTTGTCTTATTGAAAGCAAAATACAAAAATTTGATTCATTTAATAAATTTCACCTGGTGTGACATCTCCATAAGGAAAATAGATCTGATTAGCATTAGAAGAAGAAAAAATTATTTTGAGTCTGGGGGGAAAAGGGGGGGGGGGAATCTGTTTGGGCATATTATCCGAGATTTAATTTAGCTTTCTATTTACATTAAAATTTTCAGGATTTTTTTTTCATTAGCACAAAACAATTCTTTAATATAATTCCAATAAGTTTTATATAAAACCTTATTAAAATTCCATGTAATATATATATATAATATGATTTTTTATTTATGTACATTAATCATACATATTAAAATAAGCTACAGTAGTTAATTATCAGTTTCTAATATGCATAAAACCAACTGAGTATTTATTTTCTTAAATTGATTTAGAAAAATTTTCCTACCTGAAAAATTTAGTCTACATTTTTCCCTTGTTTAAACATTTGGAATAGATATTAAATATAAATATTTAATTTAATTGAGAAAAAATAAGTAGATTTATCAAATTCAGTAATGAAGTTTAAAAATAATTACATACGTGAGAAATATTGAGCACTTCTATCTCTTTATTGTCTCTAGAATTAATCACTGATCACTATCTGGTATTGGGAGGGGGGGGGGAGTAAAAATTAATTACATGGGTAGGAAATATTAAACTCTTTCAGTTCTACTTCTAGAATCTAAGAAACCAAGTTTAAAATGAATATTGACATTTATGTTGTGGATGGAGAAAGATTGAGAAACAAAACAATTAAGAAGATTATATTATTGCAATTACTTATTTATTTTTCAAAGAAATAAAAGAAAAAATCTCAACTTAAGAAAGTATAAACTTTACACAAATTTCTGAAGCCTTTTTATTTATTTATTTATTTTTAATAAAATTAAGAAAAAGAAAAGTCAAAACAAGAAATTATAATTTATATAAGAAAATTACTTATGACAAAATAAAAGGAAAAGAAATGGTTTCCACAGTTAAGGCTCTAATAAAATTAAACTTGACATAAAGGAATTATGAATTATTTTATAGTTACATTCATCTAGTTTGTGAATAAAAATATTCTATAATTTGCAGAATACTGAAGGCGACAGCGATAGTTATATATTTTTTGAAGTTCATAATAATTTATAAAAAATCTTTGAGTAAAAGAGCAAACTTATAAGCATTTAAGACATCACGATAAAACTCTGATCTATTTGACTTACGGCATGAGGGAATTCTCGGGATACTTCAGTTCTCCAATAATAATTTGTTTAAATTGTGTTAGAGGAAAACGTTTATAACCAAGTAATTTTAAAGTGATGAAGTCATATTTGAGAGAAATTAAACTTTTCTCAGTCAAAAAAAGCAGCCTCTCTTTCTCAGCATCCCAGTGATCAATCCTAAACAAATTTGAAGGAAAAAAAATTAGTCAATCACACCAATAAGTTTATATATTTTAACTTATTGGTGCATAATAAAATAATAACTTAGCAGTGCATAATAAAATAATTCATAAATTATTTTTCATCATGTTTACTCAACTTTTTACCTAAAATTTTAAATATATCTAAATATTACTAATCATTTTATATAGCTATAAAATGAACAGCTTGTTCAATCAGACATTCTTAATAATAAACAAGTCAAATGAATTAAAATAAATAAAATATTTTGCTTGAATTCAGATTTAGTAATCTTATTTATAATTATTATGATTGAAACTAGTTGGCATTGGTGGTCTCTGCTCAGTTACGATGTCATACATTTGTTCTCATAAATTACTATACAGCTCATACTATAATCATGATAGAAGAAAATAAGTCTATTGATTACTCGATAAGATTGCAGAATAGAATATTTCATCCAATTGGCTGCCATCCCTTTGCTCCGATACATTTAATTTATCCCAATTTGTTTAATTTTATTAAGAACAGTTTCATATTTCAGTTTTTATGCAATGCCTTTAGGTCATTAACACTGAACAGACACAAATCAAAGTAAAATTGAATATGTGCATTGTCAAATTTGATTTAAGCCTTTAAAATTGTTACAAAAAATAAATAAATAAATAAATAAAATTAGTAAAGGACATATCATGGAACAAATATGAAAAAAATCCATATTGTAGATTTAATCTGTTGTCTTTATTGTAATCCTATTAGAGCATCTTGGAAAATTTAGGCAGAAAAAAAGATACAATGTGGTTACATTTCAAACACACACGATAATTCAAACTTTAAATTAAGATATACTTAAGGGTCCGCTTCATTTATTGTCGCCAAAAACCCAAGCAAATGTTATTCATTGGGAAATTTTGTTTACTTATAACTAATTACTATATAATGCTAATACATATTTTTAATTTCTGAACTAATACATATTTTTAAATTCTTTTTCACACTCAGAAAATTCACAACTGTTAAATTGACAAATGTTTTTAAAAACAGATTTTTTAATTTTTAATGTTTTATTCTGAAGCTGTAAAATGAAAAATTTCACATATTGTATATTCGTACTTTACAGCTTCAAAAAACTTAAAATTTAAAAAATTCAAAATTTTAATAAATATACAACCTTTTATTACTCCATGTTTAATTGCTGGACCGGTTTCTTCTGGGGCGCCCCAGCTTGTTCACCAGCATCACATTGTGCGAAGTCGCTCGAAACTGATGTTTCTTGTTTCTTCCCTCCTATATATACTCTTCGCCATTGGCGGTTGAGGACAGCCCCATCGTTGCCATTGCAGCAATTGGAATTTGTTAAAATTTCTACGGATTCTCTTACTGTAGCGTAACTGTGGTTGTGGTAGTTGGCCAACTTTTTTACCTGATCAAATTTTAGGTCCAGCATTTAAACATGGAGTAAACCGGTCCAGCAATTAAACATGGAGTAATAAAAGGTAACATCAGTTTCGAGCGACTTCGCACAATGTGATGCTGGTGAACAAGCTGGGGCGCCCCAGAAGAAACCGGTCCAGCAATTAAACATGGAGTAATAAAAGGTTGTATATTTATTAAAATTTTAATTTTAACTTCATGGATATAAATTATTTCAAGTTTAAAAAATTCGTTTAAAAAAAATGTTTTTTGAATTTTCTGAATATGAAAACAGAATTTAAAAATATGTACTAGCGAGCTTTGCCCGCTAGCGGGTCAGTATTTTTAAATGAATAACTATAATTAATGAATCACTAACAGTAACTTTTATTCTTAAGAAAATAGATTAAAAAAAAAAAAATCATTTCTGATCAGGTAAAAAGTTGCACCGGGTCCCCACTGCTTTAGACACACAAGTTAAGGGTTACATGCGCTGCATGCGCATATTCCTTCCCTGACCCTTTGTGCTCCATAAAAAAAAAAAATCATTTCTGATCGGGTAAAAGCTCACACCAGGTTCCCACTGTCTTCGGCAGCGTGCACGTGTAGCATGTGTTTATTAATTTTATATGAAATATATGTTTAACTTACTTATTTGAAGAAACAATTAATTACCTGCCAAAAATAATTAATATTGTTTATTAATCCCAATAATCGTTACTTTTTGAAATTTCTTTTCAAATTAAGGGAAATTATGCATTTTTCTTGTGTGCAGGAACTTTCGTTTGCCGGATATAAAAATTAACCTCTTAATAAAATCATTTTAGCTCAAAATGAATGTGATTTAATTAATTTGTGGGTACTGTATACACATATATTTGCGGTGCGGCTCTCCTGCATATAGTAAAATTTGAATGCGGCCCGACAAGTGTTTTGGGTTGGACAGGACTGCAGTAACAGACACTCTACAAATGAACACCACATCAATTTTGTAATTTTTGGATTTCTCACACTTCAAAACATGTAAACCTAAACAAAAAACAAGAAGTAAATAATTTTCATGATTACCTAACTTCCCCATAGCAATACTATGATGGGGAACTAAAAAGCATAATTGTAGCATAGTTAAAACTGCTGAAAATGGGGAAAGTCTTGCTTAGTAAAAATTTGGTGAAGTATTGCATCTAATAAGACATAATAGCAAACAGCATACCAAATTTTTAACATATCATTCATTACTAAATGACCTAAAAACTACACATACTACTTTAATAACTATTACAACAAAATATATAATTTGAGCTATACCTTTAGTTTTAGTAGAATGTTTTCAGAATAAACAGGTTAATCTGATACCACACTCGAGAAATTAAAAAAAATAATAATAATAAATTATGAAAGAATAAATAAACAGGAATGGGGGGGGGGGGAAATAAAATATCAGTAAAATATTAAGCATAATAATATTCCATCAATAAAGGTTGAAAAAGGAATAAAACTTGTTTTTTGCAGAATTCAAAGGAGTAAGGAGTAGACTATTTTTAACCCATAACCAAAAAAGAGGGATGTTATAATTTTGAAACTTTGTCACTCTGTGATATTGTAGCTAAAAAAATACAGGGTTTTTTTTTTTCTGTTTTTAAATAATGAAAGGGTATAAAATGCACAAGAGAAACCCTATTTAAAAATATAAATCTCTATTCAACATTATAAATCATAAATTTCTTAGCAAGACACTTCATAATGCAAAAGCCAAAAAAATTAGACATGTTTAAGTCCAAAATTAGCTGAGTAAGGTGCTTTTGCATGTATCTATGGTTAAATCTTACATATTAAATAATCCCTAGATATGTGGAACCCAAGCTCAACTGTTGGTCATTAGATTATTGACTAATCAGAATCAAGAATTTAGGGAACAAAAAAGCGAGAACAGGAACAAATGGAAATCCTCTGGGCCTTTTTCTCAAGATAAATTGGCACTGTTGACTGCCTAGCGCAGTTGCTTCTGATGATGGCTGTAGCACTTTCAGTGGGGATCCCCGCCATCATTGGCGGCTTGACTTGTGAGGAATCTCTTGATACTGCGAGTGATTTCTTTTCCCACTTGACACTTCCCTCAATGAGCTAAGTGATTGAACGCAGCACCATCTTGTCAAGGGAAGAGTCAAGCGGGAAAAGACTTCACTCACAGTATCAACAGTTTCACTGTCAGTCAAGCCACCAATGACAGCAGAGATTTCCACCGAGTGCTACGGACATCATCAGAAGCTAAAAGGTTTTCATTTCCATTATACATTAAAAAATAAATAAATAAATAAATAACAAGGAGTACACTTAACAAAATAGTGCAACTTTTAAAAAGCAACCAAATTCATGCATACAAAATAAATAAATAAAATACAAAACACTAAAATGTCTTTACTCAGTTAAAAGCCAAATTCCTCTAAGTTCTCCATCCATATGCTCTAAGAGAACTGGACGACATTGTTCTGCAGCTTTCTGAAGAGCTCCCTCCTATAACAAAGTGATGTAAAATATCACATTACCAACATTAAATAAATATTTTATGTATAGTTCTTAAAAAAATTTTTAATTGAATAAAAAAAAAAAGTTCATACTACAAATTAAGTGACCCAATGTGTTACAATTACAGGGCATTTAGCACATCTCTCTTAAAAAAAAAAAAAAAAAAGACTAGGGACTAAAAAAGGGGTACTACTTTTTTTTAATGATCCCTACTAAAGGGCAAAACTGGGAAAATTCATTAGTAGCCAGTGGCCAGTACTAATTTACAATTAGTGGCCACTTTTTTACGTTAGTGGGCATTTTTTATATGATGATATTATCACGGCATTTAGCGCTTCTTCTTCAAAAATAAAGGGACTTATTTTATTTTACATATAAATATCAGTAATTTATTAACATATATGTTACAGTAAAAGTGATTAATCCGGGGATTATGTATAATTTCTGGTGATTATGCATAATCCCCACTAAATTTTGGGGAATGTGATTAATTATTCAATATTTATCACATTCACCGGTTATTACTTTCCGAACACTATAGTGAGGAAAGTATTGTAATCATGTCAAAAATCCGAATTGGAGATTTTGATGTTTCTATATGTTTCGAGGTCCCCTGAGTCCGTTTCCACTATTTTTGAGATGATGTATGTATGTGTGTGTGTATGTGTGTATGTATGTGTGTATGTCTGTGAGTGAACACGCTGCTTTGTTCGAATAAGCTGAAAGTTGGTAAGCATATTGTAAGTCACCATAGTACGAACCCTATAGATTTTGGTGAATGTAGCACTTATAGTTTTTTTACAGGGACACAAAGAAAAATTCTTTATCATTATGGCCTATGGGACCAAAATCTTAAAAGTGCGATAGCATCTAAACGCCTTATTCAATTGAGCAAAAACTTTATACACATATTATAGGTCACAGATACTCAGTCTGTATAGATTTTGGAGAATCTAGCACTTATAGTTTTTTTACAGGGACACAAAGAAAAATTCTTTATCATTATGGCCTATGTGACCAAATATTTAAAAGTGTGATAGCGTCTAAACGCCATATTAATCTGAGCAAAAAATTTGTACACGTGTTAAAGGTCGCATTTGCACCAACTGTATGGATTTTGGTGAATCTAGCACTTACAATTTTTTTACAGGGACACAAAGAAAAATGCTTTATCATTATGGCCCATGAGACCAAATTTTTAAAAGTGCGATAGCATCTAAACGCCTTATTCAATTGAGCTGAAAATTTGTATGAATATTATAAATCACTGTTGCACTAACTATAAGCATTTTGGTGAATCTAGCATTTATAGATTTTTACAGGGACACAACGAAAAATTCTTTATCATTATGATCTATGGGCTCAAAGTTCAGTAGCGTTAAATAAAACCTCGTGTGATATATGGAGAAAAATACTCAAACACTCTATTATGGTTTTCTCTCTTTTGTTTGTTTAGCAGCTCCTCTTTCTTTATCTACAAAACTGTTAGTTACTCAATGTTCGGAAAGTCGAGTGGAGTCACTCCAGATTTTTTTTAGCAGTGCTGCAGCATAAAATTTTCATATTTTTCAGATACATGCACTTTGAGAAAAGGATATCCTGTGATGTTCTTTTTTTTTTCCCCATGTACGCAAAGCGTACAGACGTGCGTAATACTGGCTGCTGCAGTACAAAATTATGCATATTTTTTAATTTCATGCATTTTGAGATATGGGTATCCAGTTATTTTTTTTTTTCATGAACGCAAAGCGTACAGACGTGCATAATATACTGGTTGCTGCAGTACAAAATTGTGCATATTTTTCCGATTCATGCATTTTGAGATAGGGGTATCCAGTGATTTTTTTTTTTTTTTTTTTTTATGTATGCAAAACGTACAGAAGTGTGTAATACTGGTTGCTGCAGTACAAAATTGTGTATAGTTTTTAATTTCATGCATTTTGAGATATGGGTACCCAGTGATTTTTTTTTTTTTTTTTTTTTCCCATGAACGCAAAGCGTACAGTCGTTTGTGGCCCTTCATGTCCCATTCAACAGCGAGAATGGCCCTCCAGTCAAAAAGGTTGTGCACCCCTACACTAAAGGTAATATGAACTCTTTTGACCATCAGCCCCAATAGCAGAATTTTTTCTTTCAATCTGCGACAACTATTTAGGTATTGGAAAATAATTTGAAGCAAAATTTTATAATAAGTAACAGGGAAAAAAAACTTGTGGGATTCAGTAAGCATATACTTTTATTACAAGTTTTAATTTATCTAATGTTACTTAATCATGATGGTTAGTTAATACTGTTAGTTAATCAATTTTAGTTAATCGGATGCAGAAAGATTGGAAAATTGAAGACTTCTGGAAGGCGTTTGCTCACAGATTCATTAGTTGGGAGGAGTTAGTGGGGGTGGGGGTGGGGGGGGGGGGTGTCACAAAAAATTATATGCGTGAGATATTGAACAATTCTACTTGTTTGCAGGTTTTAGAATCTAATAAAATAAGTTTAAAAAAACTTTGACACGTTGTGGATGGAGAAAGATTAGAAACCACAATGTGTCCAGGGTTGGCAGGTTTTTGACACGTGACAGTTTTTGACGGTTTAAACCATGGTTAAAACCGTCATGTCAAAAACCACCTTGTCAAAAACCTATATTTATAATTCAATTGTCATATAAAAACTTAGCTTAATAAAATATAGTTCATAAAGATTTTTTTGAAAAGTAAATAGATTGATGTTCTTTGAAAAACACATTGTTATAATATTTTGATTAATATAAAAAACAAACTTTAGGCTTTAAAAATTTTATTATGAATTATTTCTATGTTCATTCAAAATATGCTGTGATACTTTTATATATTATTACGAAATTTATTTATAACTATGCTTAATATAGCACATGTTAAACTTAGTTATGTGATACTTTAAAAATATAGTTGTTTTCAAATAGAAATTATTTATAAGTATGATTTAAAAGGTAAACATATTAATGTTTTTGGAGAAACATTATTATAACATTTTGATTAATATAAAAACAAAACTTTAGGCTTCTAAAAATTTATGATTTATATATCATTGATAGATCATTTTGATTGACAAATCATTTTATTTGCAATACAACATTTTATAGTTCATTTTTTTTAGTATTGTGCTTTTAGTATTATGTATTTTAACCTGTAAAATAAAAATGCATAGCCTAATATTTTGTATTTAAATATTATATCGAAAAGTATAACTTTTTTTTTTTTTTTTTTAATGACTGCTGATATTGAAAGTTTTTAAGAAAAAGCAATAATTCCGAATGCTAACAAGCTGGAATTGTGTCTGAAATTATTTTAATTACCGTGAGACACGAGAAATATGAAGGCTATCTGGACATGTATAAATTACAATAAATTTAATGTTTACCCATACAGATTATTTTTTTTTTTTTAATTATTAGTCTAAGCTGTAGGGCCCACCAGCGGCCAAGTGGTACTACGCTCAAAGCGGGTAGACGTGAGGTGTCGAGTTCGATCCCAGGGCGCGCTTGTTGGCTTAGCCATTTAGAGTTTTTCATGGTTTTCTCCGAAACTTGTATAAATACGGACTAGGACCCTGTAGACAGACCCACACGGAGGGCAATACCCCTTAGGCCTAAGATACTAGAGTAGTCAAATCAGCCTTACTCCCAAAACACCGAACACCAATAGTCCAAGGTATAACAGGTACAAATATTTATACAATCAATAATAATAATAAACAGATAAAAATTCATTAATAAATGTAGATTATAAATATAATTATTTTCAAATTCATATTAATTTACTGCCCACATATATTATGTTTTACTTAAAGAAAAAAAAAAAAAAAAAATCCAGTATTCCTGTGTTTTCATGTCTTATGTGAAAATTCATAAGTAACTTCGGAATTTTAGAATTTCATAAATATTAATATAAATAAACATAAACATACAAAATATAACTGTATGCATACTTTGTATATATTTCTTAGATTATAAACCAGTATATTTACCTAATTTTTTATAAATTATCTACAAATTGTTTTCAGATTTCTTAATTTATAAACAGCATAATATTTAGATATTCACTTGTATATGGCAAATATTACTAAATCCTATTTCTAACCAGATTTTAGCTCATTTATAGATGTTGAATTTTGACAATACAGGTTTTTGATGGTATAGAGGTTTATGACAGGTTTTTGACGGTTTATGTTTAAACCTTCGTCATGTCAAAAACCCAACCCTGAATGTGTCCAATTAGAAACCACAAGTATGTTTGATCAATGATTCTTAACAGGAGGATGGAGGTGGGGGTAGTGGAATAAAAAAGTTATATATGTCAGAGATATTGAACAATTCTACTTATAGCTTCTGGAATCTAATTAAATAAGGTTAAAAAGAACATTGATAATTATATTGCGGATAGAGAAAGATTAGAAATCACAAGGATTCTGTGAGGCACTTATTTGCCAATCATTTGTAGAAAGGAGGGGGATCACAAAAATTTAAATAAGAGAGATATTGAACAAGTTTAAAATGAACATTGACATTTATGCTGTTGATGGAGAAAGTTTGGAAATCTCAATCTTTTCTGCCAAAATTGGGAGACTTTGAATCTCTACACAATACTATTTTGAAAATAATCAGCAAACTATAAAAAAAATCTGCGATGTACGCCTCGCGTCTCACATTTTCTGCTATGGGGCTATCAGGATATACTAACAAACAATTTTGTTCCCTTTAAAGATGAGGTTATGGATCAGAATTTGATTTTGTTGCAAGATAATGCGTCTATACACAAATCTGCTCCAATCATTTCTTGGCTAACTGAAAATTTTGTAAGTTTTATGGAAAGTCCAGACGTAAAACCCATAGAAAACATGTGGTGTATCATTACACGCAAGATATATGAAAATGTTAAACAATACCATTCTGTTTCTGAGCTCAAATCTGCTATTTCAAAAGCATGGGATAAAATATAGATTCTAACATGGAAAATCTAGCAAAATCCTTCCCCAGTTGTCTTTTGGAAGTAAATCATTTGAGAGGAAAACATATAAAGAACTAAAAATTAGAATGCAATACTTTTTAATGTTTAACTTTGCGGTCTTAAAGTTTTTTCCACCCTTTTATATTGCGAAAAAAAATCATTTGCATATAACATATAGTTACAACCGTTCTTTTATAAAACTATGTGAAGATTTATTATTTTTATTCTGTTTATACTATTTGATGTTTCTTTTTTTTTTAGTAAAATAAAAATTTTTGTTATTTCATATGTGGTTTTAAAGCTTTTTCCATCACTGTATGTCTACGATAATTTGAATGACAAACAAAACATATTTAATGCATTTCATGAGGCGGAATTAAATTTAAAATAAAAATTATGCCATTATGAAAAAAAGATACAAGTCCACTTCATTCAGCATTGTTAACAGAACTGGATATTAGCCAAATAAATAATATAATTCAACTGACACAAGTACCAACATTGGCTGCCACTAATATTTAGTGAAGCAATCCCTGGCATTGATAACAGCTTAAAACATATGTGGGCATTGACAAAATTAATTCCCAGATTTGTCCAAGGAGTATTCCCTTGCACCAAACAAGGATAAATGCCTCCCTTAACTGCATTAGAGATACTAGATTTCCAATCAAATTTAAATGTCCAGGCAATCCAGGCAATTGCAAAGCAGTGATGATACGGTATTATGGTAATTTTCTTACCTAAATATATGGAAAATGGCCATAAACTAATTTGGATTTTAAAATTATACAATTTTCAATTGAATAAAATATA
This sequence comes from Salticus scenicus, assembly GCA_963930645.1. NCBI lineage: Eukaryota > Metazoa > Arthropoda > Arachnida > Araneae > Salticidae > Salticus > Salticus scenicus. The sequence continues at coordinate 414,923,102 of OZ005648.1, forward strand.
CAAGGACAAAATTAAACTTTTAAAACATTTAAAATACCTTAAAATCCTTTAACTGAGCAGCATTACGATATATTTCGACGCGCTAATCGCGGTCGTCATCAGATTGATAACTTGCTGCTCTATTGACTGTCTTGTCATCGGCTTCTTTATGAGGATAAAGAAGCTGATGACAAGACGGTCAATAGAACAGCAAATTATCAACCTGATGACGACCGCGATTAGTGCGTCGAAATATATCATAATGCTGCTCAGTTAAAGGATTTTAAGGTATTTTAAATATACAATTTTCTTTTTAATGTATATTTATCAAAAGAATATTTAAGTTAAATAGCAAAACTTACCCTTACAGCAAAGAAGTCTTGCACATTGCTGGATGATAATGCTCTTTGTGAAGATGGATGTCTATTTCCAGTTGTATTGTCAGCACTCAAATTACCATTCAAATCATCTAATTGGAAAAACACATCAAATTAAATTAATACATACACATATATAAATATGTATATCATTATATACATAATAGTAGGGTTTACGCTAAAAATGAAAATTTAGTGTTCCAAAAAATATAAAATAGTAGACAAATATATATACAAGTCATATAACTTGAAAATTTATTTTTCCAACTGAGTGAAAATAATGCCCGGACCAGGAATCAAACCCCGGATCTTTGACTTACAAGGTCAACGCTCTACCAATTGAGCAATCCAGGCCGACAACTGGTGGGCATTACTGATAATGACCTTTAACAAAAGGTCAAACTTTTAAGCAAAAAAGCAATTTTATTAAGCAAAAAAAATATAATAATTATAAAAACCATAATAATTTTTAATAAAATTGCTAAGATTTTATTTATTTATTTTTTTTAATTTAAACAAAAATTTTAATTTTATATGCTAAGAATAAATAAGTTTAGAAGCAATTTAAAAAATCTTAAATTATGTTGAGTTTGCAGAGGTGTGGTTCAATGGTGCTACATCACAAATTAAAAATTGGTATGTGATGCAAACACATTCATTAAATTGTTTGCAGATGAAACATAATGTGTTCATAAGCTAGAACTTTTTTGTCACATTAATAACGAAAGACCGGTTGATGGAATAGGAGCAATGATACAATGTTGTTTGTACAAACACAAAAAAATTCCGTTTTAATGTTTGTAATGCTTCTGATTTTGCAGAAGCTTGTAAATCAACATAAATTAAAATTAATATTGAACCAGAAATAATAAAAAAAAAAAAAAAAAAGAATTACATTTAGATTGTAAATCAATTTTTAGTGAGAGTTTGCCAATTAAAGGCATAGCTAAGAGATTCATTGTTTTACCATAATAAATGGAAAACCTACAGATAGTGTAGTGACAATGATTGATGACCAAAATGCAGTATAAGAGAAGAGAATTATCCCTTTGCGGCGCAAGACAATTTGAAACATTTAAATTTTACTGCCACCGGAATTCATGAACTAAATTAAACTAAAAGAAATTTTAAATTTTAAGGTTTAAAAAACCAGCCTTTTCTGATATGTTATAAACGTGAATTTTTGCTAAAATATTTCCGGGATGAATTTTTGCAGCTGGATCTTAAATTTTGCGTCCTCAAAGTATGATGCAAAATTTTATCCAGGTGAAACAATTAACAAAGAGAATGAGTCTTACAACGTAAATATGATGATTTCTGAAGAGAAAATTTTTAAATGGCTCAAATACAGACAAAATTTTTTATGATAAATATAAATTTATTAAAAAAAAGTGAGTTTCCCATCAGTGGCGGATTTAAGGGGGGGGGGGGGGGGGGGGCTAGGGGGCTGAAGCCCCCCCCCAAAACTCTGACATTCACAATTGAATATTGCAATTGTAAATTTTTTATTGGTCTAAAATAACACTTTGAAAAATCTTAGCCCCCCCCAAAAGTCAAGTTCTGGATCCGCCACTGTTTCCCATACTTGCCAACATCCTAATTAATATTCCGCAGCGATTAGTCCTGCCCTTTTTCTCACACAGGTAAATTTGTAGAGTAATATTCTCCAAATGCAATTACAATTGAATAAGACAATTAAAATACTCTAAAAATATACTGGTATAAAAAAGAAAGTGGAGCTAACAATATTACGAAATATTAATTAGGATGTTGGTAAGTATATTTCCCTGTAGCTGTACTCCCCAGAAATCATTTTTGTTTTGATAGAATGAAATGAAGCATTATCCTATAACTATTTGCACTCATAATTAGGCATGAGAGTGCAGAAAATTAAAAAAAAGAGGAAACACACGTGTTCATAAAATTTATTTCAAATGAAAAAATAATACGTGCGGGGAAAACTATACAAATATGTTCATAAAATTTATTTCAAATGAAAAAATAATGCTCACAGGAAAAAACTATACAAAATATTTTTTAAATGACAAATTAAACTGAACAAGAATAATGCAGCAGCACAATAAAATATGTGTTAAAAAAAAAAAAAAAAAAAAAAAACATTAGCTAGCAATCAACATTTAATAACACTGACTGGTGGTGAAAAATGGGAAGGGGAAGGGGGGGGGGGTTAAAAAGTAGTTCATGAGTGAGAAATATTAAACACAATTCTTTCTTCTTTATGGGTTCTAGAATATCATAAAGTAAGTTTAAAATTAATATTGACATTTTTGTTGTGGATGGATAAATATTCAAAAATAAAAGGCTTCCCGCAGAATGTTTGATTGGCGATGGTTAGAGATGAAAAAATAAAGGGGGGGGGGGGGGAGAACAAAAAAAAAAAAAATTACATGAGTGAGAAATATTGAATAATTCTGTTCTTTTATATGCTATAGAATCTGATAAAGCACGTTTAAAATGAATATTGACATTTATATTTTGGATGGAAAAAGATTGAGAATCTAAAGTTTTTCGTGGAGCGTTTGAATACTGATTGTTCTTGGAGTTTGAATTTAACAAAATAAAAAATCGCGAAATTAACGAAAATCACAAAAATGGGGAAAATCGCGGATCCGCGGAAAATTCTCATGCCTGCAGAATGTGTCTTAAAACATTCTGGCATAATTTTAAAAAGGTACGTAACAAGAGTAACCAAAATAAATTATAAGACCTTACTCTGGCTTCATCATCTTCTGCAAGAAGCTTTTTGTGGGAGGATCCTCCCCCTTTTTGAATTGCAAACTGTTCGTGTGGGCCTTGGCTATTTATAGCTTCACCTTGTTCTTCTAATAGGTAGCACCACTGCAGATCTATTTTGGCGGATTCGTGGTCATTAATGGCACTATTATCACTAATTATCTCGATACTCTCTCTGTAAAATGCGTAAGTATAGTTATTGGAATTGGTCAATTTTTCAATGTCAATAAATTTAATATCTATTTTATTTTCGTAATAGGTTCGGGCAAGAGCGGTAGTATATCGGGCATATTTAATATCATTTTCATGTTCTTTGAGACACATTTTTATTTTTGTAACTCCTATGTAACTTCCAAGTAGAGGGATCTTATAAACTTCGGCGGTTTCAAGGGGGAGAATTAAATCTTTGTCATTTCTTATAATCTGGAAAATATTTGGGTTAGGCTTTATTGGGATGTTCAGATTATATTTATTAGCGATATTTTTTACTTTATTTGAGATTCCTTGATTATATGGGATTAAAAATGTAAACTTTTCTTGCATTTTTTGATGGTTTGGAATTTGAGTTAATTGTTTTATTCTTTTTATTATATAATTTTTCAACAAGGAATTTAGGATATCCTGCTTCAACTGTTAATTTTTTAATAAATTTAAGTTCTTTATTTAAATCTTTTTTATCAGTGCATATTAATATTGCACGATTAACGTAACTGCGGATTGTATTAATTTTATATTGGTAGGGGGTTTTGCTTCTATTGTTTACTAGTTCATTGCTGGCCATCGGTTTCCTGTAAACAGTGGTTCTTATTTTATTATTTTTACATTTAATTTTTACATCCAAATAGTTTATTTTGGGGTTCATAAGTAACTCGGGTTCATAAGTAAATTTAATATTTTTGTCCAACAGATTTAATTCATTAAGTATTTCGTCAATATTTTGATCTTTTTTAATTATCGCGAAAATGTCATCTACATACCTAACCCAAAAAATGATTTTATTTTTCATTAACTTAAAAATATCTTCTTCAAGTGTTCTTAATTTAAATTTGGCTATAATCCCGGATATGGGTGATCCTATTGGCAACCCCATATTTTCTTTATATACAACGTTGTTGAATCTGAAATAACTTTTGCGTAAGATTAGGTTACTAGTGACTATTAATGTGTTCGTGATGGGAGTTTCATATTTATTTGTTATTCCTTGGTTTATTAGGTTAGAAATTTCGTTAATATCAATGGATGGGAACAAGTTAATGACATCAAAGCTGATAAATTGTTGGTTATCGTTTATTTCTAGTTCTTTAAGACGTTTAATAAAATCCTCAGTAGAATTAAGGCTATAGTCAGATGGGGGGGCAAAAGGTTACAGTAAATATTAGTCATGTATTTCTCTAGTGGGTAGGTAGGGCCTTCTCTTTTGATAACGATCAGTCGAAATTTAGGTGGATTTTTTTAAACTTTGAATTGCCCAAAGAGGCGAGGGGTATTAGGTGCGAAGTTATTAACAACAGGAGGGTGGTTACCGGGTCAATTACCTTGTTTTATTAATTTATTGACTTTATCTATTAGTTTTTTATTGAGGTCATTTTTAACTATAGTGGTTCCTATTTCTTTAATTGTATCACTCATTTTACTATTGTAATCTGTACGATTAAAAATGGCTATTTTACGGGTTTTGTCGGTAAGGGTGCAAGCAAGTTGTTCATTTTTCTTAATTTGTTTTAATGTTTTAAAGTTTGCACAATTAACGTTCTTATTTTTAGTTAATTCATTATAGGCTATATTCCTGATATGGTTTTTATTTTGTGGGGGGATTTTATCGATAGTGGTTTCTATTTTAGCAATACTGTCATTTACATTAATTAGTTGGTCAAGAACGAATTTCGGTCCCAGTTTTAATAAAGCATCTTCATAGCTATTAGTTTTGTAGTCTGATAAGTTAATGTATGGTTGTTCTATATTTATCAAACTTGTTTATACCTTAAAACTTGTCCTTTTTATTTCCACTATGCATTTCGGGTGCATTCGCACCCATCTTCAGGTGATTTGTGACTCTCATCGTTGTTTGTGTTTTTGTCGGCTTCATTCTGGCTTCCTCTTTTCATTGATTACACGGTTCCAGTTCCCGGGGATATTTGCGTGTTCTTGTTCATTAACTGCTGTGGGTTAGTAAGGATTTCGATAGCTTCTCTTTTACAGGCGTAGCTGTGGTTATTATAGGGAGAGATTTTTTTAGTTTTTATGGTGTTAATATTAATTGGGTTAGAGGAGTGCGTAGAGGCAAGTGCTGTAGATTGGCGGGTGTGTTTTAAATCGGCTTTGTGTTCTTTCTCCCGTTCGTAAATTTGCGTTTAGTTACTCCGATATAACAGGCGCGGGAATTATCTGTGTGATTAAAAGTCAATTTTAATAGACTCCGGCGGTTGATTGGTTATCCAGGGGTCGATCCAGGTTTTAATTTTTGGGTCCCTTTTTTGTGAAAAACAAAATATTTTTGTGAAAATTTTTATTTATTTTTGTGAAATATAAAATATTTTTGTGAAAAAGTAAAATATTGTGTAAAATCTTCAGTTTTTACAATCACTTTATGTAATGTTTAATATCAAGTTAATAGAGTTTCGTTGAGCCAAATTTAAGCATAATTAAAAATAATACTGAAAATATGAAAACATTTAATAAAAGGATCATTTTAATAAAACAAAATCTTGTGAAGGGACTCATTTTATAAATTTGAATTTTGTGAAGGGTCACTTTGTATGGATTTGAATTTTGTGAAAGGTCCCTTTTATGAATTTGAATTTTGTGAAGGGTCCCTTTTTATGAATTTGAATTTGTAAGGGTCCCTTTTTACTATGTGGAATTTTGTGAAGGGTCCGCAAACGGGACCTAAATTTTGTCTGGATCGACCCCTGTTATCTATTATGTCTTTTTCATTTCTAATGTGTTGAAAGATGTTGTGATTTGGTTTGATCGGAATATTGATATTGTGTTTTTTGGCTTGAAAGATGTTGCGATTTGGTTCGCAAATTTAGTTGGCGAATGCACCCGAAATGCATAGTGGAAATAAAAAGGACAAGTTTTAAGAAGAGGAAGCCAGAATGAAGCCGACAAAAACACAAACAACGATGAGAGTCACAAGTCACCTGAAGATGGGTGCGAATGCACCCGAAATGCATAGTGGAAATAAAAAGGACAAGTTTTAAGGTATAAACTGATAAATATAATTATCGTCCTAAAATTAAGTTTATGGAAATGTATGGTTGTTCTTTAATTGACTTACTTTTCAAAGTCTCCCTGTTAATCCAGTTTAATTTATTGTTATGTCTTTTAATAGCGATATTTCGTTCAATAGTTTTGAAAGTTTCTATTTTATTTTTCATGACGTTATATTCTGCAAAATTACTAATTTCTTTAAGATTAGAATCGGTTTTATTAATTGCTTCAATATTTTTATAAAAATCAGATTTTCTACGTCTAATAGCTTTATTTAATACTTGTTTTTCAAAATAACGGACTTCATGCGGAAAAAGTTTTTTAAGTGTTTGATTCTTAACTCTAGAGATTTTTGGTGTTCTGTTAAAGTTCCTACAGTCCTGCAAAAAATTAATACTCTCTTCAGTTTTAATTTGTTTTTTGTTAAGATTTTTCAATTTTAAGTAAGTATCACTATAATCCATATTGATAACACACGGAAGGGGAAAAAAAAAAAAAAAAATTATTCTAAGTAAAGCTATAAATAGCCAAGGCCCACACGAACAGTTTGCAACTTAAAAAAGGGGGAGGATCCTCCCACAAAAAGCTTCTTGCAGAAAATGATGAAGCCTGAGTAAGGTCTTTCAATTTATTTTGTAATTATGTTGTGCTTCATTTTAAATTTAAATAAGAGTAACCAATTTTTTGTAACAAGAATAACCAAGATTTTTCCCAATCTTAAATTAAAATATTGGAATTTAAAATTTTTAAATGGTTGTCACTTAATAAGTAACTATTTCTTTCTTGAAATAATTTAAAATTTAAGGATTTTATTTTTGTAGTTTAGATAATTTATGTAATCATAAAAAAACCTATGTATTTTTCAGGAAACAAGAGTAACCATGCATTAGATGACTCCTATTAAACTAATAAAATTTATAATGTTTTTCTTCCATAAATACAAAAAGCAGACATTCTTCTTTAGTATTTACCAAAAAATTCTTAACTGTTTGTAAAAAATCATAAAAAATAATGCATTATTAAGTTAAACCACTGCTAAAATGTTACAAGAGTAACCATGGAATTGCTTTTTTCTATTTATTTATCTCCAAAATTAATGGAGAACAGTGGGCGGATTTAAGGGGGGGGGGGCTAGGGGGCTGAAGCCCCCCCCCCCTAAAAAAAAAAAAAAAACTGACATTCACAATTGAATATTGCAATTGTAAATTCTTTATATGTCTAGAATAACATTTTGAAAAAATCTCAGCCCCCCCCCCCCCCAAAAGTCAAGTTCTGGATCCGCCACTGATGGAGTAATTATTACATATATATATATTTATAAATTTTTAACATGTATTTACAAAAATACAAGAGTCATTCACTGCTTTATTATTATTATTATTTTTATTTTTCCAAATAATTTTGATATGTAACATTTACAGCAATATAAGAACGTACATGTTTAAATATAGTTAGAAAAGGAAAAAAAAAATTATGTTATTAATCAGACAATAATTTAAAAATATACAATAATTTAATCAAGTTATCAATAAGCATATTATTATTACTAGTAATGAAATGACTCACCCACATTTTATTAATAGTATATTGTCACATATGGCATATTATCATACCATACAAAAATAAACAAAAAATTTTACGGAAGCTTTTTTTTTTTCCGTATTTCGATAGTATGAAAAACAAACAAAAAAAATGTAATGTTAAATTAATATTTAAACTCTTTATAGAATACATTCAAAATGTGGCAAAAAATTACATTGGAAGACAATATAAAGTTTTTATAAGTAAAACACAGCATGCGATAAAAATAAAATCAACTTAAAAAAAATACACAAAATAATGCATAAAAAATGAATTTGCTAAAAACAGGTAATGATAACAAAAATGACTAACTATCTGCCTTGACATTAACAGATTCCGCTGGCGATGTTTCTTGGGAAAGTGATAATGTAGCACCACGAAATTCAGCTTCATTACAGTCTTCAAGACGATCAAAATCACTACTCGGAGAGCTAGAAGTATTTTGGTTATTCTCACTATTTAAACCAATTTCTTTAAAGTTCTTTGACTCAGCCATGTTTCACACCTACACATACGAACAAATCAAAACCGTGAAAAAAGTGAAAAGTGTAAACAACAACTACAATAACCATAGATTTAAATTAGAAATCAAAAGATTGTTACCAAGAAAATTTATTTTCTAATTACTCGCTAGGTAGCATCACAGATCAACTAGACTTCCCCCAGATTCAGATGTCCGCTGTTAAGGATCCTTAACTAAAGATCTTTAACACAATTAATATTGCGGCTCATAATAATGAAAATGAAAAAGGTAGATTTATTTCGGAAAAGACAATCATTTTAGCCACGGATTAACAGTTTAAGTGTCTTAATCCGTGATTTTGGCTTTAAAATATAAAATCTTTAAAGCAAGGATAATTTTGCCTGTGTATGGCATGACGTCAGAACAGATACTGAAGGAAACAGCGAATCAGGAGTGCCGAAATATTTCCGTGTTCAGAATCATGTAAGGCTCCTATATATACGAGCTGGCCCATCCGACATTTTTTTGCCTTAGGGTTGCCGCATGTACCCAGCGTGATAAACAAACGGCAGCCATTGTTTCTACCGTCTTGCTCGTAATTTTAGTGAAATAAACTGGTTGTTCAGCGATAAACTGCTGTAAACGCTCCAGAAAAGGATACAAAATGTTTAGGTTTCCTTCGGATAATGCAAGAAGGAGAAAATGGGCAGAGAATTGTCTTCCAGATTCTTGGATCCCGGGACCTAATGCACAGCTTTGCATAGTAAGTTTTATTGTTATTCACTTATACTTTTATTAGCATTTCTGACATTTATAAAGTAAAAAATAAAAAGTATTATTTAAATCTAAATATGTATTTTAATAACCATAAATTATTTTAAGAAACGCTTTTTTACTGTGTGTTTGTAGAGTCTTGGCGACGTTTCCTTGGTTCGCCAAAGTTGTCTTTTTTCCGTGTCCTGATAGTATTAGGTCGTTGCAAAAGTTCGTGTGGACGCGAATCATTTTATTGCCTCCAAAGACGAGAGCTTCTATCGCCGTAATATACATTTGTTACCCGAAAAATGGGTAAAAGGTTGTAGAAAGTAATGGGGAGTATTTTGATTAAAAACTGTCATTTGATTTGATGTATTTTTATGAAATGAAGCAATAAAAAACAGCACGAATTTATGCAAACACCTAATATATATTTTTTAATTGAACTTTTGATTAATTAATTAATTATTTTGTTCTATTTTAGATTTCTTTTTCTTGAGATATTTATTTCATATTACAATTTATGTCTACTTTCTAGGGGAAAAAAATCAAAAAATTCATACTTTTTCTTTTTTTAACTTAAAAAAAAAAAAAAGCATTAAATTGAAATAAACGTCTCTATATTAATATTACATATATATCGCGTAACTGTACATAAATTCATATTAATAATGACCGCTAACTTAATTCCTTTAAAACTGCAACTTATGTTTTAAAAAAGTTTTGTTATGAAAGCGATATAAAACAGTACGAAAAAAAAAAAAAAAAGTTATACCTGAAATTAATTAAAAAAGTTAATGTGAAAGTTTCACCGGAGGAACAAACTGTTTCTTCCAACAAAAATGCCGGCAACAGTTAGAAGTCGCTGAACCACTTTAGAATGTAAAAGATCGTCTGTGTATGAGTAGGCATTTATTAGAACATAGTTTTTTTTTTTTTTTTTTTTTTAAGTTACTATATCAATGGAATCCTTAAATTACTAACTCAAATATAAACTTAATTATGTTGTTTCTTTCTTTCTTTCTTTCTTTTTTTTTTTTTTTCATGCGCACTTTTTAATTCCTTATTCAAAATTATATATATATATATATATTAAAAAAAAAAAAAAACCTTTTTCGATATCGTTTGTTTCGATAGTGATTATTATTTATTTTATTTTCCTTCCTTTTCAAAATAAATAAATAAATAAAATAAAAATGATTTTGATGAAATTCTGGCAAAAGCAGAATTTAGTTTAGAACGGAGGACTATTGTTTTTTTTTTTTTTTTTTTTTCTTGGAAATCCATTCCTTATTTCTTTGCCCTGGATGAACCGAAGGATAACAGTAAAAGCTAATTTTCCTGGAGATAAGGAACATTCAAATCGAATTATCATCTGAAACCCCTAATTCTAAATTTGTTTTTAAATCGTTTGAGCAGATTCCTAAATAAACAGGGTTCTATTATATTTTCTTCCCGGCGAAGCACGGGTCACCAGCGACTGTAATAATCCTGAAGAAGAAGATAAGACAAATCGATTTTTCAACTCAAAAAGCATTTACCCCCTCCCCCCCCCCCCCTTTTTTTTTTTTTTTTTTTTTTTTTTTTATCATTCCTGTTATTTTTAACGAAATCAGGTTTCTGTTGCATTTTCCCCGGGGGAGTGCAGGTTGGCAGTGAACGCCAATTATCCTGAAAATGAGGTTATTTAAGATTAAAAACACACTACTTTAAATATTTATCAAACTCATTCTAGTACTTTTAAAGAAAATAAAGTTTTTTTCGTTTTTTACTGCAACCCCCTCAACTTTCTTTCAACTACAATGCATTTATTTATTTTATTTTATTTATTTATTTATTTATTTTAAGAATCAAGGCTGTTATTAATTGGCCTTCAAAATTTTTAATCTTGATTAAATTTTTCAAGTGACAACCTAATGTAAATTAAAAAAAAAAAAAGAAAAAAAAGTTTTTTTTTTCAGTTATTTGTTTTTTAGTTATGCTGATAACAAATATGCATACACATCAACCGCTAAAAATTGGACTTTCGTTACCAGGGCAACTCAAATCGTGTTATTATACTTAAAAAATAAATAAATAAATAAATAAAAATGAAAACAGAACTTTAAAGAATTCTCAGTATGGGCATAAAAAATTAATTTACCTTGCTGAGCAGTTCACTGACATAGTTAATGTAGCAAAGTACTTCCATAAATTACATTCAATAGAACGTTTAGCTCAATTTTGGGTAGCCCTGTATATTGTCTATGAACAATATAATAAGATAATAAGAACTATAAACAATATTGTGTATTTATATTTAGTTTTATATGAAAAACATCTAACACAAAATGAATTACAATTCTAGCAATTTCCAAGTATAACCCCAATATATCCAAATACTTTTGGTAGCCCTGTAAACGAATGATGAAGCATTTCCATATCAAAATCAACAAAAAACATGGTTTTATGCATGTTTTTTCGATTTTTATTTATTTATTTATTCATTTCGTTTTGTTTAAGACAGCCTAGAGATGTTACACTGTGCTTTAGAGGTCTGTTTGAGGCCCGACCCAGTACGAAATCGAAAAATCCGGGCCGTTTATTTTTACCAGTGTACGGTCTGACCCGGGACGGACAAAAAACGATAAAATCTGGCCCGATTCATAAATATGTAAAATAACAAAAAAAAAAAAAAAAAAAAAAAAATCATGCTTTTTTATGAAAAATAATTTTATTATGTATTTTGTAGAGGTTTTATATAACTATGCAATAGAATGTTCTTTAACATAACTGTTCAATACTTACAAGATAATTATAAAAAACAGAAGTTCATTATTACAGACATACAGAAGGCAGAAAGTCAAATAAAAAATATTAGCATTCATCAAAAAATATAGGAAGGTGTTTAAAATGATTAATACTACTAAAAATGCACTTTCAAGCATTTCCTCTTATATACTGTAATGTATCCGAATATTTCATGTGATCCAGTAAACAAAACTTTAATGCTAATCTAACCATATTCAATTAAAAAGATGCTTTTGCACATGCTAAAAATGATGATACTTTTACCCATTGACCTGTAGAAAAGAAAAAGGATCCTTAGAGAAAAAACGGAATGATTTTTATAGCCTTCATCGCTTCATACCACCTAAACTCTACAGACTATAGGACATAACACAGAGTAACATACACAGTAAGGGCACATAGTAACGTATTTAATTTCTTTTGTTTGTACATGTGCCAAACTAGTAGTGGCAAGCATTCTATTTTGACTAGGAAACCATCTAATATTACTTATAAAAAAATATTTTAATTTCGAGACATGCTAAAAATATTTGCAGAAGATCAGCTCGCGAACAGACTGATAGACTATTAAATTGAAGTTACAGACATAAAATATATATATATATGAGACATACCAGCCTGTAAAATTGTGTAAAATAAATGACTTTAGATTTTATCATTTTCCTTTTTCGTTGATTAACGAGGAAGCTAGAAAAAGATTCGGGCCGAAACGGCCCATAAAAAATTCCCTCATGGCCCGGTCCGAGTATACACACAAAAAAAAAATTAATCCGAGCCCTGCCCGGCCCGACAGCAAATTAAAAAATTCGGCCCGAACACGGCCCGTAAATCTGACCCGTACAGACGTCTAATGTGCTTATCAGAAATTACTCCATAGACGTAATGTATTGGAATTCTCTAGGATATTACTGTACACGAACTATTTCCTTGATCTCAACGAAAAGTATAATGTGTCATCCCTATATGATAGACATTGAGAATACCGATTTTGGACTTTCTGCTACTACTTGTTCTTCACACAGACTAACCGCTAAAAACATGATTTTCGGATTCAGGAGACTTTAAAACGTGTAAATGTGACAAAAACTCAATTTTAAAAATTTAACTTAAAAATAATACTTTCTCCATCATATATGTACCAGGAAGGGAAAAGAAAATTAATTTTAAAACCTTTCCAATTTTAATTGGTACGCTCTTTTTTTTCCCCCTTTCAAATGTTATGAATTATTTAAGAAACAGAAACAGATTACTTGTGTTGCTTATCATTTTTGGCCGATTTTATTTTTAGAGGAAAATTTCTTAAAACCGCCAGTGAAGCGATAAAATCGCCAAGCGGAAATGCTGTCCTCTTACGAGGCAAAAAAATGGCGGTGATGCGCCGGCCTATTATTTATTTAGGGGCTCTAGAATCATGTAAAGATTGTATCACGGAGGAGTTGAAGGTCCTATGGGAGAAATCTACGAAACTGTGATGTAAATTTTTGGTAAATATTGAGGGCGCCACTTGTCATTACTCCCTATTTTGGCGCGGATATAATGTTGTTTTCAATAGAATTTTGCCGGAGTACATTTAAAATTTTTAATTTTAAGCAATTTAATTTTTTTGTAAGTGCTTAAAACTGCATAATTCAGATGTTTCAAAGAATTATCTTAAGCTTGATGTTAGTAAAAGGAAATTAATGCAAAAATCAAATCGCTAGAAACTTATTTACTACATTTTTTTATACGTCAAATATACTAATAATGAAAAATTATAAGACTGCCATAAGATATCCATAATAATCTACATTTTCAAACGACACAATACAAACGATCTCCATTCTCCTTCTTCCCAATAGTCTAGCTTCGGTGCACAAGGATCGTCATTTTTTTAAAGTTCTCTTTCAAATAAAATTAGTATAAAATGGCTCTTAAAAAAACATGTTGCTTAGAATACTCTGTTTAATGAAATTTGCTTTCAATCGAAATTTTTTCAGCTTGATATTATTTTTAAAACGAGACATTTCCCCATTGAATAACATTGCGGAAGCTGGAGAGAAGGAAGTATTGTAAGCTGGCGCCATCTGTAAACATTAGAAAACAACATCACAAAATTTTAGCGTTACCTTCTTCCTTCTACTCCGTGGATTGCATTTCCTTGTCTGTGTTTCTGCCAATCAGTTTCTTTCAGTCAACCGGTCAACCAATACTTTGTTTTTAATTTAATTTTCACGGAGTAATATTAATAGGAGTTGAAGGTCCAATGGGAGAAAGCTACGAAACTGTGATCTAAATTTTTGGTAAATATTGAGGGCGCCACTTGTCATTCCTCCCTACCTCGGCGCGGATATACTGTTGTTTTCAATAGAATTTTGCTGGAGTACATTTAAAATTTTTTATTTTAAGCAATTTAATTTTTTTGTAAGTTCTTAAAACTGCATAATTCAGATGTTTCAAATAAATGCTTCGTTCCTAGTTGTAAAACAGGCTATGATAGTGATAAGAAAAACAAAAAAAAAGCCCTAGGAGAAAAATAAAGTCCGAGTTCGTGTTTTCTGCACCTAAAGTAAGTTTGTTTTTTTTCTTTACAAAATTTCATCCATTCTCCTTCCTCCCAATTGTCTGTTTTAGCTAGCTTCGGTTCATAAGAATCGTCATTTTTTATAAGCTTTCTTTCAAAGTAAAATTAGTATAAAATGGCTCTTAAAAAAAAACATGTTGGTTAGAATACTCTATTTAATGAAATTTGCTTTCAATCGAAATTTTTTCAGCTTGATATTATTTTTAAAAAAATAATTAAAACGAGACATTTCCCCATTGAATAACATTGCGGAAGCTGGAGAGAAGGAAGGATTGCACGCTGGCGCCATCTGTAAACATTAGAAAACAACATCACAAAATTTCAGCGTTACCTTCTTCTCCTGTCTTTTTACTCCGTGTTAATTTTATTATTATTTTTTTTTGCAGTGTTGCCAACAGTTGAGAAAGATTTATTCTTACGTTCCTGTTCCTACAGGTTGGTTCCTTTTTAGATGCCTTTCTTCCCCAGGACATCCTCAGGATATTTTGTGGATGAACATAAGAGTCTTCAGCATAATGATGGCGAAACATTTTGAGCATTGGAGATCGAGTTGTTGGTCGTAATCGTAGGGCCACTCAGTATCTTATTGTTTGAATATTTGACGATTGATTGTCCAGACTCGTCTTTAACCTTTTTGTGATTTCTTTATGAGAGAAGAGCCTTGCTTTTAAAGAAATTTTCAAAGTAAGATAATACGTTGTATTTCAAAATCGCACTTTTATATTTTTTTATGTGTGTATAAACGAAGTGCTTGTGCAAATCAACGTTTTGAAATGTGCCGCTGTCTTAAAAATTGCAAAATTAAGTTTATTGTTATTATTTTTAATGACTGGTCTCAAATAAACTACGCAAAGCTTTCCAAGAAAACTATTTTCTTATGCTAGATGAAAAAGTTACCATTAAAATATTTTACATATCAATCAAATATGTCATTTACCCATATGAATATTTTCAAAACGGCACCGCTTTAGTGTACTACAATTATAGGATTTTAAAATGTTAAATTTATTCTCCCCCTCCCCCTTCCAGTATACATTACATATATATATCAGGGCATTTAGTGTGATCCCTAAAAGTCCCTTAACTTATTTTAGGTCCCTAATGCTGTTAATACATGGAATGTGCTGCAACAAAGGGTCATCCCCCCCTCCCTCCTTCATGACGTAATGCTATCGTTGCTATATTCTCTACAGCACCCAGAGGAAGGAGGAGAAGAGATGTAAATGTTAATCAAGCCGTAACGTCATTTTGAGACGATTTCATTGGCTGCTAGAAGCAACATCGCTTGCTTTCGGGCGATAAAATTGCTGCAACAGAAAAAAGTTGCTTGTTTCGAGCAATACATTGGGAAACCATAGCGTAGTATTGTATCGCCGGTAGATTCAAGCAACTTTTGACACTTGTGTAATAGGAACATAAAAGTCCCTTACTTTGGCAAAATGGTCCCTAAGTCCCCCCCCCCCCCCTTTTTTTTTTTCTTTCCTTATCAAAAATTGTAAGATTTTTAAATATGCCGAAAATTTTTTATTCAAATGCGATGAAATTGCTTAACCACATTACTTACATTAGATACAGAATATTGAAATGAATAACTTTTAGCAGTCAGTAATCTGATGTGTAATAGCGATACTAAAATTCATGGATAATTCAGTGATTGGGCGGTGTGGAAGGAAGGAGAGGGGCAAGGGCTAAGATTAAAAAAATCATTGTGCCGACCCTGACTGTCTTCTTGCTATTGCACAGCACTACTACAATTTCTGTTGTATTGGTTGCATTCAATCACAAACTGAATTATTTTCAACAGTGAATCCAGCTACAGATTCAGCTGTGATGACCAGTAAAGATATATCTGTAAGCATCCATGATAGTAGTGGGATGTTCACTTGACTCAAAGATAGCACATTTTTAATTTATAACATAATATTGTTAGAACTCATCAATTCTTCACACAACTTTTTTTATATTCAATTTTACTGTATCCATCAAAATGTTTTTTTTCCATATCTAGGTTTAAAAAAAAAATTGCTTCAGTACCCTAACATTATTACTGGTAATAGTCTGGATCTAAATCTGAATGTAAACCTGGTATCTTTAATGCAGTTAAGAGAGTGTATAATGAAATATTCCTTGAACATATCCAAAAATTTATTTTATCAATAAACCCAGTTGTTGTGCAGTTATCAAAGCCAGGGATGAACCCACTAAGTATTAGTGGTATAGAGTTTTCACTACAGACACATTTTTTGTAAAATGCGACCATAATGCATAACATTTATACTAAAAACAACAAAAAATAAATAAATAAAATAATGTGTAACATTTATACAGAATGTGAAAAAACAAGAGGTTTTAGCTTTTTTGCTAATACAATTTATTGAACTCTGCTATTCGAAAAGTTAAAAAACAAAACGAAAAAAAAATTACGAAAATGATTTATTAAATTGTTTAACACAAAATAAAAAGTTAAAACTGGTATATGTTACATTGTTTTGTAACTAATGTATGATCATTATATGAAATGATAGGCATATCATGCATAGTTCTTTCACAGAGAAGCTTAGAAAATTTCATATGTATTACATTCTGACTAATTTTCTTAAATTTTTTAAATTATTTTCAAAGTGAAACTAATTTAATATATGTTTTAGAATTTTTCTATTGAATGATCATTTCTAAAATTGAATACTTACCATTTATTATCTTTCACATGGATGCCCAAAACTTTCAAATATGCTATATTCATTTAATAAACATATGAATTTAGCATGAAAACACACTGACATGATTTTCACTTTTTAAAAAATAAATATGTGAATAGTAGATGAGATATGTGAATATGTAGATAAAGAAAATTTAAAAAAAAAGCCCCAGATTTATCAAAATCAATCCCTACACTGACAGTTAAACTGTGTAGTGGCACAATGTTAGTACAATTCTTTTTTTGCACTTGTAGCAATTGAGCTGCAGTATTTTGGCTAATATCCAACTTTGTTAATAACACACGGAAGAAGTAGGGACCTTTTAGCTGCAATGCCTTTTTTTTTTTTTTTTTTTTTTTACTTCACGTCATGAAATGTATTAAATATATATTTGACATTTAAACTCTTTTAGATATACTTTTCTATTATTTGCAGCAGTTCATGACAGTTGCATGCAGTATAGTTATTGTTTTTTGTACAAAACACAGACTACAACTACAGCATGATGTGGTGCAATTTTTTTGAACACCTCTGTAGATTCGGTTTTAACTTGCCTTATTCTGCAAAAATTACCTTAGAGTTATATTCTTTTATAGTTAATATGACTTTGCTTAGGTTATTTAAAAAAAAAAAAAAAAAAAAAAAAATTAAATGTCAAGCCACACCAATAGCTGTTAGGTTTTCTTTTGAAAGCTGCTTGATAGAGAATGTCAAATTCAAACTCAGGTCACACTCGTGGATCTTACCTAGCTATTCGAAAGTTTCTGTGTTGTTTTCCCGAAACTTACATGAATCCATAAGCTAAAACTCCTGACAAAGACCCCATGGAGGGCGAAACACTTTAGACCTTTTGAGTAAAGAATCGATTGCATCTTCCACCTACCCACACATAGAATGATAAGTTTTGAGGATAATTAATTGATGGAAAAAAATATGTATACATTCAAAATGTCAAACATAGCTTTAAATGTAAAATCTGAAACTTTTCATTTTGCATGATAAAGAGTGAGTTTATCTGAGAAATTATTGGAGGAGCCTGAGCCCCATGGACCAATGTAACTCTGTGCTTATGTCTTAAGGTATTCAGTAAAACCAAAAGAGTATGTATTTTATTTGATTTTAGGTATTACACTTGTTTTACACATAGTAGGGGATCATTAAAAAAATGAGTATGTGTATACAGGGCACAAAATTTCTACTTGCTAGCGGCGATTGGAAATTTTACTGTGGCGAGTAAAATTTTGGTCTAAATGTAGATAGAATTCTTACAGTATCCAGTGCTACTGAAAAAAAAAAAAAATTAAAAATATAAAATCATGCTAATCTTAGGTAAGGTGACCAGAAAACTTTTTCAACACGCTGTCCTCTTAAACGAAAAAAACATTACAGGACTAAAAAGTCCTCTTTTTTATGTTTTCGTCATCTGACCTCTTTTTCAAATGAAAAAGATTTAATCCTTAATTTAAAAAATTTCGCAAAACTGGGAAGCTCAATTGGCTGTTGACTGTATCGAACGGTGAACACTAACTTTTTTCTGTGTTAGGTTCGCAAAAGGACAACTTTCTAATAAACTTGCCAAAGCATAGTTTATATCTATTCAGATTCTTCGAATCACAAAGAAATAAAAGTATTCCCTATATTTGTATGGTTCTTTGATTTAGAACACGGAATCACCATTGAAATTGTCATGGAATTATTAAGAAGGTGGTGCTCTGGTCGATATGCGGTGGGTTGAAGTGTGTTCTCACTTTTGCATGAATAATATTCCTTATAAAATTTGGCCCACCAGTGACCAAGAGGTTCTGTCCTTGAAGCTGGTCTACGTGAGGTGTTGAGTTCGATACCCGGTCGTGCTCGTTGGCTTATCCGCTAGGAGTTTTCTATGGTTTTCTCCGAAACTAGCGTAAATATGGGCTAGAACTTCTTAGAAAGACCCCCGCGGAGGACTCTCCTACTCAGACGTAGAGCCCTACTGCAAACAATTGGCCTTAATGATAATACTACCACCATCTCACAAAAATATGCAAAAGTTAGTTGAATTCATTTTATGTCCTCCTGGCAAAAACGCTCTTAACATGGCAGTATGCGACAAAATTTCATATAATAAAATAATCAAATTAATTAAAATTATTTAGTTGTAGATACAAAAAAAAAAAAAAAAAAAAAATCTTCAATGCTAAAAGATAAAACCTTATAAATTATTGAACATAAAATCTAATGATAACCCAAGTAATAAAGTGACAAACCATTAAATGAGATTTTTTTTTTAATTTCATTAAATGGACATATTTTTAAAGGGTGAATTTAATGGAAAATATTTCTGATTATTTATGTTTTTTGCTTTGAAATGTTTTACACATGTCTTATCTGTATGAAATAAAAATGAATTTGTTTAACAGCTATTGAGACTGTTCACAGTTCAAAACGAAATTGTTTGTCTGTAGAAAGAAGGGAGAAATTGACATGTGTAGTAAAGCTGGAAATTAGCGGTCGCCACTCGCCACATGGCGACTAGATTTTTAAAAATGGCGACTAAAGAAATTGCCTTTGGTCGCCACTGCAGTGGCCACTTCTCTTCTACCCATTCTTTATAAAATATACCCCATTCCACGGCAAACTTGTATCGCGTGGCGGCTTTTTCGCGGTAAACGCGCCGCGCAAAGAATTCAGGCTGTTCTAAAATCTAACCTCGCCACTTGCAAACATATTTCGGAAGTCAATTTTAATAGTAAACACTTAAAATTCTTCTACCCATACCCCTTCTTTATAGAATTTTCTTTCCAATGCAAACTTGGATCGCGCGGCGGCGTTTTTGCAGTAAACGCGCCGTGCGCCTCGAATTCAGGCTTTCTCAAATCTAACATCGCCACTTACAAACATTTTCGGAAGTCAATTTTAACAGTAAACACTGGAAATTGGCAGGTAGTCTTATTCATATACTAAAAAAACGTATGGCTTTTTTCCATTTTTCTATAAAAGTATTAGATTTTGATTTTTAAAAAATGTCAAAATGAGAGTTTCGGCCGACTTTCGGGAGAAAGACGAAAAGGAAGCTCGTGAGATAATCAATCGGCTGAAACTCCGATTGTATTACGTTCGCAGAAAAATTAAAAACGTCATTCGACGCATTTTCTTTGTTATTTTATACCACTTTCTTTTCAAACTTGGCATTTCTATCCATTCCCAACGGCCGTATCGCATTCAGTCATACGCGTGGTTTCTCGAAATTTCAATCTTTAAAACAAGCTTTATATAGTAATATAAATTTTGGATTTATTGCTTTAATATGAAGAGGTTTAAAGAAAATCCTGAATCACAAAGCAACCGTAGTGGTAGTAAACGTGGAGCTACAGATAATTCTGTAAAAATAACATCTTTTTCGGAAAAAGGTAAGTGCGTTTTCTGTTATTATTTAAAAAAAAAACAAAAAAAAAATGTATATATGTATGTATATTTTTAGTTCTTAATCAGAAGAATGCATAATTTATTGAATATTTTATTTATTTACTACATATTATTTAATATTTGTTATTGCATATGAACTATTTTTTACTTTCTTCTATATGTAATATAGAAAAAGTATTGGATTCGCGAAAATTTTCGGCCTCCGTTTTTTGACGGATCTACACGTTTTGGGGTTTCCTGAACACGAATTGATAGTTTTTAAAAAATGTCTGTACAGCCACACTCTCTAAATTCAGTTAGAGAGGGGGATTATAATTGCAAATTATTAAAAATTCATTATTATTAAAGAAAAATTAATTTATAATTCATTTGTAACATGAAAAAAAAAGGAAAAAGAAACTTGCAAAATAAAAAAGTATTATTAAAAAAATATTTTTTTTATTTACATATACTAATATATTTTCATGAATCAAAGATGTTTTTTTTTTTTTTTTTTGAAAAAGTAGAAAATCGACACCATTCTGGATAGTGAAGGGGCAATATAATCAGAAATTTTCTGTTATAAAATAATATAACCAAAAGAGCATTTTAAACATATGAATTTTGTATTGAATAGTATTTTCTTACATTCATAGTATAAATTATGTAAATCTATTCCTATTTCATTTATTAAAATTTATCAGAAATGTATTATTGTGGATGAGTTTCAAAAAGTTGACTACCTTAATTATTTTCTTAATGATTTGTCGAGACTGAACATTGAAAAAATTAAAGAAAAGAAAAGAAAATTTTATTTTACTTTTACTTTTATCAGCGAGTGGCCAGTGGCCACTAACTTTTTAAAAGTGGCCACTAAAAAAATGAAGGCTAGTGGCCAGTGGCCACCAACCAAATTTCTTAATTTCCACCTTTAATGTGTAGCTCACAACATAAATTATTAAAAGCCAAAGACAGGACCTGACTAACAAACCTTTCTGCCCAGAGCACTTTCAGTTTTCTGCGCCCCCGTAGAATGGGCGAAATTGTATTAAAAGAATTTTAAAAATCAAGATTATAATTAGCAGGGGGTGCAAGAAGACAGAATGGTCCCATCCCTAGCTATCTAATATTGAAAACAATATTTGAGTCTGCCCATTGACCTCTCCTCCTCTGGGGGAAAAAAAGATTTTTCTTAATCTATTTCTACTCAGACACAATTTTCAATAAGCAAACAGGTCGACTGAAATATATACAGGGTGTCTCATAAGTCTGTAGACATTTTAAAAAATCAAAACTATTGTAATGAATTGATAGAACTGAACGCAGTTTGTGAAAAAATCATAGTTAATTTTTTTGTCAACTAGTTAAATTTTTCGCACGGATGCGAAAGAAAAATTTGCAAATGAAAATCCTATAAATTGCACAGATTGGTGATTGGAACAGTCTATTTCTTATTTTACCTCCTACTTGTGCATGCATGAACTTTTAATTGTGATGCTGACTGACTTGGTGGATAAAGCATTGGTGAAGGTGTTTTCCCTCAGGTAGGAACCGCCGATTGAAGCTGCAGTTGGCAGTGTTATAACTCGTTTACAAACTGTAATTTGTGGTGACGATGGACACATACAATAGAATTTATATACCTGTAAACATTTGCATGTGAATAAGTACAGTTTTTCATGAAAATGTGTGATCTGGTCACACACAGCGACAGCACCATCTATCGACAAATAGCTTTATTATTTTTTCTTTACAAAAAAAAAAAAAAAAAAAAAAAAAAAAAATCACAAACCGCGTTCAATTCTATCAATTCATTCAAGTTATGAATTTTTAAAATTTTTACTGATTTATGGGACACCCTGTATATGTATCATATGCTGAAATAATATATCTCTCCTTTTGTTCCCAAACCAAAGATGAATAAAAATTTTCCAGTGAGCCTAATGACAGCTGTTATTTTGAGATTTTATTCATATAAATGAAACAAAGTACAGATTGAAGGAAAAACTGGGACATTTAAACCATATATTTTTAGCTGTCCGTAAAATTTTGTGCCCCTTAGAAATTTCGTGCCCAGAGCAGTGGCCCTATGTACACCGCAATAATCAGACCCCAGCAAAAGAAAGAGCAGAAACAGTTGAATTTAAACAAAGTAATGCCATTGATAAAGAACTAGATAAGTTATTTGTAATTGAAGAAGGTAGCATGATCTTTCATCAAAAAATGAAGCTGACTATTAACTTTGGTTCGAAATCCCTCCAAGTAATCATAAAAGTTCTTAATATTGTTCTGGAACAAAATGAAAACAAGTTTTCACAAAAAAGTTTGTAAACAGGCTATAAGTGAATTCATCTATAAAAACATAAAATTGTACATTTTATTATTTTTTTTTCTTATAATATTTGCGTTTGAAAAATGATATTCTTTTTTCCATTTAAATCTGAAACGTTTTTTGTTTTGTTTTTTAATCACATCAGATGGTTTTAAGGGGAAGAGGGGATTGAGCCCCTCAAGCCAAAACCAACCACATGGGAGTGCGCCTCTGGCCTTAGTTAAAGAATGCCTACCATTTTGATTTTATGCATTTAGTGGCCACAAGAAATTGCAAAACCATTTGAAACACCAATTTTACTTTTCTTTCAAGTTCTTATTTATCAGTTCTCATATTTTTAAATGCTTTACCGTAAAAAGTGGATTATAAGGCACATTCAGAATTAATATTAGTTCATAAACTTTGAATAAGGACTTAATTCCATTGAAATATTTATATATATTTATAATGTCTTTTTTTAAAAATTTATTTATGCTTTTTAATTTTACAGAGAAAATGGAACATTACTGTGAACCCTGTGACAAGAGATTTAATGGCATTTTGCCTTATCAAGCTCATCTAAGATCAGCAAACCATGAGAAGAAAGTAGGAAGTATTTTAAGCAAGTCAAATCTTACTCAGCTAGATAGATTTATTAAAGAATACAACAATGAATACAAATGTATCTTGTGCAATTTGATACTTAACAGTATTCAACAAGCTCAAACTCATGTATTTGGGAAAAAACATAGAAGTTTAGTTGGTAGTAGGATAGATATGAGGTCAACTGATTTCACACCTATTTCACCAAGATTTCCTTCTTCTGAAATAAGAAATACAAATGTACCCAGTGTATCAGAAGCTTCACAAAATTTTGCGAGCAATTCTGAATACAGTTTTATTTTCCATGATATAAAAATTAAAGATGTTATGAAAGATGTTAAAATTTTTAATATTGATGATCCTTTGGTTTTCTGAATAATTTCATATTTTAAGAATATAATTGTATATTCTCTTTTTCTTTACTTCGAAAAACAACTGTACACATATGTGTTTCTGTTAAGCATTTATATATTTGAATATTTTTGTTTGATGTATTTTATTATTATTTTGTTATTTTTTACTGTAAATAAAGTCTTTTTGTAATCTTTTTTCCCCCTTACACTTTTCTATCATATATTTATACAGTGATGTTTAACATTTAAGGAACAACCCGTTTCTCATTTTCTTCTTTTGCATGTAATTTTTAAATAAACATATGGATATAAAATTTGAATTGCATGTTCGTTATCATATCATTAATTGAATTTTTCTGAAAAGTAAGCTTTTGAAAAAAAATAATAATAATAATTTCAACAATTTTAGAAAAGAAAACTTAATGAAAAATAGTCATAAGAATGCATTACAGATTAGATAAAAATGTATCCATGTGTTAAATTAAAACCAGATTTTTCTTTCTGCATTGTATTCACTTTTCTGTTTTTGTTTCTTTTTTTGCATGTGAATAACCTTTTTAAAAAATATACATACAAACATGAAAATTGGATAAGCTGTTCATGATAAAATTATTTATTAACTTTAATATTATTCTGGTGATGCTCATAGTTTATAAGTTAATAATTATATCTTTTCAAAAAGTCCATTGAAAAAGAAAAAGAAAAGTGAATACAGAAAGAAAAATTGGGATTTAGTTTAACATTTGAAGGCATATATGTCTTCACCTATCTGTAATGCACTATTAAATAATATTTTATATTAAGTTTTGTTAAAATTGTTGAAATTTTTCATTTTTTCCAAACTTTACGTTTGAGAAAAGTTAAAAAATTAGCTAGTTTAAAAATTACTTATCCTAAAGTTTTGTAAAATTCGATTAATGATATGGTAACAGACATGCCATTCAAACTTTATGTTCATATGTTTGTTTAAAAGTTATGCACAAAAGAAGAAAACGGATTGTTGCTTTAAGTTTGAAACCCATTGTATGCAAGAACGTATAAACATTATCAATTAGTGTGTCAAAATTATAATGCTGTGTAAAATCAAATCAATGGGCTCTTCCCAACGTGATAAATAAAATAGAGTGCTGATTCAATGGATAAAAGATTAGCTTTCCGTGGTGCAACATGAATCATATGATATGAACCAATAGATTGTTATGTTTGGCTCTTTATTCCTATTTTGGCCTTCAAAATTCAAGTTTGGCAAATTATCATTAGGTAACACGGCAGTCCTATAACTAAAATAAATTGTTTTTAAAACAAATTTTTCAAATATTTCACATTATAATAAATAATAAAATACTTTTTTTTTTAATCATTTCCCAACAAAGTTTAAAAGCGTTTATAAAGAAAAATTAAACTTTTAAAAGAGCTAAATTTAACAAAAATAATAATTTATCAATTGTTTTTAAGTATTTTATTGGTTAAATTTCGACTACACGAAATAAAAATAAGTAAAATCAAAACTAAAATGATTTAGAACAAAAAAATATTAAACTACATAAGTAATCAAAAACATTGGCAGTTATGAATTTGACCAAGTACAATCTCCAAACTGTTGCCATAGAAATTTATTGAAAATAAGCTGTTACCAAGGGAACCAACCCATAGATGGTTCATGTCACAAGATTCATGTGGGACGATGTCAGGGTTACCATTTATCACTCTATTTATTTCGTTGGCTCTTCCCACCTGACGTCGAGGTCACATGACATAAATAAACAAAAAACTGACAAAATTGTCTATATCTATAGCAATTGCTAAAATAACACATTTTCTATTCTTATTTTTGATCAATCCGATTTAATCTGTGTTATTTTTTTTATATATCATAATATATAATCCATTTTATATCATTATTCATCATCTTTTGTTTGCCGTATACATTTACAATCATCATTTAGTGTTAATGGAGAACATGTAACTACTCTGGTTTTCAGTACTTATATTATTAACAGTACAATATGGTGTAAAGCCATTTCGGAGAGTAACTAAATTAACTAACTTGTAACACCTTTATGTAATTAAATTTAACTTAAAACATTTTAAATTAATTTCAAGTTATAATCCATAAACATTCCGTTATTTATTGCTAGATCAGCTAATGTAACAGTTACACTACAAAAATCTGTTCTTGTGAAAATAAACATATAAAGTGTTTTTTAAAAATTATTAAACTTACAAATACAATTATTCTATTGTTTACAAATGCACAATATTACTTTTATTTTATTTTATATTGAATATAATACTTTTGTTCTTAAGAACAATATTTAACTGAATTCGCTTCTTTGTTTTTCAATATCACGTGATTGAGCAGACGATGCTGGGAAGAGCCCATTACAATGGCAAGCAGTTTTTCTTCAATGCTTTGTTTTGAAGAAAAACTGTTTATTCATCTTTTAAATAACCCTTACCTTTATATTAATATGCAAACATAAAACTTTTTTTTTTTTTTAAAGAGGAGAGGTTTAAAAGTAATATCATTGGAAAGGTATGGTTAATGTGGGTTTCAGAAAGTTTTTTTTTTATTCTCATGAGCAGTGTTACCAACACAAAAAAATTTTTCCCGCTAAAAGAACACATGAATTTCTGCTAAAAATTCAATTGTCCATAGTGTAGCAACAGTGCAATGTAATATCGAATCCGCTAAACCTTTATTTTTCCCCATAAATCGTGTCAAAAATCCGCTAAATTGGCAACACTGCTCATGAGGACATAGCAGCATTAAAAAAAATATATATTTGTATACACTTTTCCGTTATATACACGTAATCTTTTGTATTTAAAATTCTTATAGAAAAGAGTTATTAAATCAGCATGTGCAACATTTTAAAATTCAATACCTCTTGTGACTAAGCTTATTTTCTGGAACTATTTTTCCTATTTACAGACTGTAGTCTTAAAAATAGCCTGAGAAAATAAAGCCCCAGGACATGATACTATGGGTCACTATAAAACTTATTTTACAGATTCTTTCTTTATAATAAAGCAAAGAGTTTGTTAGCAAACAAATAAAACATACACCTGTAAACATCTATTTCCTGAAACATGCTGACATTTGGTGAGAACAGCAGATAACAAAATTTATTTTTTGAAGTACTGCCTAAAATCAAAATGGCTATAATGATAGATATATTGCGGTAATTTTTTAAAAAAATTTCAGAAATTCACGTATTATGGCATGTTTCTATATTGGTATTTTAGTTAGTCTTAATTGTAGAAAACAAGATTAAGTAATTCAGTAGGTATTACTTTATCAAATTGTGAATTTGATTAAATTAAAAGGCTAAAAATCTGAAGATTTTTATTTATTTAAAGCTGAAATAAACTACTATTATGTCAAAAGAGACAAAGACAGAAAGTAACAAAGAAAAGAAAGCATTCCCCATCTATTTAATTCAGGCAATAAGGATTTTACCTTGAAAAATGGCAGTTCTAAAAATAAACTTTGTTGATTTGAATTGCTAAATCCAAATTTTTAGTCTTTCACTAAAAAATTCCCTGCATTTCCTAAATTTTTAAGTCTCCCTCCACTTTCATTAGAAGTTAAAAATCTGTTTTGCTATGAGAATAAAAAAATTATACCATAAAATATAAAAGTAACCCCCCCCCCCTTCCAATTTTAACCCTTAAATGCCAAGTGCTGCTTATCAGCAACATACCCAGTTTTGTCTTCTAAAGTATTATTAGAATAATATTGAAGCTCTAATGCCTCATGTTTGCCAATTGACAACAAATTGCTTTTCAGCTGTAAACCTTAGTTAAGATAAAGTATGATTTTGTAAAGCATTTTTTCCGTGATTTATTTAAGAGATGTGAATAAAACATTTTTAAATTTATTTAAAAAATAATCAGGTATTTAAGGGTTGAGTAAACTAATTTTTTTTTCAATTTATGAGAAAAAAAAAATATATAAATAAATTGTGATGGCGCAATAGATTTAAATAGATTTCCTTAATTCAAATGCGAAAACAAAAAAAGTTAACCTATGCGCTGATAGATAGCGGCTCGTCTTTCCTGGTTGTGAACTTTCTAAAACGTATGGTAAAGGATGTCAATATTAAATGTCTTATTTAGTATTATGCTTTTGTAAATATGAAACATGTAGTTTTTTTTTTTTTCTTTTTTTTTTTTATAATAATAATTGGATTTAAAGATATATAACAATGTTTTTTTTCTTCACTTTCCTACATGAAATAATGGTTGGGCAATCAAGTCAAAAAGCTGTCAAGAGATGGCAGCACTAAACATTTTATAACACAATTCCGTTTCTATGTAACTCAAAATAGTCGTCTGCGCATGACATATTTTGTGTTGTTTAGTTTTCTGTAAGAACTTGAACATATGAAAAAACAATACTTAAAATGTGATTCTGAAAATCTCATTCTGGGCAACAATCACAGATAGCTCTTATTCAAGAATTATTAGTATTGAAAACAGTAAAGTATATGTTTTATTAATTTATATGTTTTTTGTGAAATTAAACCCATCTTATAAGTAATCAGAAGTCTTTGAATTCATTCATGTGTGCTCTAGTATGTTCCTTCAGTGTTATTTGTAGAGAGAATGGATAAGTGAATACACTGACCGACAAAAATGAAGTTGACAAAATTTGATATGCTGAAACCGAAAATGCAGCCCATTTTCCCCTATCACATATAGATTTTTGTCAATACAGGCTGTTTAACGAGACTATTTCTTACCTATACCATCATAACGATCTGATGGTTGGTTGATATGATTTTAAGTCACTAGTGCTTCACAATTACAACAATAGGCATCTGTTATTAATTAATCATGGAAACATACTATAAAACTTACTGTATAATTATATCAATACAAAAAACCCTTAACGGGTTAAAAGTTTGTGACGCAGCACTGTACTTTATGGCTATAAGAATTAGAAATACGGGTCTTAAAAATAATGATATCAAATTTTCAGTGACGCTTTGATATTAATTAAATTATACATAGATTTTCTTATTTGAATTTGCTTTTTCCTTTTATTTATATTTACAGTGTAAACGTTATTTTCAACATAAAATAATATATAGCATTTACTCATTGATATCTTTCCATTCACATCTCTTATACTATGAAAGCATGTGTTTTAAAAGAAATTATATGAAATTCCAGTAACGCAGTGGTGTTACATTAAGTGATTTGTTTTTAAATTTCTCTGCAATTATTTTGTTTTGCATATTAAAGTATATGTGCACATTGAAATATTGCTTTTAATTTTCAAATACGCTGTCAAATATATCACTTTCATTAAGCTTATATTATGTACTGAAATATATTTATTTCAATGAATTATTCTATCTTTTGCGTCACGCCATCCAAAACTGAAAAAAATTTCACAGTTTTTTTCTTTGCATCACGATATCTATTTGCATGCATTTTCAATTTATTTGGATGAAATGACACAAAGTAAACATTTCCATATATTTTACTTATAGTTTTGGATGGCGTGACGCAAAAGATAGAATAATTCATTGAAATAAATATATTTCAGTACATAATATAAGCTTAATGAAAGTGATATATTTGACAGCGTATTTGAAAATTAAAGGCAATATTTCAATGTGCACATATACTTTAATATGCAAAACAAAATAATTGCAGAGAAATTTAAAAACAAATCACTTAAATGTAACACCACTGCGTTACTGGAATTTCATATAATTTCTTTTAAAACACATGCTTTCATAGTATAAGAGATGTGAATGGAAAGATATCAATGAGTAAATGCTATATATTATTTTATGTTGAAAATAACGTTTACACTGTAAATATAAATAAAAGGAAAAAGCAAATTCAAATAAGAAAATCTATGTATAATTTAATTAATATCAAAGCGTCACTGAAAATTTGATATCATTATTTTTAAGACCCGTATTTCTAATTCTTATAGCCATAAAGTACAGTGCTGCGTCACAAACTTTTAACCCGTTAAGGGTTTTTTGTATTGATATCATTACTTTTTAGGGGTTAATGATCAAAACGTAAAATTAAAGGAGCATGGTAATGAGTTATAACACTGTATTAAAAGTGTTGTTTTATAGGTCATACTCGAACAAAATAACAAACTAAATAAAATTTCAAAATTTTATAAAAAGTGATAAAAAAGATGGACACATGCAACATTACAAAGGCATAATATAGTACATTTTAAAAATGACAAAAATTTCTTATTTATATTTATTTCTTATTAAAATTTTTTAGGTATAGATTTGATTTAAAAGAGAAAAATAAATAATAATAGAAAAATCTTTAAAAGGTGAAAATTTTATACTGGTAAATATTTAAGTAGTATAGTTTGTTATGAATTTAATTTAAAAAAATCTTAATCTATTCAAAATTTTATTATAGCTTAACATTTTGTAATTTATATATTATATATACTAGAAACTTAATGAGCAAATTAATTATTTTCAAATTCTGTTTTAAGAGTTTTTTCAATCCGTAGTTTAAGTGATTTATCACCTAATTTTGAAAAAATTACAAATATTTGCATATGATTATCATATTATTTGTCATTTTTATGAAAATAAAGGAAAAAATTTTTGTTGTTGCAATCACCTTTTAAAATAGAACCAATTTTGAAAGTTAACAACGTATCAGCATGAAAACAATGTAAATACAAAGAATATTTTTGATAAACAAATGTCATATAAAATACAAGTACCTAAATAAATAACTCATTTAATATATATATTAAAAAAAGAAAAATATTTTTTTTTTTTTTTTTTTTTTTGTTTATTTTTGACGCTTTCCGATAGATGGAGCCAAAACGATTATTTGATATTCAGTATTTCAGATGGAAGAGAAGAAATTCGTCCGCGAAACTGCCGCATCACGGTATTTTCGGAGTAAAAAATAGTTCGATTTTTAAACTGAGTTATAAAAAAAACAAGAGTTTTCCTAGGGAAAAGGGAGATGTCAGGCACATCAGATAAAAGCGATTAATATCATATATAAATTAAACTAAATTCGCTCGAGCCATATTCGAGAAAAAATTCTTACACATTAGTCCGTCCATTTATAACTTAAATGAGCCAATTCATATCTCGAAATATATTGCACGCAGAAATGTAGAGATTTCAGGGTAGGATCAGACGGAAGGTGAAAGTCTATTTTGAAAATATCAGAACATAACCTCCTATATTTCCTGAGATATTAAGTGTCGGCTTTCAGCGGTTTGTTTGATCTTAAAATTCCTGTATATATAAGTGTCGCAGTTTTCGTTCGTTTTTCCGTTTCCGCTGAGTGTCGTGTCGTTCGTTTGTTTTTGCGCTTGCGTCACTAGAAAAACTGCCGTTTTTCATGATTGGTGGAAGAGTAATGGAAGAAATTGCACCCTGTATTGACAAAAATCTACATGTGATAGAGAAAAACTGGCTTCATTTTCGGTTTCAG
Organism: Salticus scenicus; assembly: GCA_963930645.1. Classification (NCBI taxonomy): domain Eukaryota; kingdom Metazoa; phylum Arthropoda; class Arachnida; order Araneae; family Salticidae; genus Salticus; species Salticus scenicus. The sequence continues at coordinate 414,954,389 of OZ005648.1, forward strand.
CACACCAAAAAACATAAAGATCAGCCAAAATTATAAAATCAAAATTATAATTATTTGTAAGAGGAATAATCTATTGTTGGAAGCATATCTGCTTGTTCTTTATCGATTTCATTAAAAGATTAAACTCTTTATCCCTTTCTGTTTCTCCATCTTTATCCACATCTGTGAGTTCATAAAGTTCTATTTCAATCATCTAAACATTTTCACAATTTGTGATTTCTAATTCCTGGAGATTATTTGTTTTGTAATTTCTAATTTCATCATCAGTTGCAGATTTTATAAATTTGTTTAATCACCAATTTTTATCACCTCGTCAGGAATACCATCTCATGTTTAAAGGGCATGCCTTAGTTATGTAAGGTTTTTAAAAGAAAAGAAATTTTTTTTAAGAATGAGAGGAAAAATCTGCCCAGAAATAGAGGAATTTTATTTAAGAACTGTTTATGTGATTATGCGGGATGGAGTTGTAAAAAATATTTCTTTAAATGAGGAAATTTAACATTACTTCTATGGGGAAAAAATTGTTCTATAACTTTATATTCTTATAAGCAGGGTATTCAATTATCCCGGACTAGATTGGGCTGGCCCAAGGGGACCTCAGAAAACTCCCCAAAATAAACATACTACTTTATAATTAGTTACGTCAGAGTAATATGACTATTTTCCAGTAATCTTATGCATTTACAATCAATTTTGACTCATCGCGCGTTGTGTAGTGCTTCTAATTTCAGACATGTTCACAACCAATGAACTTAAATGCAAATAAGTTTTGCGATAGAAAACCTTGTCTTTCTTGATTGTTTTCATCTGGAATGAGCATGCAAGTCAAGTCGAGAATGTTTTATTCTTGGAGCACGCTGCTTCATGCTTCATTCAGTTTTGAACTTCAATTCGCAACGCCCAGGGCAAAAGTCCCACTGAAGCCCCTTAGTTGGAGCCCCCCCCCCCCCTTGTACATCTTAACTTAATTTTTAACCATAAAAAGGCATTAAAGTCAGTTTTAAAAGTGATTTGAAAACCCAAACAAACATGAAGGCCAAGGACCTGTTTGGCCACTGGCTCTGTTTTAGTCGACACAATGTAAAACAAATACTGTAATGAACACAGAGGAACAGTCTCATAAAACCAACAAACACTAAAAACTGCACAGTACAGTACAAAAATACGTACAACGAGAAAACGATGCAAGAGATGATGGTGCACTAAAGCAGACAACCCATAACAGCAAGTAAACAACAACGGCGTGATGGTGGTGAGTCAGATGAGAGGAGGGGGGTGTCTACTGTAGTATATAAAAAATATAAGCTGCATAAGAACTCTCAAGTGAAATAAAAGTTATGAAATTAAATCAATTAAAAAAAATTAATAAGAAGCAGTATAATTGTCTTTGATGAAAATACTAATTTCGTATGACTATTTTAATTAAATGGGCCATGTATGTGAATTATAAAATATAAATTGTGCTATGTAAACCTTTAAATGAAAGAATAATTTCAATTTAATAGAATTTATATATCAAGAAAATAAAGAAAGATGAATGTTGTATGTATTGAAAGAAAAAAAAATCTGGGGGGACTGCACTTGGACCTTTTCAAACATTTATTAATAAACAGTTTAAATAAATTTAAATGAGAGAAGCCATTAAATAAACAAAAGAGAAAATCATAATAGGCATTTAAGTATTTCTCAAGTTGTATGTCTCCTTAATGGATCATAATATATCCAGATTTTTTTTCATGTGTTGCTGTTAAAGAACTATAAATGGTAAACTCAAAACAAATAACTTGCTGTAAACTGAAAATCATTTTCTGAATGCATATTATTGTAACTAAATTAGAACATAATTTTGAAGAAAAATTATTTAAAAAGATACAGTTCCCACCGCTTATTAAAATCACATTCGTTCGAAGCCAAAGTGATTTTATTAAGCGGCTGAGTTTTATATCCGGCGAACGTTCCTGCCCTTAAGAAAAAGGTATTACTTCCCTGAATTTCGAAAGAAACTTCAAAAGGTAACGAATAATGGAATTAATAAAGAATATTAATTAATTTTTGGTAGATAATTAACTAATTGTTTCTTTGATATAAGTAAATAACACATTCTAAGTTCCTGTGCCCTTTCGTTAGAGGAAAATCATCATTACTTTACCAAAAGTTCACGCTTTTCTTATAAATTAAAATCTTTCCGCTTAAACCTTATGAATGATAATAATTTCAAAATAAGAACTAGAAATTGCCTTCTAATAATTAGAAAAAAAAAATCATTTCAAATCAAATTTCTATTTTAGTACTGGGCTTTGAAGAATACGTTGCTTGAAATTGTTACGGAGATAAGTTTTGGGGCGTGTTTAATTTGTAAATGTGTTGCAAGTGTAAAAACTTCAACAATGAGCGATAACGGAGGGTTTGTTGTGCTTTAATTTCTTTTTCAATTAAAAAAAAAAAATAAATAAATAATTTTCTTTTTCTTTTTTTTTTGTATGCATAAATGATATTTTTGACTGCTGAGGAGATATTTTTGAGTTTATTAACCGGCGATGCTGATTTTATTAAGCGGCGGCTTTAAAAGTTGTTTGTATTGATTTGATTCCGGTCCTGGCGATTTGATCAGATTAAGCGGCAAAATTTTATTAACCAGTGATTTTTTTAAGCGGCGGTTACTGTATTCTGAAGTTTCACTCATGAATTATATGGTTTGAGTTCATAATCTTTTTAGAATCAGTAGTGATTAAAAAAAAAAAAAAGTAAAGTCAATAAACACTGCAAATGAAATGAGAGAAATGCATCTGCGACGACTACCATCGCTTAGAGTGACATCATCAAATCAGTGTCTAGGCCCTGTAAGCAACTTTTTTTCTCCTCTTCACGGCAGCCCTGACTCGTTTCTGAAAAGGCAGGAAATACTTTTTTTATTGTAAAAATATAAAAACTTGACATTTTTTATACAAAAGTTAAATATTGAAATTTTTAAATTTAGGATATAAACTGTGCAAATAATATGATGAAAAATGTTACAAGACAAATGAAACTTAATTTTATGATTCCAAATCAACATTTTCTCGAACTGAAAGTGAGGTAGAAAGAGAACAAATGCATTTATTTCTCACTGTTCACATTATTTAAGTTGACCAAAAATTTTATTTTCAGAAAAGCTGACAATTTTCTCCTAAAAATAATAGTACTCAACAAAAACAGATCTTGGTTTATGATTGTAATGTCAAATTAGAAAAATGAATTTAAAAAATGTTAAAGTTATTATTTTTTGCATAAGGAGACACTTCACCCAACGTTGATGGCAGACTTCTCCCATGTTATTCTATGGAGAATTTTGTTTTAAAATTTACTCATCTAATGTATTTTTTAAAATTCCATTTTCACCTTCAGAAAATTCACAACCATTAGATTGATTATAATAACAGGAGACTTGGCGTTGGAATATTAAAACCCGAATAAACTACTACGTCAGAAACACCAAAGAAAAAATATTGGAAATGCATACAGATGTTTCGGTAACCTGCAGCGTACAGTCTTCAGTGCAAAAAGGATTCTGAATCAGAAGTGCTCGTATATATAGAAGAGGGGTCGGATTTAGTTCAACCAGTAGGATTATGGGCCCGTAATCCTATTGGTTGAACTAAATCCGGCCCCTCTCCTATATATACGAGCACTTCTCCTGATTCAGAATGCTTTTTGCACTGAAGACGGTATGCTGTAGGCTACCGAAACATTATGTATGCATTTCCAATATTTTTTCTTTGGCGTTTCTGACGTAGTAGTTTATTCGGGTTTTAACATTGATTCCCGTTTTTCAAATTATTTATTTTTGTAATTTCATTTTGAGGCTATAAAGTGGAAAAAATGCACTTAGTCAATTTTCTCACTTTATAACTTCAAAATAAATATTAAAGATTTAAAAAAATACTTTTTGGAAATAGAGAATCAATTCAATGATTGCAAACTTTCTAAATTTGACAACGAAAATTTAAAAAATACATTAGGTAATGAGTAATTTTTAAAAGAAATTTCTCCATTGAATAACATGGGACAAGGCTGCCATCCACTTTGGGTGACGTATATGCAGGGGCGCGCTGACCCGGTGTGCGACGAACACAGACACCAGATAAAGAAAGGCACCAGCCGAGGATAAATTATTTGAAAAATAAATAAAGAAATAAATGAAAGAAAAACACACACACCTATATATATATATTGCTTTATTAAATCTGATTTTATAATGCATGCCGATCTGAAGCCATGCAACGAGTGTTGCTAAATGAGGCGCCTTGAAAAATATTCTGACAAAACTTGTGTTCCTCAAATAGTTTAGCAAGTTTTTTTTTTTTTGTGAAAGGACACGTTAAAAATGGAATCACTTTGTAAAGATGCGCTTACCTTCAGCAAAATTTTCTTTGACTTTAACATATCAAAACATTCTATTCAAATTTAAAAGGGTGCCTTAATTTCTTCCCTCTCTTCTACTGGAAAAATGCCACTTAAGTTAGTAAAAAGACAACATAATTCGATTGAAAAAATAAAAATTTAATAGAACCGGAGGTTTTATTTGGAGTAGTTTTTTCCCCTTTGCATTATCGATGTAACATCTATATTAATAAAATCAGACTTTTGTCCATAAATTTCTCAAATGCGAAAAAAATTGCGATATCTTCACGTTTCACACATCGTGAAAGCCAAATCTGAATTCAGAAAAATTTGTGTGTGGGGGGTCATTGTGTCTGCATGTACATAATATTTCTGTCTAGGTATAACAGGAGAATAGCTGATCAGAATTCAACGACACTTTGCAGGAATAACTCAACTTAAAATTATATCTATCAGCTTTTGTAAATTCTCCCCCCCCTCCCTAGTTCTACGACTTAGGGGGGGGGGGGGCAAAAACATGTTTATAGGCATAGCTTGGCTTGAAATTACTTCACAGTGAAGAAATTGCACACAAAGAGTCTAGATTTGAGTTACAATATATATATATATAATCATTGTCTACGATTTTTAGATTTTTAAGGGAGAGGAAGAAAATCTATTTTCAGATGGGAGGGATTTTGTAAATTTCGAATTTTTGAGTAGAAATTTACCAAAAATGGTATAAAAATGTTGAAAACAGTCATGCATCTCCTTTAAGATATTTCCAAAAACCCATTTTTGATGTTTGTAGTTTTCAATCTTGGGAGGGGGGGGGGGGGGGGTTACGAAGGAGCTAATTTGAGATCCCTCTTTTAGTGCTAAATTTGTCCTGGAAAATTTATGGGAGCTCCGGTCATGAATTTTGGTGCATCTATTGTTTAAGCATCCAATGCATATACTGACGGTATTTTACGAAATTCCCTTTCACCCTTTTCAAGGGAGAAAGGTGGCATAAAACATGTTACTAAGCATAACTTAGCTCCAATTTTTGGGGAAAATTTCACAAATTCTGGATTCTACCAAAAGAATTTCTCTAAAGTACAAAGGTGTTGAAAACAGGTATGAGTCTTTAGGAAATTTCTCTCTGTGGTGTTTTTAATGTTGTTTTATAACTTTTTGAGGTATGAATTTAAGTACGATAATTTACTGTTTTTTTTTTTAAAGAGTAATTCTTGAATAAAGTCTATTTTCGACAAAACTGCCTCTTTCTTTACAATTACTTTTTTTCACGCAAGAAAATTGACAATTTTGGTAACAATATGGATAGAGACATATTTTAGATCAGTATGATATGCATAATACTCGCAAAAATTGTAATAAAGTGAGAGAAAGTTTAGTTTACCAAGACTATTTTTTGTGTTTAAATATTTAATTAAAAATTAGAGCCAAACAAATAGAAACGTTTACACTTACAACTTTCATCCAAGCCATCTATTGTAAAGTTGCGTACAAGGACTAGCGACTGAAGCAGAGCGGGAAAGCTATAAATTATCCATTGTTGGAAAGTGACCCTTGAAATTTTGGACATGTATACAATGAAGGACATTACTTTTTATTGCTCTCTTACAAGAGAGACCCACGTTCCCCATGCCAAATATCACAGTAGTAGGTTTATCAGAAGAGAAAACGGCTCTTCCAGCTTCGCGACGACCCAAATCTCACATCAAAGGGATTTGAATAGAGCCCGCCTTTGCCACACTGAAATCACTAGTATTTGTATTTTGTACGCACTTTAATGCCTCAACGTGGCATTTCTGCCCCCACATTCACACTAAATCTACCTATTTTGGTTTCCTCTTGTCCCTCACAATTGTACCTTCTATTTTTGCAACTCCCTGTATACGGTTTCTTCTCTTTCTGCAAGATGTCCTTTTTTATTTGATTCTTTTTAAATTTCATTTTATTTGATACATTTCTCCTTTTATTAGCCAGTCGATAAACTTATTACTATTAAGGTTCAAGATTCAATTGACTTGCTGAACTTTTTTTTTTTAATTAATAAAAAAAAAAAAAAAGGCAATATAGGGCCAACTGAAACTTTGCACACAGGCTCCTGACAGTGCTAGTGTGCCCCTAAGTATATATATATATATATATATATATATTAATAGGCAAGCATAAAATTTGTGGTACACTTAACATATTAATTATGGGAGTAGATTTGAAAATGGTATCATTTGAAAGGTATGGTTAGCCAGATGTGCAGAATACAAAAATTATTTGCTTACAATGCCAAGAAGGTATTTAAAAATACTTTTATTTTTTATGCATTTTCCCCTTTCATACACATATTCTTTTACATAAACAAAAATACCTAAAAGTAGGAAGTTGTTAAATCTGGCAATTTTTTAAAACTCAAATAAAACCATAGACACAGTAATTTGTAAAATGTAGCATCACTACACTCTCGACTACAGATTTCTTATTCTAAGAGAAAACGGCCATTAAAATGGCAGAAATTTGAGTGCATGAGTGGTAGATAAAAAGTTTATACTGTTCAAAATAAAAGCAAGTTAAAAAAGGATTTGATTTATGAGAGTTCTATTTTTTTTTTTTTTTTCTAATTTTATTAAGATTAATTAATTTGAAGACATTTTTAAGCAAAAACATAATGCATTTCAATTAATTGAAATTGACTACTTTTTTTAAATGACTTTATTACTATGTGCAAGCAATGTGATTACATCACTGACTGTCAGTGGTGTGAAGCAAAAATTTCCTATATTAATCGTTAATTGGATTAATTTTAAACATTAAGGAAAATTATCCCCCGATTTTAATCCCCATATTTGGGTATAGTTTTGTAAAAGTTACTGTTTGTGTGTGTTAGATTGTGTTCGATTTTTTCTGTCAAATTCATAAAGTTCTAATTTTAAATTTCAATGCTCTAGAAAAATAAAATGGAAGACTTCCTTTTTCGATTATAAACATTTCAGTTCAAAAGAATGAGATTTATTTCAAAAGGAACATTTGATATCTGTTGTCCTTGGTGGCGGAAAAAAATAATAATACAGGATACAGGTTGATTCAAAATTAGTGTGACCAATTTCAGAGCATCAGAAATGTTTATTGAATAAGTTATTTACTTGAAATTTTCAATGTGGTTTCCTTTACCATAGTACACTTTACGTAAACTTTTAGGCCAAGCCAAAAGAGCTTTTTCAACCATTTTTGGGGGTATTTTTCCAACTTCCTCTTTGATTGCTTTTTGAAGCCCTTCAACTGTTCTGACTTTACGTCTACTTGTTTTTTTTTTAAGTATCCCCATAAAAAATAATCGCACGGAGCACAGTCAGGGGATGATGGTACCCATTTCTCAGGAGGAAGAAAATTTGTTTTTTTATCTTTAAGCCATTTTATAGTTGATTTTGCAGTATGACATGGTGCAGAATCTTTGTGAAAAACAAAATTTCCTTTGGGGTAAAGACGTTTACTTTCTTTGATCATGTGCTTCAAAACTTTATTTGGATAGTATTTAGCATCAATGTTAGCCTTTGGTTCTACAAATAATGGTTTTGTTAAACCTTGAAAGAACATTCCCAACTGTACCATATCACCTGACGGCCAACTTGCCTTTTGCAAAACAGTTGCGTCTTTGTGACACTTTTCACGGGAAGTATAGTGTATCTTTGTTTTGCCAGTTGTGGATGACAGATGAAACAATGCTTCATCCGAAGTTATCCATATTTTGTATCTACCTTTGTATAACATTAAATGCAGAGGTCAAGAACATTTTCTTCGCTTTTCTACGATCTTTGCAGACATTTGATGACAGACTGGTTTATTCACTTTTTTATAGCCAATTTATAGTCTGATGACAAATTGTCGATTGCGATATCTGTAGTTTCTTTGATAAAGTTCTTTGAGGCAGAGGATTTTCTACAGCGATAAGTCTTTTCATCTTCTTTTTCACCAAGGACTTCCTTTCATCCACATTTTTCCTTGTAGCTTTTAATTGTCAGCCAAATTTTATTTCTTTTCGAAGTTTAGACAGTAATTCATCAGAAAATGTCTTTTCTGATTTTTAAATGCTTTATTTATAGCAGAATTTGAGCAACCATCCTTCAAAAGCTTTAAAATTTCGTTTCAGGTTTGAGGATCTAATTTTGGAGCCATAATTTACTCCCACTAATAAAAAATAACTAGATTGGTAATTTAAACATCTCACTTTTAAAATAAAACTGGTAGTAAAGCGATTAAAATTTACCATAAATAGTTATATGCTTTTAAAATTGGTCACACTAATTTTGAATCAACCTGTATTAAAAAATCGCTAAATTATCTGGCGAGCATATTCAATTCCTTTCAAAAAACATGGTTTTTTAAAAACGTACATTGAGGACAGCAATTAGTAATATGAAACAATATTTCATACAATATATATGTACTACAAAAATATACATCAGACATGCATGTTTTCATGTTTTTGATTACCAAATGCACAAAATGCCAAGGACAAACAGATATCAAATCTATGCCCATTTTGTTTCTAGAGATTTCAAATTAAAATTTTGTCAATTTGACAGCAAAATAACTTAATCTAACACATGTGCAAAATGACTAATTTGTAACTATAATACACTATATCCAAATATGGGAATCAAAATCAGGAAATAATTTTCCTCAAATTTTAATAATTTTTTACAAAAAATCCAATGGACGATTAATATTGGAAATCTTTTACTTGGCCCCAACAATGGTCAGTGATGTCACACTTTGCTTGCATGTACAAGAAGAAAGTATAAGATTTGGAAAAACTTTTGATTTCCGGTTTTCAATGAATTTACACATTTTGAAATTTCCTTGCATTTCAATTAACTGAAATCGGCTACTATTTTTTAAAAAGTGGATTTATTACTAGCTTCTGCATGTATAAGAAGAAATTAGAAGATACGAAAAAAATTTCAATTTCCGGTTTTCGCTGAATTTACACGTTTTGAACTTTCCTTACGTTTCAATTAACTGAAATTGACAATTTTAAAAAAAGTGAATTTATTGCTAGCTTCTGCATGTATAAGAAGGAAGAAAAAAATATGGGAAAACTTTTGATTTCTGGTTTTCGATGAATTTTGCTTTACATTTCAATTAACTGAAATTGACTACTTATTTTTTAAAAAGTGGATTTATTATTCTGTCCTCTGTATAATTAAGAAGAAAGTATAAGATTTTTCAGTTTTCGATGAAGTTACACGTTTTGAGATTTTCCGAACTCAATTTGACCATTTTTGTAAAATATCTGTCTTTTTTAGTTCAAACACTATACTTTATAAACCAATCGAATTAATTTAAACGAATTTGATATTAGGTTGGACCTTGGTTTGACATGGTACTGATTAGCTTTTGGGCTGTATCACCCAACAAGAAGTGTTTCCAAGTTGAGATTTCTTCTCATTTCAGGAAAGGCTCAACATCTACAGCATACTAATATTAGAGAAATATATTAAGTAAAACTCCACTGATTCAGTTAGCGTTCATATCGACAAACAATTGCCGCAGCTGTGTTGCAATTTAATTTAGTTTAAGACAAGGTAATAACTTTGCTTTGCAAAAAAGTGGCTAAGTTTCAACCACTGGGCGATACTAGTCCCCTTAATTGCAGTTGAGGGCTAGTTTCATCACAATCAGATTTGACAAGTTTTTCCATTCATGTCAAAAACACATGGAATAATAGTTATTAATCTGAAAATTAAGTTTTCTTGGTGTCTACTAGGTCAAGAAAGTCATGAAATGATAATGAAATTCAGCAATAGGTCATGAAAGTGAAGATGTCTTCATGAAATTTAGCCATTGGTCATGAAATTTTGTTTTGTTTTGCAGGACTCTTGAATCTGAAAATCCATTTCCTTGCTCCAAAATCTATTTTCTGCTGCCTGTAAAAAAATACTGTGAAAATAGTATTTTATCTGATAACATGAAAGTCACTATTTATGTTTTGCACGAAATTTCTTTTTTCCCCCCTTTTGTGCAGAACTGTTCTCATTTATATTTTAAAATTTCTCATTAACACTTTCCAACAAAGTTGAAAAGTGTTAATGGCTTCGTTCCCATAATCATTCATGGAATTTCTGATATGTCATCCAAATTCACTATCGGATGTACCCTATTGAAAATTTAGTGAATACCTTCACTGGTTTGAGTACAGGCACACCTGAAAGTATCCCAAAGCATTGTATTCTATGAGAGGTATTTCTATAAACATATTTCAATACTTTTACTTTGCACAAATCTTAAGGAAGTTGAAATATGTTATTCATACGCTCAAAAGAATGCTTTCTATAGAATGTAGTATGATTAGCATTAAAATTTACAGGGCCATACAAAAATATTCAGTTACATTAAGTGCTATTATTGGAAATTAGCTGGAACTGCATTTTCATTTACATTAGCATTTTTAGCACTTTCTAACAATTTTTTACTGTGAATATGATTTGAATTTTTGTATATGTCTGTCTCACTTTTCTTTTGTTTGTCAGTCTGCCTGTCTCCAGCATCTGTAAATATTTCCAGAATTAAAAAAATATAAATATACATGTTATTTAATTTTACTATGGAATGTTCCCTATTTAAAATGGCATTAATAGGTACTGGCAACTAGTTTGTGTGAAGGGACACCCACAAACAAATGCCATTTCATTGCATTTTTGAACAGACATTTTTATAAATCACACTAGCTGTTACCCGCGACTTCGTTCACGTGGAAATTTTGATGTGTATGTGTGGGAACTGACGGTTTGATCATAATATGTAATGAAATGAAACCTTATCATTGTGGTGCTGTGCAAAACAGAGTCTGATAAATTCACTCAAAAAAAATTGTAACTCATTGAAAGCCAAAATAAAATGCCAAAATAAATAAATAAAAAGTTATCGCCAACATGGCGATAAAAATTTAAAATTCGTCCATAGGGATTCTGTACTAAAACAGTACTGCGTTGTGGAAGTATAAAAACTGGGTCGTCAATTATGAATTTTATTTCGAAACCTTTCTTTGTATGATTTTAGTTCACTATTGCACAATATTAATCTGGTTCTAATAATAATTTGGTGACTGATTAATTAAAATTTTAACTATGTGGTGAAATTCATATAATATTTATGAGTTTCAAATTATTATTATTATTATTTTTTTTTTTTTTTTTACAAATAAATGATTTTTTTTTTTTTTTTTTTTTTTTTTTTTTTCATTTCCCGGCGGATTGTTGAATATTTTAGTTCTTAAACAATTTTGGACGGCTTTGCCCGCTTCGCAGGCAAACTCTTTTCTATATGCTTTATGAAAAAAAAAAAAAAAAAAAAAAAAAAAAAAACTGAAATCGGTCAAAAGCTTACTTTGGGTTTCTGCTGCCTTAGGCAGTGCCTTGTTCGTCCTTGCAATCTCCGGTGCCTGTCCCTATTGCCTGCGACAATGGCTTACCCGTGGGCTTCCATTTGGTTGCTTATCATACATAACAGTTTCGATACGGACAGTATCGAAAAATTTGAAGTAGCTCTTTTATATCTGAATCCCAGTTACATATGAACAACATTATATGTGATGTACATAATATTTGCTCTCAAGTTATTTCCTATATTTATTTGATTTAATCAATCAACCATAGAATGACAGCAATTTCAAGCCACATATAATATTACAATATGCTATGATCGGCAACTTCTATCGCATGAGACAATTATTATTTTGTGGTTATATATACTTCATGCTTAGTTAATAGCAGTTGGTATATAGAAAAATAAATAAATTAGTATGTAAACTTGATCATGGTACAGCCTTAATGCCCTTGGCGACTTTTAAATTTTTGTTGCCGTTTTAGACCAAAATATAATTTATGCGATTATTGTTCCTATACGCAAGTGAAGTGTGACGTCACTGACCGTCCGTGGATGCAAGAAAATGATTTCCTATGTCAATCGCCCATTGGATTTTTTGTAAAAAATGATTAAAAATCGAAGAAAATTATTTCCCAATTTTAATCCTCATATTTGGGTACACATATGTATTAGTTATCATGTGCATGTGTTAGATTGAGTTATTTTGCTGTCAAATTGACAAAATTTTAATTTTAAATTTCAAAACTCTGTCGTTCTTGGCGCTTATTGTATTTGGTGATCAAAAACGTAATACGAAAATATACATGCCAGATGTATATTTTCGTAATATGCATTGTACGAAATAGTGTTTCATATTATTCATTACTGTCTTAAAATAAGTTGTTAAAATAACCATGATTTTTGAAAGGAATTAAATTATGTTCGCCAAATAATTTGGCGATATTTTATTTTTCTACCAAGGATGACCGATATCAAATCTATTCCGCTACAACATATTAGTATCTTATATCAGATACTTTATTTAGACATTTGAAAACAAATTTGACTTCAAATTATGATAGAATATTTATCATTTCCCTTTTAATCAGTATATTAGTTGGATATTTATTGTGTTAATATCATCCTTTAAAATTAAATGTTTGTGTTTTCAATCGAATATGGAAGTTTGCCATTTTTTTTTCTTCTAGAGTTTTGAAATTAAAAATTCAAATTTTGTCAATTTTACAACAAAAATAACTTAATCTAATGCATGGACATGATAACTAATACATATCTATACCTAAATATGCGGATTAAAATCGGGAAATATTTTTCCTCGATTTTTAATAATTTTTTACAAAAAATCCAATGGGCGTTTAACATAGGAAATATTTTTCTTGCATCCACGAACGGCCAGTGACGTCATCACTTCGCTTGCGTATTTCTTTCTATCTTTTCCTTGGCGAAAAATGTCCGATCTACTTCAGCATCAAAATTATAAAAAATTGTCAAGAATTATCAATAAGAAAATACCTTTACCATAATGCTGAATTAACTTTTATGCCAAGCGTGTTTCATCCACCATACTAAAAAAAAAAAAAAAAAATCTGAAGTTGAGGTATATAAAAAAAAAAATGCTGTGAAATTAAATTCAGAAGAAATATGTTAGATTTGTAATATTACTATTTTATTTTAAAATTATAATGTGTCATTTTCTCATCGACCAATTTAACATTTAGTAATTTCTTATTTTTCGCATGGACGCATATCCGCGTTTGTAATGATCGATAGATGGTGCTTTCTCAACTGCAGTTGTTAGTAAATATAATGGCCACGTGTATTTATTTATTGTTCTTTCTTGTAGTTCTATCATTGTTTCAGCGTGAAAGCTAACAGTTGTATGATAATTTCACCTTAGCCCACCAGAGGACGAGCATTTCATTACAATCGCGGATTTCATTATCTCGTAAACTTTTTTTGGCAACAATTAAAAATTTAAATGGCTTATATTAAGTCAATAAGTTTATTATTTTCATATTTTAATTAATTTTAAAGATTTTTTTTTTCCTAAACCATCCCTGACCTATAAGGAAAAAAACAAAAAAAGAATGATCGAAATCGGTCAAGCCGTTTACGATTTTATAAATAACATACAGACAAACATTCATTTATATATATATAGATTTAAATAACTTTTTACCACAAAAATTATAAAGAAATTGCATTTATTGTTAATATGCTAAAATAAAATTTTGTTTAGAATATAAGGTTGACTTTCAGATATGCAGGGCTGCACTAAAGTATTCAGATACATTAAGAGCTGCATTTTCTTTTGTGTTAAGCATATTTAACATTTTCCAACAATGTTTAAGAGTGATTATGAATTCAGTTAGTGCCATTCAGTCATTCTGTTTGTCAAGGCAATGAACATTACGTACTTGTATTGTATAACTTTTACAGTTAGAAAAAGTTAATAATGAATGCCTACTGCCTAAATTTTTGTTCTTGTTTTATATTTTGAATAAGATAATTAATACAGTTGTCAGTAATCTTCTGTTTTTAGTTTTTTACTGTCATTTAGAGTACAAACGGAGTTAAAATTTTTAAATGTAAAAAAGAAAAAAAAAAAAAATAATAATAAAAGTACTTATTTTTTAAATAAATAATTAAAGTAAACCATACTTCTACTCCTCGTGTACGACTGAGTAATTGCGGGAGGGCCCCCCCCTCCCCCCTTCGTCAGAGGCAGCTTTGTGGCGTCTTGTTTGCTCTGTGATGGTCTCCTTTTGTGTGGCTCTCAAAGTCCGGTACCAGCTGCCTCTGACGAAAGGTGGGGCTCCCGCAAGTACTCAGGCGTACATGAGGAGTAGTAAGGTTTACTTTAATTATTTATAATTGTATGCTTCTCCTTTCAATGTTTTAAATGTACTTATTTTTGTTTAAGTAGCTTTATAGAAAGTAGGTTTTCTATTCAAAATGATATGCCTATTTTTGCACTAGTACAAAAAAAAAAAGATACATTACTGTCTATGAAGCTTTATGTCGTATGGTTTAGAGTTTAGGGTCTATGGAGGATATTTTTTTATGCACTTTTCTGCTATTTTTCAGACACTAATGGTAATGAAATCAGAATCATTTTTCAGATGTGCAAAAGCAATTTTTCCTTGAAAATGTTTGGATTAGCTTTATTCTGTTTACAGGAAAAAATACTCTTAGTAATTTAAAAAATATATTTCAAATACATGTTTTGTCTGTTTCATAATGTGGTAGATAAACTTAAATTCAGCACAGTAAATAAAAAAAAAAAAAAGTTTGAAATGCACTTTGAACAGTTTTGAATCCTAACCCTTTACACTTTTGTGGAGTACTTTAAACTTTCCACATGTAAAAAATCTGGTGTGTAACAACACACAACTTACATTACCCACTACAGTCATCCCCAAGCCCAGACTAACTCCTTTGGGGGGTCTCTTGGCTAGAAATTGAAAACGGACCCTTTACTAAGGAATTTAGAAGAAGGATATTGAAATATGTAATTTTTGAAAATTAAGCTTATATGCCTAAAAACCACATTTAGCTTTCTTGTCACTTGGAAAATAGTTGAATAAAAAAGGTAAGCTTTTTTCTGATATAATTTACTTATTTTCACAATAAATATTTATATGATTTTTGTATACCATACCTAAACTGTATACCATGCCGAAAAAAATAAATATACTAATTACAAGCAATTCATTATTTAAAAATGAGTGCAAAATATTTTGAGTTTTAGGCAAGCAAATCACACTGCTCAAACCACAATAATCTAAATCCTACAGTAATACCTAAATAATTATTAAAAAGAGAACAGTAATAAAGTACGAAGTATATTAAAAAAAAAGTCTTCTTTAGTAGTGATTTAGTTGATACAAATTGCAAAATGTATTTTATAACAAAAAGAAAAATGGCTTTGTAAAATCTTGGTACAGATTTAGTGAACCAAGTAGCTCTCGCCAAGATCTACTTAGACAAAGATCCAACTTCAAAAATTTTACTTCAGTAGTCAGGAAACCTCAAAACGTGTAAATATACAAAAAACAAGCATTGAATATTTAGCTTAAGATTTTAGGAGGGGGGGGGGGCAGAGGGGATGGGCTATTACGAGTCTATGGTCTTGAGGGACACTTTCAAAGAAACTTAATTAAAAAAAAATATGTATCTGGTGAAGTTATTGTGCTGTTATTTTGACCCGAATCATTTGATACAATTTCCCTTTAAGCTTGTTAGATGGAAAAAGGCTGCTTACCACTATAGAGCAGCTTGCAGCGATTGTTCCTATATATAAAGCTATAATGTACAAAAAATGACCATAGTGTGACAGTGCAAAAACAAAAAGAACCCATTTATGCAAAGTGCATGTTTTTTCAACATGTCAGGAGTGAAACGTAAACACATTACTCTTTCATTAAATGAAAAATTAGCAGTGCTACAAAAAGTGGACAAAGAGGAAATCACTCCAAAAAATTGCCAAGGAACTGAATGTAGGCATTACGACAATAACAGATTGGAGAAGAAATCGGAAAAACATTGAATTATATACAGAAACGATATATGGTGAAAATGCTTTTAAGAATCGCAATACATTGAAAAAGCCTAAATTTGAACTGCTTGAAAATGCATTATGGAAGTGGTTTTGCTAAGAAAGAAAAAAAGAAACCTCAATCTTTGGGCTCATAAAAAAAAAAAAAAAAAAGGCAATAGCTTTGCGGATGAAACTAGAAACCAGATGCGAGTTTGCAGCTAGTGTAGGCTGGATTGATCGCTGGAAAATCAGTCATGGTGTCCAGTTTGTTTCAATTTCTGGTAAACATCTATCTGCTGATGCCAAGACGGCTAAGGAGTTTTCTGTGAAGTTTCAAGAAATTGTCAAAGAAAATGAACTGTTACCTTGCCAAGTCAATAACATAGACGAGACAGTCCTAAACTATAAAAGACTGTCAAACAAAATGCTCGCTTAATCAAATGAAACAACAGCAGGAACAAAACTTATAATTGACTCCTTGTAGCAACAATGATGGTACACAAACTTCCCCCGTTTGTTATCTATTATAATAAAAGGAAAGATTTGTCTGTCTGTTCTATATGTTCAGCCCCTATTACACATAGAAGTTTAAAATTTGACATATGAATGTTCAGGAGCCTTCCCGAGAGGATTGTGAAAATATAATTTAAAAATTTTAATTAGTTGCGGTGATATTAATTAAAACATCAACATATGTCAATTCTGAGCTTAAGCAGCATTAAATGCTCAAATTAATTAGAAATACTGGTCCAATTTTTAATTTGGTACCAAATGAAAGGGGTGATTTTTCTGAATCCAGGGGGGCAAACAGTATTTCAACATGACTATTAGATTTTTTAAAAATTAACTAAAGTGTGAAATTTAGATGGCAACACTTCATTATTTCATTTATCAATTCTTCAGTGCCAGACATATTGGCTGACTATTCTTCCGGTCGGGAATATAATTGCTTTTCAACCACGTGAGAAGGTACTGGAAGTACAAAACACAGATTTTGAATTTTTTCAGTTTTAAATAGACTTAACCAGATATTCGAAATCGCCTGTCATTATTGCTCACCTGTCCTTAGTTAAAAAAAAACTAATGAAGCTAAAAAAGCTAGATATATATTTAAATTCAGTTTTATTTCATTTGTTTATGTAAAGAGAAAAGTTACTTTTAACAGAATAATAATGCTTTTCTTTTATTCCATTTTTTTTTTTTTTCTGAACTGGGCTGTAAAAAAGCAGTTTTGGAATTGCTTAAATTTTAGACAGATTTCAACAGAAATCGCTAATCGCTCTTGATAGATTAGCAATTTTTGAGTCTAAAATATATCAAAGATATTCATTAATATTATACATAATACATTATTCGAAAGATATTTTAAAGTACTTTTATTGCTTACTATTAAAATGATATAAACCACTAAAATTCTGTATGAAACTTTTGGAGAAAACTACGGAAAATCCAGAACGTTTTTATTCTTTTATATTTTACAAAGTTTCGAATTCCAGTTTCTACTCACATTTCGTACAAAGGATTTTTAACTGTATATAGCTCAGAATTATGCAAGCTTCGGAGAAAACCACGGATAAGTCAGACACAAATATTTTTTATAAAGATGTTTATATTACTTTTGTATCTCAGCTTCTAATTAACATAATTTCATAAGTAATATGTCATTTTATAACTTATTTGAATTGGAATTAAAGAGTAGAGATCGCAAATCTCTGTCGCCCGATGGCACTGTAATATTTAAAAATTCCAATATCTCCAATTCTAATTATGATTAAATTACTTATGATTAAACTGATATAAACTGTTAAATTCCGTGCGGGAGTTTCAGCGAAAACACGGAAAACCCAGAATACCCCTTTTCCAATATCTCCAATTCTAATTAAATTGCTTATAATATATCATTCGAATTATATTTTACAGTCATTTTATTGTAAACATTTAAACTGATATAAGCCATTAAATTCAGCACAGGAGTTTCAGAGAAAACCACAGAAAACCTGGATCACATTTATTCTTTTTTATTTTGCAGATTTTCAAATTCCCACATTCAGTTTATATTTCTTATTAAGGATTTTTTAACATTATTTAACCCGCAATTACGTACCATAAAATCCTGAAAGTAACCCCCCCCCCATCTAATATAACCCCCTCCCCCTTTTCTCGCTGAAAGTGAAATGTCTATGTTATCCTGAAAGTAACCCCCCCCCCCCTCTTTTTTTTTTCTCCATCCAACAAAGCTACATCCAATCTTCGAGCGCACTTACGGTACGTCTGCATTGCTAAGTTTGGCATTGAATTAAGTCTTAATATTTATATATTATTTCTAATTTAACTAATTTTTCATAAAGTGTCGGATGCACGTTACCAATGGAATCATTATGCAGTTTTTTTTTTTTAACCTTTAATGTAAGAAATGATAGCCTTTAATATTTCCTTTTAAGTAAGTACCGTAAAATCCCGAAAGTACCCCCTCCATCGAATATAACCTCCCCTCTCTTTTCTTCATTTTTTTTTTGATAATTTTTTTAAAGAATCTTTATTATAAACCCCCCCACCTGAAATTTATCAGTTTTGCTTTTCAAAAAGGGGGGGGGAATACTTTAGGGATTTTACGGTAAGTTTTGGAGAAAACCCTGGAAAAGTCAGATACAATTATTTTTATAACAATGTTTGTATTACTTTTGTGTTGCAGTCCTGAAACAGGAAAAAGGCGCCACTGAGCGGGAGTTTTGCATGGTTGAATTTTTCAAGGATCACGAACCAGCTGGTCGCCAAAGGCAGCTATTTGCTAAATATCAGAAGCCTAGGGCATTCAAAAACAAACATATTCCTTGCCGGTTTATTACATCAATAAAATATCTGCTTGGATGGGCTGCAATCTTTTCAAATCTTGGTTTTTCGATGAGTTCGTCCCATCTGTTGAAAAAAACTTGAAACAAAGAAAGTGCCCTGTTCAATTCTATTGCTGCTGGATAACATACCACAGAGCTGCCAACCTTGGTGGGAAAAAAAAAACAGGAGATTTTACATAATTTCAAGGGAGAAAAAGGGAGATTTACGGTTTCGTGGAGAAAAACAAAACAAAATTATTCTTTTCAATACATGATACTTTTTTAACTAAAAAGACCTAATATAACTTTTGTTTGATAATTTACATTTTAAACTTATTGGGGAAAAACAAATAGTTAACAAGTTCATTAACTAAGTCTAAAAATAACTACATATGTAAAAAATTTTGAGCCCCTATATCGCTTCAGTTGGTTCTAAAATCTAATAAAACAACTGGATCAATGTTTTTATGAACATTGATCCAGAGTTT
The DNA here is from genome assembly GCA_963930645.1 of Salticus scenicus. Classification (NCBI taxonomy): domain Eukaryota; kingdom Metazoa; phylum Arthropoda; class Arachnida; order Araneae; family Salticidae; genus Salticus; species Salticus scenicus. The sequence goes on from OZ005648.1 coordinate 414,973,996, forward strand.
TCCCGAGATAATTTAAGGAGGGTGCTGCACCTCGCCTGTTCTTTGTTTGGAAGAAGAAAAAAAAATGAAATACTTTGCCCTAATCTATTCCCCCCCCCCCCATTACTGCATTTGTAGAAAATAACCTAAATGCTGTAAGATAAATGCTGTAAATATAAATAAAACTATTGTGTGTGACAATCAGCACATGAACAACAAATAAAAGTACAGAAAAGTTTAAAAACAGACTTTTTTCTTTTTGTATGCATATTTATAACTAAATTTTTAAATTAAGTGTTTGGATTTTAAATGCCAAATGTGTCCTTAAAAAATTCAAATCGCCCTCAAGAATCTAAAAAGTTTTTTTTTTTTTAACTAGCAGTACTCTACATTTTTTAAAACCAGGGGGAAAATGTTTGATTCTTTTGTCGTAGAATGTAAAAGCTAATTGGAGAAAGGGATTTTTTTTTTTTTTTTTTTTGGGGGGGGGGGGAAGAGTAAAACTATAATTACATGAGTGTAAACTGTTAAACTTTCTACTTCTTTATAGGCTCTAGAATCTAATAAAGCGATGGAGAAAGAATGAGAAACAAAAGAATTCAAAAGAGCATTTGATCACCGATCACTAGTTGGAGATAGGAAAATATGGGGGAGAGGGGGAGTTAAAAATAATTATGTAAGCGAGAAATATTGAAGGATTCTGTTTCTTTAGAGATTCTAAAATCTCATAAAATAAGTTTTAAATGAATATCGACATTTATGTTGTGGATGCAGAAAGATTGTGAATTGGAAGGCCTTCGTAAATCTGAAAAGATGGCACTTACGAATTGTCCAAAAATTAGCGTTTTTAGTTCGATTTTTCGAAAATATTAGAAAAACGGGAGAAATACACATTAAAACGTAAAAACGGGAGATAGGGTTAAAAAACGGGAGTCTCCCGTGAAAAACGGGAGAGTTGGCAGCACTGATACCACCACATCCATCTTAGGAGGATTTAGTGAAAGGGGACATAAAAGTTTTCTTCCTTTGATTCAAATGTCACATCACTTATCCAACCAATGGATCAGGGAGTGATAGAATGATTAAAGAGACAGTATCACTGAAAGTACATCAGCTCAATTTTAGAAAAGTCCGAAGGCAGTTGTAACATATTTGAAGCTATGAAATCCCTCAACATCAAAGATGCTGTCTATACGATTGCTGAGTCATGGGAACCGAAACCTGACACCCTGCGAAAATCTTGACGTAAGCTTTGGCCGGAAATTACCACCAAATGTGACTAGAATGAAGACTAACATAACAATAACATGTAGGAAATTGTTAAAGATCTACAGAAAGAATTGAATGTCCCTGCCAGTGAAGTTGAGAAGTGGATTGCCTAATGTGACAAAGACTGTGAAACCAGTAATTAGCTCAATGACCAGATTATTGCCGCTGTTTTGGAAAGTAATGGTGAAGAAACTGTGAACGATGACTCAGATGGTGATGATGACAAACTCTACCCAGATTTCACACATGGATGCCAAGAATGCATTTCATATTGCCCTTCAGTACATAGAACAGAACTCATCCTCAACACCTATGGACATTTTGTGGATCAAGAAATGGAGGAACAGTGCAGCTAGTCTAGAATTTAATCTGTTATAGATAGTCTGTTATAGTCAGTTATAGATTTTTTATAGTATGTACGTACAGTACATAAATACATACAGTACTGCTGTGTTTCAATAATAATAAACAGCTTTTGTGTGGTTTATTGCAATATTTTTACTATAGAGAACAATACAGTGATTTCTGAGTTCAGAGATTGTTTATTTTACTGTAAATCTGCATTTTTCTGTATTTTCTGACAATCTGACCATTTTTGCATGCCAACTATATCCCCAGTCCCAAAGGTGACGGATTAGAGGAGGTTCTACTGTATGTTTTCTGTAATCAAATCAAATTTAAAGAAGAAAATATCATTCAAAAAGTTCATTTCTATCTATCTGATATAACTACCCAAATATGGTCACACCAGTTGGGTCATCATAATGCATCAACCACATTCAGTTGCATCTTGACATAAATTATGTAGCTGATGCATTTGCTTAACAGGTAGCACTGTCATCTTTTTGTCCTGATTTTTAATACGGCAGAATAGAATAACATTACATATCAATGTACATTATGAAGATTATTTTTTACCAATTACTGTGCAATTAAAACATTTTATTTATTTTCCTTATACTAAACATGAGAAGCACTGATAACTATTAAAATATGAAAAACTTTACTTTCTTGAAAAAGTGTCTTAGTTACCCCCCCCTCCCCCCTTCATCAGAGGCAAAACTGTGGCGGCTTCAACTAAGGTGCTTTTTTGAGGTACTAAAGTAAGGTTTTTCATTTTATTTATAATAGCAATAGTCAACATCTTTGTGTATGTAGGAACATTACTCTGCCCCTGTAAATTTTCAATATGAGCCTTTTTCAAAAGAACTCTACCTTTTAAAAGAAGTGGTGAACCATACATGTTATAATTTGAAACAAAGCTGTCTCTCTCCCCACCCCCTCCTTCAATAACAATATATATATATATATATATATATATATTTTTTTTTTTTTTCCCCCTTGATGTAAATTGAGCAGGTGAATGTGCTTTGGACAAAATTACTTGAATTTGTATAGGAAAATATAAATAAATGTTTTGTAACAACCATATTAATATTTTACATGTTTATATTTTAGAATTTTTTTTTTTAACTAAAAATTTAATGTATACATGCCATTTTAATTTTACAGTAAAAAAAAAAAAAAAAAAAAAAAACAGTAGGTAATGAAAGTGTCCAAACACTAGCAAAAATTCCTATGTAAAAAAAAGTACACTTCATACGGTTTTGTTAAATAAATCCTTGTTGAATCCTCTTCTTAGTCCAAGAACATGATTCAATAAGGATTTATTTAACACAACCGTATGAAGTGTACTTTTTTTTACATAGAAATTTTTGCTAGTGTCCGGACACTTTTGTTACTGACTGTGTATATATATATTAAATAATGATTTATTAAGCATAGTAGAAGCCAAGCAACAGATACAAGATCACTGAAACACCAATGACCATATATATATATATATATATATATATATATAATTATTTACTAAAGAGACAATATTTAAAATCAAGTAGAAAAAATAAAATATAATAAATAAATGTATAATAAATTTTATAAATAAATAAAAAAATAAATTTTCTAAAATTACAGAAAGCAGCACATTAACTAATCAATGGAGCCAAGATCAAATGAATACACACTTAAAAAAAGACATACAAAACTGTATTTTACTTAAAGATAACAAATTTATACACTATTTTTATATAATAAATATAAACAGATTCATTTTTTATCTAAAACATTTTATTTGAACACTAAAAATTTCAAAACATGAAATATTGAAAACATGGATTCATATTAATACGATTATGTAAAACTGAATGTCAGGAGAATGTTGAAAAGACAAAAATTTTGCAATGTTTAATGTTATAGTTTACAAAAACACAACTTTTACAGGGTGTTTTAACTATGTTTAACTTCCCAAACACAGTTCAATCTAAAATAATACCTATGGGGATCATCAGTAGAAAATTACCCAAAAAATTGTTCACCAATAATTATAAAAACATTGAATCAATTTTTGATACCTTTATTTTTGAAGCAATATTATCACTGAAATGCAAAAAGTGCAAGATGCATTGTAAGTGTATTAATGTTTAAGTTAAACTTTATCCAATAAATTTTTACCTTAAAACATTAAATTCTGTTTCTGCAAACTGAAAGAAAAATATGGACTACACCGACAATTGTTGATTTAAAATTGTACTTTACACTTTCTGCTGATTAGCTCGATTGTTCATTTCCTGATTTTATTACATATGACTGTTCCAGATGCAAAAATGTAAACGGATGTCGTGGATGTTTAACCCACACGATCGTATGGCCTGAGTTGGAAAGGGATATATAAAGGAAAGTAGGGGGATAAATAATCAGAAAATCTTTTACTAACCATTTTTTATTAATATAGCAAAATTTTTAAAATACGTGTAACTTAAAATAATAATAATCAAACTTAAGTAATAAATCACTTTTAAAAGTAGATATATTTATTTAAATTTAAAATTGATGAAGTGAAGTGAAGACAGATTACAATTTGTAAAATCGAGGATTATTTTCTGAATAAGCTAATATTGCAGAATGGATTACAAATTGAATACACAAGATTAAAAAATATATACAAAAAAAGGAAAATCATACCAAATAAATGACAAGAAATTGTCCTAATTAGAAAAGTTACAAAAAGCAATAAAATAACTTTCGATAAAAAGTCATTTAAACAGTTACCTGAATTCTTTCAATTAAAAAAAATATATATATATATTTTTTTTTTTTTTACTATAATGGAGTCTACGATAATTCATGCATACCGGGAGAGGAAAGAAAGAAAGAAAAAAAAAAAGAAAGTCATAAGTTTAATTTTACATACACATACTAAATTAGAACATTTTGAATGCACAAAGAGTAATTTAGAATTATCACAGATTTTAAAATAACAGTTGAAGGTGACATGCTAATGCAACTAATAAATATATTTTTTTTCCCCGGGTCATTTTATAAGCAGAAATATAAGAACTGGAAATTAAACATAAAAATTCTGTGATGAGTGACCAGTTCCGTATAATGAACATCAATTACAAAAATACTTTTCAACAAAAATTACTAAGACTGCCTTAAAACAAAGAATCTTCCAGAATTACAAAACAGTTAAACAATGCTAATCTTTATTTATTATTATTATTTTTGGGGTGGGGGAGATAAATATTAAATCTATTTTTCTAAAATAAAAATTCTAAAGAGCAATTTTGTAAATTAAAATAATAAATAATCAGAACTTATATGCCTTAAATTATAAATCTAAATTTAAAATCAAATATTTTGTTTAAAAACAATGACCCCCAAACAAATATCACAGAAAAAAGAAAGGTGGCAAAAGCAACTATAAATAATTAAAAAATATATATTTTAAGAATTTATAACAACAGTCATGTCTGATAAGATTTAAAAAAAAAAAAAAAATCCTTAAGGTTTTAAAGAAACAGTGCATTAGTTGGCACTATAATATAGATTTTATTTATATTCCTTTAAAAACTAGCTGCAAGGTTTTGTACTTCATTTAATATAAAATATGTGGCTTTAAATAACCACAAGTTAACAACAATCACAAAGATTAAGTAATAATAAACAGTATTTTACCAACAGAAATTAATTTTAGTCATCTAACTAAATTTTATAGGAATATGCTCATAAACTCAGGCAGTCTGAATTGAACTGTCATTTACTATATCTTTATTAAAAAATAAAAATTAGGTTTGTATGTTTAGGGAGAGGGAGTACTAACAAAATAAACACAAATCAATGTTAATATGAAAACCAATACATGTTTCAAAATCCAAAAATCAAGTTCTCAAAAAATGTTATAGACACAGGCAAAACTTTTAAAGCTAAAGATAATTCAATAATCAAATTTTAAAAATTACAAGCTATTCCTTACACCATTTACAAGCATATTCCTTAAACAATAAACTTCTTTTTAAATGTCTAACCACGACTAACAAATGTAAATGTGCTTGTTTTTTTTCTTTTTAAACATTTATAACTACAGTTCACTGTACATTTTCTTTCAATAGATCTATTGTTTAAAATGTATAAATAAAATCTACTACTGAAAACTGTAGTATGGAAATATTTACATTTGTATGCCCATTCACAAGAAAATGATTTTTACATTCATGTCAATAACAAAATAGTGTCCCCTGAGACTAAAATCTCACTTTATATAATACATTGCTGCACTTATGCCTAAATTGTTTTCAAGACATTCCTTATGCAACACTTGAAACAAAGATCAAATATACAAGTGATTTAAAAAAAAAAAAAAAAAAACTAACATGGCAGTTACATAAAATATGTTGTAAAAAAGAAATGCTTTTTACTCATCACAGATTTGCAAAGTACTGCAATAAGAATTCACAAAAGAAAAAATGTCACAAAGATATATTCATTTCCTTCCAGATCCCTATGAATTTCAACATAAAAGATCAATAAGATACTTCTTCCTAACTTGAAATTTAAAGATCAAGTAAATGATATCTATGATGTTGTTTATTTATTTTTAATAAATTAACAAAATAAGCAGTGAATGTTGGGAGAAAGTGCACTATCAATATCATAAATTAAAGAGAAAAAACACACAGAAATTTAAAAAACAAAAAAATTATTAAAAGCATGAAGCTTTTGCCAGGAAAACCTCAGCATCATCAAATACAATCACATAAAAGGACAAACATATATATATATATATACTAATTAAAGTCGCAGTTTATTAAGAAAATCCTGTATGTGATTTTGATGAAACAATAAAATTTTATGAATAATAATATTGCAAGTTCTTAAATATATAGTTTGTATCTTGTAATAAATCATTTGTAAAATTTGAATGTTTTATCATACTCACAGAGAAAGGAATGTAACTTTTAGGACTTAATAATCTGAGACTAATTATATTGACAGGGTTTGTGCAGACTTTGCTTTGAAGGAAAAAAAAAAAAAAAAAGAAAGGACTTTTAAAGTTTGGAAGAATACACTGTCAAAATAAAAGTCCTGTTTGCTGCCAGAAATTTTCTGTAATTCAGAAAAATACATTCTATCAACGTGATAGAATGTATTTTTCTGAATTATAGAAAATTTCTGGCAACAAACAGGACTTTTTTTTTGACAGCGTAGCACATGTGAATATTTTACTTAATCCTGAAACCAATTACCAAGGTAAAATTTGAATGCATAAGGTAATTACCCTTCCTATTTATGTTTACTTTAAAAATTTGAACAAGAATTACTTTAAAAATACATACAAATATGATAACAAATGTTTATTAATTCTTCTTTTTTTTTTTTTTTTTAATCAATTACTTTTGATAAGAGAATTTCTTCATTTTTTAAAAGTTAGTTACTAAACTTAATGAATAATTAGATGAGTTCTGTGGGTTCAGCTCTTTACACTAATCATCTGCCACGATTTTTAACTCTGAAACCTCCTTTATTATGCACCCTATTTTCTGCTTTATAAAATTGATATCTGTGATTCCCTTACTTGTATCATATTTAGAAAGCAGACTATTATTGTTGTCTTTGTTCAAGTAAATGCTGCTCGTAATTTATGCTAGAGGATGCCATTGGCATCTCACTGCTTCTGATGTCATTACATCATATGTGTGTTATTTATTTTATTTTTTACATATTCATGCACAAATCTTTATTAGATGTCTTTCATATTTTCAGTCTCGATTTGTTAATTTAAAAACCTCTATAAAATTTCTTAGCCATGTGAAAGCATGAGTATCACTTAACACTGGGTCAAACCGGCAATGTCATTGCTCATAAACACAGTTTCATTATTTGCATCAAAACTTTTGATGGGAGTTACCTCTCTGAGAACTTCCTGAATTTAATATTAAGGAATCACAACTATCAGCAATAACTTTACTGATTTGTGAAAAGCAGAGTAAAAATGAAAGCATTATCTTATCTCAAAGGAATCCAACATTAAGAATACTGTGTTTTATTTTCAATAGAAGTTAAGATCCTAATGATTTTGACTGTAGAACATTACTCAGAGGCTATTATTTGGCGAGATAGCTTTTCTTTGTTAATTGTTCTAAATTGTAATACTCAATCAAGAAGAAGAACATTACAGCAAAGATGACTAAACAATTTTAGCTGCTATGCATGGTAGATAAGATTGTGCGGTGATTTTTTTCTATCTTTTTAAAACGTACATTTGATACTATGGCAAATCTTAAAAATTAAGTATTTTCAGTAAAAAATTACTTTAGGGGTCCTTATTAAAGAGCACTGGAACTAAGAGAGTTTTCAAGGATTCTTAGGGCCCAACAAACCTTGATTGCATATATATATATATATATATTTGTATTTTTATGTAATTGTGCCTGATGATGCTAAGATTTCATGGGATAAAGCTTTGTATTTTTAATATTTTTTATTATTTTCATTTTATTTAATTTTTACGTGTTTTAAAGTGTCTTTAAACATCTCAACACCTGTTTTTAACATTATTTGCTCTATGAATATATATAATTGTAAATATAGATGCTAATATTCAAATCTTTTGCAAGTCAAACAATTAATATGCAAATGAGACAAAATGCCAATATTCTGTCCTGTTATAGATTCTTATAAAATCAAGGTAATGCTTGTGCACACTATATATTATAATTGAGCTTATTAATGAATAATTATTAAATTATTATTAATATAATAATTATTAAATGAATAATTATTATATAATTGAGCTTATTAAACCTAGTTTTACAGGACAAATTAATCTTATTACCATTTTCAAAACTAATGGAGTTATGACTTAGCACTTATGATCCATAGGAGTCATGTTAAATAATTTTGGTTTTACACAGCAAATTAGTCTGGAAAACAAAAATGGCTTCATTCATCGATATTCCTTCTTAAAATTATACAGTGAATAAAACAAATTAAAACAACAGCTTTTGACAGATGTAGTCATACAGCGCAGGAAGTACAAGATACTTTTTCTGAAATCCTTTTAAAATAAAACTTAAACTGTGTACACAATACTGCTTCACACACATAAAAGGGGGGAAGGGGGAATCAAAACATATATTGAGTGTTAAATCACGTTTACGATGAAAGATTTTTTGGTTACTTACGACTTTAATAAACAATGAGAGCTTACACAAAAGTCAGCAAGTTTTTCCATTTTTTAATAAAAGTTAAACTGGCTTATAATAATAATCTTCTGTGTGGGGTTTGCTTGATGTTTAGATACGTCCAAAGAAAGATATGTTATGAAAAAAGGGTTAAAAAAAAATTTAGAAGCCTTAATACAGTGTCAGTAAGAAATGAAGTGTAGTTTTGATAAAATCTATAAAAATTTGAATAAGAGTTCTCATCAAAATTAAATGAAGTTGGCATAAGAAAAAGCACTAGTAGGAACATAAGACTATTAAACAGAAGGAAAGATTTAAAAAAAAAAAAAAAAAAAGCAGAATTTATATTTTCACTTGAAATCAGCTTTAGAAATAGTGCAGATTTTGTCAAATAGTGGCAAAGTAAACACTTCGGAAATCTTCGATAAAATATATCACCTATATATTCAACAAATATTGATTATTCACATAATCTAACAGCAATTTTATTGATTTTTGGCAAAATAATCAAATATACCAGAACTAAACTTGAAAAAAATGCACTTCCTCCTTAAATAGCCAATGATCTTTTATTTGTGGAACCAACTGCAAAATAATTATATTTTGGTAATTTGAGGCAAAAAAAAAAAAAAGTATTTTTGCAATTAGTTGACATAAAGTATAATGTTTTTCTTCAAACAGCAGTGAAATGGTGTAATTTGGTAGCTCACCAAAATAATTTTTTTTTGCAAGTAGACATCAAAAACAAAAGAATTTTGAAATTTTTCATGAAATCGGGTGAAAAACTAATGAAATGCCTAAGGTTTTTCACATTTGTCAAAGCCATGGGGATAGATTAATGTTCATCAATGCACATCCAGTAGTAAAGAAGAAATGAGATAGTTATCTGCTTTAGAAATTCAAAACTTCAATTTGAACTTAATCTGCATTGAAACAAACAACCAATTAAACATGAAGTAAACAGATTTCAATAGAGCATTTATTTGTGAGTAAATATATATTTTGTCATTACATTTAGCATACTACTGCTGACAATTTTACATGACAAGAAGCTGTTTGCAAAGTACCTCAAAATAATTGTGCATCCAAAGTTTTATTTATTTATTTATTATTATTTTTTTTAATACGAACGTGCTTAAAAATATTAAATATGTAAAATAATTTCAATCATAAATTAGTGAATACATAAACTATGTATAAATAAATATATATAACAATAAGACTAGAATATAAGATAAAAAGAGCCAAACTAAACCTCAATTTAGCAGAACAAAGTAATAGTATAAAGTCAATTGAGCATAAAATTTTTAGATTAAATATACTAAATAAATTAAAGCAAAACATTTTGTGCGTATAGTAGGGGGAAAAAAAAATTAACCTTCAGATGACGAATTGGGGCATGAAACGACCCCAATGTCAGCTTTTGCTAATAAAATAAAATAAATAAATAAAAACTAGCAACTGAAGTATTTTTATAGCCAAGTTTTGCACTATTTTACTATGAATTTTGAAATTTTACTTCAAATCAAATATTTTCATAAACAAAGACATTAAATTTACCTCAAATGGCCAAGTTATACAGCACTGAGAGCATTCTTAAGTCACAATACTTTAATAAAGAAATTAGCTTTCTGCTGCTTCACAAAAGGCTAAAGAATTGGTTAAAGATAGTTTTTCTGGCACAAGTGACCAGCAATGACACCACAATAAGCTTGAATCTTCACACAATGCAGATGCATATTTAGTTTGTAATTAATTATTGTGAAATGGTACTTAAATTTGAGTCAATTCAAGACAGAAACACCAATGAAGATTTAAATGAGATGTCTGATGGCTTTAAGAGGGTGATACATTATTCAATAATTTTATAGTCGACAACTGAGTAAGATGTAGCAATACAGTAAATCTCCTTCTTCCTCTTCACGTTCTTCTGAAACTGGGTCTAATGCTTGGCCCACAATTTGTTCATCTGTAAGGTGTCCAAATACCTGGATCATTGGCGTCTCAATTAATCTACTCTTCAATGTTTCCTTCATTGACTTTTTCTCCTCCAGTAACAGATTTAGCTATATTTGCCAAATCATGAGCAGAAATTTCTTCCTCCTCTATAAACTCTACCAAAGTATTTTTTACATTTGGTAAAATTTTTCTCCAATGTAGACTGCTAAACTGCCTCCCAAGCAGTGTGTATGCCATAAATGCTGCCAAGAATCTTAACATCTCCAAAAGCCTTGAAGGTCATTACTCTCTTCGATTTTTTTTTTTTTTTTTTGTAAAAAGTTTGTTCTGTATTTTTAAATTCCCTTTTAAATTCAGGCCCTTGATGATCGCGGATAATCCGACAACCGATAATCGGAAGTCTACTATACTTACTAATTACGACAGTCTGTTTTCTACTGACAGAGTTTTTTCTGATGTAAATTAATACTAAAAACTCTGAAATAATAATAATAACCAAAAGGTGGAACTTGATACTCAAGGAAAAAACTTGCTCTAAGACAGTGTTAGAAACATATTGTTAATGAAACTTAGTACTTCAAGTTCTAGTGACAATATTATAACATTAACAGATGCATTCAGCTTAGTCAACAAGTTTAAAAAATACTGGTTTAAGAAAAAAACCATGGAGTTGTATCTGTGAAAGGTAATAATTCACAAGATTACTAATTACTGCAAGTTCTCTCAAGACACACCAATTACTTTAGAACTGTTGAAATACTAAAAATTTAGCAATGCAATGTTTCACATATCAGAATGAATAATTTGCTTTGCTAAACTACAGCAGAGAGATGAAAAATTAATTCACTGAAATTCAGGCCATATTTAATGTTTTTATTTTGAACTGTTAAAAAAAAAAAAAAAAAGTTATAATCTATATCTGAATTAGTTTTTGACAAATTTGTAAAACACCATGGAAAGCATTCTTTTTATGTATACATGCAGACAAAACTAGCAAGATACAATAAGAAAATATGGCCATTACAAGATGCAAAAGCCTTCTGACAGAATATATGGGGAAAATTAATAACTCAAAAAAGAACAAGGTTTCTATATGTGCTGTAACAGAGCAATAGCCATAAGCAACAACTGTGCTATCACCCAGATATTTTACCTTTAATTTATCCGAGGAACATAACTTCCAAGGCTAACTTAGCTAAAATCATTGCAAAGAAAGTGGGGATTCCTTGGACCAAATGACAAGTAATTATTCATGTTTGCGTAATACTAAACAATGGTCACTAGTCTTTTTATTATTATTATTATTTTTTTTATGGTGGACATAGCCAGGGGTGATTGTGACTCAAAAAGGTAAAATGCCTGAAAATTACAGTAAAAAAAAAAAAGGAATATCAAAAGATATTGAAATTATTTAGACCAGAAACACTAAATCTTTTTACAATTTGTTCACATACCACCTGGAATAGCAAGCAGTTGCAACCAATGAAAACACAGATGGATTAGATTAATAACCCTGAAATCAGGGGTAGCCCCTGAACACAAATACACCTGCACAGCAGCAATCAACACATTTATTGTGCTTAATTGATTATTTGAAGACAATAAACTAAAATCCTTTTAAAAGAAAATACTACAAGATTTATGCTCTTTTAATAAAGCCACCGATATCTTACAATTACAACAAAACTCAAAGTAAATAATAACTATATCACACACATTGATTGTGCAAAATGTAGAAAACCATGTAGAAAAATGTAATGAAACAGAACTTTTTGTCAAGCATGGTTCATGTGCTTTAGAACTCTTGCCAAAAGAAGTACCAAGAAATGTAATAAGTACAATAGATGTTTGCAAAGATCATGTTAATACCACAACAATGCCACGAATACAATAATAAAAATGATTCATTAAGTTCATTTGAACACTGTGTTTGAATTCCTAATCTATATGTTAATCATTTTATTTTTGAAACATTGTGTTGTAACTGTGCTGTATTTAATATATATTTTTTCTAATGGCTGAAAGTTTCTATATTATTAAGTAATTTTAAAAGCTAAATTTTGAGTTTTATTTGATATGGTAAATAAGTTATTTTTAATAATGGTTTTATTTAATGATCTTGCATAACCATTCTTGTTTACCAATTTCCACCCGGTCACACAAAGGTCATGAAAATAGAAATGTTATAATAATGCCTCTCAAACTTTTAAAACAAATTTCAAGTTTATACATAAAACTAGTATGTGTCAATGAATTACCAATAAAATATACTGTAGGCAAGATTTCAAAAAAACCTTTTTTTTTCCAACTGCATATACAGTAAATTGGGCTAACTTTCAGGCATCCTACAGGTAAAATGATTTTGAAATAGAAATCTTGAAAATAAATAAGACAAACTCCTAGAAGTCTGTAAATAAGAAACTAAACATAATATTAAATAGGTTGAACAACTACCGAACAAAGTAATTATACTGACACAATATTAAATAGCAAAAATCTTAGCTAATATATTTTTCACTCACTTATCACCCTGTGAAAACTGAAAAGTGCAAATACTTAAATTATTGCATTAAAATTCACACAGAGGACAACACAATAGAAAAACTCAAGACAACATTTAATTATTTTAATTATTCACAGATTTATACAGATTTATTACACAAGTTATTAAAAGATAAAAAATATTCATATATAAAAAAAAAGTATACATTCTTGTAGGTTTTGAAAATCTAAAACTAGTACTTCACATTTTTATACATTAAGATGCAATAATTTTTAAAGTTACTACAGATTTTCCCCACATCTTTCAAAAGTTTTAAATGTCTTGTCCACTTCTACAAATCTTACTCTCGTTATTTTTTTTTTTTTTTTAATCCTCTTAGTTCAAAGCAGGATAAATGTGCACTAAAATTACTTATATACATATAGATAGCTGTATTAAGAAAAAGTTCTTTGTATTATGGGGGAAATAATTAAAATAGACAAAAGTAATAGGATAAAAAGCAAAGTATTGGAGAATCTTTAGTTGAAGAAACATCTGTACTTCCTATAATAAAAATGACAAAACACTAAAAAATTTATTTAATTAAATGGGTTTACAGCTTTAGTTAATATACATTACGTGGCATTTCAATTTGATTAATAATTTATATTGTTATTTATAACCTTGATCAAAATTTTCACATGATTTATAGCTAACGGATAGAACTATGAAATTAAACAGAATCCAGACTTCCTGCTAATTGAAAATTTGTATGTAAAAAATAATTGCTTTGATGATGAATTTACTTTTGGAGTGACAAAACCAATTTTCTTTAAAACTCTTTAGTCACCTCTACCATGACACTGCATATAGTTAAAACAAAATAGGAAAAAGTTTTATACAAAAAATTTAACGCTGTAAATTACTGTTGGGAAAAACAAATTAGGAAAACAACTATAGTGCAAAGGGTTAATTCTGAGCACCAAAGAATCTCAAAGAAATATTTAATTAGAGACAAGCTATGTTAGACCCCCCCAAATCAAGCAGAAAATGCTTTGGAGTATTCATTTATGTATCAATAGTTTATTATTATTTTCAGAGCTTAAATTTGCATTAATGAAATAATCTTAAAGCAGATTTTGACTGAATAAACAAACATTTCCTATACACAGAGAAACAAAGAAAGAGTTTTACCCCCCCCCCCAAAAAAAAAATAAAATAAAATAAAATAAAATAATAATAAAGCACCACAAAACTGGCGTTGTAAAAATTATTACTTACAAACTTTGAATAAACACCATACAATGCAATAAACTCGCAACAATTGTTTCGGGTAAAAAAAAAAACACACGACCCGAAACAATTGTTGCGAGTTTATTGCATTGTATGGTGTTTATTCAAAGTTTGTAAGTAATAATAATAAAGTTATTACATACAGCATCAAATACTGACTGCACATTTCACGGATGACCTGTTTGTAAAATATTTACATTTGTTTAAAAAAAAAAAAAAAAAAAATGTATCTTAGTTTAAATATTATAAAATATTTACATACTTTATATCATGTAAAATTCTTCCATTAAAGCAGTTTTTTTTTTTCAGAAAATTGAAAGTCTTTCTATTAACTCTTTCTATATTAGTTTACACAAGATTGTTCAATATAAATTAATTTTTAAATAATGCTAATTTATGGTTGAAAATAAAACAAAAGAAAGGCTTCTTCCTTTTAACTACTTCCTGGTTTACTTGTTAAGAAAAGTGAAATAATTTGCAGCTCAAATTTCAATATTCCTTTTGGATACTTAATTTTGTTTAAAACTTAACATATTTAATTTAAACAGGGATGAGAAAGCAAATAGAAGGATACTTTTTTTTTTTTTTACCTTTCCCTCTTCACCTTAAAAAAAGTCCCCCACATTAACGCCCATTCTCCCAAATCTAAAAAAATTGCCACATTGCATTTCACATATCAGAAATATTGCTTCCTTCTCAGTCCTCATACCAAAATTATCTCTACCCACACCAACAGAATTATCTCCAATCCACTTATCGAAAGAATGACCCTTTCGCCCACAGACAAAACAAGTACCTCCTTCATTACCCCATGATGAATTCCCCCCCCCCCCTCAAGTTTTTAACATTTTCCTTTGAGGTGGGAGGGCACAGAAATATGTAAACAGCAAGTTGCACAACTTTTAAAGAAAGTGAAAAATGATAAATAAAATCAAATTAAAGAGGTTTAAAGGTTGATTTCGTATTCTGTGTCAGCAGGAGAAGAGAATGAGGAATAGTGAATAGAGCAGAAAACTGAAATGGAAATAAGAGTCAATTCCATAAAAATTTTCAAAGAGCATAAGATTTTTTTCATCACTGTGGGGCAGAAATAGGTAGAAAACAATTTAGGGAAAATTTTATTTCATTTGTAAGAAACTTCTTAGAAATGAAAAGAAACAGTGCCCAGGAAGACTTGTGAAAAGTGATAAATAAAATTAGAATGTTGTAAAATTTAATTTTGTACTCTGTGGGAGAGGGAGAAAGGGAACAGTGAATAAGGTAGAAATATAAAATTAAAAATTGAGCAATTTCAAGAATTATTTTTTTATTTTTATTAGGCTGGGAGAGGGGGGGATGGCATTTTAAAATGTATACACATTTTTATCCACATGAGGCTAAAGAGAGGAGAGGAGGGGGAGAGATTTTTCATAAAAAAAAAAAAAAATAGCAGAAAAAATCTTACTCTCAGTATGTATTGCAACAACTTGTCTGACGCACTGTAAAAATTGGATGAGAGAGAGAGAAGAAAAAAAAAAAAGTATTTCAATAAGATTACAAAATAATTGCATATTTTGGTTCTTAAAATATTGAATTATATTTGTGACAAAATAAGTATTTCTACAGTTTTAAAACTGCTAAATGTAAATTTTGGATAATAGGTCAAAATCATTATGCATTTCAACGTGCCATAAAATTGTCACATATTTCAGGAGATACCTTTCAAAAGAAAAAAAAGAAAGCAAATTTTATTGATTAGTGATAAAATAATCACATGTATCAGCAATTATTTGATATATTAAAAGTAAATTATGAAAATTAGCCAAGAACTAATTCTGCTTTTCTAAAAGGCCACCAAAGTTATTACAGATTTCAGTAAATTGCATTTAAAATATTGAAAATTTTATCAATTAGTAACAAAATAACTGTGCATGTCTGCAATCAGTTGCATGATTAAACAATTTCGACAATTATTGGCAATGTGATACAATCTTTTAAAAACAGACTGAAAAATTATCGTATTATGCTAATTTTATCAATTAGTGATAATACAATTACATATTTAAATAACAGGCTGCAAAATTATTGTCTAATTTGGAAAGTAGTTTTCATAAAAGTATGAATTTTATTGAAAGGTTTGGGGGAGGGGAAGCAAATTTTATTGATAGTGGTGCACTTATATCTAAAAATGACTACCATTTATAATTGCTATACTAGAGCATTAACTGATATCTTTAATAAGAGATATTTTTAGAGTTTAATACATGACAAATTCAAAATCAGAAATTTCTATAAAAACAAAATAATTTAACGTTAAAAACATATATAATAAACATGCTGTCTCTTGAGATAGCAAAAATTTCATTAAACTTAAATATAGAGAGTTAGCCCCAGAAAAATGTCACCTCTGGAATCCATAATTATTTCAATTATGCATTACTAAAATAATCTCTGATCGACTACCATTATGCAGTAACTGTAGACTATACCTGAAAATCAAAATCTTAAGTTACTCGCTAGTGACATACAGAACATCTCAAGTTACTCACCACTTTTTCATGAATATTTCTGCTGATTATCAAAACAATTTCTCATTCTAATTTTTTGAAATGTCTGATTTTTTGTGAAGTGTCAAATTTGAATTTACAGATTTTTTTTATGAAGTGTTTATTTCAATTTAACCAATTTTGTGAAGCGTCTCGTTGATTTTTGTGAAAAGCGAGGTTTCAAACTGACTTTTACAAAACAGAAGCACTCCTTTACAGTCCTTGTTGAAATTTATGCTTTGTCATTTATTGACAAAAAAATATTTTTGCAGTACGTTGTCCAAATGCAAAACTATTCTATTCCTAATTAGAAATATACGATTAAACTCAACTAATGGCTGAAATAGGCATTTCATGGTTAGTCATAAAATTTCATTTTTTTTTCAAAACCAATTCGCAAAATAAATGATTATTTCACCATAAAACATACTTTTTGCAATCTTGTTTCTGAAAAGTATGATCATTTTTATTATTTAACTTATCTTTAATTGTAGAAATGCACAGTTTTACAAAGTCAACAACAGCTATGGAAGGGGGGGGGAAAAAAAGTACAAATTTTAAGTTGTCACTATTTTGTTTAGTGATCTTGTGTATATTTTTAAGATCTACTGTAGACATTAGTTGCAATACTCAATAGCTATTAGCAGAGCTCATAAAATACGGTCACGTGGTCGCCATTGGCAACCAATATATTTTAACTAGCAACTATCTTTTCAATTTTAAGGAAACATGTTTTTTATTATAATATTTTGGTGAAAAAAATATTCACAGAACCAGGCTCCGCTTCCACTCCTGATGCAGATTAACTCTTTTCTTTTTGATTCCCCTCCTCTCACCACGTATTGAAAAAAAGAAAATCTCTTTCTGGCAAGCTAAAAGGCGAAAGTTATCCTTTGGATTAATGTTACAAAAGTAGAGTGAATTGTTACGAATTTAGTAAATTGTATGATTTGGCAACAAAACTTGGCGATGGAGAATGGCAGCTCAGGCGTCATTATATTTTCTTCCCATGCAAAAACCTCATCTCTTCACAGACCAATATCTTGTATCTACAAGATAAAAAGTCAAAGGAAGCTGTAACGTATTACTCTCAATTTCAATTGTAAATGTTAAATTCTTTGCTAAACCGGCATTCTTAACTATTCACCACAAACGATATTTTTAAATGATTAATTAAAGCTGTTAGCATGGTTTTTATATTTTCAGTGATCTTTATTATTATTGTCTGCCAGTGACATAAGCATCAGATTATAAATTTAAGCAATTAAAACTATAGAAAAAAATAGACATCAACACAATTGATGAAAAATCACTTTTTAGCTTGTAACTTAAGCAACTGAAGCTATCAAAAAAGTTTAAATACAAAAATTGTTCTTTAAGGTAAGGTGGTAATTTGTCTGATTTGAAGTTTTTTTAAATTCTCCATATTAAAGAAATTATGGGCAAATGAAAATTCCCACCCCCTTTGAGCTGGATACCCCTATCTATGAACTCGACCGAGATTTTTACTGCCCTGACAACATATCATGAGCTTGTTAAATTTAAATAAAAATTACTCCAGTTATCGTATTCACAACTTAACATAGGAAAAAGCGTTATACACACACACACATATATATATATATATATAAACTTTTGAACGGAGTGTGTTTTTGGGTTCTAGGGATGAAGATTTGAAGAAATTTTTCCAGAAGTCGTGTCATGAGGACCATTGCAATAGGTAGATTTCCTATAAGGACTCTACCTAAAACACTGTTCAATCAATACACCATTAGGGTATTTGCACTATTTTTCTTTGTGAATTTCACAACTCTTAAATTAGTACACCATTTTAGAGGGTTTACACTGCTCCTGTTTGCATGTGTTTTGTGACCAGGTGCTGAATTGTTGTGCCAGTGTAATGATGTATCAATGCTGATGGTGTATTGGTTTAGTGAAAATAATAAAACATGTTTCATGATGATGAATTTAAACAGGTGTTTCTTGATGCGTCATTCTGTGTTAGTATCCTAGTAAATATTTGGTTTTTATCACAGAATTTCAATTTCTATATTTAAGTTAATTTTAAAATTTGGAAGGGAGGGGATATTTTTTACTGGCTACCAAAAAATTATGCTGGTAACCCCCCGTCCCAATTCCTGGAGCCCTGGCTATTAGCGTATCTTATTCCTTATGCACCGGTAGACAACTTTGAAGACTGAAATGCCCCCTTTCCCACATTTATATTGCGTTCTGTGCTAGTAAACCATTCATTATGTCTTTTTTAATATTTTATACGAGTAGATGCTATTATACAAAAAAATTATAGTAGTGGAAACTCTGAAATTTTATTATTTTAAATTAGTATCATGTCAGAAACAACTCTGCAAATAGTTTGTTTAAACAAAGCATGAGATAATTTGATAGTCATGAGTTAATCAAATAGCTATTTTTTTAAGAATGACAGAGACAACATCTGTAACTGGAAGTCAGGAAATCTAATTACTCAGAGATAAAATAAAAGCAACAAAATACCCTCACAAAATTACTTTAAAAAAAAAAAGAAAAAAATTGAAAACAAGCAAATAACACAAGCCAACAAATTAATAAAAAAAATAATTTTATTATACTAAATAATAATAATAAAAAAAAAAATTGGGAAAAAAAATGAAGTTATCACAGCACATGCACTTTGAAATTTCAAAACTACTCGTTAAAATTTCAGGAGCTTTAAAAAATAATTTAAAAGACATTTATTGACAAGTTTTCCATAGCAAACTTTTAGAGGTCACACAAAATTATAAATTAATAAAATTTTCTAACAAATGTTCATTGAAAATATTTTAAGATATGAAAATATAATTTTTTGCATTTATAGCTATTGTTAATTGCTAAAGAAAATTATCTTGTTAATGTTTTTAGCATAAGAATTGAATATTAAAATATAATTAGTTACTTTTACAAAAGGAAAAGGAGGAAAAAAAGGGGATGGGAAGGAGGGGGGTGGGTTGCTGAACCCACTTAAGTGAAAAATATATACATATAACTACATAAAACACAAACAGTAACACCGGATGTCTTTTTTTTCACTCGGAAAATTTTCTAAGCATATTTAGCTTATGTTACAAAGTCTTTAAAATGTAAATAGCTCTGTTGCAGAAGGAAATGAATATACACATAAATTTTAAGCATTTTAAATGAACATACACAGACACATAATATATATATTTGGGGAAGTTATAATTAAACTTTCACTATAAAGAACATCACACCGCTCAAACAGGCAACTGGATTGACATAAATATCGTATGTGAATGATTCATGAGATGTGCTGAAAAAAAAAAAAAAAAAAAAACTATTCAAAATTTTAGAGTGCTAATAGTTGTAAAACTTTCTTTGTAAACTTAATTTCACAGCAAGACACTTTATAATACAAGGAATTGAAAAAGGAAAAGAGCAAAATGTTTTCGTGAGTACAATCTTAATTTAATTGTAGCCAGAAACTGTATAAAATTAAGGCCTGGACATATTCCAGCAAGCCCTGAGAAGACTAGCAACCAGTTATAAACAAAGCAAGAATTTTCAGTACAAAAAGTGAGAACACAAACTGAACAATTTTAGCAAAAAGTTTAGTTGCAGCCCATCCGAGTTTTACAGTGGGAATTCAGAAAATAACACTCCACATATATGGCTTTGAATGGAAAAAAAATATCATATGGTGTTATATGATGGGTCGGGTGTTATATGGTGTTATATGATGGGTCGTTATATGATATGGTCGGGTTATTTTTTATTTTATGACATGTAGACACTTGTAGTAACAATTTGAACATTTACTGATAGTTTCTGATTCCATTTGTAAAAATTTTCATTTTTTCAATGCAAAATGTCCCCTGGCATACATGCTTATTTTTTTAATTACTTGAGTAGATCTCATGAATTTTTCAAGTACAAAAATTGAGGAACAACCTTTTTACCATTAATATAGCAGAAGTTTAATTATAACAACCCTGATATTTAAACATTAAGTAGGTAAGAAACAAATACTGAAAAGAAATTTTCTTTTAAATAACAGACACAGATCAATGGAAAATACAAGTCATTCATCGGAGGGAAATAAATAAGATTTAACAAAAACAATTTATGATACTCTATCATACTTGCCAACATCCTAAATTAATATTCCATAGTGCTGTTAGTCCCTTTTTTTTTCACACCAATAAATTTTTTGAGTAATACTCTCTAAATGCAATTAAATATGAAGAAAAATACTATAAAAAGATACAGGTATGAAAAAGGCAAAGCTAACAAGACTACAGAATATTAATTGGTATGTTGGCAAGTATGTATTCAATTGACACTGTAGACTAGAAGATGCTCTCTCCTAGCAATTCAAAACATACTTTGATTTAAGAACATTAATACATAAATATATATGAAAAACTAATAAAAATTCCCCCATACTACTTTTTTGTATTCTAGAGCAATCACCCTATTAAATTTTATAAATAAAAAAAAAAGTAACTGAAAATATAAATAAATATCATGATTCTGCTTCAATAAATTTAATTGAATTAAATTCTAGTCAAAACTATCTAACAATTATAAATAATCAATTTTACTTTCTAAAAATTATCAATAACTTCTGATTCAATAAAAATCTTTATTATAAAAATGAAATAAAGGCCTCACATCTTAAACAATCACATACGATTGGATGAACACCATTTTTAATGCCATTTTTCATTAAAATAGAAAACATAAAAACAAAATGGTAATGAATTAAGAAATAAGACAAGCTTGATTACAATTTCTTCTAGAATCAACACAAAGCAAATTTATAATATAGAACAGTTATTGCATTATATATATAACATTTTAGTGTCATTATAATTCATACATTTTAAAGTCATTAAAATAAAATATATATGAAATAAAAAGTTGCATTTTTAAAACTTCGTGGCTCGAGAGAGGAAGGGAGGTCAAATAAAGGATTTACTCAATGTAACGCAGTAGTTTAAAGAGAGGGAAAAAAAAAAAAAAAAAGAAATTGAAGGGAAGACGTCATAATTTAGCTGATTTACCTTACTATCACAGAATAAAGCAAAGATCCCCCCCTTCTGGTAAAAATCTGCAGCAACCTCTTAGCACAGTTTTTGTTTAGATTAATAATATATAAAAGGACATGAAGATTTCCATTTCTGCATATTTAGGATTGTATATGTAGTAAATTTAAGATATCAACCACAGGGTTGGCACTCAAATAGGAGAATGAAATTCCCTGGCTTTTCTAGGTATGTTAAAAAAAATTCTAGTCTAACTGTATATTGAGCATTGGCCATGTTGAAGGCAAAATAATTATGGGACCATTTGAAAACACAAAAGTTACAAATTACTTTTACTTAAGGAAAAAAATTTACCCGAGTCTTCCTAAGAGATCGTGTTAAAAAAAAAAAAAGACAGAAACTAAGGGACAAAAAAAAAAAAAAAGATTGTATGAAATATACAATGATCAATCATTGTATGAAATTCCCCGACTATTCCAGGTAGCATGGCAACCCTGCAACCAGATACCACAACTAAAAAATTACTATACAATTTCTATAAAGAGGCATTGGATTAGAAACAGCTGAATATCTTATGAAAAATGGTGTTTTTATTTACTTATTCGCGTAAAAAAGAAATTAATAACACTCAATCTCTGATAATGGTAATTAGCACAAAAACAATTTATAATATTATTTAATAATACTTTTTTTTTTTTTTTTTTTTTTAAATCTCCCAATTAAAATTCTACAGTATATTTTAAAATTTACCAATAGATGATATCAAGCATATCTTATTTGTTAACTCATTAAAAAAAAAAAAAAAAAAAAAAAGACTAACATATATATATTTACAAGTCAAACTTAAACAAAATAAATTTACATAAAAATTTAATTAAAAAACACACTTTAATCACCATAAAAATTGGATTTCTTGTAAAAAATAACACACTAAATTATTTTATATTGTCTCTTTGTTTATTTATTATTTTTTTTTAATAGTCCAACCATTGAAATATTAAAATCTACTATCAACTTTCTTTCTTCCTTTTTAATAGAGCAGTATTATACAAATAGAAATGTATTTTATCACCAAATGTTTACATCAAAACAGGGGAACTATATTAAAAGTTTTCAATCTCAAAAAACCTAAAAACAATTATTCTTATAAAGATGCATTAGATAAAGAAGTGATTTCTTCATGGCAATAAGGACAGTTCTTTTGGTGAGGGGCACACTGATTACACAGAACATAGTGACTACAGGGCACCACAGTAATACTACGATTGCGGTCTTCACATATCATACATTTGGTTGCCGTTTGATAAAATACAACCTAAGTGGAGAAAAAAGAAATAGTAGTTAGAAATGAACATTAAGCAAAATGTTGATTAGTAAACTAACAAAATATGAGATTACTACATAAAATGTCATGTTATAAAAACAATGTACATGAAAAATTTAATCTGCATTTCACAAGAATAATAAATTGAAAACAATTATAAAACATCTGTCAAACTCGTTTTAAATAATACCGAAGCATTATGTATATATCTATCTCTATACATATCAGGGGTTAATACAAGTTTTTATTTTTGGGTCCTCATTTTGTAAAAAAAATCATCTAGTTACAGCATAAAAAGCACTTTTAGTTATCACGATTCTTTTTAAAACCCCAAACAAATATACAGCGAACAAATTATACACTGGATATAAAACAAAACACTAAAAATTCTACTTACATTTAATCTTCAAGAAGTGATGAAATTAAATTATGCTCCAAAATCCTCAATATTTACAATTACAGTTGGAGTTTTGGTTATAGTGGCAGCCCCCTTGCCTACTGCCATAGCATGAATCTTTGGAATCAAAAGATAATTTTAAAGTAATATGCACAATTTCTTCACACTCTTTTGGAGATAAGAATTATTATAAATGGGCCAAAAAAATTAACTTTTCATATTGACTTTCTTGTTTCAGGGATGATCTCATGTCAGTGCATACGAGATTCATTCGAGAAAATAATCTTTCCACCGAAGCTGTTGACGAGGGGATTACAGTACACATTGTTAAAAGTTTCATAAAGTTTGGATATAGTAACCAGTTCTTTGATGACTTTTTCTAACAACATTTGAAAGTCATTAGGACTCATCTTTCTGTCTAAAGCTTTTTTAGCCTCTTTTTTATTTTCATACAAAAAGGTTTTTGGCTGTTTTTTTTTTTTTTTTTTATATCAAAAGACATTTTTGAAAACAATTTCTTTTTTAAAATAGTCTTTCTCATTTTGAACAGCTAACTTGTCTATAAATGCTTTTGACACGCAAACAGAATCTTTAAAAATGTTTTTTCTTTCTTCCCCATAATGAGACACCAAAACTGATAAATAGGGCTCAAAATCAATTTCGTCAATTGTTAATGCATTTAAATTTCCATTGCTGAAAATATCAAATCCTTTTAAAGTAGTGCTACTGGGAGACAATTCGAAAGACAAATTTATTTCATTTTTGAAAACATTCAAAAATTTCTGTACAAAATTCTCCTTAAACTCAATAAGTATATTTTCTGTGGATTTTTGTTTTCATCGCATTCGCATACTTAATGAGGTACATTCGGTTACTATATTTAATAATATATCGTATTTTTGGAAATTATTCCCTTTTTCCAAATTTGCACAATAATCCTCTACTTCTTTTACTTTAGTATTAAGTAAACTAAAAGTAATATCTGGAGATAGGAGCCATAAATTTAAAATATCAACTTTTAACAAAACATCTGCTAAGAACAGAATAGTCAACATAATATTGGGATCTAGGAGTTGCTCACTCAAACCTTTCAGTTCTGGTTCTCTGGTTTCAATGAAAAGGGAATCTA
Source organism: Salticus scenicus (assembly GCA_963930645.1). NCBI lineage: Eukaryota > Metazoa > Arthropoda > Arachnida > Araneae > Salticidae > Salticus > Salticus scenicus. Next base: position 414,998,921 of record OZ005648.1, read on the forward strand.
AGGTATCTATAAGCTCTTCATACCAAGTTGCAATCCTCTGACATGCACGACCGACCATGGGATAGCCAGCGAGTTCTTGATAACCGTATATACATTTTGTTGAATTTCTTTAAAAACTTCAAATTTTTTTGGGCTGTAATGGAATACTTTCCATAGTGAAACTAATGACGCGTCTACTGATTTCAATTCAGTATATTTTTTCAACAAATGCACAAAAACTAGAGCCAGTTTATGATTCCTGCAGTTTATATATATACAATGGGGAGAAATATGTCTTAATCTACGCTGTACTCCAGAATGCTCCCCACTCATTACATTTGTCTCATCTAGAGCTATCTAGGCAATTAGATAATTTGATGTTTTTAGCTACTGATATTTTTTCTATGGCACTTGTTATTGACTCTGCTTTACTGCTACTTAAATTCACGAGTCCCAGGTATTTTTCTTTTACAATGTCATACCCAGGCAGTCTGTACCTGACAATTAAACCTAATTGTATCCTTTGGGACTCATCTGTACACTTATTGGCCATTAAGGCAAAAAATTCTACACATGATAATTCTACTAGTAATTTCTGTTCCCATACTTGCCAACCAATTTTAATAAAAAAAGGAAAGACTTTCGTTGAAAAACCAGAAGATTTCATAAGAAAAGTTTTTTTTTTTTTTTTCAATACAGTTTTAACAACACAGTTTTACAATTTTAATATTTAGAAGCAATCTATAAAAACCTTTTATTATAGATTGATTATACTAAATATATAAAAGTTTTAAATGAAGTTACTCCTCTTCAACATATAAATATCTACAAAACAAAATCTGTAAGAAATTTATTTAACAATTGACAAAAAACTTAGTTAAGTTAAAGTATAATTAATTTTTTAAATAAATAGAATATATTTTTGTGTATGAACATTAATCATACATATTAAAAAAAAAGTAGCAGTAGCTAATTATCAGTTTCAAATGTGCATAAAACCAACTGAGTATCATTTTTCTTAAATTTATTTGGAAAAAATTTTCCTACCTGAAAAAATTATTCTTCATTTTTTCCCCATGTTTACACATTTGGTATAAATATGACATACAAAAACTTAATTTAATTGAGGAAAAAAACAGATTCATTAAATTCAGAAATATAGATCTAAAAATAATTACATGCGTGAGAAATATTGAGCACTTCCATTGCTTTATTGTTTCTAGAATTGATCATTGATCACAATCTGGGGAGGGGGGGGGGGATGTACAAAAATAATTACAGAGTAAGAAATATTAAACTTTTTCAACTCTACTCCTAGAATCTAATGAAGGAAGTTTAAAATTAATATTATCATTTATGTTGCAGATGGATAAAGATTAGGAAACAAAAGACATTTGTTGACACTGCAGAACATTTGATTGCTGATCACTAGTTGGAGATAAATGAAAGGGGAGGGAGGGGAGGGGAGGGCAAAAAATAATTTCATTCAAAATAATCTCATTTCAAAAAATAATTCTATTTCTTTACATGTTCTAGAATCTCATAAAGCAAGTTTGAAAATTAGGAGTTTTCGTAGAACATTTGGGTTTTCTTTTTAAAACGGACGATATCCACGACTTTTTTAAAAACTGAAGATTTCATCATCTGTCCGGAAGACCGGAAAATACATTAAAAAACCGGAAGTCTTCCGGGAAAACCGGAAAAGTTGTCAAGTATTCGTTCCAAATAAAGTGAAATGGAACTTAGAAGACTTCATTCTTGCCATAAGTTTGCAAATGCTTTTTTATTTCATTATCATCTAAGTTTTCCTCCAAAAATCTGACAAGAGATTCAAAATTTTCTGAAATAGTTTCCATTGTTTTTTTACCATAAAGTACAAAATTTGAATAAACTTACTTATCAGTTTTGTATTAAAATTGATTTTTGCTGTATTTCCAGCCTCGGCATTTTCACAGATGTTCTTGAAAATTACTTCTTTTGTTCTGGATTGTTGTGTGATAACACACGTTCTATGTTTTTTGCTGTTTTCATGTTTCTGTAAAGTAGGATGATGTCCTTTTTTAATATCGACTCCAATATTCTCCCATGGCTTATCCACATCACTATTATTCATAAATGAACATATCTTGCATAGAAAGCATTTGCTGAATGACTATAAAAAAGCCAATTATATGTTTTTTCATAACTGGCAACATATTTTTGATTTATTAAAGGCTGATTACTTACATTTTGCAGAAGTTAATTCCATACTTGAATTATCGTTTGTTGTGTCAGTATTATCCTCACAAGTTTCCCTAGATTCACTCTCGCTAATATTTTTCTCCTCAAGAGAAGAAACATTTTCACAAATAGCATCGCTTACATCGAATTTACGATCTTTCGCCACTTCAGTTTCGGATTCATATGGATTTTCCGTGTCTGCAGAAGCACAAGTATCTGCATTACTACTGCAGGGATTTGTTGAATTTTGGGGAGCAAGATCATTTATGCTACCGTTAGCAGATTGAATAAGACTGTTTGCTTCGGAATCGTATGCATATTCCGTGTTCGTAAGAGCACAAGTATCTGCATTACTACTGCAAGAATCTGATAAATTTTTCGGAGCAATTTGATTTATGTTATTTGCCGATTGAAAAAGACTTAATATTTTGACCACTACCTTTCAAAGGGCGAATTTTTTTTACATAATAAGCAGAGTTTCTAGAGGTACCTCCAGTAGCTGGACACCCACGTTTCATATTTTAATATTCTTACGTGTATTTTTCAATAATCACGCAAGCTCGAGAAACTGAAATTATTCTTAATTAAAAAGTAATATTCTCTATTACTCTTTCAAAAACAAACCATCTGTCTGTGAACATAACAAATGCATACTTGCCAACCAATTTTAATAAAAAAAGGGAAGATTTTTGTCGAAAAACCAGAAGATTTCATAAAAAGGGATTTTTTTTTTTTTTTTTTACATGTTTATTACGTCAAATAGAAAAAAAAAAAAAAAACAGTTTTACAATTTTAATATTTAGAAGCAATCTAAAAAAACGCTTTACTATAGATTGATTATACTAAATATATAAAAGTTTTAAATGAAGTTATTCCTCTTCAACTAAACAGAATCTAAGAAATTTATTTAACAATAGACAAAAAACTTAGTTAAGTTAAAGTATAACTAATTTTTTAAATAAATAGAACATGACTTTTGTGTATGTACATTAATCATACATATAAAAAAAAAAGTAGCAGTAGCTAATTATCAGTTTCAAACATGCATAAAACCAACTAAGTATTAATTTTCTTAAATTCATTTGGAACAAATTTTCCTACCTGAAAAAATTATTCTTAATTTTTTTCCCCATGTTTACACATTTGGTATAAATATGACATACAAATATTTAATTGAATTGAGGAAAAGTAAACAGATTCATTAAATTCAGCAATAAAGATCTAAAAATAATTACATACATAAAAAATATTGAGCACTTCCATTGCTTTTATTGTTTCTAGAATTGATCATTGATCCCAATCCGGGGAAAGGAGGAGGGGGGGGGGATACAAAATAATTACAGAGTAACAAATATTAAACTCTTTCAACTCTACTTCTAGAATCTAATGAAAGAAGTTTAAAATTAATATTATCATTTATATTGCAGATGGGTAAAGGTTACGAAACAAAAGACTTCTGCAGAACATTTGATTGCTGATCACTAGTTGGAAATAAATGAAAGGGGGGGGGGGGGGGGGGGTTGTAAAAATTATATCAGCAAGAAATATTTAACAATTCTATTTCTTTACATGTTCTAGAATCTCATAAAGCAAGTTTGAAATGAATATTGACATTTATGTTATGGATGGAAAAAGATTGGGAATCAGGAGTTTACGTAGAACGTTTGGGTTTTCTTTTTAAAACGAACGATATCCACGACTTTTTTAAAAACGGAAGATTTCATCATCTGTCCGGAAGACTGGAAAATACATTAAAAAACCGGAAGTCTTCCGGGAAAACCGGAAAAGTTGGCAAGTATGCAAATGTAACATCATAAGCTGAAAGTGATAAAGACCAAAAAGGTCAGTCTTTCATCTTATTTAAGCAGACAACAACAGTGGAAAACTGTATTTAAATTTTTAAGTTTAAAGGTTTCAATAAAATTGATTTGACCAGTGTGAAATGTTTTGAAACGTTATTAGGTTAAAAGCCCGAGAAAATGACTGCGGATATTTTTGAAAGTAAAATAATTAGGAGGGGCAGGAACTTGGCCTGCATACACTGCCACAGGCAGTGGGGGCCTGGACCAATTATTCCACTGATGAGAGAAATTTTTTTGTATTTTATATTTATGTTTTTCTCTTACGATAATAAAGAGAATCATTCAGAGTATCGAACATAAATGCATGCACACAGCGCACAATGGTCTGCACTGCTGAAGGCAGTGCGGAACCAGTGTGACATTTTTCTTCAATCAGATTTTTTTTTTTTTTTTTTTTCTCTTCTACACAAGATAAAACTTAATGCAATTTTGAGAATTCATTAATTATAGTAATTCATTTAAAAATAGTGACCAGCGAAGTGGGTGTAGCCTGCTAGTAAAGTATAAATTTCTAAAGCATTTCTAAGAATTTTTAATTTGAAAATGTTAAGTTTTAGGAAAATTATCAAACTATTCTATTTGCAAGAAGTTAAAGATCAAATACAAAATGATTTTTAGAGAGAGAAGATAATACACACAAATATTCTCATACAATAACTCAAAAACAAAAAGTAAAATTAGAAACTTACTTTATCTATTTTTTCTAAATCTTCTCTAAGTTGTTCTTGAAGTTGCTTTAACTTACTTAAAGGTAGGGTTTCTAATTCTGATATCCTAGTTAGTGTATGAAGAAAAGGTCCACCAGTTAAAGTATCTAATTCTTTTTGTAAATTATTTGCTTTCGCTAAAGCCTAAAAAAAAAAAGTAGTATAAAATGCAAATAAAAATCATTAAGCATTAAGATAAGCAAGCAGCAGTACATTAATAATGCAAACTAAAGATTTTTTTTTCTTTTTTTATTTCAGAAAAAAAAAATGTATTGTTTTTTCTTTTTAAATGCTCCTTTTTTAATAAAAAACAGAAATTTATATTTAAATATATCTCTCTTGCTGGAAATAAGGAGTAAATATAACAAGCAAATATTCTTGCTCAGAAACACGATTATATTGTATATAAAACATAACACAAGCAATTAAAATATTCACAAATAAAAAAATAAATTTGTATATTATTGGGTGAGTGCAAAGTTCTACCCGTTTTTATTACCCATAAAGAAGAGCAAATAAAAGCAAAATGAACAGTACCTATTATTGTGCACTAGCAGGCTACGCCCGCTTCGCTGGTCACTATTTTTAAATGAATCACAATAATTAATGAATTCTCAAAATTGCATTAATTTGTATCATGTGATAAAAAAAGAGAAAAAAAATTCTGATCGGGAAAAATGTCGCACCGGGTCCCCACTGCCTTCGGCAGCGTAGACCCGTGCGCTGCGCGCACGTATTCCTTCACTATCCTTATGACTTCTCAAAATTCAATGTTATCACTCATAAACTTTCATTCTCAAGAAAAGGAATTAAAAAATATATCATTTAGCATCGGGTAAAAACTCACACCGGGACGCCACTGCCTTCGGCAGCGCAGACCCATGCGCGCTGCGCGCGCACGCTTGAGGATATACGTGCGCTGTACACGCATATTCCTTCTCAACTCAAACTTTTATTATTATTAAAAAAAAAAAAAAAAAAAAAAAAAAAAATGTTTTATCATCGGGTAAAAACTCGCACCGGGTCCCAAACCCATGCGCGCTGCGCGCCTATTCCTTCCCCACCGTTCCAGCCCCTCCTAATTAACTTGCATATACCAATTTTGAACGGTCTCACTCAATTAGCTGATATGCAAAAGAAAACCTGATCAGGACACTTTAAATTGTAAATCAGGTGAAATCTCGAATTCCACTTTCGATAATGTAAAAGAACTTTAAAATATCTTTCGAATGATGTATTAGAAATAATTTAATCATAATTAGAATATGAAATATTGAAATTTAAAAATATTACAGCGCCATCTGGCGGTAGAAATTTCTGTAATCTATTGTTCCATTCCAGTTACTTATTCTTACTCAATTAGCTGAGATGCAAAAGAAAACCTGATCAGGAAACTTTAAATTGTAAATCAGGTGAAATCTCGAATTCCACTTTCGATAATGTAAAAGAACTTTAAAATATCTTTCGAATGATGTATTAGAAATAATTTAATCATAATTAGAATATGAAATACTGAAATTTAAAAATATTACAGCGCCATCTGGTGGTAGAAATTTCTGTAATCTATTGTTCCATTCCAGATCAACAAAGCTTACAAATGATGTATTACTCATGAAATTATTTTAATTAGTAGATGAGATACAAAAGAAAACCTAATCAGGACACCTCAAAACGTGTAAATCGGGTGAAATCTCGAATTCCATTTTTCGATAATGTAAAAGTACTTTAAAATGTGTATCAACTAAAATAAGCTTTCAAATGATGTATTACTTATGAACTTTTTTAATTAATAACTGAGATAAAAAAAAAAAAAAAATGATTCAGGACACCTCAAAACGTGTAAATCTGGTGAAAACTTTCGATAATTCAAAAGAACTTTAAAATATCTTTCGAATGATGTATTAAAATTAATTTAATCATAATTAGAAATTGAAATATTGAAATTTTAAAATATTACAGCGCCATCTGGCGGTACAAATTTCTGTATTCCACTGTTCGATTCCAAATCAAAAAAGCTTTCTATTGATGTATTACTTATGAAATTATTTTAATTAGTAGCTGAGATACAAAAGAAAACTGATTCAGGACACCTCAAAACGTGTAAATCTGGTGAAAACTTTCGATAATTTAAAAGAACTTTAAAATATCTTTCGAATGATGTATTAAAAATAATTTAATCATAATTAGAAATTGAAATATTGAAATTTTAAAATATTACAGTGCCATCTGGCGGTACAAATTTCTGTATTCCACTGTTCGATTCCTAATCACAAAAGCTTTCTAATGATGTACTACTTACGAAATTATTTTAATTAGTAGCTGAGATACAAAAGAAAACTAATTCAGGAGACCTCAAAACGTGTAAATCTGGTGAAAACTGTCGATAATATAAAAGAACTTTAAAATATCTTTCGAATGATGCATTAAAAATAATTTAATCATAATTAGAAATTGAAATATTGAAATTTGAAAATATTACAGCGCCATCTGGCGGTACAAATTTCTGTAATCCACTGTTCGATTCCAAATCAAAAAAGCTTTCTAATGATGTATTACTTATAAAATTACTTTAATTAGTAGCTGAGATACAAAAGAAAACCTATTCAGGACACCTCAAAACGTGTAAATCGGGTGAAATCTCGAATTCCATTTTCGATAATGTAAAAGTACTTTAAAATGTGTATCAACTAAAATAAGCTTTCAAATGATGTATTACTTATGAACTTTTTTAAATTAATAACTGAGATAAAAAAAAAAAAAAAAAAAAAAAAAAAAAACTGATTCAGGACGCCTCAAAACGTGTAAATCTGGTGAAAACTTTCGACAATTCAAAAGAACTTTAAAATATCTTTCGAATGATGTATTAAAATTAATTTAATCATAATTAGAAATTGAAATTTTGAAATTTTAAAATATTACAGCGCCATCTGGCGGTAAAAATTTCTGTATTCCACTGTTCGATTCCAAATCTAAAAAAGCTTTCTAATGATGCATTACTCATGAAATTATTTTAATTAGTAGCTGAGATACAAAAGAAAACTGATTCAGGAGACCTCAAAGCGTGTAAATCTGGTGAAAATTTTCGATAATTTAAAAGATCTACTGTTCAATTCCAAATCAACAAAGCTTTCAAATAATGTGTTACTTATGAAATTATTTTAATTAGTAGCTGTGATACAAAAGAAAACCTAATCAGGACATTCTAAAACATGTAAATCACGTGAAATCTTTAATTCCATTATCTACGGTAGTTTTATTAATGGAAGTAAAAAGAAAAATAAATATTTTTTATTTCGCCAAAACCTATATATATATATATATACCACGGTAGTCGGGTAATGGAAGTAAAGAAAAAGTATTTTTTAGTTCCTTCAAATGTATTTTGTTGCTATGGAAACTCCTATCGTCTATTGAAAGATAGATTACGTGTTAGAATAAGATTTAATTAGCAATTAAAATGTAACTGCTTTGTTTATTAATGAAATTTGATGAAATTTTAACTGCAGGTTGGTTTTGTGCTGAATAGGTTGTATATTAAGTGTTGTGTACTAAAAAGAAAATTTGAAGCACTTTGAAATTTGTAATTTTTAACCCCAGTTAAAGATCATGTGACATTAATGACTTGCACATGTTTTTTTTGCCGTTAGAGACAGCCGTTTAAATCGTCTGCTGAATGCTGATAGAATCCTCTTTTTAAGCAATAAGGATTTTTGGTCAATTTCGCGATCGATATGGGTCAGCATTTTAATTAATATCTCCGAAACTAATTAAGATTTTTAAATTCTGTTTCGAGGAAAACATCGGAAAGGCTCCAGAGCATCCGTATGTCAATTCTTGTACTTCTGCGTTCAATAGGGGCTGAACGTATAAAAGAACAGACAGACAGACAGACAGACAGACAGACAGACAGACAGACAGACAGACAGACAGACAAACCTTTCCATTTATTATTATAGATAATCTCTATTGCTATCTATGACCTCTTGCCTTACCTTTGGCGGCTAAGTTCGCAATTTTTTTTTTTTTTTTTCCCCATCATGAGCGTTGCAAACATATTTTTTTTAAACTTCTGAAGTCTTGTATGTTTATTTAGAAACTTTAATTTGCATGCAAACGTATCCAAGTGTTATTTTTTTCTCATTTTTTAAAAAGTAAAATAACTCCAAATAAAAAAATGCAGCGTTGTTTACATTCTTTAAACTCCAAAACGTTAACTGCTATCCGCAAGCGGCCATGACTTTCGCAATCTTGCTTATGCAACTCTGTTTTTGCGATCACAACTCTTTCCTAAATTTTAAATTATCTTTTTAATTTTAAAATCATTAAATAGCGTAATAAATCCATAATAGTACTTGCGTACTTAACTTTAATAGCTATCGTTCCCCCTGCTTTCTTGTTGCATATCAGTTAATAGCAGTGCAATTAACTGCGTTTTTAACTGCTAGCGAATCTTCTAGACCAGGGTTCGCGCTAGAGCGCGGGATCGCGCAATATTAAAATAAATCCCACTTAAAAAAATTTCATATGCGCGATTTTCCCGCACTTATTTTCCCGCGATTTTCCGCGATCTTTTTTTTTTTTTTTTTTTTTATCTAATTCACTGAACTCCGCGAATTTATTTTTTCCGTTTTTAAAAAAATAGCGGATATCGTTCGTTAAAAAATAAATAAATAAATAAAAATGGAACAATGGGCGATCAAATATTCTACAAAAGCTTCCGATTCCTAATCTTTTTCCATCCACAACATAAATGTCATTATCCATTTCAAACTTGCTTTATGAGATTCTAGAACCTGTAAAGAAATACAATTGTTAAATATTTCTTGCTCATGTAATTATTTTTTGCCCACCTCCCACTTTATTTATCTCCGTCAGCAATGAAATGTTCTGCAGAAGTCTTGTTTCCCAATCTTTACCCATCTGCAACATAAATTATAGTTATAATATTCATTTTAAACTTGCTTTATTAGATTCTAGAAGTAGAATTGAAAGAGTTTAATATTTCTTACTCTGTAATTATTTTTTTTTAATTCCCCCCCTCCCCCTTTCCCATCTCCGGAATACGGATTGTGGTCAATGATCAATTCTAGAAACAATAAAGCACTAGAAGTGCTCAATATTTCTGACATACGTAATTATTTTTAGACCTTTAGTGCTGAACTTAATGAATCTATTTATTTTTTATCAATTAAATTAAATCTTTATGGGGTGTCATATCTATACCAAATTTGTAAACATGGGGGAAATGAAGAATAGATTTTTCAGGTAAGAAATTTTTTTCCAAATCAATTTAAGAAAATTAATACTCGGTTTTATTCACGTTTGGAACTAATAATTAGCTACTGCTACTTTTATATGAATGATTAATGTACATACATAAAAATCATATTCTATATTTGTGTGAAAAATTTGTTTTACTCTTGGTGTGAAATTTCAATAAGATTTCATGTGGATATAAAATTTATTCAGGTATATTGAAGATTTTTTTTTTACGCTAATGAAAAAATCCTGAAAATGCTTAATGTAGATAAAAACTATATATATAAATGTTTATGTCATCAGTTTATTGAAAGTGACGTTATTAATATTCAACTAATCATCCAATCAATCATATTAGCGAAAAATTTTCAGCTAATTTCTAATTTCAGCAATCACCTGTCTGTAATTTGCATATTTCTTGAAAATACTTTTTTTTTCTGTAAAATGTAATTACTGACTTAAATTTCAAAAATCTCACTTAAATTTTCAAAATCCCACTTAAATTTTTTGTTAGAGTGGGAGAATCCCACTCATTTTTTTTCCTTAGTGCGAACCCTGTAGACTCTTCGCTTCGTGATTTGTTTATCACATGTTCGTGTCTGTTATTCCGAATACGCTCTCTTTTTTGTGAGAATTGTGTTATCGCACTTTTTTTTTTTTCGTTATTTAAATTATGCCTAAAACTAGAAACAGTTACACAATTGCTAAAAAGCTTGAAATTATACAATGGCATAAACATAATGGTGCTAATCTACACAAGACGGCAGCGGCATATTCGATTGAACGAAAAACTTTGCGAGAATGGCTGAATAAAGAATATTTCTTAAAAAAAAAAAAATGATTTCAGTGCTTTGAAGGTTAAAAGAAAACTTGGTTGTGGACGTAAGCCTCTTTCAGAAGAACTAGATGAAGAATTACAGAACAGGCTTGCAAAATAGCAGCTCGCTTAGGGTTTGAAACATTTAAAGCATCGGACAGATACATTTTTAATTGGAAGTAGCGATATGAAATATCCATGAGGAAAGGCACGAATGAAAGCCAAAAAACTCCGGAAGAACTACAGGAATTGGTTACTTCTTTTTTCAACATAATAACAAAGTTGCGTATAGAAAACAATTACACAATGTATAACGTTGCCAATATGGATCAAACTATGTGTAGATTTGATAATCCATCAAATAGAACTAACGAAAAAATAGGGGAAGCTACAGTTCGTATTGCCAATACAAGTCATACGAGGTTGGGTTTTACGGTCGCATTATCAGCTAGAGCAAACGGCATGAAATTTTCCACATTTTGCATATTTAAGGAAGTGTCTGGTCGTATTCCACCAAAAGTCTGGGCTAAGTTGAGAATTCCTGAAAATATCAGAGTTACTGCAACTAAAAGTGGATGGATGATAACGGAAAAAATGCAAGAGTGGATTTCGAGGATATGGGGGCCTAATACAGATGATGTTCGGCGGATGCTGATCCTTGATCGGGCTCCAATTCATAAAACTTCTGAAACTAGGAATGCATTATCAAAAGTGGATACCGATTTGCTTTTGATTCCGCCAGGTTGTGCAATGATTTTACAACCGGCAGATGTTTGCTGGAATAGGCCGTTTAAAGCAAAACTTAATAAATTATGGTGCAATGCTTTTCGCAATATTGAAAAAAACGAAGGGGAATTTTAAAGAGCCAACACGACAGGATGTCTTACTTTAGATGTCGGAAGCGTGGGAAAGTGTTTCAGAGGATATTATTATGACATCATTTAAGCATTGTGGTTTTTCAACAGCCTTGGATGGTTCTGAGAATGGCGAGCTTCACGATAACTTATGCCGCGCAATGAAACCTTCCGCTGATGAACTTAACGATGAACTTTTAGAACTTATTTTCGATAACGAAGATTTTGATGGATTTTCCCCGATTGTGATGATTAATTTTTGTAAGTTTTTTATAAAATTTTAAATTGATTAATAAAAATTGTTTATTATTAATAAAATTTAATAGATAATAATCAGTATTATTGATACAATTTAGTAACCATTAATATATATTATAAAATTAATAAAATATATACTTTTAGAAAAAGATTGTGAAACTTCCGATTACCCCCCCCCCCCTTCAGAAGTCGTCGTACTTTTCTAGAAACTTCCGATTATAACCCCTCCCCCATTTTGGACAAATTTCCCCTTGAAAAAAAAAAAAAAAAAAAAAAAAAGGGGGGGGGGGGGGGGGGTTACTATCGGAATTTTACGGTATATAAAAAAATAAATAATAAAATGTTCTTTAAAATTTCTGAAGTTCAATTAACTTTAAATTAAACTTTTATTTTATCTTTGTGATTAATTTCATTTTGATTTTAAGGGAAAATCTGTAATAATAGTCTAGCATCAGGTCCAATAAATCGGTAAGCCTGACATGCAATCAGGTATAGGTCTAGTTGATTAAATTTTTTCTCATGTAAGTTTGGTTCAGGTTGACTGATTTATTTTTCTTACGGGTCAGATTGAATTTTGGGGCTGGGTTGTTCGATTTATTTTTCTTGTGAGTCAGGTTCGGATTAGGTTGACTAAATTTTATTCTGCGGGTTTGGTTTAAGTTTCCAATCAGTCAGGTCAACTTCAGAACATATTTCAAAAAATTTAATCATAAAAAACAGAAATTTGATATAATTAAAAACATACTAAATATTCCTATGATTAAATATACATGCACACAAATTATTATATACATATTGCAGAAAAGCAATAAACAAAGAAAAATTATATATATATAAACTAAAAGCATATTTTTGTACTCTTGAAGTACATAACACACATAAATGGTTAACAATTATTAATCTATTTTTCAGATTTTTAACTTAGTGTGTCACTTCCATTTAAAAAAAAATTATTTTATTTTATAACTTTAAAAAGATTTGCATGATTTTCAGATGAATCATTAAATTTAGTTTAGTTTTCGGATATGAAAAAATCAAGGTCGGGTCAGTGAAAAAAAGAAAAAAAATAATTTGTTGATTTGATTCTAATCTAAATTCATTTTATCAATGCTGCTGGGAGATGAACATTCCATAAGAATTCACACCCTATGCAAAATTAATGGTTGAAAGATGATTTGACTAGTTTTTGGTGTTTCGTACAAGGAAAGGTACTGGCAGTTATAAAACACAAAAGCACATTTTTTAATAGTAAAAGCTTTTTGTATGTTTCTGTTAAGAAAAAATAATATGTATTACATGTATTTTTAAATATTCAATACTTCATATTTTCTAAAATATAACTACTAAGAAACCCTATTTTTATCTGTAAAAATTTAATTTTTCCCAGAAAAAAAAAAGGGAAAAAACTGTTTTTTTTCACTGCCTCAAAAATTTTCGGAAATTTTACATCTCTAGGTGGGATAAAACCTCCCAACGAAAGCCCAGTAACTTTTGGCGAGTGATGACAGCAGCATGTGGCCTGGCATTATTGTGATAAAGGATAATACTGCGACGATTGATGAGACCTGGCCGCTTTGCTACCAAATTTGAATGCAGTCTAACTGTAGGTAGTAGAAAGCAGCATTCATGGTTTGGTTGAGTGGCAGGACCTCCCAGAGAATTATACCCTGCATATCCCACCACACACTCAATAACATCTTCTTGGGGTGAAGTTCAGCTTTCAAAGTCAATGCAGGCGGATTAGAAGGGTGACAATACAATCCTACGGCACTTTACGTTATGGTTCATAACCTACTTCTCATCTCCTGTCACAATTCGTGTCAGGAATGTGTCATTTTTGTACCGGAAAAGGGGAAAAGCAAGGAAACACAGGTTGCGATTCGGTCATCCCGTTGATTAGCTGTCAGGTTATGTGGAACCCAACAATCCAACTTTTTTTAAAAACCCAACTTAACCAGCCATCTCTCGACTGTTGTCCGGTGTACCATGAAGGTCTCCAATAATTCTTACACGGTTGTTCTTTATGGTGTGATCAATATCATCGTCTCCAACATGTGATGGCTGTTCACTCCTAGCCTGATCTTGGCAGCTTCTGTCTCCTTCCCAAAATTTACGAAACCATCGACGACATGTGCTTTCATTTATTATATCTTCCCCATAAACTTGACAAACACTGTAACATGCTGTAGCTGCCATACTCTTTTTATCGATTTCATATAACAAACAATGTCTTGTATGCTCCTTCTCACTTTCCATGTTAACCCTCTGATATATATATATATATATTTAGATGATTATCTTTGTGAGACACGATGCATTTATATACGAGGAATCCATACATTTGATTAGCAGACAATTTGCATCATTACAATGCCATGTGTAACGTCAATTTCATTGCAAATATGCATATCCAAAACAGGTAGAACTTTCACATTCACCCAGTACATACTATAGGATTGAAAAACAAACTCAAAAAATGCACTTATGATGAAGCCAAGGTATAATCTATAAGTAAATAAAACAGTACTGCAGACAAGACAAATATTTAATTTATTCCAGAGCATTATGAATATACACCCCTTTATTTATAGTAAAAATTTTCTCCAATATGTAATTACAATTAAATATGAAAAATACCTTTTAAAAAATGTGCGGGAAAAAAAAAAAAAAAAGCTGGTACTAACAATAGGTTTCTCAGAAAGGGAAATTTGAATGCCACTATTTTTACACAGTAATTTTAGACTTGATTAGTCATCACTATCCATTGTTATCTAAAAATATTATATAAAAATAGTGATCTATACATATAATAAAATATGTGTGTGTGTGTGTGTGTTAGTGTGTATGTATGTCCAGAGCTTTCTAGGAAAACGGCTGATCACAGAGCTACACAGATTTGCAAGGTTTGTAATAACCTCTCCAGATGCACCTCGAAGCCAGATTTTCAAATTTTTGATTAGTTTTCTTTTAATTAGAAGGTTTTTGTTATTATTATTGAAATTGGATTTTGCTATAGTGTTTCTGTGTCACACTAAAAAACAAGGCATTTCCATTTTGAAGTAAATGTGAGCTTTGCCAGTTAAAGTGTCAAGTTGTTAATGCAGGGTGAAACTACCTAGCTCGCAAAAACTATGAAAACTGTTCCTTACATGCAGATAGAGGACATTTATTAATGATATATCATGTGACTACCTATATTAAGTGACATTTATAGACTTTGTGATACATTATAAGGCAAATTAAACATTCAAAATGAGAAATTTCTGTAAAAACAGAGTAATTTAACATGAAATTCAAAAACAGCAAAATTTTCAAAAACCCTGAATTCAGGGGTAGCCCATGAAAAGTTTCACCCCTGTTAATGTGATGGTCGTGAGTTTGATACTTGGTGGCAGATGATATGCGTTACTTCTCACAGAAAACTTGTGATACTGGAATTGAAAGTGTATTTAACCCAGTAGGCGACAAAGCTCCCGCTGCTTTTCTCTACAATAAGTAGGATAAAAATTATATATTTTTAATTTTTTTACATTGAACGTTAAAATGCCTAGCTTCGCTGGTAATTTTTTCAAAAAGTTTGTAATGCAAATTGTATTTTTATTATTATTATTATTAAAACAAAATTGTCTGTTTCTCTACTGCATAAGAAAAGAAAATCGCTAGAAATAACTTATTATTCAAGTGCAGGGGTTTAAATGTTGGATATAAATGAAAAAAATTCTCGTTTCTTAAATTATAACAAACAGGGGTCAAGAAAATTAATTTAAAAGAGTTATGCAGTTTATCAACATCTATTCTACCTCCATTAGGTGCCAAGTCTCCCATTTTGGAACTATATAATACCTTTTAACAAAATAATTTTTTTTTTTTTAAATTATTTAAACTATATATGATTAAGGATGCATTTTGTAACCCAACGCGTATGAAAATGCAAAATTTTTCAGTGAGATTCATATTGCAGCGTTCAATGGGTTAAGGAACTTAATAAGTACAGGTATTTTCTTTGGCAGTTCAATAAAAGACTATCCGAATAAAGCCTGTGAGTAAAACAAATATAAGTGAGATATTGAACGATTCTACTTCTTTATAAGTTCTAGAATCTAAGTTAAAAAAAAAAAAATTGACATTTATGTTGCTGATAGGAAAGAAAAATGGAAATCTCAAGAATTGTTTGATAGCCGATCGTTAACTTGGGAGGGGGGGGTGAGTGAGTGAGAAATATTGAACAGTTCTAGAATTTTATTAAGAGTGTTTAAAATGAATGAATATTGATATGTGGATTGAAATGTTGGCATGGAATATTGTGGATGGAAAATGATTGAAAATCGCTACCTTTCCTGCCAAAATCTGGAGATTTGGAATTGCTGCATAATGCTGATTTGGAAATAATATGCACACTTAAAAAAAAAAAAAAAAAAAAAAAAAAAATCTGCGACGTATGTCGTGCATCTTGCATTTTCTGCTATGGGGCCTGACGTTGATAAGTACTCAAATTGAAGTACCCGGAAAAGATCTTTTCTACAGGCAGTGTTAACCTGAAGTCGATGCAGCGCAGGCAGAAAAAGACCTGCCGTAGGCAGCAGGTACCCAAAGCAAGGTTTAAAACAATTTCAATGTAGGTATTATTATTATTATTTTTTTTTTTAGTTTTTATTTATAATGTGATATAACAAATAGTGATTCAATTCTTTTGAAAAATCATTTAAAGATAGTGACCAGCAAAGCTGGCGTAGCCTGGTAGTACTAAATAAATTGAAATGTTGGCATGTCTGTACTGTAGAAAACATAAAAGCAACATTGTTCATTTTTTTTTTTTTTTTTTTAAAGGCAGTTATTTGTTTTTGATTCTCATTGAGAGAACTCTCTTGATCCCCCCATTAAAGGGCAAAATTAACGGTCGCCACCGGCCACGTGGCGACTAAATAAAAAAAGATGGCGATTAAAAATTATGCATCGATCGCCACTAAAGTTTCCACTTTTTATGATCATTAAAATAATCTAAAAATCGAGCGACGATAGGCAATCGAAGCCTTGTGATTTCCAATCTTTTTGCATCCATGACCTAAATGTCAATGTTCATTTTAAACTTCCTTTATTATATTCTACAACCTATAAAGAAGTAGAATTGTTTAATATGTCTCACTCATATAATTTTTTGCCCTCCCCCTCCCTTTCCCTCCCCCTAACGATCTGTGATCACACAGCTTATAGAAAGCTTTATAATTTCTAATTCTCCATTTGCTGCAAAAATATAAATATATATTTTAAACTTACTTTATTAGATTCTAGAATCTGTAAAGAAGTAGAATTGTTTAATATCTCTTACTCATAATTCTTGTCATCCCCCCCCCCCTCCTCCAACGATTAGCAATCACATGCTCCACTGAAGTCTTGTGGTTTACAATTTTTCCCTATCCATAACATAAATGTAAATATCATTTTAAACTTTCTTGATTAGATTCTAGAACATATAAAGAAGAATATAGATGTATCCTCCCCCCCCCCCCACACACACACATGTGAGCTCCATTTCCACAAGCAGTTAATGATCAAATGTCCTGCAAAGCACAATCTTTTTCCATTAATATCTCCATAGTATTTAGTGTATATTTAACCCATTTAAGATAGTTGACAAATGTGTGTATCAAAATTTGATTTGACTTAAATGTGTATTTTTCAAAAATTTTTGTATTTGCTTTCTTTTGTGTAGAAATCTTCCTTTTCCCTTCCCATTTTAAAGTAGAAATCTCCCTATTTTTAAAGCTACAAATTTGGCAGCTAAGTTTCCATATCTATACTTTTTAAGAGGAAGTATTTTAACGCTATTGAAATAAAATCATTTAAAGAAGTGTGTCTTTAGAAATAAGAAAAAATAAACTGTTAACTGTATTTACACATGACCATGTAAAAGGTTGTGATGATGATGAATCAGCTGATTCATTTACTAGAAAATATCAATGTGAACTGTGAATGATAACAGCTTATTTCACTTAAATAAATTGAAAAAAAAAGTACTACTGAATTATCTGAAAGATAATAACTTTTGCTGTTATTATTACAGCCCTAAGCAGATTTTAATTTAGGATGTGCAATTTAGGATTTTTAAAAAGAGCGTAATTACAAATTACAATTTCAGTGTCCCTGTGTTAATTTTATTATTATATGTATTTCTTATTTTCATATTTTTCTTGTGGTAATTATACCGCAAAATGGTGACAATGCTTTTTGCAGGTGAAAAGTGGCCACTAACTTAAAAAAGTGGCTACTAATGAAACTGACAGTACCGGCCACTGGCCACTAATGAATTTTCCCAGTTTTGCCCTTTACCCCCCATCCCTTTTTTTCCTGTGACTGCAGATGTTTCGCAACACACATAATTTACTTCTGGATAATTGAGCATGTACTTGATATATGCAGTAAAAATTTAAATAAGTGTGTTTTATGTGTTCATCTACCAATTTAACATTCTTGAACCACCAAATTTTTATTGCAAGTTGAAAACTCTATATACCATGTGTTACAATTTTAGATGAAAATGCGAAGCTATAATATTGTTAGAAAAGCAAAAAAATTTGAAAAAAAAAAAAGTTAAAAATACAAATTCCATCACAAGGCAAATAGAAAATTAAATAATTCACTTTTTACTGCAAACATGGCTGTTAGAACAGCGTGAACTCACTCAAAAATGATTAACTGAATGAATAAATGTTCTTTATTACTACACCAAATTATCTACAGCACCAGGGGTTGATCTAGGTTTAAGTTTTGGGGCTCATTTTTGTGAAAAACAAAGTACAGTACGAAGCCGAAAATCCAGACAATTTTGGCAGCGTTAATCATCATCATACGCTTTTTTTTTTTTAAGTATAAATATATCTAAATAAAGAATCGATAAAGTATTTTACTTCTTAGTAATCTTCAAAACTGGCATTTGCAATGTCTGAAAGAGGAGGGAGAAGAAGATTATAATAATAGTAACAATTCTTAAACATTTATCTAATTGAGAACTAAATTCTATACAGGGTTCCCACTCTTAAAAAAGAAAAAAATTCAAGGACTTTTCAAGGCCTATTTGAAAATTTTCAAGGACGATAGGGGAAAATCACAGAACACTAGGCATTTACACAAAACTTTAGTAAGTACTTTCATTATTATTATTTTTTTTATAATTAGAATAACTTTGCCTGTTTTCGTAATACATTTTTGATGGATTCACCAAATTAACTTTTACAAGAGTCAAAAAATGATTAGTTCAGGATTTGGAATTGGGATCATTATGATTATTCCAAAGTTTTTAGGTTTTGATTCCTGGTCTGGTCACTTTCTGCTCAAAATTAATGACCAGTCCATCAAACAGGTATGAGATTAGCAAAAACGACAAATAAGTTGAAACTATATGCAAAAGCAAGACAATGAAATAAGAATTTTATGACAAAATCATTATATTAGACAACGGCGTGCAATAAAGAGGGAGATAGTTTAGCTTTGATAGAGTTTGCGCTAAGCCCTATCTGTTGAAGTGAAAAATTCAAGGATTTTCAAGGACTTTGCATGAAATTCAAGTACTTTCAAGGGCTCTTGAAAAAGAAAATGAAATTCAAGTACTTCTTAAGGACTTTCAAGGACCGTGGGAACCCTGCTATATTCTATTTCAATTATGCTCACACTTTTAATTAAAAAACCTAAAATAAAATAAAATAGAATAAAAAATCACGGAAATGTTTTTAAAATGACATGTTTTTTTTTTATTTACTTTTATTGTAACTTGTACTAATTTTTGTATGCAAATATTTCAATAAATCTGTTTTGTTTTTCAAGTTTAATTTTATTTATTGTTAAAGTTGATAAAAAAAATATTGCAGAATATATTTTAAAATCTAAAATATTTTTTACTTGAATTTGCATATCATCCAAGTACTTAAATCAAAATATTATATATTTTAGGCATGATCAAAAATCTGAAAATTACGAATCGCTGCAGTCCTGACGATTCTGGATTTTCGGCTTCATACTGTATTTGTAAAAAAATCTGGTGTGAAACAACCACAACACTTCCATTACCTACTATTACACATATTATATATGCATTTTTTGGAGATAATGTGATCAGAAGACATAAAAGTGACATAAAGAAGTACAAACCTAAAAATTTTTCGGTTAGAGAAACTTTATACACATGTAAAGACATAAAAACGAATCTTAAAAAATAAGAAAAAAAATAAATGGTAGAGTTTATTTTTTGAAACACCAATTTCCGAGATATAAAACTGACCTATTTAAGCAGGATGGCAGTTAAGTTTCCTCTAATAACCACATAATAGATGAGAAAAGAATGGGTTTATATAACAATTTTCAAGAAAACCGTTAGAGCTGTTTTTGAGATACCAACTTTTACCAAAACTCAATAATTGACCGTAAAACAATTACATACAAAAGAATAGTTTAAAATGAGTTAATTTGGCGAGTTTTTTTTTTTTTTTTTAAATGTTTCTTCATTTTATTCAATAGGTATTTTTAATTTAATTATACATAAGAAAAAAGTTGAATCTTTGTATTTAATACTTAAAAAAAATGAAAGCTAAATTTAATAAATCTTACCAAAATGTTCAAAACATGTAGAGTTAAAGAATACTTTTTTAAATCCATGTAAAAAAGTTTATGTAAAAATAAAACCAGAATTAAGTGTATTATGTCGAGCTATTTGAAATATAGATATAAATATTTGCATTTACTTTCTTTAATAAAAATGGTATTTCAATTTTAAAATAAAATTCAATTTTTTAAAAATCTAAGATGTAAGCGATTATAATCAAATGATTTTTTTTTAAATATTTTATTTGAATCGTTGACACTCTGCATAGTAACAAATTATTGTAAGTGTAGTTATTTCCAGATAATTTTAGTTAAAATTAAAAACAGAAAACAATCTTGAACAAAGCTCATTTAATAACACTTCTCTATAGGTTTCGGCAGTTACAGCAACGATCGCATGTGTTCTGGTATGACCAAAAGAGAATGTTTTAGCAATATGCAAGTCAGGAAACATTCTGGTAAACGTCCAGCGTGGTCAGACACAGCTAGAGGAATGTTATGCTCGAATAAAAAATCTTGCAAAGTTTCAGTATTTATAACACCATTTTCCTCAAGCTCTGATGGATAAAATTGTTTATTAACTGCTGCTGCAATTGAGCTTTGGTTAACTCAATATGTTTCAGACCGGAAACATGTCGCCGACAATAATTTTTGCCCCCATGAGCGATTGAAAATTCCATATTGCAGACCGAACATAGAGCATAACTTTCTTTTCAAGGAACTAAACATGGTCTTTTTTGAATACTTTTGTTTTCACATAATTTCCGTAACAAACTATGGAAATTCTGTAGTAGTTGGAGGGTATGAGATACCTATCAATTTTCTTGAACCAACCAACTATATCATTCGAAAAGAGTGTTAATATAGCAAGTTTGAAGACAATCGTTTGAGCCGTTTTAGAGATATGGACTTACGATTTTTCAATTTTCACCAAAATTTGGAAAATTTGTCTGTACACCAGACCTGTTTAAGATTCTTCCAGATAAGACCTGTTTAAGATCTTGTTCAAATTTCAACGCGCTCAACTATTCAGATTTTTTTTTTTTTTTTTTTTTTTTTTTTATCCGGCAACTGATGTTTTCTGATCATGCCGGTTAATCGAGCTTTTACTGTATTTTATAAATCAGGTGAAAACTTGATATCGAAAATTTTGACCAAATACAATATCTCCATTACTTATGATAGTTGCGCAGTAGAAATGAAAAATCTGGTAATTCATCGCATTGAGATTTCAGCAATACTGTAAGTTAACAGAAATACTAAAGTAGAAGACTAATATCTCTGTTTAATTACCAATCAAAAAGCTTTCTAAATAATTTTGGCACAACCAGAGACTCATGGGACTGATTTATATACCTAAAGTTTATATTTTTAATGACCTCATATTGATATTTAAAATGTAAACTTACTTTTTAAAAATAATTCTTAACATGGGCGTTTACTTAAAAAAAAAAGAAAATCTCTCTCTAAGTAGAGGATCAACTTATACAAGAGCATTTACGGTAATATTGCTAAGCGAATTTACTTTAAAAACTCAAGTGATATGATTTTGTGGTCAAGGACAATAATATACTTGTGAGCCTAAGCCTTTGTAAAATGCCTTATGTTTAGGTCTTTCTAAAGGATCCTAGACCATATTTCCAAAAGTTTGCGGAGGGGAAAAAAAAAACACTGAAAACTTCAAATGACAAGGCCGACAAACGTGACACAGGTTCAAACCCATCACCTTCCGTCTACCAGCTTTAAGAACAGTATGACACTAACACTAATAGGGATTAAGTGTTATTACATTTGAAAGTGTTTTTTAACAGAAATCTAACAAGTGTTATCACATTATTATGTTTGTGATCAGCCCACAGCATCAAGAAATAAATTTGTTTTGGCTCATCTAACATGTACAATATTCCAGATCTTATATCATTATTAAGGGAGGGGGCACTAATTATAGAATGAAAATAGTTCTGTCAGATTTATGCTTTTTTTCCCACCCTTCCCTCATCACATATTACTTGATTAGTCCTCAAGTAAATATAAAAGATTATTGTCTTTTACATTTTTTTACCAAATCATTTTTCCTGTAGTACGTCTTTATTTTAGTAGTGCATGAAAAGCAGACGATTTTTTATGTTTTTCAACTTTGTTGCTAAGCTGTTACATGTTTCAGATTTATTATTGTTCCAAACGTAAGCTTGGTTAAAGTTGCAGCTAATTTTAACCTGATGAATTTTTCAGTTTATTGCTCTTCTAATAAGCAATATAGCAAATGGTAATGTAGAAAACAAAAATATTTTCACAGGAAAGTGATTGAAAAACATTTATGTTAAAATTAGTACTATAAAAATTTAGAGTAGTACTGAATATGATTTTTCGTGTTATGTAATTCTATCAAAATAGCTGAACATGCCTAGGTCTTATAAAATTCCATTGGCAATTTTCATCAATTTGTTCTTGCAAAAAAGACATTTTTCTTCTTAAATAATCATAAAAATCACCTCATCTCTTTGTTGTTCCGCTAATCTTTCTCTTCTAGATGCTTCTTCAGCCTCCCTTTTCCACACTTCATAATTATTATATACCTAAAAACATAATTATATTTTCATTTCAAATAAAATTTAAAATACACTTTTTTTTCTAAAATAGCTTTTACAACTATTTTGAAGGAAGGTGAAAATAAAACTTAATGGGACGTTAAAGGCAAGATTAGAATAAGTAAAATTCAAAATCTAATTTTTGTTTCCCCACCATACTTAGTGCTGACTCTAGGCTAATTTGGCAGGGTGCTCAAAATCCATTTTAGCACCACTTTCAAATCCATTTTAGCACCCTGCTGCTTTTTTTCAACCCATTTTAGCTCCAAGTAGTTTTTTCTAACATTTTAAATGTTCAGAGGCTTCTAGATACTTTTCTTTTTGATTTTTCAACTTTCTAGAAATAGTTCTACAGTATTCCTGGAAGAACAAATGCATATAGCCTATATATATACACGTAAAATTAGTATTTTACTTTTGTCATGTACAAAAATCGCAACATAGAAGACCACAAATCATGAAATAATGCCCTTTTTGAAAACAGGTTGCCCTTTTTATTGAATTCCCCCTGGCAGCCCTTTTATTCTAGAGTCAGCACTAATACTATAGTTATGGGCCACTCAGCTAATTGTGAAAATTTACAGACTGTTTTTAGACATTTCTACTCATTTTGAGGTGTGAAGAATCAGAAAATAACAAAATTAATATGGTGCCAATCAAGTAGGGTGTCTGTTAGTTTTTTAGTTTGTTAATCTGTCTACAGACCTTTACTATTAACTATATATGCCCTACAATATAATATACCATTAACTAAAGGTCTGCAAGGAGATGACATTGAACATGAGAACCTTAAATCCCACCTTGAAAATTTTAACAAAAACATAAGTCCCCTATACTTATAGCATGATTGGGGAACTAAAAATACTGGAGAGCTTATTTCTTCATCCAGAAATTCCCCCCATACCCCCAGGAATAAATTTAATATACAAAAATATACTTACAGATCTACCTGGTAACGAACTTTCATCCCAAGACATTTTTAATCTACTGGAAGAAAATTCATCTCGTATCCTCTGGATATCAGAAATATTCGAAGATCCTAAAGAATTAAAACCACTCATTGACTGAACTAGAGATTGCTGTGTTCCCATTCTATTTGAAGGTGACATATTTTGAGGGGCAGTGAAGTCGTATAAACTAGAACCAGGATAATGAAACTTTGAATTTGTGAAAGACCCAGAATGCCCATAGAAAGCAGCCGCTGCCTGTAAACAAATAAGTAAATGCTATCAAAGTATGAAAATATATTAAAAAAAAAAAAAAAGACACATAAAAATTTAAAGTATCAAATTAAAAGGATTCATTCATTTATTTTTAAAGAAAAGCATACTAATTTAATTTTAAGTTTAATATATACCTTACATAAGCTTTTCATCGTTTTGGCTGATTAATTTCATTCGCAATCACGACCATCCTCAGAGCCATGACAATCGTTTACGTCCTTCTGTTTATAGTTCGGCGGTTTGCTGTGGCTGTTATTTCGCTTCACTTCAGATTCCTCCAAGATGTGTTGCCATGCAGTAGGGATGATGGAATTTCATCATCCCAATTTGTTTTTTCTTCTCATCAGAATGGCTTAATTTTTGCGAATGCAACTCTAGCAGGGATGGAACAGCGTGATCACCACTTTGGAGCACTTAAAATACCATTTTGGAGCAGCTAAATATCAATTTTGGAGCATATCGGAGCAGAATAATTATGGATTTGGAGCATATCGGAGCAGAATATTTATGGATTTGGAGCATATTGGAGCAAAATAATTATGGATTTGGAGCATATCGGGCAAAATAGTTATGGATTTGGAGCAAATTTACTATCAGTCTGGAGCACATTGTCAGAATAATCTGAGTTCTTGTTTTTTGAAAAATTAAAAATTCTGCAAAAAATTTTAACTATTTTTCCACTTAGTTAATACATAAAAATGAACATCTCAACATCATATGTAAAATAAAATACATTTTGAAAATGTTCAGCAGAAATGGGCGAGGGAAATTTCTTAAACTTGTACCACGATATATACAAAAGAAAAGCTAAATTGTAGGTAAGCATCGAATTTTCAGTTACTATTAGGTGTACTGAATATTCCTTATTCAGTAATAATCGAATATTTAGTGCATACCTATTCAAATGAAACTTAATTACAAGAACAAGAAAATTGATGTGAAAATGATTTGAATGCTCTAACTCCAAATTTATACAAAAATTGTATTTTTTTTTAACCAAATCTTAATTTTTAGGATAATAGTAAAATAAATGTATGGGTAATTTTAATCATTTAGATATTAGAGAAAGTAATAAAACTGAATTTATGATAAACTAATCCTTGTTATTAAGGATGGAAAAGGATTGAAATCGTACGACATTAACCCTTTATATCCCAAATTACCTTATTTTTGGAAAAATAGTTTGAAAGTTTATTATATTTCTTTATGCATGAGAAACATCTCATATTAAATTTAGCTTAAATTATAGCTTAACTATAGGGAAAGCTTAAACTATAGAGACTCTGAAGTTCCAATGAAATTCTGTAGTAAATTTACGCTATATTCATATTGAGAAATTTTTTTGATGGGACTTTGAAGTCCCAGTGGAATACAAAGCGTTAAATTTAATTTTAGTGCAAACTGACAGTGATGCACTTTTCTGAAACTTTTTTCTTTTCTTTTTTTTTTAAATAATCTGGTGTGTCACTCACACGACTTTCTCTTACCCTGAAATTTAATACTATAAATACAGGTTGGAGATTAAGAGATAAGATAACGAGTACTGTTATGTAAACCTATGTTAAACAATTCATATTAGGCTTCGGAAGAGTTTTATATGATAATTAGTTCTGTGTGAGGGGGGCTACCGCCCCCCTCAACCCCCGTTTCATTAATGCATCTACATTTATATAGAATTTAATTCGGTTATTAAAAAATATTTCTCTTTTTGAAAAATAATTTATTAAAATTATTATTTAAAAAAATTATCTTTTATGATAAGGCAGACGATTTCCATATTAGAGAAGTACTTTAACACCAAATATCCAAAAAAAAGTCCATTTTATTCTCAATATTAAAAAAAAAAAAAAAAAAAAAAAAAAAAAAGAGTACGATTTTTTTTCTAAGTTTTTTTTTTTCGTTAAAAGTAAAAAAAATCGATAACTTTGTTTTAAATTATCGCAGATCGATGGTTCAACCATTCGTTTTAAAGGTATTTTCGAGCTCTTTTGAAAGATACCCATCATGAAAATTTACTCCCCTCGAGGGGGGACTTCCCCCCCAGGGGGGGAGGCGAGGCTCCTACATACACAAAAAAATTTTCCCAGTTAACTGTCTCTATTACAAAAAATATATATTTGTTTCATTTGGTTTAGTGCAGTCTATAGACATTAAACTCTATTTTCCTGCAATTTCCCCCATAGACGTAATGTATTAGAATTCTCTTGATTGTCCTTGTACACGAACCATTCACTTGATCTTAACGAAAAGCTTACTGTAGCATCCCTATATGATACACATTTAGAATACGAAGTTTGAACTTTCTGCCATAATTTGTTTTTGAGATATGCTGATAACAGACAGACACACAGACATACACACAGACCATTTGCTAAAAACATGATTTTCGTATTCAGGGGACCTCAAAACGTGTAAATATAACAAAATCTCGCGTTCGAAAATTTGAGCCAAAAACAATACTTTCTCTACCTTATGGGTAAGAGAAAGTAAAAAAGGAGTTTATCATGTGTGTGTGGTGGTGGAGGGGGGGGGGGGGGGAATAAATAAATAAAAAAATTATAACTGCATTAAAATATTACACACATATATACATTTTGACATAGAATAAATACTGCATTTAAAAAATAAATAACAAAATATTCTAAATGAATAAATAATCTCACATAAAACAAAATTCTTGTACTTTTGTAATATTTTTGAAATTATGTAAAAACTGTTTTTATAACTTTATTACAATTCAGACTTGTACTTACAAGTATTTTAAGTTGATTTGCAAAATATGCGTTAATTTTGCGGCCGATAGCCGAAATATTGAATAGTTTCCCAATAAATGGTAAAATGTTTAGGTTTAATATAAATTTATTAATTAAATACGCCATTTTTATCATAAATCGACAAAATTCGCGATATTTTTTACCGCCGATTGCCGAAATACGTAATTATTTCGCTGTAAATAATTGCTAACATATACTATAATTTTGTTACTCATTGAAAAAAATTATACTTTTTTCATAGCTGATTTCCGAAATTCGCGATATTTTTGCTGGAATTTTCCGTTTTCCAAAATTTTACGTTTAATTACCATTAATTAATTAAATATACTATTTTTCCTTGTTAATCGGAAGAATTCACGATATTTTTACAGCCGATCGCCGAAATATATAATTATTTCGTTGCAAATTTTAAAAAATTACGTTTACCGCGAATAATTGCTAATACATACCATAATTTTGTTACTGATTGAAAAAATTCATACTTTTTTCATTGCTGATTTCCGAAATTCGCGATATTTTTGAGGCAATTTAGTAATAAATAGTCAAAATTTTACGTTTAATTACCATTAATTAATTAAATATGCTATTTTCCTTCGTTAATCGGCAGAATTCACGATATTTTAACGGCCGATTACCGAAATACGTAATTATTTCGCTGCAAATTTATAAAATCTACGTTTAATAGCAAACAATTGCTAATATACACCATAATTTTGTCACTAATTGATAAAATTCACGCTTATTTTAAAAGCTGATCGCTAAAATTCGCAATATTTTTGCGGTCAATTATATCGAAAACGGGGTCAATTATTAACGAAATATGCAATTATCTGGCTGGTAATCGGTGAAATTTGTGTCCTATTCAAAGCTACATCCCCAAATACTAAACAACTTTGCCGTTAATCGATGAAATTCACACTTTTTTCAAAGCTGAACCCAGAAATATGTGAAAATTTTGCAGATGAATTCAAAAAAGCCGGATTATTTCACAGCTAATTGTCAAAAATGTACGTTTCGCCGGAACTCTCCTAATCGATAAAAAATTGCGCTTTTTTTTTTTTTCCCCCCCAAAGCGGATTCCTAAAATATGTTATTATTGTGCGGCTCTTTGCCGAAACACGCTATTATTTAGCTACTAATATATGAAAATCGCGTTCTTTTGAAAGCTGAATCTCAAATACTCAACAATTTTGTCGCTAATCAGTGAAATTTGCGCTTTTTTTTTTCAAAGCAGAATCTCGAAATAAGGTATAATTTTGTAGATTTCGGAAATACGGGATCGTTTACCCACAAAAATCAAAACTTACATTTTATATCCTATTCTTTGGCTGCTAATCGACAATTTTTTTTAAGCTAATTTCTGTAATTCGCGATATTTTTGTAGCTGATAACAAAAAATATGCAATCATTTCGCCGCTAATTAGCAAAATTTATGTTTAATCACGATTAATTGCTGAAATAGGCTTTATTTCGATACTAATCTATGAAATTCTTCCTTTTTTCAAACATGATTAGAAATACGGAATTATTTTATAATTTATTGCTAATTTTTAAAATTCCGTAGCAAAATTCTTTTTTTTTTATTATTATTTGATTACTGAAATATGCCATGTTTTTGCGGCTGATTTATAAAATACGTAATTTTCTCGTGCGACTTTTGTGATGAATTTATTTTAAATCCGTCGATTTTTGTGAGAGTCCCGTTTTCAAATCCGAAAATTTCTTAAATTTACCCATGCACTAAATAAACTTAGCTATCGCGTATTCTGTTATCCCAGCAAAAAGCACAGAAAGTTTTCTTTTTTTCCCAACGGTAGATACTTGGCCCGTTAAAGTTCGGAGTTTTCCACGATTTTCTCCGAAACTTACGCGAATACGGACTAAAACACTTAAGAAAATTCCCCACCTCCTCCGTTAAAGGTCTGATTTTACAGTGATTTTCTCTGAAACTCGCATGATTATGGCGTAAGACCCTTCAGAAAGTCTCTTACGGAGAACATTTTTTCCTGGCCTAGAATTTTTGCGTTATCAATCCGCCTTAAATTTCAATAGCTTTGAATCCATTATTTATTTAGATAAATAATCGAAATAAACATTTTTTTTCCCCCTCAGAAAGTTTTATTTTTTAACGACTTTTTACTCATTAAGATAACTGTATTGTTTAAATAAAAATGAAAATACTGCATAATCATAGCTTTCAGTTTCTTTCTTCCCCCCTTAAAGCACACTCTTAGCAATGTAAACAAATACTTGTTCCGAGTTAGTAATATTTATTTGGATTACGCAATGCCCTGCACTGGAATTTTTTCTTCTTAACGATTTATTTATGAGTAGTTCTTCCGACAGATTATAAAAGTAATTAGATTTGATTTTTTTTTTTTTCCCAACAGATGTTGAAGCGATTTCATAGATAAAAAATAAAATTCAATGAATCATGTTTCATGCGGCAACTGTTTGTAATGAAAAATTTGATAAGGATCGGACCGCGATTTCCGCCGTGTGATGTGTGAAAGAGAAAAAAAAAAAAAAAAGAAAAAGAAAAATAGGATTTGTAGTAAGAGTTTTTGAAATATAAGAAATAAGGAAATATATAAGCTCAGTACACCCTGCTTAAAACGAAATCGCATCGATGTTTTGACGCAAAAACGGAGTTCAAAACCTCGGTTTCGGCGCGAAAATAAAATATCGAAAGCCATCATTTGGCACAAAAAAATTTTAAGCATTTTGGCGCAGGCGGGCGCAATTTTACGGCAAAACGACTTTTTTGGAGCAGGTTTGCGCAGAGGTACCGAATTTGCGCAGCTGTTCCATCCCTGGATAATAGTAAAATAAATGTATGGGTAATTTTAATCATTTAGATATTAGAGAAAGTAATAAAACTGAATTTATGATAAACTAATCCTTGTTATTAAGGATGGAAAAGGATTGAAATCGTACGACATTAACCCTTTATATCCCAAATTACCTTATTTTTGGAAAAATAGTTTGAAAGTTTATTATATTTCTTTATGCATGAGAAACATCTCATATTAAATTTAGCTTAAATTATAGCTTAACTATAGGGAAAGCTTAAACTATAGAGACTCTGAAGTTCCAATGAAATTCTGTAGTAAATTTACGCTATATTCATATTGAGAAATTTTTTTGATGGGACTTTGAAGTCCCAGTGGAATACAAAGCGTTAAATTTAATTTTAGTGCAAACTGACAGTGATGCACTTTTCTGAAACTTTTTTCTTTTCTTTTTTTTTTAAATAATCTGGTGTGTCACTCACACGACTTTCTCTTACCCTGAAATTTAATACTATAAATACAGGTTGGAGATTAAGAGATAAGATAACGAGTACTGTTATGTAAACCTATGTTAAACAATTCATATTAGGCTTCGGAAGAGTTTTATATGATAATTAGTTCTGTGTGAGGGGGGCTACCGCCCCCCTCAACCCCCGTTTCATTAATGCATCTACATTTATATAGAATTTAATTCGGTTATTAAAAAATATTTCTCTTTTTGAAAAATAATTTATTAAAATTATTATTTAAAAAAATTATCTTTTATGATAAGGCAGACGATTTCCATATTAGAGAAGTACTTTAACACCAAATATCCAAAAAAAAGTCCATTTTATTCTCAATATTAAAAAAAAAAAAAAAAAAAAAAAAAAGAGTACGATTTTTTTTCTAAGTTTTTTTTTTTCGTTAAAAGTAAAAAAAATCGATAACTTTGTTTTAAATTATCGCAGATCGATGGTTCAACCATTCGTTTTAAAGGTATTTTCGAGCTCTTTTGAAAGATACCCATCATGAAAATTTACTCCCCTCGAGGGGGGACTTCCCCCCCAGGGGGGGAGGCGAGGCTCCTACATACACAAAAAAATTTTCCCAGTTAACTGTCTCTATTACAAAAAATATATATTTGTTTCATTTGGTTTAGTGCAGTCTATAGACATTAAACTCTATTTTCCTGCAATTTCCCCCATAGACGTAATGTATTAGAATTCTCTTGATTGTCCTTGTACACGAACCATTCACTTGATCTTAACGAAAAGCTTACTGTAGCATCCCTATATGATACACATTTAGAATACGAAGTTTGAACTTTCTGCCATAATTTGTTTTTGAGATATGCTGATAACAGACAGACACACAGACATACACACAGACCATTTGCTAAAAACATGATTTTCGTATTCAGGGGACCTCAAAACGTGTAAATATAACAAAATCTCGCGTTCGAAAATTTGAGCCAAAAACAATACTTTCTCTACCTTATGGGTAAGAGAAAGTAAAAAAGGAGTTTATCATGTGTGTGTGGTGGTGGAGGGGGGGGGGGGGGAATAAATAAATAAAAAAATTATAACTGCATTAAAATATTACACACATATATACATTTTGACATAGAATAAATACTGCATTTAAAAAATAAATAACAAAATATTCTAAATGAATAAATAATCTCACATAAAACAAAATTCTTGTACTTTTGTAATATTTTTGAAATTATGTAAAAACTGTTTTTATAACTTTATTACAATTCAGACTTGTACTTACAAGTATTTTAAGTTGATTTGCAAAATATGCGTTAATTTTGCGGCCGATAGCCGAAATATTGAATAGTTTCCCAATAAATGGTAAAATGTTTAGGTTTAATATAAATTTATTAATTAAATACGCCATTTTTATCATAAATCGACAAAATTCGCGATATTTTTTACCGCCGATTGCCGAAATACGTAATTATTTCGCTGTAAATAATTGCTAACATATACTATAATTTTGTTACTCATTGAAAAAAATTATACTTTTTTCATAGCTGATTTCCGAAATTCGCGATATTTTTGCTGGAATTTTCCGTTTTCCAAAATTTTACGTTTAATTACCATTAATTAATTAAATATACTATTTTTCCTTGTTAATCGGAAGAATTCACGATATTTTTACAGCCGATCGCCGAAATATATAATTATTTCGTTGCAAATTTTAAAAAATTACGTTTACCGCGAATAATTGCTAATACATACCATAATTTTGTTACTGATTGAAAAAATTCATACTTTTTTCATTGCTGATTTCCGAAATTCGCGATATTTTTGAGGCAATTTAGTAATAAATAGTCAAAATTTTACGTTTAATTACCATTAATTAATTAAATATGCTATTTTCCTTCGTTAATCGGCAGAATTCACGATATTTTAACGGCCGATTACCGAAATACGTAATTATTTCGCTGCAAATTTATAAAATCTACGTTTAATAGCAAACAATTGCTAATATACACCATAATTTTGTCACTAATTGATAAAATTCACGCTTATTTTAAAAGCTGATCGCTAAAATTCGCAATATTTTTGCGGTCAATTATATCGAAAACGGGGTCAATTATTAACGAAATATGCAATTATCTGGCTGGTAATCGGTGAAATTTGTGTCCTATTCAAAGCTACATCCCCAAATACTAAACAACTTTGCCGTTAATCGATGAAATTCACACTTTTTTCAAAGCTGAACCCAGAAATATGTGAAAATTTTGCAGATGAATTCAAAAAAGCCGGATTATTTCACAGCTAATTGTCAAAAATGTACGTTTCGCCGGAACTCTCCTAATCGATAAAAAATTGCGCTTTTTTTTTTTTTCCCCCCCAAAGCGGATTCCTAAAATATGTTATTATTGTGCGGCTCTTTGCCGAAACACGCTATTATTTAGCTACTAATATATGAAAATCGCGTTCTTTTGAAAGCTGAATCTCAAATACTCAACAATTTTGTCGCTAATCAGTGAAATTTGCGCTTTTTTTTTTCAAAGCAGAATCTCGAAATAAGGTATAATTTTGTAGATTTCGGAAATACGGGATCGTTTACCCACAAAAATCAAAACTTACATTTTATATCCTATTCTTTGGCTGCTAATCGACAATTTTTTTTAAGCTAATTTCTGTAATTCGCGATATTTTTGTAGCTGATAACAAAAAATATGCAATCATTTCGCCGCTAATTAGCAAAATTTATGTTTAATCACGATTAATTGCTGAAATAGGCTTTATTTCGATACTAATCTATGAAATTCTTCCTTTTTTCAAACATGATTAGAAATACGGAATTATTTTATAATTTATTGCTAATTTTTAAAATTCCGTAGCAAAATTCTTTTTTTTTTATTATTATTTGATTACTGAAATATGCCATGTTTTTGCGGCTGATTTATAAAATACGTAATTTTCTCGTGCGACTTTTGTGATGAATTTATTTTAAATCCGTCGATTTTTGTGAGAGTCCCGTTTTCAAATCCGAAAATTTCTTAAATTTACCCATGCACTAAATAAACTTAGCTATCGCGTATTCTGTTATCCCAGCAAAAAGCACAGAAAGTTTTCTTTTTTTCCCAACGGTAGATACTTGGCCCGTTAAAGTTCGGAGTTTTCCACGATTTTCTCCGAAACTTACGCGAATACGGACTAAAACACTTAAGAAAATTCCCCACCTCCTCCGTTAAAGGTCTGATTTTACAGTGATTTTCTCTGAAACTCGCATGATTATGGCGTAAGACCCTTCAGAAAGTCTCTTACGGAGAACATTTTTTCCTGGCCTAGAATTTTTGCGTTATCAATCCGCCTTAAATTTCAATAGCTTTGAATCCATTATTTATTTAGATAAATAATCGAAATAAACATTTTTTTTCCCCCTCAGAAAGTTTTATTTTTTAACGACTTTTTACTCATTAAGATAACTGTATTGTTTAAATAAAAATGAAAATACTGCATAATCATAGCTTTCAGTTTCTTTCTTCCCCCCTTAAAGCACACTCTTAGCAATGTAAACAAATACTTGTTCCGAGTTAGTAATATTTATTTGGATTACGCAATGCCCTGCACTGGAATTTTTTCTTCTTAACGATTTATTTATGAGTAGTTCTTCCGACAGATTATAAAAGTAATTAGATTTGATTTTTTTTTTTTTCCCAACAGATGTTGAAGCGATTTCATAGATAAAAAATAAAATTCAATGAATCATGTTTCATGCGGCAACTGTTTGTAATGAAAAATTTGATAAGGATCGGACCGCGATTTCCGCCGTGTGATGTGTGAAAGAGAAAAAAAAAAAAAAAAGAAAAAGAAAAATAGGATTTGTAGTAAGAGTTTTTGAAATATAAGAAATAAGGAAATATATAAGCTCAGTACACCCTGCTTAAAACGAAATCGCATCGATGTTTTGACGCAAAAACGGAGTTCAAAACCTCGGTTTCGGCGCGAAAATAAAATATCGAAAGCCATCATTTGGCACAAAAAAATTTTAAGCATTTTGGCGCAGGCGGGCGCAATTTTACGGCAAAACGACTTTTTTGGAGCAGGTTTGCGCAGAGGTACCGAATTTGCGCAGCTGTTCCATCCCTGGATAATAGTAAAATAAATGTATGGGTAATTTTAATCATTTAGATATTAGAGAAAGTAATAAAACTGAATTTATGATAAACTAATCCTTGTTATTAAGGATGGAAAAGGATTGAAATCGTACGACATTAACCCTTTATATCCCAAATTACCTTATTTTTGGAAAAATAGTTTGAAAGTTTATTATATTTCTTTATGCATGAGAAACATCTCATATTAAATTTAGCTTAAATTATAGCTTAACTATAGGGAAAGCTTAAACTATAGAGACTCTGAAGTTCCAATGAAATTCTGTAGTAAATTTACGCTATATTCATATTGAGAAATTTTTTTGATGGGACTTTGAAGTCCCAGTGGAATACAAAGCGTTAAATTTAATTTTAGTGCAAACTGACAGTGATGCACTTTTCTGAAACTTTTTTCTTTTCTTTTTTTTTTAAATAATCTGGTGTGTCACTCACACGACTTTCTCTTACCCTGAAATTTAATACTATAAATACAGGTTGGAGATTAAGAGATAAGATAACGAGTACTGTTATGTAAACCTATGTTAAACAATTCATATTAGGCTTCGGAAGAGTTTTATATGATAATTAGTTCTGTGTGAGGGGGGCTACCGCCCCCCTCAACCCCCGTTTCATTAATGCATCTACATTTATATAGAATTTAATTCGGTTATTAAAAAATATTTCTCTTTTTGAAAAATAATTTATTAAAATTATTATTTAAAAAAATTATCTTTTATGATAAGGCAGACGATTTCCATATTAGAGAAGTACTTTAACACCAAATATCCAAAAAAAAGTCCATTTTATTCTCAATATTAAAAAAAAAAAAAAAAAAAAAAAAAAGAGTACGATTTTTTTTCTAAGTTTTTTTTTTTCGTTAAAAGTAAAAAAAATCGATAACTTTGTTTTAAATTATCGCAGATCGATGGTTCAACCATTCGTTTTAAAGGTATTTTCGAGCTCTTTTGAAAGATACCCATCATGAAAATTTACTCCCCTCGAGGGGGGACTTCCCCCCCAGGGGGGGAGGCGAGGCTCCTACATACACAAAAAAATTTTCCCAGTTAACTGTCTCTATTACAAAAAATATATATTTGTTTCATTTGGTTTAGTGCAGTCTATAGACATTAAACTCTATTTTCCTGCAATTTCCCCCATAGACGTAATGTATTAGAATTCTCTTGATTGTCCTTGTACACGAACCATTCACTTGATCTTAACGAAAAGCTTACTGTAGCATCCCTATATGATACACATTTAGAATACGAAGTTTGAACTTTCTGCCATAATTTGTTTTTGAGATATGCTGATAACAGACAGACACACAGACATACACACAGACCATTTGCTAAAAACATGATTTTCGTATTCAGGGGACCTCAAAACGTGTAAATATAACAAAATCTCGCGTTCGAAAATTTGAGCCAAAAACAATACTTTCTCTACCTTATGGGTAAGAGAAAGTAAAAAAGGAGTTTATCATGTGTGTGTGGTGGTGGAGGGGGGGGGGGGGGGAATAAATAAATAAAAAAATTATAACTGCATTAAAATATTACACACATATATACATTTTGACATAGAATAAATACTGCATTTAAAAAATAAATAACAAAATATTCTAAATGAATAAATAATCTCACATAAAACAAAATTCTTGTACTTTTGTAATATTTTTGAAATTATGTAAAAACTGTTTTTATAACTTTATTACAATTCAGACTTGTACTTACAAGTATTTTAAGTTGATTTGCAAAATATGCGTTAATTTTGCGGCCGATAGCCGAAATATTGAATAGTTTCCCAATAAATGGTAAAATGTTTAGGTTTAATATAAATTTATTAATTAAATACGCCATTTTTATCATAAATCGACAAAATTCGCGATATTTTTTACCGCCGATTGCCGAAATACGTAATTATTTCGCTGTAAATAATTGCTAACATATACTATAATTTTGTTACTCATTGAAAAAAATTATACTTTTTTCATAGCTGATTTCCGAAATTCGCGATATTTTTGCTGGAATTTTCCGTTTTCCAAAATTTTACGTTTAATTACCATTAATTAATTAAATATACTATTTTTCCTTGTTAATCGGAAGAATTCACGATATTTTTACAGCCGATCGCCGAAATATATAATTATTTCGTTGCAAATTTTAAAAAATTACGTTTACCGCGAATAATTGCTAATACATACCATAATTTTGTTACTGATTGAAAAAATTCATACTTTTTTCATTGCTGATTTCCGAAATTCGCGATATTTTTGAGGCAATTTAGTAATAAATAGTCAAAATTTTACGTTTAATTACCATTAATTAATTAAATATGCTATTTTCCTTCGTTAATCGGCAGAATTCACGATATTTTAACGGCCGATTACCGAAATACGTAATTATTTCGCTGCAAATTTATAAAATCTACGTTTAATAGCAAACAATTGCTAATATACACCATAATTTTGTCACTAATTGATAAAATTCACGCTTATTTTAAAAGCTGATCGCTAAAATTCGCAATATTTTTGCGGTCAATTATATCGAAAACGGGGTCAATTATTAACGAAATATGCAATTATCTGGCTGGTAATCGGTGAAATTTGTGTCCTATTCAAAGCTACATCCCCAAATACTAAACAACTTTGCCGTTAATCGATGAAATTCACACTTTTTTCAAAGCTGAACCCAGAAATATGTGAAAATTTTGCAGATGAATTCAAAAAAGCCGGATTATTTCACAGCTAATTGTCAAAAATGTACGTTTCGCCGGAACTCTCCTAATCGATAAAAAATTGCGCTTTTTTTTTTTTTCCCCCCCAAAGCGGATTCCTAAAATATGTTATTATTGTGCGGCTCTTTGCCGAAACACGCTATTATTTAGCTACTAATATATGAAAATCGCGTTCTTTTGAAAGCTGAATCTCAAATACTCAACAATTTTGTCGCTAATCAGTGAAATTTGCGCTTTTTTTTTTCAAAGCAGAATCTCGAAATAAGGTATAATTTTGTAGATTTCGGAAATACGGGATCGTTTACCCACAAAAATCAAAACTTACATTTTATATCCTATTCTTTGGCTGCTAATCGACAATTTTTTTTAAGCTAATTTCTGTAATTCGCGATATTTTTGTAGCTGATAACAAAAAATATGCAATCATTTCGCCGCTAATTAGCAAAATTTATGTTTAATCACGATTAATTGCTGAAATAGGCTTTATTTCGATACTAATCTATGAAATTCTTCCTTTTTTCAAACATGATTAGAAATACGGAATTATTTTATAATTTATTGCTAATTTTTAAAATTCCGTAGCAAAATTCTTTTTTTTTTATTATTATTTGATTACTGAAATATGCCATGTTTTTGCGGCTGATTTATAAAATACGTAATTTTCTCGTGCGACTTTTGTGATGAATTTATTTTAAATCCGTCGATTTTTGTGAGAGTCCCGTTTTCAAATCCGAAAATTTCTTAAATTTACCCATGCACTAAATAAACTTAGCTATCGCGTATTCTGTTATCCCAGCAAAAAGCACAGAAAGTTTTCTTTTTTTCCCAACGGTAGATACTTGGCCCGTTAAAGTTCGGAGTTTTCCACGATTTTCTCCGAAACTTACGCGAATACGGACTAAAACACTTAAGAAAATTCCCCACCTCCTCCGTTAAAGGTCTGATTTTACAGTGATTTTCTCTGAAACTCGCATGATTATGGCGTAAGACCCTTCAGAAAGTCTCTTACGGAGAACATTTTTTCCTGGCCTAGAATTTTTGCGTTATCAATCCGCCTTAAATTTCAATAGCTTTGAATCCATTATTTATTTAGATAAATAATCGAAATAAACATTTTTTTTCCCCCTCAGAAAGTTTTATTTTTTAACGACTTTTTACTCATTAAGATAACTGTATTGTTTAAATAAAAATGAAAATACTGCATAATCATAGCTTTCAGTTTCTTTCTTCCCCCCTTAAAGCACACTCTTAGCAATGTAAACAAATACTTGTTCCGAGTTAGTAATATTTATTTGGATTACGCAATGCCCTGCACTGGAATTTTTTCTTCTTAACGATTTATTTATGAGTAGTTCTTCCGACAGATTATAAAAGTAATTAGATTTGATTTTTTTTTTTTTCCCAACAGATGTTGAAGCGATTTCATAGATAAAAAATAAAATTCAATGAATCATGTTTCATGCGGCAACTGTTTGTAATGAAAAATTTGATAAGGATCGGACCGCGATTTCCGCCGTGTGATGTGTGAAAGAGAAAAAAAAAAAAAAAAGAAAAAGAAAAATAGGATTTGTAGTAAGAGTTTTTGAAATATAAGAAATAAGGAAATATATAAGCTCAGTACACCCTGCTTAAAACGAAATCGCATCGATGTTTTGACGCAAAAACGGAGTTCAAAACCTCGGTTTCGGCGCGAAAATAAAATATCGAAAGCCATCATTTGGCACAAAAAAATTTTAAGCATTTTGGCGCAGGCGGGCGCAATTTTACGGCAAAACGACTTTTTTGGAGCAGGTTTGCGCAGAGGTACCGAATTTGCGCAGCTGTTCCATCCCTGGATAATAGTAAAATAAATGTATGGGTAATTTTAATCATTTAGATATTAGAGAAAGTAATAAAACTGAATTTATGATAAACTAATCCTTGTTATTAAGGATGGAAAAGGATTGAAATCGTACGACATTAACCCTTTATATCCCAAATTACCTTATTTTTGGAAAAATAGTTTGAAAGTTTATTATATTTCTTTATGCATGAGAAACATCTCATATTAAATTTAGCTTAAATTATAGCTTAACTATAGGGAAAGCTTAAACTATAGAGACTCTGAAGTTCCAATGAAATTCTGTAGTAAATTTACGCTATATTCATATTGAGAAATTTTTTTGATGGGACTTTGAAGTCCCAGTGGAATACAAAGCGTTAAATTTAATTTTAGTGCAAACTGACAGTGATGCACTTTTCTGAAACTTTTTTCTTTTCTTTTTTTTTTAAATAATCTGGTGTGTCACTCACACGACTTTCTCTTACCCTGAAATTTAATACTATAAATACAGGTTGGAGATTAAGAGATAAGATAACGAGTACTGTTATGTAAACCTATGTTAAACAATTCATATTAGGCTTCGGAAGAGTTTTATATGATAATTAGTTCTGTGTGAGGGGGGCTACCGCCCCCCTCAACCCCCGTTTCATTAATGCATCTACATTTATATAGAATTTAATTCGGTTATTAAAAAATATTTCTCTTTTTGAAAAATAATTTATTAAAATTATTATTTAAAAAAATTATCTTTTATGATAAGGCAGACGATTTCCATATTAGAGAAGTACTTTAACACCAAATATCCAAAAAAAAGTCCATTTTATTCTCAATATTAAAAAAAAAAAAAAAAAAAAAAAAAAGAGTACGATTTTTTTTCTAAGTTTTTTTTTTTCGTTAAAAGTAAAAAAAATCGATAACTTTGTTTTAAATTATCGCAGATCGATGGTTCAACCATTCGTTTTAAAGGTATTTTCGAGCTCTTTTGAAAGATACCCATCATGAAAATTTACTCCCCTCGAGGGGGGACTTCCCCCCCAGGGGGGGAGGCGAGGCTCCTACATACACAAAAAAATTTTCCCAGTTAACTGTCTCTATTACAAAAAATATATATTTGTTTCATTTGGTTTAGTGCAGTCTATAGACATTAAACTCTATTTTCCTGCAATTTCCCCCATAGACGTAATGTATTAGAATTCTCTTGATTGTCCTTGTACACGAACCATTCACTTGATCTTAACGAAAAGCTTACTGTAGCATCCCTATATGATACACATTTAGAATACGAAGTTTGAACTTTCTGCCATAATTTGTTTTTGAGATATGCTGATAACAGACAGACACACAGACATACACACAGACCATTTGCTAAAAACATGATTTTCGTATTCAGGGGACCTCAAAACGTGTAAATATAACAAAATCTCGCGTTCGAAAATTTGAGCCAAAAACAATACTTTCTCTACCTTATGGGTAAGAGAAAGTAAAAAAGGAGTTTATCATGTGTGTGTGGTGGTGGAGGGGGGGGGGGGAATAAATAAATAAAAAAATTATAACTGCATTAAAATATTACACACATATATACATTTTGACATAGAATAAATACTGCATTTAAAAAATAAATAACAAAATATTCTAAATGAATAAATAATCTCACATAAAACAAAATTCTTGTACTTTTGTAATATTTTTGAAATTATGTAAAAACTGTTTTTATAACTTTATTACAATTCAGACTTGTACTTACAAGTATTTTAAGTTGATTTGCAAAATATGCGTTAATTTTGCGGCCGATAGCCGAAATATTGAATAGTTTCCCAATAAATGGTAAAATGTTTAGGTTTAATATAAATTTATTAATTAAATACGCCATTTTTATCATAAATCGACAAAATTCGCGATATTTTTTACCGCCGATTGCCGAAATACGTAATTATTTCGCTGTAAATAATTGCTAACATATACTATAATTTTGTTACTCATTGAAAAAAATTATACTTTTTTCATAGCTGATTTCCGAAATTCGCGATATTTTTGCTGGAATTTTCCGTTTTCCAAAATTTTACGTTTAATTACCATTAATTAATTAAATATACTATTTTTCCTTGTTAATCGGAAGAATTCACGATATTTTTACAGCCGATCGCCGAAATATATAATTATTTCGTTGCAAATTTTAAAAAATTACGTTTACCGCGAATAATTGCTAATACATACCATAATTTTGTTACTGATTGAAAAAATTCATACTTTTTTCATTGCTGATTTCCGAAATTCGCGATATTTTTGAGGCAATTTAGTAATAAATAGTCAAAATTTTACGTTTAATTACCATTAATTAATTAAATATGCTATTTTCCTTCGTTAATCGGCAGAATTCACGATATTTTAACGGCCGATTACCGAAATACGTAATTATTTCGCTGCAAATTTATAAAATCTACGTTTAATAGCAAACAATTGCTAATATACACCATAATTTTGTCACTAATTGATAAAATTCACGCTTATTTTAAAAGCTGATCGCTAAAATTCGCAATATTTTTGCGGTCAATTATATCGAAAACGGGGTCAATTATTAACGAAATATGCAATTATCTGGCTGGTAATCGGTGAAATTTGTGTCCTATTCAAAGCTACATCCCCAAATACTAAACAACTTTGCCGTTAATCGATGAAATTCACACTTTTTTCAAAGCTGAACCCAGAAATATGTGAAAATTTTGCAGATGAATTCAAAAAAGCCGGATTATTTCACAGCTAATTGTCAAAAATGTACGTTTCGCCGGAACTCTCCTAATCGATAAAAAATTGCGCTTTTTTTTTTTTTTCCCCCCAAAGCGGATTCCTAAAATATGTTATTATTGTGCGGCTCTTTGCCGAAACACGCTATTATTTAGCTACTAATATATGAAAATCGCGTTCTTTTGAAAGCTGAATCTCAAATACTCAACAATTTTGTCGCTAATCAGTGAAATTTGCGCTTTTTTTTTTCAAAGCAGAATCTCGAAATAAGGTATAATTTTGTAGATTTCGGAAATACGGGATCGTTTACCCACAAAAATCAAAACTTACATTTTATATCCTATTCTTTGGCTGCTAATCGACAATTTTTTTTAAGCTAATTTCTGTAATTCGCGATATTTTTGTAGCTGATAACAAAAAATATGCAATCATTTCGCC
Organism: Salticus scenicus; assembly: GCA_963930645.1. NCBI lineage: Eukaryota > Metazoa > Arthropoda > Arachnida > Araneae > Salticidae > Salticus > Salticus scenicus. Next base: position 415,041,181 of record OZ005648.1, read on the forward strand.
GCTAATTAGCAAAATTTATGTTTAATCACGATTAATTGCTGAAATAGGCTTTATTTCGATACTAATCTATGAAATTCTTCCTTTTTTCAAACATGATTAGAAATACGGAATTATTTTATAATTTATTGCTAATTTTTAAAATTCCGTAGCAAAATTCTTTTTTTTTTATTATTATTTGATTACTGAAATATGCCATGTTTTTGCGGCTGATTTATAAAATACGTAATTTTCTCGTGCGACTTTTGTGATGAATTTATTTTAAATCCGTCGATTTTTGTGAGAGTCCCGTTTTCAAATCCGAAAATTTCTTAAATTTACCCATGCACTAAATAAACTTAGCTATCGCGTATTCTGTTATCCCAGCAAAAAGCACAGAAAGTTTTCTTTTTTTCCCAACGGTAGATACTTGGCCCGTTAAAGTTCGGAGTTTTCCACGATTTTCTCCGAAACTTACGCGAATACGGACTAAAACACTTAAGAAAATTCCCCACCTCCTCCGTTAAAGGTCTGATTTTACAGTGATTTTCTCTGAAACTCGCATGATTATGGCGTAAGACCCTTCAGAAAGTCTCTTACGGAGAACATTTTTTCCTGGCCTAGAATTTTTGCGTTATCAATCCGCCTTAAATTTCAATAGCTTTGAATCCATTATTTATTTAGATAAATAATCGAAATAAACATTTTTTTTCCCCCTCAGAAAGTTTTATTTTTTAACGACTTTTTACTCATTAAGATAACTGTATTGTTTAAATAAAAATGAAAATACTGCATAATCATAGCTTTCAGTTTCTTTCTTCCCCCCTTAAAGCACACTCTTAGCAATGTAAACAAATACTTGTTCCGAGTTAGTAATATTTATTTGGATTACGCAATGCCCTGCACTGGAATTTTTTCTTCTTAACGATTTATTTATGAGTAGTTCTTCCGACAGATTATAAAAGTAATTAGATTTGATTTTTTTTTTTTTCCCAACAGATGTTGAAGCGATTTCATAGATAAAAAATAAAATTCAATGAATCATGTTTCATGCGGCAACTGTTTGTAATGAAAAATTTGATAAGGATCGGACCGCGATTTCCGCCGTGTGATGTGTGAAAGAGAAAAAAAAAAAAAAAAAGAAAAAGAAAAATAGGATTTGTAGTAAGAGTTTTTGAAATATAAGAAATAAGGAAATATATAAGCTCAGTACACCCTGCTTAAAACGAAATCGCATCGATGTTTTGACGCAAAAACGGAGTTCAAAACCTCGGTTTCGGCGCGAAAATAAAATATCGAAAGCCATCATTTGGCACAAAAAAATTTTAAGCATTTTGGCGCAGGCGGGCGCAATTTTACGGCAAAACGACTTTTTTGGAGCAGGTTTGCGCAGAGGTACCGAATTTGCGCAGTCTGGCGCAATTGGCGCAGCTGTTCCATCCCTGCTCTAGTACATTTGCAACCACTGAAAATCTTGGTGGTCATTTTGAAGCACAAAATGGTCCATTCTCACCAGATAAAAGCATTTGAATGTTTTGTCAGCTATGCCTGCTATAAAATTGTGTCCTATACATTCTTTTAGCTGCTGCTTTATTTCTGTTTGCAATCCCATAAATCAAATGATCACCATCATTACTGCAGTCTGTTTTTATCAGTGACAGTTCTACAAAATAAGCATCAGTCAGTCTTTTTTTCTTCTTTATGTCACCAAACAGAAATAAATTCAACTAACTGCACATTTGAAGTTATTATTTTTTTTTAATGGAAATTAATTATTACTATAAATTTACTTTAAATCATTACTTCATCATTAATTTGAATACGTATAATTATGTTTTGGAGACAGATTAACAAGAAAAATTTGGAGAAGAAGCTTTTATTTACTGATCGTTACATTTTTCAGTTTTTAATCTTCTCAGATAAAGATAAATAATGACCAATAGATTATTCCGTAATTTTTCCATTAAAAATTTAAGAAACCTATTGTGGGTTACATTACTGAGAAATATGTATAAAATCCAACATTTTTCAAGTTTTTAATCACATTTCATTCTCAAATACTGATATTATTTCGAATGACGACCTCTGAAATTCTGTAAACCATCTGAATACAGTTGCACGAGATGGACTTTTATTTCCAAAAGTTAACTGTAGGCATTGAATGCATTCTTCTTGATAATTTTTTTTCTACCGCTTATTGTCTGCAGATATCTCAAAAATTTCAGAGTAACCCTCGTATACATATCTGAATACAGTGTACAGCAGTATGTTGTTAGCTTCACCTCCCCCAATTCATGTACATTACACAGGATTACGAAATCTGTCATCGCTCACTATTTATTTATGAAAAGCCTTTTCAATGTTTAAACAAATAAATTATAGCTATATGCAAATTTTGTGAATAAGCATTGTTAATGTGTATATTCAACAGCATTGTCTTCTTTAAAGAGAGAGATGATTAAATCATAGTTATAATTCATGCTCTTAATTGCAGTTCCTGTGAATGTACAGCACACACATTATTCTACAAGTTATTCGTAAATAAAATCTTTCAAAATTTCTCTATATAATAAACACAAGTAAATTATTGCTACAATTTGATAATGCAGTCTAATATACTCATGGAATGCACATTAAATATCACAATTGTAAATTTTTCATGAATCTGGAATAATATCTTGAAATATCTTAGTCCCTTCCAAAAGTTAAATTCTAGATCTGCTACTGACACTTGTTATTGTGAAACTACTAACATTTAAGTAAGCATTTAAATTTAAAATGTTCTGTGTAAATGCTTATGATAATGACTATTCTTTAAAATAATAATAAAATAAACTGCTGAAGACGAAGGGGAATAAATACATATATAATCAAAACAAATCATACAGAAGCTTCTTGTCTCTTAAGAGCAGAGATGCCAACTTCTAATGACAAAAAAGCACGAGATTTTTTAACAGAAATCACGAAACTTTTTCCAACAAGAAAGTTTGTAAGAAAAATGAGTAAAATAATGCAAATTTAATTTTAAGTAAAGCTTTATAAGCTTAGGAGGCATTTACAAAGCATCAGTATTAAATTAAATGAATAATATATGTTTCTTGTAGCAAAAAAAAAAAAAAAAAAAACTCAGACATACAGTTGTTTGAAATTTAAGTCAAAATAGACAGATTTGATCATTTTGCTCCTAATATAAAACAATAAGAATCTTAATTATCTTTGTAAAAGAAAAGGTAATAAAGAAATGCAAATATCAGCTATATTCTAATGAAATTTGAATCACTATAAGTTTTCAATAGTTATGGTATTTAAAAAAAAAAAAAATCTTTAGATAATGAGACATTTTTCCTTATGCAAAAATGAAAGTTAACAATTTATTCTTAGCAAAAATTAGTTTCAAAGCATTGTATAGTAATTCACATTCAAACTGAGCTTGATAAATTGCAGGGCAAGATAAATTTAAAATTTCTTTCAAATTTTTTTACCCAATCCCACAAATTTTAAGCATAAATAATGCTGAGAGGGATAGATAAAAATTACATCAGAAAAGCAGGAGAAATGAGTGGAAAATCAGGAGCATAGAAAAACAAGCTAAAAGCAGGAGACTTGGCATGTCTGTAAGAGTATTTCATTATATCTTCTGAAAAATTGACTTCTAGGAATAAGAGAAAAAAAATCTCATGGGAAAAAAAAAACAGCTAGGAAATACTTACTTTATCTACTGAATGCTCAGATTGATTAAGTGATGAAGAGCCTAATTGTAAACTATGAGATAAAGAACCTAAAGGGGATGTTACAGGTGGTGATAAATTATGTAAACCTCTGTCATGTACATCACCACTGCAAGGAATATTCACAGGTGCTGAAGCTAATAAACCTACAAAGAGAGGAGAAGATAAAAAAAAAAAAAAAAAAAAAAAAAAAAAAAAAGCTATTAACAGTGTTACCAAAATGACAAGATACTAAAATACAATTGCTTCAGTAACTTATACCGCAAACCATTTGGTTTACGTATCCATATAAATATATATTTTTTCACTAATAATTGCTAAAGTAGGCAATTCTTTTGTGTCTAATTAACAAAATTTCTGCTTTTATTTGTCTAATTGTTGAATGCAAGAATCCTCTCAGCTCTTTGGCAAAAATTATATTTAACCCTCTGACTGCTCAACTTGCGAGCAGAAATCGCTTAAAAAATTGTGCTTTTTTTCCCCCTTGCATATTTTAAATCTATCTATCTATCTATCTATATATATATATATATATATATATATTTTTTTTTTTTGGTGAATTGAAATATGCATTTTTTCTTTCTAGAAAAGATTTTTTATATAGATTTTTATCATGAAAAACTAAGCTGTCAGAAAAACCAATTTCAGATGTTATCACAAAAAAATAAATAAATAAATTTCAATTTAATTACTGTTATTTCTATTCATTAGATAATATAAAAAAGTAAAATGTATAAAACTTAATAAAGTATAATGAAAATTAATGAAATATAATGAATCATGATCAGATTAAAAGCTATCTGAGGAGCAGTTTAGTGGACGACTATAGACATATGTTGGACAAAACCTAAATTAAACGTCTAATACTGTGATAAATTATACTTTAAACGAAGTTAAATAAATATATTAAAAAGAATTTGGTACCTTACATTACTTCGTTTCATGGCAGAAAAGCTTTTTTCGAAGGGGATCCCCCTCTTCAGCAGTGCCGTCTGCACTCCGTGGATGGCAGTCACTGTCAGGTTGATCTTCTCTTTTATTGACGAGTAGGTGCCGCCAGATTTCATTTACCTCCGCCGATTCGTGGTCGTTAATGACGTCAGGGTTATGCGCTATCTCGATGCTCTCTCTTAGGTACGCATAGGTGGAATTATTGTAATTAGCTAGTTTTCTTACATTTTCAAATTCGATTTTAATATTATTTTCAAGATAATTTTTAGCCAAAGTGGTAGTGTTACGGTTAAATTTAATATCGTTCTGGTGTTCTTTAATCCGGGTTTTTATTTTTCTTTTAGTGACACCTATATAATTGTATTCTCTGTTTTCCTGATTTTTGAGGGGGATTTTATAAATACCAGCAGTTTCAGTGGGGGGGATAGGATCTTTATCGCTTCTTATAAGTTGAAATATATTAGGGTTGGGTTTTATTGGTATGTTTAAGTTAAATTTGCTAGCTGTATTTTTTATTTTATTTGAAATGCCCTGATTGTACGGAATAGGAAAAGTGTATTGGGTAGGGGTTTTTTGTGCATTCGGAATATTATTTAACTGTTTTCATTAATAAATTAACGGTTGAGGCAGGATACCCTAAAAAGTTAGTAAATCAGTTGTATAGAAAGCGAATAAAACAGTTAAATAATATTCCGAATGCACAAAAAACCCCTACCCAATACACTTTTCCTATTCCGTACAATCAGGGCATTTCAAATAAAATAAAAAATACAGCTAGCAAATTTAACTTAAACATACCAATAAAACCCAACCCTAATATATTTCAACTTATAAGAAGCGATAAAGATCCTATCCCCCCCACTGAAACTGCTGGTATTTATAAAATCCCCCTCAAAAATCAGGAAAACAGAGAATACAATTATATAGGTGTCACTAAAAGAAAAATAAAAACCCGGATTAAAGAACACCAGAACGATATTAAATTTAACCGTAACACTACCACTTTGGCTAAAAATTATCTTGAAAATAATATTAAAATCGAATTTGAAAATGTAAGAAAACTAGCTAATTACAATAATTCCACCTATGCGTACCTAAGAGAGAGCATCGAGATAGCGCATAACCCTGACGTCATTAACGACCACGAATCGGCGGAGGTAAATGAAATCTGGCGGCACCTACTCGTCAATAAAAGAGAAGATCAACCTGACAGTGACTGCCATCCACGGAGTGCAGACGGCACTGCTGAAGAGGGGGATCCCCTTCGAAAAAAGCTTTTCTGCCATGAAACGAAGTAATGTAAGGTACCAAATTCTTTTTAATATGTCTAATACTGTATATAATATATTTCACTGGTTAAACAGTGAAAAGGCGGGATGTGCTCCTCAATAAAGGAAGAAAAACACACGCCGCGAAACTCGCGGGATGAGCTAAACTTGAGTTGAAATCTTAGGATGAGCAGCCAAAGGGTTAACCACAATTACACAAATTCCCCCCCCCCCACCTTTTCCTAACCATACTGCTGAAATATTTTTTAAATGTGGCAAAAACCCTTGTAAAAATTCAGATATTTTTAAAGTAGTAGACTATATAAAAATCAGAGATTCAAAATCATACATAAGTCTTAAATTTTTAACATTTTATTGCCAATAATTTAAGTTATAAGAGATGTAGCACCTATTTTGTAAACTGCTTTCACAATTGCTTTTATTTCATACAAGGAAGAAAAAATGCGACTATTTCAAATTAAGTCAGAATTTAAATTTTTTAGAAACACTAAGGTTTTTATATATTACTAATATATAACCCCGTCAAAAAAGACGGAATGTGAAATCAATGAACATAGTGAATCAATGAAGGCTTTGCCTGCTTCGCTGATCACTATACTTAAAGGAAACTCTTTTATATCACTTTATAAACAAAATTTTAAAAACATGAAATTGCTCAAAAGCTCGCTTTCTGTCACCGCTGCCTTCGGCAGCAACCAAATCATCCACAGACTCCCGGGTGCCTGTGACAATAGCTTACCAATGGGCTTCCATTTGGGTGCTTTTCAGATGATATTTTCGAAACGGATAGTATAAAAAAAAAAATTGTAGATCAATCAAAAAATAAGTATATAAAAGTAGCAATTTTATATTTAAACCCCAGTTACATATCAACAACATGATACGTGGTGTACATAATATTTTCTTTCACATTATTTTCTACATTTATTTGATTTATTCGATCAACTATAAAACAACAACAATTTCACGCCAAATATAATATTACAATATGCTATGATCGGCTACATCTATCGCATCAGACAATTTTTTGTGGTTATAATAGTTGAGTAAGTTAATAGTAGTTGGTATATAGAAAAATAAATAAATAATTAAATATGTAAATCTGATTATGGTACAGCCTTAATATAGCTCCTCTTGTCTACTTTTGAATTTTTATCACCATTTTAGACAAAAATACATAATTTATGTGATTATATTTTCTCTTTCTTTTTCCTTTCCTTTCAGTTTTTCAATATTTTATTTATATTTTTGATGCGTTAACTTGGCCTAAAGTGGCTTTCACAAAAGGAGAGTTCTTGGCGAAAAATGCCCAATCTATTTCAGCATCAAAATTTTAAAATATTACTCAGGATTATCAATGAATTAGCTTTCATGCCAAGCGCGATTCATCCATGCCAAAAAACGTTTAAACAAAAATCTAAAATTGAAGTATATTAAAAAAAGTTATGGTTGTTTTTTTACTCCATTTTCATATTTTCATATGCATGAGCAAATTTAATCTATATAATATTTCTCCAACGTTGTCCAGTTACGATTAATTTTTTTTAGTAACGATACGATAGTGACTTAATAAAATACGCGAGGATAAAAAATAATACACCCCAGAATAATAATACCCCACATGCACAAAATTGTTTTCCTAATTAACTACTACTATTATCAATAATTCATATTAATTTTACAATCACAGGTTAAGAATAACTCTCATTATGTACATTTATACGAAATTTTGTCCTATACTGCCATGTTAAAAATTTAGAAAAAATACGATCACAGCGTTACTTGTTGAGCGATTGATCCCCAAATCTAATTAGCACCAGTTTATGTCAGGGGCCAACTGAATACCAAGTTTAGTTAAATTTCATTAAAAAAAAATTAAGACTTTTTTGTAAGTTTTTTTTTTTTTTTTTTGTTAAAAGTAAATCGATAACTTTGTTTAAAGGTATTGACGAGACCTTTCGAAAGATACCCATCTTGAAAATTTACTCACCTCGAGGGGGGACTTCCCCCCAGGGGTGGGGGGTGGCAGGGCTCCTACACATACAAAAAAATTTTCCCAGTTGACTGTCTGTTATAAATAATTCTTGTAAATTTCATAATGATTACTAAAAAATAATGCCTGGACCGAGAGTCGAACACCGGATCTTTGACTTACAAGGTCAAAGCTCTACCAATTGAGCTATCCAGGCCGAAACCCCGGTCAACATTACTCACTCAGACAACCTTTAGGCAGAAACATCTCTGGTCTATCATGTAGATAGCTCGACAAAAAAAAAAGCCGCAGGAAATGGAAAACACCATTAGATAATGGGAGAAAGAAATACAAATATTAAATAGAAAATAAATAGAAATATTTCTGCCTAAATCCATTTAGGCCAAATTACTCCATTTTGTCAAATCATAAATAGGCTTTTCTTCACAATATTGCATTTAGAAAAAGTATGGTTTCATTTGAAAAAATGAAGTTTTTGTCACGTGGGGCCATAGGGGGTCCACCTATGACACCTCATCTGATAGATTATTTGGATGCACAACACTTTTGTAATCACTGGTTTTGAACAAATTTGCTTTTTTATTGAGATATTTTGGAATTTTCAGATTTTTTAGTACTGCATAAAAATAGGAGCCCTATGGACCACTCATTAAAATATATATATATATGCTTTTACTACAGAATTTTTACGCTTAACATGATTTTATTAAGAAAAAGGTTTCCCTTTGAAAAAATTTGAATTTGTGTCATGTGGGGTCCTCAGGGACCCCAAGGGTTTTATTTACAGGCCTAGGAGCGGTAAAACGCTCTTGAAAAAGAGAGAAAAGAGACTAAAATGTTTAAAAAAGAGACTTAAATATTTAAAAGAGACTGAAAAAAGACAAGTGTTTTCCTTATAAATGAATATTACGAACAGAGATATAAAATTAATGTATATACTGCAGTGGCATAGCAAGGGGAAGGTGAAGGGAGTGGCCACCCTGTGCCTCTGATCATGAGGGGGGGGGGGGGGGGTATCTCTTAAGAAACTTATCTTTAAGTATGTATATCTGGTGAAGCTGTCGTGTCATTATTTTCTTCCCTGCAATTCTATTTTAAGTCGTAGGTTCCTGTCTAAGGAGCTTTAAAGTACAAAATATGACCTCAGATCAACAACTCCAAAACCAAAAGAAAACTCATTTATATTTCTGAAAATCCTAAATAAGGCAGGGCAAATGGGGCCATCAGTGACAATTTCGTCCCTGGCTTCGACAGTTGCAAATCTGCCACTGATACACTGTGTTTTTATTTATTTATTTTAATTGGGAAAAAAAATGTGTACAATGTATTGTGTACAAAACTGAATGTCAGCTTGCATCATATGTAAGAAAAATTATCTTTGTAACAAAATTTATAGTAATACCAGAATTACAAGTATTTGCTAAATCTTATAGGATCCAAATGTTTACAGAATTCCTCTATGGAAGTTCTAAATTAAAATGTATTCCAGATGCTGCTAAATTCTAATTCCTGAAAACTGAAATAAGAATAACATGTATTTTACTTCTATGTTCAATAATTTTTAATAACAGAAAAGATACTAGTACATATATAACGAGGTGGAGAATTCACCAAAAATCTTACCAGCTAGCAATATAAAATTGAAAACTTAGAACAGAATAACAGCTACATTACATGCACTACATGATATGCCCTACAAAAAAAAATTTCTATACCAACGACCTGCAGTAAAATGAAATTTAATTGTGACCTAAAAATGTTTGTCCAAAAGTTTGCTACTTTAATAAGTAACAACAACTTATAAAATAAACAAAATTTGTATTTACAAAAAAAAAAAAAAAAAGGATTTTAGTAATTTAGTAACATATGTTTTAAGCTTAGCATTTCTTTTTAAGCTGTTAAATTGATTTATTTATATTCTGAATGAAGAATACGAACTTAAATTTCGCAATTACTTCATTGCCCTTTGCATGTGGTATAGGAATAAATATGTCGCACCATGGCAAGAAAAGTGACACAAGTAAAAGAATAACAATTTTGAGTTAACATTAAAATATATGTATGATGTGCCCCCCAACGTGCAACCTTCTTACTTAAATCTAACTTTCATTTTTTTTTTTTTTTTTAAATTATTATTCTGTATTTTTACATTCTATATAATACTTGTGACATCCCTCTTTAAGAGTTAAAATATATCACAGTGATCTGAAAGTGAATCATTGAGGAAAAATGGGGAAAGAAAAAATATCATTGGAAAAAGCATGATAAAAAAGCTAGAAAAGAGACTAATTGAACAAAAAAGAGACTAAAAGAGACAAATGTGAAAAAAAGAGACAAATAGCTAGAATAGCTAGCCACTTCTAGGTCTGTATTTATGATACTTCATACAATAGATCATTTGAATGTACAGAAGTTTCGAAATGAATGTGTCCAGTGGAATTTCATTTTTATTGAGATATTTTGGGATATCCTGATTTATTATTACAGGGCCCCAGGTTCCCCTACTCTGCAACATAAAAAAAAAAAAAAAAAAAAAAAAAATGCATGACTAATCAATGTATTCAGTGGAACTGCTTTTTTATTGAGATATTTTAGGATTTCCTCATTTTTTTTTTATTTTAACATAAAAATTGATGCCATGTGGCTCCCGACACTGCAAAATAAAAAAGTATTACATGATTTTAAAAATTTTTCCTGCTTAACATGATTCTGAGAAGAAAAAGTATGGTTTCTACTTAAAAAAATTTCATTTTTGTCACATGGGGCTCTTAGGAGGCTCTTGTGATATGCATGGGGCTCTTGTGATACCTCATGTGTTAGATCTTTTAAAACCACAAAACTTTTGAAATCCGTGTTTTCAGCAAATTTGCTTTTCTTTTGAGATATTCTAGTGTACCCAGACTTATGAAACATCCTGTATGTATATATCCATAAAAAAAAAAAAAAAAAAGGGGGGGGGGGTTAGAAGTTTCAATTAAAGAAGGGACAACAGAATATGCTTTGAATTTTTTAGAAAGGAATAAAAACTTTTTTTTTTTTGTTTAAAACATGTGGTTAAACCATAGTTTAAATCAACTAATTTAAACCAAAAATGTCAAACATGAAATATAATAAAATTGCACAGAAAAATTAAAACGTAATATAACAGAAATACAATCAAATATACAATAGTATGAGAAAAACAAAATCTTACTTGAACTACCTATTCCAGATATAGAACTATTTGCTGTTACAGAATCATTAATTAATTCCCTATTTAAAGATGCTTCTACATTTATATCATCTAAATTTAAATCATCTAAAGCATTACCTGTTGAAAGAAATAAAACTAAGTTGAGTAAAAACTATTTTTATATTAGAATGCAGGTAGATATGATTAATACTTCAAAAATGCAAAAAAGTATAAAATACCATAAAGTACTGCTACTGGTGTAAAATATTATAACGAATTTGAAATTTGTGGCATGAATGTTTAATATTTTGAATTCTAATACTGTATATGTATACACAAGTTGTGGAATACAATGTAATTAAAGTTGCAACTGAAACATGGAGTACTCTATGGGAAAATAATGAAAGTTTTATTATTTCACTTAAAATGACACGTTAAAAAGAAAAAAAAAAAAAAAACATTGTTAAATTAACTTGCAGGTACATCAGGCATGAGAGTGCAGAAAATAGAAAACTAGTTGGCATAGGTGGACTCTGCTCAGTTCCCCATCATATTTATGTTCTCATACATTTCTAGTGCGAGACATGTTATAATCATGTTAAGAGAAATTAATTTGACCAAAGCTTGCCACAGTGACAGAATGAAATCCCCACCTAATAGGCTATCAACTGTTGACTTCGATATATTTATCTTATTCTAATCTAGTAATTTATTTTATCAGAGTCAAGTCCGTTGTTTAGTTTTCATGCTACTATTTCCAATGCAATAATCCTCAAAATTCATATTTATATGAAAAATTTTCAATTTCGCTTTAAATTACGAATACCTCACGAAATTTTTCTATTAGAATATTTGCAGTCAATCATGTTCAAACAAGTATCATAAAAGTCATTTTGAAGTTGTCTCATATATTTATGATTCTTAAAATGGACGCTTATGCTCAATTTTGCCATGTTAAGTAAACCGTAAATTCCAAATAACTTACAAAAAAATCATAGTCTATGATATTCATGCCAGTATCCCAAATGATATTTCAAAAGTGGTTTGACATCTTTACAATGAAAATATCCCTCAAAATCGACATTATGTGAAATTTTGCCCTATTCTGCCATGTTATGAAATTCGTAAATTTTCAATAACTTACGAAATTTTTATATTGGAAAATTCATAGTCAATAATATTCATGCCAGTATCCAAAATAATATTTAAAAGTGGTCTGACATCTTTACGATGAAAATATCCCTCAAAATTGACATTTATGTGAAATTTTGCCTCATTTTTTGCCATGTTAAGAAATTTGTAAATTCTAAATAACAAGCGAAACCTTCAAAGTAGCATGTTTATAGTTAATGATGTTCATTCTGGCATCAAAACTGATATTTGAAAATTGGTCTGACATTTTTACAGTAAAATTTTCACTTAATGGATAGGATGTTTACGTGAAATTTTTTTTCCCAGTTGACCATCTCTATTACAAAAAATATATATTCGCTTCATTTGGTTTAGTGCAGTCTATAGATGTTAAATTCTACTTATCTGCAATTTCCCCCATAGACGTAATGTATTTGAATACTTTTGAATGTCCCTGTACACAAACCATTTGCTTCATCTTAACGAAAAGCTTACTGTAGCATCCCTCGATGATACACATTTAGAATACCGAGTTTAGAATTTCTGCTACTATTTATTCTTGAGATATGCTGATCACAGACATCCAGACACACACAGAGACCATTCACTAAACACATGATTTTCGTATTCAGGGGACCTCAGAACATGTAAGTATAACAAAAACTCACGTTCGAAAATTTGACCCTAAAACAATACTTTCACGACCCTACGGGTGAGAGAAAGTAAAAAACGATTCACTTCATTTTACCAAAATACTTTTCTTTAAGACTATCGAAGATCCTGTTTTCAAATACGCAAGCGAAGTGTGACTTCACTGCCCATCTGTGGATGCAAGAAAAAGATTCCCTATGTTAATCGTCTATTGGATTTTTTGTAAAAAATTAAAAATCGAGGAAAATTATTTACCGATTTTAATACCCGTATTTGGGTATAGATAAGCTATCATATCCATGTGTTAGATTGAGTTATTTTGCTGTCAAATTGACAAAATTTTAAATTTCAAAACTGTCATTTTTGGCGTATTTTGTATTTGGCGATTAAAACCATAATACGAAAATATACATGCCAGATGTTTATTTTCGTAATATGTATTGTACAAAATATTGTTTCATATAATTCATCGCTCTCTTAATATAAGTTAAAATAACTATGATTTTTGAAAGGAATTAAATATGGTTAACAAATAATTTGGCAATATTTTTTTTTCCGCCAAGGATGACAGATATATTAAATCTATTCCGCTGCAATATGAGTATCTTATATCAGACACTTTATTTAGACATTTGAAAACATATTTGACTTCAAATTATGATAGAATATTTATAATTTTCCTTTTAATTAGTATATTAGTTAGATATTTATTGTGTAAATATCATCCTCTCAAATGAAATGTTTATGTTTTGAATCGAATATGGAAGTTGCCATTTTTTTTCTAGAGTTTTGAAATTTATAATTTAAATTTTATCAATTTTACAGCAAAGCAACTTAATCTAACGCATGCACACGATAATTAATACATATCTATACCGAAGTATGGGGATTAAAATCGGGAAATAATTTTCCACAATTTTTAATAATTTTTTACAAAAAATCCAAAGGGCGATTAACATAGGAAATCTTTTTCTTGCATCCACTGACGGCCAATGACGTCATCACTTTGCTTGCGTATTTCTAACTCCAATAATTACAGACACTCCATGCTAACCCAAACTCACCTCTACTCGATACTTCCAACCAGCTATCTTACCCACAACATCGCCAAAATATCCAGGATCCAGCTAGGGACTTTTTCATTCTCAACCGAACATTTTATCTTGACTCGACATTATCACCTTAGACTACTCTACTTTCAATACTCATTTCAACTGATGACCCTTACTTGTCCAACCAAACATTCTATCCCAACTATAACTTTACACTAATTTCAAAACTAAAATCAACTGGCGACATTTACGTACTGAACTCTACGCCAATTATACCTTAGAATGTAAACAAACAATGAAACTTGATAAAAATATTTAAAGACTTTAAAATGTTTTTACAAATATTTTAAGATTTTTAAGGCTTTAATATGTTTTAGAAATATTTTAAGCGTTTTTTAAGAAACAGTCAAAGAGTCGTTCATTCGGAATTAAAGAGTTGTCCATTTGGAATTTGTATTTTCTGAATGGCAACAGTTTTGGTTTGTTTTTATTTGGTATTGCGTTGCTTATAATCATGAAGTTACATAATTCTATTTATAGGTTTATGTTTATAATAGCCAGTGATCCGTTATATTTAATTTAGACCTTTAAACATTACAATTGAATAGTTTTTCAAGATTTTAGAGGAAATACATAAGAATACGTGCAATACAAAACATATTATATGTATGTTTCCGTAAGTTGAACCAGCTCAGTGAGTTGAACAAACAGAAAAAAAAAATGGCTGCCAAAAGTTTCTCTTTAGAAGTGGTCTAACTGGAATCGTTCATGACGGATGAGGGTCATTATTATTATTAATATATATATAAAGAGAGAGAGCGAGAGAGAGAATATTTTAAAATAAATGGTTTTTCTGTAATTTTTAGTATTAAATCAATTTTTAAACTAGTCTTAAATAAAAAAATAGTGAAAAGCATTGTAAAATCAATTCTATTGAAATGAAAAAATTCTAAACTTTTCTTGCATTTAAGTGCAAGTTTTGTTTTAGTAACTCATAATAATGCAAAATAAGCATCTAAATAGCAGGTTAAAATTTTTAATTTCAATTCCACTAAATTTATAATGTACAAAAGAATTTCTAATGTTTGGGTGCAATTTATAAGTAACAGCCTGATTTTGTCAACATTTACTGGTTCCTGAAAGTTACAAAAAAAAATGCTAGTTCTAATTGAGGCAAATGAAGGTTCAGAAGCAAAACAAACATTACTTATTCATAAAGCCCATTTATTAAACAAAAGATCAAGAACAAAAAAAGGGTGGTTTATGTAGGATATCATTTATAAAAACTACGATTTTTGCTCTCTGAAACAATTACAAAAAATATCTCCCTTACAAAAACTTAACATTACATTTTTGGTATGATGGTTAATACATTGTATGTCTCTCATATGATGAAATACAGTCCTTACAGCACCTAGGAATGCTGATTCAATTATTGATCTGATCTTGGGGAAGATTACTCTACTCTGTAAGGAATGCTCTTCGAAGTTCTAGTACACATGTAGGAGGTGGTTGACGGACTACAACTCGTCGGAAAAGCATATCCTACACATGCTCGGATTTATCTATTATACATTATCGGATTATAGTCAGGTGAGAATGCTGGCTATTCCAGGTGATAGCTTCAGATTGTAGGCATCCGTGTACAATGTTTGCACGGTGAGGACGCGCATTGTCATCCATAAACACAAATTCTGGGCTCATGGCACCCCTAAACAAATGTATATGTTGTTCACGAATGATGTCCCGATAAATTTGACCTATCATTCTTCCGATTTGATCATGAATATCTGTTCTGGTGCCCATTATGATTCCCCCCCCCCCAAACGAGCATTCCTGCCCCACAGTAACGGTGTCGTTCAATGATGTTGTTTTGGTGGTAACGGGTACCTGACGTTCTACATATGAAAATCTGGTGTGAATCACACTGCAAGCTAAACCTGAACTCGTCGGAAAACATCACACAAGCTCACTGTGCTACTGTTCACACTGCATATTCTCTACTCCAAGTTAACTGCTGGCACAGTGCAATGCTGTGAGTGGAACACATCTAACAGGCCTGCGAACATATAAACCAATTTATCTCCCAAACGTCTATACACTGTCTTGAAACTGTGGCACACGTGGCTGCAAACAGCTGACGAGACAGGTCTCATGCTGTACTTTATCTGCTTATTTTGACAATTACTGCCAAATACCGGCGGTCATTCGGCATTGCAACTCGGGGCCAACTAGTACTGTGATGTCGACTGGCATTTCCATCACTTTGGAATCGTTGCCAAAGCCTAAAGATGACACTTTGGGCGATTCTAAATTCCCCCGATACTTCTATCTGAATACACCCACATTCTAGTCGGCCGATAATTCTACCACGTAAAAAATTATCTGCATGCGTCCTCTGTGTCATAACCATTCGGTTGTGGCACTGAGCGGCACACGAAACGCTTGTAAATAATTTTCTTTCTTTGCTCCCATTCCTTATCTGCTCTCTTTTTACACTTTCGTCATGGTAACATCATATCGGAATCATCTGATGGTTTCCTATAATTTGCATATTATTCTTAAAGATGTGTGTGGTATTTCTACAGGTGAAATTTTTACATTAAAGTTGATTTCAGTGTGGATCTGAATTATCCTTAATTTATGGACATGAGTATAGAAATGACAATATGAATACTTACCAACCTCAGACGAAAATAGGAAGATTCCTGCTCAAATAACAGGAAGATCGATTAAATTGCATAATAAAATATATGTTTTTGAAAAAACAAAGTATATAATCAATATACACACATTATGTACTATATTAATTTTTCCTCTTATAATAATTAAAATACTTATACATATTTTTACTCAAAATATGTATTTCTGAAGGGGGGGGGGGAGTTGCCTTCAAATGAATGAATTAAATAAATAGCATAATAGGCTGTTACCAAGATATCAAAGCAATTTAAATAAAAGAATTTTAGAAAAATAAAACCCAACATTAAAAAAAAAAAAATTTGAGGTGCACACTGCACACCTGCAGGGTCCAAGGTATCCATTTGCCAGTACTCTGCGATCAGTAGTGTGAGCACCAAGTCACAGACACTTCTCTATTCATACAGATTACAAAAAAAAAAAAAAAAAAAACCAAGTCCTTCCGGCTTATTCGGAAGGGTAGGTTGATTTCTTTTTCCTTATCACATAGCCGTCATTTTGTTTCAAAATGGCGGCTACAAATTATTAACGAATTAGTAGAAATATTGATGTAGGCTATCTACATATGGAGTTTTAAGCAAATCGGTTCATAAATACCTTTTTTATGTGACTTTAAAATTTTCAAGTGGCCGTCGCTTGGAAACACGATAGTGGGCCAAGTTGACAAATGTATCAAATGCATTTGTGAGATAAGACTATTGTACAAATATAGTTGGAATTAATTCAGAATATCAAAACGTCATCGTGTTGAAAAATTGAGTGGCTGCCACTTGGATCAAAATGGCAGAGAAAGTTGCTCAGAGAACTAATTAATCTAAGATATTGTTGCAAATTTGAATTTTTTTTTTCTTTTGTAGAAATTCTTAAGAGGCTTAGTAAGTTGATTTCTTTTCTGCATTTCTAGTTTGTTTTAACGTTAAAATAGCCTAATTTTCCCTTAAAAACACATTAAAAAGCTCCAATATGGCAGGTAATGGATTTGTTGCCAAATTTGGCGACTTTTCCACTTGGCGACTTTTGGCGAGAAAATCCATAGTTCATTAATAAACTTCATTGAGACACTTATATAATCTATGTATACATCAAAATACAATATATTTTACAATGTAATTTAATAAACAAACTAAAAATTAGCAAAATGAAAGTTTGTTTCTGAATTGAATTGCAAACATAATAAGCAAATTTCTTAAAGACATACTCCAATTTCATTTTGACAGCTTTATCACCCACAATAAAAAGAACTTCAATGTCCCCCAATTTGTTAAAAATCATAGATAAGGTTTATGCTAAAAATAGAAATGTATCATTCGTATAATGGGGAAAGAGAAAGACTATATTCTTTCAGGGTTGCCAACTTTTCAAAAACAGTTTGAGGAGTATTCAGAGAAATTTTGAGAAGCATTTTGGCTACTTTGAGGAGCAATTTTAAAAATATATATATAAAAAAAAAGAAAGAAAGAAACCACTAACAAACATAAATTAACAACAATAATATGAAATTAAGAAATATTTATTGATAATCAAATATATTTAGCAAAACAGTGAAGAGAGATAAGAATGGGAAATGCGATTAAGTCTGAATATAAGCTTAAAACCAAAAAGTAATTTGTTTTTTGCATAATGGCATATTTTCCATACATAAATAAAGACAATATATGAAAGTAGATTATTCAGTTACATAAAAAAAAAAAAAAAAAGAAAGCACGAAGGGGAAGAAAAAATTAAATTTCCAACAATTTTCATGAATGTCAAAATAATTATTATACTATCACATAAAAATCTAAAAACGAAATCTCCGATATTCGTATAAATGTGTAAATGATCTCATCTCTGAGTCAACACCCTCTAATCTGCATAGCTTGGGACCATATGTTTTGTAAACTTTAGAATTTTGCAGATTATTGGTCATAATTTGTTTACTTAATTCCCCCTCCCCCCCCCCAGATACAAATGAAGATATAATAATAAATCATTAATGCTTTAAGTGAATGATAAAATAAATGCCTAATTATTTCAAATAAATCTTAAATAAAGCGTTGTCAATCGGCCTTAAAGTTCAGTAGCTTTGAATCCATTATTTTTATCGATAAATAATTAAAATAAACAATTTTTTTAAAGACCTATTAAGCATTAAGATAACTGAAACACTGATATAGTTTAAATGAAAATCAAAACACCGCATAATCATAGCATTCGGTTTCTTTCTTCCCCCCTTTCAGCTTGTGGTTTTAATTAAACACTCTCTTAGCTAATGTAAACAAATACTTGTTCCCGTTCTGAGTCAGCAATATTTCGATTACGCAATGCATAGCACTAGAATGTTTTCTTTCTTTCTTTTTTTTCTTTACTATTTATTTATGAGTATTGTATGGTGAAGCGTGTGGTTCTTCAAAAAAAAAAAAAAAAGAAAGAAAAAAGAAAAATATTTTTTTTTTTTTTTTTTTTTCAGTGTCTGCCACTATTCAGTTTTATGTATTTAATAAAAAATATTTAGTTAGGTGGTCAAGACTGAATTTGCGGAGCATAAACATTACTTTGCGGAATTGCGGAGTTTTTAAATTTTTTCGGAGAAACTCCGCAGAAATCAGAGCAGTTGGCAACCCTGTTCTTTTCATTTAAAAAGTGATTCAGTCACGAATATATAATATGTGTGTGTGTGTTCTACAAAAGCTTCAAAGTATTATTTTATTATTTATATTCAGAATATTATTTACTTTTGAAGATCTTCGAATTCGTTTATTTAACAACAATGTAACTCAAAAACTATCCACGCTTATCCACGCTTCATGGAAAAAAAAAAACAAGAATATGTCGTCAAAAAAAAAAAAAAAAAAAAAAAAAAAAAAAATATATATATATATATATATATATTTTAAATAGAGAGATCTATAATTTCAGGGTGATCTTCAGTTAAATGACCAAATTAAACGCAGGATCCCCCCTCTTTTTTTAAACAAGTTAAAACAATTAATATCCTTTCAATTGCAATCAAGTTATCAAAAAAGATAAAAAATGAAAAGTCATCTTACCTACAACAGATTCAACAGTATCTGCCGCAGGATAAAAAGAAGTTGCTAACGGAGACATAGTTTTTAAAGAACTTGATAAGTGGCTTAAAGAGACATCACATGCTAGATATATACTTTGTTTGCGCCTGGCCTTTTCAAGAGGTTCTAGAGTTGGATCATCATCTATTGCTTGAAGCTGACGACGTATACTGGCCTACAGTAATTAAAAAAAGGCTAAAAAATATAAACACTGAAGTATATTTTTTTGGAAAAATAAAAGTAAAAAAAAAATATATTTATAGCATAGCTGCCAACCTTTGAAAATCAAAATTAGGGAGATTTTGTATATGACATAGTTTATGCCGTAAATAGAACATTAATGAGCAAATAAAAGGGAAATTTTGCAGTATCTAGACTCTAGAGGCTTTATTATTACAAATATGAGAGAAAAAAATAATAAATAAAACATACTGAATTTAAAAACGCTACTAGATTACATTAAATTCTAACCATTTGGAGATGGGTGGAACAAAAAAAAAATAATTACAGAGTAAGAAATATTAAACTTTCAATTCTACTTCTAGAATCTAATAGCGAAAATTTAAAATGAGTATTATCATTTATGCTGCAGAACATTTGACTGCCAATCGCTAGTTGGACATTAAAAAGAAAATTAGAGGGGGGACAAAAAAATAACTACATGAGCAAGAATATTTAACAATTCTATTTCTTTATAGGTTCTAGAATCTCACAAAGCAAGCTTGAAATTAATATTGACATTTATGTTGTGGATTCAGAAAGATTGGGAATTGGGAGCTTTTGTGGAACGTTTGATCGCCGATTGTACCATGGGGTTTCTTTTCATAAAACGAACGATATTCGTGACTTTTTTAAAAATGAAAGAAATTCACAAAATTCTGAAAATTAGACAAAAAAAAATCGCAGATTTCTGCGAATTTGCAGCAAAAATCCCATGCCTGAAACGTAAGCATGGGGAAGACAGACAAAAAAAAAAAAAAAAAAAAAAAAAAGGCGCTATGGTGTGTGACGAAAATTTTGAAAAATTCGGGAGATATGTTTTTCAGAAGTTCGGGAGATTGCCGCAAAATTCGGGAGAGTTGGCAGCTATGTTATAGAATTTAAATCAGCTCTACCAAACTTCAAGAGAGAATTGACAAATACAATAAGGTAATATCAAAAGAAAGAAATAACCTCTCTATCTTCTCTCTCAGAACCAGGAGCTTTTGGATAATGAGGCATTGATTCACTCGAGTGATTAGTTGAGGAACTATATGATCTTGGTCTACTGATAGGTGTTGGTAAAGGATTTGTAGTTGAAGAAAAGTGATCGGTAGCATTTGACTAAGAAAAAGAAAAAAAAAAAAAATTAGATTTTAACGTACATAATCAAGAATTTTATTTGTAACATTGAATATAATTATTTTTATTATTTTCACAATTCATAAGGAAAAATAAGCAAGGGTGAAAGTAACCAGCATTCAAAAACCAAGAAAACTTTCTTGGTTACAGAGTGAACGACGAGGGCAGACTTATTTATATCATATGCCTATTATAAAAAGTATTTATTTATACCTATAATAAGTGCTACGTAAAGAATTTTTAATACATTATGAGGGAAATTAAAGATTCAAAATGAAAAAGTTTCTGTAAAAACAAAATAATTAACATAAAACTTAATTACAGTAAAATTTTGAAAAACCCTGAATTCAGGGGTAGCCTGCCCCTGAAAAGTTTCATCCCTGAATAAGATTCAAACTATGTATCTGACTACATTGTGTATCACTCATTTAAGCGAGTAAGCAATATCAAAATCAGGTGACAAAGTTCCCCCCCCCCCTTTCTCCATTTATTCCATTCAGTCAAGGGGTTGAATATCAATGATTTTTCACTGATCATCCAACTTGATAAGAAAAAGAGAGGGAGAATGTTATGCAGTAGCTATAATAAGCCAAGTGTGGTAAACAAAAACATTGAAGTGTGGCAAACCTAACTGGTCTGTTTCACTCATCTTAGGACCAGCGATAATTGCCCTCTGTGTTGGGTACTCCTTTGGATAGGAACTTTAGTACAGAACACACACTAGTAAAATATATGCTAAAAAACACTTTTCTATCATAAACATAAAATAAGTTGTAGCAAAATCAGATGTGGTAAATTTTTGATAATACATCCTGCAACAAAAAGATAGGTACAAAGGGTATTTTCTTTGATTTTTCATAAAATAACATTATTCTAAATTGTGCTTATAATTTATTATTATCATAAAATAACACTATTCCCAGACTAATTTACAAAAAATTTTAAGACTAAAATTTTTCTAATTTAAGACTACACACCACGACAAAAAGATAGGAACAAAGGTGATATGATAATATTTTGTTATGATAATGCATGATCAGCACAATTTAGATAATGTTATTTTATGAAAAATTAAAAAAAAAAAAAAACCCTTTGTTTCTACCTTTTTGTTGTGGAGTGTAGTCTCAAATTAGAAAAATTCTAGTCTTAAAACTTTTCTAAATTAGTCTTAAAACAAAAATTAGTCCAGGAATAGTGTTATTTTATACCAATAAATTATCTAATTTCTGATAATTATTAATTATTAACATAAATCAAAAATATTTCATATAATAATCAAATCATATAATCATTTTCATATAATTTCATTAATCATTCAATCATAATCATATATTTTCATATAATCATATCATATAATTTCATGAAAATATATTATCATAAAATAGATATTAATAAATTATTATCTATTTTATGATAATTATACTAAATTGATGATTATACTAAATTTATTATTATACTTTATTATTATACTAAATTTATGATAATTATACTAATTATACTATTATCTAAATTGTGCGATAAGCACAATTTAGATAATGTTATTTTATGAAAAATCTAAGAAAAAACCCTTTGTACCTATCTTTTTGTCGCGGGGTGTATATACAATTTTAGTTATTTAAAATAAACCCAGGGTTGCCAACTTTTCAAAAACAGTTTGAGGAGTATTCAGAGAAATTTTGAGGAGCAATTTTAAAAATTTAAAAAAGAAATAAACTACTAACAAAAATAAATTAACAATAATCATATGAAAAAGTAATATTTATTGATAATCAAATATAATTAGCTAAACAGTGAAGAGAGATAGCAAGGGGAAATGATTAAGTCTGAATATAACCTTAAAACCCAAAATTGGCTTTCTGCATGATGGCATATTTCCCATACATAAATAAGGACAATATATGAAAGTAGATTATTTAGTTACATTTAAAAAAGAAAAAAAAAAAAAAAAAGCACAAAGGGGAAAAATATATTAAATTACCAACAATTTTCATGAATGTCAAAATAAGTATTATACTATCACATAAAAATCTAAAAATGAAATCTCTGATTTTCATATAAATGTGTAAATGATCTCATCTCTGAGTCGACTCCCTCTAATCTGCATAGCTAGGGCCAAATGTTTTGTAAACTTTAAAATTTTGCAGATTATTGGTCATAATTTGTTTACTTTTTTTTCAGATACAAATGAAGTAATAAATCATTAATGCTTTAAGTGAATGATAAAATAAATGCATAATTATTTCAAATAAATCTTAAATAAAACTGGGATGGAGCAGCTTGATCACCACTTTGGAGCACCTTTGGAGCATATCTGAGCAGAATAATTGATTTGGAGCAAAATAATTATGAATTTGGAGCATATCGGAGCAAAATAATTATGGACATGGAGCAAATTTATTTTGAGTCTGGAGCACATTGACCAGAATAATCTGCGGGTGCTTGTTTATCTAAAAACAAATAAAGATTGAATAATTTTTAATAAGAGAGAAAAATGAATAGGTCAGGGTTCGAACCCGGGTCCTTTCAACTTACGTCAAAATTTAGTAATCGAGCTATACGGTTGATATCTGATGGGAACTATTTTATCATAATAGAAAATTGAAAATATTCATCTGTTTAAAAAAATTCTCTGTCTCTCAAATCACTTTATTATTTATTTTTTATAAATTCTAATTTTTATGGATCAAAATTAATAGATAGACCTTTTAAAACTAGTATCTAGTCGACACCACATGACTTTCTTCTATATTTTCCTATAAAAATTCACTCAATAAAAATAATTTATTAAAATTATTATAAAAAAAAAAAAAAAAAAATTATCTTCCATGATAATTTTCCATTTTAGAGAAGTAGTATAACACTAAATATCCTGAATAACAGATGAATACAGATGAATAATGATGTTTGCTTTGAAAGAGGGGTAAAAGACACAGGTACGAATGTTCAAACCAACGCCGTACTCTAGTAATATTTTTTTGCTGGAACAACTGGTTCACTGCGCCATAGCGTAGCAAGGTTAATTGCTTAGTTTATCACTTACACAAATTCAACATTTTTGACATTTTAACATTTTTGAGCTCAATGCATCTTCACTTTGTATCTGGAAAATATAAATTTATTATTCAACTGTCTACTCCTAAAGTTTTTTCCCCCCCATAACTAGAGATGTACCGAGTTCTTGGTATGTACTTGGTATGCCAAATTTGGATTAAGTATTTGGACAATACCGAGTAGTTGCACAAATTTCATTAGTTTTATACATTAGTGAAATAAATGTATTAATAACAGATGTTTATTAATAACTAAACTAAAAATTTTTTGGAAAATTACAGAGTTATTATAATTAAACTTTTTCGGTAAACAGCTTTCTGCAGTTAAATGGATGATTATCATACTTTGTATTCCGTCATACTTAGTATAGAGACGATTCATGATATAAGCTTGTCCATTTTAGATATAAGAATTTAATTATAACTATCTTTTATGTATGTAGTATGTAATTTTTTATATAAACTTAATACATAAAACTATCTGTAAAACAGACAAAAATGAAATGCTTTAGAAAAATGAACCCTTATATATAATATTAACACAAAAGACAAAATTTTAGTTGCACATCTGTGCAGATAAAAATAAGACACTTAAAACTGTAAGGAAAAGATCTGAAGATTAATGAAGCCTATCCTGTTTGAAATAAAATATTTATTTTAATGTTCTCATTTCATATATAAATTTTATGCATCTTAAACTAAGAATCAGTGTATAGGAATTTTTATATATTCTTAAAGAATTAACTGGGGATG
This sequence comes from Salticus scenicus, assembly GCA_963930645.1. NCBI lineage: Eukaryota > Metazoa > Arthropoda > Arachnida > Araneae > Salticidae > Salticus > Salticus scenicus. Next base: position 415,066,015 of record OZ005648.1, read on the forward strand.
ATAATTTTGCATCTGAGAAAAACTTTAAGAATATAATTATCAGTTATTACGGTTTTAGTAATCCACTTAGCTGGAAGTATCGAATTTAGCAATGAACTTAATTGTGTATATACCACTACAAAAGTTCTGAAACACTTCATGAAAACACACTGTTTGCCATTTAATTGAATTTTGGTGTGCCTTTTTTATACTTTTGATGTGCAAAATTCTTCAAGAGTGCATCCATTATTCCACCTTATAACTACTTGGTATTTGGTATTCGGTTACTCGGCCGAAGTGCTACTCTGTGCAGCACTATCCATAACATAACCACTTTTTATGCATTTTAAAGAAATAAATTGCAACATGTATATGTGTATGAAGGAGTCACACTTTAAAATTTAGCCTGAATCCATCATTTTCTCCTACGGATTCTACTGCTTCTGGGTTATATTTGTCTTTGTAATTAAATCTGCATACCAATTTTTTACAATTAATGTTTAAATCATAAATATTTATAAAAATAAAGAATTAATTTATAGTGATAAAAACACTTTTCAGTTTCCACAAAATCATTGTGGAACTAATTTTTTGTAAGATTAGGAGAATATGAAAGTTCTTTAGATAGATGGTTCAATAAACAAAAGTGTTTTATATGATGACTTTAAATTTTAAAAAATATTAATAAGGCATGGTAATATTTTAAAGAATACAATATATAATTTTAATACACAGGGTAGCTAACATTATTAGAACTTTTCCAAAATTTCCTGCCTTTTCCATGATGTTTATTCACAATTTCCCCTGACTTATGCTATTCATTTTACAAAAAATTCATAATATTAGCGAACAATATAACATGTTACAAAATTCCCTGACTTTTCTGGACTCATTTAAACTCCATAACTTTCTCTGACCAGTATAGCCACCCTCTGATATTATTTAAATTAAACTCTAATTAACAAACTAGGAAAAATGAAATTCGAGAAGGATACAAGAGAAAGAAAAAAGACTAAATATATTTATAATCCTGCTACATAGATGGATTAGACTGAACAATAATTAAAGAAACTTAATTTTATATAGGTCATGCTTTACATTAAATTAAGCAAACGCTTAAGGGCCCTCTTCACTCACCGCCGCCGAAACTAATGTTATTCAATGGGAATTTTTTCTTAACAAATAACTTATTAACTAATACATATTTTTAAATTCTGTTTTCACATTCTGGAAGTTCCCAGCTGTTAAATTGACGCACCTTTTCTAAAATATTATTTTCAATATGTGAAATTTTTTCATTTTGCAATTTCGAAATAATATATTAAAAATTGAAAAATTACATTTTTAAAAAAGGTCTGTCAATTTAACAGTTGGGAATTTTCTGAATGTGAAAACAGAATTTAAAAATATGTATTAGTTAATAAGTTATTTGTAAAGAAAATTTCCCCATTGAATAACATTGGCTCGGGCTTCCGGCGACGGTGAGTGAAGAGGGCCGTTAAATCAAGTAATAATTCTTCCTGATCCTATTCAACCTTAACTTTACTTACTATGCAAAATACATACAGATAATACAAAACAGTTTCAGACAGGCTCAGAAATTTTTTTTTTTAAACATTGACAATTTAATATTAATTGATATTTAAAATATATATGTAATTCTAAACAACTCCTTTTAAAGTTAACAACAAAGAACTAAATGCAACAATTCCTATGGCATTTACTTTACACACTAACCTGTACTTCTGGTAAAGAATTAGCAGTAGTACGGTTTGCATTTTGCTGTTCCGTGTCCACCGGTGAGTCTTCATTTTTTTGAGTTTGAGTTTCTTCTTGATTCTCCTACAACAAAAAGTATATATATATATAGCGCTTATAATAAGTTTATTAACCCTATAAGCATTAAGCCTGTCTTTTTCCGGCATGCATGGTCAAAATAAAAGGCTGGTGAAGCTAAATTTTGAAATATATGTTGCTTTTTTCAAGAAAATAAGATTAATAAACACATGTAGTATACAGTATTAAATTCTCATATTTATACTGTGCATAGTATTAATTTTATGAATCATTAAACAGATAGACCAAAAAACAGCTAATGCTGAAAGGGTTAAGAGTAAACAACAAATGATTTTGCTTAAGTAATCAGTCAAGTTTTATTTGATTACCTATGTAAAAAAATACACATCAGAAACAAAAAAAAAAGGGGGGGGATGAAATCAGCTGAAAAATATCATTCCTGTATTATTCAGATAATGTTTTTGTGGCCATTATGATACTTTTTAGTAGTTATTTTCAGACTTTCGCCAAAAGGATTTTTTTTTTTTAGCATTTTGGTTTTTCTTCTGATATTTTTCAGAATTTTATCCAGAGGATAAATTAGCTTTTAAAGCTCGAAGGCTTACAATTGAAATAACTTGGTATATGTATGTTGCATACAGGGACGTATCCAGAGGGGGGGCCCTGGGGGCTCGAGCCCCCCCCCGAAATTTTCTGAGATAACTTTTTTCATATTCTACTGACCAGAAAAACGAAAAAAGATGTAAAAAAATGAATTTTTTCTCCACTTTTTTTTTTTTGTTGTTAATTTGTTTGCTTGCGAAACCTTATTTATCAGAAATTTTCTGTCTTGTAAAGTCCAAATTACCGAAATGCATATTAGCTTTTTGTAAAAAACACTAAAACGAGAACTTTATGGTACTTATTGTTGAACACTGTAATGCGTCTCCTTTCTTTTAAGCACTTCTGTTTCCAGAAATAACGTTTTAATTCCTTGTGAGACAAATAGTTCGTCATTAACAAAGATCACAGTTGCATATGGAACTTCTGGTTTTGTCAGTTATGCACGTAGTATACCTTCCATCCCGTAGTATACCTTCCTTCCTTCCTAACATAAAACAGCCAATATAAAGTCTACTTTACAGAAAGACATGTGATGAAAGATATAGTACTATCTAATCCTACTGAAAGCAAAAATGCCAGTAATCACATCATAGAGTACAGCATTCAGTATTCATATTTGTAGCGAGGCAGAATTTCAGACGAATGTCCAGATTCCCAAACCAGACTGATCTTTGACTGGACCAGACTCTAGTGGGTACAGGCGGTCCACAGGTTCTGTCAGAGAAATTCGGTATCAGTTTTCCTTGTTTTCCAAAAGGAAACCGAAGTGTTAAACCCACTTGCGGAAAAAGTCATCATCTGTTGTCATGCGCCATCAGCATCGTTCAAACGATCACACCACTACCGTCATCCGTCGCCATGCACCTATAACTAAATAACATTCACATAAGAAATCAAAAGGAATACCACAACGAATCTCTCAGGGAGAAAAATCAATCGCATGAGATTGTATATGTATAGCCCCAAGCAATACAACAATTATTAGTCAACAAAAAGTCAGAAAAGTAAGTGTAGCTCCCTGCGTTCGAAAGATGAAGTAAGGTATTATACCTACATTGGTATGAGCCCCAGCTCGCACAGGGAAGGGAAGAGGAAAAACTATATATATACATAATGTTGGAGCTAAGGCTCCCTGAGTTCGACAAACATCTGAAGAGATCTAAGACGGTCGTAAAACAAAAGTGGGTGTGAGCTGCGATGCAAGTAGAATAAGTGGCTGCGCTATGTACTGCCCTGACAGGCCTTAAAAAACCAACACGTTATGTAAACATCTTTGTTACGAGTTACGATCGTCTCAAAGCAGATACATCTGAGTCTGATGTAGAACGCGATGATGGGCCATCGCTTCACTGTTCACTTTCCAAACGATAATCAATAATGACGTGCAGCCACAGTTAAAGATACGTTGTGTCAATGAGACACCTGGTTGATACACACCCTGGGTACATATAAAAACGCTAGATAGTTCGATACGTACGCCATGCCAGAAGATTTTCAGCAACTGCAATGCGTATAATCATGGCCCCAGGATCTGTAGAACACACGATAAACGGTAAGCCATATAAGAAGACCTCAATGTGTTCACTAAACATAGACATGTAATATGTCTAGGTTTAGTGGCCGCTAACACACAGGTCCTCATGTTTCCGATAATATGATCTAAAGCAAGCAATATTATCTAATTAGAAAACCACATATATATATTATCTTCTTCTACACGCAAAACAAGAGAAAAAAGTATTGGATTCGGAAACTTTTAGACTTCCAGTTTTCAATGTATTTACATGTTTTTAGATGCATTGAACGCCATAAGACTATTTTTGGAAACGTAGATATAATTTTTTTTTATTAGATTTTTGCGTATATCGCCCAGCAGCTAGCGTAGCTGCACTATATTTCCCTTTTTATGGAAAAAATATATCTCGGCTGTATTAAAAAAAAGCTGTAAAAAAAAACCGAAAAGTATTTGAAACATGGTTTCGCATGGCACATAAATCTTGCGCCATACCACTGAATTACGACGTCAGCCAGTTTTTGGTATGTTAAATTTGAATGGACTTAACATTGCACTAAAGCTAGACAGACAGCATAGCAACGGCCTAGAATTCATTTCTAGGGTAATCCGGAGAAGATGTTTCCCCAGTTTCAGTATACTCGACATATATATCTCTCAACATATCCGAGCTATTACATTTACAAAACATGCAGGACACAACGGATTTTACGTGCAACTGATACCATTAATCTATATGACAGTATTTGGATGGCTCTAATATGGATCACTCAATCCTTCAATTACGAGCTCGACTCCTTATTAACCGGACTACCGTGCGTCCAGTTTTTGGTGATTTTCTCCATTTGTCAGTGGTTTACAACATCACGGATTAAAGAACTCTCTAGCACAGACACAGACTTATGCATTTTAAAGGACTAGTTCCATCAGTTTAAGGCCCAAGGCACTTTTTAGAATTATTATTATCATTAAATCTTTTCTTGCCATTTCCGATTTTAGGAACATTAATTCCATTGTTTATCGACATGCGGCGTTGTAACTGATTTTATTCATAACGCGTAACCATTTTGCTATGCCTTGATACGAAGCTTAAGGTAATAACTCATATTTTTCTTAATGTTAAGGTGATTGGGGGGGGGGGGGGGGGGACAAACTTTAGCGCTCACGCTCTTGGTGTGACGATCAACATCTTAGTGAAAGTTGGGCCCCCTCCGAAATTTTTTTCTGGATACGCCCTTGGTTGCATATGAAGCTAACATGTATAATGTAACAGGCTTGCTTTGTGGTTCACTAACTTTATTTGAAAATCCTATATTTCAAGTCCATTGGCGTAAATTAGGCAAAAACTTCTACAGTGTTGCTTCACAAATTTGTAGGGAAAAATACATGTTTTCTTTGTTGATAATTTAAAAATCATTTGTATACTTACAGGAATGTGTTGGTTTTGACTACTTGATGAAGGTGGCAGTGCACTAGATAATATTGCAGCAAGATCCGTGGTATGATCAGGTCCAAGGTCTCTGACAGCAGAAATCTCTTCTACACAAAATAGAAACATTAAGATGGTACTGACCAGTTCTTTTAAGTAATTGGTTAAAATATAACAATAACTGAGTTAAACAAAATTATCACTTACTATCGACATGGGCAAATGCACAAAAAGGTCCACGGGGACAGTATCCTGTCTGTAAAATATCATTGCACTTGGTAGATTTGTATATCTGTAACAAATTCAAAAAATGTGCAAATCAGATTTTAAATTTAAGATATATATATTGTGTGTGTGGGGGGGGAGGGGGGGGGGTTGAAAAGATCTAAACATTAAAAGGAAAGTTAAGAGGGAACAATAGCTAATCTCGCCTCATTTTCTGATCGCAAAATGAAGTACTAAAATTTTTAAAAATCAATTTTTGGAAAACAAGTACTAATTTAACGCTTATGAATTTTCTAAATGTGAAAACAGAATTGAAAAATATTCATTAGGTAATGAGTAATTATGTAAACAAATTTTTCCATAGAATAACATGGGCGAAGGCTGCCGGCGTGATTAGGTATTGTCCGCTCTTAAGAGTAAAAATCCTAGCACTAGAATAATTATGGATTTTGGAAAACTTAAATACATACAATTTAAAGATTAGCGTAAATACATGCATAACATACATTTGAATGCTGAAACAAGCAACTATGAAACAAGTACATTAAGTAAAATTAAGTAAACAAACAAGAAGAAAACCTAGACAATAGATAATTAAACATTTTTCATGCTAATATAAAATCCTTATGTGAGAAGAATAAAATAAGTAGAATGGCTAAAAAAATAAAGCTGCAGTTGGAAAAAACAAACAAGGTCTCCAATATCCAATTTTTCTGATATGTTACATATATCATGCCTTGAAAAACATCAAAATTTTACATGCCCTGTTGGGTACATCAGCTAGGTAAATACATGCCCAAATATCTTATTCAAATGCACATTAATGAAAAACATTCACATATTTAGTACAGATCTGTTAAAAAGAAATTTAATATTATCATCCCTATATTGATATTGTTCAGTTCATTTTCAGTAAAAGTTAAAAGACAAGACTATATTAACATACATAATTTTAGGAAAGATATTTTTGATTAACTATTTTCATGCCTGGCTGGGCATGTAAGGAGAAAAAGAAAAATACATGCTCATTTCTGAATTTTTACATGCTCTGGCATGTCAGGCAATGTAATTTTCAACCCCTGATGTATATGTACACACCAGTGATGCTGTTTAAGGATTTATTGTGACGGATCGCAGGGGACATGTAAATTTCATTCTTAAAGAAAATAAAAATTTCAAACTGGATAAAAGAAAAAAAATTTTTTTTAAAATATATTTCTTGTTTAAAACTGATTTTCCTCATATTTTTAAAGCATTCTGCTCTGAAGAAAAAAAAAACCCTTTAAAACTCCATTTTACCATAAAGGAAAAAGAACCTATCCTTTACTATAAAGCACAAACAAGCGGCCGGTGCGAAATCAAAAACAAAGTTCCGACTTCAACACAAGAAAACGAAGTTTCGATGCAAAAAGTAGGGATGAAACTGATATCTGGTAACTATCCGGTATCTGGTATATCAGGCTGAGTTTTAAATATCCGACGGGGTACTGGATATCCGGAGGAGAAAATTCAAGCTTAATTGCCCCCCCCCCTTTTTTTTTTTTTTTTTTTTTTAAGATCAGTTGTAGCTTGTAAAGGTAAAAAAAAATTGCAAAAGTCGAATTTGGCCACTTTGGCAAACAGTAGCTTCAGGTTTAAGAGATATAGAAAGCCTATTTTAATTTTGTGCAGAGTTAGCTAGGATTTTCCAGAGTGATCTATAACATCCCTCCTAATCTTCCCCATAACAATAAAAAGAGCTGTTCATTGTTGTTCCTGAACAAATAATATTCATCCTCTGCAGTGCATATAACTCTGTTTTCATGACTTTTGTTTAATAAGTTAAGAATGTTTAGTAATATTGTTAGTCTTGGAAGTAAAAGTCGTTAGATTGTTTCGATAATGAGTCAAATAATGTGCATTTATTGACTAGAACCTGCCTGTTTATTTACAATCCACTTTTTCCTACACAAGAAAGTTGTTTTTGTGACCATATATTTATACTAGCAGACCCTCTGGCATCATTGTCTGTGCTATTACCTATTCAATTAAATGTGTCATCTACCTATTCGATTTGGATTTAAAAAAAAACACTCCAATTTATATAATGGAATATCTTGCTAAAACACCTGAATTTAGAATTTCCCGTTGCACTGCATATAGTCCCAAAAATTAAAATTACTTCAAATAGAAGTAATATTTAAATTTTCAGGAAGTCTGTATTTTCATCTTCAGATTGTTAAAGAATTAAAAAAAAAAAAAAAAAAAAGCTCAATTATTTAAAGTTTATGATTTTGTACATTAGAAAAACTGAACTTACTTTTAAGTAAAGAATTTTAATAAATAATCTAATTTTTTTTTTTTTTTTTTTCTTATCTGTACAGAATATAAAAATATAAAATAAGTAAGAAGCATTTAAAGAAACAAATATAAATTTGTTTTGAATCATTACTTTCTTCTATATTCAATAGAATAAAGCATTTTATTCGTAAAAATGCTCAACTTCCCGTTTTTGGTGGATTTACGCATTTTCAGTGAACCAGAATTTTGAATTTGACCGTTTTTAGAAAATGTCTGTGACAAAAGTTTTGTGTAGCAGCTCTAGTTCAAGAGTTAATGCACAGAATTTCATATAAATTTATACATAGTTGCGCATTAACAAAAAAAAGTGCCCATCGACTTTTGGTGCAAATTACTCAATAGGTGGCGCTGCTAATACTGTGATTTCTCCTATTTAAAGGAGGACTATATCTCTTCTACTGTGTATAATTAAAAAAAGACTAAGTATGTCACAGGGGTATTATGAAATATGTTTAATTTCTGTGCATATCAGCCAATAGACGATGCTGTTATGCTGCAATTTTTCCGTGAATAGAGAAATTATCTTTGATTTATTTGTGTATAATTACACAACATTTGGTATGTGAAAGGGCCATTTTTATGAAACATGTTGATTCAATTTTGGTGCATACTGGTCGATAGGTGGCTATATTATGCTGCAATTTACCCTGTGAATAGGAAGGCTAAATTTCAACATCTATAACATTTAACTGCACTTAACTTGATATGCAAGATAAATAATAAGAGAACGAAAGCTGGCTTAATTTGGGTGTATATTGACCAACAGATGTCACAGTTGTTCCTCACCTATGATTCTCCACATGGTTACATCTCACAATCTTTCGATTAAAATTGCACTAAACTCCATATCTAGAATCTTTATTCTGTGAAGCCATTATTAAGTTTCTCCTGTGCATGTTAAACAGCGTGTAGCTTTGTTATGTAGAGTGATTGGTTTTTGCTGGATTTAAACATTTTAAGAGGACCAGAACCTGGCTTGATCAATTATTTGTGTTTGTGTGTGTGACAAAAATTCCGTTCAACTGATGTCAGCCTTATTTAGGTGTATATAAGCCGACAAGTGGATCTGCTATTATTTTTTACAAGCCTACATCTCAACATCTATTGATTAAAATTGCACCAAACTCCATATGTAAAATATTTATTGTGTGAAGCTTTGGTTAAACTTTTGCACAATTTAAACAGTAAGTGGTGTGTGATGGCCACAATATATACGTTTTCTTATGAAAATAACCAACCCTTCAACTATGATTATATTAGTAAAATATTTTTTTTTTTTTTTTGTGTTTAAATACACATCAAGCACACATTTTTTAGTACTGTAAAAAATGTGTAAATGATAAGTTTTTGTTTTATAATTCTGAACAAAATCTATATTTTTGTGACAAATTGCAAGTGTAGGAATGAGTATGCTAGACTTAAGTTTTATTCTTCATCGCAATATTGTACAAATAAATAGAATGCTATATAAATATGTTTAAGTAAATGTGTATACATATAAATATGTATACAATAGTATGCATATTTAAAATGCGTTTAAAAGAATAGTATATGAAATATGTTTATATTTTATTGTTTTAAAATAAAGAAAAGAAATATACAATACAACAAAAAACAAAACTAATGCCGGATATCTGGTAGGCAAAGGAGCTCCAAATATCCAAAAAATTATTAGTAAAAAGTTTACGATACACTGAATCGCATCACTGCGTAATGAATCATCAATGGGTGTCCTCATTCAAACCTTAGCCGAAATATGAAATTTGAAAAATGGTTGCAAAATCATTCTTTCAAAGAATCCAAACATTTCTATCCAATTCCAATACAAAAACACACACGAGTGACGCGAAAACAAACACAAAGCTCTGAAATGCAGAAATGAAGTCCCAATACGAAAAAGTTACCAGTTAAAATTTGCCGATACATTGAATCTAATAACTATCAATGTCTTCACTTATAAAAATTGTTAGTTTCATATATATATATATATATTTATTTTCCTAGGAAAAGCTTTAACTTACTTTTCCTTTTCAAATTAATGGATATTTACTTATTTTCCTTTTGTTAAAATTCATTTCACCTGCTTAAAATACTTCGCGTGTCAATTATTGATGTTTGTTTACATTTCTACCACTGCCACTTTTGGTCTGCATAATTTTTCTTTTTTTGCTGTTGCCACTACTTAAGAAATAATTATTATAAATTATGTTTTGGCTTCAACCGTTGAGTGGCACCATTGATGTTTGTTGATATGCAGTTTTATTGACTTTGGGTAGTATAAAAGATCGCGGCGAACTTCGCATTTGAGCACTTGGCATCTGAGCATTTGGCACTTGACAGCTGTTGTTTTTGTTACATCTTTAAAAATGTTAAGTTTTTATATTTGAAATGAGTTTAATCTCATTATTTTTTCTTCATCTCGCGATGATGAAAATTTTGAAAGAATTTAGATAATCGATGTTAGTTGTTGTATTGTTAAGTTTGAGGTTTCATTAATGTTGTCAACTGTTTACAGCTTTTAGCGCTGGAATATGTTAAGTTTTTTAAATGAGTTAAATTTTTATACAATTAAAATCTTTGAAGTTAAAAATCTTTATACAGTTGATAAGTGGTGACAGGTTCATACCTATAATAGTGCATTTTGCTATGATGGACTTCAAGTTCTTGTGACATATTTCTGCAATTCTTCAATTAATTTTTCTCGCTGGTTAACACGGCAACCGCGGGATGTAGCACTTGCATTTTCCCTTTTCCTCGCTGGTCAACATGGCGACCGCGAGACATATCTACATTAATATGTTTTGATTGTGTCATGGTCATCTATAATATTTTAATGTTACTACTAGAGATGGAATGAAGCTTCGGCCACCTTACCAAAGCTTTGGCCTATAACAATTTATGTTGTGAATATTCTTTTAACAATTATTATTATATAAAATATTGTCATTTAAGTTATGCACAATGGTACCTTATAATAAAACATAGTAGAAATTTATATTTAATTTAAATGTTTGTGTGCATTGACCCTTTGGAACCATAAAGTATACAACAATTAATAATATATAAATTGGAAGTTGCTAAGAAATAAGTTACATTACATTATATTTAGTTAACAATTTAATTATATGAACAGCTTTAGTTGCTTTAAAATGAAGCTATTAAAATATTGCATGAAACATTCTTTAAATATTTCTAGCTTTGAAACTTAGTCATAGTCATATATAGTCAATAATCAAAATTAACAATACAGTCAATAATCAATATTAACAATAACATAGGATTACAAAACATGCAGAAAATTGTTGATAAATAAATAAAAGCTGAATTTTTATTTAATTTTTATAAACCAGAATATGAGGAGGGTGCCTACTACTTGCACATCCACCCTAGATCTAAATTCTAAATATTTATTCCAGATAATTAAAGTTATAAAATTTATTCTAGATTAGTTATCATATGATAAAATGTTTTCTAGGTTAATAACTGACATACTATAAATTGTTTTTTATGTTTATTTTCATCATATTACATACAAGGTTAATTAACCTTACTTCATTTTATCATTTATCACACAATTTTAAATTACGATGCAAAAAAATCAATGTTTTTGCATTTTTAGGAAGAATTCTATTCCTTTTTTCCTCATACATATTTACAGCTTCAGAAAATAATCTTTCGCTATATATACTGCTACTTGGTGCAGATAAATAGCGTTTGGCCGAATCAGATAATCTGGGAAATAGTTTTTTTTTCTATCTCCATCTTCACCAAATCCAACAGACAATGTGTTCTATTTAAAAGCGAATTGTTTATATATACTTCCAGCTCTTTAGCCAATGAATTTTCAGAGTGTTCTGTGAGTAATTCATTGTTTGTGATTTCTGCAAAACACAATCCCACAATAATGCCGGAGCTTCGGTATTCGGCCAAACTGTGCTTCGTGCCATCACTAGTTACTACTAGAAGTTTTGTATATATCAAGAAAGATCTATGTCTACAGTTTTACAGTATTGTTTGTTACAAGCTCCATCAAATGTGTCTATTTGTTCTGCACCTAAAAAGGTAATTTGAATCGTTTCATTATTATAAAATGTTTATTACTACCTATATACATATAATTCTTCTATGAATAAAATCTGTTTGTTAATGTTAAATTTTTGTTGTTGCTGAGTTATAACATAACTTCATTTACACTAGTCAAATCATCTTTACTGCAACCCTTAAATTTAAATATAGCTTTCACTGTTGCTTTTTCTGCTTAGATAAAATTTTTGATAGATTGACCTAATAGTCTTTATTAGAATCATATCACTCTGCTGTGTTCTAAGTTCATTGGAACGAACAAAACAAATGAACCGGATGAACGAAAGTGATTACAGGAACATGACATTATGTCTGTATTAAGATTTATTATTAAGAAAACCTAAGTTAAAGTATTATGAAAAAGTAATATGTTTGCTGTGTTAAGCAAAAAATAAAATATTTTTGCTAATGTCAGAATGTTGTAACATTAAAACACAAGGCATTTTCTGTGAGACCAAAATCGTACGATCTGGGCATGCACAAGAAAATTTTGAACCAATTCGGAACGGGAATATTCCTTTCCGTTTATGCAGTGCAATAAGAATACCGATGATAGCTATCGAGCAGACAACATTAATATTTCATATGTGTAGCTAATAAAAGACGCCTAATTAAAGCCACGAAGTAATATTTAAGCTCAATCAAAACAATTCACATGATTAATTCATACTTTCCAAGGCATTATATTAAAATAAACCAATTTGCAAATTCTTATCGGTCACCGCACGGAGTAAGAAATTATTTCTTACTCCATGGGTTACCGTCATGTGCATTTTCGTCGAAAATTTCCTTACACAGGATAGTATTTCCAGGATTTTACATTGTGGTGCCATCTAAGAAAAAAAAAAAAAAATCTTTTAAAATTAACAAATTCTTAGAGTTTATTGTTCTTTCAAAATTAACTTTAATCACTTGAAAACTTTGTTTAGAAAGATGGAAGATAGATATTTAACCCTTTCAGCGTTAACCACTTTTCGGTATATCTGTTTAATGGTTCATGAAATTAATATTATTCATAGTATAAATATGAGATTTTAATACTGTACACTACACTTATTTATTAATCTTATTTTCTCGAAAAACGGCATATATATTTCAAAATTTAGCCATACAAGCCTTTTATTTTGACTATGCCTGACAGAAAAAGCCGGTCTTAACGCTTAAAGGGTTAAAATCAAAAGTTTTTCCCCCCCCCCTTTTATTATGTCTGATATTTCCTTTCCACAATACATTATAAAAAAAATAATTTAGAAAGAATAACCTTAAAATATTGATATTTTATACAAGTAAAAATTTACATAGTATAATTTATTATAAGAAATTTACTGAACAAATTAACTTGCTAAAATATTAGATTCATTCTTATTTTTTATTTATTTATTTAACAGTATACTTTTATTGAAATATACTATTTTGATAGAATGAAGTGCTATAATATTGTTATTCATTTATTTTTAAGTAGCATAGTCTATTTCTAAGTGTAAATAAAATTATAATTATAGAATATAGAGAAAACACAAAACATTATTAAAATTTATTTTAAATTATTTTCCTTATAAATTTATATGATTTTAAAAATATATATATTGTTTTACAAAATCTATTCAGTTTTCACAGCTTTATGAAGTACATGCCCCCTGATGAGTATTAACTTCTAATTTTAAGCATTTTTAACCAATTATTTCTGTGGTCATTTAATTGTTTTCTCTGTCATTAAGTTTTATGGTCCTTTTTTAATTATTATCATTCATGTTGGTATAAGTAATTTAAATTGTTTTTGTTGGTTCTTAATCTGTATTGCAACAATTTCGTGTCAGTCTTTCCTATTAGTTAAAATCAGTTCTATTATTTTGTGTTGGTATTGTTTTGTATCTAATAATTGCTAAATTTTATGATTTAATTTTATTATGATATCATTTATATATATATTAATGATGATCTATTAAGCATAGTAGAAGCCAAGCAACAGATACAAGATCACTGAAGCACCAATGACCAATAAGATTAAAAATTTCTTTAAGAAGTTCAGAAAAATGAATTTTTTTTTTTTTTTTTTCCCCAGGGGATGAAATACACAAATTTAAAGAATCCAGATTTATTAAACAAAAAACATCTGGAGATTTTTTTTTTCTTTAATTGATAGATTATAGATGGCACCATATGTGATATTGTAATTGAAATGTAATATTGTTACCGATGATTCATACAAGGAATCTCTAGAGATTCTTTGGCTCAATTGATTTTATTTTCCTGCTATGTACAGTCGGCAGCAAAATTATTGAAGTGCTAGCAATAATTAGTATTTAAAAGATTTGCGTTTAATACCATTTGTTAAATATTTGTCAAGTCATGTTATTTGTCATGTGCGTAGAAAAGTATGTTAATGATAAAAAAATTAGCAATAAAAAAAACTATATGAAAAGTATTGGATTTTATTTTTATTATATGGAGCACGATTAAATTTTGTATAGTGAAATTTCCTGAAATTTATTTCTTCTTCCCCTCCAACCAAAAAATAATTGATTACAGCAGGGGGTTTTAAACTGGTTAAGAGCAATGCGAAATATTAAAACCGGAATGTTCAAAACTTTATGCTATGAAAAGATTTAAGTTGCACATGATCCGTCAAATTTTGATGGGTATTAACCAGTTATAGTAATTTCGTTTACAAATGAGTAAGTACACTTCTTTTATTTTTTTTCTCTAACACATTAAATTATCAGTACAGTTTATTGGTAAGTTATTTTGGGGTTAAAGGATGGTGGGGGACTAGGGATTTGAAGTGGAATGTGTAAATAAATTTTGTAATCAATCTCCTATCTGCACGGCTGATTGTGACCCTACTTTAATAATCCTGAAATTACATGAAAAGAAAATTAGACCGAAAAGAATAGACACAAAAATAAAAATAAAATTATGACTGTAACCAATAAAACACATGTAAAATTACTGAAAAAAAAAAATGCTAGAAAATTACAAGAGATATACCTAAATTTCTATTACACAACAATTTTCTCTTAACAGTCACTCAAAAAATTCCTGAAATCAGGAATCTAATTATATTATGCAAAAATTCCTGAAATCAGGAAAAAATCCTACACACAATCACCCCTGTATCTGATAATTCCTCGTTTCTCCAAAAGAAAAAAAAAAAAAAAAAAAAAAATTCTCATTTGGTTCTCTTAATGCTAATAATTTGGAGGAGTTTTTAAAAATGTTCCTGGTTTAAAATTAAAATAATAAGCTATTATACTATATTCTCTCTTTTTTTTTTTTTTTTTCCCCTGATTCCAGAGCACATTAAGCTAAATGTTTTCAGTTGTTTCTTAACAGCAACCATCTCCTACATAATAATATTAGTTTTAAGACAAAGAGCTGGTTAAAGATTTCTTTTTCGTCTACAATAAGATAATTTTAAATTATATCTGTAATATATAAATTCATTTATGTGGGGACCCACATTTTGAAAAAAGGACTCCGATTTTTTAAACTCATGGATCTCAGGGACCCATGATTTTAAAAGTCTAGCGGCATCACTGATACACACACAAAAACCTTTCCCTATACATACATAAATGAATGTACAAAAGATCAATAATATAAATATTTAATTATTTTAATGGGTGGATAGCATTAGAAATTTTCCTAATACTTTAACTTTTAACCTGACCATTTTTTGGCCATTTTCCGATTTATGGTCTTATTCTGCACAAAAATTTCACATCAATAACAAACAATTATCAATTAACAACAAGCTTTTGAACATAGCTTTTTCCACAAAAATTGACGAAATTCCTTTATTTTAAATGAGAATTTCCCTGACTTCACCATAATTCTCAGACCAGTGGCAAGAACCACCCTGTTTTAAAATAGTTGAAATCTTATGAAACACTAAAAAGACTAACAGTACACATATGAAGGAATAACTTCTTACTTCAGGATGAAACTGTTGTTCTGTTCTTGTATGACAATATGGGCAATTATCTCCATTTTCACAATTTGCAGGATCACCCCATTCATCTGCTTGTTTAACATTCGGACAAGGTGTAGATCTGTTGAATAGTAATTTTATGCTTTAACACAAGAAAAAGTAAAAATATTACAATGATTTTGAAAAACTTGCTTAACAAGCATCTGAATGACACAGATTTTAGCCTCTTTTTAACACATTTTAGAATCTGGCAGCCCTTTTAAACATTTTTAATGTTCAGAAGCCTTTGGATACTTTTTCTTCTGACATGCAGTTTTCAGGGGAATTCGTTTCAACGCATTCCAACATAAACAAATGCATATAGCCCACATACACAAAAATAAAATTTGCAATTTATTTTTTTGTTATGTATAAAACTTTCAACTTTTGAGGACAGTTAACATGAAAAAATACTGGCAGCTGTGAAAAAGGATATGAAAATAATGACTTTTTGAAAACAGGTTGCTCTTTATACTGAGTCTCCACATCAACCTTCTTCAAGGCATGAAAGTGCAAATAGGTCAAGAAGGCTGAACTTATGTACAGCATAAAACTATAGCAACATTAAGTTGTGTATGTGACATGCATAAGTGTATATATAATAGTATATATGGCATATGTTATATCTTTATTTTTAAAAGAGAAAAATAAATGCAAATGCAGATTGAAAGAAATATGAAATTAAAATAAAAAATTACAAGAATCTTAATTATCTAAATTTTTTTTTTTCAAATATATATCTTTTCAATATGTACTAAAATCTTAATGAAAATAATTACATAATTCAGCTACTACACTGTTAAAAAAACACAACTTTGCTGCCAGAAATTCTCTATAATTTGAGAAAAAAGTTGTAAATTACGGGAAAATTACGTTGACATAGCTGCCAACATTTGAGAATCAAAATTAGGGAGATTTTATATATGACATAGTTTATGCCGTAAACAGAACATTGAGAGTTGGCAGCTATGTGTTGACAAAACATTTTTCTGTGATTACACAGAATTTCTGGCAGCAAAGTTCATTTTTTTAACAGTGTAGTTACAATCAACTTTTCTCAAAAAAAAAAAAAAAAAAAAAAAATAGTAAAATCTAATTAGATTGCTGAAATTCGACATTCTGTCACAATAATATCACATTATTTTGGCAACCAGACTACAAAAAACCAAGAATTATGTTGATTTTTGGCAAAGTAAGTAATTCATTGTTGCACATCATTGTATAACCAGTAGTAAGGAATATTAATAGTTTAGTATCATTTGCTACTCCATAGCTGCCAACTCTAAAGCTTTAGAAATAGTACTTGAAAACAGGAAGAATACACCCAAATAAGAAAATTTAGCACATTCAAAGTTTAATAAAATGATAATAATGAAAAAGTCCTTTCCTGGATAGGTTTGTGACAAAATCAGCAAAAGCCAGTTTTTTTTTTTTTTTTTTTTTTAATCTAATGCATAAATATACGTCAGTATTTCTAAAATAGGGCTTTTACCAGTCTGATTAATTTAGTGACACAGTATTTTTGATTTTGAAAGAAAAAATAAAATGTATTAGAAATCTACATTGCAGATTTTGTAACTTACGTTTTCAGCTACTGATATTATGTATCTTGCATAAAACCAAACATATCTTTTGTTTCGTGATATAGAAACTATTTTAAACAAATTGAGGGAAAACAAATAGATTTATCAATTTCAGTAATAAAGTCTAGAAATAATTACATATGTGAGAAATATAGAGCCCTTCTATGTTCTATTGAGCTCTAGAGGTTCTAGATTTGATCGTTGACTGCTAGCTAAAAATGGTACAAAAGAGGAATAAAAAAATAAGTATATGAGTGAGAAATATCAAACAATTTTACTTCTTTATAGGCTATAAATCTAATAAAGCAAATTTTTAAATATATATTGAAATTTATGTTGTAGATGATACAGGGAAACAAAAGGCTTCTGTAGAGCATTTGATCACTGATTGCTAATTAAAGATAAGAGATTAACATTTCTCTATAAAATGTTTCAAAATTTACTTGCCTATATTTTGACTTTTTTGGACTCCTTCGACGATCTCTGTTATTATGAAAAGATGGGCAAGCATAACCCTGGCGACATAATCTAGGTGGTCTTTTACACTGCTCTGTTTTATAATTTGCTAGTACATAATTTGTGTCTAGAATTGAGGATAAAAATGTATTGAACTTAAATTATATTTAATGCTAATTACATACAATCATACTATAGATTAACCATGAAAATGTATTGCCTGATTCAAACATGTTTCAGTTACATATATTAACCAATGCATTTAAATCTTTCATTGTTAGACAAAGATAATACTAGGTGGTAGCAAAAACTTTTACACTAACAAAAGAGAAACATGCAACTTTATTAAAATGCTAGTTTTCAGTTTAAAAAAATAGAATTCGCTTACTTATTTATAGTTACATAGTTTAATAATAATTATTTCCTATTTTATTAGAGAAGAGAATAAATTATATTAAAAAAAAAAAAAAAAAACCACAACTGATCAAGACATATACAATAAAACACTTTTCTGGCATACAACTAGTCTAATCATGAAACTAATCATTTTTACACTTTTTGTTGCTGTTTAAATGGTACTGCCTAGCAAAAACAAACATAATACTAAGTTTAAAAAATTATTCTCATAATAGGGTATAACACATACAAAAAATACTTTGTGTATTTTTTATTTTTACCTTGCCATTTTGGATCTTCATTCAGAGCATTTCTTTCTTTATCTAAGTTATTGGGACCTGTAAGACCATTAGCGCCTTCTTCATTCGATTCCATAGCTTGCAATTCCCTAAGATCATAAACAGGATTACGGAGATCATGGATTCCATGAGCAAATGCACAATGTGGTCCATTCTTGACACAATAGCCCCTACTATCTGTATCATATACACAAACTCCAGTTTTATAATACCTAAGATGATAACGACGTTCTGTATCACCAGCTGTGCGATGTAAATATGGACATCTATAAAGATGATAAAATATAAATTAGCACATTGCAATTTAAGATTTGATAGTAAAGAAATACAACATATGATTATGATTATATTAAGATACCTTGAAATTTTTTTGTCTGAGTACTTTACTCTGGACCCAGACCTTCCTCAGTCTTTCTGTCATTTTTGAGATTATTTTACCCCCTTCTTTATCTACTTTCAACATGTACTGTCATCTAGCATTCATTTAAAAATATCATCTAGCATTAATTTAAAAAGGATCCTATGATATAAAAATTTCAATGGCTTTGCATTTAAGGGCACAGTAAAAATTTTTAGTTTGCTTTTCATTAAAATGAAATTTTAATTTTAAAAATGTAAAGAAAATAACAAAGTATGAGGATTTTTACTATGCCCCTAAACACAAGACCACTGAAATTTTAGCCAATAGGATGGTTTGCATTGCCATAAATCTTTTTTAAATTGACACCAGAGGGCTGAAAGTAGATAAAGAAATAATCTAAAAAAAGCAACAGAGGGAGTGAAAAAGCTTTGGGTATAGAGTGAAAGTGCTATCAGGCAAAAAAATTTCAAAGTACTCAATAAAAATAGTAGGTTGTAATTTACAAATTAACCTTTTGTTAGAATATGTATATTTACATCACAAAAATTTCATTTACTTCTTTTAAAAATTTTAGAAAAGGATTCAGCAAAGTACAGGGTTGGTAAGTTTGACAACTGATGGTTTTATCCGGATTTAACCATGGTTTTAACCATCATGTCAAAAACACCTTTTTGACAACAATTGTCAAAAACCTAAAATTCTGTACAAAAAGCATTCTGAAACTATTTTTTGCAACTAATTTATATCTACATTTTCCTAATTTTTGGTTTTAATCCCTTGAGTAAATTTTATAAAAGTTTTAGACACCAAAAACCACATGTCCCATCAAGTGATTTTTGTCAGTAAGCTTCTTTTTGAAAATAGAAAATAATTTTAGGCTACTATAAAATATGGAATGAAAAATTATAAATAGAAATGTACATTAGTAAAATAAGGCACCAATTTTTTTTAACTTTTAAAAGTAAAAATATATATTTCAATCTTATACTGTTACTTTTAGCATTTCTCACCATTCTAGTTCTTTTTTCTCTTTAGAGTAAGTATGCAATAACCAGGCCCGGATCTAAAGGGGGGGAGGGACTTGCCCAGGGCGGCAAAGACTGAGGGGTGGCAGCCACCAGGTCCAGCTAGTCTCGCTATTTGCACTATGCTGGACCCGATTTCCAGACCATTTTCGTAGTACACTGCATTGTCTGTAACAAGCTCAGAGTAACCTAACACCCTCCTCTCCTCACACGAGACATATGACCAAAACAGAGTGAAAACCTGAAACGTAATATTACTTATGAGCGCACGAGTGAGTGAGCATTAAAATCTGAATGAGGATGATATATGTATCTTTGCAGGTGCAGTAAGTGAGAAGTGGCATGGCAGCAGCAGTTGACTTATCCATGTAAAATGAAAAGTATAGGTGGAAAGATTCCTCGTATTGTATCTGATGTCATTCTATATTTGGCCACTAAGTATTTCTTACTCCGAGTCTCTACTAAAAATACAAGTTTATTATTAACTAGCCGCCTTCAGCGACAAGCTGGTTCACTATCCTTGAAAAATCCGAATGTATAAAATCCCCATTAGGTGGAGCCTGCGCCGCCTTTTCCCCCCCGTTTCTGGACCTACAACAGCTTATTGAGATATAGTGCAAATAGCTTTATTGAAAATTTTAATTGTAGTAAATTTCTGCTCGGTAGCACCTGTGGCACCCCCTTCCTGCTTCCGTATCTGAAACTGTGTTCACTTACCACGTGAAAATCTCCATCTTTGAAAATTCTAACTGTAGCAAAGTCCCTGTGGTGCCTTATCCCTGTTTTATAACTTACAACAGCTTGCTCACTCATTGTGCAAATATCTTTGAAAACTTTAACTGTAGCAAACTTCTGCTCTGTTACAACTATGACGCCCCTTTATGTTTCATGATTTGCAACAGTCTATTCACTCACTGTGTAAAGGAACATTGAAAATTCTGATCTGGCAAATCCCCAACCTGGTGGGGCCTACGGTCTTCTAATCTACTCTCAAATAATTTAATCGTAATTGGTGATATTGTATTGTTAAAATATCAAAGCACCATCTGGCGACAGATTTGCAACAAGTTCTCTTTAATTCCAATAACTTTTAAAATGATATATTACTTATGGAATTCTGTTAATTAGGACTTTTCTGTGGTTTTCTCCGACACTTGCATAATTGAGGGCGAAATAATGTTAAAAATCCTCAATAAGAAATGAGTGTGGAGTATAGGAATACGAAAGTCTGCAAAATAAAAAAAAAATAAACGTGTTCTGGGTTTTCTCTGAAACTCCTGTACTGAATTGATAGCTTATATCAGTTTAAAAGTTCGCAATAAAATTACTGCAAAATATATTTCTAATGATACATTATAAGTAATTTAATCATAATTAGAATTGGGTATATTGGAATAAAAGTGTTTGTTTTCTGGGGTTTGTGCTGAAACTCCCGCACGGAATTTAATGGCTTATATCAGTTTAAAAATCTCCAATAAAATATATTTCAAATGATGTATTATAAGTAATTCAATCATAATTAGAATTGGAGAAATCTAAATTTTTAAATATTAAAGTGTCATCTGGAAGCAGAGATTTGGGATCTCTACTTTTTAATGCCAGTTCAAATAAGCTTTAAAATGATATATTACTTATGAAATTATGTTAATTAGGAGCTGAGATACAAACCTTAATAAATATAAACATTTCTATATAAAAATTTGTGTCCGACTTTACTGTGGTTTTCTACAAAAGTTGCCTTATTCCAGGCTGTATATCATTAAAAATCCTTAGTACGAAATGTGAGCAGAAATTGGAATTCGAAATTCTGTAAAATATAAAAGAATAAAAACGTTCTAGGTTTTCTATAGTTTTCTTCGATAGTATCAGAGATTGTAAAATTGTCAAGAGATTTATTGATTTCATTCAAGTTCATGATAAAAGTGGCGAATGCATGGCGAATAAAATTTCTAAAAAGTTAGAGGACGATAAATTATCCAATAGGGACTGTCAGGGTCAGTCATACGATAATTCAAATATGTCAGGAGTGTACAGATACGTCCAAGCCAGAATAATAATAATAAGCCGCTTTTCACCATGCATTGCCCATTTCCTTAAACTTGTTGGTGTATATGCCTTCTTTCTACTCTGTGACAAAACGTCTATGTGGAGTTAGCTGTTCAAAGAATTTACAACTTTTTTGTTTCATCTAGTTTACGCTGTGACATTATGAAACAAGAACGAAAAATCTCATTTGGTTCCCATAGATTATTAACTTTTTAACTATATGCACCTCCTGTTGCATCGTTTAATCACCAGTGCACTTTCGCTAGTTGGTCACACAGCCTTCAGATGGAATGGAAGAAAGACACATAGACTAATTGACCTGATATTCACCCTTAAACATTGTTGTAAAGTGTTAAAAATGCTTAACACAAACAAAAAATGAAACACCAGCAATATCCTGTTGTATAACGTATCTAATATTTCAGTGTAGCTCTGTAAATCTTATCGCCAAAGATTTCATATTCTGCCAAAAAAATAAATAAATAAAAACTCTTTTAGCATCTTAATAACGAATTTCAATTTAATTATAATTTGCACAGTAAAAATTCCTATCATAAAACACAAGGCATTGACATTCTTTTGAGTGTTCCTGTACACAAACCAGCTGCGCTACTAATACCATTTTAAATGGTGAACAACCCATAGTGAACTCGAAAAGATTTTTTAAGAGCAGGGATGAGATTAGCAAACATACAAAAAAGCTGAAACTGTACGCAAAGGCAAGATGTTGAAATGAAATACTAGAATTTTGATGACAAAATCTATTAAATTAGAGTAATAAATATTTATTTTAATCTTCATTGTATAAAAAAAGAACAAAAACACATCAGAAACATAAAAAAAAACTGAAAAATTAAAAAAAAAAAGTTGAAAAGTTAAATGTACAAAAAAGCTGAAATCAGCTGAAAAGCTGAAAAATCTCATCCCTGTAAGAGTGATCATTTTAAAGAAATTCTGAAGATATTTACGGACACTGGAGGTAGTTAGAGAGACAGACTAATTCAAATCATAATCACTCGTAAGCATTGATTAAAGTGGAAAACTCTTAAACAATGCGAAACTGCAATTGCAGCAAATTTCAATCATAATCCTTAATTTATCTCAATATTTTTGTGTGGTCTTTTTTTCTAATGTTAGTCATACTATATTTTATAGAAAACAATTTTTGTGCATAGGAATAATAAATGTATTTCATTACGATTTGTACAAAATAAACGCATTGAAATATGGTTTATAGAAATACCTCTCATAGAACACAATGCTTTGGAATTTTTTCATGTGTCACTGCACACAAACCAATGGTGGTATTTATTCCATTTTCAATGGGAAACATTCCATAGTAAACTTGAATAACATATCAGTTTCAGACAATTCCATGAATACTTACCGGAGATGGAGTGCAGATAGACAAATTTATGCCATAAACCATTTTCAATGTTGTTATAAAGTATTAAAAACACACAAAGAATAACGTCAAAGGGTCAGACATGAGGGTCTGCGAAAGGAGAAGCTGTTATCGGTTTGAAAATAAGCCTAAATAAGTTTGTCATGCGTCGATAGAGTTAAAAGATGGAGACAAATCAACAAGGCAAATTCAGAATGAAAACGTCTATGAAATGAGGCCAGGAATTTTGAATTTATTTTATACTTAGTCATATAGAATCATGTTAGTTTTAATAGTGTTTAACCGTCTCGGTAAAGGAATACAAAAAACTGACAACTGATATTGTTTTAACGAGATCAGTTGCTTTTATGGAAGGGTTGGAAAATACACTAAAGATTTTGTAATACTGGATTTGATAAATGGTTTGAAAAAGCTACTGCCGTTGCTGAGTTGATGTCATAGATACAACCATTAACCCTAACAAGGGTGCTGTTGGCATAATGAAAACGCAAATTTTAATTCTCAATTGCAAAAACTGGCCCCGGATTTTTTTTTTTTTTTTTTTAAATAAAATTTTGCTTTTATAACTTAGTGGAATAACTTCATTTATTACCTTTCTTCTAATATTGTTGGTGAATTCTGGTGGCATTTCATTTTAAATTGGAAAATTTTCATTCCCCTCAAAGAGTTAAAGAAAGTAACGTACCGAAAGGAAAAGATGCCTGGCGAATTAGTCGACGACAAGTTGCAGACACTTGAAACAGAAACACTACAACCAACAAATGCTATATTAGATCGAATTTTAGTCAAAATTACAGACTTAACAATGCGAGGAAAATAAATTATTATCTTGTATTTTTGACTGACGAAGCATTGATGAAAATGACTAACAGATTTTTAAAAAATATATAGACTCAATTTGGCTCTTAAATATATCAAGGGCTTGAATTCAGGAAAACGCTTTTCTGAACATGAAGTTTTCAAAGAACAAAGACCACTTTTATCGACAAATATTTATGAATTACGACCTGTTTCTTTATTGGACGTTATATGTAAAAAACGATTTGCTGAATGCATTTCCTAACATAAGTATAGTTTTCAGAATTTATGCAATTCTGTTTCATGTAAAAGAAGCTTCAGAAAAATGAAACTCACTAAAGATTACGTTCCACAATGTCCCAAGAGCACTTGTTGGAATTGGCAATATTTTCGACTGACAAGGAAACATTCAAAAGGTGTCATCTTCAAAAAGTATTGAAAAAAAATAATATATGTGATTCTACTCTTCATAAAACACCAGAAAGTTAAAACATTATCGGCTGAAATGAATTACATAGACCACAAAAAATTATCAAAATTAAGCATTTTTGGCAATTTGGTGCTGTTAGGTGATAAGTTCGCTAAAACTCTAAAGCAAACATTAGACAATGCACAATTGCTGAAAAATGTAGGAATTGCACAATTGGTGGTACTTGCGTATTAACATATGTCAATAAATTATCACTGACCTGTAGTTAAAGAATTTTACATTTTATGTGTATTTTATTATGGAACAACTATAGTATTTCTCCTCAGCTAGATTTGGCGAGTTTTCGTTGGCGATTATGGCTAAATCATAAAGCATAAATGATAAAATCGTAAGATAAATTATAAATCCAAAATAAATAGCATGCAGGCTGCCATATTATATCGCAAACAATAAAGAACGACATCGTTATTGTTCAAATCGGCACCAAAGAAAAATCACCAAATTCAGCTGAGGGAAAATACTATAGTTGTACCTTTATTATTTATATTTATGAATATTATAGATGTGATCTTACATTGTATTAGCTCACTATCCCGCCAATGGCATGTACTTAATATAAAAGTGCCCAATTGGCTCATATTTCGGCTTTTTTTTTCTCCTGACATTAAAGCTAGCAGAAGCAGACATTCCAAATTATTTTAAAAATCAGATAAAGCTCTTATTAAGAGAAAATTCTGTAAGATTATATATATTAGAATTCGCACATTTGTAGTAAATTTATCAACTACGCTATAAGAAAAACTAATTTATAAAAAACAGTTTACTTAAGGTTAATTAAAATTCTGTTTTAATGACCATACATAAATAATTTTACATCTAAATATCAAATTATAATTTTGGTAACTTAATTGAAAATAAATATCTAATAAACTTATCAACAAATTAAGATTTTTTTTTTTTTCAATTACACAAGTTCTCAATTTTCTGAACAAAGAAGGATAGACAATCATGACTTGAGAAAGTCATAAAAATATACATCATTTGCATACCACAGAAAGCAAAATCTAGAGAACTATCTAAAAAATTTAAAGGGGTTTTCAGTAAGACAAATAATGGATTAAAACATGTAAAATCTGAAAATAATCTGATTGAGGTAAGTTACTAAAATGATATTTTAAATTTTTAACTTAGTAAGTAGTTTAAAAAAAAAGAAAAAGGCTGTCAGTTTGCAATTTATTCACTGTTGAAACTATCAAATTGCAAAAAAACAATTGGGGTAAATAATTCAAATCTAAAATAAAGTTAACTAGAAATATTTGCTTATTTTGATTCATCGATCAGGTAAAATAAAAATCTAAATGATCAGCTGGTATTAATAGTAAACATTCAGCTGTCAAATGCTTTTACATCGGTCCTCTTGCCATATAAAACGTCACTGATGCGCGCGCGCAATACAATATGGCGGGACGCATTAATATGGCGTATTTTGTTTACAAGCAAAAGAGTCGTCCACATGTCGAAAATAATCTCAATCATAAAACTCAATATCAAATAATAAACGTACCAAACATTTCTTCGAATACATAAGTATAGTTAAAATACCTGTCAGAATCGTTTAATCATAAATTCCGACTAGAAATCATCAAAAACGAAATGTAAACAGACTAGCGCTTCTTCCCCACGGACGGGAATATGGCTGCACGCGCAGAGTAGCAATTGTCAAGCGCTGTCAATGGAAGTACTCACTCGTCTCCGTCAGGACAGACACCCGTTGTTTCGTCGTATTTCGAGCAATAAACATCTGGACTGTAATTAAAAGTGCCATCTCTTCTTCTGACAGGTCTCCGACGGCGTTGGTTCATAAAATGCCAATAGAAGCACGTGAAGGGTTTGTGTTGTGTGCATTTGTGCTGTAAGAACAGTGGACACTGCTCCACACGAAATTCCTTCAAATACCTACCAAAAACAGAAACGAAAGCATCAGAAAATAAGTTATAAATGTTCGTTATAATCTTTTCTGTTAAGAAATTTCAATACAAATCAATTTTTCATCAACTTACGTGTAATGAATGGGTTTCTCCGCTTGCGTTGTTGACGAAACGGACTTCCCTTCTGAACTAGACGGCATTTTGGATTTAGATCGACTCGCGCGCATTTATTTGCGCAGGTGACGCTGAAGAATGCTTTAATTTCATTGGCTTATCCTAGTCATATGATCTCTGCTGTCATTTTCATCAAAACAACAACTACATGCACGCTCCTTTTCTCGCGATTTTAAAGAAATCCTTTACTTAAAAATAAAACTATCGGAAACTCGCCTAATTTATTGTTCTTATGCTTCTAGTTCGTTATTTAGATTACAAGATTTAAAATTTATGAGTTTACGCAGTGAGAATACAGTAAAAATAAAAACCTTTCAATTAGAATTTCTAAAGTAAATGTTTACATACGACAAGGCAAATTTAAACTTGGTACTTTCTGTGCAAATGACGACTAAAACTTAAATATCAACATTATTAATAAAAATATATGTCTGAGTATTTTAACTATATTTTAAATTATGTAAATTTACATTTATTGTTATGTCTTACAGAACTTGAAAAAGGAAGAGAGAAAAATAATCCATCTATGCAGGATTTTAAAGAAATCTAAATTTTTATAAAATCAAACTTATTACGACTTAGTAATTTATCATGAGTATTTCCTTACTAACTTTAAATACAATCTGATTACAGAGTTAGACATGCAACTTTATAAATATTTTAAAACTAATTTTGTTTTTCTATCATTTGCTAGCATCTTAGTAACAATTTAAATAAATTAAGCTTCTGTTCAAGTTACCAATACTGCAACATCCTATCTATACTTATTTTTTAACTTTTCCAGAACTTATTCATA
The DNA here is from genome assembly GCA_963930645.1 of Salticus scenicus. Classification (NCBI taxonomy): domain Eukaryota; kingdom Metazoa; phylum Arthropoda; class Arachnida; order Araneae; family Salticidae; genus Salticus; species Salticus scenicus. The sequence continues at coordinate 415,093,651 of OZ005648.1, forward strand.
ATTATTATTATATATAATATATATTATATATCTTCTTATTCATAAACTATAAGCTTATTTTCTAAAATCTACTAATGATATGATAACTTATACTTTAAACGAAATTAAATAAATATATTAAAAAGAATTTGGTACCTTACATTACTTCGTTTCATGGCAGAAAAGCTTTTTTCGAAGGGGATCCCCCTCTTCAACAGTGCCGTCTGCACTCCGTGGATGGCAGTCACTGTCAAGTTGATCTTCTCTTTTATTGACGAGTAGGTGCCGCCAGATTTCATTTACCTCCGCCGATTCGTGGTCGTTAATGACGTCAGGGTTATGCGCTATCTCGATGCTCTCTCTTAGGTACGCATAGGTGGGATTATTGTAATTAGCTAGTTTTCTTACATTTTCAAATTCGATTTTAATATTATTTTCAAGATAATTTTTAGCCAAAGTGGTAGTGTTACGGTTAAATTTAATATCGTTCTGGTGTTCTTTAATCCGGGTTTTTATTTTTCTTTTAGTGACACCTATATAATTGTATTCTCTATTTTCCTGATTTTTGAGGGGGATTTTATAAATACCAGCAGTTTCAGTGGGGGGGATAGGATCTTTATCGCTTCTTATAAGTTGAAATATATTAGGGTTGGGTTTTATTGGTATGTTTAAGTTAAATTTGCTAGCCGTATTTTTTATTTTATTTGAAATGCCCTGATTGTACGGAATAGAAAAAGTGTATTGGGTAGGGGTTTTTTGTGCATTCGGAATATTATTTAACTGTTTTATTCGCTTTCTATACAACTGATTTACTAACTTTTTAGGGTATCCTGCCTCAACCGTTAATTTGTTAATGAAATTCAGTTCTCTTCTTAATGCTGATTGGTCTGAACATATGAGGATAGCTCGATTGATATAACTCCGTATTGCGTTTAATTTGTATCTGTATGGTGTTTTGCTTTTATTGTTTATGATCTCGTTACTCGCGGTGGGCTTTCGGTAAACAGTGGTTTTAAAGTGATTGTTGTGCTTAGTAATTTTGACATCCAAAAAATTGATTTCGTTATTATTTTCATCTTCGGCTGTGAATTTGATATTTTTATCGAGTTGATTGAGCTGATTTAAAATTTCAGTACTATTGTGATTTACTTTTATTATCGCGAAAACATCGTCGACATAACGGACCCATAATTTAAATTTGTCTCCCAACAGTTCAGCGATTTGGTTTTCCATGAGTCTTAGTTTAAATTCGGCAATTATGCCTGATACAGGGGATCCCATAGGGACGCCCATATTTTGTTTATAAGTAATGTTGTTAAATTGAAAATAGCTTTCTCTTAATATTAAGTTACTAGTAGCAATAAGTGTATTGGCTATGGGGGTTTCATATTTTTCTATGATAGCGTTGTTAATAATTTCGGATATCTCATTTATTTCTATAGAGGGATATAGGTTAACAACATCAAAACTGACAAGGTGATCATTTTGGTCTATGGTTAAATCCTTAATTTGTTTTATAAAATCTTCTGTAGAGTATAAACTGGAATTGGAGGGGGGCAAGAGTTCGCGATAAATTTTTGTCATGTATTTTTCTAGTGGGTAGGTAGGCCCTTCCTTTTTATTTACAATGGGTCTAAATTTTGGGGGGGTTTTATGATCTTTATAACGTCCAAACAAACGCGGGGTATTAGGGGCAAAATTATTTATAAACGGAGCTTGATGGTTAGGCCAGTTACCTTTTTTAATTAGTTGTTGGACTTTGTCAATCAGTTTTTTATTGGGGTCAGTTTGTACTTTGGTGGCTTTCATTTCATTAATAGTTTCATTTATTTTATTTTCATAATCAGAACGGTTTAGGATCGCAATCGTTTTTTTTTTTTTTGTGTAATTCGTCTTACCCGTAACGTGGTTTCTTTAAGTTAATGGCTCTCATTTAAATGTCTTTTTGCTCCCGTTTAGTGGGTGTTTACAATTTAACATTTTTAAAATTTAAAATTTTTTTTTTTTTTTTTTTTTTCGCGATTTAAACTGTAGTTTTCTCCCGTGGTTTCTTGCTTTCTTTTTTGAAGCTTCCACGTTTAACCCCCCCCCCCCCTTTTTCGTATTTTTGTTACTAATATATATTTAATGTTTTCTCTTTCACCCGTTTAGTGGGTGTTTAAACTTTTTTCATTTTTCTATTTTTACCGCGATTTCGCGGTTTTGTCCGTTTTTAACTTTCCCCATGAACAGATATGAAAATTGCATTCCAAAATTAAAGAAAATTAACAAAAAATGTGTCAAAACAAAAGAAAGTATTAACTTCCTACATGACTGCCAAAATTTCAAAATTATTCCTAAGAGTTTCAGAGTACATAACAAAACCCTCCAAAATCTTTTTTCACAGGATGTTAAAAACTTTGAAAATAGAATTCTCTGTAAAATGATAAAACGTAAAAAATCTGAACTATATAATAATATTAAAATAAAAAATGATCTAGAAAACCAGATGAAAAGTACTATGGACAATAATAGCTTTAGTGAATTAAAAGGAAAAATTGGGATTTATAATAACGTAGAAAAGAATATTGCAATTAAAAAACATAATAAAAAACTTAAAGGATGGATAAATAGAGATTTCTTAAAAGAAAAACAAATAAAAGAGCACCCATATATTAACCTTTCAGACTACAATTTAAACAGCCATGAGGACGCACTGTTAAAATTAGGACCAAAGTTTATTTTAGAGCAACCCATTAATATAAAAGACTCCATAGCCAAAATCGAGACCGCCATTAATAAAACCCGGACCGAGTGTAAAAACACAATTCGTAATGTGGCACATAACTTAATTAATAAAAACGTTAATAGTAAAAATAATAACATCAATCGCGCCGATATCAAAGCACTTAGACAACTTAAGAAAAATACGGACATAACTTGTACATTAACTGACAAAACGCGAAAAATTGCGATCCTAAACCGTTCTGATTATGAAAATAAAATAAATGAAACTATTAATGAAATGAAAGCCACCAAAGTACAAACTGACCCCAATAAAAAACTGATTGACAAAGTCCAACAACTAATTAAAAAAGGTAACTGGCCTAACCATCAAGCTCCGTTTATAAATAATTTTGCCCCTAATACCCCGCGTTTGTTTGGACGTTATAAAGATCATAAAACCCCCCCAAAATTTAGACCCATTGTAAATAAAAAGGAAGGGCCTACCTACCCACTAGAAAAATACATGACAAAAATTTATCGCGAACTCTTGCCCCCCTCCAATTCCAGTTTATACTCTACAGAAGATTTTATAAAACAAATTAAGGATTTAACCATAGACCAAAATGATCACCTTGTCAGTTTTGATGTTGTTAACCTATATCCCTCTATAGAAATAAATGAGATATCCGAAATTATTAACAACGCTATCATAGAAAAATATGAAACCCCCATAGCCAATACACTTATTGCTACTAGTAACTTAATATTAAGAGAAAGCTATTTTCAATTTAACAACATTACTTATAAACAAAATATGGGCGTCCCTATGGGATCCCCTGTATCAGGCATAATTGCCGAATTTAAACTAAGACTCATGGAAAACCAAATCGCTGAACTGTTGGGAGACAAATTTAAATTATGGGTCCGTTATGTCGACGATGTTTTCGCGATAATAAAAGTAAATCACAATAGTACTGAAATTTTAAATCAGCTCAATCAACTCGATAAAAATATCAAATTCACAGCCGAAGATGAAAATAATAACGAAATCAATTTTTTGGATGTCAAAATTACTAAGCACAACAATCACTTTAAAACCACTGTTTACCGAAAGCCCACCGCGAGTAACGAGATCATAAACAATAAAAGCAAAACACCATACAGATACAAATTAAACGCAATACGGAGTTATATCAATCGAGCTATCCTCATATGTTCAGACCAATCAGCATTAAGAAGAGAACTGAATTTCATTAACAAATTAACGGTTGAGGCAGGATACCCTAAAAAGTTAGTAAATCAGTTGTATAGAAAGCGAATAAAACAGTTAAATAATATTCCGAATGCACAAAAAACCCCTACCCAATACACTTTTTCTATTCCGTACAATCAGGGCATTTCAAATAAAATAAAAAATACGGCTAGCAAATTTAACTTAAACATACCAATAAAACCCAACCCTAATATATTTCAACTTATAAGAAGCGATAAAGATCCTATCCCCCCCACTGAAACTGCTGGTATTTATAAAATCCCCCTCAAAAATCAGGAAAATAGAGAATACAATTATATAGGTGTCACTAAAAGAAAAATAAAAACCCGGATTAAAGAACACCAGAACGATATTAAATTTAACCGTAACACTACCACTTTGGCTAAAAATTATCTTGAAAATAATATTAAAATCGAATTTGAAAATGTAAGAAAACTAGCTAATTACAATAATCCCACCTATGCGTACCTAAGAGAGAGCATCGAGATAGCGCATAACCCTGACGTCATTAACGACCACGAATCGGCGGAGGTAAATGAAATCTGGCGGCACCTACTCGTCAATAAAAGAGAAGATCAACTTGACAGTGACTGCCATCCACGGAGTGCAGACGGCACTGTTGAAGAGGGGGATCCCCTTCGAAAAAAGCTTTTCTGCCATGAAACGAAGTAATGTAAGGTACCAAATTCTTTTTAATATATCTACTAATGATATTTAATACATTAAATTTCAAAGAATTTTAAACTAGCTAATATTTAAATACCTTTTTAATTCTTTTTATATGAAAATTTTTTTTCGGGTTTTCTGATGACTTGAATGTTTCTTCCATCTCAGAAATTTAAATGCAAGATGGCAATCTGAAACAAGTGAAAGGAAACTCAAGTCATCAGAACACCTGAAGAAAGCTGGATGCTCAGCTGAAAACACTTGTATAAAAAGAGACTAAAAAGGTATTTAAATATTAATTATGATATTTTCACCTTTGCAATCCAAGTGATTTTAACAAAAAGTAGGGTAAGCTTCAGCACAGGACTCCCTTGGGGACTTAAATTTTTGTTGACATTTTAGCAAGAAAGTGCAAATTTCAAATTTTGCCAAGGGGTTTCTATACTAAAGCTGTTCCATACTTAGTGTTATACTTCTTGCAAAAGAAATTTTTATAATAAATAATTAACTCAATTTTGATTATAGATGTTTGTCAACTAATAATTCAATATATCAAATGTTTTAGGGGGGTAAATGTGATCAGAAATACTTTCAGTATTTCCAGCCTTTATATTGCTTATTATTGTAATTGAGAAACTCAAAGCTCTTTCTTACAAGTAGAAATGTTGTAGATACAAATATTGTTTACCTATATTATTTTTACTTATATCAACAATATTTTTGACACTTTCTTTTTAAATTTGATTATTGCTTTTAGAAAAATTTTCTAGTCTAATTATAGAAAAATTAAAAAATACACTTTTTTAGAATCTGTCATTTTTCTTTTTTTTGTGCTCTTTAAAGAATTATTCTATGAAGCTCTCTATAGGATCCTGGGTATAAATTGAAGAAATTAATAAAGCAATTTATTGATTGATCATAATGAGGACACACTTTTTATAAAGAATTAAAAACCCTAAATTAACAATTATTACACTTTTCCCCTATCCGATACATTGGATAGAATTGAAAAATTAGATGTGATGAAAAACCTTAAAATGTTGAATTTTAGCAATAGAGCAGATAAGTATTTACTGCTAAAGCTTACTTCCATTTACTCCATATTAATATAATATAAAAAAGAATCAAAATATTAGAGTGTGTAACAGATATTGTGTTTATATCCTAAATGTTTACATTTAAATATGGTTCTGTGTGCAATTTCCTCCCATTAGTCCCAACAGGTTTACTGTATTACATATCTAATTTGCTAAATATAAAATACTTAGTCAACTTTAGCTCAGATTGTAGTACACTACTCAGGGCTCGAAATTCACGGTCGTTAGTCGTATTTTGCAACTATAAATTTTGTTTTGACAACCATGATTTTACACCCCGTCGTCATTTTTTACGCCTAACTTTCTGTTATTTTATTATTTTTAATGAGGCATGTGACATCTCGAAAGTTTTTGTTTTTAGTATTTCAACTTTTCCCCGATCATCTTGAGGTCATAAATCTTTCTTTCAATAGGGAGAAAAAGAAAAAACACATCAGCACTGGGGTTGCGGTCATAATTCATGTGTCACCACCCTCTTTCTTCTGAATGCACACGGACTTTTGTTTTGCACTGAATATCTTTCCATGAGTTATCATAATTTAAATGATTGAAAAATGAGCAAGCGTAGTATAAAATCATAATTTACTTAAGTTGTAATGAAAGTAAATGTTTAAAGAGTGGTTTAGACGATGAAAGAAACAACTCTAATGTAATAGAAGAAAATAAGCCAAAAGCTACATGAAAAAACTTTAATGCAAGGACATTTTTAAAGTCAGAGTGTTTCATTAGGTAGCGGTTTGTGAGAAATTTTTGGCTGTCTGGGGAAATTTTGAGCATTTATTGTCTTAGAATAATGAAATCTGTTGAAAAAAATGAATTTTCTACTATTAAGCAACAAACTAACAGCTATATTCTTCTGTTCCAACGTTTAATCTTAATATTTATATTCTCTTAAACATTTACTACATAACCTCCGGTTTTCAAAGGATTTACGCGTTTTAAGAGATCTAGAACAAAATTTGACCATTTTCAAGAAATGTCTGTCCACCGGTCTGTATGCATGTGTGACAAATATTTTATGGCTACTACACCTCAAAAATTACTGCACATAATTGCAAAAAATATGCAGATACAAATTGACATAAATTAGTGTTTATCGATTTTGGTGCCAATCACTCAATAGGTGGCTCTGCTATACAGCGATTTCTGCAATTTCAGGGAAGGCTATATCTCAAGAGCTACTGCATAAAATTACACATAAATTTATATGTAGATGCATCTTGAAATAAATTAGTTTGCCAACTTTTGGTGCCATTAAAACTTGTAGTATAGTAGCTTATAAAAATCTCTCAATATTTGGACTTAAGAAAGATCTTCCCTTTCTAAACTCCCCCGTCCCTCAAAAAATGTCAAAGTTAAAAAAAAAAAAAAAAAAAAAAAAAACCTCTAATATTAGGTTTTTACGATATTTTTGGGGAAATTTCAGAGATCTGAACATTTCCTGCACCCTGTTATTAGGTTTCTTTGTCTTATTGAGGACATTGCAATTATACTTGCTCGAACATCCAAAGTACATCCAACAAAGCTTTGTTACTGTAAGGGACATTACATACTCTTTAGAAACTACAAAACAGAAACTGAAAAAAAATGATATCTGAATATGGAGCAACTTTGCAATAGTTTGGGATTGATCCAGGTTTTAATTTTTGGAGCCCATTTTTGTGGAAAAACAAATTATCTTTGTGAAAAAAAGAATTGTCGCTAGAAACCTTTCATTTTAGCAGTTACTCTATCTGATGTTTAATATCAAGTTAACAGCACTTATTAAACGAGTATAGACACTCATTAAAAATAATACTGTAAACATGGAAAATTTTACAGAAGTATTTTTACAAAAAAATTTTGTGAAAGGTCTGTTTTTATAAATCTGAATTTTATGAAGGGGCAGCAAAAGGGTCGCAATTTTTGCCTGGATCGAGCCCTGAAAAGTAACAAGAAATGATACTAAATTGAGTCAATTTGAAGAACGCTACACACACAGCATAATTGACGTTTTAGAACCAAGATATTCTATTGTAAAAAAAATTACAAAGTCCTTGGTAATTTGCATATACTCGTTCAATGCAATATTGTAAAATTAAATGAAGCAGAAAAATTGATGAACATTTCACTGATTTAATCAATGCATTACCACATAATATATTTATTGACAAAGAGGCAATTATTGAAGATTACAAACTTTGGGCAAAAGAAAAATTAAATATCCCATGTCTGTGTGCTTGTCAGCTGTTACTGGTTGAATCAATTTCATTACGATTCTTCCCTTAAGTACAGCTGAGTGTGAAAGGGGATTCAGCCATTTTAACTTAATCATAAGAAAAAACAGACAGTCTTAACTTCTACCGTAGATTATGATTTACTATTTATTCGGCTACATGAACCAAGTTTAGAAAAATTTAATCCACAACCTGCTATTGATTTATGGTGGAGTGATGTTAAGCAGAGACATGCAAGACGTCCAGAGTTCAAAAATAATTTTATATTTTTAATAACTTTTCTTTCTTATTTGCAAGATATTTGTGTTTTTATTTCTAAGCATTGTGAATCATTGGATTATATGTATATACATACGCATTTATAAGCAAACAATTCATTTCAAAATGGCAATTTAAGTAGAAAATTATAGCAACTAAAAATAAATTGTTAGGTACCATTGACGCCTGACTTACCAACTCTAGTTTCGAGCCCTGACACTACTATAGCTTTAAAACATTCGAATTGACATCAATTAAATTATTAAATAAATGTTTAAAACAAATCAGCATCCCAAATGTACAATTAGAAAAAACTAAAATGCTAAAATACTTTATTAAATACTTCACACATCCCAGAATACTAATAATTTAAGTATCATTATTTAATCTTATTTAGCGAGAATTTTCAACAAAATTCGATTTCGCAATGAATTCTCATTATTCAAATAATTATTTTCAGATTTTAAGAAATTAAATGTCTGCCTGCAGAAAAATTGTATCAAAATTCTTTAATTAGTTTTAAAATGTATATTACACGTACGTACACACATAAGAAAATAACTTTTCCAGTGTATTAAAATTTCTACAAAATATTTTGATGAACAAAAATTTTCTTGATCTTGGAAAAAGCTATTATTTTGAAAATAAACAATAAAAATAGAGCTAATTTTCATGCGGGCACATTTTAGTAGAATCATTACATTTTCCTCTAATTTTACATATACTTTAAAAGAAATTAAATCAGTAAATTAGTGACATCTTATGTTCAAAAATTGCTTACCGAAAACATCAGTCCACTTTTTCAAATCATATTCGAATCAACAAATCCGCGAGAATTTTACAATATCCATGTGGCTCACGTAAAAATTTAATTCTCCTTAAATTGCGATAAATATACAATAACTTAGGTTTAAAATAACCAATAACGTACCGACACATGTAATATAAAGTATTTCACAAAGAGCAAGAAAATCAATCGCAATGGAAAACTAAAAACTTTCACTTATTTATTAAACTGAAAGAACTACTTGACGTAAATGAATAAGTTTCCACGCTTTTCTAAAGTTAGTCGATTTCGCAGCAGATCACAGGGGAGAGCATTGTGCGAATGTTGAGTTGAGAGAAGAGAAGACGAAGTGCAAGCGGCGTAAATGACTAATACATGGAGCTTAAAAATTTTTGCGTAACATAAAATAAAATAGAGAAGTTTCATATGACGTCAGAGTGACGTAGATGGAGGACAATCAAATCCACGTGAAAATAAATAGAAGCCATTTTTAGCACAGTAAGCAAATGGCAGTTGAAAACAGCTCATAGTACCTTAGCAACGGCGCATGGCAACCAATGTCGGAGGACAAGCTTTCCCCGTTGCCATGCTGTTATCAGCTGTTTGCAACTGCTCTATAAGGTGACCAGTCATTTAATCCAAGATGAGGACAAATTATACGAAGTCCTTATTTCCATGATAAAAATTAGAACATTTTATATTCAAAAGTGAGGGGTTGGGCCGCGTTAGCCCAGTCGGTAGAGCGCCGGCCTCGTAATTGGAAGATTGCGGGTTCGGTACTCGAGCCGGCCAAAGACCGTCGTGTACACTAATGGTGGCTGGTGCATGTAAAATCTGTCGTGGCCGCAATGTCCTCCATGTTCCCATCAAAAATTATACCTCTGGGGGTCACCGAAGCGGGAGAACCATCCCTTCCATGGAGGATCAAAATTGTGATGGCATGTCTCCGGACCACCTCTAGGGGTGTGTCCCAGACCGTCGCCAAATGCCCATCTGCGCTGCACGTGCGACGTAAAACCCAACCATCCATTCAAAAGTGAGGGCATTTTTTAGGACAGGAAATTGCTTAATTATTTTATATCTGCTTCTATGAAGAGATGCAAAAAAACCCAGGAGAAAAAACTGGGAACTTTGGGAATTTTGCGGGGAAAAAACAAATTAGAAATCTCTAAAGCATATAATAAGTTGTTTATTTAATATAAATGGCAGTTTTAAGGACTTTGTTATACTGATAAGCTTATAACATTAATTTATCATTTTATTTTCAATTTTTCAGAACTGCAGCCAAATCAAAATTTGAAAAGAATCTTAAGCTTTCTTTATTAAATTAGCACTTAAGATAAATGTATCCGTACAATGTTGAATACAATTTCCATATTATACAAGCTGAAGAATTAAAGAAAGCAATGTATATAATCCTGTAATAGTTTGAGAAGAGAAATAATTAAGATTTGAAAAGTTCTTTAAAAATTTCTATTTTATAAAACTAAAGAATTATTTTATCAAAGTTGGGCCTGGGGGGGACTCATGTCAAAGTTGTGCCTTGGGGGGACTTCATTTAATAAATCCCCATTTAATAAACCGACTGAAATAGGCCCTTAGCACTATTAAGAGTGTATTATAAAAATTCGACAACTGTACCGACTGAAATAGGCCTCTAGCACTAATAAAGAAAATCCGTGGGAGAAAGGAAATGCGTAGCTTTAAATATGCGATGCGTAGAGTGTAGCAGAAGCAGGCTAAAGTATAGTTACTACGTCAATGCGTAGTTGTTGGCAGCCCTGTATATGGTAAAGCAATTTCATCGCATTTGAATAAGAATTTTTCGGCATATCTAAAAATCTAACAGTCTTATAGTCTGAGATCCGGATGCAAAATTGCTACATTCATCGAGTATGTAATCAAAATCAGATTTTTATATTCAATTATAAAAGGGACAATATGTTTTGGCCAGGTTGCCTGATAAAATGTGCCCGCTAGTATTTTTAATTAAATTAATATTAATTGATTTTTTGGAGAGAAATTTCATTCATTTGTTATTGAAATAAACTATACTCCACATCACAGACATATATAGTGAACTTGAAAAGTAATGGTTGCCGTTGCGCGTTTGGCCGCTACCTCTTCGCAGCCAGGTGCAAACAGGTAGTATTTTGGGGCATTTATACGTTCATGCCGTATATTCATCATTTAAATATCAAATTGAAGCTAATTTTTTTCTGCACATGGTAAACTTCGTCTGCCAATGTAAAAGTGGCCGCAAGTAGGGGTTGCCAGCTGTTAAAGATTGCTTAGAATGAAAATTAGCGCGCTACATCGTTCGTCAGTGAAGGATAGCGATATTGTACGCGTTTTTGAAGCTTTTGCGAATGCGTCGATTGATAGTTTTCGCAACTATTCAGCTTCATTTTCATCGGTGTTGCCAGACTTGGGGATTTGTCTCGATTTCGGGGATTTTTGAAGCTTCGGAGAAATTGTTTGGGGGCAGAGATTTCGTAAAGCGTAGTTTGGGATTTTTTTTTTTTTTGGGGGGGGGGGGGGGTCTTTAAAATTGGCAATTACTTTTACTTAAAATCCGTACCGGGAAAAAAAAAATCAAGAGTATCAGATGATAATGCATTGATTTTGGATTCGATTTCTGAAATAGGAAGGCAACATTTACATCCTTTTAATTAAACCTGTTGTGATTTTTACCTTTTGTGTTCCATGATTTCAGGAATTATTTGGTTTACGTGGGCTGTAGAGCATTCGTGAATGCTTGATACGTATTGATTGCTGTTTAAATAATCAAACTTAAAGTAAGCGGAACCAGTTTAAACTAAGATGCTTGATCATTGAATTAAATTTGCATGCAGGAAATATTTATTTTGATGCAAACTCTTGGATTTCTTATTTCTCATGCATTACAAAACTTATATATATATATATATATGCATATGGGATAAGTACAAATGAGTAGAGGGGAAGAAACTACACTCAGAAAGTTACACAGATTTAAAATTTTCATAAAAGTTGTGTGTTGAAAGATTTTTTTTTTTTGCAAAAAATAGCTTTATTTGGGGGGAAAATGTGAGCTTAAATTTATTAAATATTCTTTAAATTTTTTTTTTTTTTTCTTTTCTTTACATTTTTAGCATAAATTGAGTTGGGGATTTTTGAGTTGGTTATCAGCCAATCCCGGACAAATTGATATAGAAATTATTGATGGTTTCTACTATTTGTATCAGATTGGCTCTACTTTGCCGCAAACATTTGGAAAGCTAGCTGAATCGATATTGGTGAAGTTTTGTTCAAAAAGCGTTCGCGAAGTACATATCATACTTGATAGATATTTAACGCCTTCAATCGAAGATTGTGAAAGACAAGATCGACAGGAAATTGATATTCCATATACAATTAATGGTCCGTTACAAACGAGATCCAGTGATTTTACAAAAAGCTTAAAGAATTTTCGTTTTAAAGAAGCTCTAGTTAAATTTTAGCTTCTCACTGGGATAACAACTCTTTTGTTTCAGTATTAGGAAACAAAATTTTTTTTATTACTGTTGGAGAACAATGTTTTTCATATTGCTCTTCTGGAAATTGCGTTGTGAAACAAGAGGAAACTGAATTAGAATGCCAACATGAGGAAGCAGATTTCATAGAATAGTATTTCATATAAGCAAAGTAGGTAAAGAGTCTAAAATATTGGTGAAAGCAAGTGACACTGATATTTTAATAATTCTACTAGGTAATCTGCACAAACTTCCTCATTTACAAATTTGGTTGGCAAATTGTACATCCAAAAAAAAAAAAAAAAAAAAAAAAAAAAAAGAATAGTAAAGACGAAATGTGTATAAATTGTACGGAATTGTCAAAAAAATTGAGCCCAACTTTATGTATTGCGTTGCCAGCGTTTCACGGATTCACAGGTTGTGACTATACGACTGCATTCTTCAATTCTTCAATAAAGGGAAAGTAAGGCCCTATAACATTTTTGTTAAACACCCGAGCATTCAACAAGTTTTCGCATCTTTGACTGACCCTAATGACCTTTTTGACCAAAGTAAAACTGCTGTAGTCCAAGAATTTACGTGGCTTATGTATGGTATCGTTGATTCCCAAAATGTTAATACTGGAAGATTCATTTTGATCAATAAGACGTATGCTACAAAAAAAAAAAAAAAAAAAAAAAAGAAAAGTTTTTGAAAAAACTTAAGGGCTTCAGCTCAACTCATATTCTACCTTGCTGGAAATCTTTAAAGCAAAAATTGTTGCGGACGATCTTTGCTAATTCGATGTGGCTAAATGCTACTGAGCCGAATTGTATTAAGTTTAACGCAGAAAATAATGATGTGAATCCTAGATGGTTTTCTCAAACCAACATGGTTCTTAGGAGATTCAGCGCAAATGCAAGTTGAAAGTGTGCTATATAATTCTATTATCATTCGTACTGATAATGAAGATGATTTTGATATTTGTGACGATGAAAGTGATGGCTGCAATGAAAGTGAGAGGAGCGATGATTCAGATTTTGAATAAATTATATAAAAATGTAATATATAGGTTTCAATAAATATTTAATCATTTTTTCATTGTTCCGTTTAATTTGTATACCTCAAGTAATCTGTCCTATTTACTGAATATTTAATTAATATGTAATCTATAATAATTAAAAAAAAAAAAATCAAATATTTCCTAAAACATTACCTGTATAATATAAATTTCGTCTACATGAATAACCAGGGTTATTATTTTTCACAAATATTTATTATATGTTCTAATTATATAGAGAAAAGACAATTTGATTATTTATTGAGAGATAAATGTTTTATATTTATAGGGAATTTTAAATGTAACCACACAAATTTTTTTTTATTATATTTCTTTTGGAGTTTTGAAATTCTTTTCTACAACTCTTTGTGCCATTGGTTGAGAACATTATCAATCGATGCATGCGCAAAAGCTTCAAAAACGCATACAATTGGCTATCGCCATCCTTGTCTGACGAACGATGTAGCGCGCTAATTTTCATTCTAAGCAATCTTTAACTGCTGGCAACCCCTACTTGCGGCCACTTTTACATTGGCAGACGAAGTTTACCATGTGCAGAAAAAAATTTGCTTTAATTTGATATATAAATGATGAATATACGCCATGAACCTATAAATGCCCCAAAATACTACCTGTTTGCATATGGCTGCGAAGAGGTAGCGGCCAAACGCGCAACGGCAACCATTACTTTTCAAGTTCACTATGTATATGTCTGTGATGTGGAGTATAGTTTATTTCAATAACAAATGAATGAAATTTCTCTCCAGAAAGTCAATTAATATTAATTTAATTAAAAATACTAGCGGGCACATTTTATTAGGCAACCCGGCCAAAACATATTGTCCCTTTTATAATTGAATATAAAAATCTGATTTTGATTACATACTCGATGAATGTAACAATTTTGCAGCCGGATCTTAGACTATTATATATATCCTATATCTTATATATATATAAATGTGAATGTCCGTGAATTTATTTGACTGAGTTTCACGCCAAAACTGCTCGACGGATTTCGATGAAATTTGTAATGGAGATAGCTTATACCCTAACTTAAAAAGTTGGCTACCTTTTATTCCGAAAAAAAAAATTTTTTTTTGCGATTTTTATGCATAAAATAGCAATTTTGTAAGCTAATACTAGCAAAAAATTAGCCATTTAAATTTATCCATAATTTAATTGTTGCCAAAAAAAAAAAAAAAAAAAAAAAAAAAAAAACGAATTTATTTATTTTTTTTCAACAGGAAAATAAATACATTTATCTAAACGTGAACGATAAAAAAAAAAAAAATAAATAAAATTATGCATCTCACAAGAATTGACGTCATTTTTAATTAAAAATTTCTTTTACACATTGATAAAGTGCTAATCCGCGATTGTAATGAAATGCTCGCCCTCTGGTGGGCTAAGGTGAAATTATCACACCACTGCATATCCTCATATTATGCCATAGAATAATAATAGAGAAGAAGGAGCGTATATGCTTTGGCAAGGCTAAACTGGATCCGACGCTCCCTCGCGCGCGGATAATGCATAAACTTAATTTAAAAAAAAAAAAAGTAATTTATAATTATGGAAACTTATTTTCCCATACAATAACATGGGCTGATCACCAGATATAGCAAACTCTCAACAAAGTGCTTTCTACATTGCTTATTTATGGAGTAAAAAGTTTCAATAAATGTGTGTAGAAACATCATTTGAAAAAATATTTTCAAATAAACATATATCGTACACAATTATTAAGAAAGATCATCAACCCTTTTATCTAAGAATATATTTTTTTATCAATCGATGTATTTTAATGACAAAGATATTGAGGCGTGCCTAAGGATGTGATTCATTTCAAATGTTTAAGAAAGAAGTTTGCAACATCACAAACTATTGATTTAGTTTTAAATTTTAAACAAAATAAAAGAAACATAAAAAATATCTCGCAACATTGTGTTTGATATGTAAAACACATTGGGTAAGGATGAAAAACAGTATGAGATATTTCTGGGTTCGTGGTTGAGTTTAACTTCCCACTAGTACTACACAATTGGGGATTAGCAACGGTCCGGATGCATCCTTCAGGATGGTCATGAGATACTTCTATGAAGTCCAATAATATAAAGGACAATTCCATAAAAATATCTCACAATGTGTTTAATATGTAAATTATTTTAGTCTTTTGTTCTTATTGTATTTCACCTCTTATGTACACATTAGGCAAGAGGCGAAATACAGTATGTGAGATACTTCTGTTTGAATTTAACGTCCCATTACTACTGCATAATGTAGGATTGGTGATGCTCTGGGATGCATCCCTAAGGATGATCATGAAATACTTTGAAGTCCAATAAAACAGAATACAGTGTTTCACTGTCAATAATGTGTATACTAGCGGGTCAGTATTTTCAAATGAATCACTAACAGTAAATTTTAGTCTTAAGAAAAGAAATTTAAAAAAAAAATCATTTCTGATCGGGTAAAAAGTCACCCCGGGTCCCCGCTGCCTTTGGCAGCGCAGTCCCGTGCGCACAAGTTAAGGGACGCACGCGCTTTGCGCGTGTATTCCTACCCTGACCCTTCATGCCCCCTAAAAAGAAAAAAATCATTTCTGATTGGGTAAAAATTCACACCGGGTCCCCACTGCCTTCGGCAGCGCAGACCCATGCACGCTGCATATACACACGCTGCGCACACATATTCCTTCTCAAATCAAATTTTTATTCTTAAGAAAATCTAAAAAAAAATCATTTCTCATCTGTTAAAAAGTCAGACCAGATCCCCACTGCTTTCGACAGCACAGTCCTGTGCGTTTAGGGCCGAAACTAGGATTTTTTTTCACCCGGGGCAAGGAGAGATCCCCCCCCACCCACCTCCAACTAGAATTTAAAATTTCAAAGGAAATTTTACAAAGCTTTATGGCCATTTTATTTTCAACTGCATTCATAAGAAGTAAATATTGAATTTAATTCAAATTTACAGATTTTGAAATGTATTATGATTATATTTAACGGATGTGTGTGTCTGTATGGGACACAAATACTGCAGCTAATTCATGAACTGCATGTTCTGAATTCCATGAAACCTAGTGTGCAGTTGAATTCTGACATGAACTGGTGATGTCTAGTTTTTGATATATATCGCTCGACTTGCAACACTTTTATGCCACGTTTTCTTATAGCTATATCTCAGCATCTCCAGGACGGAATTTAACAAACTTTATACATTATATGCTTGTTATGAAAAACAGAGTTTACAAAACAAAACAGAATCGCAACATGTGTTTCGTGTGACAAGAAAACTTAGCATGACATTTCGCCAGGCGTAAAAATGTACAGGCACAAGTAGAGCTACAACAAACCGATTTTTATTTTAACGTATATATTTTATTTCTTTATAACATTTCTTGGAAAAAAAAAAGATTGAAATTATGAATCAAAGCATTATTTTAGGGGGGGGGGGGAAAGAAGAAAAGTGTATTATAGAGAAAGATTTAAATTAAGCTACAGTTATTATTTTTATTTATTTTTACTGGTTTAATGATAGTTTCTTTTTCTTTTACCCTCACTCTTAACCCTTTCATTCCCAACTTTTTCCCTCCATAAAACAATAAATCTTATATTTAGTCATAATTTTTTTTCAAACGTAATGTATATAAATATTTTTTTTAAATAGAAGTTATAGCAGAGTACGAATTAATACAGCTAACAAAGCAACTGATATGTGTTTATTTATGTTTAATATAACCACTGATGTCATTAAAAACCGTAACTTTTCAATAAATAAAAATATCAAAATTTTGGAGAAATACATATTGCAATTAATTAAAATACATATTATAAACATTAAAGAATAAAATAAAAAATATTTCAAACAGTTAATTTACTTAAATTGCCCAAAACAGGAAACTGATTCCGATATTATTATCAGAACAGCGTAAAATATACTTTCAATTATTAACAAAGATAATGAAGTCATCCAAAATAGGTATTTTTTGGTTGGAAAATGTATATAGATTTTAAAATTGTTCATTTTGAATCAGCGGGAGTGTTAGATAGTAAGAAAGATAATCTGAAATGTTATGATTCCAATTGGAATCACGGGGAAGGAAAGGGTTAAATTAATGGCATTTATTAATGACAATTCTAAAACAAGTGAATGTAAATTTCATATTCAATTACTTTTAAAACTTAAAATATCATCATTTTTGAGAGAATTTAAAATATTTTGAATAGTATAGTTGTTACATCAACTATACTGCAGAGAACAGACAAATATTTAAGATTTTAATATAATTAAGATGCATAAATTAATAGATATGAACAAATATCTAAAAACTACTCATATCCATCAAGTGCGAACTAACCGTTAGCTGTCTAAATACACTGCGCTGCAAAAAAAACTTTTTTTCGAGCCCTGATACCATTCCTGTTGATTCTCATGTAAAATGATCTCCTGAATCTGAATATGACCAATGACCCCCTCATTTTGCCCAATCACCCACCGTTTTCTCAGGATGCCACCCTTTCTGTTACTGTTTGGTAGTTTTATGGCCATAAATTTGATTTGGAGAATGGAAAAGAATTATTTTAATACTTTGAAAAAATATATATATAATCAGGGGTCGATCCAGGCAAAATTTGGGTCCCTTTTGTGGCCCCTTCACAAAATTCAAATTCATAAAAAGGGACCCTTCACAAAATTAAAATCCTTAAAAAGGGACCCTTCACAAAATTAAAATTTATAAAATGAGTCCCTTCACAAGATTTTGTTTTATAAAAATGATCCTTTTATTAAATGTTTTCATATTTTCAGTATTATTTTTAATTAATGCCTTAATTTGGCTCAACGAAACTCTATTAACTTGATATTAAACATCACATAAAGTGATTGTAAAAACGGAAAATTTTACACAATATTTTACTTTTTCACAAAAATATTTTATATTTTACAAAAATAAATAAAAATTTCACAAAAATATTTTGTTTTTCACAAAAAAGGGACCCAAAAATTAAAACCTGGATCGACCCCTGATAATATAATTTATAATAAATAATAGTAATCCCAGTGGCAGAAACACCGCGACATAGTCGCGGACACAGAAAAACGGCTTGTGGACAGTTTTTGTCTGCACTGATAAATAAATTTGTCTGCAACTTTCGGATAATAATTCACTTATAAAACTTTCTGTATCAAAAATAAAACTAATACTTTTATTATTTATAATTATTAATATTGTGTTGTGTAAAACATTGCTATAAAATATTTAATTGAATGAGATGAATTGAATGAATACAATTGTTTATACTATATTGTTTATACTATACTCCCCTTAAATTTCCCCCTTGCTGCAAATGTTCATGTTTTAGAATTTTTCATTTCTGTAGCCCCTCAAAAGACATTTAACAGTTGAAACAATCCCTTCACCCCTTTCAAATCAAATTTATAGCCATAAAAATACCAGAAAATGATACAGTAGGGGAGTTCCCCTCTAGTTTCCGCCCTGTGTGCGTTCTGCGCGTGCACAAGTTAAGGGATACACGCACAGCACGTACGTATTCCTTCCCTGACCCTTTGTGCCCCCTAAAAAAAAAAATTCTGATCGGGTAAATCTGGTGTGAAACTACCACATGACTTCCATTAGCCATTAATACCTGTTTTATATGCATTTTTGGGAGGTAATGCGATTAGAAAACATAAAAATGACCTAAAGAAGAAGAAACCTAAAATTTTTCCAGTAAGAGAAACTTTATACACATATAAAACGAAGTTTACATATAGAAAAGTAAAAAATGAGAGAAAAAGAAAATGGAAGTGATTTTTTGAAACAGAAATTTCCGAGATCTGAAGATGACCTACCTAAGCAGGATGTCTGTTAATTTTCCTCTAATAACCACGTAATACATGAGAAAGAAATGGATTTATATAACAATTTTCAAGAAAATTGTTAGAGCTATTTTTGCGATACCAACTTTTACAGAAAGTCGATTATTGAGTGGAAAACAATAATTACATACAAAAGGATATTTAAAAGGGAGTTAATATGGCGAGTTTGAAAAAAAATCTGTACAGCCGTTTTAAAGGAATGTGCTTGCGAGACCTGAAATTGAGCTATTTATACAAGATACCTGTCAAATTTCCTGAGCTAACCTTTGCTATCTGCTGACTATAAGTAGAGTCCTCTTAAGAGTACAAAATACCTAATCCTGCAGACACCAAAAGCCAATATTATTTTATGGGAAAATTTATTTCCACAATTACTCATTAAGTAATGTATTTTTTAAATCCCGTTTTCATATTCAGAAAATTCATAACTATTAATTAGTATCAATCAATTAAAAAAAACAGGATTATTTAAAATTTATATATTTAGTTCAAAGATGTAGATTTTCACGAAGTGCATTTTTCTCAATTTTTATCTACAAAATGAAATACAACAGCCAATTTTTGAAAAATGAGTACTAATTTAATGATTATGAACTTTTTAAATGTGTAAACTTAATTAAAAAAAAAAAAAAAAAAAAAACAATTGGTAATGTATAATTATGGAAACAAATTTCCCCATAGAAAAATGTGGGCTGTTGGTGAGGTTAGATATCTGCTCTTAGCTGTTTCACTTCAAACTAATGAGAGCTAATACATAGATACTGAATCGGTATGTATTTTGCATTATATTTGGGACAGGTTTATGAATTTTTTATATTAATAAAATACTGACCTTATTAATACCAAAAAAAAAAAAAAAAATTATCAACATAAAGTTAAATTAAAATAATTTGGGGTTGCATTCACACAACTTTGTTACTCGGCATTTCAATACTATGAAGATATCTAAATAGTATAAAATACTGATGCTAACAGAAATAGCAATATAAATTTTCTACAATGTTAAAAATGGCCAAATAAAACAAAAGGTAATCAATCTGCAGTTTTTGAAGTGTTAAGCAGACTTTCTACACTAATAATGCTATGCTTAACACTACCGAAACTGAAATATGCTTAACTTTTATGCTCCATTTTTGTTTTTAACTTTGAAGGAAATTTACCTTGATATTACTTCAAAGATAAAATGTATAGATTAAGGGGCAAGGCAAAATCAAAATTATACCAATGAAAAGGAGGGGGGGGGGGAATTAAAGACAGAGTTTCTACCTCCATTATAATTAGAGGTGCACACAAAGTTGCATTTATTTAAAAGAAGGAAGAATATAGATTTTTTTTTTTTTTTTAATAGAAATTATTTAAACACATTTATCTACTAAAAACCATTCAGATAAAATAAGCTGCACGAATTTAAATTAGAAGAGACAGTACTTTGAACTTATTTTTGAATAGGAGACTTGAGAATATTGTTTATTTTAGAAAATGAAAAAACAATAAATTGACAAAATATACTAAATCTTTAGCTTTAAGCTGTACGAGTAGTAATTTTTATTTATCTATTTATTGTTAAATAAAATATTGTCAAATATTAAAATAACTATATTAGTAAACAATACACACACACGCATGTATTGTGTGTATGTTTACATTGGTAAATAAAAAAGCTGCAATATATTATATGTTGATGGTCAAAACATATTTTTATGAGAAATTTCAAATGTGTCAAAATATATTTTTATGAGAAATTTCAACAAATAACATGTTGTAGACGAAGAAAGAACAAAAATTTTAATGATCCAGCACAGCGCCGATAAAAGACCGCGTCTTATGTTTACGTTTGTGATTCAGCTTTTGCCGCTTGGTGCGCTTTTACGTTGCAGGTAAAAACCGAAACTTGTCTGGTGAAAATGAGGGAATTGTTAAAGCCTTGTATCCGCGCGCGAGGGAGCGTCGGATCCAGTTTAGCCTTGGCTTTGGTTTCGGTTCGTAAAATCCAGGAATGCTGGGTATTAGGGTTGTTGTAACAATGCTACAATCTTATTGGTTGGCGACTTGTTGGCGTCTCATCTCGTCTCATCAATCTCAGCTGTCAACTCAAGTTATCGTGAGAGTGAGACAACAACGACATGGATTTTAACTTGTTATGGTATAGTATTTATTAATCACGGAATGTCCACATTTTATATATATATGTGATCAGTACTCTGTGAGAACTGAGAATGTCCTGCAGCTTCCTATCCTGTGTAAGCCAAAAAAGAAATAAAGAACATGGAATATCATTTCATAGGTAAGTAAGTTTATTTTATATTACTTTTTCCTCAAATTAATGAGTACCTATAGGAAAGCAATTTTGTGTAGAATATATTCAATATACTATCGTTATTATGTAAAAAAATTTTCAAGTAAGCGAAATTTATTTTCTTTTTTTATTTAAATGAAGTTATTTCTGTTTCAACCTTTAGCCGCATGTATAATAAAGAAGCATCACAAAACAGGCGTTGTAAAAATTATTACTTACAAACTTTGAATAAACACCATAAAATGGGTGTTTATTCAAAGTTTGTAAGTAATAACTTTAGCCGCATGGTTAGATTAATAATTACCTATTAAAAAAAAAGTCAAAATCAATGCAGATAGATACATTATAAGCGGAAGTAAAAAAACTCATTAAAATAATCTTTTTTAAAACGAAATCACATCCAATAAAACTTTTAATAACAAATCAGAGCAATCCTGTCAAAAATTAAGGCAATTTTACAAAATTCAGATCTATAAAATGGTCCCTTAACAAAATTAAAAATCATTCTTAAAGACAGCTCATTTCCAAAATTTCGTTTTGTAAAAGTAATTCTTTTTCATAGTTTCTGAAGGTTCTCAGCGGTCATTTTTCAGTTAAAAAGTCGCTTTCCTTTCTTTTCCGTTAAATTCCGTGTTTCTTATTTGAAAAGTGTAAACTTAATTCTTTTTATTATTATTATTATTATTTTGTTAAATTGTAGCATGAATTTAACGTTACAAAAAGAAAATGAAAAAAAAAAAAAAAAAAACTTCAGTTGAAAAAAAAATGCACATAGAAAAGTTATGCTTCTGACAAATTTTGTTATAAAGAAGTCAAGAACACAATGAATATTCAATTAAAAATATGCTGAAAATTTATTTTATTGTATTTTTCCCCCTTCTCATTACCAGGGGTGTATGAAAGAGAGTTCAGAGTAGCATGGGCCCTTTGATCTAAAAATTCATGAAAGCTAAATTATAGCAGATGTCCCGACTGCATATTAATGCTATGCAGCATTTTTTCACTGTTTTTCATTTTTTTTTTTTTTTTAATGACCAACTGTGTCAATATGAAACTAAAATTATTGTTTTGATCGTATGCTAAAAATATAGGTCACCTTATTTATTTATTTTTTGTAGAATATTAGTCGGCATTTCAATTGTTGTTGAATTAATGCTAGAAACGTCGTTTTTATTATTATTTCAAATGATTGTCTCTTATCTGCACCTACTTACCCAGTATCAGAAACAGTGCAGCAAGCGATGCATATTGTTTACAGTTGTGCAGGTTATTTTGGCAGCTTAAAAAGTAATGTCAGGCTTAAAAATGTGCTAGTAGAACCTGCATTATTGTGTTAAATTACTATATTTGTTGTATTCTATTAATTGATTATGTTTTTGAGGCAAATTTTACATATTTTATGAGTTAATTTTTGTTACACTTGACCTGATCCGAATGTTTTTGGATCACAGATAAATTTTGTTTTGCTGCAGATATATACAGAAAAATTCTTACTGGGTCTACAAGTCCCCAAAATTAAAACCTGGATCAAGCAGTATGTGTACTTAGATGTATTTTCCTTTAATTAGTATGAGAAGGAATCTTTTAAATTAAAAGGACTGCATTCCCTCCTAATTTGCAATGAATCTGTTAAAAATACCAAACATATGATTTATGTGAAGGAGTGAAATATCTCAAGGGCTACACTTTAATTCAGAATTTTTTTTAATTTTGCTGTTTCTGAATTTCGTGTTAAATAAATTACCTTTTAAAGAAATGTCTTATTTTGAATGTTTAATTTGCTATATAATGTATTAAGAACTCTCCAAATATCACTTATAAAAAAATTTTAACTTTTGAAATAAGAACTTTTGATATTAACAATTTTATATATCATTAATAAGGGTTATGTCGCCTTTCATTCTGCATGAAAGTGGCAGTTTTCAGGTTTTTTGTATGTTGGGTAGTTTTATCCCTGATTATGTTATGGCTGATTTATACTATTTTGCTGAAATTTGTTGTGCTGATGTGTGATGTGTGTGTATATTATATTGTTTAGAAATTATACAAAACCATTACCATATGCATATTGGGGAAAAAAAAATGTGCACTCATAATAAGATAAGAATATATCATGAGAAATGAAGAAAAATAGGCAGATTTTAAATAGTAATTCTTTATTATCAGTCAGTTACTCTAAATTGGAACACATTTGAAATTTTTACACAAGCAAAACTTTCATTTGATATAAAATATTCTTTGCAATATATAAAAAGAAAATGTATCGTTAAGTATTTTAAGAAAATAAACATTGTTTAAATTTAAGAAAGAATGTATTTTGTGACAGACATGACAGTACATTAGCTTACAATATCAGACATGCTAACAAAAATTATAGTTTTTTAAAATAATTTAAACGAAAAGTTAAAAATGAACCTTCAAAACAAAATTATACAATGATTCATTTGATTATTTTTAAAGTTTTGAATAATTCAAGCTTTGAAGCTGATATTTTGTTTGAAAACAAGTAGTGGAAGAAAATTAATTGGGAGAGAAAAAAAAAAAAAAAAAAAAAATTCTAAATGCTTATATGGTTATTTTCAGTTTCAAGAAGTTTTATGCTTTTTTACCACCTAAAATGGAAACAACTGAATTAGTTTAAAAAAGAAAATC
The DNA here is from genome assembly GCA_963930645.1 of Salticus scenicus. Classification (NCBI taxonomy): domain Eukaryota; kingdom Metazoa; phylum Arthropoda; class Arachnida; order Araneae; family Salticidae; genus Salticus; species Salticus scenicus. The sequence continues at coordinate 415,117,991 of OZ005648.1, forward strand.
CCAACCTTTACATGAAATTAAAATTAACCTATCTACTGTTCATAGATTTCCAGCAGATGAATTTTTAAAACGTGCCTGGGTCGAAGCTGTTGACAGAAAGAACTGGACTCCAACCAGGAATTCATTTATTTGTTCAAAACACTTCAAAAAATCTGATTTCGAAGATAAGAACTTATTAAGATGCTCTTTAAAGCTAGGAGCCATTCCGTCAAAAGAATTTCCAATGGAACTGTCGACAAATATGCCCATAGTGAGTTATATATATATATTTTTTTTTTACTGCAGCTTGCATGCACATATAAGTTATTGAAAATACTGTTGTACAACATCAATAATATTTTTATTATTGATGACAAAGTAATCTCAGGATCAAAAACTAATGAAACAATTATTTGTTTTTCACGAATGAAAAGCTACACTACCCCTCTCTGCTATTATAGGCTATAATTCATATATAAAAAAAAAAAAAAAAAAAAGTATTGATGTGTGGGTGGTGTTTATGTGCACGCAGCATTCACTTTTATGGGATTGGGGGGGGGGGGGGCAGAATTTTGAATGTTATTGTTCCAAATTACTATAGAAGGCAATTTTTGGTGCGTCGGTTGATTTTCTAGTTTAGGAATTGAATGCACTTACTTTCGTAATTGTAAAATTAAAATTAGTAGTAGATAGAAAAGTCATGTATGAGGCTACGACACATATTGTGGACCATGACTTGGTAAAGTTAGAGCACCGCCCCCCCCCCTTTGTGGCAAATTTACAACTCTAGAGCCCCAATGAGAAAGTTTCATTGTGACACCCTAATTAGAGGTGCATTCCACCCCGCACCCCCCCTCTCAGGAAGGCCTTCTTGAACTTCGTTATATAAACTTATAAAAAGGCATTGAAGTTGATTTTAAAATTGATTCAGAAGCCCTACTCAAATGAAGGTTCAGCCATTCTTATCCTACCTTAATGGAAGGCCTTGCATAAATTAGTTCTTTTGGTTTTGGGGTTGTCACTCTGTGGTAATATTTTGTAAATTACATACTTTTCTACCTTAACCTAGCTTAAATTGAAATTGCAGCTAATGTTTCAGGTCAAAATAATGGAATGAGAACTTCATACAACACAATACATATACTTAAAAGCTAAGTTTCTTCAGAGGCAAGGGGCATCCTGTCTTCTGTGCTCCCATTCGCTATGCCCCCCCCCCCCCCCCCGCCCTAAAAAAAAAAATAATAATTACAGATGCCACAACTATTTAATCCTAATAATGGAATTACCGTGCTACAGGTATATTGTATCATACCTTTCATTTTGAGTTATAATCAATAGCATATTTTATTGTTGAACATTTAAAAGTTTTGAGATATTAAGAATTGAGGTCAATTACCATGCAATATCAATTACATAACAGTTTTAATTTATTTTAAATTAAGGGGATAATGGACAGTACGTATCATTTTTGTAAATTACTGTCAAAAAAAGGTTTGAAAATTTGCATTTGTATATAAATTTGTGTAGTGGATTTGTTGATAAGTTAATTAAAAAAAAAAAAAAAAAAAAAAAAAAAAAAAGGTTAAAAGTTGTCATTAAAATTTCAACATTTAACATATTTTTAAAAATTAACTTATCAATGAATCCATAAAGTTATAGCCTAATATGTTTAGTATATATATTGTTAAAATATGATACTGTTTAAAGTGAGAAGGAGAAATTTAAAAATAGTTAGCGAGAAACATTTAAAAAGGTTAAAAAAAAAATTTAATATACCTTTTGACACCTATGTATTCAAAGTTTCATAGCTGTAACACAATTTACAAAGTATAACATCCACTCTCTCTTCAATACGATGCACTGATACCTTTCCTAAGATAAGAATTTCTTCTTTTTTTTTTTTTGGGGGGGGGGAGTTATGTATACATGTATATATATATATATATATATAAAGAGAGAGAGGTTACTAGGAATATGTAATCCCTCAGCAAAAAATATACCAAAATCAATAAGTAGAACTTTGAAGTCTGGGAACAATGTTAAAGTTATACTTGTAAACAAAACTAGCAACACTTAATCTTTTTCAGGCATTTTGTTTTAGGTTTCTAGTTCAAGAAATGATTGTCTGAATGTGGCAAGTAAAACTCTTTTCAAAGAAAATGTTTTAATGTTTGTATTGCTTGTTATATACAATTAAAAAAATTAAGTGTAATTTTTAAGTATATAGACTGCCTTTAATAATTTATTTAGTAAACTACATTTAAATGTTTATAATTCAAAATATATGTTTTGTACAAATCTTATAATAGAGATATTTCATGCCTTCTTTTGAGAGATACATGATTCCAGTTATCAAGTATCTCTTTATATAACAGTAGCATATAATGAAAACATGATTAGTTTATTTAGTTTTCTTACGTATTACCCAAACTTAAAAACTTGTTAGCATAATACAATTTTTCTATTACGCAATAGATATAAACTACTACTGCAGTAAATCTGATTAAAAAAAAAAGTATGATATTTCAACTAAGTACTTTTATTTATTTATTCTTTTTTTCCCCCATTAACTTTCAAATTCAAATAAAAATAAATAAATGTTTTCATTAAATTCAATTGTTACAACTCTTAATTTTGTTATTGCATACATAAAGGAGTTGATTGTTGTATTATTTGTTCAAATTTTAACTTCATTAACAAAAGTGTGTACGTTATTAAAAAAAAAAAAAAAAAAAAAAAAAAAAAAAGGAAGGGGAAAGAATAGTTTATACATACCGTGCATGAATGTATCAGAGTCACAAACTGATTAAAAGCATCAATAATGCATTTATAATACTTGTGTAATTTTTTTTACAAACTGCAGAGAATTTTAATATTAAAAAGAAAAAAAAAATATTATTTTTTCGTATTCATGTTATTATTATACCTCAAGAAAAGTACTTAGAATTATTATTTGTTTTCTAAATATTATTTAGTAAACTAAAATATATAGGTAAATTGCTTATCTAATAACCTATGTATTTCTGAGTTGGATCAGGTATCCACTATAAAAGCAGGAGTTGATCCAGGTTAATATTTGGGGCCAATTTAAAAAAAAATAAATAAATAAATAAAAAATTGTCGCTAGAAACTTTTTATTTTAGCAGTTACTCTGTGTAATGTTTAATATCAAGTTAATAGCATTTTATTAAACAAGTATTGATATTAATTTAAAAATAATGCTGTAAACATGGAAAATGCTAAAGATATGAAATTCATAAACATTGTTAAACAATAAAAATGTCTTTCAGAAATAGATTCAAATAATTGTTCCAAATTATAATTCTACTTAATACGAGGAATCAAATTAATATATTCATAATAAAAGATCATTTTTTTTTTCTTCTTTCTGCCTCTCTCTATTTTGTAAAGAAAAAATATTTTTGGGATTTTATTTATTTTTCTGTTTATGTGACAGGAAATTCTAGTGCTGCACCGAGTAGCACTTTGGCTAAGTATTGGGTGGCCGAGTACTGAATACCAAGTAGTTGTAAGAAAGAGTAATTGATATACATATGAAGAATTCTGCACATCTTGAAATTAAAAAAATATCTTTTGAACACAAAATTAAGTTAAATGGCAAACAGCATGTTTTCATGAAATGTTTCAGAACTTTTGTAGTGTATATATGTACACAATTAGGTTCATTGTTATATTTGATACTTCCAGCTTAGTGGATTGAATTAAAACCATAATAACTGATAATTTCATTCTTTATTACATAGTCTTTCTCAGATGTGAATCATTCTCAGGTAATTCTTAGAGAATATAAAAGTTCCTATCCACTCAGACTTAATTTAAGATGCATGAAATTTACATGTGAAATGATAATATTAAAATTAATATTTTATCATTTCAAACATGATAGACTTCATTAATCTTCAAATTCTAGAAGAGTAAAAGAGATTCGTGGTTTTGGGCTATAATTTGCAAAGTAACAAATTTGATTATTAAAATATATTTTTAATAACATTTTAGTGTTTACCTTTTTCATAATTATTATTTGAAAAAAAAAAAAAAATTAAAAATCAATATATTCTTACAGTTTTAAAAGTGTCTTACTTTTATTTGCACAAATATGTAACTAAAGTTTTATCTATTATATAAGGGTTCTTTTTTCTAAAATATTTTATTTCTGTCTGTTTTATAGATATACTTTTATGTAATAAGTTTCTATTAAAAAAAAAAAAAAATTGCCTATTACACACATACAAGATGGTTATACTTAAATTCTTATAACTAAAATGGATAAACTCATATCATGAATCGTCTCTATAACGAGTTTGGTTGCAATCTACTCGCCCGTTTTAACTGCAAAAGCTGTTTGCAGCAAAAGTTTAATGACTCTATATTTTCATAATTTTTTAGTTTATTTATTAATAAACAACTCTTATGAATTCATTTCTTTCAATAATACATAAAAATAATGAAATTCTTACAACTTACTCGGTATTGGCCAAATACTTAGTCCAAATTTGGCCGAGTATCGAGTATATACCGAGTACTCGATACAGCTCTAGGAAAATCACATCACCCTATTTATAACAAACGATGTTATGTGTTTTCTTTTAGTAAGTACAAAAATACTTCATCTAAATAAATCCTGTTAATACTTGTAATTTGTTAAAATGTTCCATTGTAACAATTCCAGCATGCTGTCAGTGAACCCCACCCCACTGTTGAATTGTGATAAAAATATTATGTCACATAAAACATTTAGGTTGCATTATGGTCTATGGAAAATATTATCTTTGGTCATTTAAACATTAATAAAATATATGTTAACTTCATTCTGTTGGTGATAGAAATAGAAGAAAAGGGAAGGCATCATATGACGCCTGTTGTAAATATATTAGGCGTCAAATCAGGGTTCATACTCATCAGAGAAAACCCGGAAAACAGGGAATACTCAGGGAATTTAGAATTTGTTAAAAAAAGTCAGGGAAAGCTCAGGGAAAATAAGAATTTTCATTAAAAGTCAGGGAAAATCAGTTATAAAACCTGGAAAAACAATTTTTTCTTTTCTCTCTAAAGTTATGTTTTTCTTTTTCAGCTTCGTATCAAAATTTAAGTGATTAAGTATTGTGAAAATATGCATATAAATAATGATTTCTACCTAAATTTCTAGCATGATCGGCAGTCATATGACATCATACAGCATAAGTAGTTGTATTTTGTCCTGTCTAGAGAAGCGTTTCTTGTAATATGTTGCTAATATTTTCTTTAAAATTGTCTGGGAACTCAGGGAATTTTTTCCCCGTATTTGAGTATGAACCCTGCAAATTGAAATTTCTAGTTGAAATTTCCGAAATTCACTTTTAACATGGCTAATTGAGTGATTCTGAGTAAAACAATATTTTCTGAGCTACACGTCAAAATTTCTGAAACACAAATGTATATATATTTGTGTGTGTGTGTGTTTTCCTTACACATCATATCAGTATGTGCACATATATGTAATGTGTTTGTTACATAGGTTATTTGTATGCATGTGCAACAAGGGGTTGCAAATTGTAGTTTTAAGAAAAGATAAGATTAAAAGGGATTAAAGGAAACTTTTTCTTTTTTATCTCTGTAAAGGAGGAGGGGATGAAATATGCCCCCAAATACCCAGATGTCCATAGACGACATAGTCCCTGTGCAGCAGGGGGAAAAAATACAATACAAACCTGGAGCTTTCAAAGTTAAACAAAAATAAGGCTTAAAAGAAAAGCTAGGCTTCAAATTTGACGAACGGAAAGAATTTTATAGTCGTCAAATGCAATAATTTAATCGCATTTGACAACTAACGACTGCTAATTTCGAACACTGATTCTGGTAATGCAGTATAATGACCACACATAATGCATAACATTCTTTTGTGTTGCCCTGCATAGTAATTATTAATTATATGCATGGAATTTTCTGCAAAAACATTCTTTTTAAGCATCTTAATGTTGTACATTAATTTTTCTGTTTTAAATGCAGGAAAAGAACTCTTCAAAATGCTTTTCAGAGCAAGGTGCAGGATCATGTTGCACAAAAAAGCTTCCAGTGGAACTGTCGACAAATCTGCATGTAGTGAGTTACAAAATATTTTTATTGCAGCTTGCATGTACATCTAAGTTTTAAAAATAATGTTTTATAGTATCAAAAATACTTTTTATAATTGATGAAAAAGCAATGCTTTGTATATACTTTTTGATATTCTATTGTAATTCCTGCAGTATCCATCAAACAATGTAGTAATGTATTATAAAAAAATCTACTTTCATCCATTTTTACTTATACTCCATAATGTATCTGAATCCTTTTATGTGATCCTATAAACAAAACATTAAATCTATCTATCTTCCATTGAAAGATGTTTTTGCACATCTGAAAGTGGTGCTAATTTCATTATATTTAGCGCCCTAAAAAAAAAGTAGCATGAAAGTGCTTAACCCCTTGAACTGCAATTTATTTTCAGTCAGCAGCTCATGCAGACAATTTAATTTTCTTAGTTTTAAGAGGAGGGATTGATATAGAAACTTACGGTTTTGTTGCTTAAATAATTTGTTATTGTTAAAAATATTTGTTTCAGACATTTATTGTTTCACACATCATGAGTACAGTTCGTCATGATCAGTTTGCTCAAGAAAGTTCATGACGAGCTGGACTCGTCATTTCAGTTCAAGGGGTTTAAAAAAAAAAAAAAAAACTTCTAGTTCCTAAGTGGCAAATTTTTTTTCCCCCCATTTCTATGACAAGAAAATTGCATCACACCATTTATAGCAATAAGTGTTATATATTTTCTTACAGTAAGTGAATAGTTAAAACTCAAATCTCCAAAAGTTAAGATTTCACAAAGTCCACGTGTTATAATTAAAAATATAATTTAAAATAACACTTTTAAAACACGTCATAAAATTTTGTTAAAATCAAAATATACAAAATACTAAGGTTTTCGCCAATTCATGGCATCATCAGGTATATAAGTTACATTTTTAAAAAACGAATGAGACAACATCTTTATATATCACAGGTTCATTGGTGGTTATAGTTGTTACTTTGTTGTTGTCTTTGCTGTAATAACACTGATTTAAAAAAAAAAAAAAAAAAAAAAATCCCAACATCAAGAAAGACTTGTTAGGTAAGCAAAATTTGGTAGGCTTGTGTTTATACATCTGAAAGATGATATTGATTCAAATTTTGTGTTTTACTATACGTGTGGTGCTGATAGCGCCACTCAGAACTTGCATATCAGGTTTGCTTTAAAATCACGGTGCAAAGTTCGTGAACATTATTGATCTTTGAAATTTGACAAATTAAGTTGATGTTAGCCAAGAATGCCTTTAAGATGACGAAGAAGCCATTATCAACAGCTCACAGAGTTTGAACGAGGTCTTGTAATAGGGCTACAAGAAGGTGGATTTTCTTTCCGCGATATTGCATAAAGACTTGGCCGGAATGTATTCACTCTGCATGATAGTTGGGTGCAATGGTCAAGAGATGGTACTGCCTCAAGAAGATCGGGTTCTGGGTGGCCACGTGGCACCACCCCATACAGCCAAAAGGATCCATTGGATATCCTACAAAGATCATACAGATCCTACAACTGTCATATTCGGTTAAATGAGTTACATGAAAATAATTTCAAAGCATAATGCTCAAAATTTCTCCCTGGGAATTTATAATAATTCTGTTGGATGCAAATATAAAGCAAAATCACCAATTAAATTATAAATGTATAAAATGATATTGTCAGTCTCATATTGTTTATGGTTTGTTTAAAATATTACATACACATTATTAAAACTATTTAATAGCTACTAGCTAGTTTTGCAAATTCCAGGAAAGTTAATTATATATATAAACTACCTCCCTTTAAATGCAGTTTTTAATATTGTGTATTTCCATGCATTGTCTGATCCTCTGACCAATTTTGCCTTTTTTCTACTACAGTGTTTAGACAACAAATTACAAAATTTAACTGAGTCACATAAGTTTTTATTTTATTATTTTTTAATTATTACTCATTATATTCTTAATTTTTGTAGCTGATGGTATCAGAATTTTCAGAATGTAAACTTAGTCGTAAAATGAGCCTGAAGAATAGAAAGTTTTTAGTTTTTTACTTTCCGAACATACATATGTAAAGAAAGTGCTGTATTCATGTCAAAAATCAGATTTTGAGATTTTGGTGTTTCTATATGTTTTGAGGTGCCCTGAGTTCATTTATGCTACTTTTAAAATGATGTGTGTGAGTGAATATGATAGAGCGTAAATGCTTTGTTCAAATGAGCTGAAAGTTGGTATGTATGTTCTAAATGACCATAGTCATTACTCATATAAGTGACCAAATTTATACACATTGTAGGTCATAGCTTCACGAGCTGTGTAAATTTTGATAAATCTATCCCTTATTTTTTTACAAAGAAATGTTTATTCATTATCCTTAATGGCCTATTATGGGCCCAAATTTTTAAAATGCAACAACGTCTAAAAGCCTTATTTGATTGAACTGCAAATTTATACACATATTATAGGTTACTGTTGCACAAATTGTGTGGATTTCGGTGAATCTATATTTTATAGATTTTTACAGGGACACACCAAAAAGTTCTTTATTATTATGATCTATGGACTCAAATTATTTGAAGTGCAATAGCATAAAATTAAACAATAGAGAAAAATATTCATATACCCTATTGTAATCCCTACTATACAAAATTGTTGATTTTTTTTTTTTTTTTAAATCATTTTTTTTATGTAAATCAAGATTTATTTGAATTTAAGGATTTTTTTAAACTATTCAACCAAGCTCGCATATTTAAGAAATAAAATTGTTTTCCTATACGAAAAGGTATTTTTTTTTAATAATCTTTTGAAAGTGATATCTGCTGTATCTTTCTTGTGCACAGTGATTTTATATTCATATATAATGCAATATATCTAATTATCAAACAATTTTACTTTTCTCCAATTTGTGGTAAAAGTATTTATTTTAATCACTCATTATTTATGGTGAGTTTTTCTTTTTTCTTAGGTTTTGATCAGTGACTAAATGATTGTTGTTTGGTACTTGTTTGTCTTATTTGCTTCACTGTACCAGATGACAGTCATTTAGTTTTTAACCTGCGGCAACGCATAAACTGAATTGGCGATGAATAGGTGCCTAAGAAGCACCTTTTAGACTTGGCCCCAGCATACTTCTGTTCCAATTTCTTATGGTCTGAACATTTCTTATGGTAAACTCATTCACCATGTTCAGTAATGAAGGAGTTACTGAAATTTTCTATAAAATAATTTTTATTTTCTTTGTATTGGCATGTTTTTTTCATAATATATGTCCTTATATTCTGACCCTCAATCTACACCTCTATCTCCCAGTTTCTTATATTCTAGCATTCTTTTATCAGGGGTCGATCCAGGCAAAATTTGGGTCCCTTTTGCGGCCCCTTCACAAAATTACCCATAGTAAAAAGAGGGACCCTTCACTAAATTCAAATTCATAAAATGAGTCCCTTCACAAGATTTTTTTTTATAAAAATGATTCTTTTATTAAATGTTTTCAGTATTATTTTTAATTAATGCCTTAATTTGGCTCAACAAAACTATTAACTTGATATTAAACATTACATAAAGTGATTGTAAAAACGAAAAATTTTACACAATATTTTACTTTTTCACAAAAATATTTTATATTTCACAAAAATAAATAAAAATTTCACAAAAATATTTAGTTTTTCACAAAAAAAAAAAAAAAATTAAAACCTGGATTGACCCCTGTTTATGCAAATTGTGTTTGTAAAAATGCTTGTGAATGCCCTGTCTTTTCTCCTATATCTGTAATTTTTTCTTAAAGTAACTTCTTGTGGATATATTGTTATTTATTTGTTATAATTTCAACCATTGGCCATTTAATTAATCAACCATTGTAATTTTGGCCATTCCAAAGAACGACTTCCAATCCTGCTTCCAAGAGTGGCAACAACGTTGGGCTAAGTGTGTTGCTTCTCAAGGACGATACTTTGAAGGGGATTAAACTGGAGTATGTATATCAATTATATTTTTTTAGTTATAAATTAAATCCAAATACTTTACGGATAGCCCTCGTATACTAAAAGTTCATAATTAAAAAAATACTTGTTAATTACAAAAGATATTTCTAATTATACAGCTATTTTAACAATTGCCGAAAAGTTGACAGAAAGAAAAAAAAAAGACCTTAAATTAAAGCATATTAAACGAAAGTTCTTGAAATCCAATGAGCAGTTTCCGTTTTTTATATGTATAACGATTTACGGATGTGAAACCATCGATCTACCTAGAAATCTTCAAGTAAATTATGTAATATAATTTATATGAAAATAAAGCAACTTTTGACTCTTGATATAAAGATTTTGAATCAGCTCTTGACTACTTTTAAATAACAAGCAATTTATGTATTCATGTTTGAAAAAAAAGATTTTTATTTTTGCATTGTACGATTGTACTGCAGGTGTTGGCAACTTTGATATTCATGAAAATTTTCAATCTCAATTTTTTTAACAGTTTAACAAATTTTAGGATATGAGAAATTCTAAAATCACAAAAAAAAAAATAATAATAATAATAATAATGTGTGTCCGTATTTAAGTTAGTCAGTTTATTGTTAGTTTATGTTGACTATATCTGAAGAATGAATGATGGTTAAAAATTTAAACCAGTTTTAAAATAGTCTTTCTTATGATTCTGGCCAAAACCTTGATTTTAATGTTCTAATTTGTAAATTTATAGAAAATTTAAAATTTTCGTAACATAGCCGGAATAAGGCAAAAATTGACATCTATAAGATAAATAGCAAATCAGTATAAGGTAAATGTGTCAAAGCAAGTGATGGGAAGTCTGGTTGGTGAGGCATTTCATTCTCTGACTGGAAACTGACATTAGCAGAGCTCATTCCTCTAATCTTAAATATAGTAGGTAGGTTCTATAGTAAATATTTATGAGAGGAAACATATGATGAATAATAGAGCAGATATTACATATGCCAGCTAATTTTTGGTTGTAGCACCTTTTATTAATTATTTGAATATAATAGTTTTCTATTTGTAAAAATTTTAACTCAAAATGAAACAAAATCTTTATGTAAGCTATTTTGTTAAAAAAGTAAATTTAGAAAATGAGTTTCAATAGCTTAGTAATTTCATTTTGCTTATTTTATCATAGAAAGTCTTATAAAATTTGAAAAAAAAAAAAAAAAAGTGGGCAAAATTGTGGGTTTTTTAAGAAAAAACTCATTGGGTCCAACCATAGAATAATAATAATATCCTATTATTATTCTATGGGTCCAACCCTGGTTTCTGCTTGTGTATGTATTGTAATAAAAGTATACAAATTTTCAGCTTAGTTGTGTGGTAAGAAATTGTTAAAATTCATAGTCAAATTTTAAGTGGATTGTGGCCCAGGGCCTTTAATCCTCCTCCAGAAGTCCATTACTGCTTGAGGAGATATTGTCATCAGAATTATACATGTATGCCAAAGTTTAGTTCATTTGGATGATAATAAATTGTTAAATTCGAATTTCAAATTCCGAACAGGAGTTGGGACACAGGGCACCCAAAGCTCCTTCTCCTAAATCCGATTCTGCTTTAGCACATATTGTAATCAAAGTTCTACATCTATGCAACATTTTAACCCAGTTTAATGATAGGCAATTGTTAAAATTGTCTATCATTTAACTGGGAATAATTCAATTTTTCATGGATTAAGGGCCTAAAGCCCCTTTCCCTAAGATTGTTTATGCTTGAGCATGTACTATTATTAGTTATATAGTACATTATAGTTTGTATAAATGTTATTGATCTATACAAAATTTTAGCCCAGTTTAATAATAGAAGATTTATTAAAAATCAAATTTTTAATGGATTAAGGGCTCCTAAGGCCCTTTTTCCAAAGTTTGTTTATCAAAGTTATATATGTATGCAAAATTTCAGCCTAGTTTAATAATAGGAAATTGTTAAAATTGGAAATAAAATGTTTAACCGAATTAAGGGCCCAAGGCCCCTTCTCCTAAATATGTTTGTTTCAGCACATATTATCATCAATTTCAGCCTTTATCAATATACTGTAGGATGAAGACACTGCACTGGATGACAATACACTGCAGGATAATGTTTATAAATTATAAAAATAACAAATGCACATCAGCAACAGGGGCGTCTCCAGAAAAAATTTCAGGGGGGGGGGGGGAGGCACAACCTGAAAAAAATATTTTTTTTAAATAAAATTCTGATAGCATAGTTTTAAATTTAAAGAAAAAATGCTTAGTAGAATTTTCCGGGGGGGGACAAGTGCCCCCATTCTGCCGACGCCCATGATCAGAAACATAAAAAAAGCTGAAAAAATAAATGTAAGAAAAAGCTGAAATCAGCTGAAAAATCTCATCCCTGTAAATTTTAAATCTAATTAATTCATGGATTAAGGGCCCAGAGCACCTTGGGCCACTTCTAAATTTGTATCTACCTGAGCATATATTGTAATCAAGGTTATACATCTAGGCAAAATTTTATAATAGGAAATTTATTAAAATTTTAAACGAAATTTTTAATTGATCCAGGGCTCCAAGACCCCAATTTCCAAAGTTTGTTTCTGCTTGAGCATGTATTGGAATCAAAGTCATATCTGTATGCAAAATTTCAGCCTAATTTAATGATAGGAAAATGTTAAAATTTTTAAGCAAATCAAGGACCCAGTACCCCCTAGTCCACATACAGACTGACAGAGTGAAAAGAAATAAATCTCTTAGCCATTTATATATATATCATAATTTGATTTGGATCCTGGGGTACAGATGTAAAATTTCCAGAAATTTTGAGGCAGTGGGAAAAAAAAACCCAGCTTTTTCCAGTTTTTTTTTTTTCTGGAAAAATGGGAAAAATTGAATTTTTACAGATAAAAATACGGTTTCTTGATAGTTATAATATCTTTGAAAATATAAAGTGTTAAACATTTAAAAATACATGCAATTCATATTATTTTTTCTTAGTAGAAACACGCAAAAAGCTTCATATACTATTATTTGTACTATTAAAACATGAGCCATTCTGTTTCATAACTGCCAGTACCTTTCCTTGTACGAAACACCAAAAACTAGTTAAATCATCATTCAAACATTAATTTTGCATAGGGTGTGCATTCCTATGGAATGGCCATCTCCCAGCAGCATTGATACAATGAATTTAGATAAGAATTAAACCAAGAGAAAAAACCCAAAAACTAAATAAAATTTAATCATTCATCTGAAAATCATGCAGAACTTTTTAAAGTTATAAAATAAATTTTCATTGTCACAGAGTTAGTAAATTGTTTTAAAGAAATTTTAAATGGAGTTACTGGTATACTAATTTATAAATTTAAAATTTTTAAAAATGGATTAATAATTTTTAACCATTTATGTGTGTTATTCACTTCTAGAGTACAAAAATATGCTTTAAGTTTAGCATATATACAGTACAGCACCGTTTATATGTCTTTTACATTCATACATCCTTTTAGTGAAGTCACGGTTCATTCCCATTCATTTTCCTGAAAAAATTCTTTGTTTATACGCTGCTAATATCGGTTGTACGTCTTTTCCACATTACTAAAATTCGCAAAATTTCTCGACCTGTCATTATTTTGCATTCTAAATAAGACTAATTTTTTCTAGAAATCATCTTAAATGGAGGAACATAGGATCGAAGAATACTGATCAAAGAATCAATTGAATTCACAGTAGAATTTTTAATACTCATAGACAAGCAGCAAATCAGACGAATATTAAAGATTTTTTAATGTTATTAAATAACTGTCTGTATGGACATAAATCGTATGCTTATTACTAAAGAGAAGCAATATATATAATCAATATTAAAAATGTGTTCATATTGTTCTTAAGAAATGTAATATAATACATAATATATGATATATGTAATTAGTACCCAGTCATGCGTTAATAGTATGATTTCCCTCACTTTTTATAATAAATTAAAAAAAATTAATAATTACTATTGTCTTAAAAAAGTATGATATACATTTACTAACATTTAGAAACTTTATTAATTAGTATTTTCATATAAATTTTACTTAAGTGCCATTAAATTCGTAGTAATCAAAATGTTATTATTAAAATTTCGATTATACATCTTTTCATTTATAGGGGAGCAGGGTTGTAGTGATTTAAATCAATTGATTTAAATTGCTGATTTAAATCAATTGATTTTTTTCAAAAAAAAAAAAATCACCGATTTAAATCATTTATTTTAAATATCAAAGTTATTGGCTTTAATGGAATGTAATTGATAATCTAACTTTAAAAAATGAGTTATTTAATTATTTCTTATGTAAATTTAAAAATACAATTCGTAAAATATAACAAAATATTTCATTAGACGAGCTAATATTTCTTCATTTCTTGACTTTAGATTCTTCCCCACAAAGCAACATTAATAAACACAAAAATAAGTTATATCATCTTAACTTTCTTAATTATTTATAAATTTTATTATATATTTGAATAACTTATTATATTTTAACCCGTTAATGCCTGAAATATTTTTGAAAAATATATTTTGATGAATATTTCAATTTTAAACTAATATGGACAACTGAGAATAAAATATTTTAAATTAAAAAACTCTTCTAATAGTTTTAAATTAACAACCTATCCTCATTTGTGGACATTTAGTGTTCTAGCGAAAAATCTTCCAGATAAAAAAAACTTTGAGATAACATATTAATTTTCTATTATATGCTGACAAAGACCTCGAAAGTAAAGTATTATAATATATATTATTCAACTTGATTTAAGTTAATATATCTGCGCAAAAAGCAAATATATGTGCGACAAATGAAAAATCATAAAATAACTATCCGAATTACGAAATAGTAATTAATAGTAGACACATAAAACTCTCTGGGATCATTCGGAGTGATGCTATAAACTGTCACTAAAAAGCAGAAATCATTCCAACAAACCCCCAAAAATATACATGCCATTTTATTAACTGTCCTCAAATGAGGACGCTGGGCGTTAATGGGTTAATTATTTATACAAGTACAGCCTTATGACTGGTGTATGAATTGTAAATATTTAATTAGTGTATAATTCATTGATTAATATTATATATATATTCTAGTTCGCCTTTGCCCACCTAGCAGTTGATATTTCAAAAAGAAAATATTTCCTTGTTTATTCAGCTCTCATACCAGTTTATGTCATTTAGCATTGGCTCATATGATATTTAAAAAATAATAGCATAGTTTACATTGTACTGTTTAAAAAGCCCTGAAGGTTCCAAAAAGTTTTTTAAAAATAATAACATTTTAATTTAACTACATATAATCTGTTAATTACAATTCGAGGCTGCTGTCACTGCTTGTTTTAATGAATTGTACCCCACTAAATGTAAAAAAAAAAAAAAAAAAAAAAAGATAAAAAAATAAGTGAAAGTATTAAAATGGTAATGAAAATATGAATTTTGTTAATGGGTAAAGTGTGAAAAAATTTTCTTGATTCAAATGATATTTGTTAAACCTAAGTAAAAATTTTTTAGGATATCATCTTTTATTTTTATTATCTTCCTTAATTCCTTATATATATATATATATATATATATATATATATATATATATATATATATATATATATTTTAATTTTGATTAGAAACTATGAGCAAAGTTTTCTTTTTCTTAATACATTGCTTCAGTTATAGGTCATATTTCCTATTAAATTATCCTTTTCCAAAATTATTTTATGTGTTCAATACCGTGAGTAAAATTTTGCTTTATTTCAATACATTATTATAGCTACAAAGTCAAAGTCTGAAGTTGAGTGGCTCATACAACCGCATTTATGATTGTTATAAAATTACTTCTTATTATGAAGATACTATGTTGAATAAGTTGGTAATAAATGCCTATATGGACTTTTCTATAGAAATAGAATATTATTTATATTTTTATAATTTAAGTAAAATGATTGATAGTGTGGATATTGTGCATATATATACACACACATACACATAATAAAAAACAAATGTTGTACAATAATGTATGAATACATAACAAAAATCATTAAAATCAAATAAATCTTGATTTAAATAAAAAAAATCAACAACCCTGTAGGGGAGAGTGGTAATGAATGGGCCAATTTTTGGTTTGTAATTTTTTCTAATGATTCTTTTTGGCTCAGAATTAGCTCTTCAGTTACTGTACTTATTTGGTTTTTAAAAAAGTCATAAAAATTGGATTAGAAAATGTCTATAATGAATGATAATAGAAAATAAAAATATAGAAATTTGGCCCATTCATACCCACCCATGAGGCTGAGTGGGCCATTGAAGGTAATAAATGGGCCACTAAAGGAATTCAATGAAAAAATGTGGAATTAACCTTTTATTCACCAAATATGACAAAATGAATAGCACTTGACATGATATGACACAAAAGCCTACTGAAATAGTAAGTAGATAATAAACATTATTTATCAAAATTTATAAAAATCAAAAGTGATATTATTAAATCTCATAATTGTAGTAGAAGAATGACAAAATAATAAGATTATAAGAAAGAAAGAACATAAAAATAATAGATAATACACATTATGATTTAACAAAATTTATATTTTTCAAAATTAATATTAAATGGCATGGTTGCATATACGTTATGATTTAACAAAATTTATATTTTTCAAAATTTATATTAAATGGCATGGTTGTAACAGCACATGATGTTCCACCAGTAATGTCTGGCTGTGGTAACTTCTTAACAATGTCTTCAAAGTTCACAACACTGACATCTGATGTGTCAGGGAAGAAAAATAAGTGAAATTAAATTTCAAGTGGTAAAATTTCATTCAGGTGAAATGCCTATTAATTGAGTATTGAGTGTAAATTTCTGGTATTATTTATTTTACCCATCAGATTCAGAATATAAACAATTATTCTAGTTTTATATCAAATGGTAAAATACTGGTAGGTGGGGTCAACAACTGGACAGTTCAACTTACAACCATTTATACAATTTAACGTATGTTTCTAATAAATAACTAATATTTCTTAGAGTGAAAATGTGCAAATTATTTTTTAGAAATCTCAATAAACCTATTCTAACTAGACAAAAATTTAATCTAAATCCATGACAGCCAGTTACGTTTCATATTAAAGAGAAAATCAGAAAATAAAGAAATAAATACCATATTTTCATGATCAGAGCAAAGGTGGCCCATTCATGACCATGATATAGTGTCCCACTCAGCCCCACCTATACTTCTGGAATATATTCAGGTTTTATTTAGCACATTAAATTCAAATAACATCTAAATACATTCTAAAATTAGTTTACAGATATGCAAAGACTTGCTAATACACATACCTGCAATGCAATAATAGATACTTTTCAGCTAGTATTTATTTTACTTAAAAGAGAAAAAAATTACTTTTCAGTCAGATTCTGGACCATCCTACTCTAGTGGAAAATGGCTTCTCCCAAACAAGGGAAAATTTGATGAGTTTCGTAGAACAAATAGATCCATCTATTGGTGGCATTTAAAATAATTTTATGCAAGTACTTTTTGGTTTTTTGTTAGTGACCCTTTCATCCCCATGGCCCATTCATTACCACTCTCTCCTACGTCTTTTACGTCAGTCTTAAAAGACGTAGAAATGGTGCTTTACTGTATATATATATATATGATATTTCTTTGTTTATTGCCTTTCTGCAAAATGTATACAATAATTTATGTATACATATATTTACACTTAAACCTAACCCGCAGGAAAAAAATTCAGTCAACTTAATCTGAATCCAACCCACAAGAAAAATAAATCAGACAACCCAGCCCCCAGGAAGAAAATTCAGTCATCCTGACCCATACGAAAAATAAATCAGTCAACCTGAACCGAACCTAATACACAAGAGAAAAGATTTAGTCAAACAGACCCAAACCTGATTGCAGGTCAGTCTTGGGTAAAATCGGTTTACCGGACCTGATACTGGACAATTCAGATTTTCACTTAAACTGAAATTAATCACAAAGATAAAATAAAAAAAAAATTTATTTAAAGTTAATTGAACTTCAGAAATTTAAAACAACAAGTTTTCAAATATGGCGTATTTCCACACAAAATTTGTCAAATTTCCCTGACTTTGCACGAAATTCCCTGATTTTCCCAGGTGCACTTAAATTCTGACTTTCCCTGACTAGGAGCTATCCTGTTATAATATAAAACTTATTAACTCAAATGCAAAAGACATAAATCAAGTAAGTTTTTGCACATATAATTTTTATAAATTGTAAAATAAATTTCTTTGACAGAAAGTAGTTGTTTATTTATTTATTTTTTTTAACAGTTACATGTATTTATATGTGCATAATACATATCTACACACATTAAAATAATACAGTTAGACAAGGTCTAAGAATATATATTCAATAAAAAAGGCTCAAGTATAAAGGAACCTGAAAAAAATAAGTAATTTTAAATGAGTGTGAAGGCAGGGAGAGGTCATTGTAATACTTAAATATTTCAAGATTACCATTTGATTACAGGGTTAAAACTTTATTTTTGAATTATGAACAATATCAGAATCAGTGTTTTCATGCAAGATACTGACCATGAAAAAATATTTCAAGAAAAAAGCACCTGGAATGTAAATATTATAAATTTCTAAACACATTATTTTATACTAGAATTTTCAATTTTTCCGGGTGGATATAAACTGCTTTTTTTACCAAAATTTCCGTTTTTTTTTCGGAACATTAACATCTTTATCCAGGATACACTCTTCTTTAATCACGTAACTGCTTGAAAGTGTATTGCTGCATTGATTAACTATATTTATCGTCACCCCGTTCTGAAAAAATAATAAAATAAACAAAATAAAACGCATTGTATAAAGCAGTGATGCCAGATGGTCGAAAATTATTTCCCCAAACAGGTCTTCAAATTTCCCCAAATCAGGGTATTTTTTCGAAAAAATCCCCAACTTGATTTCTACTAACGTGAGGATTTATCCCTACGACCAGGGATTTTCAATAGCTTTATTGTTATTTGGGGATTTTTTTCGAAAAAAAAATATCAAGATTTGATAAATCATTTCATTGCCAACATTGACAGAAAGTTGAACTCCCCAGGTTTGTCCCCAAACATTTTAGAATTCCCCACAAAAGTCCCGAAAATGGGGACAAAATCCCCAATCTGGCATCACTGGTATAAAGGACAGAGAGAAAAGCCAAACAGCGATAAATGCGCCAAGGATGGGTGCGCTACTTCAAGGTCGAGAGGTGCAAAAGGTGCTTTCGCTGGCATCTCACTAGAAGGAGTTTGTAAGCATTAAAGTATTAGCATGCTCCTTCTTCTCTATTATTATTCTATGTATTATGCAATCGACTTTCCATGATGAAATGGCGGAGAAAGAATAATAATTACACGTGGCTGTTATATTTACTAACAACTGCAGTGTTCAGAGAGCGCCATATATCGATCATTACAAACGCGGATACGCAAGCGAAGTGATGACGTCACTGGCCGTTCGTGGATGCAAGAAAAATATTTCCTATGTTAAACGTTCATTGGATTTTTTGTAAAAAATTATTAAAAATCGAGGAAAATTATTTCCCGATTTTAATCCCCATATTTAGGTATAGGTATGTATTCATTTTCATGTCCATGCGTTAGATTAAGTTATTTTTGTTGTAAAATTGACAAAATTTGAATTTTTAATTTCAAAACTCTATAGGAAAAAAAAAATGGCAAATTTCCATATTCGATTGAAAACACAAACATTTCATTTCAAAAGATGATATTTACACAATAAATATCCAACTAATATACTAATTAAAAGGAAAATGATAAATATTCCATCATAATTTGAAGTCAAATTTGTTTTCAAATGTCTAAATAAAATATCTGATATAAGATACTAATATGTTGCAGCGGAATAGATTTGATATCGGTCATCCTTAGCAGAAAAAAAAAATATCGACAAATTATTTGGTGAACATAATTTAATTCCTTTCAAAAATCATGGTTATTTTAACAACTTATATTAAGAGAGTAATGAATAATATGAAACAATATTTCGTACAATGCATATTACGAAAATATACATCTGGCATGCATATTTTCGTATTACGTTTTTGATCACCAAATACAATAAGCGCCAAGAACGACAGATTTTGAAATTTAAAATTAAAATTTTGTCAATTTGACAGCAAAATAACTCAATCTAACACATGCACATGATAACTAATCTATACTAATATTATAAATGCGAAAGTTTGGATGGATGTTTGTTACTCAATCACGCCACAACGGCTAAACGGATCTGGAGGAAATTTTGTACAGAGATAGATAATAGTCTGAAATAAGACATAGGCTACTATTTATACCGGAAAAAAATGTAAATTTGTAATTAATCTTCTATATAATATAAATATTTCTTCTATAATAAAACTTTAAAATAATTTATTTTAATTTTTAATTGTTGCCAAAGAATATTTCACGCGAATAATAATAAAAAAAAATAATAAGTATTAAATTTGCTTAGGCACATGACAACATAACGTCATTATCAAAATTAAATAATAAGAAAATGAAAGCTAATTCAGATATGTATTAAAGAGCTTTATTAGTTGATAATCCTGGGTATATTTTTAATTTTAATACTGAAGTAGATAGGACATTTTTCTCCAAGGACTCTATTTTTGTGACAGCAACCTTAAGCCAAGTAGTCCATAAAAAATATAAACAAATCTGTACATATAAAAGAGTAAACTCAATGATTCACTGACTCAACACTGCCATGACGATTCTGTGGGAAAGAGGGTCACAAATTTTAGTGACAAGGTTGGTTTTCGGAGCCTGACCCCCAACTAAGACGGAATTTTGCAAAATACCCCCCCCCCCCCCGTCTCCCTTGGGGGCAGAAGGCTTAACTCGGCTCCAAAGTACTTAACGGTGAAGAAATTGCAGATGGAAAGACCAGACTTGAGTACAAAAAATTTTTTTTCTGCGATTTTGGAATTTTGGATTTTTAAGGGGGGGGGGAGGGAAGGGAAAAGGTTTTGGAAGAAGGGTACTCAACACACGAGGAAATCGAACTGAACACACACTACAAAGGGATTTTATGAAATTCCACCCTACCGCCCTTTGGAGAATGGGGGGGGGGGGCAAAAACATGTATTCATGCGTAACGCTGCACTAAATTATCTAAGGTTGGACATTTTTTATGTAAGGGACGATTATATGTATCTCACTCATAGTATGAAGAGATTTTGCGAAATTCCCTCCTCCTTCCCTCCTTTAAGAACGGGGGAGAGATTAAAAAAAAAAGTTTTAAAGCATAGATCATGATCTCAATTTTTTGATGTGTCGGTTAGGTATGTGTATGCAACATGCAATATAAAGTAATTTTGGAAATTTACCCCCCCCCCCCCCTTCCTCTTGGGGCGGGCGGGGCAAAAACCACATTTTGAAGCTTAAATCCGTCCAAATTACCTAAGAATGGCGAATTTTGGTGTGTGGGTGTTAATTAAGTGTGCGAAGTATGCACTTTGATGAGATTTTGTAAAACTTTCAACTGTAACCGCGAGGGAGGGGGAGTAAAAAGCAGGTAAGGGACTGCCGAAGGCATTGGGCAACTTAAAATTAGATTTTGACGGATTTCAATGATTTTTTTTTTTTTTTTTTTTTTTTTTTTTTTTTTTAAGATATTTTATTATTAATAATGATATGCTGTTTTGGGGATTCATTTCAATATAATGACCAGCGAAGCGGGCAAAGCCTGCTAGTTTTTAATAAGGGGGGAAAAAAAGGGACCATTTTCCCAAAATAAGGGACTTTTAGGGGCGGGAGTAGGTTAGTTGCACCCGGAGAATACCTAAACGGGCGAGTTGCACCGCTTACTCTCTGAACCAAAGGGTGAGTTGCACCGTTTACCACCTCGAACCAAGGGGTGAGTTGCACCGCTTAGCCATTTCTACAAAGGGGCGAGTTGCATCCTCCAAGGTACATAATTTTTTTTATACATAATCGCATAATTTTCCCTTCACACTTTTCACAGGCTTAGGACTGTCATGGGCGTGTTTAAAAAATTTGCGAATAATTTTTCTTTGTCTCATAGTGGTAATAAGTTTACCTTGTCTAATAGCCGAGCATATGCCCATTGTCTTTGAGAAAGATGATCATCTGTCGTCTTATTTTATGCATAGGTTTTAATTTGTTAATTTGATAAAATTCAAATCTTGTAAGTTCTTTACTCGTATATTTCTGCTTCATTTTTTCTATGTTTTCCATTCTCTTTTTGAGAAATTTATTTGGTTGTTTTGTGATATTTACGCTGTTTTTCAAAGCATTTACATCAACCTGTGTTTGCTTAATTACTTCAATAAAAGCATAAATGTTTGGACTAGGTGCACTGAAATTGGCATTGAATTTTGCGTGAAACGATTCACAAGCGTTAGTTGTTCTCTCCGTCAATTGTATCCGAAGCCCACAAATAATTGGTGGAGATTTCGCATCTTCTGAAATATATGTATCAACCAAATAATCCATGTATTTTTCCAATTTTTCATTCTGAGGAATTTCCGACATGAAATCCTCTACAAAACAATCAGCAACTTCCTCATGATTGAAATAAAGCAGTCCGAATGACCAACGTAGCCACTTTCCAACATCGGAATTCTTGTCTTTATATTCATTTGATAAACCAAGTTCTTGAATTTTGTAATTGAATTGTTCTTGAATTTTTGTTATTTTGTAATCTACAATTTTAAAATTCTTCGTCTAAATTTTAATGCGGTGCTTTTATAAGGAAGATTTTATGATGGAATTAAGTTGACATTCTAGAAACCTTTTCCTCTAATGACTTATCAGTAAATTCTTACAATTCGCCCGTCGTTTGATTGACAGGTAAAGAGAGGGGTGCAATTGATCCTCGTCCGAAAAATCCCAAGCGGTGCAACTCGCCCGAGATTAGATGAACAAAGGAAGGAGGTCGGGTGCAATTCGCCCGTCATTTGATTGACAAGTTAAGAGAGGGGTGCAATTGACCCTCGCCCTTAGGGGCTACACTAAATGCCCTGTCAAGATGGTACATTAAATGCTACTGAAACAGCTGTTCGCTATTCAGCTTTTCTCTTTTGTGTACAAGACGTTGAAGATTTTCCCTGGCTTTAGTTATACATGTAATGCAAATATAGACTACAGCCCACATGAATAAGTCTGGTAATCCAATTAAAGCATCTTTATTCACTTGTATCCACGGTCGAGCAAAGGAATGGTTTCTTCCAATGAATTTACAAATTTGGATAAAAACCAGCTGCAGGTTTAAATAGCTATTGAATCAAATGCAAAATATGTTTCTAATGTGATGCGTTTATTTTGTCCCAAACTGTTTTGATTCTGACTAAGGCTCCTATATATACGAGCTGGCACATTAGGCATTTTGTTGCCTTAGGGTTGCCACATGTACCCAGCGTTTTCTGTAGATAAATAAACGGCAGCCATTATTTCTATCGTTTTGTATTACTTTGAAGTTACTTTTTTAATCATTTTCATAATTTTAGCTCGGTATATTATAATATGGGAGATTGTTTAGTGATAAATTCTATAATCACTCAAGAAAAGAACATAAAATCTTCAGATTTCCATAAGATAATTTGGGAAGAATAAAATAATATAACTTTTATTTACTTATATTTTTCTCTGTGTTTTTCATATGTTCAAACGTAAAAATACGAAGAATGTGCTATTTTAACCATAATATTTATGTTAATAACCATAAATTAATTAAAGAAGACCTTTTATTATTACTGTGCGTTTGAGTTTTGGCGACATTTTCTGGGGTCGCCAAAGTTGTTTCATTTCCATGTCGTATTTACAATTTATTTTAAGTTTTGTTTAAATGAATAGTATATGCTAGAAATAGCAGAAAAAGTAAGTAAATAAAGAAAGATTTTCCACTTTTAAACAGTAAGTTTTTTTCTCTTTTTTTTTTTTTTTCGAAAAAGTTATGATTTGTATTTGAAACAGACAGAAATAGTTCTAACAACACATCTTATCCCCAGTACATCCATACAATATCCTGAGGATAAAAAAAAACATACTAAGAATGTACTCTGTATAATTGTGTTGTTAGGGATATTACTTGTTGCTTATTGCTCTTGACCGATCGTAGCTTCAGATCAAGATTTCTTAAAATTGCTAGTTAAGCGATAAGGACGCCAAGGGGGAATGCTGCCCGCATCCAAGGCAAAAAAATAGCGGCGATGCGTCGGCCTATATATTTTATTTTAGAGGCTCTAATTCTGACTAGTGCCAGCATTTCCAGGGCTCAAAGGAAATATGTACAGTCGGTAACAAAAGTGTCCGAACACTAGCAAAAATTCCTATGTAAAAAAAAGTACACTTCATACGGTTTTGTTGAATAAATCCTTGTCGAATCCTGTTCTTAGTGTAAAAACATGATTCGATAAGGATTTATTTAACAAAACCGTATGAAGTGTTCTTTTTTACATAGGAATTTTTGCTAGTGTTCGGACATTTTTGTTACCGACTGTATGAAACTTAATTTTTTGCTAATGTAGAAAACAGAAAAAATCAAGTTGTACTGATGATTGTAATACCGCTATAAAATTTTCATTTCTTGCAATATAAAGTATCTTGTGTCAAAACTACGTTTACAGGAGCAACAAAAGAATTATTAATGACATATAAGTTTTTCCTTGATTTAATTTATATATATATTACGACATCTGTTATTATAAGTGAAAAGAAAATACAATGTTCAGAAAAATACATGGAAAGTAAGTAAAAAAAAAATTCAAAAAGACATAAAAATAATTATTTAAATCAAATTGGAGTGTAAAGGTTGATATATATATATATATATATTATTTACCAGGGAATCGAACCCGGGCACCTCCGCTTAACGCACAGATGCTCTACCACTGAGCTACCCTGGCTGACAACCAGCTAGGCATTTCTCATATAATATTCGTTGGCAAATTCACCGAGTCTGCAAACGCAGATGTATCAGGTGAGACAATAATCTATAATATTAAAACACAAAGCATATTCTGTAAGACCAAAATCGTACAATCTGAGCATGCGCGAGAAAATTTTGAACCAATTGGGAAAGGGAATATTCCTTTTTTTTTTATGCTGAATACCGATGATAGATGAAGCAGTCGACATTAATATTGATATGTATATGGCAAACGCCTAATTAAAGCTCATTAATGCCTAATTAAAGTTAATATTACTCCGTGGCTCTATCATAAAATTAATTCACACGATTAATTCATATTTTGCAAGGAAGTATACCTATTAAAAACAAAGCAATTCGCGAATACGTATCGGCATCGGTTATCTTCGTATGCAGATATGCATTTTCACTCGCCGAAAATTTCTGTACACTGAATGTGGCGCCATCTGTTGCCATGTCAATATATTATACCATATTCTTAAAATTATTTTTTCCCATTTCTTAAAAAAAAAAAAAAAAAAAAATCTTTTAAAATTAACAAATTATCAAAGTTTATTGTTCTTTAAAAGTTAACTTTCATCAGTTGAAAATTTTGCTTAGAAAAGATGGAGATAAATATTTAAAATCAAAAAGGGGGTTTTATTTTATTTTATTTTATTTATTTAATAATTATTTATCTAATTATTATATTTTCTGATACTTCATTCTGATACTATATATTAGAGTAAAAATAATTTGAAAAGAATAATATTAAAATATTGATATTTTATACGAGTAAAAATTTATTTATTTATTTTTAACGGTATACTTTTGTTGAAATATACTATTTTGATAGAATAAAGTGTTATAATACTGTTCCAGTAAAGACAAATTTTAACTTTATTCCGATTTGCAGTTTATTTTTAGAATACAATAAGTTAATATTTTGGATTATATCCAAGTGGTTTTACAAATATAGAAAATTGGGCAGGGCTTTTAAACCGGTTAAGAGCAATGTGAAATATTAAAGCAAGGGTGTTTTAAACTTTAAGCGCGAAGAGATTTTAGTTGCACATCATCCGTTATTTTTTGACGGGTATTAACTAGTAATTATTATTGTCTCACCTGATATATCTGCGTTTGCAGACTCGGTGAATTTGCCAACGAATATTATGTGAGAAATGCCTAGCTGGTTGTCAGCCAGGGTAGCTCAGTGGTAGAGCATCCGTGCGTTAAGCGGAGGTGCCCGGGTTCGATTCCCGGCTCTGGTATTTTTCACATAGTTGGTAAATATATATAAAAAAAATATATATATATCAACCTTTACACTCCAATTTGATTTAAATAAATATTCACGGTTGATGAATAAAATTTCTAGACATAAAAATAATTTTTTTAAATGCATTTTATTGAAAGTGTTAAAAAGAAAACAATAAAACAAATATATATATATATATATATATTACAAAATATAACTTGCTTTTCAAATTTAGATACAGTAACAGAAAAGCTAATTAATATCCCATAGCTGAACCATCAGTTCTTGGATCAGATGCAGCCCACCATGATTTTTGTAACTGTGTAGTATTTCTATTCCATAATGCTGGTTGTGCAATTATAGTTCCTTTTCCAAACAGAATTCTGTTCAAACCACCCACGCTGTCAGTGACGGTATGACCTTTTTGTTCTAGATATGGAATGACAGACAATGGAATACCTTCTTCAAGAGTTAGCATACTGAGGCTTTCACTAAGAATAAAATAATAATAATAAAAATTAATAAAACATTTTACAAATTTACATATATACAACAAGTTGGTCTTCACCTGCTTAGTAGTCAATATTAGAAGAAAAAAAAAAAATATTTTTTATTTCCCATATTTGCCAAATAGGAAAAAAAAAAAAAAAAAAAAAAAAAAAAAAAGCCAAATATTATGATAATAGTCAATAAGGAAAAATCAATTTTCATTATCGGCTAAAAATTTTAACACAGACAAAAAAGAAAAAAAAAGTTATCAAAATAAGGAGATTTGAGTAATGAAACGTAAATTGAATTTAACTATTTAGGAAAATTAACTTCAGCATAAATTCATCAAAATCGTCACAAAAGGGTAATACCTAAATACTCTAAATTTATTACTTTTTACTTTCTTCTATATGTAATATAGAGAAAGTATTGGATTCGTAAAAATTTTCGACCTCGGGATTTTGATGGATTTACACGTTTTGAGAGCTGTAGAATACCATTTGACCATTTTTATAAAATGTCTGCCTGTCTCTCTCTGTGTGTGTGTGTGTGTGTGTGACAAAATTTTGTGGCAACTGTATCTCAGGAACTACAGCACAGAATTTCATACACATTGGTATGTAGTTGCACCTTGACATAAATTAGTGCCTATCAACTTTTGGTAAAAATTGTCTTACAGGTTGCGTTGCCATCCCGCTTTTTCTAAATTTTTAACATGGTGATATAGGACAAAATTTTGTATAAATGTGCTTAAAGAGAATTATTTTTTAGTAATCATTATGAAATTTACAAGAATTATTTATAATAGAGATAGTCAACTGGGAAAATTTTTTTGTATGTGTAGGAGCCTCGCCACCCCCCCTGGGGGGGAAGTCCCCCCTCGAGGGAAGTAAATTTTCAAGATGGGTATCTTTCGAAAGGTCTCATCAATAACTTTAAAACGAATGGTTGAACTATAAATCTGTGATAATTTAAAACAAAGCTATTGATTTTTTTTTTTACTTTTAACAATTTTTTTTTTTTTTTTTTTTTTTTTTAACGAAATTTAACCAGACTTGGTATTTAGTTGGCCCCTGACATAAACTGGGGCTGATTAGATTTGGGGATCAATCGCTCAACAGGTGGCGCTGTGATCGTATTTTTTCTAAATTTTTAACAATGCAGTATAGGACAAAATTTCGTATAAATGTACATAATGAGAGTTATTCTTAACCTGTGATTGTGAAATTAATATGAATTATTGATAATAGTAGTAGTTAATTAGGAAAAAATTTGGGGCATCGCTTTTCTCCCCTAGGGGGAAGTACCCCCCGGGGAGGGTAAATTTTCAAGATGGGTATCTTTCGAAAGGTCTCGTCAATGCCTTCAAAACGAATGGTTGAACTATAAATATGTGATAATTTAAAACAAAGTTATCGATTTTTTTACTTTTAACGAAAAAAACTGAAAAAAAAAAAATCGTTTTTTTTTTTTTTTTTTTTTTTTTGTTACTGCGTGAATTTGTATAGGAATATATAGAAGAAAGTCTTGTGGTGGCCACAACATACTAGTTTTTTTTTTTTTTTTTTTTAACTGTTACCTGAATCTGATCCCAATAACAGAAAAGTACCTCTTTTATTTTTTATTTATTTATTTATTTTTATTTTTATTTTTTGGTTGAATTTATTATTATTTATATTATTACTTTCTTTTATATGTATAAGAATAAAGTATTGGAGTTGTGAAAATTTTTACCTCCAGTTTTCGTAGAATTTACATGTTTTGAGATGTCCTGAACATGGTATAATCTTTTTTAGAAAATGTCTGTCCATCTAAGTGTGTGTATCACAAATTTTGTATCTCGTGGACTAATGAATGAAACTTTTTGAAACTTGGTGTTTAGTTGGACTTTGACCCAAACTGGTGAGGACAAAATCTCATATAAATAAATACACATAAAAAGAACTATTTTTAAATGAATGCTTGCAAAATTAATAATAATTATTGAGTACAGAAATAGTAAGCTAAGGAAAAATTGTGTGTATGTAGGAGAATCACTCCTGCATTGATGAGTGGAGTACACCCCTTTTATTATGGGTATCTTTCAAAAGAACACATCAGTACCTATAAAACAAAGTTATTTATTTTTTATTTTTTTTTTTTTAAACAAAGGAATTTCTGAAATATTTTCTAGAATGCATAAAATGGACTTCTTTTTTTTTTTTTTTTTTTTTTAAACAAAGGATTTTCTGAAATATTTTCTAGAATGCATAAAATTGACTTTATTATTATTATTACTTTCCGAACACTATAGTGAGGAAAGTATTGTAATCATGTCAAAAATCCGAATTGGAGATTTTGATGTTTCTATACGTTTCAAGGTCCCCTGAGTCCGTTTCCACTATTTTTACGATGATATATGTATGTGTGTGTGTATGTGTGTGTGTATGTGTGTATGTCTGTGGGTGAACACGCTAGCGTCTAAACGCTTTATTCGAATAAGCTGAAATTTGGTACGTATATTATAAGTCACCATAGTACGAACCCTATAGATTTTGGTGAATCTAGCACTTATAGTTTTTTTACAGGGACACAAAGAAAAATTCTTTATCATTATGGCCTATGGGACCAAAATCTTAAAAGTGCGATAGCATCTAAACGCCTTATTCAATTGAGCAAAAAATTTATACACATATTATAGGTCACAGATGCTAAGTCTGTATAAATTTTGGAGAGTCTAGCAGTTATAGTTTTTTTACAGGGACACAAAGAAAAATTCTTTATCATTATGGCCTATGGGACCAAAATCTTAAAAGTGCGATAGCGTCTAAACGCCTTATTAATCTGAGCAAAAAATTTGTACACATATTATAGGTCACAGTTGCACCAACTGTATAGATTTTGGTGAATTTAGCACTTACAGTTTTTTTACAGGGACACAAAGAAAAATTCTTTATCATTATGGCCTATGGGACCAAATTTTTAAAAGTGCGATAGCATCTAAACGCCTTATTCAATTGAGCTGAAAATTTGTATGAATATTATAAATTGCTGTTGCACTAACTATAAGCATTTTGGTGAACTAGCATTTATAGGTTTTTTACAGGGACACAACGAAAATTCTTTATCATTATGATCTATGGGCTCAAAGTTCAGTAGCGTTAAATAAAACACCGTGTAATATATGGAGAAAAGTACTCAAACACTCTATTATGGTTTTCTTTCTTTTGTTCGTTTAACAACTCCTCTTTTTTTACTTTATCTACAAAACTGTTAATTACTCAATGTTCGGAAAGTCGAGTGGAGTCACTCCAGATTTTTTTTAGTTCCCCATCATACTATAGGTATGGGGAACTTAGGTAATCGTGAAAATTTTCGACCTCGGTTTTTTGACATTTTTATACGTTTTCAGGTGTGAGGAATGCGAAAATGACAAAATTTGTATGCTGTCTGTCTGTAGGGTGTCTGTTAGTGTGTTAGTCTGTTAGTGGGTTAGTGGGTTAGTCCGTTAGTTTGTTTGTCTGTGTACACGATATCTCACGAACAAATTGTCGCAGAGAGGTCAGATCAGTTTTAAAATATTACTTTCGACACTGGCAAGAACCCTATTCATTTGCAACATTCGAATTAAAAAACTTCGTAAGTTATTAGAAATTTACGATTTTCTTAACATGGGAGAATAGGACAAAAATTCACTTAAACGTGCATTAAATGGAAACTTTTTACTGTAAAAATCTCAGACCAAGTTTAAAATATCAGTTTTGATGCCGGAATGAACATCTGTAACTATAAATATGCTACTTTGAAAATTTCGCAAGCTACTGGAAATTTACGAATTTCTTAACATGGCAGTATAGGGCGAAATTTCACGTAAACGTCAATTTTGAGAGATATTTTCACCGTAAAGATGTCAGACTATTTTTGAATTATTATTTAGGACATTGGCATGAATATTTATGACTATGAATTTTCCAATATAAAAATTTCGTAAGTTATTGGAAATTTGCGAGTTTCTTAACATGGCAGAATATAGCAAATTTTCACATAAACGTCTATCTTGAGGGATGTTTTCATCGTAAAGATGTCAAACCACTTTCGAAATATTATTTTGAATACTGGCATGAATATCATAGACTATGATTTTTTTTTTTAATTTAAAAAATTCGTAAGTTATTTGGAATTTCCGATTTACTTAACATATCAGAATAAGGCAAAATGGAGCACAAACTTCCATTTTGAGGATCATAAAACATTAGACAACTTCAAAATTACATTTATGATATTTGTTTGAACATGATTGAATACAAATATTCTAATAGGAAAATTTCGTAAATTATTCGTAATTTACGATTTTATCAACATAGCGAAATTGTAAATTTTTCATATAAATATGAATTTTGAGGATTATTGCATTGGAATAGTAGCATGAAAACTAAACAACGGAATTGACCCTGATAAAATAAATTAATAGGTTAGAATAAGTGAATTGTGGATAGCCTATTAGGCGGGTATTTCATTCTGTCACTGTATCAAGCTTTGGTCAAATTAATTTCTTTTAACATGATTATAATATGTCTCGCACTAGAAATTTACGCGAACATAAATATGATGGGGAACTGAGCAGAGTCCACCTATGCCAACTAGTTTTTTTTTAACAAAGGATTTTCTGAAATTTTTTCTAGAATGCATAAAATTGACATTTTTTTTTTAAAATTAGTGTTACATTTCTATGTGATAAAACTCCTCAGCATTTATGATGGAAAATATAAAATGATTTTAATAAATAATTTGTACTCAGTGAATTTATATAGGACAATATAGAAGAAAGTTTTGTGGTGGCCAAAACTTACTAGTTTTCAATATTATAAATACCATTAAATTGTTACTTTCTTTTATAGATATTAAATTAAAAAAAATTATTAAAAAAAATTACTGGATTTGTGAAAATTTCCCAAATTCCGATTTTTGATGGATTTACGTATTTTGAGATGTCCCGAACATGATTTGACTGTTTTTAGAAAATGTCTGTCTGTTTGTATATCAAATATTTTGTGGATGCTATACCTCGTGAACCAATGAATAAAATATACTCAAACCTAACATTTAATTTAACTATGACCTAAACTAAATATTTTGGCCCATACAGACTATAATCATAAAGAATTATTCTTTGTGTCCTTGTGAAAAAACTATAAATGCTAGATTCACCAAACTTTACACAGTTTGTGTGACGGTGACTCATAACATGTGTATAAATTTTCATCGCAAACGAATAAGGTGTTTAGACACTATCGCACTTTAAAAATATTGGGCCGATAGACCATAATGATAAAGAATTTTTCTCTGTGTCCCTGTAAAAAAATCTATAAGTGCTAAATTCACAAAAATCAACAAGGTTCGTGTTATGGGGACCTGCAACATACGTACTAAATTTCAGTTCATTTGAACAAAGTGTTTAGATGCTATCGTGTTCATTCTGATACATACACACATATATCATCGTAAAAACAGTAAATATGAATTCAGGGGATCTGAAAACGTGTAGAAACACCAACATCTCAAACTCAGATTTTTGACACAATTACAATACTTTTCTCACTATAGTGTTCGGAAAGTAAAAATGTTTTAATTTAAAAATGATATTGATGAATCTAGATTTTATAGTATGAATGGACATTTACTGTTATTTTTAATATCGAAGAAGATTTTCAAACACTCTGTATAAAAAATATTTATTTTATTTTTTAAAAAACATTCAATACAAAGTGTAAATAAGACAGACATGAGCAGTAAAAGAATATCAGAAATAATCTTACAACTTACTGGTAATGGTTAAGCGTTCTAGCGTTCCCAACATAGAATCGAGGTTGATCGAGTGCAGTTTGAGGATCCATACCAAACACAATCATATCAAGAAGCACCTTCAAATAAACACACATTTTAAGACTTAAAACAATCCTTTTAAGAAAGAAATGGCAAACTAGATTTTGCATAACATGATGCTATATGTTTTGATGTAAATACTGAATAGATATAAATAAAATAGTAATTATTTTATATCCTATGCATATAAAACATGTGTCACAATTCCCCCTCCCCCTTCAGTCATTTGCACCCAATCTTCCATACTTTCCATAATGAACACCTACAAGGAGAATTTAAAAAATCATTCTCTAGAATACAATTATCAAAATTTAATTTTCAAAGATGGACAATTATAAAAAAATTTAATGAACTGTACTTAAAGCAGAATTTAGATTTGAATACAACATATTAATATTCTGCAGAACAACTGTATTAAAATCAGGGTTGGCAAGCGGGTTAATTTTTTTTTGTTAAATTTTTCTTTTCCAGTCATATCATACATGCTTGTAATTGCCACTCTAAATAATAAACTAGCAGGCTTTGCCCGCTTCGCTGGGCACTTATTTAAAAGATTTCTTTTTAATTGAATAATTGAAACGTTTAAATAGATATATTTCGATTGGCGACTATTTTCGTCACAGCTTTAGTATGGAACCTCCTTGGCAATATCAAACATTTTTGGAACATCACGAATCTGTACAACAAAACTATTATTAAAACGAATATTCTCGAAAACAGTACAATAGCAGTGTTAATTCTTCGAATGTTCTGGAAACAGTTGAAACTGTTACTCGTACAGTAAAAGTCAATATTCGATGAATATTCTGGAACAGTCCAAAAAATAGTCACTTGTTCCACAAAAGTAAACATCAAATACTCCAGAGCAGAAATTTTCGCTCACTCACGAAAAATGTCCAGTCACTTGGAGCTCAATCCCTAAAGTGCAATCACTCAGAATAGGTCTCTGAATAATTCTGAATCGCAGTGATTACATACTCTTTTACAAAAATCAACTCACTCCTATTTATGACTTTTGGCAATGGGGCTTGGCGATGACTCCATCGAGAATCCCATGGTAAGCTCGATATCCATGTTCCCGTGTGTCGGAGAGCTTCGAAACTTCGGGAACCCTAAACTACCATTTTTCATCAAATTTGGTCGCGCACTCGCCAAGTTTGTAGCCAAGACTGACCCAAATGGAAGTGAATGATCTGTCTTTTATTTTCACTTTGTCTATAAAAAACTACTTTCATTGTAACAGTACAATTGATGCAGGAAAAAGACTTAACTCCTTGTAACAATATGCTAGAGCACTATTTCTGCCATATTTTAGACAACTAATGTTTCTATGGTTATATATGCTTCCCATTAAATACATCTTTATTTAATTATTTAAATACTAATTTGAATTAATCAAATATTTCTGCCTGACAGCGTGCCAGTGCAGTCACACATATCAGCTTATTTATTTGTATGTTAAATTAGCATAGTGATTAGTATATAAAAAATAAATAAATAACTAAACATTATCGTGCTACACAACTTTACTATGTCTCTCCCTTGGCGGCTTTTGAATATTTGTCGCCATATTAGCGATGGATTTTATTTATTTATTTATTTTTTGTATAATTTCTTGCATAAAAGTAGAAAGTCTTTTATCGGACACCTTTGCGTTAATATATAAGAATACTTCATATTCTGCTTATTTTATTAATCGTTTTTAGGTTTAAAATAGTGCTTGCTGAAATAAATTTTCTATTTTTAAGACTGCATTTTTTTTCTATAAAATTTTCTAATCGGATAAAAATAGACCATTTATGTGACTAATATTTCGGTTTATTTTTTATTTATTTTTATTTTTGTAGTATTTTATAATTTTTATATTTTTGATGCGCTGCCTAGATTAAAATCGCTGTTGCTAAATTAAACTTCTTGGCGAAAAATGTTCGGTGCACTTCAACGCAAAAATTAAAAAAATCGCCCAGTAGGATCTATAAGTAAAACTGATTTTAGTACAACATATATTAGCATCTTAAACTATATTAGCATTTTATCAGTGTGTAAAAATTTTTTTAAGTGATAATGACGTCAATTTTTGTGAGATGCATAATTTATTTTTTTTATAATTATTTATTGTTCATATTTAAATAAATGTATTTATTTTCCTGTAGGAAAAAAAAAATGATGAACTCGTAAATATTTTTGGCAACAATTAAATTATGGATACAATTTAAGTAGCTAATTTTTTGCTATTATTAGTTTATTATTATTTTCATACTTTTATTAATTAAAAAAAAAACTAATAAAAAATTCGAAAATCTGACTTCAATGCGCACAATGACCCTTCGGGGGGCACCTTTTTGTTAAATCACGTGACTGTCCGAGCTACCGTTTTCGAGAACAGTGAAATATACATGTATATAAATATATATATATATACAAATATTGCTCCCTTAATAGTATAAGATACACCAATATATATTCATTATTATTTCATCTTAAAATAACTTAAGCTAATAATAATAAAGAACTATTGCATCAAAGTGTATTAATTTTTATTATAGTTAAAATCTCTTTCATAAAAGTGTTTTACATCTATTCAACAAATGCACTATTTTACAAAACAATAAATCAGATTCAAAGTTATGAGTTTTTATGAAAATGATGAAAATGAAAATAATGATTAGATTACAATATGTTTACAAAAGTTTAATGGTTTTTTAGAATGAATGTTAAATTTAATGTACTTTATATATATCCAATGATTTAATGAAGACAATTTATTGTAATAACAATAAAATTCCTTGTTTAATTCTGGGAACTGTATGATCTTTTTCTATTAGAATTATTTTTCAGTATGTAAATATTAAAAATTTCAGCCATCTTCTCGAATTGGTCACCATTCAATGCTGTTAAAATTTTAATATAATCATTCATGCACACAGACACACATAAAAAAAAAAAAAAAAGTCTTGAATGGAGTTTTTTTGCATTAAATTTTAAAATCAAAGGTAATTTTTTCTTTTTATTTGATAAATCAGAATCAGTATATCTTTTGGATTCATTCAGCATATAAATGAGAGAAGACTGACTGATTGTAATTGCCATGTTATAAAAGATATCCAGTTTTCAAAACCACTTTCTTTAGTTATAAGAAAATAACTCACCCTTCTCTTACTCTCTTTTCAGCTACATTAGCATGATGCCCTTTAGTACGCTGGGTACACAAAAAAACCCTGCACTTTTTGATTGGAATATGCCACTTTCTGTGGCCATAGTAGATGCCAAAAGATAATTTTCTGGATAGGGAGCCACTTGAAAATCCGTGTAGAACACCCCGATGGCAGCCATTAAAGATGGCTGCCGTCTACTGCCATATAGGGGCGCTAATTGTTTTGTATCTGACCTTCTAATGATCCGATTTCAATTTTCTTTTTTTTAATACCTTGTGAATAAAATACTTTTAAAATTCTATACATTTATCTATGTATATTATATGGTGTGACACTCACACTACTTATAGTACGTTGGGTACACGACAAAAAAATTCAAAAAGCTGCACTTTTTGATTGGAATATGCCACTTTCTGAGGTAATAGTAGATGCCAAAAGATAACTTTCTAGCTAGGGAGCCACTTGAAAATCCGTGCAGAACACCCCGATGGTGGCCATAGTTGGACACCATCATCCGCCGTATAGGCGCACCAATTTTTCTTTGTATTTCAACTTTTAATGATCGGATTTTGATTTTTTTTATTTTATTTTATTTTTTTTTTTTTTAGTTTGCATGTAGAGGGCACATTTTGTCTTATTACATTTACCTCTACATGCTTAAAATTCCACACAATTTTTTAAAAATCAATTTTTTAGGAGATATTTTTATAATTTATTGATTTCTGACGTACTCTTGAAATTTTTTTATTCCATTATAACGTTATTCTCATTTTAAACACTGAACTTTCTTTGTTTCAGATTGAACTCTTTTGAATTTTTTTTGAAAATGGCTTCAGTACATTTGCGGCTGGCAGATTTTAAATCCGAATTTCCTCTCTGTGGCATAGATTGGACCAAATGTTGTTTATGTCAAAAACATAGAGATGAAGAACTGATTTGCCCTGCCACACATACTTCTAAATCACTTGTTGGTGCTGGCTACAGGACGCTTGCAGAAAATTTAATGGAATTTCAGAATATCGGTTCAGTGCCCCTTGGTTTGAATTTAAACAATTTAAATGAAGGAGAAGGAATAGAAGAAGCATTTAGAAAAAATAAAGCAAAGTGGCACAAAATGTGTGCCCTTAACTTTAACAAAACAAAACTTGACAGGGCAAAGAAACGCAAACATTCTTCGTCCGTGCCCAGAATGTCATCTCAGGGTAGTCCACAGTCTTTAATAGAACCAAATGAAAAAAAGGCAAGGTCTGGTGTCCGTACAACATTATCTATTAAGATGAAAGATGAAATTTGTTTCATATGCAATGAAAAGGGCACTGCTCGGAGGTCTTTGTATAAAGTTGCTTCTTTACAAGACGATAAACTTAAGAAATGTGCCGAAATTACGAATAATGTTGAAATTAAAGCATTCCTCGAGGGTGGAGATTTAGTTGCTAAAGAAGCAAAGTATCACTCAAAATGCTACACAAACTTAACGAATTCTCTACGCCCATCAAGTGAAGTAAAAAAAGAAGAGGTCAGCCCTATCTGCAAAAGTATGGCTTTTGCTTCTGTTGCAGGATTCATAAGAGAGAAAATCCAGGCATCTGAAGCTGGAAACACTAAAATTGTTTGCAAAATGTCTCATCTTAACACTCTTTATACAAATAATCTAGCAAATCTTCTGGACATGGAAAGTAAAGACCTTCCAAATACACACTCTACTCGGTTACGTGAGAGAATTCTCGACCAATTCCCAGAACTCAAAGCTCAGATTTCTGGTAGAGATTACATCCTGTATCGAGATGGTGCTAACATATTCCAAAATGTCCAGTCTGAAAATCTTGATGATGATGCTGTTGCATGCGAAAGATTTATCAAACGAATTAGAAAAGTAATAGCCCAAAAGAAAGTTATTTTTGATGGTCACTTGAATGATGATCGACAAATTTCAAGCATTCCTCCAGAACTTCTGGCTCTAGTGTGTTATCTACTTCACGGTTGCACTTCAGCACCGAATGCAACTAAAGTAACTCAACCTGCTTTAACTATCAGCCAATTAATAGTTTTTAACCACAGTGAACGTATTCCTAAAAGCAACATTATTCGCCATAAGAAAAGTCATGAACCACCTATTCCATTATATCTCGGCCTGTCTGTTTTTGGAAGAACACGAAATCATACAATAATTGAAGGCATGCATGAAAGAGGCCTCTCAATATCACCAAATAGAACTAGAGAGATAACAGCAAATCTTGCTTACTTGGAGATACTCAGAGCTCAAGAAGGAGGTGTCGTATGCCCCTCAAACTTGCTTCACGGTCTTTTTGTCATTGGTGCGTACGACAACATAGATCATAATTACAGTAGCACAACATCTGAATCATCATTTCATGGAACAGCGGTATCTATCTTTCAAATCCCTGCGAAAGGAGAAGTTGGTAAGCCTCGTGAAATTGCTACAAGCTTTTCTTGTATTGATCAAAATAACAGAAAAGTGCCAGAGCTTCCAGATAGCTATAGTATTGTCAAGCCTTTAATACTGCCCTCGAAGGAGCCAACTGTTCCAAAAGCAAACCAGACCACCTCTTCCGAAATGTCAATTTCAGAATTTGGTTCTGAGTGGAAAATGGAACAGGAATGGTTAGATCATATTATTACTGATAGAACAGATGGAAATTTAAATATTTCTTGGGCAGCTTTCCATGCTTCAAGGACAGAGTCTTCATCGTTTGAATTATCTCGTTGTTCTCTTTTACCCCTATTTAATGAAAGTTCTTCTTCTCCGGCAATGCTGAAGCATGCAATGGAACAAATAAAAAAAATTACTACATTTTTAAATCCAGGGCAAACTCCTGTCATATGTGTGGATCAGCCTCTATTTGCTTTGACGAAATCTGTTCAGTGGAACTGGCCTGATTTTTACGGTGAATTCAAGTTTGTAGCCGTACTTGGAGCTTTTCATATTGAACAGGCATTTTTGAAAGTGCTTGGTCAGATTCTCGAAGGTAGTGGTTGGACTACTGTAGTTTCAAACTCTGGAATCAAGACAGAAGCAGGAGCAGAAGCATGGCTTAAAGTTACACATGTGACAAAAGCAAGAACCATACATCAGAAGACTGCTGTGGTTTTATACAGTCTACTTAAAGAAGCATTTATGCAAGGAAATCCAAAAATTTTATTTGAAGAGTGGATTGATGAAAAACATTCAAACTGCCCAACTTTTCGATTCTGGTTTCTAGTGTTAAACCTAGAGATACTTCTGTCTTTCATTCGGTCAATTAGGGATGGTAATTACGAACTGTATCTTGTTACGAACGAATCTTTCTTGACATATCGTCGCTCTCATGACAAAGAGTCATAACTCAAAAAATAGCGATTTTGAGTAAAACAGTTAAAGTAAAATTTTAAGTAACTGAAAAAAAAAAAAAAAAAAAAAAAAAAAATCACGATTTTGATTAAAGCCTTAAAAAAAAAAAAAAAAACCTAAGATGGCATCTATGGCATACAAAGATGCATAAATCAAACCTTATTGGCTGCCTAGTTATTATAAGGAATTTATGGATTGTATCTGAAAAATTAGTAATTTTGAGTTACGTTTGTTTGTAAAAAGAAGAAAAATACGCAGAACTCCACACACATAAACCCTTTGTTGTGAAGAAAGTAATAGTGAGCTCAATTAAAAACTTATTTGTTAATAAAAATCATGAAAAAAATGAAATTTTAGGTTTTTCCAAAATGCGCATAGTCTTTAATGTACATAAATAAACGTATAGGAATAAAAAAGTATCTCTTCGTAAGATATATTTAATATATATATATATCTTGTGAAATATATGTAAAGAAAATCGAAATCGGACCATTAGGATTCATAAACAAAAACAATTAGTGCGTCTATATGGAGTTGACGGCGGCCATCTTTAATGGCCGCTGTCGGGGTGTTCTGCACGGATTTTTAAGTGGTTCCCTATCTGAAAATTTATATTTTGGCATCAACTATGACTCCAGAAGGTGGCATTTTCCAATCAAAAAATGCAGCTTTTTGGCTTCTTTCGTCGTGTACCCAACGTATTATAAGTAGTGTGTGTGTCACACGATATAATATACATAGATAAAAGTATAGAAGTTAAAAAGTATCTGATTCACAAGGTATTAAAAGAAAGAAAATTGAAATCGGATGATTAGGAGTTCAGATACAAAACAATTAGCGCCCCTATATGGCAGCTGACGGCGGCCATCTTTAATGGCCGCCATGGGGGTGTTCTACACGGATTTTCAAGTGGCTCCCTATCTGGAAATTTATATTTTGGCATGAACTTTGTTCACAGAAGGTGGCATATTCCAATCAAAAAGTGCAGCTTTTTGGCTTTTTTTGTCGTGTACTTGTCTTTTATTTTTTACTAAAGCTCATTAATATAAGTTTTTTTTTTTTTCTTCCGTCCCCCTGTTGTGAATGCTAGAAATTATTATTTACAAATAATTTTTATTACAGTTATGCATAAATGAAACTTGACTGAAGCAAGATTATATCTGAAATAAATTGAGCTGTTCTGTTAAAGTAGATATAGTTTACATAAAAAATAATGTAGAAATTTCAATTAAAAAAAATGGTCAATAGTATTTTATTTCATTTATTTATTGGGAAGGGGAATCCATTTGATTTAAACCACGCTTTAAACCACACCAATCCTGATTGAAATCTACAAAAAATTAACTAATTCAATGTGAATTTAAAGATAACGAATGAAAGAAAATATTTTTCTTGAATAAGATCAAAATTTAATTTCTTAATAAATGATACCTAAAACCAGACATATTAAAAGTAAATTTGAATTATATCCTTATAACAGAAAGCTTGATTAAGTTTAATTTTATCTTAACTATATGTGTATTTTATTTAAACATTCTTAATAAAAACTGAGTGTCATATACAGGCAATCAATAAATAAAAAACAAAATTTGCCTGAATTCTTCCTTGAGGTTGCATCCATCGTCCACAAAAGCCAAGTACAGCTAATAGTTCATCAGTGTTAACATCAGTTACTATGGATGGAATAATTGTATGAAGAGGCTGTTTGTTGGGTCCAAATACATTAGGAGAATTTTCTTCCAAACTCATGCATTTCAAACGATCCTAGTATAAAACAAAATTACAAATTACGTAAAATTTGTTAAATACATTTTAAAATGTAGAAGAAAAACTAATCTAAAGAAATAAAGTTTATCTTGAAATAGTCTGTCCATTGATTACAATTCAAAGATAAAATAACATTTGTTTTAACAATTTCACTACCAAAGACTGTTAAAAATTTTACATTATTCACGATAAAGTTTATTAAATGCGCAATTTCAGTCTATTCCACAAGAATTCAAGTTTTTGAAATGCTCTTTTACAAATAATTCTAGTTGCTTGATTCATTTTACCACTGTCCCTTTTTAGGACATTACATATTTTATTATTTTAGACACTATCATAGACAGTACATTCTGCCATTGTCCCTAAAATGCGACGATCTGTTGTACTAGTACACTTAATTGGTTGAAATTTGTTGCAATACTTTAATATTCTTTACTAAAACTTATAAAATTCACTAATTAAGAGTAATTTTGAAAAATAATGGGTTAAAGTTAATCAAAGGGCTAAAATACTAATTTTACTGGCCAAAACTGGAAAAATACTAACCGGCATTGGAGAAACAAAATAAAAATTAAATGTCATAGTCAAAGCTCTTTTAATCTGTAATGCAAAATAAGTATATTGTGAATTACCTTAAAAATAATCAATAAAATTCTTAGTAAATTAAAATTGGACACGATAATTAACAAAACTTCAAGTTAATTTTTCAAATCATTACCAAATTATACAAAAATTTTTCTGTAATTTATTTGTGCTGGCTAATTTAAGAAAATGAAATGAAATATAAATAAGGTACCTGTACCCAATATGGACACCCTAAGGAAAATGTATTTTTTTCACCCCCGTGTATACGTCATAGGACTCCAAAAATGTATGACCACTACCCCTGGACTGTTGACTATCATTGTTGAAATTAGCGATCTTGTAATTAATCTGGTTTAATTTAAATGATTAAAACAAAAAATGTTTATAAGTGTCCATATAAGGAACCACCTATCCCTATTATGGACATGCATATCCATATTAGGGACAGGTGGCTCCTCTTTGACCTACTACACAGCGTGTATGGAAGAGCCACTCTTCCAAAGTATTTTAGAGGAGAGGGGATAAAAAAAATATATCTTAAAGATTGCGAGGGAGGGGGGAGAGCACAGTAAATATCTTCAGAACATGCACTTTAGAAAAGAGGGGGGACATTTTCGGTAGTGGCTCTTCGAAGATCCATGCAAAGCACCTCAGTTATAAAAAAATACTATGAAATAATATTGTTACTTTTGCTTAGCTTTATTACATCTGTTATTACTCAGTCCTTACAGGATGGACAAATAAAAACTTCTTCATCGGTAAGTCTCACGGGCGGTAAGTCCCACACAGTCCTCGTGGACATATCTGCCGCATTTGGTGCATGGTCGCATGTCTGCAACAGCATCAATACTGCATAAGAAGCAGTACCAGCTCTCCTTTGTTGAGGAAGTGATAGCGCTGGTACCTGTGATTTCTCCAACAGATACCCTACTGAGGGGAGGCTTCTTTTGATTTTC
Source organism: Salticus scenicus (assembly GCA_963930645.1). Classification (NCBI taxonomy): domain Eukaryota; kingdom Metazoa; phylum Arthropoda; class Arachnida; order Araneae; family Salticidae; genus Salticus; species Salticus scenicus. Next base: position 415,160,384 of record OZ005648.1, read on the forward strand.
TTGCAAGGGCTTTTTGGAGGATTTTTTACTTGGAGGATTGTTCAGATGACATTTTGTTGGACAAGGATTTTACCATTTGATGCCTTTTGAGTTTATTGCCTGGCGATGTTGTGTCTTCTTCCTTCTTAACAGTTGGAGTTGATAACACGCTGGTGAAAGAATTTTCCATGGAAAAGGATCTCGCAGGTGATGAAGGTGGATCAATAACAGGAGAAGGTATGTTGTTAACAAGAGCTTCAACATCTGTACTTCCACTCTTAATTCGCAATGTAATGTACGGATACTATAATTAAGATTAAATTTATATATAAACATTAATTTATTATGAATTAGGTAAATAAAATAACATTAAACAGATATTTTACAAATTTGTGAATCTGAAGATTCACTTGCTGTACTTCCAATGTAGACATAAAGTGTCCATATTGGAAATCGGGCGTAGTTTTACTAAATCTTGCAATAAGTAAACAAAGAAAACATTTTAAAGCAATATATGGAATAGCAATCGAAAATATGTTTTATCAGCTTTCTAAAACACTCCACTTTTCAATATTTAAAGTAATTTTACCATATCTAATAAGAATTTAAACTTACCTGTAATTACGATCAGCACACCACGAAAAAACAAGTTTCCTTGAAAATGGCGAACAGCGCGCTTTTTTGCACTTTCCAGACTAAATTATCTTTTCAACTGCTTTTTTTCACGGACATGTAGCGCTATCTCTTGATCAAATTTGTTATTTTTAAAGATATTAGGGGTGTCCATATTAAGAGCACTGTCCATATTGGGTACAAGTACCTTATATAATTTATTTTTAACTGCTCACATGGAGAGGTGACAACATGGAAAATTCAGCTCAGGATGAGTGCATACAATTATAATACTCTATTGAAGGGAACAACTCATCACTGCCACCATGTCGAATGAGAAAATGGCTACTTTTCAGGGTAGTAAAAAAAAAAAAAAAAAAATGATACTTTGACAGAGTATCATTAGGAAAAAGGTTGGGATTTGACACTTTGTTAAAACAAGTATTTCTGATTCTAAGAAGGCTAGAAATTTGACAATTTGATTGCTTATGTATCATTCTAAAAGCAAATGCAAGTTACCAAATACAAAAAAGCATTTTTGAACATTCAATAATTTGACATGATAGCAACGATATTAAAGGAGTAGAGTGCACAAGCCAAATAATCTCGAGGTAAAAGCCTTTAAAGTTTCAATAATTACTTAAGTATAAGTTACAGAAAGTGAAAGCAAGGCTGTAGCCAGAGGAAGGGGGGTGGGGATTCAAACACAGCCCAAACTTTTTCAGATTCGTCAAAAATTTTTTAGTTTTTGTTATTTTTAACACTCAACATTATGTACCAAAGTTTGAACCACTCTCAGAAATATCTTTTCTGGCTACGGCCTTGCTTGAAAGTCAGTGCTCATCTACTGTCTGGAAATTCATAGTTTGATGCTGATTTTAGTTTCTGATTCTCGATGATTTCAGTTTCTTCAATAAATTCAACCAAGACAATTATTTTAGTAATTAGGCAATAAAATTTAAGAATAAGCTTAAGAGCTCGACTGGCTACTGGCGAGAACTTATAATTTCAGTTTTCAAATATAGCGGAATGCCTTAATTGGTGGTCTTTCTAAGATCAAAGGCTCTATCCCAGAATAGTACGTCATCACCATCACAAAGCTTTCTTCTTCTGTATTTTCCTATACACATTCTCACAGTATAAATTATTTAGTAAAATTATTTTCCATGATGGATGCAGACGATTTTCATCTCAAGCATGCATAATACTAAATATCGAAAGTCCAGTTTGTGCCAAGTTCCGATATTTTTTTTTTTTTTCGAATATTTTTGTTTATTTAATTAATTATTTAATTTTTTGTTAAAAATGAAAACTTTATTTTAAATTATCACAGATGTACAGTTCAACCATTTATTTTAATGGTATTGGCGATTTCTTTTAAAAAACACATTCATATTGAAAATTTACACTTCCCACGGGAGCAGTGATGCTCCTTTATTTACAAAAAAAAAAAAAAAAAAAGTCTATTACTTTAATTAATTATTATTGTTAATTTCACAAGGATTCATTGAAGTGAGTTTCATTGTGGACATCATTTATAAAAAATTTTGTCCTATAGTGCCATATTAAAAATTACGAGAAAACAGGTTGGAAATACAGGCATGAAAGTGCAACTCTGCCTAAAAGCCTGAACTTACGTGCGATACAAAATTAACACACTATAATGGAAAAATGTTTACATTGGATTTATATACAAAAGTACACTGTTGTTAATTTAAGGTAAAATAATAATTTAATTCAAGAATTGTATTCAGGGGAAAAAAAAAAAAGGCAATTATTGCACTTTTGTAATCAGACATTTACAAAAAGCTGGTAGTTAAGTTTTATTTCAGACACACATGTGAAAAAAAAAAAAAAAAAAGTTGAATAATTGCAAGTAGCCAAAATCAATGCCAAAATATACATGTATTTTAGAAACTGGCTGCAAAAACTATCCCAAATTTCAGCATTTAGCTGTGAATAAATGTAAGGTTTCTTTTATTCAAAGCAGCAGTGAAATGAATTTATAATTCCACAGTCAACTGCAAAAATATTGCAGATTTCAAAAGTCTGCTACAAAAAGAGGAAAAAAAAAATAACAGAAATTTTGTTTTATGTTAAATTAGTTTTTTATATTGAAAATAGTACAAATTGTGCTATAATTTATATCGAAATAATCTTGTTATTTCAAAAATTTGCAACAAAATAAGAAACATTTGTCATAGAAGTTAAACAGCTATTATTTTTTCTCCCCATACAGTAGTGAAATGATCTCGTAATTTGACAATCACAAAAATATTTTGCAGTTTGGAAATCAAGCACAACAACAAAACAAAAAAAAAAAAAAAAAAAAAAAAAAAAAAAGCAGGAATTCCGTTGATTTATTTGATTATTAAAGGCAGATTAAAAAGAGGAATTTTGTAGATTAGCAGTGAAATAATCAAATATCTCAGAAATCAGTTGTCAGAAGTGTTACTAATTTCAGGGATTAGCTATGAGTAAACATACACACTTATTTCAAACAGCTGTGACATTATTCCATAATTCAGAAATATTTTTTTAATAATTAAGACACCAGTGTTTGTCACCCTCACCGTAGCATAAAATGTAAGAATAGAATACATAAAATAACTTCTTACTTAATGCTTCTTTCCGGGTCAGATGTTTTCTCTTTTCTTAGTTTAGTTTCTTGCCGAATTATGATAACTTTCAAATTACTTCATGACTCTTGAAAAAACACGATACTTTAATAAATTTATATACATATTTACAATTTAGTTGACTATAAAACATATTACAATTCTGTCATACGCCATTTCAGCGTTCTATCTTTTCGAACACCAATCTGAATCTACATAAAAAGTAAAACAAAACGTTGCTGTTGCCAACACTAAAAAAGAAATAATCAGTAATAAAAATAAGAGTTCCAAAAAGTTTGTCAGTTTATAAAGTTTATGGATTGAGAAAGTTCGGTTTCGTAACATCCTCCCCACCTTGAGCAGGGAAGGACATACGACGTGCTCAACTTGGATCGTCATAGTCCACACCAAGGTGCTGCACTGGCTGCACTATGCGACCATATCGGGTTTTTTGTTGAAGTTTAACCCTTTCGCTACCACCGGGACATATATGTCCCAAGGCTGGTTTAAATATAATATAAAACTCTTTTCTGCAGGTTTTCAGTTTTTGCCTTTTACACCTGTAACAATCATGAGTAGGTAGATAGAATTGACGGTTGTGGAAATTCACCGTCTATTGAATGAAACACGTTCAGAAAACTTATTTAATATTGATTTTATTTTTCACAGAAAAAAAAAAAATGGTAGTGAAAGGGTTAAGGCAGCTTTCGTCACAAAGTTCCAAGGGGCACAAACGTTGACATCGACGTAACAGTTCGCTATTTTTAGTTTTCAAAATTGCTACATGAAACTGTCCATCTCTGCTGTTATATAATTTCAACACTTTAGTCGTAGACCACTGAAGACGTTTTAGATTATCATCTTGAATTAGCACAAAATCACCTTCTTTAAATGTGGTTGATGTTTTTACCGAAGTGTTCCTAAATATTCATTACGTAATCTTTGTCGAAGATCTTCTCTTAACTTTTGCTGATAGGCATATTTCTTCTTGAACTCCATTTTATCGATCAAGTCTAGATCAGGGACTCCTATTTCCCGTATGTCCTTTAAGGATATTAAGTGACTTAACAATTGTTAAGTCACTTGGATTGTCCAATATGTATGTGAGAGGTCACGCATTAACTATACTTTCTGTATCACAAATTAAAGTAAATAGCTCTTCGTAGTCAAGCTGTGCTTTTCCAAGAATTCTCTTCCAAATAGCTTTTAATATACTTATCATACGTTCCCAAATGTCTCCCCAACACGGAGCTGATGGGGGGTTGAACTTCCAATTAATTTTTCTTGCAGTTGCGTAATCTACTTTTTGTTTCCAATATATAGAACTTAATTCTTTGTACTTTTCTTCAATTATTCTAGATGTTACATTATGATCTGCTGATAAGACAATTGGATACCTGAAATTACGTGACTCTTCTCTCATTGAAATTCTGATACAGACTCTAATTAATTCTTTCTCGTCAATAAATGTCGGAAAGTTAAATTTGTTCCTAGACTGATTAGAAAAACATTTCTCTTGTGCATATTTTAGCACGGCATATTCCGCTTTATTAGGTTCTTCGACTGTTAAGTTAGATTATAAGCGGTTTTCTGTTGACTTCTTTGCATTTTCACAAAATCTAAGAATCCAAGCTGTAACTTTTAACATCTTTTGGTATGAAGAACTATTTTCGTAAAAATCAAATTCTTGAGAGGAAACATCAATTGCTGTTGTAACTGTTTTTCTCTGTTCTGAGTACATAACTTCATCATCAGGAAGAATGTTACTTAAGTCGAATTCTGAAATTCTGTGAGGAATCTTTATATTTCTTAATAATTCTAGCTGTTCTTCCCATTTTCTAAAGGCTTTTGTCATTTCTTCTGTCAACGAAGAATCTCGATTAAATTTTTCTTTCCAACATTTTTGTAGAATTAGTTTTGGCATCAAAGTGGATAGACTTGTATAACCGATGAGATCAAATATTTCATTAATCACAGAAAGAACTGATCTCTTTGTAATTGATTTAGGTTCTTCTTTATCATTAGATGAATTCATCAATCTTATTGCGTCATCTTTCTTATTCCAGATCAGCCCCAAAATTGCTGTTTCAGAATTTTTTTCAGATTCTATCTTCATGTCATCATTAATAAAATCTTCGTCCAGTAAATTTTCATCATTTTGTGTATACTGTCAACCTCGAAGATCAAACTGAGCTGATGCCAAAATTTGTCTTGATGTTTTTATGAATTCTCGCAATTCTTCTGCACTGTTTACATTGGAAATGTAGTTATCTACATAAACTAACATTTTCAGCTTGTTAGCTATGTCTTTGTACGGTTCTTTGATTCTGTCTTTAAATACATTTTGGTAAGCCTCTAAATTTCCAGAAGTTTTCAATGATTTCAACGTTGATAATAATCCCTTTTCTGCTAATTTGCGATTTGAGGGTATTGGGGGATGATCTTTAAGCCATGGAAGAGGTACAACGCACCTCCCCTTCGAATCCCGTTTAACTGTTGAATTAAATAAGTCTAGAGTTTCTTTATTCAAATCGTCTCTTTCTTTACTTTCAACGGGATCTCTTATGCCCAAAAGATCTAACTCCCATAAGTCACTGGTTTTTTCATTTTTGATTCTAGCAAATAAAGAGACTACAAGCATAAATCTATCGCTATTACAATTAGTTTCAGTAATTTTACCCATTAGGGTCCATCCTAGTAAAGTTTCTACAGCAGCTAACTCACTAGATAACATTATATGATTACCCGTCAAAAGTTTTCCATAAATATCTGCACCAATAAGTATATAAATATTGTTATTTCTGTCAAAAGTTTTATTAAAACATTCAGCATCTGAAAATCTTATCCGATACTGTTCAGCTTCCCTCACCCATAGGCCATTTCTAATTTCAGGAATATTAGAACAGATTACTTCCTGGTTATAGACCTCAAAATTACATAAATAATCTCCAGAAAGAGAACTTATATGTATTCATAACTATTATGTGTTCTAGTTTCTTCAAGGCCTCCGAAAAGGCTGTGTGTCATTTTCTCTTGTCCTAATGCATCGTAACCCATTTTAGAAATAATTTCTTTAGTTGTGTAACTACGCATTGATCCTGTATCAAAAATTACCTTACAAGCAGAGCCCAATTTACCCATTTAAGGGCCCGAGGATGTGATAATAGTGGACCCCCCCCCCCCCACACACACACACACATTTTTCTTTTTCTTTAATATGAATGTTCATCATTAGATAAAATTTTGCAATGGTCACATTAGAATAAGATTCTCATTACCATTTAAATGAACTCTGAAACTGTTTGCAAAAAATTAATAATAAAAAAAAAAATGTATATATTAACAACAAAAGAATTTAACTCACCAACCAAAGGAAAAGTTGCTGCATCAAAAACTTTAATAAATATATTTTACAGAATAAAAAAATTAAGTTGGCTTCTTCCTAGCTTTTGCCGCGCTGAAAGTTTCAATTACATCTTTAAAATCCAGGTTGCTTGTTAAATCGTGCTCTGAGCACAGCATAGCCAAACATTGCAGCTTATTCTGCTGCATTTTTGTTCTTCGAAGAGAGAGAACTCTCTCTAATTTTGAGTTTGTTCTCTTGGTTTCGCAATTTGATTTCGGTAGAGTTAAATAAATACGTAATGCAATAAACATATTTGGAAAAATCTCATTTAACTCGTTTTTAAACATATGATCATAAATATGTGGCGGGGATTTTTTTTTCTAAGCTACAGCTTAACAAATATTGTAAAAATGCAATGACTTCAGATTTTGTGGCTTCAAAATCTACTCCTTCAGAAACTTCAAGAAAATTATTAACTGATTCTTCATTTATTTGTTCAAGACCTAATTTAGTAATGAAATTGAAAATGTTTCATACTGAGTTATAAGCATCAATTCGTTTTATCATTTCTCAATTTAATCTATCGACTATCACAAATAAAGTTTACACTTTAAGTTTTTCAAATCCTTGAAGAGTTACATGGCTAGTTGTTTCGGATTCGAGAGCACCATCGGTAATTTTTTTTCTTCTCAGTCTTTTTCCCTGATCCTCAGGTGAAGTCGCTACATGTGGAGATAGCAATTGAGATCTTTCTTTTAACTTATCAAATTGATCTCTGAAGGATGCAATATTTGCATTCAGTCCTTTCAACAAGTTAACAGCTGTAAATAAATCAAGACCTGGTTTTTGAAGATAAATGCTATCTAGCAAACTCTGCAATGGACTTTGAGGGGGGGGGGGGGAAATCAAAGTTTTGTGAAATAATAAGACAATAAAAATATTTTTTATAGAAAATATTTTCAATAAAAATATATCAAAAAATTTTATAGAAACTTTATAATTTCATAGAAAAATATTTTTCAAATTCAAGTTTTATGTTTGAAATAGCGTGAAGCTGAATTTTCAGGTATACTTTTAATGGAAATTACCAAAATGCCGCTCCCCAAAATCGTGCCGCCCGGCGCGGACCGCTCCCTCCGCCCCACCCTTGTTTCACCACTGAGAGCACAAAATATCTTTACGTTAAGGATAAAAGTCCTTACTTGAATGAAAAGTCACAAATAAAATTAAATAAAATTATGGGAAATCCCTGATAAAAGACTTACATAAGACCCCAAAAGCTCCTACAATGTAAAAATCCGTCCCTACATCCTGAAGGAAACTTCTGAAAGTCGTTATACGTAGGGATAAATCCCTACAGTTCGCAACACTGCTCATTTCCCTGATACTAGAATTGCTAAATAATTACAAGATAAAAAGAACTTTTATACGCCATGTTTTTAAATTTTCTGTAGAATCATATAAACGCTACTGAAGACAGCGAGATCCCGGAGAAATTGGATAAAAGTATTAAAAAAATTCCTTGCTATCGTGTTTTAAGCTATTATAAAAGTTTCAAATGGCTATCTAGCCGGGAAGTTAGTTAAAAGTTGATTGCAAGCTTTGTACTGGTAACGCTGCCGAAGGCAGCAGGGTCCCGAAGCAATTGGTTAAAAATATTTTTGAAATGCATTTTCACCGTATTCTGAAAGTTTCATATTTCTAGCTACTCGGGAAGTTAGTTAAATAAATTTTCTGTTGAATCATATAAACGCTTCCGAATACAATAGGGACCTGAAACAGTTGACTAAAAGTATTTAAAAAATGTATTGTCACTGTGTTCTGAGCTATCCTGAAAGTTTCAAATATCTAGCTAGTCGGGAATTTCGTAAAAAAATCGATTGCAAGCTTTGTACTGGTAACGCTGCCGAAGGCAGCAGGAACCCGAAACAGTTGGTTAAAAATATTTTTTAAATGCATTTTCTCAGTGTTCTGGACTATTCTGGAAGTTTCAAATGTCTAGCTAGTCGGGAAGTTAGTTAAATAAATTTTCTATTGAATCATATAAACGCTACCGAAGGCAGTAGGGACCTGAAGCAGTTGACTAAAAGTATTAAAAAAAGTATTGTCACTGTGTTCTGAGCTATCCTGAAAGTTTCAAATGTCTAGCTAGTCGGGAAGTTAGTGAAAAATCGATTGCAAGATTTGTACTGGTAACGCTGTTAAAGGCAGCAGGAGCCCGAAGCAGTTGGTTAAAAATATTTAAAAATTGCATTTTCGCCGTGTTCTAAACTATTCTGAAAGTTTCAAATGTCTAGCTAGTAGGGAAGTTAGTTAAATAAATTTTCTGTTGAATCATATAAACGCTGCCGAAGGCAGTAGGGACCTGAAACAGTTGACTAAAAGTATTAAAAAAATGTATTGTTTCCGTGTTATGAGCTAGCTTGAAAGTTTCAAATGTCTAGCTAGCCGGAAAGTTAGTGAAAAATCGATTGCAAGCTTTGTACTGATAACTCTGCCGAAGGCATCAGGAACCCGAAACAGTTGGCTAAAGGTATTAAAAAAATGTATTTTCACCGTGTTCTGAACTATTCTGAAAGTTTCAAATGTCTAGCTAGTCGGGAAATTAGTTAAATAAATTTTCTGTGGAATCATATAAGCGCTGCCGAAGGCAGCGGGACCTGAAATAGTTGACTAAAATTATTAGAAAAATGTATTGTCACCGTGTTGTGAGCTGTCCTGAAAATTTCAAATATCTAGCTAGTCGGGAAGTTAGTTAAAAATCGATTGCAAGATTTGTCCCTGACAAACACACAAACAAACAAATAAACATACAAACAAGAATCGAAGTTAATGAAAACATGGTAAAATATAGATGACTAGCACCGTAACCCTGATTTTTAAGCTATTTGATAGGTTGCAGACGAAAAGTGTTTGCGCATGCATGCTTGCGCAGACGTAAAACAAATTCACTCCAAGAAATTACGTTTTTGAATTGTTCTTTATAGAACCAATAGATGGCAGCACCAGATAACTTTATCATACGCAGAGGATAAGAGAAACTCCAAAAAGTGATATTTTAAAATATGATTATTTAGGTTTAAATTGACTTATATTATTTTTTTTTTTTTTTACAGTCATCGATGAATCTATAGATGACTGGACGCCTCTCCACTGAAAATATTACAGAAACATAATAGCACGATGACTTTTTCTTTTCAAACTATAGGGTTTCTTTATTTATTTGTATTAATTAAAAACAAGTTAAATAAACATTTAATACAAATTAATAAATTTTCAAAAATCTTATTTAATAAGGAGATTGAGAAAACTGCTTTGTATTATGTAAACAAATATACCAAAAAATGTTTTAAATTTGAATATATACTATGTACCACTGTTAATTTTTCTTTGAAAAATATAAATAATTATAATTATGAATTCATTTTTTTAAAATAAAATAACTAACATATTTAAGGTTAAACTTAACTTACATGTATTATAAATAAATAACAGGTACATAACATGCACACATATACATTGAAAATCTCATTAAGCATCAGAATTAAAGGAATACATAGATTTTGCATACATAAAGCAGATATGCACATATTTTAAGGATAAGTTTTTACAAAAAGCAAACAAAAAACTGCAGTGAAACCTCGCTAAAAGTTTCCTCTATTTAAGGACCATTTTCTTTCAGGTCAGTTTTTCTGTGTCCAAAATTTTTTTCATTAGCATTAATTTACTATAGTTTTTACAAAAGCAGATAACTTTAATTTTCCTTTAACTTGAACAGACCTCTGTTCATCATATACCCAACATTAATCTCCATGTGTAAATCTGTGTGTAGAGAACATGTTGTATGCGATAAAACTTCATGTTTCAGAATGTGCATACTGAGAGAAAAAGTACCGTGATTTCGGGGAGATAAGCCGCGGCTTATACGATTTTAAAAGTTTAGTTTTGGCACATGCGGCGTATCTGTTTTTTTTTTTTTTTTTCCCTCTCTTTCAGTAGCGCTTGAATAACCACCGTCGGTCAAAAATTCACTTCAGACAATTTGTTTCTTGAATGCTACGTCAGCATAGACGGCTTGTAAAAATAAAAATAATAAAAGCGTCATGTAACCCAAGCTATAGAAGACCACGCACATACACACGCCACCTAGCTCAAGCTATACCATTCCGCAGCGCGCACGTACCATTAGATCTCATCTATTTGATTATAAGTTAATAAAACCAAAAATCTGAGAAAAATCTTCGGTGTTGCATAAACAAAATCGTTTCGTATTTCATATCATAAACACTTGGTGAAATCTTTTCTGACCGTGAGCATATTAAAATGAGGAAAAATGCTAGTGAGAACCATTCTTAATTCTCACAGTTTGGTTAGGTGCTATATGAAGGAGAAACACTGTGGTAACTATCAATCCAAGGATGATTCCGTTCGAAAATCACGGAAATTTATGCCAAATTGTTCCGAAAAATTTAAAAAGTACGCTATCAGTTCCCCCATATTAACCCCCTCCCCTCCAAGGGAAAAAAAAAAAAAAACCTTACAAGGAAAGAGAGAGTGGGGGAAAAAAACGCTGTCCTTTTTATGAAATGTAAAAGAAAGAAGACCGAAAATTGGAAGAAATGTTTAACTCTTTAAATCCTCATTTGCCGCGTACAATTTATTCTAACAAAGAACGAAGTTATCTATCAGTTGATCAGTTGATGTGTTTCTCAGGGTCAAGGGGAAAGTCGACGATCTGCTGCATGAAATAATTAAGTTCGTTTCACATTAAAATGTCTTTTTACTTTATTTTTTGTGGATAAATATGATCTACATATATTTCAAAAAATTTAAGTCCAAAAGAATTGTGGTAAACTAATTCAAAGAAGAATAAAGAGAAAATGTGTATTGTTCAGAAATAGAAAATGTTAAACGCTATTCAGTTAAACGCTAAATGTTAAACGCTATCCAATGAAAATCTTAAGATTTTCATTGGATAACTACCCCCCACCTGCTACTAGATTTCGTTTTGTCGATGCTGGTCATCCCAAAAATGATAATGTTTTGAGTGCATTTTGACTAAAGTGGAAATGAAAGACTGGAAGATGGATTTTTAAATCTTCTTGGTGCAAGAAGTGACAATTCTCACTTTGATGGCTTTGTTTAAATTTAGAAAAAAATTGGATAATATTGAATAAATAATTCTTGAACAATAATAAAAGGTATTGTTTTATAATTTTATGAGGAGGGTAACGGAAGTTTGCGATTGTGAATTTAAAGTAAGATCGTTTTTGTATTATCTTTATTGAATAACAATTAACAAACAATTATTTACTTAATTATTTTTAATTTTTTACCTTTTTAGCATGCTTAAAATGATTTCAATTTAAAATGATGAGACACATTACGTTGGGGAACACTGTAGTAAAAACTATGTGGCGTATCTGATGGGGCGGCGTATCCGACGGGGCGGCTTATCTTCCCGAAATTACTGTACAAGCTTGGAAAAGGGAATTTTGTGTCATGTTATTTAGCTAATACATTTGTTTAAATGCAACGGCTTCTAAATGAGTATTGTTGACTTTAAATGACAAAGTAAAAGTATTAAACAAAACTAACTTCTGCCAGTAGACTTTAGTAGAAATGTAAAATATTTTTCTCACTTAGATATGATGTCAAATTGAACACTTTGTTCTGGTATGTAAAATAATTCTTGAAAAACAAAGTCATTGCTATAAAGTTTTTAATAACCAAACAAACAGTATTAAGAAAGCTATATAAACAAATAATGTAAATTTTGATAATTGAAACCATTTGATTTTTAGAATTTGTTGCCTGAATTATGTTTTCTAAACAATCTCTATTAAAAAGCCAATTTTCTAATCATGGCATGGTCAGAGGTCCCCTTAAGGAGGTTTCACTGCATATTTAGATTCAAGCAAATATAGACCTACATGTAAGACAAATCCACAATTTTCAGGTATTAAACATGCACCAAAATCTGACGAGACACTACAAATAAAGGAACAGCCATTGCCATCTTGATCAACCACTGCGACAAAAGATGTATTGCCACCAGAGATAACATAATCAGCCCTGCCAGCTCTAAGAAATGAAATATTTTAGAAAAATAAATATGAATACATAAAATAAAAACCAGACCTACATGCAATACAAATCCACAATTTTCAGGAATTAAACATGCACCAAAATCAGAAAATACACTACATATCAAAGAGCAGCCATTGCCTTCTTGATCAACCACTGCAACATAAGATGTGTTGGCACTGGAGATAAAATGATCATTACATCCAGCTCTAAGAAATGAAACATTTAGAGAGAAAAATTTAAGTGGAATTTTCAAAAATAATATACTGAAGACGAGGAAAAAAAATTATACAAAAGTGAAAAAATACCTAATTTTGAAACATAACTTAAAAATTTAGGAATTAAAAAAAAAAAAAAATCTGCATTAGTTTCATAATAAATTTTTTAATTTACCAAATTTTTATAAACAATTATTGCAAATATAATAAAAACAAACAATATATCTATATAATATTTCTCTAATGTGGACCAGTTGCAATTAATTTTTGTTGAAATTATACGATAGTGGTGTAATTAATAAAATATGCAAGGATAGAAAATAATATTTAAAAATGAACGATATTTAAGCACACAGAGTCAGTGAACTGAACTCAGACTCAATGAACTAATAAGAAAAAATATCGAAATTTGTCAGATGACATTATTTTATGGAAAAATGTATTTTAAAAAGTTGCTTCTTCAGAACCTTTGCGAGCATCATTTTAAACCTAGCAATACTTTAAAGATATACACAGAATATGAATTATCATAAACTGACTAAAAAAAACACAATCATAAAAAATATAATCAAAATAGGAATTAGTTAAAAATAAATAAATAAATAAAAAGTCATCACCAACATGGCGAAAAAATTTAAAGGGCATCATGGAAGTTCTATACTAAAGCTGTACTGCCTGCGGAAGCATGAAAACTTGGTCTTCAATCATGAATTTTATTTTGAAATATTTTCAACTAGATCCAGCATCGACATTTGTCACTTCCAAGGGATTTCTGAGTGTCAAAAGTGGTTGTATATCACCTGTAATTACAAGATCTTTCTTAATATCCGGGATTTTTTGAATTTGGGTTCTTAAATTCCATTTTGGGCTCTTACATTCCTTGGCTTGGTCACATAGTCCCTCCAGCAGGAATCCTCTATCCGCAGTAGCTTTTCATAGAGACAAATGAAGGCCTTATGTCTCTATGAAAAGCTACTGCGGATAGAGGATCCCTACTGGAGAGACTATGTGACCAAGCCAAAGAATTTAAAACCCTAAAATGGATTTATTCAAAAAATCCTCGATATTAAGAAAGATCTTGTAATTCCAGGTGATATACAACCACTTTTGACACTCAGAAATCCCTTGGAAGTGACAAATGTCGATATGAGGTTGGATCTAGTTGAAACTATCCAAAGAGAGATGTTGCACCAAGTGCGTTGAAATGTCTTGCCTTAGAGACCATTGCGGCCAGATATCCACCATCTCAGTGGCTGCACATTTTTACTGATGGTATCCAGTTTGATTGTCATCTTAACGCAGGGGCTGGTGTGTTCTCAGATCTTTTCTCATCCTATGCCCCTGCGGGCTATATTGGTACCTCCTTTGATGGTGAAGTTGTGGCGATACGTATAGCCTTAAAGCAACTATTAGCTGTCCATTGCAAGTTTGAAAGGACAGTCATTCTTTCTGATTCTCAGGCAGCCATCCAGTGAATTAGCGCTGTTGATCATCCATTAACACCTGAAATATGCCAATGTCAAGAATCCTCGAGAACTCTCACTTTAAAGGGGAAACAAATTGTTCTTCAGGGTCTTCGCGGGTGCCCGGCCATTGTGGCCTTTGGGGCAATGAACAAGCGGACTTCCTTGCTAAAAGCTTCATTAACATATTTTCTATATATTCTAGAGATGATAGCTGTGCATTCAGGTCTACTGTGATTTTTTATAAATCAGACAATGTTTTCAGACAACAACCTTACAATTCGGGGGACCTTATTTTGCTTAATTTAGGGCCTTTTCAAAATTTTCCAAAGCAAGCACATGCTTCTTGTACCTATTGGGTAATCAAAACTGATTCTAGCCGCTGACCTTTGAGCATCTGCAAGATACCTTGTCACTGTTCCCCCATTTTTTGTCTTCTGTTAGATCTTTTTTGGGAATCAACAAAGACACACTTAAATCCACAACTGATTTACATGTGAATAATATATATCGTAATTTCGTGTATATAACCCGCGGGTAATCTATAAAAACCTGACTTTGTATGTCCTGCGGGCTATCATCCGGTGCAGGGTATCTATCCTGAACAACGAGAAAATCAACACCAGTCTTATTTTTGTTTCGGAAGTCTCGATTATTAACGTATAACGATGAAATTGAGGACAGTGAAAAGGAACTCGATGAGGAGGATAATACGGATGATGAAGACGAACTGACCCACACAATACTGCAACATTTCAATTCTGATACTGAAGAATCCGATTTCGATGGATTTGAATGAATTTTGAAAATAAATTTATTATTAATCTATAATTTTCTTATAAATTGAATAAAGGTGTTAATCATTAGAAGTTACTCCAGTTTATAGTAATTTATATATAGAGAAAGATTAATACTATGTTATGATTATTTGCTTTTTCATTATAGGTAAGTAAATTTATTTGTTTATTATTTATATTTAGTTGTATATTTGTTTATTATTTGTCTCTTTTCCGACTTATTATTAAAACAATAGCAATTATTATTGAAATTATAAATAGCGATTGCCGACCATGTGATTTTAAAAGTGCGGGGTATCTTCTAGTGCGGGGTATCTTTCGGTTATAATTATTTATAAATAAATTTTTTATGCTGCGAGTCACCTTCCGCCGCGGGTTATATACGCGAAATTACGGTATATATATATATATAAAATTGTGAAACTGGCACTCCATTTCGAAGGATTGGGGGGGGGGGGAAGAAACATTTGCGCTTGTTTATTTTTAAATTATAAAGGTGAAACTTTAGTGATCAAAAAAATATTTTTACTATTATTTTTATTTTAGGTAGTGAGCAAATTTATTGTATAGTCAAAATTTTTACAGGGTGTGAACAGCCTGTGATATTTTCTTTAAGGTGCTACAATCGAGAGAGAATTAGAAAAGGACAAAATTTTCAGGGGTTGAAAAGCAACCTATCATTAAAGGGAACTAGATCTAAATAATACACATTTTGTTGTAACAGAGTCAGAATTTTATTACATTTATCACACATTGACATTTACTCAAAACATTTACAGATTTCCAACTTACTTATTCTCATCCATTTTTAACTTTAATTGGTGAGCAACATTTTCAGACAGCAGAGACTTAAAATCTGAATTATACTTTGGATCACAAAGATAATTCCAACATTCTGAGTAAGCAAGTTTTATAGCTTCTGTAACAATGTGGATGTATTCAGCAGTATTGTGCCCAAGAGCTAAAGAATGAAGTTTAAGAAGGTATAGATTTAAAATGTATAGTTAAGATAAAAATTGAAATTTTACATGAAAACATGTCCACTTTTTAAAGTAAAATCTAATCGGTAATTTATCTTAGGGATGAAATTCGTAAAAAGACAAAAAAAAAAAAAAAAAAAAAAGCTAAAACTGTATGCAAATGCAAGATGTTGAAATGAAATACTAGAATTTTGATGACAAAATTATTATATTAGTGTAATAAATACAAAGGATGAATGTCCATAAGAGGGTTTTTTGGCCCTGAGGAATTTCAAGTTCCTATATTATTATATGAATGGTTAGACCACTATAAACAAAAAATGATGTGAATTTACTCCAAAAATTTTAATATAATTACTACGAAATATGACATAAGAGTGACAATGCATAGACATCTCACAGTCATTGTTGGCATAATGTTACAAAAATTATATAATATTATAGCTTATATTATAAATATAAGCTCTGCCTCTAGACATTATTTGTTGAAAGCTACATAATTTTAGAATAGGATTTTCTGTATTTATGTTTACATTACAAATGAATATAGGTTATAACTATACTATTTTTAATCAAATATATATCTATTGTACATTAATTGTAGAAAGAAGAATATTGAGTATAGTCTTAAAAAATATTGTAGTATATAGATTGGAAAAAAAAAAAAAAAAAACTCGTGAGCGTATAGTTACAGATTTCCAAATGTTGCTCATTCAATGGGAAGTGTCTGGTTCGATTCCTTGTCGTGCCCACCAACATGGCCGTTCGGAGTTTTCCATAGTTTTCTCCAAAATTCGTGTAAATACAGGCTAGGACCCCTTAGAAAGACTTCCACAGAGGGCATTACACTCATAGGCCTAGGACCCTAGCGTAGTCAATCAGCATTAACCCAACAACCAACCAACCAATGCATGTTCGACTTTCCACATTGGAAGTGTTAATATAGGTCAAAATATAAACTGCACACACACACACAAAAAAAAGACTTAAACACTTTTTAAAGACTATTTAGTGTAACAAAAGTGAAATTTAAATAGAATTTGATTAGACAGATTCTATTTTATCAGTAACATCTCTTTCAAACCAGTGAGAAGCAGTAGTGTACGCAATGTTGTCACTGAAGTCAATGTTATGTTTTTCTTTAAATTTAAACTTTTTTTTTATATGAGCACAGTGGAGCAACATTTTTAATGTATAATTTATGTCATATTGTACTTCATAGTATATTTTAATAAGAAAGAGTTGCTCCTTTGCGCTCATACAAAAAAAAAAAAAAAAAAAAAAAAAAAAAAAAAGGTAAAATCTTTAAAAATGGGGGAATTTTGGCCAAAAATGCAAAATTCTGAATCTTTGGACACCTGGGGAATACACAATTACTGGAATAAAATTGTTGTGTACTCGGGGTTCATGATCGTGAGTTGTTTGAGAATGAAAGGCGAATCTTGCAGAGGCTTAAAAGTTTATTTACAGAAAATTCTAGAAGAATACAGGTCTACGAACCAAGTATGAACTTCAGTTTCACCAGAAAACACAGCTTAAGTAACAGCTGACAACATCAAATTCACAGTACAAACTGTAGCATAGCATTATCACACAGCAAAGGCTGTAGTCAAAGAGGCTGAGAGCTTCTTTAAGCAGCAATCAGTGCCTTGGTGAAACTGACTCACTTGGCACGATGCAATTCCTTAAATACCCGCATAGAAAATTGAGAATGTTCCAGAATCAAGTTAGAGCTTAGATATTTGGTATATGAATAATAAGGATTTTCTCACACAAGTCGCCAAATTTGATGCCAAAGCCACTAGCTGCCTTTGAAGCTTTTAATGAAGCATTTAAATGGGGTTTTAAAGGAAAATGCGCTATTTTAATGGGAAAACAAGCTAGAAATGCAGAAAATTAACATTTTATAGCTTGACTAAGTCTCTTTGAATGAAATTATATAAAAATAACTACTGTTATTTACAAATTCGTAACATTGCCCCATCCCAAGGACTGCGCGTCCCGGCAGTACAAACCTTTGTCAAGAGGCGAAAACTAAACAAACTATACAAACTAGAATACAAAAACTAAGTTTCATACGTCAATAAAATAACAATACAGATTGAAAAATTAAGTGATTAAAATATTTACAAATAAGTACAAATATTTATATACAATTATTTAGTTTACAATATATAAATTTAAAGCTACCGTTACCCATGGTATATGGCTAAGTGGTCATAATGTACTACCTTTGGTTTTGATGAAGGTGTTTTAGTAATTCTTACGACGACGTCATTCAGTCTTCTTACAAGTATATAGAGTCCATCCCAGTTGAACTATAGCTTGGGAGAGAGTCCTTTGTGTCAAACTGGGTTCCACAACCAAACTTTTTCTCCTTCCTTGAATTCATATTGTGTAGACATTAGGTCCTATCTTGTCTTCATTCTCTCTGTTGCCATGTGAATCCGCTCCCGAGCAAAGTTGTGTACGTCTTCAAACCGGCCAGAAGATCTTGGATGTACTCACTCTTGAAACAGCATCTAAACTGGAGTATAGCCGGTGGTTTCATGGGCGGCACTTCGATAAGCCAGCAGGAACAACGGCAACTTCAAGTCCCAATCTTGCTTGTTCCTTGATACTAGAAAAGAGAGGTTATTCAGGATGGTGGGGTTATACCTCTCGACCATGCCGTCTGATTGGGGATATAGGGGTGTTGTCTGAGTTTTGTCTATGTCGAGTAGCTGACACAGTCCTTTGAATACAGAAGAGGTAAAGTTCGTACCTTGATCGGTATGAAGCTGTAGAGGTGTACCATACCTTGGCACGGATTGCTGCACTAATACCACTGCTCGGCATGAAAATTGTATCTGTCACCATTTCAGCATATTCTTATGTAAAATGACCTCCTGAATCCGAATATGACCACCATTTTGTCCAATCGCCCACCGTTTTCTTGATACTCCCTCTCCCCCATTTTTATCATTGTTTGATAATTTTATACCCATCAGTTTGATTTGGAGAGGAACGATGATTATTTTAACCATTAAATGTCTTTTGACCTGAGGAGCTACAGAGATAGAAAGTTCTAAAACACGAACATTTGTAGTAAGGAGGGGATTTGAGGGGATTTGTGCCCAGAAAACAAAACAACAACAACAACAACAAAAAATCAATAAAACAATCAGTTTGTTTCTTTTTATTTTATTTTATTTTTTTCGCAATATTTCTCTTATTTTTTACAAACTTTTTACCAAAACACCACAAATAATAAAAATTACACAGTGATTTTTTTTTTAAATGTTGGTGAGTTGAGTAAAGGCACGAAAGTTTGACTGATTCACTGTACGACGTTTGCTTTAAATAAATCCCACGTTAAATGTTTTGGGCAGTAAAATATGAACAGTAAAATCTCCTGCTTTGGCACGTGTTAAAGGTCATTGCTCTTATCATTGTAGTCGTCAGTCGTTATCTAACTTTATCACACGTTTTGCGATAAGAGCAGAGTGAACTGTATGGTGGTGATATTGTGTGATGATCTTTAACATCTGACAAGTCGCTGCCGCCTAACAAGGCACCCGGTCACGACGGCTTCAGCTTGGAAATCGTCCGTAAGGTTCTCGAGTACCACCCTCGGTGGTTACTCTCTTTGTATAATCACTGCCTCAGCACCTCTTGTTTTCCGCGGGAGTGGAAAAGGGCTCTGGTAGTCTACTTCCCGAAGGAGGGAAAAGACAAAAGCCATCCCGGCTCCTACCGCCCGATCTGTCTGCTGCCGGCCTTAGGGAAGGCACTGGATAAGATGTGCGCAGTGCGTCTGGCGACCCATCTGGAAGCGAGGGGTATTCTGAGCGAGAAACAGTTTGGTTTTCGCAGGAACTTGGGCACACTAGATGCGCTCAAGAGAGTGGTGGAGTTCGTAGCCGAGTCGAAGAGAGGTGGCAGACACTCATGTCTGGTCACCCTTGATATTAAGAACGCTTTCAATAGTGCCCGGCGTACGGAAATTCTCCGCCTCCTGGTGGAGTATGAAGTACCGTCGGACCTCCTGGGTCTCGTGGACTCGTTCCTTAGGGACAGGACCATACTTTCGAACGCAGGGGAGTTCAGCTATAATGTTGGCGTTCCGCAGGGCTCATGCCTAGGGCCGATTCTCTGGTTGGTGCTCGTGAATGAATTGCTGAGCAGGCTTCAGTCCACTCCAGACTTGGTGGTTCAGG
This sequence comes from Salticus scenicus, assembly GCA_963930645.1. Lineage (NCBI taxonomy): Eukaryota > Metazoa > Arthropoda > Arachnida > Araneae > Salticidae > Salticus > Salticus scenicus. The sequence goes on from OZ005648.1 coordinate 415,180,683, forward strand.
CTTTTGCCGACGACATCTTCCTGATGGCGAGAGAGGAGCGGGTTTATAAGTTCAACAGAATTATAAACCCAGTGTTGGATGAGATATGTGAGTGGGCACATAGTGTGCAGTTGGAGTTTAGTTATGAGAAGTGCTTGTACACGGTTATTCCGGCTGTTGGGAAGATGAGATACGCGCCTTCGTGGCCGATACGTATGAAGGGACACAAGGTGTCATTTAGTTACGAGATACGATACCTTGGAGTGCTGATAGACACTGCTCAGAGTTGGATGCCTCACCTGAACTATGTTCAGGAGAAAGCATCAAAGCTTCAATACAAGTTGATGCGCTACACGGGCGCTAACTGGGGATTGAAGCCTAAGGTCCGGAAGGCAGTCTACTCGGCCGTCGCTGAGAAAATTGTACTGTATGCGGCTCCTGTTTGGTTCACCAACCGTGTAAAGTTGAATAACAAGCTCAACACCATACAGAGAAATCTGTTATTGTGTGTGACAAAATGCTACCGCACGGTGTCGAGTGACGCACTGAATGTGCTTGCAGGGATTCCACCTCTGCATCTCCGTGCGGAATTTGAGCAGTTGTATACTGGCTTAGTGAGATGGGGTGAAGGCGTTGAAGACACCAATCTCACGCCGGAAACGGTAGAGACTTGGAGATATCAGCTGAGACGTGAAGACCTCTGGAGACTGCCTTGGACTCGAGACGTAACGCCCAATTCAGCCTCGTGTTATTACACGGATGGCTCGAAGATGGAGGACGGCAGGGTTGGCTGCGCGTTCCTGCGGGTCTCTGGGGGAGAGATCGTCTCGGAAGACCAGTTCCGGATTACCGACCATAGCTCTGTATTCACGGCGGAGGTCATAGCGATCAGGGAAGCCATCAGAGATGCTATGGAGTCGGGGCTCAGTGAGATGGATGTCTACTCTGACTCCAGATCGGCGCTGCAAGCGCTTAACTGTCTAAAGCCTAGGCACAAGACGGTTGCTGAGACCAAGGACCTGATTAAGAGTGGCGGGATCGGAATCACGATGCATTGGATCAGAGCCCATGTGGGTCATCACTTTAACGAGCTGGTCGATGGTTCTGCTAAGGTGGCAACTGCACGTGAAGACATAGATCTTCCTGTCAAGCTTAGTGTGAAGTGTGCAAGGGGCGTCCTGTTTAGGCGCCTCATAGTTAAGTGGCAGCGTCGTTGGGATGGCTCCACGAAGGGTAGATTCACGCATGAAGTGTTTCCGAAGGTGAGTAGTCGGAGAGTGCAGGGAGATTTCTTTGTTAATCAGGTCCTCACCGGGCATGGTTCATTCGGAGTTCACCAGCACCGCTTCTTTCAGAAGAACCCTGCATGTATTTGCGGGGCCAGCGCAAGCTCGGTAAAGCACGTGATGCTAGAGTGCGCACGGTGGCGGTCGGTCAGGGAACGTTACTTCCCGCCGAACTACCACCTTCGAACGCGGCGGGATTTGTGCCTGGACTACTATTGTAGGAAAGGAATCGCAGTCATCATGACGGATCTCCTGGACTGGGCGCTTAACCCGCTTGGTGGTGGACGACGGATTCTCGAAGCGTCTGAGCCTGACGCCCCAGAAGAGCCTCCTAGAAGGTCTCTTCGTTTGGTAAGTGCGACGGTGAGACGATGAGAGTTGGAGATGAAAAGGTGTGAGCGTTATGGTGTAACGAAGTGTAGAGTGACGGCGAGATGGCGAGTGTGAGATGGTAAGTTGGCAAGATGGCGAGTGTGAGTTGGTAAGTTGGCAAGATGGCGAGTGTGAGTTGGTAAGTTGGCAAGATGGCGTGTTGGTAAGTGTGTGGTGGTGTGACGGTGAGTTCGAGTTGGTGAGACGGTTGGCGTTGGCGTGGTGTGGAGAGAAGGGGGAGCATGTGCTCCCCGTCTACCGTAGGTAGAAGCGCTGATTCAAAACAGCCAATTCGGACTGTCAAAAAGGGAATTTTTGTTGGCATCGCACGAACTCGTAGCAGTGCTAGCCGCATGAGCGTTTCAGGGAGAAGTTTTTCCACGTGGTGTGAGGAGGTCTGTCAAAACTGGCTGGTGGTGCATGACCGGACGGCGGGACTACCCTGGCGGACATCGGTGCTCACATAGGTTTGTGATGGCCCGAGCAAACAGGGGCTGTCCAGGTGTCCTGGGTGGGGCCTTCCGAGTGGCAGTACAAGGAGGCTTAGCAAAAACGGGAAGCGGTGCTGATCTTACTAGTCGGCATGGATGTGCGTTATCGGCTAGGGGTGAACTCCGTTGGGAGAGCGGGCCTGGTGGACGGCCTTAGGCCGTCCTCAGAAGGCAAACAAGCCTTCTGGCCGCCAAACCGAGGTCGGCCAGTTACTAGGGCCCTCAGCCCCAACTTTGACCAACTCCGGTTGGTCCGAAGGGGCGATATGAGCCTTGCTATAGCTGATTGCCGAACCTTACCTGGGCCACTTCCCTGCTGTCGCGAAGTTGGTATGTTGCTGTCGTAGCGGCTAAGGCCTGCACGATGTTGGGTCGTCTTGAGACGGGACTGCATGGATACCCTCGTATCTGGGTCAGTCGATGATGGGGCGCGCTTGCGTGTCACCTGTCTTAACATCTGACAAGGACTTTATGGATACCCTTAGTATCTGGGACAGTCGGTGTTGGGGCGTGCAAGTGCGCCACCTGTCTCAACATGTGTCAAAGGAGGATATTTTACTGTTCATGTTTTACTGCTCAAAACATTTAATGTGGGAGTTATTGAAAGCAAATATCGAGCAGTGAATCAGTCAAACTTTCTTGCGAGGGCTTTTAGACCTTTACACCGCTCACCAACACTCAGAAAAAAATTTCACTGCATAATTTTTATTATTTGGTGTGTTTTGGTAAGAAAATGGCAAACTGGAAGCTGGAATATGTAAAAAAAAAAAAAAAAAAAAAAATATTGCGGGAAAAAAAAAAAAAAAAAAAAAAAATAGTAAAGAAAAGAAACAGAAACTGTTTTTTTTTCTGCGCTCAAATATCCTTCATACTACAAATGTTCGTGTTTTAGAACTTTCTATCTCTGTAGCTCCTCAGGTCAGAAGACATTTAACGGTTAAAATAATCATCGTTCCTCTCTAAATCAAACTGCTGGGTATAAAATTATCAAACAATGATAAAAAGGGGGGGAAGGGGCATAACAAGAAAACGGTGGGTGATGGGGAAAATGGGGGCCAGATTACATAAGAAGCTGCAAGAATGGTATCAGATACAGAGTTTTTTTTTTTTTTTGCAGAGCAGTGTACTTCTGCAACTGTGCATGCCTTTTGAATGGGAATGGGATACCCCTCAGGCAACTTGGTGAAATAATCTATCACCACGAGCATGTACTTATTTCCTCTGGAGATCCATGGCAAAGGATCCAAGAGGTCGAGTGTGATCCTTTCAAATGGTACTACATTACATTCTACATTATACCCATGAAAACTTTCTCGGCTTCGTTTCTTCGGGCCTTTATGTGCCACACAAGCATCACAGGATTTGCAACATTTCTTCTCGTTCTTCCTTGCCTTGTATCAGCAGAAGCATTCTCGAACTTTCTGGAGTTTTCATCACTCCAAAATAGCCTCTGGTAGGGATACTGTGTTACTGCTCTAGAATGTCTGTAATCTTCAATTTTGGTAGAAAAATCTGCCATTTGAAATTCCTTCAATCGTCAGACTCCCATTTTCTGCACAATATGTCGTTTCTAATATGAAGAGAATCCCAGAGAGCCCAGAAACATTTTGTGATGGGGCTAAATGTGGAGATGTTCTGTCAGATAGGTCCGTTGCTGGTTGTCTCCTTGAATTGAAATATTGGCTTTATGTGAGGATCTTCCACAAACTGGGCATGCCTAACTTCCTGATTACTCCACTGGTCCGGTATCGATGGTGTTGAAACTGTAGCTTGGCAAGTGACTGGATTTATCTGTTGGAATTTCTCTTTGGCTCTAGAGAAGTACTTGCAACTTTCCGAGCAAGGCTTTCATGACAAGGCATCCGCATTTCTATGTAGAATTCCTTTACATTGACGTATTTTGAAGACATACTCCTGATGGCGTTATATCCATATGGCAATCTGGCCTTCTGGATTCTTAAAATTAAACAACCATATTTCTAAAACTTATACCTTACATAAAGTATCCTTTACTGCACAAATATTTCGGATGCTCCGCATCCATCCTCATTATGCTTAGTGCTGTTTCTTCGCTGTTGTTTTCACCTCGCCTTCCACTCCATTTTGTTTTTTCTATTGCGTGTTTCCAGATTGCTGGAATGGTGCTATGCTCCCGGTCATTTATAGATTGGGTATTAGTAATTATCTCAATGGTTACTCGTTTTAGTGCGTAGTTATGGTTGTTAAAAGGGGCTGTTTTGGGGGTATTAAGTGAATTTAGGTTTATAGGGTTAATATTATAAGCAGTAGATAAAGCAGTGGTTAATTTGTTATATTTCAATTCAATGCGATGTTCTTTTTCACGGTCTTTTATTCGGCGTTTCGTCATCCCAATGTAACAGGCTTTTTTACCGTTTTTGTGTTTGAAATTAATTTTGTAGATGCCTGCGGTTGATTTATAATTAATTTGATCTTTTTCGTTATGAAGGTGCTGAAAAATATTTTTATTTGGTTTCATTGGAATATTGATATTCAATGTTTTAGCTTCATTTTTAATTTTTATACTGCGCCATTACAAAAGGGAATAGAGGTTGTGAAAATAGATTTATTTTTTTGAGCATTATTAATAATATTTAGGGCTTTAAACGTTTTTTGTATATATTATTCACGAGGTTTTTACTGTAGTTGGCCTTAATAGCTATTTCTTTAATATGGTTGATTTCTTCTTTTAACAATTTTTCATTAGAACAGCGTACTGACTTGACCATTATTGAAGTTGATATAAAACATAAACTTTTTGTCTTTCTTGCTTTCCAGCCCCTCTTCAACTTTTGTTATGACTCATTCAACTTTATATAAACACCTTAGAAATACCGCCTAAAAACTCACCCGTGAAATTGCTCATAAAGCTTTCCTTGAAGACTGCCTGCATTTTAAAATTACCCCAAAATTTATTAAGATAAAAAAAACCTATATTAATAAAAATTATAAATACTTAGCTAAAAACTTCGAGATTTCAATCCTAAAGAAAATTATTAAACAAAAATACACTCTGATATACAGACTTAAAACGGATTATAATACGTTAAAATTGGAACTTAAATCAAACATACCACATACGGAATTTAATAATAATGCAGAAAAAATAAATCATTTTACTGAAATTGAACAAAAACTCTTCCAAAGATAACATAACAAAAAACTGAATTTATGGATTACTAAAGAAAAACCCAAATTAAAAGCTTTGCAGCCACCTTCCACCTATCCCTACCTTAATATCTCTAACTTTGAAGCTTACTCTCATCAGGACTCCGCTTTGAAACTTGGCTCTAAATCTATTTTAAACGAAAACCCTAACTTAAAAGACTCTATTGCCTATATCGAAACTACTCTCGAATATATTCCTCCCTATAAACAACAGATTATCCATAACACTGCTGTCAAATCTCTTACCAACCTAAATAATAAACATTCTGACCTCGCTGATAAACAATGTCTAAAAGACCTAAAAATTAATCGCGAAATTACTTATCTAATGTCCGATAAAACTAACTTAATTACTTTAATAAATCGCACCCAGTATAATAACATGATGCAAGAAACTATTGAAAAACTTAAAGCTGTAAAAATTACCCTCTCCCCCCTAAATAAACTAATTGAAAAAACTAAAGATCTTATAAAAACAGGCCATTGGCCAAATAACATCCCCTCAATATTCAATAATCACACCTCAATTATTCCCCGTCTTTTTGTGAAATATAAAGATCATAAAACTCCCCCCTCCCTTCGCCCCGAATTCGAAGTACCGGTGTGTTGCTTGGGAGATTTTTCGCTCGCGAATTTCAGTTGTTTACTTTCGTTTCTGTGTTATTATAGTGTTTGCTAGTGTTTTATATGATTTAAAAAGTTGCTAATAGTTGTTCGAATGTATTTATAAGTTAGCGGATATCAATTTTTATTTAAATATCAGTTAATTTAGTATCTTTCTGGTGTTCTATCGACTTAGCCCTTTCTACAAAGTGCTTTTTCCAGTTACAAGTTTTGTGTTTTCTACTGTGTTTTTGTGATTTTTTTTGTGAATATTAATTCGGCTCAAGTGCAGCTACTGGATAAGTTTGTTTCCCAATTAATTGTGTGAGTGGAATGATATTTATAGTGTCTCATGTACAGTATTGTGTAATTTTAATTTATTCATCAACACAAGTTTGTGAAATTGTTTTATAAGTGCTACACAAGCTATTTATTACTGCTTTATGTTGGAAGAGTGTTCTACAATTAAAGTTGTCAAGTTTTATACAGTATATCTATAAAATCTTAATGTAAATAAGTGTATTTTAAGTGAAATTAGCATTTAAACATAAGGAGTTTATACTTACTCGTGGTCTACGCCATCTTTGAAGACGCCCCCAGCGCCATTGTTAATTTCGAAGACATTTTGTTCATGGTAAATATTTATTCAACGATTTCATTCAATTCATTTGTCTCGACAGATTGATTGATTAATGATCTGTTTTCTGTTAAGAATAAAAACAAAATAAGTGAAACTCTTATCTGTGCCAACAATTTACTTCTCAACGAATCTTGTTTAATCAAAACACCTAGGCAAACTCAAGGAGTCCCAATGAGCTCACCTATATCGGGTGTAATTGCCGAATTAAAAATGCATCATCTTGAAAATTCCGCTAGCAATATTATAAATAACTGTAAACTTTGGACCCGCTATGTTGATAATATTTTTACCATTATTCCTAATCCTATTGATCCCACCAACCTTTTAAAAAATTTAAATGAACTCGACAATAAAGTAAAATTCACTATCGAAATCGAAACTAACCACACTCTAAATTTTCTGGACATTAGTATTATAAAAAACCCAAATAACTTGTTTGACACTACTCTCTATTAAAAACCTACCACTAACAATGAAATCAATAATAATAATCTGGTGTGTCACTCACACGACTTTCTCTTACCCTGAAATTTAATACTATAAATACAGGTTGCAGATTAATAGGTAAGATAACGAGTACTGTTATGTAAACTTATGTTAAACAATTCATATTAGGCTTCTGAAGAGTTTTATATGATAACTAGTTATGTGTGAGGGGGCTACCGCCCCCCTCAACCCTCCGTTTCATTAATGTACCTACATTTATATACAATTTAATTCGGTTATTAAAAAATAATTATCTTTTTTTAAAAAATATTTTTTTTAAAATTATTATTTAAAAAAATTATCTTTTATGATAAGGCAGACGATTTCTATATTAGAGAAGTAGTATAACACCAAATATCCAAAAAAAGTCCATTTTATTCTCAATAAATAAAAAAAAAACATACGATTTTTTTTCTAAGTTTTTTTTCGTTAAAAGTAAACAAAATCGATAACTTTGTTTTAAATTATCGCAGATCGATGGTTCAACCATTCGTTTTAAAGGTATTGGCGAGCTCTTTTGAAAGATACCCATCATGAAAATTTACTCCCCTCGAGGGGGGGACTTCCCCTCCTCGGAGGAGGAGGCGAGGCTCCTACAAAAAAAAAAAAAAAAAAAAAAAAAAAAAAAAAAAAAATCCCAGTTAACTATCTCTATTACAAAAAATATATATTCGTTTCATTTGGTTTAGTGCAGTCTATAGACGTTAAACTCTACTTTCCTGCAATTTCCCCCACAGACGTAATGTATAAAATTCTCTTGATTGTCCCTGTACACGAACCAATTGCTTGATCTTCACGAAAAGCTTACTGTAGCATCTCTATATGATACACATTTAGAATACCAAGTTTGAACTTTCTGCCATAATTTGTTTTTGAGATATGGTGATAACAGACACACAGACACACAGACATACAGACGTACACACAGACCATTTGCTAAAAACATTTTTTCGTATTCAGGGGACCTCTAAACGTGTAAATATATCAAAATCTCGCGTTCCAAAATTTGACCCAAAAACAATACTTTCTCTACCTTATGGGTAAAAGAAAGTAAAAAATGCAATACCCTCCTCTCATATAAATACGCTGCATTTCGCTCCTACATAAACCGTGCAATCCTCGTCAATTCTAATAAAAAATTGTTAAAAGAAGAAATCAACCATATTAAAGAAATAGCTATTATGGTCAACTACAGTAAAAACCTCGTGAATAATATATACAAAATACATTTAAAAGCCCTAAATATTATTAATAATGCTAAAAAAAATAAACCTACTTTCACAACCTCTATTCCCTTTTGTAATGGCGCTAGTATAAAATTAAAAATGATGCTAAGAAATTGAATATCAATATTGCAATAAAACCAAATAAAAATATTTTCAGCACCTTCGTAACGAAAAAAAATCAAATTAATTATAAATCAACCGCAAGCATCTACAAAATTAATTTCGAACACGAAAACACTAAAAAAGCCTGTTACATTGGGATGACGAAACGCCGAATAAAAATCGCGAAAAGAAACATCGCGCTGACTTGAAATATAACAAATTAAAAACTGCTTTATCTGTTGCTCATAATACTAACCACATAAACCTAAATTCTCTTAATACCCCCAAGATAGCCCCTTTTAACAACTATAATTACACACTAAAACGAGAAGCCATTGAGATAATTACTATTACCCAATCTGTCAATGACCGGGAGCATAGCATCATTCCAGCAATCTGGCAACACGCAATAGAAAAACGAAATGAAGTGAAAGGCGGGACGAAGGGGAGGAGAAAACAACAGCGATGAAACAGTCACTAAGCATAATGAGGATGGATGCGGAGCATCCGAAATATATTTGTGCAGTAAAGGATACATTATGTAAGGTATATGTTTTAGAAATATGAATTTTAAAGTCCTTTTAGATTATTTAATGCATGTTAAACAACCATGTTAAAGATGCGTGGTCAGTCGGAGTAGGAATCTTCTGCCATACAGATAATAATGGAAATGTTCCGTGGCCTTTACGATGGCGAGTAATTCTTTTCTGGTGGTACAGTAGTTTTGCTCCGGTTTGGACAGGCATTTACTCCAGTAAGTAACAACACACTCTTCGCCATCAACCTCCTGTGACAGAACAGCATCAATACTTTTATGGCTTGCATCAGTATGAAGTATGAGCTCTTTGTCTAACTATGGATACGTCAAAATAGGCGATGATGTTAAAGCCTCAAGTCTTTTGAATGCTTTTTCACATTCTTCTGTCCACAGGAACTTCTGTTTAGCTTCCATCAGTGAGTGGTCTGGCAATACTCGAGAAGCCTCTCACGAACTTCCTGTAGTATGTGCATAATCCCAGGAAACTTCACAGTTGATGGACGTTTTCAGGGCGATTTCAATTCTCGACTGCAGAGATCTTCTCGGGATCAGTTCTCATGCCTTCAGCAGAGATGATATGGCCAAGATTACTCACTTCACGACGGAACAAGTTGCGCTTGCTAGGATTTAATTTGTTGTTAGCCATTCTGAGTTTTTTCATCACCCTACGAATGTTTCTTAGATCATCTTCAAAAGTACGCCCCACAATGATAATATCGTCAAGGTACACAAGATGGGCTTTATAGGAAAGCCGTTTTAACACTGCCTCCATTAGACGTTCAAAAATTGCAAGTGCATTACTGCTTTTGCTTTCGGAATTAATAGAGGTAAAGGAGAGGAATTCGAGGTTTCTGCTATTAAGTTGCGTAGCAAAGTAAACCCTTGTCGGCTCATTCACGTTGAAGTATTAGCTACAGACTTAATAACTGCGTCTTTCCTTGAAAAGCCCAAGGGGCGAACCAGAAATTGCAAAATATATTAAAAGTAAAAACTGGAAATTAGCCGACAATTCATTAAATGATTCCAAAATTAATATTTTGCTTGGAGCAGGTTATTTTTGGAAAATACAGAGGGGTATCATTGAAGAAATTAGTGATAATTTATATGTTACTAATACTACTTTCGGCTATACTCTAGTGGGAAAATTAAATTACGGGGGCTGTTCAATAAGTAATAAAACTAAATTTATATAGAAAATAGTTTACCTTTCATCATCATAATTTACATGGTCTTTTTCGAAGTAACTACCATTGAACATGATACATTTGTTTCAACGTTCCGTTCACTTCTTAAACACGTATAAAAGTCCGTCCTTTGAGAGTCATTTCAAAACTGCCTCCTCAGCTGTTACACGTGTTTTCTTTCTTTCGAAATGGCGGCCTCATAGGGGTTTCTTGAGCTCAGGACACAGATAGAAATCGCACGGTGCGTGATTAGGACTATATGGAAGGTGTGGTAGAATCTTTATATTATACCTCTGTAAAACGCCCTCTACGCAACCAGCAGTACGTGGCTTTGCATTAGCGTGGGGCAATAAGAGGCCATCCTTCAGCAATGGACACTTTTTTTAATGTGTCTGATCCTTCATTATGATTGCCACGGCTGTGTTGATCATTGTGCCTGTAAAATGGACGTTGAAGGTCTTTCCTCAAAATCTTCCACAATTTACCTCCCTTCCTTATAAGTTTTATGCTAATGAAGAACACTTGCCTCGACATTGATTCTGCCTTAAAAGCCTCGCGTATCATTTAAAAAATGTCTGATACCGATTTTTGCAAACAAACACAATATTTGATAGGATAATGCTGTTCCAAGGACGCTTCCATTTCGACGACTGACCTCGGCTCGTAGGCGCGGGGAAACTAGCTTGCATTTAGTCACGTGGTACTCAGTCACATCAGCCCATATGTGCCGTCTATTGACATATTTTATTAATGCGGACAGCAGCATTTCTTCATCCCATAGAAATAATTATTATGATGAGTAGTTTCGGTACAGTAAAATTAGTCTTATTACTTATTGAACAGCCCTCGTATAATATTTAGTACAGAAGTAATTAATTCGCATTTTGTATCTGTCAAATTTCATAATTTCGATAAGCAGCGTTTTGGGGATTTAGAATCTCTTGGAATATGTGATAATAAAGATGACTCTCTGTCACAGAGAGATACAGAAATTATTAATTCTTTTAGCGAAAATTTAAATTTTATTGATGGAAGATATCAAATTCAATTTTTGTGGTAAGAAAATAAAAACGAATTGAAATGTAATTTTGAGATAGCTAAAAACAGACTTTTGGGGTTTGAAAACAAAACTGTGTAAAAATGAATGGTTAAAAAACGAATATGAAAAAAAAAAATTGACGAACAAAACAAATTGGGGATAATAGAAGAATGTCAATTTAATAAAAATGAAACTGATGTATATTATATGCCCCACAGGGGGCCAGTGAAGAGGACAGATAGGTCCACCACCAAAGTCAGAATTGTTTTTGATGCTTCTTCTAAAGAGAAGGAAGCGAAGTCTTTAAATGAATATTTATATTCAGGCCCCAATTTAAATCCTAATATTTTAGATATTATTTTGAGATTCTGCCTTCATAAAATTGCTTTTGTTTGTGATACAGAAAAGGCTTCTCTGCAAATACAGGTTGCAGAAAATGATAGAATGTTTTTCTATTTTTTATGGTTTGATGACATAAATAGTAAAAATCCTCTATTAAAGGTTTTTCGCATGACTCGTGTAACTTTTGGTGTTACCGCAACCGCATCATCCTTTTTACTATCGGCCACCATTAAACATCATACAAAAGGGTATAAGGACTTGTTTGAGAAGGTTGTTAAGATGCTTGATTCGTCCTTATACGTTGATGATTTCTTTTTTGGTGCTAATTCTGTAAATGAGGCCTTTATTTTATCGCCTGGTGCTGTCAAAATACTTAAGGATGCCAATATGACATTAAAAAAATTTAAAAGTAATTTTGGCGAATTAAAACAATTGTGGGGAAAACATGGAATAAATATTGATGAAGAAATAAATAAGGGAAATCTTTCTAAGGTATTGTGAATAATGTGGTCAACTAACGATGATATTCTAAAAATAGACTTACAATCTCTTTTAGAGGGGTTTGATAATGAAATTATTACAAAGAGAATTGTTTCACAAACTGTAACAAAGATGTATGATACTGTAGGATTTCCCCTTTTATAATAATAATCAAATTTCTAATGCAAGAATTATGAGAGCAGGGTATTGATTGGGATAGTTCTCTACTTGCTGCTTTAACACAAAAATTTAAGAAATGGCATAGTGAAATACAGGATTTAGAAAATTTTGAAGTGCCTCGAAGGTATTTTATGAATATTGGAAAATTAAATTTTGAAACTATCCAAATTTTTGTTTTCTGTGATACTAGTTTGAAGGGATATGGTGCAGTTGCTTATTTTCGTGATCCTTGTTCCCGTGAAATTTCATTTAGTATGTCAAAGACAAGAGTAGCTCCTCTCAAAAAAACTTACTTTGCCTCGCCTTGAAATAATGGGAGCCGTAACAGCTGCTTGATTAGATAATTATCTAGGTCAGCTATTTTCAATTCCCGTCAAGAACATACTATGTTTCTGTGATTCCCAAATTACCCTTTATTGGATCAAAGGAAGTGCCAGTAACGTAAAACCCTTTGTGGAGAACAGAGTGCATGAAATTCAATGATTAGTAGCCCCCTCTCAGTGAAGATTTTGTCAAGGGGTTAAGAATCCCGCCGATGTGCTATCTCGTGGTTGCACAGCATCTGAGTTGTGGAAAAATGAAGAATTGCTGAACGGATCAACTTGGATGAGAGCAGAGCACTTACTGACATCACTACCTGAAAATAAGGCAAAACACAGCTGAAGAAGAGATTTTGTGAGAACAATGAAAAACTAATGTTTGCTCCTTAACTCAGAGCGATAATGGATTTGAATTGTTGTATAAGTTTTCATCTTGGTCTAAATAAAGACGTGTTATTATAGCTTGGTGTCTTAGACTTATAAAAATTATTAAATGTCGATCTGAGCGAAACACTGACTTCTTGACTGTGCGAGAACTTAATGAGGCAACTAACTTTATTGTGAAGTTAGTTCAAAGGCATGAATTTGGAAAAGAAATAAAAACTTTTAAATCTGGAAAAAACTTGAATACTAATAACAAACTTCTTTCATTAAATCCTTCTCTTGACAAAGATGGAATTATACGTGTTGGTGGGAGGTAAGACACGCAAAGATACCTGACAGTCAAAAGTACCAAATGATACTTCCCAAAAAGCATCACATTACTGATTTGATTATACAGTACTTTCATGAAAAGCATCTTCACAGTGGAACTCAGTTAAAAATTTCAGTCCTGCGACAACAATATTGGATAATTAATGCAAGAGATGCTGTGAAAAGAAGTATTCGGAACTGTATGAAGTGTTTTAGAAACTCATCAAACTTAGCTTCTCAATTGATGGGTCATCTTCCAGCTGCATGTGCGCTCCATCGCGAGTGTTTTCAAAAATTGGTGTTGATTTAGCTGGTCCCTTTTAGTTCCCCATCATACTATAGGTATGGGGAACTTAGGTAATCGTGAAAATTTTCGACCTCGGTTTTTTGACTTTTCTACACGTTTTCAGGTGTGAGGAATCCGAAAATGACAAAATTTCTATGGTGTCTGTCTGTAGGGTGTCTGTTAGTGTGTTAGTGGGTTAGTGTGTTAGTCTGTTAGTGGGTCAGTCCGTGAGTTTGTTAGTCTGTGTACACGATATCTCAAGAACAAATTGTCGCAGAGAGGTCAGATCAGTTTTAAAATATTACTTTCGACACTGGCAAGAACCCTAATGATTTGCAACATTCGAATTTAAAAACTTCGTAAGTTATTAGAAATTTACGATTTTCTTAACATGGGAGAATAGGACAAAAATTCACTTAAACGTGCATTAAATGGAAACTTTTTACTGTAAAAATGTCAGACCAGTTTTAAAATATCAGTTTGGATGCCGGAATGAACATCAGTAACTATAAATATGCTACTTTGAAAATTTCGCAAGTTATTGGAAATTTACGAATTTCTTAACATGGCAGTATAGGGCAAAATTTCACATAAACGTCAATTTTTAGAGATATTTTCATCGTAAAGATGTCAGATTACTTTTGAAATATTATTTAGGACACTGGCATGAATATTAATGACTATGAATTTTCCAATATAAAGATTTCGTAAGTTATTGGAAATTTACGAATTTCTTAACATGTCAGAATAGAGCAAAATTTCACATAAACGTCAATCTTGAGGGATATTTTCATCGTAAAAATGTCAAACCACTTTCGAAATATTATTTAGGATACTGGCATGAATATCATAGACTATGATTTTTCCAATTTAAAAAATTCGTAAGTTATTTAGAATTTACGATTTACTTAACATGTCAGAATAAGGCAAAATTGAGCATAAATTTCCATTTTGAGGATCCTAAATACATTAGACAACTTCAAAATTAAGTTTATGATATTTGTTTGAACATGATTGAATACAAATATTCTACTAGGAAATTTTCGTAAATTATTCGTAATTTACGATTTTATCAACATAGCAAAATGGGCGATATCCTATATAAATATGCATTTTGAGGATTGTTGCATTGGAAATAGTAGTATGGAAACGAAACTATAAAATTGACCCTAATAAAATAAATTAATAGATTAGAATAAGATAAATATATCGAAGTGAATGGTGGATAGCCTATTAGGCGGGGTTTTTATTCTGTCACTGTATCAAGCTTTGGTCAAATTCATTTCTTTTAACATGATTATAATATGTCTCGCACTAGAAATTTCTGAGAACATAAATATGACGGGGAACTGAGCAGAGTCCACCTATGCCAACTAGTTTGATTAAATCTCGTAAAGGTCGAGGTGTTAAATCTTGTAAGAGTTATATTTGTTTATATAATTGTTTTTGCACAAAAGCAATCCATTTGGAAATACTTAGTGACCTCACATTTGAGACATTCCTTGCATCATTGAAGAGGTTTGTTGCTCGACGAGGAAAACCTGAAGAATTGTTTTCAGATAGAGGAACGAACTTTGTAGGCGCCGACAACGAAATGAAAAAAATGATGTCCTTGATTTCTTCCGAAGAAAAAATCCACAGATATTTGTCCGAAGAAACAATCAAATGGAATTTCAATCCGCCATCTGCCCCCCATTTTGGAGGCCTTTGGGAGGCTGGAATGAAACAAATGAAAAATCATTTAAAAAGAACTATTGGTCAACAAATACTTACTTATAAACAGTTTCTTACATTGATTGCTCAGATTGAATCATGCTTGAACTCAAGACCTCTTGTTGCTCTCTCGAATGATCCAAGTGATTTAAGTGCTCTGACTCCATGACATTTTTATATAGGCACTGCCTTGACAGCAATACCTGAACCTGACTATTCTTCAATTAACCTGACCCCGTTAGAACAATGGAAACTTCTGCCAAAAAAATTCCAACGTTTCTGGAAGAGACGGTCCTTGGATTACCTATCAGACTTGCAAAGACGATCAAAATGGTTAATAAACAAATCCAACTTTAAGGAAGATAATTTGGTTTTGATAAAAGACGATCATCAGCCCCCCTTGAAATGGTCACTTGGAAGAATAATTAAATTATTTCCTGGAGCAGATGGCAATGTTCGAGTTGTACAGCTAAACACTGTTCATGGGAAGCTGAAGCGTCCTATTACCAAACTTTCACCTTTGCCTTTTAATGACTGATAGTCTTTAATTTTCTTCTTTTTTTTCTTAGTCTGTATTTTATCTCCTTATTCTTTTATTTTAATAACCTAATTACAATATATTCATATGTATATTAATCTCTTTCTTTTAATCTATTTGCAGTTTATTGAAAGATGAAACAGAAAACTTTGTAGTAATCTACATTTTATTTAATTTGGTTTATGTATGTCAAACTAATATTATTATTGTTGTTTATTATTATAATTTTTTTTTTTTAGAATATTTTCATGAACCTACGTTCATGGGGGCGAAGTATATTCGGATGTTGCCTTGTATCCCCCCCCCCCCCATCCTAGGACTTCGAAGTTGGCTCTTTGCCAAAGAGCGTAAAATAAACATCGAAATAATTACTTTTTGTTTAGTTTTCTTGTTTCGCTTGTAATGTGAAAATAATCTCTTACCTGAACTTGAAATATTTTTAAATATGTTCGTGGCTCCGATATTTTCGGAGAAAAATAATGATTTGAAACTTATGGCAAGTTGAAAGCTTGTTTAATACAGAAAATTTGTAATACTCCTATTTAAAATGTGAATTTCTTTAAATATTGTCTGCAAATACGATATGCCTTTTAACTTTGTGTTAACGATTGTGAAATAAACATTAATAGCTCTGACAGCTCCTTGGTCTTTAACCTGTGTGTATAACTAACTAGTGAACTCTTGAAATAATGAGAAAACTCACATACATTTGCTCTAAAATAATTAAATGCAAAAATTTCACATTTGTGATCAATCTGATATTTTCTTCAATTTCAGGGTCGAAAAATCCCCTTTGGACCCTCATATTTTTTTAATCTCCAATCGATTAAACAAAAAAAAAAAAAAAAAAAAAAAAAAAAGAAAAAGAAAAATATATATATTTCAGAACTTAATTATTAACATGGGTTATGTAATAATTTCTTTTGATTAGCTGATGCAAAAAATATACATCAGAAAGACCGAATAATTAGAAAAGCTAATTTTACAAAAAGCTGAACAATCTCATTCCTGGGATGTTGATAAGGTAGATTTTACTAGGGGGAAAAGTAAGAATGAAATGTAATAATTTAACATAATAATATAATTTGGATTTGCCTGTGTCTAGCTTTTTTGGCTATTACTGAAGAAAATTGATTTTAGATGGAAAGGCTGAATTAGTTTCAACAAGAGGAAAAAATGAACAGGTCAGAAATTGAACCCGAGTCTTTTGGCATAACTTAGTTGACATCTGGCTGGTATATTTACTCACTTGAAAAGTTGAACTATTCAACTGTATAACAATACAATTCCAGTCAAATGTTGAGCGTGTTAACTCAGTGTAAAGCATTGCAGTGTTAAGACAAAAGATTTAGGTTTGATTGATGATTTTCCTCTCTGGTTAAAGATGAGACGCTGGCATCTAAATTAAGTGGTTTACAATAAGTTAAAACTACAGTTTCAAATTATTACTAAAGATCATCAAACATTAGACTAACAGGCTATTGCTTTTAAAATTATATACTATATGAAGCATTTTAAACTTATTAAATTTGACTAAAAAACCTATTTTAGTTGCCTCATATACGGCTGGAATACTTGCTGCTGGGCACCCAGCTCTCGTCGGTGGCAACTTCTTCTGTGTCATAGTCTTTCTCTATTCCAGCCATACATGAGGCAAGTAAAAAAGGTTTTTTAGTCAAATTTAATAGGCTACTGCTTTGTTTATCAGTGAGCTCCTATTGAATTACCTTAAATAGTGATAAAATCAAATTTGCAATTCATATTCTAACAAAAATGGCTATATACAAGTGATTTACAATGTTTGTGTGAACTCAAAATTATTCAAAATTTAGTATTAAATCTTTTGACTAAATTAAAGCTTTCGATTAAAGCTAAAAATTATTAAATGATTTCTGCATATTAAATGTTGTACAATAAAAATAACGCTTTAAATACACACACACAATTAAATAAATAGTAAAACATGCCTTCTAAATTATATTGCTGCAGAATATTTAGGGTTACTAAAACTACTATTCCAATGGTATTGGGTTTCATTTCCCACACTTTGAATCCATGAAAATCAACAAAGAGGGGATCTTCTGTCCTGGGTGTTGTTTCGCAGGACAAATGTTCTTTCATATCTTCTAGAGTCAAAACCCCACCAGCAGTTTGAACTTCTTTGACAATATTTTCAGCAATCTGCCCATTGTAAAATACTTCTGCACCATATTGTGCAATCAACTAAAAAAAAAAAAAAAAAAAAAAAAAAAAAAACAGATTTTATAAATTAAAAATACTTTTAAATCTTTTTTGTTACAAACTGACCTCCTTTAGATCTAGAAAAGAGAGAGAGAGAGAGAGAGAGAGAGAGAGAGAATTTTACATTAATCTTCTTAAAAATTACTTCTAAAATATTTTCAAAAATAATTTTTAGCTTTTTGTTCTAAAATTTCATTATTTTATTACTTTTAAAAGTAAATTATGATCTGAGCAATTATATCTCTGACTGTAATACAAACTGCAAGAATCCAAGTAAATTCTAGGCACAACTGTTCTACTCCCTATACAAAGGGGGGGGGGGGATGTAATAAATAACTAAGTAAAATGTGTTATTTACATTAATTTCTTTCCAATTTCTTCCTTTACACTTTGATTTTTAAAAAAGTATAAAATTTGAACTCATCTTACTAAAGAACATCTTTTGGGAGTAATAAAACACTTTAAAAAGAATCTATGTTACAAAAAATAAATAATCTTTTAAATTAAGTATAAATTTAAGAACAATTGTGGTGCCAACAAATTGGAGGCCACCAGCATACCAGCAAAGTGTTAGAGAAGTCTCTCCTCAAAAAATATTGCCTGACATTTTTTAATAGTTACAGCTGTTTACAATTTATCAAATCGTAGATTTATCTTTTAAGAAACAAATCAGCCCAATAATATTAGGAAAATTGTTATGCTTCAAATTTGTATGATGAAATTTACCACAATTACGTTCAGCTGATTTATTGGAAATTTTTATTTTCAACTCTTCACTGCTGGCACAACAACATATCGAAGTGAAAAAATTCTGCAGCATTATGGTTTACAAAGTTACTTATTTAGTTTTCAGGTAGGTCATAGCCAGGGTTTTTTGGATGGGAATCAAGCTTTAGTATCTACAGGGTTGTCACTCAAATAGGAGTATGAAATTCCCTGACTTTTCCAGGTTTTCCAGGTGCGTTCTAAGAAAATTCCAGTCTAGCCATGTACACTCCGCGATAAAAAAATAGGTACAAAGGTTTTTTCTTTAATTTTTCATAAAATAAAATTATCTAAATTGTGCTTATCATTTATTATTATCATAAAATAAGACTATTTCAAGACTAATTTATTTTTAAGACTAATTTAGAAAATTTTTAAGACTAAAATTTTTCTAATTTAAGACTACACTCCGCGACAAAAAGATAAGTACAAAGATTTTTTTTTTATTATTATTTATTTATCATAAAATAACATTATCTAAATAGTGCTGATCATTTACTATCATAACAAAATATTCATATTCAAAATAATTATATATATATATATATATATATATATATTTACATATATAAACCTATTTTTTTGCCGCAAAGTGTAGTCTTTAAAAAAAATAGTCTTATTTTTTTGCCGCAAAGTTAGTCTTTAAAAAAAAAATAGTCTTGAAATAGTGTTATTTTATGATAATAATAAATGATAAACGCAATTTAAATAATGTTATTTTATGAAAAATTAAAGAAAAAGCCCTTTGTACCTATCTTTTTGTCGCGGAGTGTATTGTGCACTGGCATGTTGAGGGCAAAATAACTGTGGTACCACTTGAAAACACAAAAGTTACATATTACTTTGACCTAAGGAAAGATTGCCCTCCATGGGGAGGGGGGGGGGTCTTTTCTAAGAGGTCCTGTTTTAAACAATGGCGGAAGCTAAGAAAAAACCCCAGGAAAAATGACTCTACGTTGGAGGAAAACTTAGCTTTTTTTTTCATCCATCGTATGAAATTCCATGACTTTTCCAGATTCTGGCTAAAATATTCAAATTTCCTGACTTTTCTCTGACTTTCATGGTCAATTTTCAAATTCCCTGACTATTCCAGGTTCTACAGGCTTTCCAGGTAGTGTGGCAACCCTTTATCTAAAAATGATGTATGACTCAAAAATTTTCTACAAATTTGTAAAATTTCAGGTGGTGTTTGAATCCCCCAAAACACCCTTTGGCTACGGCTTTAACAGGCTTGCAAATGTTTGCCCTTTTCTTCCGTTACTTACTTTTCAGATATAAAAACCTGTGTTCATCATTAAGAAGTGTGTTGCAGCATTAAGAAAATCTATAAATTGCTGTATTGTGTTTGCATTTATTGAAAAATCGTCGACAATCAAAGTTAAATTTAAAAAAAAGAAAAGAAAAAAAATGGAAGAAAACAGAAAAAAAAAGTATAAACATGCAAAATATATTTTTCGATAAAATATATGAGGATTAGGCCTTTAACTTACTTCCCCTAGCAGGCAGCCACTGAATAATACATATTAGCTTCAAGGCACTCTAAAAATGCTTACAGAATAAGAATACAGATGAATCGAATTCATAACATTTTTCAGTTTTGTTGGAAAGTGTTAAAAGGGGATGGACAGACTTTGAAAATTATTATAATAGAATGTTTAAGTTGGATTAAAAAAAAAAAAAAAAAAAAAAAAAAACATAAAAAATTTCTTTATAAGGATAAACTATTTAGCAGTTACAAAATAAATGTTTAAAAAGAAAAAAAATCACTTACTTTTAAACAATGTGCAAGTTTAGGAACATATATTTTTTCACCAGGTAGAGGTGATCTCTCATTGTTAGATAAATCTACATACTGCTTAGACTTTTGTATTCTGTTGTAAAATTTATCCCACCGAAGAGCAGTTTTCTTGGGAATGGGGACCCCATTTATGGCTAATTTGATTGCTGGTGTTAAAATCTCTTCTAAAGTCAGCTATATGAAGAAAAAAGAAAAAGAAAACCACATGCAATAGTAGAACTTCAATTATATTTTCAGTAACTCAAAGTTTCGGAATAAGACAAATAAAACTCTGATTTACACTTACTAAGGATAGAATTTACTGAATATTGCATATAAGGGAAGGTAAATATTTTATTTTTATTAAATTTTTCCTTTTGCCTATATGCAATATTCATATTTTAATGCGATCATATTTAAGATACATATACAGTGTGTTTTAAAATTTTTATCTCAGCTTTAATTTCTGAAATACTGATCTTAGATCTTTCCTCTATATTAAACGAATTAATTACATGACTTCTTATACACGTGTCTTGGGTTTCTCGGAAACAGCTCTAATAATTTTGATGAAGGATTGTGTTTAAGAGTGGACAATATCTAATCTCGCCGACAGCCGTGGCCCATGTCATTCTATGGAAAAATTTGTTTCCATAATTGCTCACTACCTAATGAATATTTTTCAATTCTGTTTTCACATTCAGAAAATTCATAAGCGTTAAATTAGTACTTATTTTCCAAAAATTGATTTTTTTAATTTTTAATATTTCATTTTGCTACTAAAAAATGAGAAAAATGCACTTTGGGAAAAATCGCATTTTTGAACTCAAAATTAAAATGTAAAAAAAAAAAATTCAAAAATGAGTACTAATTTAACAGTTATGAATTTTCTGATTGTGAAACCAGAATTAAAAAAAAAAAAACAAACATATTAGGCAATGAGTAATTGTGGGAACAAATTTTCCCATAGAATAACATTGACAACGGCTGACCGTGGGATTAGGTATTGTCCCCTCTTAAGAGTTTTGTGTGTGAAAAATTGATAGGACTTATTCTTATCTTCAGGAAAATTAGTAACGGTTAATCCTCACTCTGCCCACTGCAAAATGTGACAGAAACCTGGTTTTCTTAAAAAAATATCTAACGATTTTGGCAAATACTAAGGGTTAAGGGTTTTTGAAAATGACAAAATCAACATACTGTTTTTTTTTTTTTTTAATAAGACAGCTATTTGATCTATATTATCCACACCTTTAGGAAAGTTAGAGTTCACAATATATCCTCACTCTGCACATGCAAATCATGGCAGAAACTTAGTTTTCTCATAAATGGACCTAATGATATTTAAAAACAAAAACAAAATTGAGGGTTTTATGAGGTGACAAACCTATTTAAATAATCTTTATCTTCAGGAAACTTAGTGTTCACTGTTAACTTTTATATCCATGGTAAAATACAGCAGAAGAAAACTACTTTTCGATAAGTATTTAAAATTTGCAGTTTTTTGAGACGATAATTTGATATAAATTACCCTCATCTTCAGGAAAGTTAGCGTTTACAGTTAACCTTCACTCTGCCCATGCAAACTATGGCAGAAATTTAGTTTTCTTGGAAATGAATCTAATGATTTTTATGAAAATTTAGGATTAAAGTCTTTTTAGGATAAAAAAAACCCACCTCACTTATTCTCATCTTCACAAAAATTAGTATTCAGTGTTAATCTTCTTTCTGCCTGTAGCAAAAGTATGGCATATATATATTTAAGCACTTGAATAATTTTAATAAAAATGGACTTTTAAAGTTTACAATTCTACTTGAATTGTCCTCATCTTCAAGAAAACTAGCCGTTTACTGGAAATCCGTGCTTTGCTATGGAAAAAGAAAGCAGAAACTCCATTCTTTGGGAAAGGTTAGAGGTATTTAAAAATGAAAGCGAAACTGACTTATCATCTTCAGAAAAAATAGCTGTTGCTGCTAACCTGTTTTGCTTGGAACAAAATACAGCAGAAACCTAGTTTTCCGAGAAATTACTAGAATGATTTTTATAAAAATTTATAAGTTAAGATGATTATTTGATTTGAATTTTCCTTATCGCCTGAAAAATTAGTTTTCACTAGTAACTTAATAAACAAATAAGAAATACATTCCCGAAAACAAATCACTGAATTTACACTATGAATGGTTTTTACAATGAGGCTGGGTAAATTCAGTCACCTAAATAGTGCATTATAAATTGCAAAGTTGTGTAAAAATAAATGGTAGAGAATTTTAACAGTTAAAAATTTCAATCAATTCAATTGCAAGAATTATAAAATTTAATTTTTCATACAACCCTCCTCACATATGTATGTATATATAAAGAAATCCAATGACTAAAATGTGTTTTATACACAAATAAATTTATGTACAAAATTTCAACATTGCATCATAAACATGAATTCACAGGAAATAAAAATAAATTCACAGGGGATCTGAAAATATGTAGATAAGGCAGGAAGAAAAAATAGGCACAAGTACAGAATAAAAGCAGTAATGAAAAAAAACTAAGTAAAGGTCAAGATTAAATAAATGGAAAAGAATTCTTAACATACACTAGTGTGATATGAGTTTAAAAAAAAAAAAAAAAAAAAATGCAAAACTACTTATGTTATACCTAAATAAAAATAAAAATGCCTACTAATAAAAAACTAGTTGGCATAGGTGGACTCTGCTCAGTTCCCCATCATACGTATGTTCTCATAAATTTCTAATACAAGACATATTATATTTATAAATTCAATATATTTATCTTATTCTAATCTATTGATTTATTTTATTGGGGTCAATTCCATAGTTTAGTTTTCATGCTAATATTTCCAATACAACAATACCTAAAATGCATATTTATATGTAATATCGCCCAATTTTGCTATGTTGATAAAATCTTAAATTTCGCATAACTTACGAAATTTTTCGATTAGAATATTTGTAGTCAATGATGTTAAAACAAATATCATAAATGTTATTTTGAAGTTGTCTGATATATTTATGATCCTCAAAACGAACGTTTATGCTCAATTTTGCCCTATTCTGCCATGTTAAGTAAATCGCCAAATAACTTATGAAATTTTTAATTTGGAAAATTCATAGTCAAGGATGTTTATGCCAGCATCTTATATAATATTTTAAAAGTAGTCTGACATCTTTACGATGAAAATATACCTCAAAACTGAGATTTATGTGAAATTTTGCCGTATTCTGCCATGTTAAGAAATTCGTAAATTTTGAATAATTTGAGAAATTTTCTAAGTAGCACGTTTATAGTTAATGATGTTCATCCGGGCATCAAAACTGATATTTAAAAGTTGTTCTTATATCTTTACGATAAAAATATTTCTTTTCATACACGTTTTGAAATTTTACCCTATTCTCGCACGTTGAGAAAATCGTGAATTTCGAATAACTTCTCAAGTTTTTTAAGTTGCAAATAAATAGGGTTCTTGCCAGTGTCATAAATAACATTTTAAAGCTGGTCCATCTCTCTGCGATCATTTGTTTGTGAGATATTGTGTACAGAGACTAACAGACACCCTACTCACAGACACCACCCATTTTGATATTTTCGGATTTCTCATACCTAAAAACGTGTAAAAAAGTAAAAAAAACCGAGGTTGAAAATTTTCACAATTACCTAAGTTCCACATGCATATAGTATGATGGGGAACTAATAATGTGAAATAAAAAAAATAACGAATAAAATAAGAAAATTTATAGTTCAATACAAATGCTAATTCAATGAAGGATGAAACTAGGGTTGGGTTTTTGATGTCAAAAGGTATTTTTTGACATGGCGTGTCACAAACTTCATGCAATAATCTTATTAGTGGCATTTTATTATAAATCAAGCAACAAAACTGAGTAGATCAAACATTATAATAGTTTACATATTATAAATAGTTTTTATGCTACATTAGTGCAATTATAATTAAAATAGCAAAAAAAATATTGAAACTATTAAGTGCATTTTTTTAAAGTACTATTTATATTTCTTGTTATTTAGTTATTTAGTTTGTTACAAATAATATTATTAATCTACATACTAAATTATTTAAAGCCACGATTATTTTATTTTTAACTTATGTAAATAATCTAGTGTGGCACTCACTTGACTTTCTCTTACCTTGCATTTCAACATTATAAAGACAGTGCAGATTAAAGAGTATGATAACAGATATTGCATATAAATCTACTTTAAAAAGAATTCAAACAATATTTAGGAACTGTTTTATTTGACAAGTAATTCTGTGGGAGGGAGGGATACTGCCTCCTCAACTCCTATTTAGATACAGTACCTACATTTACACAGAATTCAAGGCTGTTATTAAATTTTAAAGTTTATTTCAAATTATTCATACAACTTTCCCTCACACCACTACTTGAAAATTATCCATCTTGACCAAACTTTTCAAGTATCAACCTCATAGGAACTTCAAGATACAACATTTGAATTACCTACAACTATTTGTTTTTAAGTTACAGTCATAACATACATACACAAAGATTAGCTATTAAAAACTTGAATTTGGTGTTAATGGAACTCAAAACACGTAATTATGCAACAAACAAGTGTTAAAAATTTAACTTCATAAAATACTTTATTTACCGTATAAGATATTAATTTTCATTTCTGAGCAGTTTTCCTGGACATGGTAAAATATAGTAAAACATTTCCACCAATTACATTCAACAGAAATATCATCACTGATGTGATAGTTAAAACCATGGTCAAATCTGGATAAAACCGTCAGTTGTCAAAAACTTGCCAATTCTGTAAAACTACCTAGCATGCAAAACCCCTGAAAGTTGTTATTTGCATGCAGAATGAATGGCAAGTGGAGAATTATTAAACATATCATCATGTTGGCTATTATTAAAAATATTTATTTGTACTTATAAGTCATACTTGAAGAGCTCTCAATACATTATTAAACAGATAAAACATTCAAAATTTAAAAAACTCTTGAAATTTAAAAAAGAAAGAAAAAAAAAATCAAAAACTTAGAAGCAACAAAAACTTTCAAAAATCCTGAATTCAGGGGTAGCCAGCAAAAAATTTCACTCCTGCTCAATATAAATTATATATATATATATATATATATATATATATATATATATATATATATATATATTTACTTTAATTCAATGGTAACAATATATATATATATATATATATATATATATTACATTAGTATATATAGAGGAAAGGAGGGTATTATGGAGTAGTCGCGAAATATGGAATACCAAAGTTTCGGCTCTGATTGGTGTTGCTATCTCGTGGAAATACCATGAATTACTTAAGAAGGATTCACATGATGCAATTCAGTAAAAAGCGATCGCTTGTTGTTGTCGTACCATACCCTTCATAACAAAGTGTGTTTTGTGATTTTAAAGAGTTTGTGCAGATAAATTTTCAAATATTTAAACTGACTAATACACATGTGATTTGAACATTGATGTTAAGCATAATGTATACTCAAAGAATTGTAGTTTGTTATACTTTGGTCGTTTTTTAGCTGGAAGTATGATGTTCATTAATTTAAAAGTTCATTTTCCAAGATGGCGTGTCGGGTATTATGGAATATCTCGAGTATTTGTCGGAATTCTCGAGTATTTGTGGGAATGTTAAAATTGAAAAAAATTATCACTTTTTAATTGAATTAATTAATTCAATATCTCTAAAAAATAGTTTGGCTCTTATTATTATTATTTTTTTTATTTATTTATTTCCCCCCCAATTAATAAAAAGAAAAGTCTAAAATTCACGTGAACGGTTTTATTGTAAACAAACCGGTGTTTCTGAATGTAAACAAACAAATAATATAATCAGACAACCAAAAAATAAATAATAGTTAAAGGGATTCAAAATCATTTTGGATCGTGCTCAAATAATTTAAAAATAATATTAATAATTTTTATGACGTTCATATTTCATTAATTAAAGTTTATGACGTCACTTTTAATTACGCTTTCAAAATTCCTTCTAGAAAATTCCATTAGGCCCGCAGAAACGCAGTATTACTACGCCGTTTTAAAATAGCGTCACTTACAAAAATAAGTGAGATTTAATAATAATAATCATCTCTAAAAAATAGTCTAAAATAAATTTTCCTCCATCAAAATTAATTTATTTTAATCTTAATTCTTTAACCTTTATTTGAACTTACGATCGAATTAAAGTTCATGCTTTAAGATCTATTTACTGCGCGCATCGATTCTTATATGCGTTGGTTATGCGAGCGGGAAAGTTGGATTTGCGTGGCCTCTCTCTCGGATGTTAGCAGTGGATTAAGACGCAGGGGGATTCCCCTCTCTGCTGTGCCAGCGGCCTTCGGCCGTTTGGCTTACCTTACGTCACCGTGCTCAGATTTATTTTCGACAATAATATGTTTGTACTTAAAAAAGTCATGAAATATCCAACACGAAATTTATGTGTACAGATCTTATGGATAAAGACAGCTTTGATTCCAATGGATTTATTTGTCATCGCTTACTGAAGCTACCTATTAGCTGCTAAGCCTAACTCAAGGTCTAAAAAGTATGTGTCCACGGGAAATTATTTCAAAAGCATGGAAGAATTAGTGTTACTGAATATTTAATATAATTCCGTGATCAAATCTTCATGCAATGTTGCAATTAAGTGAAAATTTAAATAGTGCTTACCCAAGATGCTCTTCCAGGATATCGTTAGGCTACGATGTCCGTACTTATTGCGGTGGCTTGCCATAGCTACCTAAGAATATTACTTGTGACATGAAAAAGCCTCCAGATTTTGTGTGCCAGTAATTGTTTTGCATTTTGTCTACTACTCCACTGATAGATCGGTCTCTTCCTTCGTAAATTTTGAGTTGCCTCATACAGTATAGTGAATATGATTGAAAGTAAACTGAGTGCTGTAAATGTTATTACTTAGAATTGAGTATAATATAAAGGGATTGGAAGTTATCTAAACTCATGAACTTACATTTTCTTATTAGATATAAATCTGTTTCTCAAAATATACTTGATTTCAAACGCTATCAATTTCTATTGGAATGAATATAATATGTTCAACGATTTGACACGAAAATAAATGTTGATGTAAGATTCACTAGTAACGGTGCCGGTACTTATAAATTATTTTTTTATTCACTGCAGTATTTTTCAATTTTAATAAAATATCATTGGTGCCAATCAAAGTGTGTTTCTTTCTCAAAATCTTGTGTTCTGTCTTGGATTATGAATGTTTTTCCTTTCAGCATATTTTTCTTACATGAGGATGGGGTAAGTTAAAGTTTTTTCTGATTTTATTTAGGCATTAATTAGTTATTTTGAACTATTGGTTTATTTTAAATTTATTCATGAACAGCGGCACTATAATTTTGTAATTTCCACTAGATACGAGTTTCCGCCAACATTATCATTTACGATCCAAAAATTTAAAAACCAAAAAATTCTAATACATCCATTTTTAATTAAGTAATAAATTAACTTTCTAACAATAGGTAAACTTACTTCATATATTTTACTAAAGCACCAGAAAATAAAAACACTGAATGTATCTTCTGCAACGGAAAATTCTACGAAGATGATCGAGGGGAAATTTGGATTATGTGTTTCAGCTCTTCTCTGTGGGCTCATTTTAACTGTTCTGGAGCAGAGAACGAAAATTATATCTGTGACTTTTGTAAATACACTGTAAAAAAATAACTATTACCAGCTGCAAAAAACTCTCTGTGATTGGAGAAAATAATTATTTTCTCCAATCACAGAGAGTTTCTTGCAGCTGGTAATAGTTATTTTTTTACAGTGTAGACTCAAAGCAGAAATGGCTTTCACATAATCTTTAAAAAATGGTTTTTGTAGTTAAAAATAACTATATTTTATGAAATCTAATTAATTTTTCTATGGTTTAAACCACCTATTCCATTTTACCCAATTTTTTCATATTAACCGCCATTTGTAACTCTTTTTTCAAGTAAACTTTTTATAACAGCATTTTTTTTTTTTTTTTTTTCAGTGACAATTCATTACAAATAATTACACTATGTAGTCATCATTATTTTGGGGATTTTTATTAAAAACAAGTAAAGTTATTTTAAGAAATGTAAATGGTATTCCATAATACCCTCCTCTCCTCTATTATTCACGTGATATTTATTTAAAAATTTTAAACTCACATATTACATAACATAAAATAATAATAATAAATAAAATTAAAAAAATAAATACAAATGGCAAATAAAATAATTAATTGCATAATTACCTTACCAGAACCAAAATTTTCTATTAATTTACACATTCCAGCAACAGCTCCTGGCACCGAAACCCAAAGTCCATGATCATAAAATGCTCTCTCGGTAGTATCAGTAATCCCAACTGACTTAAGTTTTTCTAATGTTGCATTTTTACCACTCCTTCCACTATTCTTACAGAAGAAAAGAAAAGTTTTAGAGGGAAAAATGAATTACAGATATAAGCTTTGATTTTTTTAGATAACTTTATAGTAAAATAAGGATTAATTCAGGCACAAATTAGAGCCATTTAGCAGCTCTCAAAAAATTACATTTAATAAAATAGATCCCTTCATAAAACTTAAATTAATAAAAACACTCTTACAAAATTTCTTTTTATGAAAAATGAACGCTCTACAAACTTTTTTCACATCAGAACACCATTTTAAATATTCACCAAATAATTGCAAATATCTGGTTCAATGAAACATTATCATACTAACTTATATTAAATGTACAGTCGGGGAAAAATAATATTATAGTTTTAAAAAATTAAAGAACACGCTTTTATAGAAATGTGAACTAAAAAGCAGAAAATATCTATCTTAGTATTAAAATGCAGGGTAAGAGAAAATCGAGTGAGTGACACACCGTAATATTTACATACATTTAAATCTTTAATTAAAATAACTTAGAATTAAACAAAAACCATTTTTAAAAAATCTCCCCTGACTGGGATCAAACGCTGGGCCGTTATGTTCGTAGCGCGGAGCCTTACCTCAACGCCACATCGTTCACATACGGAAAGTATTTTTTTACAATATAAATTTTTTGTTTGCTCCCGGAGCAGTTACAAACATACATGTATACAGGTGAAGCTAATAAAAGCGTGTTAAAAAAACCGCAACACCCGCTGTAATTTCGTCATTAATTGACGCAGGAGCATTTAATAGACATAATTCAACAGGAAATTAAATCAGGGTGTCTACTGACATGACAGAAAAAAAAATTCATGATCACAAAAATATTTTCATGACCTTTTTTATCGACATATCCAAACTTTCTTTTTAAATTAACATACTCATTTTTTTTTTTTTTTTTTTTTTTTTCCGATATATCACCTTGCTTTATTTTTTAATTTATTGTTTAACGACATAATTAGCTGTTAAAAAAATAAATAAACCTGAAAACATTTTTTTAATTAACAATCTAAGTAAATAGTAATGAAAATCAATCCAAAACAGACACATATAACTACAAACATATGTACACTATTTAGAAATTTATTCATCAACCCTGAAAGTTCATTTGAGATAATTTTGTAGTGGAACGGTGATTTTTTTATACCAACTATGTGAAAAATACCAGAGCTGGGAATCGAACCCGGGCCTTCCGCTTTACGTGCGGATACTCAAGCCATTGAGCTACCTTGGCTGATTACCAGCTAGGCACTTCTCACATAACATTCGTTGGCAAAATCACCGAAGTTAAAATTTCGTAGTCTATTGAAGTTGTGCCCTGATTAATAATGTCACTTGATATAGCTGTGTTTACAGACTAGGTGACTTTGCCAACGAATGTTATGTGAGAAGTGCCTAGCTGGTAATCAGGCAGGGTAGCTCAATGGTTTGAGCATCCTGATAACTATTGTTATCATTTGTCCTTACAATAATTAAGCATTTCACTATCTTTTCAATTTAAATTAAATTAAAAATATCTTTACTCACTTTTTGTTGAAGAAACTTAAATCTTTTTAGGGCTTTTCTTATTTAAAACTCTTCTTGTTTCCTACCACGGATTAAGAGTTTAGGATGTATTACGAATGCTACGGAAAAGTAGTAATTTTCAACTTACAGATGGAGGGCGAACAGATCTTGACAATTTACCAATCAGCGCGTTTGTTTAAATTTGTAGCGGTTCATTGGTCGTTCTCGGAAATCGGATGATGACAGAAGCCGAAGGGGCGGGTTTTCACTTTCTTCCGATAAGTTTCAAAGGTACTACACCAGGCGGCGATCGGATCGTTTTCCTCCACTCCGCTGAATTAATGTGGAATAGAAAGCTCCAGTTTCCGCGCTGGCTGCCCTATCTTGTTTTCATCCTATAGATAGTCTTAATCCGTGTTTCCTACACATTATTTATCTTTTTTTATTGGTAACATATACATCAGATTTGTATGCTTGACATGTAGTCCGCTTGTAAATCTTCGTCAGATAATTACAGATAGTACATGACAGAATTACAATACGAAGAAATGAAACAACACCCAGGGCCAGCGCGGGAATCGAACCCGCTCTCCTACGCTGGAAGGCGATTAGCAGTGTGGTGACATAACCACTCGGCCACGGAGGGCCCCACACTATTTATCGGCAATCGCCAATCTCTGTTTACGTTTCTATCGTTGCCATTCTATGGGTGAGTTCAGCTGTGCTCCCCGAAAATGACGTCATGAATTTTACCCGGGAAGTTGTGTGGGGAGAAGATTTGGGGGTACATACAAATGAAACACTTTCGGTTGCAAAGCCGTTTGCAAGCGTTCCAAATTAAGGTCTACTAAATACAGTCGGTTGGTTTGATGGGTTTTACGTCGCACTAGTGCTGCGCAGATGGGCAATTGGGTGAGAAATGTTGTGAATTTTTTTTAAATATGAGATGTAAATTTCTTTTACATTAAAAAATCAATTATGGATTAGAAGGATTTGCAGATTATAGATCTGCAGATTAGAGGGAGTTCACTGAACTGTATATGACTATAAGAAAATAAAGTTTTTGATGATATTTTATAATAAAGTAATTATTGCATACTGGTTCTTTTAATTAACTGGATGTTTCTTAAAAGCTGTTTTATCAGAAAGTATAAGCAAGTGATCCAAACTATTTATTACCAGTTAAAGAAATAAAATTGTCTAAATTATAAAACTTTACACTGTTTAAATTGAAATTGATTTTTTTTTTTACTGGATTTTGAGTACTTTGGAACGTGATCATCTGATATCAAAGATCACTTTGGTAAAAATCTCAAAATTATTAATTAAATATGTAATTAAATTTTTATAGGTATAATTAAAGTTACTTAAAGTTGTTTATAAGACAAATGCATCCATTGTAGCTTACAAATCTGCAATTTATAGGATAAATTTTTAAGAAAAACAGTTTATTCCATTTCTTCCGGCCGGTTTTTTCCGCCTTGGAAGAAACTTGCCAACCCTGAAACAAACCTTTTTTTTTATTTCACGTATAATGAGAGAATTTCTGAACATTATTGTACAACCAAAGAATGATTTGCCTCCCTCTCCATTTCCCTAGCTTGCATTTGAACTACAATTTATTAAAACAAATTCTCTGTAATATAAAATAGTACTTTACTTTTTGTTCCATTTAAATATTTCAAAATGATTTTAGCCAAAATATATCTTTTTCTCAGGACATTTGTCAAATTGGAATAAATAACTAGTAATGAATGCAAGATCAGGACAAGTTCAATTAACTGTAAGTATAAGAATTAACTGATAATCTCCTGATACTCAGTCTAATTGTCTAATTATCTACAGGGGTAAAACGTCTATCCTCACGAGTATTTATCCGCGATTGTAATGAAATGCTCGCCCTCTGGTGGGCTAAGGTTCAATTACAATAAACATGGTTTAATTGGAATTCCATACAGCCGCCATTGCTTGCGCCGATATTTAGTTTCACATATATTTATTGAATAAAAATGAATAAATACGGTAAAAAAGATAACACATACTGTTGTGTGCTACAATCTAACTCCAAAGGATCAGGAAATCCAGAATTGAGCTTCCATTTATTTCCAAATGACAAATTTAAAATTTCAGTTGCTTCGGCTAATGGAAGTAAAGAATGAATCCGATGATTTGAAACTAATATTTGTTCAACTTTAGTTAAAAATCTACTTCCGATCGAACTTTGAATAAACTGAAGTATTTTTTCCAAAAGCAATCAATTTTCCATAATGTAATGGCGGAGAAATTATAGTACGAATATTAAGTAGAATAACATAAAGAACACTAATGGAACACACGTGGCAATGTTTACTAACAACTGCAGTGTTGAGAAAGCGCCATCTATCGATCATTACAATCGCGGATTGGTCCATTAGACTTTTAGAATTTTGCATACCATATTGATTTAATAAAGAAAAAGATTCTATGTTTTGAATTTGCAATAAATTGATATCATTTGTATTTTGTAGGACTTCGATACTAAAAATTTTGAATTTTTAGTTGTTTTATTTAATTTAAATGTTATTTTAAATTTATATCACTAAAAAATTTAATTTAATCCTCTTATTAATAAAAGCAAAATGGCATCTTTCTGTCTGTCTTTCCCTCAGTCAGCTGTCTCCATAAAAATCTACCGCACTTAACGACTTGATATTTGACACATATTCTAGAATGTCACCGTGTGCATCTCAAAGCCAAATTTACAAATTTTTAATTAGGCAGCAAGTTATTAATTAAAAATTTTATGTTTCATGTGATTTTTTGCATTTTTTAAAACATTTTTGTTTAAGTTGCAATTTTAAGCTGTTGCCAAAAAAATTAAATGCTTACAAATTTTTATTTCATTTATTTTTTTTTAAACATATAATGAGCTATTTCTTTACACGTAAATAAGAAATCTATATAAATAAACTTGTATCATCAGACATGTCTCATAAAACTGATGTTAAAATAGATTTAAAAATTTTATTTTTATTTATTTACTTTTAAAATATTAAATTCAATTAATCAAACAGTCTTATAATTTCCCCCTTGGTTTTATAGTCCACAAAGTAACGTGAATATAGCTTTAATACAGAGCCCCATTGATGACTTTTAAATATTTTTTGTTATTTTGGCGATGAATTAAAACGGCCATCACAATTAAGTAAATAAAGACTTGTTCGAGAAATGTCTGAGCTATTAAGTCAAATTTCACTAAGGCAGTCCTATACTAAAATTGTACCCTAATGCGAGAGCATATTTAGTTTATTTTAAATTAACTGTGTTTCTAATCAACGTAATGAAACTCAAATAATTTAATATCATTTACATTTCATTAACAACTATATACCACGGTGCTTGGCCACAGTTTTGATTTGCGGAAAATAAGTCTCTAGCTGAAATATATTTATTTAAATGCTTCCGTTATTATTTTTTCAATTATTTAAATATAGAGACTTAATAATAATAATAATAATAATAATAATAATAATAATATATGTATATATATATATATATATATATATATATATATATATATATATATATATATATTAAATTATGATTTTTTAATTATGATGTAACATTTGGTATTTTTTTATATTGATTTTAAAAATTACACTGACATTTTGTTCTCTTAAGTAAGATTTTAATTTATTTTAATGCTATTTATTCATGTTTTAATGTTTGTGTATCTGTTTATGTAATACATATTATTTAAATTTAGAATAAAATTGGCACTACGCATAAATATCCGTATTTATTTTGTCAATTAGAGGCCTACTATATCATGTGCTTGTAGCAGCCACATGCTTTGAACCAGGTCATAATTAATTTACATACAAAAAGAAAATATAAGGGAGAGAAAAAAATCTAACAGTCAGAATAAAATATTTACCTTCCATTGATGGCATAAATTTTATGATCAGC
Organism: Salticus scenicus; assembly: GCA_963930645.1. Lineage (NCBI taxonomy): Eukaryota > Metazoa > Arthropoda > Arachnida > Araneae > Salticidae > Salticus > Salticus scenicus. The sequence continues at coordinate 415,215,053 of OZ005648.1, forward strand.
TTTTCTATAAAAGAGAGCATGACAGTCGCCGCCAATGCCACAAGTATTGGGTTGTATGACTGAAACAGCAACCATTGTTGCCACAGCAGCATCAACAGCATTTCCACCCATCTTTAAAATGTCTGAAAAAAAAAAAAAAAAAAAAAAAAAGAATATTTAATTATAAAAAAATGAATGTCTTATAAATAAAATTAAATAAATAGGAAACTATTTTCACAGTTCCCACTCAATTTCCAAAATAAAATTCCTCGATTTTTCCAAGTCACAAAATTTGCTTCACAACATAAATGATAACTAGTACATTTTAAATATCAAGTTCAAAATACATTTTCCAAGTTTATATTGTCATTTTTCTAGACTTTTGGGCAATATATGCAATTTTCACTGACATTTTCCTGGTTTTTATCACTAATTTCAAATTCCCTAGGTTTACCAGGTTCTCCTTCACCTGTGAGAACCTTGTTAATTTTGCTTAAAAGAAAAACAGGTGTGTGTGTGGGGGGGGGGGGAATAAAGGAGGAATAAACTAAAAATCAGCAAACATTTGAATTTAAACCATTAAACTATAAAAAGAAAATATATATTTGTCATTCAGGAGAAGGGAGAATGTTGATGTAGATAGAACATATTTTTGTAAAAAAAAAAATAAATGCATTATTTATATATATGTATATATATATACATTATGTGAAACTTTCAATTTTGGAAATTACTCTTTAATACGCAACACAGAGTCCAAAATTTCAATTCAGGTTACATACGCCAAAATAAAAATTACTCTCCACAAAATAGCGCCGACATACTCTACTTTTTACATATTTTGAGAATTTTTTTGTCCGATTACTTAAAATACTTACTACAAATATGCATAAATTTTTATGTAATAAAATAGACTCATATATCATCCTATCTCATAACCACCTATAATAAAAAAAAATATTTTAATGCATTGCCCTTGAGATTTTAAAAATATTATAATGAGCATAAATGAAAAGTCATTCAAAGAAAACTTTGAGAAAAAATATCTAATCAAAATATTTTTCCCATGAAAGATTAAACTTCTATTTTTGTGAGATGCTGATGTGTATAACCAGTTTATTGTTGGCATTTGAAACAGCTATTTCTAAATAACTTTTCTTGAAAATATCCTTGCTTATTACATCATTTGAAGCACAAATCTTTGACTTTTTAATAAAAACTAGGAAACTGTTGTCTGTTTTTCGGTCTTCACTCAACAAAATAAACATAGATAGTAACTGAAAAATTGTTCAGGATTATTTTTGTTCCATTCCATGCTTACTTGAACCTGTGTCAATAATACATACACAAATTTTTGTATTTCTTTTCTCTCAGATCATGGGTGCGAAATAGAGATGTGAACGATGGTCCTGTATTCTTCTGTTCGCTCCCCGCTCGAAGGAACAAATCTTCTAAAGAGATTAGATCTTTTATTCATGCTTGTCTTAAACTTTTTGGTGAGAAAACACATGGTTTGGTTAAACACATGGTGAAAAACATTTTGTATTACAGGTAATCTAGACGGCATATTGGCTTGTACATTAGTGGTTCCTTTCTGATATTTTATTTCATAGTCAAACATACTAAGTTTAAGTGACCAGCGAGAAAGACGTCCTCTAAGATTTTTTAAATTTTTAAGCCAAGTTAATGCTGCATAATCAGTATGAATAACAAATTTTTGAGCATGTAAATAATGATAAAATTTATCTAAAGAATCTATAATGGCAAGACATTCTAATTCAGTTATGTCATCATTTTTTTCATAGTGTTAAATTTCGCGAATAGTAAGCTATTGGGTGTAATTTTCCTTTCTCATCTGGATGTTTGATTACACATCCAACTCCGTGACTTGAAGCATCTACAAATTAATGGCAAAGCTTCTTGGAATCATACAAATTAAAAATATGTTTTTCTATTAAGGCATTTTTCAATTTTTGAAAAGAATTTTCGCATTTCTCATCCCATACATAGGGAACATTTCTCTTGAGTAAATTGTTTAAGAGGTAACGAATTTTATCATAATTGGATATAAATTTATTATAGACATTTACCGATCCCAGGAACCTCTGTAACTCTTTAACATTAGTGGAACGCTTTAAATTTTTAATAGTTTCAATATTGGTATTATCTGGTGTTATAGTGCCATTAGTAACTTCATAACCTAAGAAATTTATTTTAGATTTTACAAAATTACAATTAGATAACTTTAACTTTAAATTTTCATTGACACAAATTTGAAATATGGTTTCTAAATGCTTTAAATGTTGTTCTTCAGTTTCAGAAAAAATGATAATGTCATCAAAATAATTACAAGCAAAATCAATTTTATACTTATCAATTTTATGGAGAGCTCTCGCCCTCTCCATATCTATCCTTCCTCCGAGCATAAATAATGAACAAAGACACGTGTTACTGTTTTCTCATATTAGTTTCATTATCTTGTTATTATTTATATTATAATGTCGCAAATTTTTACGTGATCCAATTATTTGCAAAAAATGTTGCGTAATTTCAGTTTGAGGAAAAACATTTCTATTCTCATTTAAGGGAATATTCCTTCTGAAAATGTCGGAACTGTAAATCAAAGGTGCTGTATGTCTGTAAAATCTCATGCTATGTCACAAATGCAGCAGTACTTGCAAAATGTTCAGTTAAAAGTAACGGATTTTACATTGTACTGTAAATCTGACTTTCTAGATTGAAAAAAAAAAAAAAAAAGCATTGAGAAAAAGATAGCTAGCTTTTTTTATTTTCTGAAATTCGTCAAAGAAAAGTGACATAAAATTTATGTACTACGATTGTCTTTGAGGTGGAATATATAGTCCTATAGAAAATAGACATAGACATTTGAAAGAATTGGGATGTATAAAGATAGGACACACTTGCCCAGCATTTATGAGTGTATCATCAGAAACATAACGAAGCTACTGAAATAAAAGTGAATTGCCAGTCTGTCCATGTAGTAAATGAAAAAGAAGTTGGTGAACTTCCCTGTCAACTGATGAAAGATTAAATCTTGCCTCATCGTTAAGTGCTGGTATACCCATGTCAAAAATATTAGAGGGGATTAAAGAGAAGCACTCGCCAACCAAGAGATAGTTATACAATGTGAAATGACCTTCATAATATTAAAAGTGCTTTCCATGTTGATAGTTCAATTTTACATAAAGATGATACTACTTTAGTCAATTTATTAGTGAAAAAAAAAAAAAAAAAAAAAAAAAAAAAAGGCAAAATGAGAATAAGTATGATCCAATCCTCATTTATAAACCTGTTGGAGAATTATTGCAAGACTTTCCAAATACTAATTAAAATGAATTCCTTTTAGGAATTATGAAGGAAGTTCAACAAAAACTATTGGAATTATACAACATATATGTACAATGATAGATTCGACTAACTGGCTTAATCAATATGGGTTTCAGCTAACTAAGGTAATGGTGAATGATGAATACTAATGACTATTAATGATGAAGGATGAATATTAATGACTATGAATTTTCCAATATAAAAATTTCGTAAGTTATTGGAAATTTACGAATTTCTTAACTTGGCAGAATAGAGCAAAATTTCACATAAACGTCAATCTTGAGGGATATTTTCATCGTAAAGATGTCAAACCACTTTCGAAATATTATTTAGGATACTGGCATGAATATCATAGACTATGATTTTTCCAGTTTAAAAAATTCTTATTTGCAATTTACGATTTACTTAACATGTCAGAATAAGGCAAAATTGAGCATAAACTTCCATTTTGAGGATCATAAATACATTAGACAACTTCAAAATTACATTTATGATATTTGTTTGAACATGATTGAATACAAATATTCTAATAGGAAAATTTCGTAAATTATTCGTAATTTACGATTTTACCAACATAGCGAAATTGTAAATTTTTCATATAAATATGAATTTTGAGGATTATTGCATTGGAAATAGTTTCATGAAAACTAAACAACGGAATTGACCCTGATAAAATAAATTAATAGATTAGAATAAGATAAATATATCGAAGTGAATTGTGGATAGCCTATTAGGCGGGTATTTCATTCTGTCACTGTATCAAGCTTTGGTGAGATTAATTTCTTTTAACATGATTATAATAGGTCTCGCACTAGAAATTTATGAGAACATAAATATGATGGGGAACTGAGCAGAGTCCACCCATGCCAACTAGTTTACTTACAGTAATCCCGATTTGCGAAATGGATTTTGTATCTCACATAGCTCAAAAACGAATGATCGTAGAATGTTGCAAATTTATATCTAGATGTCTAGTTGTACACCTGCAACTTTGGTCTTAACACAAACTCCCGTTTTAGAGATTTCGACAATTTTACACGATATTTTGTGACGTTTGTATGTAAGTATGTGTGTGTGTATGTGTATGTAACTCGCATAACTCAAAAACAGTTGGATGTAGAACGTTGGATATTGGTACATAGGTTTGCTATAAAATCTCTTTGGACTTTCTGTGAATTTCCGTTTTGGAGATATTTACGAAAATTATATTTATAATGACCAAAAATACGAGATTTTGGCAATTATATATAACCTACCATCACATAGATTTTAAAATAAGCTAATGACAGAGCCCGTAATGATATTCTTAAGATATATATTAACTGTTAATAATTTTAATTTTTTTTAAATTTTATTTTGTGTAAGGTCTGCCGTAATGAAATGCATTTTCAAACCGGCTCTTAAAGATTTTTGGGTTAGGCAGGCCTGTTTTAAAGCAATGTTTTATTTATGTATCTATTTATGTATTTTTCGGCTTATAGTCGAACTGAGCTGGTGAAGCCTGAAGCAGCCTGTAACTACATTTATATTGAAGAAGTTAGAATCCCTAACGATTGATTACCAGAACACTGTATTCTGAGCTTTTGATACGCGCACGTTCTGTTATTGCAAATAAACAGTTAATAACACATATAGGTATATCGTGTTGCTTAAAAAGTTAAGCTACTGACTAAACGGATGAAGTATAACAATGTAATATATTGAAAAAGAAAAATAATATATGCACAATATATTTCATTTATTTCACTTAAATTTGCATGTATATCTTCTTTGGTTATACATTTTCATTTTTAAGCCCTGCAAACAACAAAATTACCAAAGCTTATGTTATATATAAACAAAAGAGATTTTTGTTAACCAGGGGAAAAAAGGGTATTGCTATATGAGTAAGAAATCCAAAGGCATTATTTACAATAAATATATTTCAGTATCTTATGCCATAGTTAAAATAAAAAGTTCTAATTTTTACAGATGGGAAATTAGTAATACGATATCAGAGATGATTAAGAAACATTACCAAGTCCAATACTGGTAGCTAGAGGTTGGTCACTGCTTACTGCTGCATGTTCTGCCACGACAGCTGATCTTCGTATCCAAGTATCCATTTTTTATTTTTTATTCAAATTATCTATAAAATATAAATAAAGAGAAAAATACGTGAGATTAAAGAAAATAAAAATGTCTGGCTAGTAATAACCACAAGACTTCCATTTCCCGCTTCTACAGTACCTGATATAAGTGAAGGCACACTTTCGAATCTAGAGGTTTTTGCCGAATATTTAAAGAAATATTTCATGAATCCTTTTAAAGCTTTAGGGGCTTAAAAAACATGTTATACCCCACATATTCCAGAAAATAGTTTGTCCTGAAAGCTGAAAGGGAATCAGTCACAAATTAACCAAACAAATATAATCTTTGGGATCACCCTGTAAAAAACGACTCTTGAAATGAGCTGTAGCTGTAGTATATGATTATTATCGTTCTTTGAATTATATACAGTCGGTAACAAAAGTGTCCGAACACTAGCAAAAATTCCTATGTGAAAAAAGTACACTTCATACTGTTTTGTTAAATAAATCCTTATCGAATCATGTTCTTAGTCAGTGTAAGAACATGATTCGATAAGGATTTATTTAACAAAACCGTATGAAGTGTACTTTTTTTACATAGGAAGTTTTGCTAGTGTTCGGACACTTTTGTTACCGATTGTATATAGATTTATATGAGAATTGCCCTTATATTAACGGAGATATAAAGGTTTCTTTAATAACATCCACATTTTTTTTTTTTTTTTTTTTTTTTTTTTTTTTTTACTTATTTTCTTCATAACATGCAGGGTTGCTAAGGGAGTTTTACCCATATTTTTAATTGGAATCGACAGACAGTCAAGGACATAAGTGATGGCACACTATGTATTTTCTTAAAAGCGGAGAAAATATTTGTAAACCATTATTTATTTATTTATTTTTAACTAAAACATATTGTTTATAGAATATTTTTGAATATTATAACTACAAAATATTAAATTAACATTCAAATTAATAAACTTTAAAAAATTAATTAGTCAATAATTTTGAAAGAGTAATATCTCCCGTCACATTGTGACTCCGAATATAGTTCTTAATTTCTGGCCAAACATACTCTATTGCGTTAATATCACAATGAGGGCTGGAATCTCAATGCTGTGAATCCATATTGTTGGAACATAGAGTCAACTTTATAAAGTTTTCTTGCAGGTTGATTCCTTTTGACTAATTCTAATAATTTAATTTTTCTCAAATTATTTGAATAAGGAATATTAATAGTTGAAAGCCAATTCATAATTTCGTCCTTTCTATTCGATGAATTTGGCACTTTATTTAATTGTATAGAATAATATTGTGCGTTGTCTATGACAACTACAGCATTTTGTGGGCGATTAGGTATAAGTTTTTATTCAGCCCATTTTTCAAATATTTTGGTGTTCACTTGATAATCTCCTGTTGCTAAATTGTCTATATACAATAAATTTGAGTTTGGTATGAATCCCATTTCCCAACCTGCACATAAAACTATGATTCGTCTTGATGCATTACCAGTTTCTATAATACCAAATATATCATATCTGATTGCCAACATTTTACATAAGCAAAATTACTATCGATCCAAGTTTCGTCTAAATATACAATTGGCCTTTTCTCCTGTCGGTAACGTTTCATATTTCTCAAGAATTGCGTTCGAAATAAAATGATATCGCTGCGTTTTACACTCATGTTTGTGAAAATTGCAACACCGTGAAAGAATTGTCAGAAATTAATGAAATTTATTCCACATATTACTGATAGTGGTACAAATAAACGACCAAATGCACAAGACAAAAAACAAAAAGAACGTATGAAATCAGTATTCTGTGTGTCCGCCACGCTGAGCGATGAGAGCCGCGATAGTCCAGTGTGTAGTGATTTCGTCGCTCTTGGCGTCGGACTCCGCGCTTGGCGCCATTCCGAAAACTCGAGTGATAATACCAAATGGCAAACTAACTGCACTACGATAAAACTAATGCAACCATCTCTGCTTTTTCCCCAAAGCTTTTCATATAGTAAGCATATTCACGACAATGGAGCAATAGGTAGCGTACTACGTCATAGTTACGTCACTGATCGATGACAAAGTCATCTGGTGCTGGCGGTACCTAAGACTACTATATATAAAGCAGACTGAATCATTCGCCGCCATTACTAAACCTAATACTACTATATAAGACTATTATATGAGACTATACAAGACTATTATACAGTAGTCTTATGTTTAGCAATGACGGGCTACTATACAAGACTATTATATGAGACTATATAGGACTATTATATAGTAATCTTATGTTTAGCAATGACCATCGAGCTTTCGATGGCAATGACAGACTTGACGGACAAATGGCGGCGAATGATTCAGCCTGTTATATACTAGTAGTCTTAGTCTTAGAGGTACCTGAACTACTCAGGCTGAAACTACGCACGCTCGAATATAATTTGTATACTCGCGCGATGTTCCATATTTAAAATTTAAATAGAACGAATTCACATCTAAACGGAAAAAATTCATGTATTTTTTAATTTCGCATATTTTCCCTTATTTTAAGATAAGTAATATATTTTACAATTAATTTTTAAAAAGTACTTTTTGAATACTTCTTACAATTTATATAATTATTGAAATCTTAATCTCTTCAAGTTTTCATTCACTATGGATCAAGAGAAAATCTATGGAATTTCGAATTCGGATGTTTGATTTGTTATGAGGTTTGAATAGGTTAGTGTATATCATATTTGTTCATTCCTAAATGTTATTTTAGTTATAGATTTGGGATCTTGTTATAGCGCGATTACAAATATATTTTGTTTAGTTGGTAAAATTTTTGCGAATGGTTTCGTCTGTATCTGATTGAATTTATAGAACATAATATAATACTTCTTTTAATAAAATAAATCAAATAAATAAAGCCATCTTTTATAAGCGATTCCTTTTCCGAATTTTTTTTTTTTTTTTTTTTTTTTTTTTTTTTTTTTAACCAAACTTTTAATTTCGAAAATTGCTTACATTAAAATTTTTTTCTTGAATTACTAATACATGAATTTTTTCGTATTTACAATACATTTACAACCATTCCGCGTTTGTAATGATCGATAGATGGCGCTTTCCCAACTGCAGTTGTTAGTAAATATAATAGCCACACGTGTATTTATTATTGTTCTTTCTTGTTGTTCTATCATTGTTTAAGCGTGAAAGCTTTCAGTGGTGTGATAATTTCACCTTAGCCCACCAGAGGGCGAGCATTTCATTACAATCGCGGTTAGAAGATCGATTTAAAAAATTATATTTTGCACCAATTAATTCTGGCACTAAGTGAACAGTGTAGATGTGATTATTTACTGGAAACCATAAGCGTACATTTGACTTTAAATACAAAATATGTTAAATGTTAGCTAATAATAATGTGATTGTTTACTTGAGGTTATTATCTAACATCTAATATATTTCGTACTTAAAGTCAAATGTACGCTAATAATATCAAATAAATAATCACATCTAAAAAGTTTATTTAGGTCTAGAATTAATTCTTGTTTTCATTAAATACCTAAAAGATTATATTTTTAAAGAAAGCACAACAAAGGCGGGTTTTTTCACAGCTTTTATTTGGGTACCGCAGCCACTGCACGACGAGAAGCGCTAACGTCGAGTTTACTTTGCGACATTTTTAACATCGTGTGAACTAGCTGACTCTGTAAAGCTTTGTTTCCCACTAGCAGTTCTTTTCAACAATGGCTCTCAATGGAGCTGAAACGAAGTAGTTCAGTCCATCATAACAGTAGGGGGAGAAAGGAGCGGAATGATAGGAGGAAAAGAAGCAGTGTTGACAGATTGGGGATTTTTCGGGCATCAGGGGACTTTTTTGAGGACCGAATGTTTGTGGGGAATTTAATGGAGATTTTCACAATTTTTGGGGAGAAATCTGGAGTAAGTTTTCAATTCTTTAGGCTGAGATTGCGGTGCCTCGCTTAAGACTATCTTAAGCGTAAATTCTGTCTTAAGATGTAACCAAAACGCAAGTCGTATTGCAGTGTCTCACTATCTTACGACAATCTCAGAGCTATCTAAGTCGACTCGTAACTGGATGCGCTAGCAATCACAACATAGCTTGCTCTGCGTCTCCAATTGGCTGGCTCCTTTCTTTCACGAGGACAAGCGGAGGACTTACGCTTGAGGCACCGCAATACGAAGTAAAGATCGTTCTTAAACACGCATATTCTTAAGATGAATCGTAAGTTTAACATCAAGCGTAAGACTGAGGCACCGTAATCCCACCCTAGATCTACCTAATAAGTTTACAATGTTGCCAATTGTAGGGATTTTCCCCTACATGTAGGGACTTTTCAAGTTTTCTTTAGCATGTAGGATCTTTTTTGAAGGTACCCCTTCTGTCCAGGACGTCCTCAGGATATCCTAATTTTCTTTACGCAGATTTAAAATTTTCCTGTAACTAGTGCGGATTTTTTTCTTTCTTTCTTTCTTTTCTTTTTTTTTTTTTTTTTTTCTTATTGTGTATGGGGATTTTAAGCTTCATTTGGGGAAAAATTTGGGCTTAAATCGGTTAAATATTTAATCATTATTATTATTTTTTTTTTAATTTACTTTTTTAGTAGAAATTGAGTTGAGGATTTTTTTGGAAAAAATCCCCTGATTTGGGGAAATTGACTGCCGACCATCTGGCAACACTGGAAAGAAGTGATAATAAGGCCCTGGATAAAAGTATAAGGTCACAAAATATATTAACAAAAAAGGTATAAAACATAATAAAACTCGAAAAATGTAATATCACTCTTTCTTAGAAATGAAATTAAAACCAGAAACATAGTTTATAAACGTATGTAATATACAACCAAAGCATTAAATGACAATTAGAAATCTGATGGCATTTCAACTTGGAAATAATTATAAGGTCAAGGAGTTGTGAATGAAAATATAAAACCAACATCCTACAAATTGACCATTTTTTTCACTGACATTTATCAGTCGATCAGTCATTGTTGATTCAGGTCGAGATGAAATTACTTTTTTCATATTTTCCCTTGTATATCTGTTCGCATTGATGAGTTTGCCTTTCCCTCGATGGTGTCATATGTCCTTATAAACAGACTGCGCAAGTATGCTCCAAATATTTTCCAATGGGTTTAAATGCGAAATGCAGGATGGCCACTCAAGCAGACGGACCTCATTTGCTTCAAATCAAGCTTTTGTTGAAGAAGCAGCATGCATACTGGCATTATCCCGGCTGAAGTATCCAACCTATATTAATAAAATCAGAGTTTTGTCTGTAAATTTGTCAGAATCGAAAAAATTTGCGATATCTTCACGTTTCACACACCATGAAAGCCGAAAATGACTTCAGAAAATTTTGCCTGTGTGTGTGTGCGTGTGTGTGTGTGTGTGTCATCGTGTCTGTATGTCGCTTTTTTTGTCCGGGCATCACTTGAGAACGGCCGGACGGAATTCAACGGCACTTGGCAGGAATTTAGGTCTTCACCCAACTTAAAATTATATCTATCAACTTTTCAGAAATTTCCCCTCGTTCCCCCTGGGGGGCAAAAGACAAAAACACGTTTGTCCGGGCATCACTTGAGAACGGCCGGACGGAATTCAATGGCACTTGGCAGGAATTTAGGTCTTCACACAGTTTAAAATTATATCTATCAACTTTTCAGAAATCCCCCCCCGTACTCCCCTGGGGGGCAAAATACAAAAACACGTTTGTCCGGGCATCACTTGAGAACGGCCGGACGGAATTCAACGGCACTTGGCAGAAACTTAGATCTTTATCCAACTTAAAATTATATCTATCAACTTTTGAGAAATTCCCCTTCGTTCCCCCCTGGGGGGCAAAAGACAAAAACACGTTAGTCCGGGCATCACTTGAGAACGGCCGGACGGAATTCAACGGCACTTGGCAGAAACTTAGATCTTTATCCAACTTAAAATTATATCTATCAACTTTTCAGAAATTCCCCCCGTTTCCCCCTGGGGGGCAAAAGACAAAAACACGTTTGTCCAGGCATCACTTGAGAACGGTTGGACTAAATTCAACAGCACTTGGCAGAAACTTAGATCTTTATCCAACTTAAAATTATACCTATCAACTTTTCAGAAATTTCCCCCGTTCCCCCCCCCCTGGGAGGCAAAAGACAAAAACACGTTTGTCCGGGTATCACTTGAGAACGACTGGACGGGATTCAATGGCGCTTGAAAGGAATTTAGGTCATTATTCAACTTAAAATAATATCTATCAACTTTTCCGAAATTCACCCTCCCCTGCTGGAAAAAAAGTTTGTAAAACACGTTTGTAATCATAACTTGGCTCCTAATTACTTCACAATAAAGAAATTCCACATGGGGAGACTAGACATGAGTACAAATAAAACATTATCTGCGATTTAGGAATTTTCGATTTTTAAAGGAAGGAAGGGAGAAAATCGATTTTTGGCGGGAAATTTTGAAAATTCCTGATTTGTGTCGAACTCTACCAAAAATGGAATAAAGATGTTGAAAACAGGCTATGCGACATTCTTAGGATATTTCGTAAAACATATTTTTGATTTTTTATGATCTGCCATTTTTTTTTCTTTGGGGGGGGGGGGGGGGGAGGGGGTATGTGTTATAAAGGGCAAATTCGAGACACCCTTTTTAGCGCTAAATTTGTCCTGGAAAATTTATGAGAGCTGCGGTCGCGAAGTTTGGTGCTTGGATTTTTTATATGCAACTGGCACCTAAAGAAACAGGATTTATCGAAATATCCCCTTCCCCCCAGCGGGACAGGAAGCAAAAAAATGTTTGTAAGCATAACTCGGCCCCAAATTACATCACGGTGAAGAAATTGCACATGATGAGACTAGACTTGAGTATAAATAAAACATTATGTACGATTTTAGAATTCTTGATTCTTAAAGGAGGGGGGAAAATCGTTTTTCGAGGGGGAAATTTAAGAAATTCCGGATTTTTTTAGTAGAGCTCTAGTAAAGATATTACAAAGGTATTGAAAATAGGCACGTGTCTTCTTTAGAATATTTTCAAAAACACATTTTCGTTTTTTTTGTATTAGGGGGACCGGAAAGTAATGTCGTTTCTGTGCATGTCGATATTTGATTGTCATTTGGTAGCTCATTACGTACTTGGAAGGCTTGTCAAAGAGATTTTGAGGTTATTGTATCATACTTGCTTCTATATAATTAAGTATCAGACTTTTTTTTTTTTTTTTTTTTTTGCAATTTGGGGTGAAATGGCCAGACAAATACCAGAAGAGCATATCCGGCACTGTATGCTTTTTGAGTTTCGCAAGGGTAATACCGCAACTGCTGCGACTAAAAACATTTGCGATGTTTATCCAAGCGCATTGGACGTTCGAAAATGCCAAAGATGGTTCTCCAAGTTCAGATCAGGCAATTTTGATCTCTCGGACGCCCATGGATTAGGAAGACCAACAACATTAGATAACGACGTGCTAAGGGCAGAAGTGGAAGCAAATCCATGTCAAACAATTGAGGAACTCTCAAACAGCCTTCACCAACCTTGGTCAACCATCCAAGAACATTTGCCGCAGATTGGAAGAATAAACAGAGCTGGTGTTTGGGTCCCCCATAATCTGTCCGAACAGAATAAAGCCAACCGGTCCACCACATGCAACGTATTGCTTCAACGGCACCGTACAGATCCGTTTTTTGATCGCTTGATCACTGGAGACGAAAAATGGGTCCTGTAGGCAGTGGCTCAGCTGAAATGAATTACCACGAACTACTGCAAAGCCGGGTTTACACCCCAAAAAGGCACTTCTGTGTATTTGGTGGAATACACGCGGAGTTGCTCACTTTGAAGTGTTAAAACCTGGACAAACTGTTAATGCAGATGTCTATTGTGAACAATTGGAACGAGTAAACCAGTCTTTGATTGAAAAGTATCCGGCAATTGTCAACAGAAAAGGAGTTATTCTTCAACATGACAATGCAAGACCGCACTGTGCAAAACGGACCTTAGAAAAATTAACGAATTGGGGTGGGAGGTACTGTCCCACCCACCATACTCGCCCCATATTGCACCCTCGGATTACCATTTATTCCAATCACTGCAACATTATCTTAGCGGCAAAAAATTAGAAAATTTTGATGATGTCCAAAATGCTATCTCGACATATTTTACAGAAAAACCGATTGATTTTTACCGCTCCGGCATTGAAAATTTGTATACTAGATGGCAAAAGGTTGTTGATAACGAAGGTGAATATATTGTTCATTAGAAATAAAAGCTTGTTAAAAATGTAGTCGTGTGAATTTAACTTAAGAAAACGACATTACTTTCCGGTCCCCTTAATAATTTTCGATTTTTTTTCTTTTTTTTTTTTGAGGGGGGGGGGGTTGCAAATTCAAGACCCCCCCCCCCCCCCCCTTTAGCGCTAAATTTGTCTTGGGAAAGCTATGGGATCTGCGGTCACGAAATTTGGTGAGCAAATTATTTATATGTATCTGACACTTATTGTAACGAGAATTTACGAAATTCAACCACTTACCCCCTTGGGGTCGGGGGAGGGGAATAAACACGCGTAAAAATACGTTATTCTGTGAGAATTCGCTTTACATTATCTTAGAATGATGCGTTTTGGTGTGTGGATGTTGATTAGGTGTACGCATTATGTACTTTGGTGAGATTTCGCAAAACTTCTAACTTAGCCGCTGGGGAAGGGGACGTAAGAAGCAGATAAGTTGCTGCCGAAGGCAGTGTGACCCGGAATCCTCACGTTGCGAGCGGGAAAAACCTCTACGGCATACAGAGGAAACTTTAACTTAATTATTAATAATGTAATGGAATTTTGACAACTCATTTAAGTATAGTGCTCAGCGAAGCGGGCAAAGCCTGCTAGTCTCCTGATATAACTAAAATGGCATTGGAAAGCAAATTATCACCCAGCATATCTTGATTTTTTTGGCATTCATTTAGTTATAAATTACCACAACTGGTAACATACCATTACTAACAAGCGCTCCCATACAATTACTAATCCCCCCTTCATATCGCCGCTTGGATAAGTAAGGGTTTTATTTTTTTTAATATTATACCATTATTTTTTAAAGTCGTCTCGCCCATCAAAATAAAATTTTCTCATCCAAAAAAAAGTAAATCTTTTCATTTATCTCCAAGCGAAACATATTTTTTAACAAATTCTAAGCGAGATAATTGATGCTTCTTTGTCAAGTGCTGTCGAGGCTGTAATTTTACGAACTGTGCTCTCGGATTGGATCTTAAAACACTCCAGACAGTTCGGCTAGTACATGGCAGACTTAAATCACGAACTATTTCTAAAGAAGACATTTTTTTAATCGCACGTCCATCGAAAAACGGTCCATGCATTTTTGGCGCTTTGAAAGTGCATTTGGTCTTCTTGAGCGCTTGCATTTATTATATTTTGAAAGATTTTTAAAAATATTATTGACTGCCGATTTAGACTAACCGATAAACCTTGAAATAGCTGCATCTCTCATTCCACTCCAAGGATTTTACAGCGTTCTGCATCGGCTAATTGTTTCTGCCTCGACATTGTTGCCAGTAGCGCAGAGAAAAACTAGAGTAACCCTAATTGCATTGTTAAGTTACCTTTTCTATTTCTTGCATTCTCAGACCGCGGAAAATTTGCATGTCCCTCCAAAAAATTTGACGCCCTTATACTTTTTTTCCATCAGCAAATAATAAAAATATCTAATATGGTAATTAGTTCATTTAATTTAAATTAGATTTTAATTAAAGTGTGTTATAATTAACAAATCATTTGCATACTTTGTATTTTTGTGCTTTCCCATCCGAAAAAATTGCATAAATCCTAGTTAAACTGTTTTTTTAATCGACCTTATAATTTTTTCCAGGGCCTTAGTCTCCGGTCCGGACTTGGATTCCTTTATCCGATATCGGAAAAAGGAGCGGGAGTATTCTAAAACTAAAAGAAATGGTAATACTTTTGTTCGGGATTTCGTTTTGTTTTTCGCTGTATAATGTTTTATGTACATCAAACTGGACAGTTTTTCCAGAATCTTTGACTTAAAAACATATGTGTACCCTTTGTTACATTTATTAAACAGTTTTTATTTTCTTTGAAGCAAACAGAAAGGGGAAATTTTTCATTTAGTTATTCAATTCAACCAGTTATCCAACTTCAGATTTCAATGAAAGTTTCAGGAGTCAGTCTCCTTGATAAATTCGATTGCAAGATTTGTACCGGACAAACAAACAAACAAGAATATAAGTTAATAATAATAAAAAAAACATAGTAAAACTAGTATGCTGTGGCCACCACAAGACTTTCTTCTATATTTTCCTATACAAATTCCCTCAGTAACAATTAAAAAACTAGTATGTTGTGGCCACCACAAGACTTTCTTCCATATTTTCCTATACAAATTCCCTCAATAACAATATTGAAAAAAAAAAAAAAAAAAAAAAAAAAAATCAAAAGTTTTTTTTTTTTTTTTTTTTTTTTTTTTTTGTTAAAAGTAAAAAAAAAATCGATAACTTTGTTTTAAATTATCACATATTTATAGTTCAACCATTCGCTTTAAAAGTATTGACGAGACCTTTCGAAAGATACCCATCTTGGAAATTTACCCCACCCAGTGGGGTGATGCGGTGAGCGATGCCCTCAAATGCCCAAAAATTTTCCTAATTAACTACTACTATTAATAATAATTCGTACTAATTTTACAATCACAGGTTAAGAATAACTCTCATTATGTACATTTATACGAAATTTTGTCCTATACTGCCATGTTAAAAATTTAGAAAAAATACGATCACAGCGCCTCCTGATGTGTGATTGATCCCCAAATCTAATCAGCACCAGTTTATGGCAGGGGCCAACTAAATACCAAGTTTCGTTAAATTTTGTAATTTTTTTTTTTTTTTTGTTTGTTTGTTTGTCTTTTTTCGTAAAAAGTAAAAAAAATCGATAACTTTGTTTTAAATTATCACAGATTTATAGTTCGACCATTCGTTTTAAAGGTATTGACGAGATCTTTCGAAATATACCCATCTTGAAAATTTACTCCCCTCGAGGGGGGACTTCCCCCCAGGGGGGTTGACGAGGCTCCTACACATACAAAAAATTTTCCCAGTTGACTATCTCTACTATAAATAATTCTTGTAAATTTCATAATGATTATTAAAAAATAATACTCTTTATGCACATTTATACAAAATTTTGTCCTCTATCACCATGTTAAAAATTTTGAAAAAGCGGGATGGCAACGCAACCTGTAAAACAATTTTTACCAAAAGTTGATAGGCACTAATTTATGTCAAGGTGCAACTACATACCAATTTGTATGAAATTCTGTGCAGTAGTTCCTGAGATACAGTTGCCACAAAAATTTGTCACACACACACACACAGACAGACAGACAGACATTTTCTAACTAGTATGTTGTGGCCACCACAAGACTTTCTTCTATATTTACCTATACATATTCAATCCGTAACAATATTTAAAAAAAAAAAAATCAATAAGTTTGTTTTAAATTATCACAGATTTATAGTTCAACCATTCGTTTTAAAGGTATTGACGAGACCTTTCGAAAGATACCCATCTTGAAAATTTATCCCCCCAGGGGGGAAAGCGATGCTCCCCCCATGCAGAACATTTTTTTCCTAGTTACATACTACTATTATCAATAATTCATATTAATTTTACAATCACAAGTTTAAAACAACTCTTATTATGCACATTTATACGAATTTTTGTCCTATGCTGCCATGTTAAAAATTTAGATAAAATTCTATCACAGCGCCACCTGTTGAGCTATTGATCCCCAAACATAATCAGCACCAGTTTATGTCGGGGACCAACTAAATACCAAGTTTGGTTAAATTTCGTTAAAAAAAAAAAAAAAAAAAAAAAAAAAAAAAATATATTGCGATTTTTTTTTTTTGTTAAAAGTAAAAAAAATCGATAACTTTGTTTTAAATTATCACAGATTTATGGTTCAACCATTCGTTTTAAAGGTATTGACGAGACCTTTCGAAAGATACCCATCTTGAAACTTTGCCCCCCCGGGTGGGTACTTCCCCCCCGGTGGGGGGGGGAACCGATGCCCCCACATGCACAAAAATTTTTTCCCTGTTAACTATTACTATTATCAACGAGACCTTTCGAAAGATACCCATGTTGAAAATTTACTTCCCCGGGGGGGTACTTCCCCCCTGGGGGGGAACCGATGCCCCCACATACACAAATTTTTTTTCCTAGTTAACTACTACTATTATCAATAATTCATATTAATTTTACAATCACAAGTGTAAAATAACTCTCTTTATGCCCATTTATACGGAATTTTGTCCTATGCTGCCATGTTAAAAATTTGCATAAAATGCGATCACAACGCCACCTTTTGAGCGATTGATCCCAAAATCTAATCAGCACCAGTTTATGTCAGGGTGCAACTAAATACCAAGTTTGGTTAAATTTCATTCATTGGTTCGTGAGATACAGCGTCCACAAAAAAATGATACAGACAGACAGACAGACATTTTCTAAAAACTATTAATTCGTAATCTAGACATCCCAAAACATGTAAATCCATCAAAAAACGGAGGTCGAAAATTTTCGCGAATCCAATACTTTCTCTATATTACATATAGAAGAAAGTAAAAATGGTCAAATCATGTTCTACAGCTCTCAAAACGTGTAAATCCATGAAAAACCCGAGGTCGAAAATCTTTACGAATCTAATGCTTTCTTATATTGAATATAGAAGAAAGTAATAAAGGGCTTATCAGATAAGGCAGCTTTTGAAACAACCAATTTTTGAGTTAATTTCTGAAATCAGCGTAGGGTTTATAACAAATGGGTCATGATGGGTCAAAAGTTGAATGAAAGAAGGCTAACTTTTGACACTTATTACTTTTCTTGGCGCAAATAAAATACGCATTCGTTTTCGCTTGTGTTATAAAGCACTGTTATTTCTATTTTGATCCTCTTCACAGCTATTGTCATATGGCCATACAAAAAACAGCAATATTTCTTGTTCAAATGTCTACTTTAAACGATTTCTGAGTTCTGTCATCTTGGAAATATGGCATATTAAAACAGTGCATCCTCATTCAATGAATGAGAGAAGAAATTAAGCGCAGATATAATTTTATCAAGAGAGTTCTAAAAAATCTGGTGTGAAACAACCACACGAGTTCCATTACCCACTATTACACGTATTATATGCATTTTTGAGAGATAATGTGATCAGAAAGCATAAAAGTGACCTAAAGAGAAAATCGTTAGAGCCATTTTTGGGATACCAACTTTTACAAAAAATCAATTATTGACCGGAAAACAATAATTACATACAAAAGGATATTTAAAAGTGAGTTAATAGGGCGAGTTTGAAAAAAATTCCGTACAGTCGTTTTCAAAGGAACGCACTTGCAAGACCTGAAATTGAGCTATTTATACAGGACGCCTATCAATTTTTCTGAACTAACCAACTATATCATTCGAAAGGACATCTAATAGAGTGTTTATATAGAAAATTTGAAGAAAATCGTTAGAGCCGTTTTTGAGATACGGACTTACGGTCCCACTTCCGGTTTCCGATGTCCCACTTCCGGTTAAACTCAATTATTGACAGGAAAACAATAATTACATACAAAAGCATATTTAAAAGTGAGTTAAAATGGCGAGTTTGAAAAAAAACCGTACAACCGTTTTTAAAGGAACGCCTTTGCGAGGCCTGAAATTGAGCTATTTATACAGGACGCCTATCAATTTTTCTGAACTAACCAACTATATCATTCGAAAGGACATCTAATAGAGTGTTTATATAGCAGGTTTGAAGAAAATCGTTAGAACCGTTTTTGAGATACGGACTTACGATCCCACTTCCGGTTTCCGATGTCCCACTTCCGGTTTTTCAATTTTCACCAAAATTTATAAATTTCATCTGTACACCAGACGTATTTCAATTCTAAAGTTTCGTAGCTCTATCTTTATTAGTTTCTGAGCCATAATAGCCAGAAGATTCTCCACATACATACATACACACTGACCAATTGCCAAAAACCACTTTTTTGGATTCATGGGACCTTGAAACGTGTAAATCAGGTGAAAACCCGATATCGAATTTTCAGACCGAATACAATACTTCCATTACCTACGGTAGTAGGGTAATGGAAGTAAAAAGTTGGGCAAGCTCAGCATGCGCTATCACACTGGGAGTACTGCAGAGACAATTTATTTTTGAAAAATCAGCGTTAATCGTTGGTTGCTCTGAAATTGCTTGTAAAGTTGTGTCCGATAGGCCCTTAACTCTTCATGAGCCGACACATAGGATTTTTTTCGAGTTAGTTTTATTAGATAAATTAGTCCGAATATTTGTGTAAATAAAGGTATTGCATTTTTTTTAAATTCAATAAATTCGGAAAACTTGAGTGTAAGGCAAAAATTTCTTTCTTAAAAAATAATCAATACATGCTGTCTATCAGAAAATAAAATTACACTGAAATCGGAGCCGGACACTTGTGTGATGCTCCTTGTAAGAAAAATAATCCTTTAAAGCATATTAGCAAATTATGGTATCTTTATTCAAAAATAAATATGATGAAATAAAATATTACGTCATTCAAATGCAGAAAAGCATGTTTCCTACAGAACAGGATACGATTTCAATTGAATCCCCAGTTTGAAGAAGGGAAAAATGCAAGCGCCAAAAATCGAAAATTAAGTTTTATTATTTAAATTCACTTTGCGTTGACACACATACCAGGCAAAATAAGGAAACGAAAACAACTTATTTAACGTAAAAGCAGACATCACACTGTTAAAAATTTCTGTAAAAGTACAGAAAAAGTATTGAGACTCTCCGTAAATGTACATGAGTTCACTGTTAAGAGCAGTGAATCAAGAAACTCAGTTTGCTGTTAAAAATTTCTGTAAAAGTACAGAAAAAGTATTGAGACTCTCCGTAAATGTACATGAGTTCACTGTTAAGAGCAGTGAATCAAGAAACTCAGTTTGCTGTTAAAAATTTCTGTAAAAGTACAGAAAAAGTATTGAGACTCTCCGTAAATTTACATGAGTTCTCTGTTAAAAGCATTGAATCAAGAAACTCAGTTCTTAATTTACAGATATTTCCCTTTTCTAAACAACGTTTTCCCTGTAGGGATTTTGATAGGTACATTAAATAAAAAAACTATATATATATATATATACATAACCTTAAAATTATTTTTATATTAAAATAAATACCTATTTATTCATATAGATTTATTTGACTAGAAGTTTTGAAGGCAGAAATATACTGAATAGTTTGTTTCATTTTCATTGCAGTGTACTATTACGTAAAAAGGGAGAAAAAAGGGAACGTTAGGGAAAATTAGATTGTTTCTGCGGGATGTTTATCTTCGTATCTAATCATTAAGAGTTTGTTATTGTTGACTGTATTGAAGAACTTAAAGCAATTCGTGTTTTCATTTGGAATTCATAATTAGGTAAGTTAAATTTTATGCAATCTTTTATCCTATTTTAATAAACAATAAAAACAATGACTGTTTATGTTAGTTATATTAGCGGTTATTTTTACTTTCTTCTATATGTAATATAGAGAAAACATTTGATTCGCGAAAATTTTCGACCTCCATTTTTTGATGGATTTACGTTTTGGGATGTCCAGAACACGAATTGATAGTTTTTAAAAAATGTCTGTCTGTCTGTATCCCTTTTTTGTGGACGCTGTATTTCATGAACCAATGAATGAAATGTAAACAAACTTGGTATTTAGTTGCACCCTGACATAAACTGGTGCCGATTAGATTTGGGGATCAATCGCTCAACAGGTGCTGTGATCGCATTTTTCTAAATTTTCAACATGACAATATAGGACAAAATTTCGTATAAATGTACATAATGAGAGTTATTTTAAAATTAATATGAATTATTGATAATAGTAGTAGTTAACTAGGGAAAAAGTTTTTGCATGTGGGCATCGCTCTCCCCTGGAGGTTAAGTACCCCCCAGGGGAAGTAAATTTTCAATATGGGTATCTTTCGAAAGATCTCGTCGATACCTTTAAAACTAATGGTTGAACTATAAATTTGTGCTAATTTAAAACAAAGTTATCCATTTTTTCCTTTTTTTTTTTTTTTTTTTTTTACTTTTTACGAAAAAAAAACTTGGAAAAAAGTCATTTCTTTTGATTTGGAAAAAAACAAACATCTTTCGGCATTTAGTGATAATTCTATCAGATAAAAATCTTCTGCATTTATTATTGAAAAGAATTTGATAATTTAATAAGTAATTTTTATTGAATAAGTTTTGTGTAAAATTATATAGAAGAAAGTCATGTGGTGGCCACATCATACTAGTTTTTAGTTTAATATCGTCTGAAATTTCTATATGTTTTCTTATATATTCGTTTTACAGCCTCTTCCTGTCATTAAAAGTGTTTGCTGACATTTGCTGAGAGACTGAAAAATAATCTAGATTACCTTAAATCAAAATAGTAGGAATTGAGGAAAAAGTAAGTCATTTCCACGTTATATAATTAATAGTTTAAATAATAATAAAATAAGTAAATTTAAAAATCGAAATACAAAATAAAGATTTTGTAGATGGGAGTTTTATCCAACAATTTTTTTTAATTAATGTTTTTTTTTTTTTCCTTTAAAGGGAGGGGAGGACGGTTTGTATTCTAACCAACCAATGTTATTAATTTTGATTTCTGAAAATTTTGAAAATCTGCTTGCGCGTGTATATGTATGCCTATATATATATGCACAAGTTAAAAAACCACAATGTAAGAAAAAGAAAATTATTGTTGCTGTGACCGAGCAATGGTAATAGAAGGGTGGGTTGGGGGACAAATTAATTTTCTGACAAGTTAATATTTTTCAGAATACAGTTTGATATTTAAGGATGCAAAGTACAGAGTGTATATCAAATTGAGTGAGGAAATGTTTAAATTAATACGAAATTTTATCCAGGCTGTTATATGTTGCGGACTAATTTATTTTTCAAAATAACCGATACACATAAAACGTTACTTTTAAGTACAAAATCCAACAGTATTTTTGAATTATCCTGGATGAATATACCATAATCATAAGCATGCCAAGACTGCGGTTACATGTTTATGAAGGGAGGCGGACGCAGACGATTGTGGAGCAACTGCAATTTAAAAATACAGTTTCACTGAAATATAGCTAAAAATTCTGCTTAATAACGCATTGTCAAAAAACTTTCAGACAAGTTTTTGCATTGACAGAAATAATTTTTGTTAAACACGTTTTTTCTTTTCCTTCTTTGTAAGGGGAAGATTTTAATAACTGGACAGTTTTTAATTCGGAGTATTATAAAGTCAAGAGAGTGCTTGGAACTATGGCCGAGTCCCCAGGCCTAGGACTCGAGGGTCCTAGGTCTGGGGTAGTGTGCCCTCTGAGGGGGGTGTGTTTTTTAAGGGGCCCCAGCCCAGATTTTATGAGTCTCGGAGAAAACTACTGAAAACTTCGAACAGCTAGGTCGACGAGCTAGACCTGGGATTGAACTCAGCACTTCCCGTTTATCAGCTCTGAGCGTAGAATGGCACGGCCACTCACGGAGTCGTACAGTTTAGAGATGATTCAGGAGCAGTTCACTTTCAGGAGACAATAAATTGTTTTATTTCCATATTCAAAGGGTGAAAAACTACCTAACATAACGAAACCCTAAAAACTGCTATTTGTATTCAAAATTAATCGTATAAGAATAGATTAAGGTTATTATTACGTGGCTATTATTTAAAATGTTTATTTATTCCCATAATAGATGATATTTGTAGAATTCTGAAGGCATTGTAAGGAAAAATTTAGAATTGGGGGGGGGGGGGATGGAGAATTTGGAAATAAAGATAGCCCCTGAAAACTTTCACCTCTGATATTCTTTTATAATCTGCTACCGGTTGTTTTCAATTTTTATTTTAATATTCTTCAAGTTTTTTCGTGTTTTTTATACAACTCTCTATGCCATTAAAAATGTTTACCGCTATATCTTCTACGTGAAGACTGAAACATTATCTGAATTTTCGAAATCAAAATGCAAGAATTTGAGTAGAATTGAAATAAATCGCCTACATCTTGTATAAACAATAGTTTACATATTGAAAATTTTATAAATTTAAAAACTGAAATACAAAATAAAGATTTTATCTTTAGAGAATTCTTATTTATCAAGTGATTCAATTTTTATTTTATTTATTTATTTTATTTATAACTTTTAATTATCTTTTCTTTCTTTTGAGGGGTTTGAGGAGAGGGGTGGAGTTAATGCTTCACCAGCTGAAAGTGTTTTCATTAAATATTTAAATTTTTGGAGATAGAATATTTAAGTAATTATCATAATATTAATAATGGAAATAAAGAAGGATATTAATTAAAAGAATTTACCTGTAGCTTAAGACCACAAAAAATTACTGTAATTTGCATTTATATTAGTTTATGTAATTATTAAAGACCAAATAATATTTAGAAAATAATTTTTAAATATATTTAATAAACTGGAAATATTTCGTAATTGAATTGTGTAAAAAAGAATTTGCTGCAGAACGAACTATGTATTACTTCATACTACTATAATAATCCAATAGGCAAAAGTGGGTCTTGGGGACAGGAGTATCTGTTCTTGAAGCTGGTAGACGGGAAGTGATGAATTCGATACGTAGTTGGGCATGCAGTCCTAGTCGTTCGGTGTTTTCTAAGGTTTTCTCTGAAATTCCTGTAAATATGGGCTAATACCGCTTAAAAGTCAACCCACGTTGGGGTTTTCGGTAATAAATTGAGGCTTACTTAAAAATGTCAAAATTATTTTCAATATTTTTTGAAAATGTCGTTATATATAATTATCAAAGTCCCACTCTACTCCTTGTACTTTGGGAATGTCTCGGAATTTCTGAAAACTTTAAGGCATTTGTTAAAAGAAAAAAAGAAAAAAAAAGGGGGGGGGGGGAACTCAGGGGCAAACTTTAAAATTTCATATAGGAAGGGCGGGGGGTCTTTTCTTGGGGATAAAGACATTTCAAAGTAGGCCTAGAACTTACAGCAGTCAATCGGCCTCATTCCCAAGTACAATCCAATTCATACTTGTTTTTAATATAAAATACTTCAAAAATATTCCTGTTACACTGGCGTTCATAAAATGGTGCTTAAATATCTTATGAATTCATTATATAAGTGATTTTTTTCCTGTATTAATGTATTAATGATTTAAAATACCATGTTTATCTCTTTTTATTTTCTTTAGATGATTTTTCATTAGATTCTATTTAGATGGAGTATTTAAGATACATTTAATAAAAAAGCACCACAAAACTGGCGTTGTAAAAAATATTACTTACAAACTTTGAATAAACACCATAAAATGCAATAAACTCGCAACATTTGTTCCGGGTCGAAAAAACACACGACCCTTCATCAGGCGAATAAAGTAAGTACGAGTGCTGCCGTCAAAGCGGCAACGCACCTTTGCCGCTTTGACGGCAGCACGCGTGCTTACTTTGTTCGCCTGATGAAGGGTCGTGTGTTTTTTTCGACCCGAAACAATTGTTGCGAGTTTATTGCATTTTATGGTGTTTATTCAAAGTTTGTAAGTAATATTATTTAAGATACGCTTTAAAATTCGCTTATGTATACTTAATTTTCTTTTTAGTGCCATGTAATTACAATCCTTTCTTTTCATTATTTGCTTAAAATGTCATAGGATGTAGATTTTGTTTTAAAAATTTATAGTTGAAGTGTTTTCCTACAATAGTAATTTTTCATAATTTTTCTTTTTTTTAGTTATAATGGAAATTGATCCTGATATAAGAAATAAAACAAGTTGTCTAAGAAATATGAAAATAGAAAATGCCGTAAAATACCCTCATTAGAGGACATTTACAAATACCAAATATTTATCCTGTTAACAAGTTTTTCACCATTTATCTTTTGTTAATGTCATTTAGAAAAAAAAAAGATACGGGCAGTGTTATATTAGTAAAATAAAGTTTAATTTTAATCTAATTCAGTATGTTTTATTTTTTAATTCTTTTTAATTGTATGTTTTCTTTGCAGCAAAGATGTTTTTCTTCTTAGTGAGCTTTTTGCAATGATTCTAGTAAATTACCGGGATGCTGCTTTCATGTGTAAAAGCGTAGAATTTGTTTCTTCTTTAGATCCTATTTTGAAGAAAAAATAAATGTTTTAAAATTTGTTTTTGTAAAAAAAAAAAAAAAAAGTCGAAATTTTTTTAATTCAAAATAATCTAATGGTTTCTTTTAACAAAAAGTTATATATTTTAAAGATTTGAATTTATGGAACTAGTGACGAAAACCAAAAGAGTACCCGAGTTTCATCTGCACTGAACCCTAAATTAATATTTAAAAATATTAAAAGCTCTATATTTCTTTATATACTATTTAATACGTACGAACATTTACTCTCCACTTGCCGTCTATTTAAAAATATTTATATCACAGAAACTACAATAATTAAGGAAATTATTCTACACATTGTAATGAATTAATTATAAAAATTAAAACTATTTAGGTATCAAACTTTTAATACGTTCCTATACTTCTACGATAACGTATTAGAAATCTGATCTGAAATGAGAATTTTATTTTCAAATAAAATAACTTTTAAAAACCAATTTTATTAAAAACAGAATATTGAAAAATGTTCAAAATTTGTTACAGTTTGAAATAAAATTTGCATCAAATTGTTAGTCTTGGTTTAAGTGACAAGTTACGCATTTCATTAATACGTTGCACAAATTTACTTTTTAAATAAACTACCAAAACTGTATGCCTAGTTCTTAAGAGAGACTTTTATATGGAAATGAATTAGTAATTTCTTTTCTTTAGCTAATATAAAAATCAATGTGAGTATTTAAAAATTCAAATTCATTTAATACACTACCTTTCCATAAATGACCGGACACTTTCGATTTCAGATGCGTTTTAAAATAACTCAAAAATTACTTAACAAATGATCTTGAAACTTCAGGAGTGTAAAAAACATGTTATACCTCATGTAGTTCAGTTATTTGTCTGTGCCAAAAGTGAAAATGGGACCAGTAAAAAATTAAAGAAAAATGAGAGCATTTGGCATCACCCAGTATAAAATAATACTCGAAATACATTCTGGCTGTAGCATATGATTATGGGGCTCATTCTCATTTTATGTATAAATTTTTAAGTCTCAATCGCATGTAATCAGGGAGATATAAAGATTTCTTTAAAAAATTGCCGAACATTTTTTTTTTTTTTTTTTTTTTTTTTTGCTATAACATGCAAGGTATTAAATCCAGTACAAAGCTATATTCGGGAAACCCAATATACAACATTAGATACAACATACTGCAATGAGAATGAAAAAAATATTAAATATCTAATGAAATGTGAGCATTTTTACTAAATAATTTTTAACTGCGCATGACTAAGTTTTAGCTAAATTTCATTGGTATAATTTAGTAGCCAAATGCATTAAACTACTTATATAAAAACCCAATCAAGTATTGTGTAAACTCAAAAAGTTCTTCGCCAAAGAAGCAACTGGTCTTCAGTTTCTCTCGAAGAAACGCTAAAGTATAAGGAGTTTTGCTCACATATTTATTTTAATTCGATGAACGGTAATGCAATTTTCTGTGATTGTAAATAAATATTGGGAAAACCCTCTTAACAATTTCTTTGTTGGGGAACAGCTGAAATTCAGTTTATTCTATGACCAGAGCTGCTCCTAATCCGGCAAATTGTTACTACCGCCTCTTTTCTACACCACTTAATTTTTAGAATATTTGTTTTCTTCATTCATCGTAAATATATTTGAAGAGAATTACTCTAAAAATTAAGTGGTGTAGGAAAAGGGGTGGGGAGAGGGGGGTACTAACAATTTGCCGGATTTGGTTGGCAGCTCTGTATGACGTAGAACCTTTTTCAGTTTACACGATTTTTGTTTGGGGTTTTTATATAAGTAGCTCAAAAAATTTTACTGTTAAATTTTGAAAATGAAATTTCACTGAACATTTACGTATGCGCAGTTAGAAATTTAGTAAAAATACTCATATTTCATTAGATATTTAATATTTTTTTCATTCTGATTGCAGTATACAGTGTTTATTATTGTATGTTCAGTTTCCTGAAAATAACTTTGCACAGTCTTTTCATATTTTGCGTGTTATTGCTTGGAAAAAAAAAAAAAAATATTTTTGCAATTTTTTAAAGAAACCTTTATCTCCCTAATTATATGCGTTAGAGACATATAAACTTAATAAGTTAATGAGAAAGAGTCCTATAATCAGATGCTACTGCCATATCGTATTTCAAGCATTAATTATTACAGGGTTAAGCCAAATACTTTCATTTTAATTTAATTATTTTTACCGGTCCTCCTTTCACATCCCTGAAGTTTCAAAATGATTTGTTTAACATTTTTTGAAATACTTTAAAAAGTGTCTGAAATCGAAAGTGTGCGGTCATTATGGAAAGGTAGTGTACCTAACAAATTTTTAGTACTTCTTCCTTTCTTTTTTCCCCCCAATTTAGAAAGTTTACACCTTTTTAAGATCATAATGAATTTTAAACGATTAGTGTTTTAATTACATTCTTAATTGTTTTAAGTTAATATCTAATCAAAATGTAATAGATATATGTATATTAGTTAAAATATTTATTTTTAAAGTGTATTTAAAAAGTGGATGTATTTTTTGAATGAAAGAAATTGAGGTTGTTAACACAGATCTAATAATGTTGGCAAAATTTAATTTATTTATGTTAGTTGATATCGATATTTTTGATGTGCTGAAGCCGAAAATGAAGCCAATTTTCCTCTGTTACACGTAGCTTTTGCAAATACAGGGTGTCTACCGACACAATACCTTCCCTTTTGGTAGTTTCTAGTATGATTCCATGATTAATTGTAATTAATCATGGAATCATACTATAAAAGTAACCGTATAATTATATTATAACCGTATAATATTGGTGGAAGAGTCATGAAAAAAATAGCGCACATTGTATTGATAAATATATGTATGTGATAGAGTAAAATCTAGTTTTGGTTTCAGCCGAGCAAAAACCATCAATATTTCATAATTATCAAATCAAAATTTTAGATTTAGACTTGTGAGATCTTTCACTATTGAGTCATATTAAATGAGGGAATTAAGTTTTTATTTTGGTATGGACTAAATATAACCGAGCAATATTAAGCAAACATGATATATTTTGCAATTATTTCTGATCATTTTATTAGAAGTACCGTAATATAAATTAGCTTCTTTTTTAATTTTTTTATTAAAAGTTTAATGGATGCAAAATGTACCACAACATTAATAAAAATTGTAGTTAAAAACCTGTTAAAGCGCATCATTACGAATCCTACCAAAGGTAATACAAGCTTAACCAATTGTATACTTCTGAATTTTAATGTAGATACTAAAGTCCGGTCTTTTTGTCCCATCATTTTCCGAGGAATTCTAATCTCAAAGTTTGAAGGTGGGAGGTGCGAAGTTCGATCTCAGGTTGAGATTTTCAGCCTACCCATTCGAAATTTTCCAAGGTTTTCTTAAAAACTTTTGTAAATAAGGGATAGAACACCTTGGAATGACCTACACATAAGGCATTCTATACAGGCCTAGAACTCTGGAGTAACCAATGTGATTTTAGCACCACAATAATATTAGTATATTTAGAAGCCTATATTCAAAACACTCTAAACTGACGCGCATTTAAAATAAATCCCAAGGCTATGAATCTACAAGTGCAAAAACATCCAACTTTAAGTTTCTTTTCCTTAAGTTGTATAAGAATCTGTACTTATGTAATGTATTTACCAGATTCTTACCTATATTCATGAATATAAACTTACTGTTGGATATTTTTGTACTTATAAATTGATAATAATGAAATTTTTTTTAAGTAATATGCCAATTTAGAGTGTCTTCGATACGCTTGTAAACATACTAATATTTAATCGGCGTTAGTTAAAGCCAATTTGATGTGCTAGGTTTCTAGACCTGTGGGGATTGCCGTAAGTGTAGGTCATTCTAAAATGTCTTATCCCTTATTTATACAAGTTTTGGAGAAACCCGTGGAAAATTCTGAATGGGTAGGTCGAAAATCGCAACCTGGGATCGAACCATACGCCTTCCGCCTTCAAACGTTGAGAGTAGAGCTTCTCAGCCAATGGTGGGGCCTTCAAATATTAGGTATTTTTACATGGATAAATTTACTGAGATTCTCATAATATTATATACGAAATTTACGGAGACTTGGATGTTCTTACCTATGTAATTTTACAGAGACTTGGATGTTTTTCCATATGTAATTTTACAGAGATTTGGATGATTTTACATATGTATCCTTACAGAGACGTGGTTATTTTTACAATGGTAAATTTACAGAGACTTAGATGCTTTTACATGATCGAATTTACGGAGACTTGCATATTTTGACAAATGTAGATTTACAGAGACTATGATGTTTCACATATTTAAATTTACAGAGACTTGAATATTTTGATCTATGTAAATTTACAGAGACTATGATTAATGTACAGTGTAGTTTCTCTATATTTTGACAGAATCTCTGTTTTTAAACCTCCGTAAATTTACATAAGACTTAATATAATTAATTACCAATAGATTCTCTGTAAATTCACAAAAAAATTTTTAACAGTGCAGAAATATTCCCGAGTTTGAATTCTGCAATGTGATCGCAATTTTTGGAGCCGCAAAGCCTTAAAAAAAAAAAAAAAAAAAAAAAAAAAAATGTGACTAAAGATTAAAACTTTAAACAAGTAATATAAAAGAAAATTCTTTAAAGTCAATTCCTACTTACAAACACTATCGAAAAAGTTCTTTTTTTTTTTTTTTTTTTTTTTTTTTTAATAATTTTGAATTAGGAAATAAAAAGCGCGCGTGAAAAATAAAATAAAAACAATTATAGGATTTTTTTTTTTTTTTTTTTAATACACCATGTTTTAAATTTTCTGATGAATCATACAGCTCTTATCAATGTGCATAAAATTTTTAAATTGATAATGACGTCAATTTTTGTGAGATTTTAATGGCTGTTTTAACGCTATTAGTATGTTATTATTTTCATATTTTAATTAATTATAAGAAAACTAATCAAAAATTCGAAAATCGGACTTCGAAGTATTGTATTGTCACCGTGTTCTGAGCAATCTTGAAAGTTTCAAATTTCTTGCTAGTCGGGAAGTTAGTTAAAATTCGATTGCAAGATTTGTACAAGATGTATATAGGGAGAGTGTGAACTAATAGTAGGAATTGAAAAAATTCGCAATCTACGGGCAGCAAATTTCCTTTTCTGATTTTACTAAATTATGTTTTCCTCGTTTTCCCGAAAATCCTGATTTTTGGACTTGGTCCCTTCTTCAAACTGGTGATTCAATTGATGATCAGTTTACAGGAATACCACAATGTCGTTAACACATTGTCATAGATGTCGAAAAAATTTGATGATCGTGATCGTTTGAGATTTAATTTTATAAATGTTAATTTTGCGAAGAGGTTCTTTCAAGAAGCGGAATTTTGTGAAGAAGCAGTCTTTAGGAATTTTAATTTACAAAGTCGCATAAAGTTATTCAGGTACATTACGGGATATAAGTGTCAACTGATCGAAATACATTTGAATTTTTCATATTGTACATAAATAATTTTCAGAAAAGGCACAGGGTTACACAAAAACAATCAGTTATTTTTTTTTTTTTTAAATAAAGCTATAAAAATAGTTTTTGTGAGGTTTCTTACTCTCTAATTAAAAAGGAAATACGAAACGTCATCACGGAGGAAACATTTGAAGGTATGTGCAGTTACAAAATGTTTTTTAATCTTTGCAAAAAACATGCATTTTCTTGTTTTAGTATTACAACTGAAACCCTGATTTTGTCTTTTTTTTATCTCTTACTGGACAAGAATCAGAACAAACCGTTTTTGCATTGCGCAGTGATCGACTAAAAAATTTTTTCACGATGGGCTTGTTGTTCATCTTTGTCTCAAAAAAGGTGATAACTTTCATTATATACCTAATATAGAACTAGTATGTCGTGGCTACCGCAAAACTTTACTCTACGTTTCCCTATACAAATTCACTAAGCAAAAATATTTCTGAAAATTATAATTTATTAAAATTGTTTTCCTACGATGAATGCAGACAATTTTCACTTCAGAGGAGTATAACTCTATAAAGTCAATCTTGTGCCGATATCTAAGGAAATGGTGATGATTATTTTATGAAAAATATCTATAGATGTGTTTCAAATTATCACAGATCAATAGTTCAACCATTAGTTTTAAAGGTATTGGTCGGTGCTTTTGAAAGATATTCATATTGAGAGTTTATAACCCACAGGAAAGAAAGCTATGTCCCAACATATACAAATTTTTTTCCTGGTTGACTATGAAAAGTTAAACACATTTCTCATTTTAATTCAGAAATTTAATTCATCAATCGGCAAATTAATTTCCGATAGAATGGAGTAGAAGGCTGATTTCTACCAACTATGTGAAAAATACCAGAGCCGAGAATCGAACCCCGGGCCTTCCGCTTAACGCGCGGATGCTCTAACCACTGAGCTACCCTGGCTGATAACCAGCTCGGCACTTCTTACATAAGCGGAAGGCCTGGGGTTCGATTCCCGGCTCTGGTATTTTTCACATAGTTGGTAAAAATCAGCCTTCTACTCCATTCTATCGGAAATTAATTTGCAGGTTGATGAATTAAATTTCTGAATTAAAATTTCGTAGCCGTTTGGAGTTATGCCATATTGAAATTTGTCACTTGTTATAGCTGCTTTAATGCAGACTCGGTGACCTTGCCAGCGTATATTATGTGAGAAGTGCCGAGCTGGTTATCAGCCAGGGTAGTTCAGTGGTTAGAGCATCCGCGCGTTAAGCGGAAGGGCCGGGGTTCGATTCCCGGCTCTGTTATTTTTCACATAGTTGGTAAAAATCAGCCTTCTACTCCATTCTATAGGAAATACATTTCTCATTTACTAAACGATATTTTGTCATGCAGGAAAATATGGAATGACAGTGTCGCCCTTGAGCGATTGATCTCCAAACCAAATCGCACACAATTCAAGTCTAGGTCCAATGAATAGGAAGTTCGGTCGCTAAATTTTGTTCATTCGTTCACGAGATAGAACGTCCAAAAATTTTTTGATAGACACGAACGCCCACAAATTTTTTGGTATAAACACAGACAGACATTTTCTAAAAAGCGTCAAATCGTGTTCAGGACATTCCAAAACTTCTAAATCCATAGAAAACTGAAACAGAAAATTTTCAAAGAATAGTTTTTTCTTATATATACAGTCGGTAACAAAAGTGTCCGAACACTAACAAAAATTCCTATGTAAAAAAAAAGTACACTTCATGTGGTTTTGTTAAATAAATCCTTGTCGAATCCTGTTCTTAGTCAGTGTAAGAACATGATTCGATAAGGATTTATTTAACAAAACCGTATGAAGTGCACTTTCTCTACGTAGGAATTTTTGCTAGTGTTCGGACACTTTTGTTACCAACTGTATATATATATATATATATATATATATATATATATAAGAAAGTGATATATAAGGCTTCATTACCCTTTCAAAAAGGTTCTATAGTTTAACCCCTTAACGCGCGCTGTCCTCGCTGCGAGGACGCAAAATTTAAGATCCAGCTGAAAAAATTTATCTCGGAAATTTTTTAGCAAAAATTTATGTTTGTAACATAGCAGAAAAGGCCGGATTTTTAAACCTTAAAATTTAAAATTTCTTTTAGTTTAATTTAGTTCATGAATTCCGGTGCTGGTAGTATAATTTAAACGATCCGAATTGTCTTGCGCCGGAAAGGGATAATTCCAGCATTTTAATGAAAGTTTTAGGGTGAGTGAGAGCGAATGCTCAAATTTACAAAAAAAAAGGAGTCGTGTAAAACTGTTAAATCAGAATAATTTAAGCAAAGTGTGCGAACTTACCTGCTTGTTTTCACGTCGAGAGAAATTACATCACTCTCCACAAGAAGTGAGACCTTTGCTCGTCAATGAATCTCACCTGTATTTATACAGACATTATTATTATCTTTTCTTTTTTTTCTTCCCAATCCGCGCGTGTCTGCTATGCTGATTCTTTGAGTGTCAACACGACGCTATTCGGCCATTTCCGATGCCTGTTACGCGACGGAAAAATGAAAAAGATGTCATACCGATTTGTTTTGGAAATTCGAGATATGTTGAAGATAAAACATTCTTGGCTGATACGAAAATGTTTACGCACTCTTAGAAATCGTACTGATAAATGTAAATGCAGTGTGGTGCATAATATTTTGTTTCCTTTTCCCATATCTTTGTTAATTAATATAATGAAGAATAAATTAAAGGCAATTGTGAAATTAGTTGAAACATATTTCTCTAAAATTAAGGAAACTAGAACGCATATAAAAAAAACTTTCATATACATTTTTAAACACAAATTGCCGTAAATACACGCGTAAGAGTTGCTTCGCGTATACCTTGCCAAAAGTACTGTCCAAATTCCTATTATTAAAAAATTGAAAAAAATAAAATAAAAATAAAAATAAATAAAATAAATAAATAACTGAAATATTAATTTTTAAGCAACATTATTAACATGATATGTATTTTTATTTATTGATACAAAATGCTGGGGAGGATAAATAAGACATAGCTGCGTAAGATAAGCAGGATAGAATCCATGTGTTATTTTCATATTTCCATAGTCCTTAGGAATAAGCAGGAGATTCAGTTAGAGAACAATCAGTAAATACAAAGATCTACAAAGAATGGAAGAAAAGACAAAGAATAGGCTGACCTTGAACAATAAGAACATTCATGGCATCATAGCACTGGAGAATCACATACGGTGGAACTTAAAAACAGAAAATTTTTACTAAAGAAATGAAAAACTTTCCAAGATCAATGTCACGGATAGGTAAATCTGATTTTGGGATGAGTGCCTATTAGAGGTCTGCACGGGCCGAAAATTTCAGGCCCGGGCCGGCCCGTTTCTTTTTTACTAGTGTACGGCCCGGCCCGGCCCGATTCAAAAATATGTAAAATTACAAAAAAAAAAAAAAAAAAAAAAATGCCTTTCTACGAAAAATATTTTTAGTATGTGTTTTGCAGAGGTTTTATATAGCTAAGCAACAGAATGTTCTTTAACAAAACTGCTGAATGTTTACAAGATATTTATATATAAACGGTATTTCATTATTACAGACGTACAGAAGGCACAAAGACAGACAGAAAGTCAAATCGAAAATATTAGCCTTCCTCAAACAATGTAGGAAGATATTTACAATGGTTAATAGTACTAAAAATACACTTTCAACCACTTCCTGTTATATGCCGTAATGTATCCAAATCTTTCATGTGATCCGGTAAACAAAACTTTAATGCTAATCCAACCATATTCAATAGAAAAGATGCTTTTGCACATGCTAAAATTGATGCTACTTTCATCCAGTGCCCCGGAGAAAAGAAAAAGAAGCCTTAGAGGAAAAGTTACAGCAGAAGGATTTTTATAGCCTTCATACCACCTAAACACTACAGACCATAGAAAACAAAGCCTTATATACAGTAACGTATCTAATTTCTTCTGTTTGTTACATGTATGCAAACTGGTAGTAACATGCACATTATTTTGAATTAGAAACCATCTAATATTACTTTAAATAAAATATATTAATTTCGAGACATGTTTAAAATATTTGCGGAAAATCAGATCGCGAACAGTCAAGCTGATAGACAATTAAATTGTAGTTACAGACACCTTTTAACAAAATGAAATTTTATGTGACATACCAGACTGCAAAATTATGTAAAATAAATGACTGAAAAAGTATTTTATCATTTTCCTTTTTCGTTCATTAACGAGGAATTTAGAAAGATTCGGGCCGGGTCGGGCTCGGGCTTAAAATTT
Organism: Salticus scenicus; assembly: GCA_963930645.1. Classification (NCBI taxonomy): domain Eukaryota; kingdom Metazoa; phylum Arthropoda; class Arachnida; order Araneae; family Salticidae; genus Salticus; species Salticus scenicus. The sequence goes on from OZ005648.1 coordinate 415,250,387, forward strand.
CCTCCAGGCCCGGCCCGCGTACACACAAAAAATATTGAGCCCGAGCCCGGCCCGGCTCGAGCCTACAAAAAAATTTTAAGCAAGAGCCCGGCCTGGCCCGAGAGCAAATTGAAAAATTCGGCCCGAAAGCCCGGCCCGTGGAGACCTCTAGTGCCTATTGCCAACGAACAAGACCTATGTTAACTCCAGCTCTCCGGAAGATCAGATTAGAATAAACCCACAATTTGCTTCAGTGGCGCGTAAACCAAGCTCACAGAAACATTTTTTACAGTACGCAAATGAAAATAAATTACGACTAGAGAAATTTATTACCACCAAAATGACATTTTTAATGCTTATAATTCCAAGAAACTGCTGATACCTTCAGCAAGGCCCAGCAAAGGCATCACCTTTACTTTTTTCATTGATAGTTTCGTGGATTGTCTCCTGTGACAATCAAGGCCTCATTGATTCGCATTTTTAGGAAAATGGCATTAAATCATTTGCAAAAATCAAAGGCTTTAAATCATTTACCGTTTTAAAGAAACATGCGAAGCTTCTTCATCCAACCATATTTCGCGTAAATGCATGGAACTTTAAACAGATTCAACCTCAACTCTTTAAGAGAAAATTACACAAACAAGGCTTTTTCAGAATGTACCCGACTTTATCTAATTACAGGAATTATTGATTGGATATAATCCACCGATCTTCTGTGACGTAAATTTCAGTTCGGAGGCATTATTATAGATTGTGTTGCTTCAGTGTACAAGGTTGACTTTTCGGCAATCTTGATTTTACTCCTCTTGACTACAGCTTGTGGTCTGAGCCAACACCTTCTAATCAAGGCCTTCCAAGATGATTGTGACGTCATATGCTTTAGGCCACTTTTTATGCACATTTTTGTAAATTTATTCAGAATTTTTTTTCCTCCTCGGTGCTTTCGTTTTTACGCTGTGGTTATAAAAATAAATGTCCCCCCCCCCCTTTTTTTTTTTAGATTCTTATTCTTTAATCTTTAAGCCACCTGAATATATGTATATATTTTTTAAATAATGAATTTTTTCCACTAGATTAAAATTATAGATAAGTAGCAAATATTTCTCATATATTCATGCGAACATTTATTAATAGCAATAATTTTCCGTAATACACTGAAAAGGTATTTTCTTTTTAGCAACTATGACAGATATGTATGTATTTATAAAAGTATGTGTGTAAATGTATATATTTTCGTCCCTTTTCAAGGAATACCTTCATAAAACAATCAAAATTATAAATTTCTCGCCACAGATTATGTAATGTAAAATCCTTAAAATATTTTTGAATAAGGGACTTTGAGAATGTTTTAATTTCTGCATGACAGACTTCTGTTTGAATTACAAGTGGGTCAGTGCAAATTCTAAAGCATAGACGATACAATGTACTAACCTATAAATGACATCGAACTCCAAACTTCTGGTCATTTAAAGTTTTAAAATCATAAATATTAATGATATATATATATATATATATATATTTTTTTTTTTTTCAAGTGGGGGTGGACATAAAATTTGCATAAAAAACATTTTACCGTGTATGTTAAAATTTTTTATTTAATCATCGCTGTAAATTTTATGCACAGTGAAATTTCAATATTAAGTGGAATATATATATATATATATATATATATATATATATATATATATATTTTTTTTTTTTTTGTAGGAAAACAAATATATCTGATGTTCAAAAGAATGTTTTCCAAATCTATTAAAAATAAATAAATAAATATCATAATAATAATAATAACAACATTTTGTGTGCAGGGCCACACAAAAGAATTCCTATATATTTCAGGCTATCAGTAGAAATACTTAAAGCACATTTTAGCTTGAGTTATACGATACTTTTTTAAAACCCAACTAATAGTGCAATAGTAGTTTTTTTTTTTTTTTTTTTTTTTTTTTTTTTTTAATGATACCAGTAAACTTGTCTTGCATTCACATTACTCTCTCTCATCCTACAATTCATTGCTATAAATATATTATTAAATTTCAAGATGAAAGATATGAGATAGTTCATTTGAATATTTTAAGTGTACTTTAAAAAAAATGCTCGAAATAGTCTAAACTTTCAATAAAAGTAGAATAAAATTAATTTGCGTGATACTGTAAAAATAGCTCTTTTTTCCAAGCAAATTACACATTTGTAAATAAATTATTTTAAATTACTTGTGGTAAAACGTAAAAAGTTTTATTGTTTAATTGGAAATATTTAAGTTATACATATATACCATTAATGATAAAGTATATGCTTTTTTGTGTCTTAATACTATTGTGGATTTAAAAAAAAAAAAAAAAAAAAAAAAAATAGGTATTAACCATACAATTTACACAAAAGTAAAGAGTAAAATGAATTTTAAAATTTTACTGGGGGAACTATATTTGGCAATTTATAAGTAAACCGTTCATAATTACCAGTCGAAATTGCTAACATATATTTGATCCCTTGTATTGAAAATTAATATGCTGTAGCCATTACAAAATTTTCTTCTATATCATTTAATATAATAGCGCCATCTATCTGTTACAGTACACAAAAATTTAATCAACACAGCTTCTCACAATAAATATTTTACAAACCAATTTAACCAATAGATGCTGAGATATAACTATCTGGAAATTTACAAAAAATAATAGTAGCGACGCACGTCATCTGATGTACATCCAAATTGATTCGGCATAGTTTTTCATAACATATATCTTACATATAAAATTCAATGCATATACATATCATAGAAGCTGAGGTATGGCTCGCCTATAAATAGAGATATTTGCATCATGCCCACGACATCGGTCGGTCAATATGCGTCCAAATTAAATCAGTATAATAGTTTATAATGGCTGTTGCACATATCAAGTTTAGTGCATTTATATATCACAGAAGCTCAATTATAGCGCTTTCTTAAAAGGGGAAAATTGCAACATACTAGCATTACCTGTTGACCGATATGCACCTACGTTGAATAAACATAGTCTTTCACAATCGACTACTCGCACATCAAGTTAGGGGAAGTTACACATAATAGAAGCTAAGGTACAATCTTTCCTTAATTGTGGGAAATTGCAATATAGCAGCGCCATTTGTTGGGCGATATGTACCAAAAGCTATTCAGAACCAATTTATATCAAAGTACATCCAAATATTCACTTTTGTACAATTCGGTTCATTATTTTGTGAGACACAGCACTCAAAACATAAAAATTTGATTATACATAGTCAGGCATCTCCTAAAAAGGGTTTAAAGAAATCTCAAAACGTGTAAATGAACCAAAAGCCAAATAAAGAAAATTTTCAAAAATCCAATACTTTATTCTTATGTAAATAGTAGATAATAAAAATGAAATTTAAATTATTGTGGAAATAGTATATACAACTGGATGTTTACAATCGATTACTTAATTTATATAGCATAGTAAAAAGAAAAAAAAAAATGTTTAAATTGAAATACCAAATGGTTCTTAAATTTAAATGTGCTAAGAATGAAACAAATAACAAGAAATTAAGTATATATTTTTAATAAGATACCTTTTGTTTATCACGAATACTTAATATACTGCACGTGAACAATTTGATTTTGAATTGAGAACAGAATAGCTAATAATTTAAACTCTTATTATTTTGGGTTAAATTTGTTCTGGAAAAAAAAAAAAAAAAAAAAAAAAAAAAAATCAAAATTTTAATACTTAAAAATATCAACCTTTTATTACAATCATCAATCATTTTAATGAAACAAATAACATGAGGTTGAATATATATATATATATATATATATATTTAACCAAGATATCTATTATTTATCGCTAATAATTAATATTGCGTACAAGAACAATTTAATTTTAAACTGAGAACAAAATATAATATGCAACTAGGTACAGAACACTTCTGAACCATCTTTAGGGAAAAATGAAGCGTTGCAATAATGTGTATAAAAATATTAGTATGCGCTTAACATTAAAAATTTATGTAAACAATTGTAGTTCAGACAAATTAAATATGTTTATTTTTATAATACAACGATACGTAAAACTAACATTTATAAAAACGCATTTTAAATTTTATACATTTTGAACAAATTTACATTAAAACAAATTTTAAATACGATTCATATTGCTAGAAGATTGCTAAAGCCAATTTACAATTCTAACAAAGCTTACAATAAAAAAATCATACAATAAAATAAAGTATTTTTTAACACTTACTTTTGGTTGTAAACTGGATTCGTTGATTATTAAAGTCTCTCGAGTTCTTTAGTCTTCTAAAAGACAAATTATCACAAACATGGTATGGTAAACAACATCAACGTTTTAATGTTTCTAATAAGAAAGTATTTGAATTTCGAATTCGACGCTCGCATTACGTTTGAAATAACTGGCCCAAATGATCATACGTCCCAGCACTTCCGGTTTAGCGGTTGGAAGGCCTTGATTAGAAGGTATTGTCTGAGCTCGAGGGTTAGGTCTGGCTCCAGACCGCTCGGGTTCAAATAATTGTAACCATTTAATCGTTTACATATAGATAACATAAGCCTCTTCATGATTGTCATGTTTTTCATGAAATGAATACTTCATTCTATTCCAGGCAATCATTCATAAAAAAAAAAAAAAAAAAAAAAAAAAAAGCATATGTAAAATACCAGCATCCACAACAAAATTTACTACTACTTAATCATAAATTTACAGATGAAAAAGTTAAATTTTTGGTGGAATAGAAAAATAAGAATTTCTTTATATCTGTGTAAAGTAATAGGATGTAAACTAATTGTAAGGGCTATTTCTTTAATTTTCAATTGTTAAATAGTTTTGCACTAGCCGCCTTCGGTGACCAGCTGGTTCGCGATCCTTGAAAAATCTCACCGTACTAAATTCCTGCTCGGTGGCGCCTGCGGCGCCTTATCCTTGTTTCTGAACCTACAACAGCTTGTTCGTTCATAGGGAAATTCCCATGAAATTCTAATTGTACCAAATTTCCGCTCTGTGGCGACTGTGGAGCCTCTCCACTTTCCATGATATAAAACGGCCTGTTCGTTCACCGTGCAAATTTTGACCGTGGCAACCCCCAAACAGGTGACGCCTACAGTATCCTAATCCATCCCTTAAAAATTCTACACTTTGAAAATAAAATAAAAAAAATTAAATCAGCAACAGTGTAAGCTTTGTATGTATATCGGACCACAGATGACACTGTTATGTTCCGCTGAAATAATTTAAATTTTATTTAATTTCATTTTAAGACAAAAAAACTAGTATGTTGTGGCCACCACAAGACTTTCTTCTATATTTTCCTATATACATATTCAATCAGTAACAATATATATTAAAAAAAAAAAAAAAAAAAAAAAAAAAATACGATTTTTTTTCAAAGTTCTTTTTTTGTTAAAAGTAATACATATTCAATCAGTAACAATATTAAAAAAAAAAAAAAAAATTACGATTTTTTTTCGAAATTTTTTTTTTTTTTTTTTTTTTTTTGTTAAAAGTAAAAAAAAATCGATTACTTTGTTTTAAATTATCACAGATTTATAGTTCAACCATTCGTTTTAAAGGTATTGACGAGATCTTTCGAAAGATACCCATCTTGAAAATTTACCCCCCCCCCCAGGGGGGGGGGAACCGGTGCCCCCACATGCACAAAAATTTTTCCCTAGTTAACTACTACTATTATCAATAATTCATATTAATTTTACAATCACAAGTTAAATATAACGCTCATTATGTACATTTAAACGAAAATTTGGCCTATACTGCCATGTTAAAAGTTTATATAAAATGCGATCACAGGGCCATCTGCTGGGCGATTGATCCCAAAATCTAATCAGCACCATTCCATGTCAGGGTCTAACTATATACCAAGTTTGGTTCAATTTCATTCATTGGTTCGTGAGATACGGTGAAAAATACGAAATTTTGCGATCACAGCGCCACCTGCTGGGCGATTGATCCCGAAATCTAATCAGCACCATGCCCCGTCAGGCTCCAACTATATACCAAGTTTGGATGAATTTCATTCATTGGTTCGTGAGATACGGTGAAAAATACGAAATTTTGTCCTATACTGCCATGTTAAAAATTTACATAAAATGCGATCACAGCGCCACCTGATGGGCTATTGATCCCCAAATCTAATCAGCACAATGCCCCGCCAGGGTCCAACTATATACCAAGTTTGGTTGAATTTCATTCATTGGTTCGTGAGATACGGTGAAAACAAGAAACCACAGACAGACAAACAGACAGACATTTTTTAAAAACTATCAATTCATGTTCAGGACATCCCAAAACGTGTAGATCCGTCAAAAAACGGAGGTCGAAAATTTTCGCGAATCCAATACTTTCTCTATATTACATATTACATATAGCAGAAAGTAAAAAAGTATAATCAGTAACAGTTTAAACTTTGAGTGTATAAAATAAATTAATCTTGATCATATTTGGGTGTATATAGTTCGCGAGGTGGCACTATTAGTCTGCATATTCCTCCATTTAGGTAGAGGCTATATCTCAGCTTCTATTGAAAATTGGTCTTAACAAATTGTATCAATTGCATTGTTTTTCTTACTCATAATTAAATTTGTGTGAATATCGTCTGAAATGTGATGCTGTTACGCTGTAATCTTTCTTGCTTATGAAAAAGCTAGTCCCAAAATCTAATGAACATAACTACACCATTTTTAATTTGTGTGTACCTTGTGCGAAAAGTTGTTTGTTATAATCCATGTCTAAAAAAATGCTATATTTTCCTTGTTTCTGTAAAAGCCTTCTGTAATTTTTCTCGTTTCTCAAAATCTAATGTGTACGAGTATAACTACACCATTGTTTCCCTTACTTGTGTTTAAATTTTTGTGTATATCGGACGAAAAGTGGCACTGTTAAGCTATAAATTTCCTTGAATTTTTCTTCTTTATGAAAAACTATACTGAAAATTCTAATATGTATAACTACACTATTAGTTTTCCTTTCTCTAACTTCGATAAATTTTAAACAAAAAATGGCTAATCTATCATGGGTGATTACCAGAAATCCGTCTAAAATTGGCAAAATTCCAAAATTGCCTTTTAACTCCCCAGTTCACACACAAAAAAAAAAAAAAAAAAAAAAAAAAATGCAAAGTAAGGAGTTTTTCTGTCTTTACATAAACAGATGAACATGTAATGAACGTGGCGACATCTGTATTTTATGTAATTTCAAAATATGTGCTGCTACTTCCACTTTTTACTGCTACTTCAACTCATATAACTCTTTGTTTTAGCTCTGCCGAGAAAGGTCCCGTCGTATGTCAGTCAGTTGAATGCCGTGCACTAGCTAATGCGTGCTTGTTACATTATTATACATTTTATACATTGCTATATATTTTATTTAAGGGGCTCTACTCCAAACTGCTTCGTATCGTGCAACGTCATGCTGAGAACCACAGCGCCACGGATGCCCTTCTGCTTCAGCTTTTTCTGCAATAACTTCCTTCATATGTGCAATCGATTCTTGCTTCTATAATTCCTCTCATTCCTCAAAAATCTACTGAAATAGCAGACAAAATCCTAGACATTACACCTGCAGTAACTTTTCCGATTCGAACGTTTCTAGTAACAGTGACTCACAATTATTCACAGAACTTAAACTTTCTCCGCAAGGAAGTCGCGTCGCTAAGACGTTCGAGAAGTATTTCTCGCAATCGTCGTTCTTTCCGACCAAGGAGCGCGCCCGTGAAAAGTGATTCATTGTGCTACACTGTAAAAAAAAACATATTACCAGCTGCAATCTGTGATTTATTTTATCCAATCACAGAGAATTTCTTGCAAGAACTTCTCTGTGGTTGGATAAAATAAATCACAGATTGCAGCTGGTAATAGGTTTTTTTTTTTTTTTTTTTACAGTGTAGTATCATAAAAAATTTGGCTTCGAAGCCAGTAAGTGTTCTCCACCCTGTGATTTTCAGAAAAACAAAATCACTCAAGTGTAGTGGCGACATACGCCTGGACTATTAGTTCTCGTCGCCTTTTGTACGAGATCGTAAGTCAAATGTAAATTTCCTTATAGATACAGTAGTAACTGTTCTCTTGTTCCATCTTCCAGAGTTCACAAGGTAAGTACTCCTATACAAACTTTTAAAGCTGCTAAAGGCACTTCTATTCATGTATAATTTATAAACAAAAACTTTTATCACTTGATTTAGGTTTCAGAAAAAAACTTTATTTATCCTTTTTTTTTTTATATGTAATGTGTCTACGGCTATAATTGGTGCAGATTTTTTGCACTATTTCAACTTGCAGCCAGATCTTAAAAATCGACGATTAATCGACGCTAACACAAAATTAAAACCTCATGGTACTAATAATGTTGCTCATATATATTCTATAAAATCTGTATTAAGTGACAATAATTTTTCTCAGTTGTTAAATGAATATACTAATTTTACTAAACCTCCATGCGCAGACCAAATTATTAAACATTCTGTTAAGCATCTTATCGAAACATTTGGCTTTCCCGTTTTTGCTAAACCACGTTGACTTGCTCTCAAAGTGTTTAAAAATTTCAAAATTAGAATTTCAGCACATGTTGGATTTAGGCCATATACGCCCATCCAAAAGTAGTTATGCTTCCCCTTTGCATTTGGTCCCCCAAAAAGGAAGTGATTATTGGCATCCTGTTGGTGACTATCGAGCTTTTAACGCTCAAACCAAAAAGGACAAATATCCAATCCCTAACATCATTGATTTTGCTAGCGAACTTCATGGATCCACAATATTCTGCTGCCACATTAACCGCGCTGCTCAGTTAATGTGGTGCAAAGCACATCGAAATTGGACCGTAGATCAGTGGAAACGGGTTCTTTGGAGTGATGAATCAAGGTTCACCCTTTACCGTTCGGATGGCAGGGTCTGGGTCTGGCGTCTACCTGGAGAACGTCTCCTGCCAGAATGCAATGTGCCAACAGTCAAGTTCGGCGGCGGGGGAATTATGGTCTGGGGGTGTTTCTCCTGGTATGGACTGGGACCCTTGGTCCCCATTCATGGTAAGCTCAACTCCGATGCCTACTGCACTATTTTGGATGACAATGTGCTTCCTACGTTGTGGCAGTTTTACGGGTTGGACCCCTGTTACTTTCAGGACGACAATGCCAGTTGTCATGTTTCGACGTTAACCAAGGCTTGGTATGGTGCCAATGGAGTTCATCGAATGGACTGGCCTGCCCAGAGCCCAGACCTGAACCCTATCGAGAACCTCTGGGACGAGTTGCATCGCCGAATTCAGGGGTGCACTACCCGTCCACAATCGGTGAAGGAACTTCTATGTCTTCTCCAAGCCGAGTGGAAGCAAATACCTCTAGCTGTCATACAAAGACTTGTGGAAAGTATGCCCCGGAGAGTTCACGCTGTAATTACCTCTCGTGAAGGCTCTACCAACTATTTATTTAGAATAAAGTTACTTTTTCTTTTCTATTACAGGTGTCCAAATACATTGGTAGTCAGTGTAAATAAAAAATGCACCTTTATCAATGATGTAGAAATAACATCATATGCGCCCGATCAGGCATAAAAGGAGCCCTCTTTTTAATGTTTTCATAAACGACAAAAATTGCTTACAAACTAATATTAAATGCTCATGAAATGCTAAACAGCACGCCTTTTAGCCTTAGTGAGGTGCAATATTATTAAATTTTCTCTAAAAACGGATGAAAAAACATGTATTCCTATCCCCCACAAGCCCTATCAAGAATAACAACTAATATAGAATGCTTAATCCTTTAACGTTCACTACTTAATTTATTTTAAAAATTACTGAATAATATTAAAAATGGCTTTTAGATACGTAGCTGATCATAAATATTTAAAAAATAAAAAAATCGCATTGTTCCTTTTTGAGAAATTTTTGGTTTGAAACATCTATAAGTTAACCTTATTAAATTCAAATAATATTTAATTTAATAAATGAAACACTTTGTAAGTAAGCATTATCGACTACAAAAACTCGTAAAAGTTGTTTCGGGTGAAAATAATAGTACAGCTTTTCATTAAATGAAAAAAACTAGACATTAGTGCATCATCAAAGCAGCAATTCGCACTCGCGCACACAAAGAAACTTCAAGTCACTAATGCAATTAGCTTCTAGTGAAGCATTATTTGTTAAATTTTGGAATAGTGCTGATATCTACAGACAGAAAAGGAACAAAAGTTTAAAACCTGATTAAAACAAAGGGAAAAAGTTAAAAAAACTGCTGCATAAAAATTCTTAAATTATGCCAAATGTTTGGTTTCGCTGCGAAACCAATGATCGTTAAAGGGTTAACAGGGTATCTTGCATGTTCCACTAAACAGGGCGATTTGCATATTTAGTGAAACACATACGGTACATCTCTAATAAAGATGCATGTAAAAATTTTAAAAATATAGCGTCTTTATAAAAATAAACTGAAAATTAATACTGAATACAATATAAAAAAAAAGTGCCTTTTATATCATTTTTTTTTTTTTTTTCTCCGTGAATGTAAATTCCATCTTTGAACGAACTGTACCTCGCCTTATCCTTCAAAGTAAACAAAACAAGTACATAAAAATGTCTTTCCTTTCTAGAAATTATTCTTAGTTACTTCTGGATGTACAGCTGGGGCTGAGACAAAGCATATCTAACCTATTTGTATACGCTTTGGGACTTTGGGCTGAGAGGATGACAATGAACGTTATCAGTAATTTTCGATGTCGGCACAGTTGATGCTTTTTCAACAATAGGGGGATTAATGTGAACGCAGTTTATGTGTTCCCCTTTTTGTCACCTAAATGATCATAGTTATAGTACATTTACATACGAAGTCTTTTTCAACAAGTATTATGGTGATAGATATTATTTGCTCACACACGTTTACGCATTTCAAAGAAATCCGGAACAGAAATGCTAATAATCTTTTTTCTACTACTGGGAAAACACATGCTGCAAATTTTTTTTAACGAATAGCTGAAGATGGGGGAGGGACATTCACTGTGAAACCTGCACATCTTTAATTCTATATAATGTAACTTGAAAAAGTGAAGGTGGAATTATCTGAATGGTATCAGCCAAGCCATGTGAAATACAAGAATTTTCATTTTGGGAAAAATAATCTAAGGTATGATTATTCATTATTATTTTTATAATTTATTATTATTTGTTGAAGTGCAGGAATGTGGAGAGATAGAGATTATATCTTTGAATTCTTCCAAAATTGTGATAATTTTTTTATTTCACACTTGTAGTCCTGTAGATTGGAATTATATGCTCCCTACATTAACTTTTTATGAAGCTTTAATAAAAACTTGACATATGCTTTGAAGTAAAATAAAATAATATATATATTTCGCTTATACTCTACAGATTATATGATATGTTAATTGTTTACATTTGTTAACATTTTTTTCTTTTTAATTTGGGCAACTGATCTGATACAATTTGCTGTTCTAGATCGTGGCCTACTTGAACTTGCGTTACTGGCATATCGGGCGCTTAGTTTGTGCAGTGTTCGTTTATTATTTATTTTTTTTTTTTTCTCTCTCATTTTTTAAAATTATAATATGGTCATATCTATATCTCATATCATTATCAAGTTTATCTTTCATACAAATGCCATTATAGAATTCTTTGATGCATTTAACTTATTAATTTATTTTATTTTAAGTTAGATTCACAACACTCCTGTATACTTCTGAATCATAATTTCTTTATTATAATGAAATAAATAATATAAAACACATTCTAATAATTTCTTATGACATTCTGTTGTTTACAATAATCTGCCAGTAATATTTGTTGCTTGTGAAATAGCTTACGTGAAAAATGCTTAATTTTTTTTTTTTTTTCTTAATTTTTCTGTGACTTCATTCTCCCTTTCCTTGCGGCCTACCAGTGTTTTTGCGCTCAAAGCTGGTAGGTGTGAGGTGCCAGGTTCCATCCCAGGTTGCGCTTGTCGGTCTAGTCTTTCGAATTTTCCGTGGTTTTCTCCAAAAATTGCTTAAATACGTATTTCACCCTTAGAAAGACCCCAATGGAGGACACTCTCCCTCAGAACTAGGATCCTAGTGCAGTCAATCGGCTTTAATTCCAACAACCCTTTCTTTGCTCATTGTCTATTTTTTGAATATGTTTTAAACCACAATTTCTATAGATACAGTCATCGAAAAAACGTTATTTATGGTTTTTACTCTAAAAAATTATGACGCAATTTAAAAATTATGGGTTTTGTTATATAAAAAATTTATCACTGTAAACTTAACTGTGAGAGCTGGAGTAATGTGTTTAATTTCGTGCTCGAGCGCATATTTTAACATTTTCAAATTCAAGCGGACATGGCATTTTTCTTTAATGGGAGGGCTATGTTAGCTAGAGGGGTCGTGTATAGTGTTCTCTTCTCACAAAGGAAATTTTTTTTATTTATGTATCAGAAATTTTATATAGTGATTCTTTAATACGATATATTCCATTGGTGAAGCGTTAAAAAGAAAAGAAAGCTGTCTAAGGTGGAAAAGGAATATATTAAAAACCTTTGAGAACTCTGGTCGTGTGTGAAGAAACTTTTTTGGAATCACCTTGGTATTGGTGCAAGATTGATTGCACTTGGAGCCCAGTTCTCCGTGGAATGCCTTCCATTAGGTCTTTTTAAGGAGTCTTAGCTCCTATTCCCATATTTACACAAGTTTCGGAGAAAATTATGGAAAACTTCGTATGATTAGGTCAAGCGTTTAGACCTGAGATCGAAACCGACACTACTTATACCAATTTAGAGAGCAGAACCAGAACTTCTTGGCCACTACATATAATAATCTTGAATAATGTTTAGTAGTAAACTGGCGCCCTTTTTATCTAGATTGTTGGCGCCCTTTTTATTCAAATTGCCAGCGCCTTCTTTGTCATGCCAGTACGACCCTGCTTCTCATTTTTACTTCCATTACCCTACTACTGTAGGTAAGGGAAGTATTGTATTCGGTCTGAAAAATCGATATCCAGATTTCACCTGATTTACACGTTTTAAGGTCCCCTGAGTCCAAAAAAGGGGGTTTTGGCAATTGGTCAGTGTGTATGTATGTGGAGAATCTTCTGGCTATTATATCTCGGAAACTAATGAAGACAGAACTACGAAACTTTAGAATTGAAACGTGTCTGGTGTACAGATGAATTTTCCAAATTTTGGTGAAAATTGAAAAACCGGAAGTGGGACATCGGAAACCGAAAGTGGGACCGTAAGTCCGTATCTCAAAAACGGCTCTAACGATTTTCTTCAAATTTGCTGCATAAACACTCTATTAGATTTCCTTTCGAATGATATAGTTGGTTAGTTCAGGAAAATTGATAGGCGTCCTGTAGAAATAGCTCAATTTCAGGTCTCGCAAGGGCGCTCCTTTAAAAACGGCTGTACGGGTTTTTTTCAGACTTGCCATATTAACTCACTTTTAAGTATGCTTTTGTATGTGATTATTGTTATCTGTCAATAATTGAATTTTGGTAAAAGTTGATACCTCAAAAACGGCTCTAACAATTTTCTTCAAAATTGTTATATAAATCCATTTTTTTCTTATGTATCACGTAGTTATTAGAGGAAAATTAACAGCTATCCTGTTTAGGTACGTCAGAAGTTTAGGCAGATCTCGAAAATTGGTGTTTCAAAAAATAACTCTACCAATTTTTTTTTCTTATTTTTTATCTCGTTATATGTAAGCTTCGTTGTATATGTCTTTACATGTGTATAAAGTTTATTTTACCACAAAAATGTTATGTTTCTACTTCTTTAGGTCACTTTTATATCTTCTGATCACATTATCTCCAAAAAATGCATATAATATGTGTAATGGGTAATGGAAGTCGTGTGGTTGTTTCAGACCACATTTTTTTTTTTTTTTTTTTTTCTCTTTTCTAATGATTAAAAAATAAAACATTTTGGACAACATTTTCAAAGTATTTTTATTTTTATTTTTTGTAAAAAAGAAAAAATAGTTTCAGCGATAATCTGTCATAAACTTGTCAAGTTAGAGAAAAATTAATTAGTAGATATCTCTAATGACGAAAATCATTGTAAGTATTTACTTTTAGTGCTTATGAACTTTAAAACGAATTTAACAAGTAATAGTTTTCAATTTGTGCTTTTATTTCTTAAAAAAAAAAAAAAAATTATTATTGAATATTGTTAACTGAAATAGTTCTCTATTTTATAATGAAAATGTCGTATGTATGTGGTTTTAATGGTTGCTAAAAATATGGAGATAAAATTCCTTTAACTTCGTTAACTAGTTTAAAAGTATATCCCATTATAAAAGGTCATAATTCGTAAAGAAGAAAAGTAAACGATCCATTTTGTAAATAGTATATAGATCCTCGACTGTAATGCATTAGTACTAAAAGAGCATTAAAAATTATCGACACTCTTTACTGTTTAACAGGCAATTTCTTTTTTCTTTATATTATCAAACTAATTCCGACAGCTGGAAGTGGCCTTGAAAACTTGGCTATAACTATAGTTTAGATTCATGTTACACCGTTATTTATGTTCACATTTTTACTAGTTAATTTAAGTATTTTATAGTATACAGCGTTATTATTAGAATATGATTTTGGACTTGATTAAAACAGTTGCTGCATCGTAACCATATCTAATTACACATTAAAAAAAAGGGTAACATGCAAGATCATTCTGTAAAGTTATCGTTACTTATTTAAAGTGAAGTAATGCAGATTTTTATTTCATTTATTTGTTATCTCAATTTTCTACAGCAGAGTCTCTTTTCTCTCTCACTCTCTCTTTTTTTTTTTAAGACAAAGTTGTTACCTCTTTGATCAAAGTTTGTACGATGACAAGATATGTTTATCAATGTAAATAATTTTATCCAGAAAACTATCAGTTTAGCTTACACTTATTTAGGATGAAATTCACTCTCTACCGACAAGTATTTGGACGCTTTTGAATTTAGACGTTTGGTTAAATATCTAGAAAAGTTCTTGAGGAATTATCTCGAAAGTATAAAAAAACATGTTATACCTCACATATTTCAGCAAAATGTTTAGACCGAAATTAAAAAGAGGATCAGTGACAATTAAACAAAAATAAAAATATTTTGGATACTCTGTAAAAGTAATTCTTCAAATGCGTTTTGGCTGTAGTATATGATTATAAGACTTCTTCTAATAATCTGTATAAAATTTTTGTGAAGACACTACATATATTCATGGAGATATAATGGTTTCTTTAAAAAAAAATCTGGAGTGGCTCCACTCGACTTTCCGAACATTGAGTCATTAACAGTTTTGTAGATAAAGTAAAGAAAGAGGAGTTGTTTAACAAACAAAAGAGAGAAAACCATAATAGAGTGTTTCATTATTTTTCTCCATATATAACACGATGTTTTATCTAACGCTACTGAACTTTGAGCCCATAGATCATAATGATAAAGAATTTTTCGTTGTGTCCCTGTAAAAACCTATAAATGCTAGAGTCACCAAAATGCTTATAGTCAATGCAACAGTGATTTATAATATTCATATGAATTTTCAGCTCAATTGAATAAGGCGTTTAGATGCTATCGCACTTTTAAAAATTTCGTCCCATAGGCCATAATGATAAAGAATGTTTCTTTGTGTCCCTGTAAAAAAACTGTAAGTGCTAGATTCACCAAAATCTATACAGTTGGTGCAACTGTGACCTATAACATGTGTACAATTTTTTTGCTCAGATTAATAAGGCGTTTAGACGCTATCACACTTTTAAAAATTTGGCCCCATAGGCCATAATGATAATGAATTTTTCTTTGTGCCCCTGTAAAAAAACTGTAAGTGCTAAATTCACCAAAATCTATACAACTCGTGCAACTGTGACCTATAACATGTGTACAATTTTTTTGATCAGATTAAAAAAGCGTTTAGATGCTATCACACATTTTAAAAAATTTGGCCCCATAGGCCATAATGATAAAGAATTTTTCCTGATGTCCCTGTAAAAAAAACTATAAGTGCTAGATTCACCGAAATCTATAGGGTTCGTAGTATGGTGACTTACAATATATATACCAACTTTCAACTTATTCGAACAAAGCGTTTAGACGCTAGCATGTTCACCCACAGACATACACACATACATACACACACACACACGCGCGCGCGCGCGCACACACACACACGCGCGCGCACACACACACACACACATACATACATCATCGTAAAAATAGTGGAAACGGATTCATTGGACCTCGAAACGTATAGAAACATCAAAATCTCAAATTCGGATTTTTGACATGATTACAATACTTTCCTCACTGTGGTGTTCGGAAAGTAAAAATGCATATAAAAATACCATTTTTTGAATTCGAACACGTGGGGTATTAAACTCAGTGCAAAGCCATTTGTACAAAACTTGACATACTTAGACACAACAGACTGGAATCAGAAGGCAAAAATGCTAAATATCTTACGAAATATAAGCATTTTGGCTAATTAATTTTTTACTATGCATGCGCAAGCTATAAAAAAATATCATTTGCATAATTTAATAGCCCAAAGTATTGAGCTACGTATATGGAAACCTCCAAACAAATATCCTGTAAATTCAGAAAGTTGTGAGAGATAGAATGAACAGAATTTAAGTTTCTATCTCTCCCTCTCAATAATAATGATAATAACAATAACAATATTTATTTACAATCAACGAACATTGTATTTGCCAGAGACTGGATCAAAATAAAAATGTGCGAGTAAAATTCTTTAAAGTTTAGCTTTTATTATGAGAGGAACTGAATATAAGTTCATTCTATCGCCGACAACTTTTTGAAATTATACGCTATTAGCTTGGAGTTTTCATATAAGTAGCTGAGTGCTTTTGGCTATTAAATTATGAAAATGAAGTTTCGATAAAGCTTGCGCACGCGCAGTTAAAAATTATTCAGTAAAAATGCCTCATATTTCATAAGATATTTAACATGTTTTGCTTTCTTATTACATTATGCTGTGTCCAAATCAGTGAGCCAAGTTTCCTAAACATAGTTTTGCATTGCGTCTAATACCCTGTAGGTTGTAATTTAAAAAGTGGCCCCCCTTTTTTTTTAATCACTATATTTTCCTGAATATATGTGGTAGCCTCATAACAACTTACACAGGTAATAAGAAGAAGCCTCATAAGTGCAAGTTACAGCCAAAACGCATTTTATGCATTACTTTTTACAGTGTGATTCAAAATATTTAGATTTTTGTTTAATTTTTTTTACTGGTGTTCTTTTTCTCTTCGAGGCAATACTTTTGCTGAAATATATGAGGTATAATATGTTTTTTATACTCCCAAAGTTCCAAGATAATTCGTGGAGAATTTTTCTAGATATTTGACAAAACGTCGAAATTCGAAAATGTCCAAATGCTTATTCTCAGGCTGTGTAATTCGTGTAGCCTTGTATAGCAGACTAAAAATCTGGATAGATAGAACGAAATTTAGCATTATATGTATGTATATACATATATATATACACACACACACATATATATAGATGAGAAAATTCTGCTCTGTAATTGAAGCACTTAATTTATATATAACATATAAAGGTAATAACCATATAATAATTTACAGATATATAATCAAAAATTACTATACGTGTTTTCTATTAGCAGTTTTAGAATCTTTATAAGAATAGTCCACGCATAATGATATGACACCAATAATTAAGTTTCTTTTCCTCTCTCTCTCTCTCTCTCTCTCTCTCTCTCACACACACACATATATATATAAACTAGCAGGCAACGCCCGCTTCGCTGGTCCCTATTTTTAAATGAATCACTATAATGAATTCTCAAAATTGCATTAATTTTTATCACGTGAAAAAAAAGAGAAACAAAATCTGATTAGGAAAAATGTCGCACCGGGTCCTCACTGCCTTCGAAAAAAATTCCCAAAATGCTCTAACTCTTATTTCTATTATTTTTCCCCTTCGCTCCCCCCCTCCCGTCTATCCCAATAATTTTACAAATTCAAAAATATCCGCAATCGATTTGTAAGTATTAAAAACCTCTAAGAACCAGTTTTGAACGATCTATCTCTATTTTTATTTTTTTGCCCCACCGCTCCCCCTCTTCCCGCCCCTCCCAATAATTTTAAAATTTCGAAAATATCCGCAATCGATTTGTAGGTATCGAAAACCTCTATGTACTGATTTTGAATGATCTAAATCTAACTCTATTTTATTTTTTTTGCCCCTCCGCCCCCTCCCTTCCCGGCTCTCCTAATAACTTTACACTTTCGAAAATATCCCCAATCGACTTGCAGGCCTCTAAAATAATTTTACATATTCGAAAATATCCGCAATCGATTTGTAAGTATCGAAAACCTCTATATACCAATTTTGAACGATCTAACTCTATTTTTGTTTTTTTTGCCCCCCCTCTCCCTCCCCCCTTCACGCCCCTCCTAATAACTTAACACTTTCGAAAATATCCCCATTCGACTTGCAGGCCTTTAAAACCTATCTGTACCAATTTTGAACGGCCTAACTGTATTTCTATTTGATTTTGCCCATAGCCCCCCCTTACCGCCCCACCATCCTTCCCGCCCCTCCTAATAATTTTAAAAATTCGAAAATATCCGCAATCGATTTATAAGTATCGATAACCTCTATATACCAATTTTGAACGATAACACTATTTTTATTTTTTTGCCCCCCCTCTCCCCTCCCCCCTTCACGCCCCTCCTAATAACTTAACACTTTTTAAAATATCCCCATTCGACTTGCAGGCCTTTAAAACCTGTCTGTACCAATTTTGAACGGCCTAACTGTATTTCCATTTGTTTTTGCCCCATAGCCCCCCCCCCCCTTGTTGCCCCACCTGGGGGCTGAATTTCTAAAATTCCAGAAATTGGTTTTTAGATATTTTTATTAGCTATATTTTCGAGCAAAAATTTCACGTGTATCAATTTTTTTGTTTGAGATATATAGGATTATGCAAAATCACGTATTACGCATGTGAAATCACGTTTTGCCCCGTCGTCCCCCTTGGGGACCGAATTTTGAAAATTCCAGAAATTGGTTTTTAGACACTTGTGTTAGCTATATTTTAAAGCAAAAATTTTACGGATATCTGTTTTTTTGTTTGAGATTATGTAGGATTATGCAAAATCACGCTTTACGCATGTGAAATCACGTTTTGCCCCCCCGTCCCCCTTGGTGACCGAATTTTGAAAATTCCAGAAATTAGTTTTTAGACATTTGTGTTAGCTCTATTTTAAAGCAAAAATTTTACGGATATCTGTTTTTAAGTTTCAGATATATATAGGATTATGCGAAATCACGTTTTGCCCCCCCGCCCCCCTTGGGGACCGAATTTTGAGAATTCCAGAAATTGATTTTTAGACATTTGTGTTAGCTATATTTTAAAGCAAAAATTTTACGGATATCTGTTTTTTTGTTTGAGATATGAAGGATTTTGTGAAATCACGTTTTGCCCCCCCCCTTGGGGGGCGAATTTTGTAAAATCGCTTCTTAGTGGATGCCTACGTCATAGAACGAACATTGTCACAAAATTTCATGCTTCTAGGACCAGGGGTTTGGTCCGGGCGTTGATAGATCACCCCCTCACTCAGGAAGTCTTCTTTTATATATATAGGTACTAGCAGGCAACGCCCGCTTCGCTGGTCCCTATTTTTAAATGAATCACTATAATGAATTCTCAAAATTGCATTAATTTTTATCACGTGAAAAAAAAAAAAAAAAAAAAAAAAAAGAGAGAAACAAAATCTGAGTAGGAAAAATGTCGCACCGGGTTCTCACTGCCTTCGGAAAAAATTCCCAAAATGCTCTAACCCTTATTTCTATTATTTTCCCAATTCGCCCCCCCCTCCTGTCTATCCTAATAATTTTACAAATTTGAAAACATCCGCAATCGATTTGTAAGTATCAAAAACCTCTATGCACCAGTTTTGAACGATATATCTCTATTTTTATTTTTTTGCCGCTCTACTCCCCCCCCCTTCCGGCCCTCCCAATAATTTTAAAAATTCGAAAATATCCGCAATCGATTTGTAGGTATTGGAAACCTCTATGTACCAATTTTGAATGATCTAACTCTATTTTCTTTTTTTTTTTGCCCCTCTGCCCCCCCCCTTCCCGACCCTTCTAATAACTTTACACTTTTGAAAATATCCCCATTCGACTTGCAGGCCTCTAAAATCTATCTGTACCAATTTTGAACGGCCTAACTGTATTTCTATTTGTTTTTTACCATACCCCCCCCTTACCGCCCCCCACCTCTCGCCCCATCTAATAATTTTAAAAATTCGAAAATATCCGCAATCGATTTGTAAGTATCGAAAACCTCTATATACCAATTTTGAACGATCTAACTCTATTTTTATTTTTTTTTTGCCCCCCCCCCCCTCTCCCCTCTCCCTTTCCCGGCCCTCCTAATAACTTTACACTTTCGAAAGTATCCCCATTCGACTTCCAGGCATCTAAAACCTATCTGTACCAATTTTGGACGGCCTAACTGTATTTCTAATTGTTTTTGCCCATAGCCCCCCCCTTGCCGCCCCACCCCCCTTCCTAATAATTTTACAAATTCGAAAATATCCGAAATCGATTTGTAGGTATCGAAAACCTCTATATACAAATTTTGAACGATCTAACTCTATTTATTTTTTTTGCCCCCCCCTCACCCCTCCCCCTTCCTGCCCCTCCTAATAACTTTACACAATCGAAAATATCCGCATTTGACTTGCAGGCCTCTGAAACCTATCTGTATCAATTTTGAACGCCCTAACTGTATTTATATTTGTTTTTGCCCCTTAGCCCCCTCCCCCCCACTGCTGCCTCACCTGGGGGCTGAATTTCTAAAATTCCAGAAATTGGTTTTTAGATATTTGCATTAGCTATATTTTAGAGCAAAAATTTCACGCATATCTATTTTTTTGTTTGAGATATATAGGATTATGCGAAATCACGTTTTACGCATGTGAAATCACGTTTTGCCCCCCCGCCCCCCTTCGGGACCGAATTTTGAAAATTCCAGAAATTGGTTTTTTGACATTTGTATTAGCTATATTTTCAAGCAAAAATTTTACGGATATCTGGTTTTTTGTTTGAGATATGAAGGATTTTGTGAAATCACGTTTTGCTCCCCCCTCCCCCCCCCTTTGGGGGCGAATTTTGTAAAATCGCTTCTTAGTGGATGCCTACGTCATAGAAAAAACATTGTCACAAAATTTCATGCTTCTAGGTCCAGGGGTTTGGTCTGGGCGTTGATAGATCACCCCCTCACTCACTCACTCACTCAGGAAGTGTTCTTTTATTAACACGCTTTATTAGCTTCACCTGTATGTATGTATGTTTGTTTGTAACTTCTCTGGGAGCAAAACGTGATTGCACAAAATCCTTCATATCTCAAACAAAAAAACAGATATCCGTAAAATTTTTGCTTTGAAATATAGCTAATACAAATGTCTCAAAATCGGTTTCTGGAATTTTTGAAATTCGGTCCCCAAGGGGGGCGGGGGGAAGGGGGGTAAAACGTAATTTCACATGCGTAAAACGTGATTTCGCATAATCCTATATATCCCAAACAAAAAAAAAAATAGATATACGTGAAATTTTTGCTCTAAAATATAGCTAAGGCAACTATCTAAAAACCAATTTCTGGAATTTTAGAAATTCATCCCCCAGTTGCGGCAGCAAGGGGGGGGGGGGCTATGGAGCAAAATCAAATAGAAATACAGTTAGGCCGTTGAAAATTGGTACAGATAGGTTTTAAAGTTCTGCAAGTCGAATGGGGATATTTTCGATTGTGTAAAGTTATTAGGAGGGGCAATAAGGGGGAAGGGAGGGGGGGGCAAAAAAATAAAAATAGTGTCAGATCGTTCAAAACTTGTAAATAGAGGTTTTCGATACTTACAAATCGATTGCGGATATTTTTGAATTTGTAAAATGATTAGGAGGAGCGGGTAGGGGGGTGAGGGGGTAAGGGGGGAGCTATGGGGCAAAAACAAATAGAAATACAGTTAGGTCGTTCAAAATTGGTACAGATAGATTTAAGAGGCCTGCAAGTCGAATGGGGATATTTTCGATTGTGTAAAGTTATTAGGAGGGGCAAGAAGGGGGGGGGTTAAGGGAGGGGGGCAAAAAAATAAAAATAGTGTCAGATCATTCAAAATTGGTACATAGAGGTTTTCGATACTTACAAATCGATTGCGGATATTTTTGAATTTGTAAAATTATTAGGAGGGGCGGGTAGGGGGTGGGGCGGTAAGGGGGGGCTATGGAGCAAAAACAAATAGAAATACAGTTAGGCCGTTGAAAATTGGTACAGATAGGTTTTAAAGGTCTGCAAGTCGAATGGGGATATTTTCGATTGTGTAAAGTTATTAGGAGGGGCAAGAAAAGGGGGGGGGCAAGGAGGGGGGCAAAAAAATAAAAATAGTGTCAGATCGTTCAAAATTGGTACACAGAGGTTTTCGATACTTACAAATCGATTGCGGATATTTTTGAATTTGTAAAATTATTAGGAGGGGCAGGTAGGGGGGTGGGGCGGTAAGGGGGGCTATGGAGCAAAAACAAATAGAAATACAGTTAGGCCGTTGAAAATTGGTACAGATAGGTTTTAAAGGTCTGCAAGTCGAATGGGGATATTTTCGATTGTGTAAAGTTATTAGGAGGGGCAAGAAGGGGGGAAGGGAGGGGGCAAAAAAATAAAAATAGTGTCAGATCGTTCAAAATTGGTACATAGAGGTTTTCGATACTTACAAATCGTTTGCGGATATTTTTGAATTTGTAAAATTATTAGGAGGGGCGGGTAGGGGGGTGAGGGGGTAAGGGGGGGCTATGGGGCAAAAACAAATAGAAATACAGTTAGGCCGTTCAAAATTGGTACATATAGATTTAAGAGGCCTGCAAATCGAATGGGGATATTTTCGATTGTGTGTAAATATTTTAACCAAAAACTTACATACTGTAGCTATTTATGTGATAAATAATAAAATAATAAATATAGTTTAAAATATAGTTTAAAAAGCATGCTTTCATAGGACATCGAACTAAAAAGTGAAAAATAAATTTAGTTTAAAAAAACTAAAAAACACGCTTTTAAAGCACATCAAACTAAAAAGTGAAAAATAATTCTTAATATAAGCTGAAAACAATAATGAACGAAAAATACTAGTATAATTGTGAAAAAAGCGTGGGTTGCTTGATATACGAAAAATATGGCACAAAGCACCCCACGCTTTTCCCACAATTATACTAGTATTTTTCGTTCATTATTGTTTTCAGCTTATATTAAGAATTATTTTTCACTTTTTAGTTTGATGTGCTTTAAAAGCGTGTTTTTTAGTTTTTTTTAAACTATATTTATATATATAGATTTGTTTAAAAAAGTAATTTTATTTTATATGTAAATTACATTGGCTCTCTGTTAGTACTTTAATATTTCAAAGTCTATTTTGTAACCCAAACCTATA
Organism: Salticus scenicus; assembly: GCA_963930645.1. NCBI lineage: Eukaryota > Metazoa > Arthropoda > Arachnida > Araneae > Salticidae > Salticus > Salticus scenicus. The sequence goes on from OZ005648.1 coordinate 415,273,835, forward strand.
TACTAATACGTTTCATTCTCTTATTAGTATTATTTTTATTTTACTCTAGTACTTTCAACGTAGATGTTTCAAAAAATTGAATAATTCGATAGAAGTGTAATCATTTCTAAGAGTTTTTAGTTTCTGACTATATTGAAATAACATGAAAAAGGGGGGGGGGGGGATATCGCAAAGTAATACTAAATTATGTTTAACCTAAAAAAAAAAAAAAAAAAAAAAAAAATCACAAATAATTATACAGCTATAACATTATAAAAAATTAATTGGGGAAAAAAAAAAAGAATCATTTCTCTTTTATTTTATTATTTTTCTTACGTAAGCTATAAAGTTAAGTTATAAAGTTGTTTTTGATTGATTGATTTATTTTTTAACACAAAATCATGCAAATCGAAATATATTTTACGATACCATCAGATACTTAAAATACATTGGAAATTAAAAGATGTATGGGATAAGTACATTTGGAAAATGTTTTATAATTATACAAACAGCATGATTTAATACTTTAAACTCAGAAATTTGAAGTATTTAAACTGTATACTATTGCCAACTAAACTGTATACTATCATACGTTAGACTTCATATCAAGCAGTTCGAATGAATTATAGAATTCGCAGTTCCATAATGTATTTAAATACGATAAATAAAATCACAAATTAATGCTAAAGTAATAATAAATTTAAATTGCTAATACTAAAATCTTTGTAGGCTGAAATTCATTATTGAGTCGTGACTCTAAGTACGGGAAGAATCCCTTCGCTACCGAAAAAAAAACCCAGCTGTTAGTTCTCTCCTCACACTCCCTTACCATCTGCGTTGCTAGGAAGCGAGCATGCAGGCGCAGCTTCATTTCTCAGCGAAACAATGTAGACTGCGTGCTACTCACCTCTTCTCTAAGTGGTGCAGTCCGTGGCGTCTATATTGATCGCCACAGGGGGGCGTCTTTCGCCAGGACGCAGGACAATTTTCTCCTCAGTAATCTCTTTTATATAAAAAAAATTATTTCTGGCATGTTGACAAAAGCATCTCTTTTGCAATGTCGAATGCGGAATTTGTCCGGAGTGTTTGCAAGTTCCAAAAGTGGACAAAGGTGAAATTGTTTTTAATGCAGTCTGTTAAGGAGTATGAACGGCTTAAGGACAGCCAAACAGCCGTGGAGGGGGCATGCGCATGCATGACCACCAGGTGTTTGTGATCCATGAATCTTGCAGAAATTTTTCCCATCATACGCGATTGTGGATATGACCTTGAAATTCAGCAGCGTGAATTATTTCAAACAAATCACCGCGATGTGCATCTTTGTGACATTTCTATGATTTCGTGTTGAAATTCGACTACTTCTATAATATCATATAGAAATTAAAGCATGTGGGGATCAAATATCTCCTATAAATGTTGCTGATTGTGTCACGTTAAAATTTCGATGCCACTTCGAATCGTAATTATTTGTTTCGTGTCAATAATTTCTTTGTGGACCAAACCCAGGATAAATTTATAAGAAGAATAAGTGCGTTCACTTTCTAAATGAGATACCCTGAAATCATCCTGCAATGTTTCAGGCTACAACACTTCAATGAAAGTTAGATAGTTTCTAGTTTCTCGAAATTTTCTTAGACGAGAGCGCGGTCCCTGAATGACATCCAAAAGATGGCTAAATCTTCAGTGTTCCGGCAATGAGGGCGATCCACTCCGTAGTTTCGTGAGTTTTCGCGAATGATGACCGCTGAGGTGAGTTTCACGAAGAGGGCAGCAGCCGAACTGAGCCGCCGCTTCAACGGACTGACCGTTCGCAGTCGTGGATCAACGTCGTCGACATCATCTGCCTCTCCTGCGACCAACCCACCCGTCCAGCCGACCTCCAAAGCTGGACAGCTGACCGGGTGGGTGGTCGAAGGAGTCAAGAAGCAGCAGCAAAAAGGAAACCAAAATAAAAGGTAGGACTGGCAATCAGTTTCTCTTACTTGGGTAGAAAGATATACATTCTAGAGTATTCAGGTTCAATGTAAATATTCAGATGCATACATACTGACTGACATGATAATGATAATCATTTTCCCTCAGATATCTGCAACAGGCTCTCATAATCATGACAGTCAGTTTTTCCCCCTTTGGTAAAGGAAGACATTATGGAATGTTCAGATGTAAAATAAAATTAAGCATCCCTATACATGCATAGTGACTGACATAATACTGAAAGTTCATTTTTCTCAGATACCTACAAAAGGACTCACATAATAATGGCAATCAGTCTTTCTCACTTTGCCAATAAAAGATGAAATATTCAAATATGAAGTAAATATAATATTCTGTTACACATATACTGACTGACATAATATTGACAAACAGTTTCTCTCATTTTGCTGATCAAAGATGTTATGGAAGTGCTCAAATATAATGAAAATTTTACACTTCAGATACATACAACTGCCTTACTAGATATTGACAATCATTTCTTCTCCTTTAGTAAGGAAAGGGATATTATAAAGTAAGCAAATTTAAATATTGAGAAGTATACAACTGTATGACATAGTAATGACGGTCAGTTATTCTTCTTATAGTGAAAAAAATGTAGTATTCAGATTTAAAGTAAATTTAAATATTCGTGAACATTATGGCGTGAAAAGTCGAAGATGTTCGAAGTGCATTTTTATTACGCACTTTTTAGCCAATATACAGGGTAACACAAAATCAGTCTAAAATATTTTTTTAATCTGACTAATTCTAGAATTTAGTACCACTCTTTCTAATACTTTCCAACAAAGATGAAGAGTGTTTACGGGTTCGATTCATCTGTCTGTCCTCGCTCAAACTTCCGTAAATATTTTTGGAATGCCGTAGAACTGATAGATGTTATTCACATTCATTATGACATGTTTCTTATTATGGTATGACGTATAGACTTCAGTAGGGATAGAGTATGGTAGTTTGAGAAATGGAATTAAAAGAGTTACTCAGTATCAGATTAAAAATATTTATTATGCATTTTCTATTCTCACCCTTAGAAACATTTTTAAAGCAACGAAATCGTTCCAAAACTGTAAGAACTCGAATCGAAACTTCAGATTTTTAAACAAACGAAGTCGTTTCTAATTTTCTATTTATTTTTAATGGCGATTTGTAGGAACGAAAATGCTGTAATTTTTTTATTTATTTTCCAAGTATAAGCATCAATTCAATGTTACAATCAGATTTTAATATGGTAAATAGTTTTCCTATTAGCAAATTACAAAGAGAAACAGTGTGAAACATATAACGTCACTTTAAGAAATTTTTATGCGCAAAATCTATATTGATTGAAACAGTTTTTTTTTTTCTTTCTTTTTTTTCTTTTTTTTCCCCCTCAAGTCACGATCCTGTAAAAAGAAATGCTAGTCAAAACCATTTTTATTAATTAATTCATTTTTAAGTACTTAGAAGTATTATCAAATACTATGTATAGCATGCATCGTATATGATTATTTTTATAATGATATATACATCAATAACATATAGATTTTCAATCACAAAAAATTGCACAAGATTTTTTTTTTTTTACTCTTTCTTATATGTTTTTACCTACTAAAACGAAAAAAAAAAAAAAATAAAAAATAAAAATAAAGAAATTCTGTCACATCATTTTTTCCCAGGGTTAGCAAAATTCAAGTTTTTTTTTTTTTTTTTTTTTTTCGTTTAAACCAGGTTTTTATTAGTATAGTTTCTCAGTCACATTATACGTATTTGTAAATAAAATTGCCTCTTTAAAAAGTAATTAATACTCCAGTATTAATTGTTACATTATCTAAAAATAATTTAAATTAATAATATTAAACAGAGATGAGATTTTTCAGCCTTTTTTGTAGGTTGTGGTTTTCTTTCTGTAACAATGTACAAGAAAAGCTTGTACTTCGTAAACCAGAATTTGTGTTTTCATATATGAAATTCTGTTATATCTCATCTAATTAAATAAGTTTACACATAGCCATGTTAATAAAACATTTATTTATTTGTTTTTAAGTTTAAAAATAAAACAAGCAGATCATTTATTTCTGTAACAGTACAGGTTTTTGCCGCCTGAATTGTTATATTTTGTTTTAATGTTTATTTTTTCATAAAGTTTTATTTATTTATTTATTTATTTTTTTTTTTTTTACATCTTTGTCGATCTCATTGTTAAATAAAGAACTGTTATATCCAAATTCATTAAATTTTATTATAGTTAAAATCTTTTATATTCAAAACTTTTGCAAATATTCTACAATTGTAGTAATGAATTTTCATTAAAATAATGCAATTGGTAATAATAGGATTACTGTAATTTAACAATTTTTTTATTTTTATTTTTTTTGGAATGAATGTTAAATCTAACATGCCTTATTCTACAACTTAATAAAAACAAATTAACTTAATAACAATAAAATTCTTGATTTAATGAACCAGGGAAAAAAAAAAAAATTCCAATGCAATAAAAAATTGTTATAGGAAGAGATTTAAGAAAAACATTATACTTTTGGATTATGTAATGGAACATTACAATCCACTTAAAAGCTACTTATTAAATAGAATTTACATTTAATATTTTAAATAAAATTGCAAATTTTATAGCTTTTTTCAAACTAGATTTTCTATTTTAATCACACAACCCCAAAAGAAGAAAACACTCTATATCTGATGAAGAATCTTTATCAATTAGAATTATTTCAACATTTTTCAATACTTAGATATTAAAACTTTTTATGTCATTCTCTTAATTTTACCAGCATTCTAGTGTGTGTGCTGTTGCATTTTGGTACAATAATTCACAAAAATGTCCTTGAATGGAGAACTTTTTGCATGAAATTTTAAAATCAAATGCAATAAATTGTTTAAAAAAAAAACTGCCTAGACATATTTTAATGCAGCTTCTTTTTTTAATAGATATTTCAAAATCAGCATATCTTGCTTTTGGATTTAGTATATACATATATATAAGAAAATGGGCTGTTATTAACATATTATAACAAATACCCAGTTTTTTTAACCCATTTTCAGCCAAAGGTGCGTAAACGCCATTTCAATAAATATTTTTTTATTAACACTATGACGTATATTTTTCATTAATTTTATTTTTCTGCTATTTTTAAGGGTTCTGAAGACATCTATAAAATATTTGTAATTCAATTGGAGTAAACATTTTCTCTTGAAAAATTTTCAAAATACGCCATACACTTGAAACAATTGTTGACAAATTCAACTTTTTGAAAATGTATAATTATTCCAATTGAGATTAAGCATATGTTTTTATAATGGATTAATATTACAAGTTTTGTAAGTGGAATAAAAATAAGACGAATGACATAAAAATTTTAGAAATTTTCATTTAAATTTATTTTTAATCATTTTTCATGCACGAAACTTTCTTTGTGTCTTAATGAATGTAATTGAAGCATATTTCAATGAAAATAATACCACATTTTATAAAATTTCTATGCTTTGCCTAAAATGGGTTAAAGACCACTTTGTTCAGTTTTGAATAAAATAAAAATGAGAGTAAGTTTTTACAATTATGCAAAATATCTTGTATAAAATAAATGAATTTCCATTATTATTTATTTTATTTTACTGAATTTAGCCTTAGACCCTTTCATTTATAATTTTTTAAGAAGATTATCATAGACATTTATCTTCTACAAGTTCTAGATCTTTTTTTTTTTTTTTTTTAATTCATATATAATAACTCTTTATACAGCCAGTCACACATAAAACACATAACTAAAACCATATCTGAAGCAAAATTACAATTGAAATAAACTGAATCAAAAGTCCTTCACACATAAATAATTTAGAAATTTCAATTAAGAACGGACAACAGAATAAAAATTTTGAATTTTTTGAAAAAGGGGGGGGGGTGGTTTTTATGGAGGGAAAAAAAAAAAAAAAGTTAGTTTAAACCGTACTAACCCTGTCTTTTCCCCCTAGCAAATCTTAAATTTTTAGTTTAATTTTGCGTAAAACTATAAAATCATCCTATCGTTGGTTTGAAAAAAAAAAAAAAAAAAAAAAAAAAAAAAAAAAAACACGTTAAAATATTCTCTCTTATTTTAAAATAATATTTATAAGAGTGAATCTAAAAAATAATATAAATAGAAAATGATGATATTAGGGGAGGGGAGGGAGGGGGGAGTGAAAGGGATAAAAGCAAAATCGTGTTCGGAGGTGTATAAAAAAAGAAAAAACGATTTTACAGGCAAAAAGAGGGGAAACAGAATGTTAAATATATCATGAAGGAATTATTATTATTATCATTGAGCGATTTTTTTTTCTTGTAAACCTCTGTTATTTTGCAAGAAAGATGAGCAATAGATGACATTTTTGGATCTTTTTTGCAAAATTGACTAGAAAAAAAATTAATCCAGTGATTATTAATTTATTTATTTATTTATTTCAGGCATGTGCAATTATTTGTAAAAATTTCAAATTAAATTTAAACCGCCAAAGTTTTATTTATTTTTATTTTTTATTTATTTTTTTATTTTTTTTAACTGATATGAAATTTATTGCGGCGAAAAGAAATTCTTAAAATAAACTTTAACTTTTTTTTTTTTTTTTTTTTTTTTTTTGCGTATTTTAAAACTTTTTTTTTCGCATTAATATTAATTATTCAAGATAAATCTCTATACATTAAAAAAAAAAAAAAAGGTTACTATCACTGGCGTCAAAATCTTTTTGTCTGTTCTTCGCAGAAGGCGGCGTCCTCCGCGTTACGAGAGGTATCAATGTTTGCGAAATATTCCAAGGAAGACATTTCAGCTCCATAGAAATTTCTATCTTTTTAATTAACGAAGTTTTTAACTAAAAACGTTGTGTTTATAAAGGTACTCCATTTTCCACCTTGAAAAAAGTTTCCTTTATGACGTTGTTTCTCTGTCAGGATGTCATTTTCCGCGGGAAAAGAAATAATGTGATCTCAGTTGTTAAAAAAATAAATAAATAAATAAAATGTTAATTTAACAGAGAAAGTTTTCGTCTATTTTTTTCCGCATACGTTTAGAAATTTTTTATTTATTTATTTTTTATTGACAATCTCATACGTTGTTTATAAATTTAAGTTCATTTCTATGTATGTGTGTGTGCGAATAATGAAGTAATGTCGTGTCTGTTTATTGACTGCATTTCTTTTTGTCTTTAAAGTGTATTTATCTTTAAAATAAATAAATAAAATTCTTAGATATATCTCGGCATTTATAAATCTTCTAATTTCGCACTGATAATTTTTTAACATTACAGAATTAGACATTTCAATGATAAATTTCATATTTCTAATTATGACAAGAAAGAAATTCAACACTTAAAAAGTATAGGCATTAAAAAAAAAACTAGTATGTTGTGGCCACCACAAGACTTTCTTCTATATTTACCTATACAAATTCACTCAATAACAATATTAAAAAAAAAAAAAAAAAAAAAAAAAAATCCAAGTTTTTTTTCGTTAAAAGTAAAAAAAATCGATATCTTTGTTTTAAATTATCACATATTTATAGTTCAACTATTCGTTTTAAAGGTATTGACGAGACCTTTCGAAAGATACCCATCTTGAAAATTTAAACTACCCCGGGGGGTACTTCCCCCAAGGGGGGTGAAGCGATGCCCCCACATGCACAAAATTTTTTCCTAATTAACTACTACTATTAGCAATAGTTCATATTAATTTTACAATCACAGGTTAAGAATATCTCTCATTATGTACATTTATACGAAATTTTGTCCTATACTACCATGTTAAAAATTTAGAAGAAATACGATCACAGCGCCTCCTGTTGTGCGATTAATCCCCAAATCTAATCAGCACCAGTTTATGTCAGGAGCCAACTAAATACCAAGTTTGGTTAAATTTCGCTTAAAAAAAAAAAAAAAAAAAAAAAAAAATATTCTAAGGTTTTTTTTTTTGCAAAAAGTAAAAAAAATCGATAACTTTGTTTTAAATTATCACAGATTTATAGTTCAACCATTCGTTTTAAAGGTATTGACGAGACCTTTCGAAAGATACCCATCTTGAAAATTTACTCCCTTCGAGGGGGGACTTCCGTCCCAGGGGGGTTCACGAGGCTCCTACACATGCAAAAAATTTTTCCCAGTTGACTATCTCTATTATAAATAATTCTTGTAAATTTCATAATGATTACTAAAAAATAATTTTCTTTATGCACATTTGTACAAAATTTTGTCCTATATCACCATGTTAAAAATTTAGAAAAAGCGGGATGGCAACGCAACCTGTCAGACGATTTTTACCAAAAGTTGATAGGCACTAATTTATGTCAAGGTGCAACAACATACCAATTTGTATGAAATTCTGTGCAGTAGTTCCGGAGATACAGTTGCCACAAAATTTTGTCACACACACACACACAGACAGACAGACATTTTCTAAAAATGGTCAAATCGTGTTCTACAGCTCTCAAAACGTGTAAATCCATCAAAAACCCGAGGTCGAAAATTTTTACGAATCCAATACTTTCTTCTATTGAATATAGAAGAAAGTAATAGGTGCTAGATTATTTTTTCTTTTTCTTTTTCTATTTTTTTTTTTTTTTTCCTTTTCTTTTTTTTAAACAAAACAAGCAATTATACCAAAAAATTCATCACCAAATAGTGACAAAAATTTAAAAATCACCAAGGGGGTCATATACTAAAGCTGTAACGAAAAATGGTCTACGTATTACGAATTTCTTTCTATTCTAAAAACAAATTACTGATTTTAAGCATAAAATTTCATTTAAAAAGAAAAAAAAAAAAAAAAAAAAATGTGGTATTAAATATTATGTCTTTCAATTTGACAATGAATATGGGAATTTGTATAATATTTTTTTTCTTTTGTCATGTGTTATGCACTACTAACATTCCTATTCAGTGTAAGGCAAAGCAACGAATAAGCGGGAAGAGCCTCGCAGGAGTTAATAAGTGAAGCGAGCCGGGGGGAAGCGAAGCCTCCCTCGGGGGTTTGTGAGTGGAGCGAGTAGAGGGCAGAACCCCCTAGTCATCTTAAAAAATTGAGAAATTACATTAAAAATAGCATACACTTGTGCAAGATAAAATATTTTTTTAAAAGAAAAAATCTATTTTTAAATATAGTAATGAGAGCTTAGATTTAT